>OZ010800.1:290119824-292619824 GCA_963932465.1 Maratus speciosus | reverse complement strand
AATTTTAAGTGCAAAATGTAGTTATAGCTGTTTACTAATACCCATTTTAAATTTCAAATTGCTTTTTTACTAAAAATATTCAAAACATTAATATTAGAGTTAATTTCAAACCAAACATATATGTCTATTTTTACTGGCAGTTTTACAGTTACTCTTAGATTAACAGCACATAATATGAGTCTTATGAAAATTTCATATATTTTCATACACTTTATTTATCTTATTTTTAATCTGCGATTTGGGCTGTGAAGAAACTGGCTGATTAAAACTTAACGAACGGATCTTCCTTTTTTTTTTTTTTTTTTTTTTTTTTTTTTTTCTTTTTTTTTTTTTTTTTTTTTTTTTTATTTGTAGTCGGTTACTGGCAGATAATGATTACCAATTGCCATTGAAAAGAAGAGAATAAATTTAACATAAAATGTCTTTCTTTTAGAGTTATTATTACTCTAAATTTGGGAAAAAAGATGAGACTTTAGAATATATAATTTGTAATAAATTACAACGTCATAAGTCTGGAAATATATACTTCTAGAATTAGTGAATTTTTCGCAAACAGATTCATAACTAATTGCATTTCATGTAATATTTTATTTAGTACTATAAAGAAAGTCATGAAAGACACTAATTTTAGTACTATAAAGAAAATCATGAGACTTACTTGAAACGCTATTGCAAGTAAGAAAAATTCCTCGATTTAAAATTTTAAAAACAATCACAGTGAGGGAGAAAGACTTGCATTATTTTAGAAGAAAATCCCTTAATATATCCGGCTAGTTATATTAAAAGAATTAAAATTTTCATCCTTAAAACATAACCCGCAAGACATAAAAGTTTTTTTTTTTTTGTCAGATTTGACAAGACGAAGACGAATAACACAATATTATAATATAAATTAATATACATTTAACACTAAGTCCGTTGCACACACTTTGTAGAGTTCCCGGATATAATCTTCAATTGTTGTCTACTTCTGTGTCTATCCCGTCCTTATATCGACGACAGCTTATATGAGGCATTTGGAGTCAAGCACACAAGTCGGGGTATGTATTCAATAAACAAATAAACTAAGCGAATACAAATTAAAATCACAGAACTTCGCACTCTGAGACACTCGCACTCATTTACTAGTTGGCGGAAAAGGGGTTTTCACGCCAAGAAGAATTCCAAGATGGCGGCCGGGGGGAACTTATGACATCTGTTCCGTTTGCCCCATGATCGTAGAAACACCCTGTATATTTTTGTGGTCTTATTTCATCTAAATTTTAATATGCAATAATGTTTACTCCTGTTAGCTGAAATAAAAATATGGTTTTGGTATGTGCCAATGGACTTGATTCACTTCCAAAGGCAATGATTTGTAGAAAACGTTGATTTTTTACTTTCTTCTATCTTTACAAGAAAGTATTGGATTCGTGAAAATTTTCGTCTTTCAGTTTTCGACAGATTTATACGTTTTAGGGGTCAGGGATTCCGAAAAACATGTTTTTACAAAATGCCTGTCTGTCTGTATGTGACACAAATTTTGCAGGCGCTCTATCTCATGCACTAATGCACGGAATTTAATAAAATTATATATATATATATATATATTTAGTCCCTGATATAAATTGGTGCTGATTAGTTTTTGGTGTAAATTGCTCAACAGGTGGCGCTGCTATGCAACATCTTTCACGATTTCCACAATAGCTCAATCTCCAGAACTAATGCACGGATTTTCATCAAACTTCATATTCAGTTAGTCCTTGACATCAATTGACGTTTTGTACATTTTGGTGCAAATGGCTCAACAGGTGGCGCTGCTGTGCTGCATTTTTTGCAATTTCCGCAATAGCTCTATCTCAAGAACTAATGCTTGGATTTTCCACAAACTTCAGATTCAGATATACCTTGATATGAATTACTGCTGTTTATGTTTTGGTGCAAATCGCTCTACAGGTGGCGCTGCTATGCTGCATTTTTGTTTCAGCAATAGCTCTATCTCAAAAACTAATGTTTGGATTTTCAACAAACATCAGATTCAGGTATGCCTGGATATGAATTAGTGCTGTTTAGTTTTTGGTGTAAATCGCTCAACAGGGGCGCTGCTATGCAGCATTTTTCACGATTTCTACAATAGCTCAATCTCCAAAACTAATGCACGGATTTTCACCAAGCTTCGGATTTAGTTAGTCCTTGACATGAATTGACGTTTTCTAAATTTTGGTGTATATGGCTCAACAGGTGGCGCTGCTATGCTGCATTTTTTGCAATTTCCGCAAAACCTTTAACTCAAGAACTAATGCTTGGATTTTCCACAAACTTCAGATTCAGGTATACCTTGATATGAATTAGTGCTGTTTATGTTTTGGCGCAAATTGCTCAACAGGTGGCGCTGTTATGCTGCATTTTTCAGAATTTCCATCACAGCTCTATCTCAATAACTAATGCACGAATTTTCATCAAACTTCAGATTCAGGTATACCTTGATATCAATTAGTGCTGTTTATCTTTTGGTGTATATCACTCACCAGGTGGCGCTGCTATGGTACATTTTTCAGAATTTCCGCTATAGCTCTATCTCAAGAACTAATACACGAATTTTCATCAAACTGCAAATTCAGATGTACTTTGATATAAATTGGTGCTAAATTGATGTAATTTCTTGTACTATTTAAATGATTTATTTGGCGTGATTTATATAGATGAAAGTTTTGTGATTGCCACAACATACTAGTTTGTTATGGAAAAAATTCTAATAACAAAAAATTCACTATAATACACACACACACACACACACACACACACACATATATATATATATATATATATATATATATATATATATTTATTTATTTATTACAATATTTCATTCTTCTTTAGAACAGTTACAGTAAAACAAAAAATAAATTTAATTTTATAGGAAAAAGGTGGAAAAAGTAAGAAAAAAATATTCATTATAAGTTGTATGCCTATAATTATATTTCTCAATTTAGATAGTGAAGATTTTTAAAGTAGTGAAATTCTGATGGTGCCTGTTAATATTAAGTAACATACAAAATAATTCTATACACAGTGGATTTGCCTCACTTTCAAAATCAATTCATTTGAAATATTGTTGACTTAATTTATACTGATATTAAAAGATATTTATTGGTAATTTATTAAAAACATAAATTTTATGGTTATTTGTAATAATATTTAACTTTTTTTTTTCTTTTACACAAAATACTTGCCACACTTTCGAAATCAACAGTTTATATATGGAGATTTTTTTGGGGGATTTTTTTGAATTTTTTATTATTTTTTTTTTGGAGATATTTACCTCAAGTTTCACATCTTACATTAAATAAACAAATAGACCGGGACCGGGAGACGACAGCACAGACAATCACTTCATCGAGTTCACGGCTGAAATTCCAGAATTAGTTAAAACTCGATTCGCATATTAAAATGAAATTGGTCTGCCACATCCTATCTTGGTAGAAAACACATGAAAACCGATTTTAGCGGTTGATCGTAGGTTTACCATTGTGTTTTCCTGCTCCCAGTCCTCCATGTTTTCATACCTTTGGGTGCAGGAAAACACAATGGTAAAACTACGAGCCAGTCGCTAAAATCGGGTTTTCAGGTGTTTTCCAGCAAGATATAACTTGGCAGACCGATTGCGTTTTAATATGCGAATCGCGGTTTTAGTAGTTCTGGAATTTCAGCCGTGAACTCGATGAGATGATTATCTGCACTGCCGTCTCCTGGTCTAAAACCATTATTAGAAAAAAAAAAAAACAAGCAGCAGGAATTTTACTTTTGCAGAATTTAGTGTTGCCCCCGATGAAAAAAAAAAAATATATATATATATATATAGATAGATAGATAGATAGATAGATAGTACAAATATATTTCAGTTTTAAGACTTGAAATACACGCTTTTATTTTATATAAAATGACGCCATTTGGATCCGCTAAAGAATTCCACATTTACGATCTAGTCTTAAACAGCAACTATAGAAAAGCATGCATATGAGGTCACTATCGCGGATTAATACACAAACAAAGAAAAAAGCGATGTCGGCATTCAAGAGACTCGACAACAAAAATCGGGTATCTAATGATTCATATACCTTCAATTGTTTGTAACATTAATATGGATACTGAAAATTAAATACAGTTTATAATAGCTCACGTTTTATCAAAAATCATTCATTTATATTCTTGGTATAGCACGTATTTTAATAACAATTTTTTTCTTTCAGTTGTTATGAGAAAATGGCAACAAAAAGATTTAGTAATCTACTATTTTCCCTTTACTTTCTATAGAAATGGAGTACTTCAGTTGCCACCATTACAGAAATGGCATTAAAAACTTTAAAAAAAATTAATATCTCAAAAATAAATTGAGATGCAGTTTTCAAACAAATTGCATTTAAAAGTACTTTTTTTCTCTACATACGACTGTGTAAAAATTGAAAATGTGCGATGTTTAGAAGTTAAAAAAATTGCAGTAGGTTGTCGGTATTTAACCATAGTTCAGTATTTAATACTTGCTTCGTTTTACGGGTGGCTTAATGATTAAGTGCAAAGTTATTTTTTAGTGACGACACTTCAATTGTTATCTGAAAGCGCAGTAGCAGAAACTCCTCCAAGTGTCTGCGACACATACTTTAGGGGCAGAAAATAATCTGAAGGTAAAATATTTTACAATTGAAGTGTTAATTAATCAAACAATCACTTATCTGTAACGAGTTATGCATTTTATTCATTTTCATTAATACCAATCTTAAGTTTTTGCATTAAATATTTAAGAGCTAAACATAATATAAAGTGAAATAAAAGTTCAATGGAAAAAGAATCTGCAAAAGAGAAAAGAAAATCTGCGACGCCCGTCTCCTGTCTTGATTTTTCAGCTACCGGGTCTGAAAAAAGTAGCATATCTGGGGGAGAAAAAGTGTACTTGTACCCCCTGTAGTGGTGTCCTTCATTGCAGTATTACTAACCCACCCCCCCCCTCCCAATGATTAGAAAGTAAATCAAGCACCAAATAATGAAAAAGCTATATGATCACCTAAATAAATTTTAAAAGAGGGGAAAATGAACTAGGGCAGGGTTGGCGAACCTATGGCACGCGTGCCACTTTTGGCACGCGAAAGAATATTTTTGGCACGACACTGTTACGGCTCTAAATCAGAATAAAGTGAGATTACACAAAATCGTGACTGATATTTTCTAAATTCGATTAAATGTAAATTGAAAAAATTAAATCGCGGCATATTATATTCCAATCTAATTAATTATGGTCTCAAAAATTATTCGAACAAATACGATATTTGAAAACTATCGATAAGAATTGGTTATTAGACATTACTAAATTCCGATAGTAAAGTTGTGGCAACTTAGAATTTATTTCAGAGCTTTTCAAAGAAACTGGTGTTTGCTATTTTAAGTTGCCTATCTATTCTTTCGAGTCATTGTTTTCACAAATGTATAATATCAAAGCTGAAACTGAAAGCACTTGTCAGATAAATCCGGTTCAGTTTGCATTAAAATTAACTTGATGCAACAACAGAAATCAAATTACATCGCATTAAATTTTTAAATTATTTTCAAAAATGTTATTTGTTTCCATAATTAGTATAGTGTAATACCTACATGTATGTTACTCATATTTTTTTTAATCTTAATAGAGAATTTTAAGTAATTTTAAACGAATATTTTTCCACCTACTAATTTTTTTTTCTTTTGGCACGTCATAGTCACGTAAAATATTTTTTGATCAAATTTGGCACGCGGCAACAAAAAGGTTCGCCAACCCTGAACTAGGGTATTAAAGTTTTGGGGTTAAATTTATTTATTGAAATTTTTATGTTCAAAAAGTAACATTTTCCGTAGAATGATCCATCGTATACATGCTTTCTAGATACATATAAATATAGATATATGTTGTATAAAGACTTACATAAAAAAAAGTCTCACACCATTGTGAAAGCGAAATCACATGATCTGTTTCAGAGTGTAATATTAATTTATAGATTATTTTATATCAACACGATAACTATGAAAAGTTCTATAATTTTTAAACAAATTTTTGTTATCATAAAGTTATTATTATTATTGATATTATTATTATTATTATTATTATTATTATTATTATTATTATACATGGCTTCCTTCTTATCACTGACCAAGAGATAATTCCTAAACCATTAATTTTATATAGTTCAAATTTCAAAAAACTTTGAAATGTTGTTTGCTCTTCATCATATGAAATTCCATATACGTCGAAATAGTTACTGCTTAAATAAATAAATATATATATTTATAGATATATGAATCATTAGTTACAATTTTATTCATAATTGTTCTCTTATTTTAAGATCATTTTGTAATTTTTCTTTTTGAATTAATGTTTATAAATTTTGAGATCATACATTTCGTGCAAAGGATTTGTTGAGGCTGACAATGATTCATTATTTCAGCTCTTATTTCATTGGTTAAATTGTTTTAGTTACAAATTGTTTTGCAAAATATTTCAAATATTTATGATTTCCTACACATATTTCATTATTTACTTGTTCTTTATATCATTTCGCCTTCCTGTTGATTTTCCGTTCGCCAATTTTGAAAGTTTTAATTTTTTAATACTTCATATATTGGTGATTAGGATATTGGTTTATTAAAGTAGAAACAATTCATTAATGATTTGTTAAATTAATAATAGCTGATCCAGCTTTATTATGTATAATGTCAGTGTAATGTACTGATATTCAATTTATTAATTTTTATTTAAAAAAAAAGATGATGAATTGTAATATTATATAATGGTTATATATGTGTATAAATACATGGAATTTAATTTTGCATGCGGGTGCTAGGTTGGTACTACGGCCAAAACTCCCCGAGTTATGCTAATTTTAATTTTATGATATTTCGGGACTTTCTTGCGCTAAAGGTTAGGATACAATATTTTAGGGTCAAAAAGCTCAAAAATTTCATAAAATTAAAAGTATCTTAACTTGGGGGGGTTTTGGTCGTAGAAGAATGATTTTTTTTCTGTTTTACTTGTCAGAGGATATATAGAACATTTTCCTAAATATAACTTATAGAATCCAGGGGATGTACATAATTTTAAATTTCATAATTTTTTTTTAAATAATTATTTTGACATAAATGAATTTTCATATGATCAAGAACAACTTTTTAAACATTTTTGAAATTGGGACTATACATCTAAAATTGACGGTGTAGGGACATTCGGTTTAATTCAAAGTTAAGGAAACATTATGGAGCTGTTTTTCCTATAAAACTTTATTCATACTAGATGTAAATTTCCAACTGGGCGAAAAATGTCCGGACCAGCATTCGAACCCGGGAGCTCCTGGCTGAAGCCACCAGTGCTCTGCCATCTGAGCTATCCCGGACGATTCTGGTCGAACTTTTTCACCCAGCTAACAATGATGATTACAGCATCTGGTCTGAAACCTGGTTCAGCTCAACAGAATAAATCTCAGGTAATGGAACGCCAGAAATCGCTGAATACGAAATTACACTAGATGGCAGAGCTCAGATGGCAGAGCACTGGCGGCTTCAGCCAGGAGGTCCGGGTTCGAATCCTGGTCCGGACATTTTTCGCCCAGTTGGAAATTTACATCTAATATGATTTGTTTACCAATTAGAATAATTGTGTTAATGTTATTCTAGTTTATTCATACTATTATTTGCACAACTAAGTTTGTAATATCAATTAAAATTACGAAGATTTTATTGTTATAAAAATAAATAATCAAATATGATACTTATTAACGAATTCAAAAAATATGTTTCACCAACTGTTTCTTTCTAATTAAATTAATAATAATAACATTAATAATAATAATAATAATAATAATAATAATAATAATAATAATAATAATAATAACACCATCACCACTACTACTACTACTACTACTACTAATAATAATAATAATAATAACAATAATAATAATAATAATAATAACACCATCACCACTACTACTACCACTAATAATAATAATAATAATAATAATAATAATAATAATAATAATAATAATAACACCATCACCACTACTACTACCACTACTACTACTAATAACAATAACAATAATAATAATAATAATAACAACAACAACAAATAACTTATTAAAACAAATTTTTCCTCGTTCAGGGCTCTGTAAACTCTTTATTATTTTGAAAAATTTTTAAATACAAAAATTGTTTTATTGCTTTGCCATTTTACAAGTGGAATAGTAAATCAGTGACATGTAAATACTGCATTTATTGATTTTATAACGCACTTCTTTCCAGAACAATATCACTATTATGTAAATTTGCATTACACAGGATTTGTTTACTATATAAGACTAACATTGATATTTTACATTACATAATGCCTATTAAGGGTATAAAATATGTTGAAAAATGTTATTTTAGCAAAAAATAATAATTATGTTTTATAATAATGTTTTATAAGTCTGAACAAATTATTTATACAGCAATACAAAACAGGTATATGTATATTTCAGAACAGGTCATTTTGCCTAAAAATATATATTTGTGTCTGAGCAGCAGCAAAAACAGGAGAAAACTAGGTAAAAACAGACAAAAATGGCAAAAACTTGAAAAATGGCTGGATAAAAAAAAATGTACAACAAACAATACAATTTTTTACATAATATAACTGAGACTTAAATCAGAATATTAATTTTTATTTCATTGATATTAATTAGATTAATTAAACCAATTTAAAATAGCTTTAATTGACGATAGAATTTGAAGTATAAGTAAAAACACCTACTTTGTAAATAAATTTCTTTGATGGAGATAAAAAATCATTCTTCATTTTTAATATAGCAATGCCATCTTTAATAGTTATAGTTATATGATATTAAAAACCTTTCAACTCATAATTTATATTTTCAGGAAACCTATAATTATTAAAGACAAAGTTATTACATTAAAAGTTGCCTTGTAACATATATATCTATATCTATCTATATATTTTCACACATGTGATTTCATTATAATTATATCTATATATAAACAGCTTTGTAACAATAAAATAAATTTTCATTTTCTCTTTATCTGAATCTCTGTAATTTTTTTAATTAAAATTTAAAGAGGTAATCCTTTAAAATTCGTACAAAAATAATTTTCCATATAAAAAACATATGAACTAGATAAAGTTTATTAATATACGAGAGGGAGATAAGAAATTATATACTAATTTAATTATATTTTGTATCTTCAAATTACTATTGTTCTGATAGCACAGCAATGTGGATAATATTTATTTGTCTTTGTTACAGATTAATTGTTAAGTAACTATAACTGTTTAAACCAAAACTCATGGAGTTATTTTATTGTTATTCACCCCCCCCCCCCTTTCCAAACCTCTGCACCCATAGCATAAACTAAAAGATGTTTTACTAAAAACAATGCGAACTTAATATCATTTAGATTTCTGATTGAATGATTTAATGAATATTCTAAGTTAAAAATTTTAAATTTACATATTATTCGAGTTAAATTTTATAAAAGTTAAAATAACTTAATTACATTTCCGTAAATAAAACATTTACCTATTTTTGCAGGGACTGTTTTTAACGGTTTTTTCCATGTATTTTTTCACTTTTGGCAAATACTTGCCAAACCTGATTTACTTCTGTTATTTATAAAAGAATCGTGATATAATTGTGTAATCGATATATTCAAACTCAAAGGGTAATATTTTAAAATGTGCGTTGTTCTTCTCAAAGTTATCCTCCTCCCCCTCCTTCCTACCACATATTTACTACTAAAGAGAAAAACTAAATAACATGTTAAAATATTTCTCCTTGCTTAGTTGGCATATTTGTTTAATATTAATTTTTAATTATATATATTTTATTCATATTCCCATATTATTCATATATATATATATATATATATATATATATATATATATATATATATATATATATATATATATTAAAATTATGGCCTACTATTTGAGGAATAATTTTTTTAATGTTCCTAAAATATTTAAATGATATTTTGAGTAGCTAAACAAAACAACAACAACAAAGTACATACGTTAGATACAAATATGAAGCTCATTTCTTTTATCGGAATTAAAATTTATTGTATTTATTGCCATAGGAAAAAATATTATATTTATAGGATTAAAAGTACTTTTTACTATGTATATTGTTAATTCATAGGTATTGGTAAGAATAATTGTTTAGAGAAATAAGTATAAAGTACTACATATTTTGTTTTATCGATGGCAAAAGTTTATTCCTTACACTTATTAATATTTGTCACAGCTTTGTTGACATATAGATTTTTTTTAATCATTGAAAATGTTATATTAGCTAAAATAAAAAAAAAAAAATAGTAAAACTACATACGATAGTTATAGTCCAAGTTTAGTAATTGCTGAAATTTAAAAATATGTATAACTTATAATGTATCTATATAATGAATTATCTAAGTACGTTCAGATAGCTTAATAAGCTTTTCATAATACTTATGTTTTGCTAGAATTCATTACAATAGTACAGGAAATTTTCACGAAACTGAATTAGTATTGATCGCTAATATCAAACTTAGGGAGTAGAGTTCTGTGATAGGATTGTCGAAAAAACTACAGAAATTATGTATTGAGTACAGAAAAATTGTAATACAAAAAATGCATATTCACGTATAACTATAACTGTACCAGTACATAAGCGTCTGTTTAGCAAAGAAATTTATCGTCTCAATAAAAAAAACTTTTAAAAGTTCAATATTTAAAATAACTATATGGACTTTTATGTAGCGATATAAATTTAATATATAACGATAGATTATTCCTAATAAAATTTGGCGTTGAATATAGATTCACTGCATACAACATATGTTATCAATAATTTAAAAATGATTCTTTTATAAAATATAATTTTACTGGAAGTGTCATAAATACATAGAAATAAACGAACGCTGGTATAGTTGTGAATTTAAATATCTTACATTAAAAGAAATAAAATGGAGTTATAGAAATAACACCATTTTATTTATATAATTGCAAACACTATGCAGTACTATGAATGCTATATTTAAATAATATCATTAAATGCAACAAATGAAAACTATAATTACTTATAATCATCTTATGTATTAGTTATTAAATCAAATCGAATCAGTAATATCTGCATTTTATTATTTTTTATCACAAAGTAAATAAAAAGTATTTACTTTGATGACTTTTTAGCTGTAGCAAACATACTTCATTATTATTATCTTCCATATGTCAGTTTCCAAGACTATGTATGTTTTCTCTGTTAATTCTATAAGAATTACTAATAAAGAGCTTAAGACATCCCATAACCTTGATTGCGAAAATTAAAAGGAAGTTTCAAACTTAATATGAGTGGACTATATTTTTTTTTAAAGCGAAAGTATTTTCATGTTTAAAATACTATTTTTATATTAAATTATTATATAGTTATAGAAGTGGTGTAATTTATATATATATATATATATGCATAAATATGTATATCATACAGATGTTGAAGAAATATAATTCCATTCATTTATCTGGTGAAAGAAAAGCCATGCAATCACACCTGTCTAAAACGGAATTTCCCCTTATCGCTGGCGATTCCGTTTTAGCAAGTGTTACTGTATATATTTATTAGAATGAAAAGAAATATTTCTTATGTCACTTAATCAATTAAATTAAATGCTGTAATGCGTACGTTTATGGAAAAACGTATGTGGATATAGTGAATAAATATTGGTGAAGGACAATGGCATTGGAAAGTACATAAATATAAATGTACTATGCATGTTTTTAAAGTTTTAATTTTATTTAAAATCTTTATCTGGAATTTCTATGAGAAAATATAATCCTAAAATTTAAATAAAAAAATCCTATATACATTTTCAGCAGAATTATAAAATATTTTTCATTCTACACTGCGGTAACAAATATAAGTTATTTTCTTGCTTTAGGATCTTTGTTTTGTTTTCTTAGGACATACCATGCAGATTCGCTTATTTATTTATTTATTTTTTATTAAAAAAATATTCCCAAAAAAATGTATATTTCCGCATGGTTAGCCTTTATGGAACAAGCCATTAAGCCGGTTAAATTTTTATCCCAGTGCATCTGAAGAGACCGTAAAGTGTCATGTTACCGGAAGTGAAACTAATGTAAACAGTAGAGGAAAAACAAGGCTCTCCCTTGCCGGTTTGGGACGAGAGCATGTGACAGAGAGGCAGCGGTCGGCAAGGGCGCAAGAGAAGTTAACAGAGGGAAAATAACATACCTGAAAAGAGACGATGCAGCACTCACCGCTAACGTGACATCAACGCCGCGCAAGCCAATTTGCATGTGGGAGGGTGGATGTTACACACTGATGATTTCCTCGGTGTCCAGGTCCACCCCCAGCCAAAAACACTCAGAAAACAAAACAAGACACTTCTCTAGAAAATTAGAAACAGACCAAAACCGGAAAAATATACATGGGAAAAAATGTAAACAAAGCCAGTTTCCTTCGAGGGGACAAAAAAACGCGCTTAAAGTGGTGTGAAATTCTGCACCACCCTCTTTTAGGTGCGCGCTCGCTTCCCCTTCTGGAATCGCACCCTCGGAGATGTTTCGGTACGTCTCGAGGGGGGTAGGGGCGGCAAAATTTTACCCCCAACTTCGCTCCGGTTGCCATGGAGACGTCGCATCGATTGCCTCCACGCTTCAATTTGGCTGACCAATGAAGCGTTCGCGCAGTGCCCGGGAGGGGCTCTAGGGGGGCGGAGCCTTTTTTCGCGCGCTCTGGGGGGGAGGAAGAACTGAATAAAACGAAAGAGGGGGGGAATTAGAGAAAGTCACGCGATTTGATCCACGCACACGCCACTGGGATTTGAATTACAGTGTGTGTCTTGTTTTGACGGGTGCCTGTAGTGGCGTGAAACCTTCCTTACAGTACCCTATATTTACCGGCACCCCTCTCTAACGAAACGATTCATTGAGAGGGTTTCTATACACTCGGAAGCATCCCTTGTGATCGGATGCGACGCGGCGTAATTCATTACACACTCATTCAGCGACGCGCTCTTGTGCCGCCAAACGTCTAAAAGCTAGTACTCTTGGCGGAATTCGACAAAGAATCACTACAAACGGTTTTGTGGAGATCGCCCCATCGCTCGCTACAAATGCGACGTGAAATCGCGCGATAGTCCGTGATTTTGTTTGCGAGGGGCTCGTCTCAGAAGGATTTTGCGGAAAGTTGGAGCTGGAGCCTTTTGAAATTGGCTATTCCGAATGAAGAATTTCGTTCTGAATCTTGGAATGTCTGAATACTATCTATGGCTGTACTTAAGCAGCCTTGATAAATTAAGTAGAAATCATAAAAGCTCAAACACATTTTTAACAGAGTTGTGGGCAAGTGCCATTTATCGAATTCCTGAAACCCATCAGTTTAAAGCAAGTACCCTATAATCTAAGTACCAGAAATGACGAATTAGTATTTGATGAGTAATTCATCATAGATGACTCTCATCAAAGTACTATTTATCACTGATTATGTTCAAAGAAAATCTCTTTAATATTTCACACAGAAATATGCTTCTTTGAAATTTTATACAGCCACTCCTACATCACATTTAAATTTCACTGAGTACGCGCACATTTGAGTAAAAGAGAACACACACAAACATAAAAAGACATATTAGTTAATGTAGTATTTCATTTTTTCCCCAGGATTACTGGCAAAAATGATTATATAAGCAAATAAGAACGTTGTTTTGTCTTTGCTTGTATTGCATTGCGTCATGTATCATCTTAATTTGTCAAAATTTATCATAGTTACAGTGATAATTTTTAAAAGAGAGCAATAGATATATATAAAATACTCTATATCTTTTCTATATACAGTATTTTATATATGTCTGTATTTAATAAGTTATTAGTTATACAGGGTGTCCGCTCTCAACGGTGTCCAATGGCTAATTCCTAAACCGTTAGTCATAGACATATAGTTCTAATTACAAAAACGTTTTAAATGTAGTAAAGAAATATTTTAAAAGTGATTTGGGTCAATAAAAACAATTCTTAAAAAATTACAAAATTTAAATTTTTATACGGTACCCCGGTCCTATAAGTTATATTTAGTAAAATTTTCCTATTATACTGACAAGTAAGACAAAAAAAAGTTCCGTTCATATAACACTAAAATTGATCGAGTTATGAAACTTTAAAAAAGCATGACTTATACCACTTTTCTGCATATGAACACAGACGAGTTCCTTCACGCTTTGAGGGGTCATATACGAAGTGCTTAAAGTATTCTAAGAAATTATTTCATGTATATTTGCGTTTTGAACAAAATCGTACAGGCATTACGATTGAGTTAACTTTTATTAAGTTTCAGATTGACTAAAATAATTGTATTTTAACATATGTTTTATTTTGTAAGGATTTGAGACTGTTTCTTTTCATGATTTCTTTTAACAAAAATTATGTTATTTTTATAAGTTTTTATTTAACTTCAACGATCGTATAAATGTTTTTCCAGTTCAAAATTTGTACTCGAACTTTACCTCACTTTCAAATATCCGTTCGAGATTAAATTCTACATACTGACGTACTTAATATTATGATTTTAGGTGGTTACTTATTTATACTTATTTTACAGGATAACACAAAAAATTTCGGATAGATTACCGCCAAAAAGTTTAAGAACAAGTTTTAGATTAGATAACACAAGAGTGCGATGGTTGTGTTTTTTAACTTTTATGTATTTTTTAGCACTGAATCCGAAAATTACCTTAATTTTTAATCATCATGTCCGGATTTTTCGTTGTCAAAGTTAAAAAATAACAAAAATCGGATACTATAAAATAGAGGAGATGACTGCATTTTTTAACTTTTCATAATTGATTTGCATGTACTTTTTAGCACTGAATCAGAAAATGAGCTTCATTTTTAACCATCACGTTAGAATTTTTTTGCAAATCGTAAGTGTCAAAGTTAAAATATAGTGAAAATCTGATACTATAAAACCGATGTAAAACTTTTTAATTTAATTCAATAATTTATTCAATTTTTTTGGCTTATACTGAGATTCTTACAGCTAAACAGTTGGGTCCGATGAGGGGAGGGAGGAGGATCAAATTTAACTTTGAATTTTTTAACTTTGAAATTTACAATTTGCGAAAATCCTGACGTGATGGTTAAAAATGAAAGTCATTTACGGATTCAGTGGTAAAAATACATAAAAATCAATTATCAAAAGTTAAAAACACAGCAATGACATCTTCTTTATAGCGTCAAATTTTCGCTATTTTTTCTTTTTTTAACTTTAAAATTTACGATTTGCAAAAAATCTTTAGGTTCTGTAAAAAATGAAGGTCAATTTCGGATTCATCTGTTCAGAATACATAAGAATTAATTATTAAAAGCAAAAACTGCTAATTTTGATCATTTTATTTAACAAAAATTCTGTTTTTTTTTATATGTTTATCACAAATTGTATATTTTGCATTAATATGTATAATGATTAAAAATTAAAAATTTATATTGCAATGTTCATTTTACTCTGAAACATTTTTTAATACATCTGACGAAATTATATTTCCACTAAATTTGTGAATGACCCCTAATTTGCAACAAAAAATATGCTCCAACTTTGAACAGTTATTACTCGGTCAATTGCAACCGTAGAATAACGGGACTTTTTTGGTCTTACTTGTCAGTGTAACAGGAAAATTTTACTAAATATAACTTATAGGACCGGGGACCGTATAAAAATTTAAACTTCGTAATTTTTTAAGACATGTTTTTATTGACCCAAATTGCTTTTAAAATATTTCTTTACCCCATTTAAAACATTTTCGTAATTGGAAATGCCTATGACTAACGATTTAGGAATTAGCCATTGGACACCGTTGAGAGTGGACACCCTGTATTACCAATTTTCATGAGACATTTTTCTAAAGATCGACTGAAACCGGTTTTAAGACTGAAACAGAAACAGAAGCCGAATTTCGATAATATTCATATTTTCGGCCGAAAACGAAAATGTCCAAATTTTTTTAATTAATTAATACATACATAAATATACAGAATTATTAATTAATTATACGTGTAATTATACGTGCGGCCCAAGCTGGCTCTCTGTGCCTCTAACCAAAGTTTTTTTATTTATTTATTTATTTATTTTTATTTTTTTTATTTATTTATTTTTTTTTTTTGTCATATAAAATAAAATTTAATTAATTTATCTGTGACACAAAATAATTTTCTAATTATACGAATACCACCCAATTAAGGCTGTTCTCAACTGCTCTGCTCAACAAGCGCATTTATAAATTCATTTTTCAACGGAAAGATATAAAATTGGAAAGCCTGACCCTGGAAGCGATTGGGAATCGAACTGTTTTTTTTTTTTTTCCATTTTTTTTTTATCAATCCATTACCTATTGAGTTAGAAGCGATTTGGGTCACGTGACACGGCATTTTTCTCCCCTTACTGACAGGATTTTCTTCTTTCGTTCGGAAGTTCAGTTCAAAATGCTAACTTTGACAGTATTTTCTGAAGGATCTATTGCGTTTACAAGAAAACGGAAAAAACAGTTCGATGACATAGTTTTTGAACAACAGCACCTTCTAGTTTCATGCGTTTCCGAACAAAAAATAATTAAAATTTATGTCAGAAAGTTGACCCTTTGAATTTGAGAACAGTCTTAAAAAACGTTTCAGGTATGCAATATCTCGATATATCTTTTATAATGATTTTTGTAAATGATCCTCCGCGTTATCCTAGATCTTTCTCAAAAAGTATTCGAAACACTTCTGTGGTTTCAAACTAAAAAAATTCTGTTATTGTTAAGTCTGCAGCTTTTAATGAGTACGTGAAAAGCGTCATATATGCACCGTTTGCTTTATAATTTGCACTCATGTCTTGAGTCAGTCATCACTGATAACTATAAACAGCGAAGTTAATAGCAATAGGGGAGAGTAGCCAAATTTGGACCACTTCACCTATTTTCAGGTGTAACTCACTTAATTTTTGGAATATCTGCAAAACATCTTTACAACGGGTCAATCTATTCATCTACTAACTAAATAAATCTTTAAATCACTTTCTTTTTCAAAATCTTAAATTTTATTTTATTTGAAAAATTTGTCAAAAGTGGTCCAAATTCAGCAACTGGTCGCCTAAGTTGGACCCCCGGTCTCCTAAATTGGACCAAATAATATCAGGTTGTTTTAATGACTAGGGAATGTAACTAATTTTATTAAAATCAAAGTTTGCGATTAATGAAACGGTCAAACAAAATAACAGCAATCAAATATAATGAAATCAAATATCTAAAAATAAGAGTAATTGTTTTAAATCAAAATGTATTCAAAATATAAATCTAAGTTATCAGTAATTAAGAATAGAAATTATGAAACTAATTGACAGTTACTTGAATATCATGTAAGGAGTGATGCAAAGCCTACACATGAATTTCGTTAATGATTTTTTTTTCCAGCGCGCACAACAGGGAACCGTATTGGGCAATCGGAACACTGAATCATTTCTTCCATTTGATTTTTCTTACAAATTAGGCAAAACTAATCACCACTGTCTAGATTTTTTATTTTAGATTCTGAATTATTAAATTTTTTTAGATAGAAGCTTTCTTTACATTATGTTTCTTGTTCTTCCCTTCCATCATTTTCTTGCTAATTGCATTACGCCTATTTTTAAAACTTGATGTTCGAATTTTTTTTGTGCTGTAATAGCTTTTTTTTTTTTTTTTTTTTTTTTTTTTTTCATTTCAAGGTTTACTTTATATGGCGAAGAAGTTAACACAACTGTTTTTTGGCTCCCTCTGTATTTTGATTTAACTGAATTTAGCAAGGTAGATAACATTTCTAATGATCTCTTGGCTTTTGGGGATGATTTGTAGCTGTAGCCTTCTTGCAGGTCAATTTCTTCACAACTTATGCCCTCCTTTTTCTTTCCTATATCTTTAACAGCTTTTGCTGTTACGGGTGTTTTTCTTCCAGGCAGTTTTTCTGTGTCTTTCTCAACAAATCTCAACAAAATATCCTCTATTGAAAAATACGCTACGATTAATCAAAAGCAAATATTATATATTCAAACAGTGTTGAATTCAGCCTTCCCCCGAAGCCATGAAACAACTACTCTCACCGGAAGTTTTGAGATTTTATGCATTTTAATGGCAAAAAAGTGTAATTACAACCTCCAAAACTGTAAAAAGTACGCCTTCGCAAATATCCTCCAGGAGAAAAATGTTTGAATTCAACTCTGTAAACCAAATACGCCGTAGGAATAAGGAATTCAAAGAAAATAAATACAAATACATACAAGATAAAAGAAATTGCAAACAAAATTTCTTGCATAAACATGTAAAAATATTTTTATGTTTATATAGATCTAAACTGTATAAAAAAATTAATCCAGATATACCAAAAAAAAAAAAAAAAAAAAAAACCTTGCATGGAGATAGTAATCCATTATAAAATATTAAATTTTTTTTTAAAAAAAGTGTACAAAATGTACCGTACTCGAAATTCATTACTTACTTTTCAAATTTATGATCGCATATCTGGTCGAATTTAAGCAACTTAAATTGGTCCAATTACGGCAACTGCGCCATTTTTTAAAACAGATAATCTCAAGACTAAGAAAAAAAATGAAATGAAACAAATCCGCGTGAAAAATGTGCGCAATAAACAGATGAATTCATATATGTATATGAAAACATATCAACTTACCTTAGTTTTAAAGTATTCACTTACGTTTTGTAGGAAAAAATTAGATCAAAACAGCGAACTTTAGGTTTTTTGAAATTGTCTGAAAACAGCAAATGGGAGGCGGTTGCTTCTTCTAATTATGAGTGACATCATTCTGATGAGTGGGATTTCAGCGGTAGATGGCGTTTCTTCCTGTAATTAACGGCAGAATGGCAACGGTCCAAATATGGCTACTCTCCCCTAAATAACGAGTTTCTCAATTGAGCCGATGCAGCTCAAATCAATGAGTCATGAGGAAAACTTCTGAAGGAAGAAACGAGATTTTAAAAAAAAAACAGATAGTTTTGGTCCGGCCGAAAACAAATTTTCGGCGAAACTCAGATTTTTGGACGAAAACGTAAACGAAATCGAATTTTTGGGCGATTTCTAATTGTTACATATGGGTTTTTTTGGCGATAACTACGTGCATGATTTCCATTGTTATGGCACTAGAAAAAGTCAAGCAACATGTTATGGTTCATAATAATATTTATAAGTTTACATGTAAGTTTATATTAATTTGTAGTATACTTTAAAAAGTGTAGGTCTATATTTTTTAAAGTATGCTACAAATTAATATAAATTTATAAATAAATAAAATAAACTTTAAGCAGAAAGATTAGGTCAAGATTAAAACAGACTACACGTGCAAAGGTAGAATAAAAAATTAGATTTGTCTTTGTCATATATTATTATGAAGAATAACATATTATACCCTTTTCTAATGACATAAAAATGAAAACCATGCACGTGTAGTCATCGCCAAAAACTATAGGTAATAATGCCCTGAAAAAAAATGGTAATGTAAATAATGAAATAAAAAAAGCAATAATTTTTTCGAACTTTCAAGTCAGACTCCAAGTATATCATCTAAAATAAAGAACTTCTGATATAGAAATATTTTTTTAGAATGTACACGAATCTAACACGAAAACTTATAAATCACTCTGCATACATAAACATAAGTATAGTACACTGGTTATCAAAAATTAAGGAAAAGTCACAAAATGCTAATTTTCAAATACGCGAACACTCAAAAGAAAATAATGTAATTCGAGTAATTACTATCTCTACAACACAGCTAGCCCATATAACATCTCATTCATGTCACACATGATCAGTGTCATAGTCACTACGGTGAAGCATAAAAATAGGAAATTCCATACATCTCATTATGAGTCTCAAATGATCACTATATGTGACTCCACTGAGAAGTCAATGTGATTGCTGCTTTGTGACGCGTCACCAGGTGACTTTACAATGTAGTTAAATTGTGACTTTCATGTGACTGTCATTTTGAGACTCAATTTCATAGTCATCATGAACGTTGCATTATGATAAGTCACCAAATAATATCATATTATAGTCACATGGAGACTTTTACCAAAAGAGCACAATGGTGACTTCACAGTAGTCTCTCTGTCACCTGAAAGTCATCATGTGACTTTAATGTGACATTATTTGGTAACTTATCACAATGTAGCGTTCACGATGACTTTGAAATTGTGTCTACAAATGACAGTCACATGAGAGTCACAATGTAACTACATTGTAAAGTCACATGGTGACTCGTCTCAAAGCAGCAGTCACAGTGACGTCTCAGTGGAGTCACATATAGTGATTATTTGAGACTCATAATGAGATGTATGGAATTTCCTATTTTTTTGCTTCACCGTAGTGACTGTGGCATTTGTGACCATGTGTGACATGAATGAGATGTTATATGGACTAACTGTGTTGTAGAGATAGTAACTACTTGAATTATATTATTTCCTTTTGAGTGTTCGCGTATTTGAAAATTAGCATTTTGTGACTTTTCCTTAATTTTTGATAACCAGTGTAATATACACATTAGTTTAGATAAATAAAATATTGTACATTTTTTATACTAAAATTTCAGTCTCTGGAGGTATTTGACTTCTTTTAAACACTATATATAGAAACTTAAAACAAATATATATTCCAGTATTTTAGTGCAATAACTATAACGACTGTCGAAATTACGATAGCCAGGGCTTAATTTGCGTCGCTCAGGTCCGGTACTTCTCTGTTTTTAGTAAATATTTAAATATTGATCGGAAGTCACCGGAGTTCATAACTATAGGCCTCCGGAGCCCAGTTTAATAGCGATTCTGAAAAGCCGAAGCCTTGCGTAGCTGAGAACAATTCCTTTTTTGTGTTAACGCTATTTCCGAAACATAATCCTTGCCTTATTTAGTTGCAGAATTCTGCGATTAATAACCATTAAATTACGGGAAAGCCATTCGGAAGGAGTGAAAAAGTAAAAAGTGGAGTAGTTGACAGTTAAGATAGAAAATTTTGCAAATAATGTATGAAATATAAATATGCGGATTGGAGTGATGGCGGGGGGGGGGGGCGGTATTAGTACCGCAGAATATTAGGGCTGACTATAGCTACAGTTATATTCAATAAAGAATATTAATGCTTAGCAAGTCGACCAGGGTTGTAGTGGGTAGATGCCCGGGTACCCGCCCAGCTGCCCGCCCGGGCTGGGTTTTTTATAAAAAACCCACTTAAAAAGCCCGGGTTTTTTTAAGAGTATTTCTGGAAAAGAACAAATGATGTATTTGTTGTTCATGGTTATTTTGTTTTATTTATTGACTTCTTTGAATCTTAGAAAATATATTTTTACTAATTTACTTGCACTTTTAGATTGGGAACCCTATAACTTTAAAATGTTTTAGCTTTTAATTTAAAATGTAAATTTAAGCTTTTCAGTTAGCTTCAAGAGTATTATATTTACTAAACTTATTATATTTATTAGATTATTTTATGTACTTTTGACTGCTGAATCCGAAAATGACCTTCATTTTTAACCATCACATAAGGAAAATAAAATTAAAAAAGTTTTACATCTGTTTTATAGTATCAGATGTTTGCTATATTTTAACTTTGACATTTACGATTTGCAAAAAAATTATAACGTGATGGTTAAAAATGAAGGTCATTTTCAGATTCAGTGCTAAAACGTACATAAAAATCAATTATCAAAAGTTAAAAAACTCAGCCGTCTCCTCTATTTTATAGTATTGGATTTTTGTTATTTTTTAAATTTGACAATTTATGATTTGCAAAACATCCTGAGATGATGGTTAAAAATTAAGGTAATTCTCAGATTCAGTGCTAAAAAATACATAAAAGTTAAAAAACATAACCATCGCAATCTTGTGTTATCTAATCTAAAACTTTTTCTTAAAACTTCTTGGCAGTAATCTATCCGAAATTTTTTGTGTTATCCTATAAAATAAGTATGAATGGTAACCACCGAAAATCATAATATTAGATTGTCATCGGATTTACATCAGTATACATGTAAAATTTAGTCTTGATCGGATATTTGAAACTTGAAAGTGGGTTAAATTTCGACTACAAATTTTGAACTGGAAAAACATACATACGATCGTTGAAGTTAAATAAAATAACATAATATTTGTTAAAAGAAATCATGAAAAGAAATAGTCTCATCCTTACAAAATAAAACATGTTAAAATACAATAACTTTAGCCAATCTGAAACTTAATAAAAGTTAACTCAATCATAACACTTTACTATTTTTTTTTCAAAGCGCTGATACACATGAAAAGTTCTTTGAATACTTTAAGCACTTAGGATATGACCCCTCAAAGCATGGCCAAACTCATTTGTGTTCAGATGCAGAAAAGGGGTATAAGTCATGCATTTTTAAAGTTTCATAACTCAGTCAATTTTAGTGTTATATGAACGGGACTTTTTTTGTCTGTCTTGTCAGTGTAATAGGAAAATTTTACTAAATATAACGTATAGCACCGGGGGCAATTTTAACTGTATAACAGTTTAACTGTATAAACAGTTAAATTTCATAATTTTTTAAGAAATGTTTTTATTGACCCAAATCGCTTTTAAAATATTTCTTTGCCTCAAATGAGAACATTTTTGTAATATTAAAAGTATATGTGTATGACTAGCGGTTTAGGAATTAGCCATTGGACACCATTGAGAGTGGACACCCTGTATATACATAAGAAACATTTTTGTTGTAAGATATTTTTTATCAACATTTGCTAATCTTATGATAATTTCAAAGGAGCAAGTTTTTTTTAAGCTATATGTATATTTTATTATTAAATAACACACAATTGATAGCTTTGCAATTTAAATTTTGTTTGTTATTTAAATTAAAGGGATCATATAATAATGTATTTTAAGAACAGAGAAAAATATTGAGATCCTTATTAAGACTATGAAGTCATTCCCATCTATTAGACTGTTTGTTTACAAAGATTGTATTTGAGATCAGGATTGCCACTTGTTTCAGCAATCAAATTTCTTCTGCTTTCCTAAGCAAAAAATTAAATTTTCCCTGAGTAATTCCTCTGAGAATTTTCAAAATTTCAATGGATAAATTTTGCAAAGTACCAAAATTTAGTAGCCAATTTACCCGGGGAAAATTGCCCATTTAACCCGGGTTTTTTAATAAAACCCGCCCGGGCTGGGTTTTTAACAAAAAACCCGGGTTTTTTACAACCCTGAAGCCGACAATGCTATGAAAACTTTAATTCAGAATCAAGAAATGCTATATTGTTTGAAGTAGTTTTCATCTAAAGAAAATCTTTCAACTCCTGTAAGTCTCATGCGAAAATATTTTCAAAAGTAAGAAAATGACAGCTTTATCAAACTTCAGCTCCGGCGTGAAATGCCACAGACTATATACAATGTACTTCAGAATTTTGATTATTTATTTGTGTGCGTTTAAGCAAAGTCTATTACGTTTAAAAATTTCAATTTTCGATTATTGAACTTACAAATGACGATTTAACTAAATTACATTACAATCGTTGTTTTTGATTCGTTGTGTTCTATTTCATAAAGAAAGATAATACGAATAAAAAGTACATATAAACAATAATAATAAAAAGAGCTTTTTTCTGACGCATAAACATAATCTTATACTATCTCTCTATATATATAATGTCGTATGTTACCTACATAATTTCGTAACAGATTGCACTTCAGGGAGTGTTATAAGAAAATTTATCAAACGTTAAACACAAATTTATGTGCAAAACAAATCTGTCCCTTCCCCCATCCCCATAAAAGTAGTTTTAGTTAATAATACTATTTATTTTATAAAAGAAAAGAAAAAAAAAAAAAAAAAAAGAGAAATCATTTTTAAAAATCTATCTTTTTTTTCTAATACTGTATTTTTTTAGCAGTTAAATACTGTATTTAACTGTTAAAACATTTTTTTTACCCTAATAAAGATTTTTTACAACCGTGTTATTGACAATACCCCCCTCCCCTTCCTCCTCTTATTTATCAAATTTTTCTTCTTAGTGTATGCTAATAAGTCATGTTTTTCCTGCTAAAATCGTTTATTAAAAATTTAATTGTTTTTATAAACTTTTTAAAATGTTTCAAAGGGATGAATGACACACCTATTAAATCTTACAATATGATTTTACTTATATCTCCAACGTAAATATATTTTCGAATATAGTTGTGAAATATAGTTTCGAAACCGGTTACGAAAGTGAAAGAACCTTTATTAAAAAAATCTGCAACCAAAATCGAAAAAGTAAAAAATAGCTATATTAGATGCTATTCAAAAAATCGCTTAAAAATATTCAAATTTAAATGAGAAATTCGAAAACAACCTACCCATAGGATTAACATTATAGCGAATTTGTGTTTTCAAGTGAGTGAAGAGTCCCCTTAAACTCATAGTTAATCTTCCGCGGCACACTAAAAGTATGATTATGAAAAAATATATGAAAGAAATATGTCATTTTACAGAACTAATATATATATATAATTCTCATAAATATAATGCAACCACAAACGAAAATATACAGTAACCTCTTCAGAAGATGTACTTTGCTTTTAGAAACCTTAGAAATCAATAGATTTTTGAGATTTAAAGAAGCATTTATAAAAAAGACGAAGTTTATGTTGCTGCTAGTGATTTTCAGAAACGTTTCTGATTTGTTTTTATAGTGTAATCAGTTTTCTCAAATAACCGGAATGTCGTTTTTTCGAATGCTATCCATTATCAATTCTATAAACATGTTTTACAAACAAGCATGATAAATTAACAACATTCATATTAACATTAACATTAATATTATTTTGTTACTCTTGCATGTATAAATCCAATTAAACACATGAAAATGTATAATTGAGAATTGATTAGCAGCCTATAAATCGACATTCCGGTTTGAGAAAACTGATTAATACACTGCATGGCAGTAAAAGAAACTTTATTTGTTTGTGCTCCTTTAAATCTCGAAAATATATTAGTTTCTGAGGTTTCTAAAGATAAAAAAAGCTTTTCGAAATCGTTTAAGCAACTATGAAGAGGTTAACCTCTTTGCTACCTGGGTCCACATATGTGGACCTCTATTCTTTTCCTCATAGAAACTAAACTGTTTGATTTTTTTACATTTTGACGTCATTTCTTAATAGCTGAATGTTTTTTGCTTTAAAAGAAAGCTAATAAATGACAACATCTATGCTGATTTAAACATAAAATAGATGCTATTTTCATCCGAATTTCTAAAATGCCTTCAAGACAGAGTGATCAAGAAATTGAGAAATTTTCATAATTCTTTAACTTAAATCATTTACAATAAAATGTTTTGAGAATTTGTATATCATTCGCTTGTTTAAAAGCCTTAAATTTGTGATTGTGGGAATTTAAGTTAGTGATAATTATGTTGATATTTTAAGGACATTCGTAAATTTAGATCCCTATTTTTTAACCTAAATTACTAGACCCCTAAAGTAACAATTTCCAAAAAAATCTTTTTCTGCCATCTATGATGTCATTTTGTTTGTTTAAAAACAACGAATTAGTATTACAAGTATTATTTTAGCTTCGGGAACGAAGAGGTTACTGTATATTTTCGTTTGTGGTTATCTTTATAAGAGAGGCGTCTTTATTTTTTCCACAGTAGGCAGGGTTCTCATAAGTTGGACCCCATTTTTTATTCAAAAATTCGAAATTTATGCAGGAAATAATGAAAACTTTTTTTTTTTTTTTTTTTTTTTTTTTTTTTTTTTTTTTTTTTTTGCTTTATGTAATCACAAAATGTCTGACATTAAATAAAGAAAAAAATACTATTCGTAATTTTAATTTCTTGTATGAACTCGGAATTTCTGAACTGACAGATGTCGTGTAAAGCACTTGTGGGAGGCAGTATTCTAAAAATTTATGTAGAAAAATATCTAAATCTTGCAATATTTGTTTAGCAAGATTTTTCTATTAGATTACACCATATCATCGCATTTTTACTGGATTTTATATTCTGGTACCTTTCCTCACAGAGGAATAATTTTCCTCTAAAGGTATAAATTTGGAAGAATTGAAACCATTCTCATGATTTCTCCACATACTAGTAAAAGAGTTACATAAACACTTAAGGTGACAAGGGATCTTCAAACTCATTATTTTATTTATTTATTTATTTATTTATTTTTGCACTTTAAATACTATTCAAGGGCACACTACACTGTTAAAAATTTGCAGCATTCTGGCAGGTCATTTGACTGTTTTATCCGAAAACGGTTACACAACCGCGAATTTAACACTATTCTGACCATATTATTAGCCATTTTATGGTCAGAATATAGTTAAATTATGGTTATGAAACCGTTTTTTCAAAAAACGGTCGAATGACCTGCCAGAATGCTGCAAAAATTTTAACAGTGTATATGAATTATGGTACATATTTATCCCGCACTAAATTAAAAAGAAATTTTGGAGAAATATAAGGAATTTTCCTGAATATTTTAAGTGTTATGAAGAACTTTTCAAAATACCTCATGCGCATTCCATATCAATTATAAATCCAACACTTTTTATAGCTGTTTGTCATTATATATGTCATAAAACTATGCATCGTTTTTTACTTTTTTGTATCTTCAATAGAAGAAAGTATTGTAATCGAAATGTTTTTCGACTTCCGGCTTTCGACGGATTTACACGTTTTAGGGGTCAGAGATCCTAAAAAACACGTTTATAGAAAATGTCTGTCGGTCCGTGTGTCCGTATGTCGCCATTGTACCATCAAAAAATGTATGAAGTTATGCATAGAGTTGAATTAATTTTTTTTAAGTTTTTGGCTATGGCAAGCAGGTCCTCCATTAATCTGGAAAAAATCCGCCGGTAGGGGACGCTGTAATAGCGATTTTTGTGCATTTTGAATATTGTACCATCGAAAAGTGTACGAAGTGCATAGAATTGAACCAAATTTTTTCTGTATGTTTTTGGCCATAACAAGAAGGTCCTCTCTGAATTTGGAAAAATTACGCTGGTAGGGGGCGCTGTAATAGCGATTTTTGTGCATTTTGAATATCGTACCATCGAAAAGTGTATGAAGTTATGCATAGAATTGAACCAAATTTTTTGTATATGTTTCTAGCCATGGCAAGAAGGTCCTCCCTGAATTTGGAAAAATTCCGACGGTAGGGGACGCTCTAATAGAGATTTCTGTGCCATTTTCAATATTGTACCACCGAAAAGTGTATGAAGTTATGCACAGAATTGAACCAAATTTTTTGTGTATGCTTTTGACCATGACAAGAAGGTTCACCCAGAATATTGAAAAAATCCACCGGAAGGGGGTGCTGTAATAGCGATTTTTATGCAGTTTTCCATATTGTACCATCGAAAAGTGTATGAAGTTATGCATAATTCTAATAAAAATACTAATAAAACTAATAAAAATGAATTATTGGTATTTGTAACAGTATTTTGAAATATTAATATACATGAGATAGAAGAAAGTTTTGGGATTGGCACATCCAACTAGTTTAAACTAAGTATAATTACAAAAGTTAAAGGTAGTTAAGTGAACATAAGGCAGTTAAGAAAGGTAGTTAATGTCAGGTTTATTTAAGGGGACAAGGGACCTTCAAACTCTTTTTTTTATTGCACGTTAAATACTATTCATGGCACACTATATGAATTATGGCATATATTTATCACACTAGAAATAAAAAAAAAAAAAAAAAAAAAAAAAAAGAGAAATGCGGAAAATTTCACAAAATTTAGAATTTTTTTTCTCTTACCTTTATTTTTAAATATATAAAATTAGATGCACAGTTTTATTTGTACATGTAAACAAAACTAGCATAAAAAATTTGGGGATTTTCATTAATATCGAATGCGCATGGGGCATTTTGAAAAGTTCTTGATAGCGCTTAACCATTAAATGCCTGATTTTTCAAAAATCATTGTAATAATGTTTTTCGGCTTTCATTTTTTAAATAAATCATGGGAAAAATACTTAAAAAAATCATATTTTGTTTTAAGTATAGTTTATGGCTAAAAAACAGTTTGTTACTAATCGGCAATACTGGTGTTTAATTGAAAAAATAATTTGCCTTGATAAAATTCTATAATATTAAGCACACACGAATTTTAAGAACTATAATAAGAAATAAATTTCACTTGCTCACTGCAGGCCAAAATAGGGTATTTCGCAAGCTCCTAAACAAAACAAAAAGAACAAGTAGCAAGAATTGAAAAAATAAATCTATCTTTATTCTTAAACAGCACAAGTGTTGCCATCCACATGTTGAAAATCGATTTAATAATATTTTCAGAATGTATTTTATTGGCAGCATTAGGCATTATAGCTTCAATATCATTCTAATAGTATTTTAGAGTCTAAATTGGGTACGTTGCCGAAAAGCAACACCAGGCATTTAAGGGTTAATATATTCAGGAAAATTCCTTATTCTTCTCAAAAAAAAAAAAAAATTTTTTTTCATAATTTCTAGTGTGATAAATATATGCCATAACTAATATAGTGTGCCCTTGAATAGTATTTAAAGTGCGATAATAATAAAAAAGAGTTTGAAGGCCTCTTGTCCCCTTAAATAAACCTGACATTAAATTCATTATAAATCATATAATGTGAATTGTATGATCTAACAAGGAAGGTCTCCATACGGGCATACTCAGAAAAATCTGAAAAAATTACAGAATGTTCTTCTCATGTGGATATATATATTTATAAAAAAATTTCTGGCGGAACCCTGATACAGCGTCCGTAAAAAAAAAAGTCCTTCCGGCCAGTGCCGGGAGGAAGAGATAGCTTTCATAATCCTTATTTAAAAAAAGCCAAATTATATCATTCAAACACACGAAGCTCAATTTAGTGGAAACCGAATATAGGAGATTCAATACTAATTTTTATCAATATAATGAATGAGAATTTCGCGAAATTAGTCAGCTTTATCCAAGCTGCTTTTCTTTAAAGTAACATATATTTGGCTGCCAAATTCGGCAATTTCTTAAAGTGCCTGTCACTTTAAGACAACATGGTGGATGAGACTAAGCAGTGAACTTGGTCGAGACCTTAGTAATTGCTGTGCACATGCTTACTCACATCGGAATCGGTTAATATATAGGAGTGCTGTCGCATGCAAAAAATCAGATTTTTCAAAATGTCACCCACAATAGAAATTGAAACTGCTATATCTGAGCCATTTTGTAAGGTAAAGACAAACAAAAAATGCTCCTGAATCCTTATATCAAGGTCAAATACTTAAGAAAGAAACCTTTTTCAATTTCTAATTTTTTTGCACCTCACTTTAAATATATATATATTTTTTAATTTAATGGTCGCCATTTTGAAACAAGATGGCTGATGTATCTGGCCAGCGAACTTGGTCGAGGTGTTGATGTATAATATCCACATGCCTTCTTACATCGAAATAGGCGAATACGTGTGTTATCGCGTGACAAATACAAGATCGTTTCAAAATATTAGCCATGCTAGAAATTCAAAGTGCTATAAATCAACCATTTTTAAGATATAAACAAAAGAACAAATTTTCAGAAACAAAAACAGCTCCGGAATCTTTGTATCAAGGCCAAACACATAAAAAAATCTTTTTCATTTTCCAATTGTTTAATACCTCATTTTGAATTTTAAATTTAATTTTTTTTAAATGGCAACCCTTTTGAAACAAGATGGCGAATGAAGCTGGCCAACGAACTCGGTCGAGACATTGGTATGTACTATGTACAGACCAAGTTACATCCAAATAGGTTCATAATTGCGCCTGTTATCGCGTGACAAATATCAGGTCGTTTTAAAATGTCAGCCACAAGAGAAATTCAAAATGCTATTACTCAGCCATTTTTTTTAGATATAGACGAAAGAAAAACTGTTCCGGAATCTTTGTATTAAGGTCAAACACATACAAAAAAAAATCTTTTTCACTTTCCAATTTTTTAGTATCTCATTTAATTTTTTTTATTTTTTAATTTTTTTAAATGGCCGCCATTTTGAAACAAGATGGCGGATGAAGCCGGCCAACGAACTCGGTCGAGATATTTGTATGTACTATGTACACACCAAGGTACATGCAAGTCGGTTCTTAAATACGCCTGTTATTACGTGAGAAAAATCAGGACGTTTCAAAATGTCAGCCACGCTAGCAATTCCAAATGCTATAACTCAGCCATTTCTTAAGATATAGACAAAACAAAAACTGCTCCCGAATCTTTTTATCAAGGTCAAACACATAAGAAGAAAATATGTTTTCAATTTTTAATTTTTTGGTACCACATTTCAAGTTTTAATATTTTTAAAAAATTTTAAATGGCCGCCATTTTGAAACAAAACGGCGGATGAAGCTGGCCAACGAACTCGGTCGAGAGATTGGTATGTACTATGTACACACTGAATTACATCCAAATCGGTTCATAAATACGCCTTTTATCGCGTGACAAAATTCAGGACGTTTCAAAATATCAGCCACGCTAGAAATTCAAAATGCTATAACTCAGCCATTTTTTAAGATATAGACGAAACAAAAACTGCTCCGAAATCTTTGTATAAAGGTCAAATACATAAGAAAAAATATTTTTCCATTTTCAATTTTTTGGTACCACATTTAAAATTTTAAATTTTTAAAAAAATTTTAAATGGCCGCCATTTTGAAACAAAATGGCGGATGAAGCTGGCCAACGAACTCGGTCGAGAGATTGGTATGTACTATGTACACACTGAATTACATCCAAATCGGTTCATAAATACGCCTTTTATCGCGTGACAAAATTCAGGACGTTTCAAAATGTCAGCCACACTAGAAATTCAAAATGCTATAACTCAGCCATTTTTTAAGATATAGACGAAACAAAAACTGCTCCGGAATCTTTGTATAAAGGTCAAATACATAAGAAAAAAATATTTTTCCATTTTTAATTTTTTGGTACCACATTTCAAGTTTTAAATTTTTTTAAAAATTTTAAATGGCCGCCATTTTGAAACAAAACGGCGGATGAAGCTGGCCAACGAACTCGGTCGAGACATTGGTATGTACTATGTACACACCGAATTACATCGAAATCGGTTCATAATTACGGGAGTTACAGTGTGACATAGGTCAGATATATATATATATATATATATATCAATTTTGAACGGAGGGTGGTTTCGGGGTCTGGGGGTCATGATCGATGAAAATATACCAAAATTTTTTGAAATCGCTTTCCTCCGAACGGCTGCAATAGGTAGCTATTTTGTAAAGAAAGCTACCTAAAACGAAATTTTCGTTTATTTGGTGATTTGTCACCGGTTGGCGATGAAAAAAAATACGGTTTTATGTAGGAAAAACTTTTTATGTTGAATTTGTTTATACAAGTTTAATTTAAATAACTTTAGTTTTGTCATTTTTAATTTGTTTTAACAATAGTTTTGTCATTTTTAGTTTGTTTTAACTATTGTTTGTGATATATATTTATAATAAAATTTAAATATCATATTTTACTATTTAAAACAAAATTTAAATCGATTTAAATTATTTCAAGCTAAAAAATAAGGCAGATAGAACACTGTCGACTTGATTTTGTTGCTATGGAAACGACTTCGTCTTCGATATGGAAATGTTAAATCAAATGTCAGCTGACTATAACTTAAATAGATATTTTCAACTTGCAAAACCTAGAAAATATTTTTTCAGTGACGAAATTAAACTAGTAAATCTGCAGATCAAGAGCCTCAACGTCATCTTTGCAACTCATTGTTTTTATCAAACTTTGCGTAATATTAATCTTTCTACAAAAACAAAATTTAAACTTTTTAAATTACACAAACATTTATAAAAGGAAAAAAATATTTCGATGGTTTCAGACATTAAAAGCGTTAAATTAAACACGTTGTTATGTAAGGATATTCTGAAATTCTCACGAGCTACTTATTCTAGTAATTTTTATATAATAAAGCAAATTTCTTCAGGGGGCTCTGCCCCCCTGAACCCCCCGTTGTGTAATTTATTTTGCATTTGTAATTTTCTACTGATTGAGTTAATGATTACCCTATATCTTAGATTTCTTTTTACACTGCGATTTATAAGGATAAGCAATAATTCGGTCAAGCATTTTACGTTATCCTAATATCCATACAGCAGTATTTACTTGCCTGCTAACCACAAATACCTGTATCTAATGGATAAAGAACTTTTGGAAATGTAAACTGAAACATCTAATTTAGAAATCTAATACCTTTATAAATTTTGTTTATAAAAAAATAATTTTGATTACCATTCTGCAATATTTATATCTAAGATCTAATCTAAATATCAAAAAATGTACTCGATAGCATTAACTTACTAAAATCACCCTAAAGTAGGGGGGCTTCTAAACCTAACAGTTAATAATTCATCATCGTTAAATAGATAAACATGATTTGGCGCCTTTAAGTATTTTTTGTGATTTTCTTTTAATAGTATCTACATTTAATTTAAAATCGTGATGTTACAAATACCGTTGAAATTTGACGCAAACCTATGTTCAGGTCAAATTACGAAAGGTTAACTAACATTTCATTTCCCTTAGCCGGACTTTCTGTTTCATTTTTCGTAATAAGGATTATTTTAATAATTTAATTTATTTTACACTCTACAAGCTGTTACACGGACGTTGTTCACGTAGCATTAAAATAGAGATAAATGCATTAAGTAAAACATTTCACTCCCCACCAGACATACCAAGTCTCAAGCTTTTTGCACATCACTATTATCTTAGAGAAAATGTTCTTTTAAATCGCGCAAATGTTTCAATTAAATAAAATAACATTTTCTGTATTAAAATACTGGTATCCAGAACGCCGGAGGCTTGGCAGCTCTGTTCCTCTTAATAAAAACATATATGAATTACCAACACTTTATCACATTTTATAGGAGACAATACGGAATTTCTTATTTGTATGGCTTTACATATATCTCAGTCATAAAAATGTAAAATTTTCTGCCAATTAATGCACGCAATTGCGAAAATGAAATCGCAAAGAATGAGAAAAGGAAGGCCAAGTAAAATCGTGTAAATCGAGGAATCTTTCTTCGTAGTGCTGGGAAAATACGGCTACAAAAACTATTTTAGGTGGTATTTGGTGTGAAATGTTTATATGTATTCATTCCTGCCCTATATATCCTTTTTTTTATTTTTTTATTTGCTTATTCCATTTTTCTTTTGCACGTGAAAATCTTACAAATTAAAATTAACTCTTTGGGAGAAATTGTTAATCATTTTTTTTTGGCAACAATAAAGTTTATAAAATTTAACAGAATAATGTCAGTTTATTCTGTATGAAAATAACGAACTTTTTCATTTATAATCAAATAGTTGAATAAATAAATGAAAATATTATTCTATATAGTATATAAATACTATTTTCATTTCTGCGTTTAAATAAATCTATATGCAAATATCTATACAAAGGCATTCATTAATTCATTCCTTTTGCTTTGATTTGACTTCAAAAAACCATACATACTTTCACATTTATGATATTTTTAGATGAGATGCTGTTGCTACGCAACGGTTAAAAGAAAAAATGAAATATAAGTAAATTCATAAATTAAAATGTTTTATATTATTCGAACACATGTATAAAATTCTATCATAAGTTATACACCTAATTTAAAAGCTCTGACAAATGTTTGGACAAAATTGCAAACTAATAAGAATAATTTAATACTCTTATTTAAAAATTTCAGCATCCAAAATTTACCATTTAAATCTATTATTCATATGAGCGATTTCTTTCAACAAATGAAAATTTGAAAATCGTCTGACTTCCCATAGAAAAGCATTATATCACAAAATAAAATGTTCTGTATATTCCGAACGAATGAACCAAATTTAACCCAAAACTATACAGCTAAATCCGGGGAGCTCATCAACATGCCCAGGGAATTTCAAGCCGATCGGATGCTTTTTGCGGCAGTTATCGCGGAACAGACAGACAGACTAACAGACAGACAGACTAACGGAAACCAAAACTTTTCGTGTCTCCACAGTAAGCCTTCACTGACGTTTCGGCAATAACTACAGCAATAAGCAACATATATATGTGATATAAAAAAAATATAATAACCTCTTTAATTGATTAAGTTTGAATTCATTAAAAACCGTGCATTCTAAAAAACAATTAATAAATTTTCAGATGCATTAAATTCGTTTGCTTTTGGCTAGGAAAAATCCTGCTCGCCAAATCGCTTGTCACTTTCGTATTTTCGCGCCAAATATTCGAAAGTATTTTATTTTTTTACAGACTTTCTACTGAAATTCCGCCGTTAAATTTGACTGATCCCTTATTACATACATGAGTAGTTTCCCTAACATTTTTTTCAACATATTCTGAGTATACCCTGTATGGAGACCTTCCTTGTAAGTAACGGTACTTCTGTGAATTCGTAAAATCTTGATACACTGAAAAAATATTCCGCTGATTGTCAGCACAATTTCTGGATTATTATCGATTTTTTAAAAAAATTATTATTTGCTCTAATGAAATGATTTCGTGAAGGCATCAGAAAGTAGCGAATATAGATTTAAGAATATCCTAGACAGATAATAGTGCTAAAATTTTAGTTAGTTTGTCATTTTCGCTAAAGGTTGGAAATTTTTATATTTTTGCGCACCCCCTCCCCCCCCCCCCAAAAAAAAAAAAAAAAATCAGTATTTTCCCAGTACAATTTCTGGATTTTTCTTTATCCTTTATCAGTATAATACTAAAAAATAAATACTACAGCTTCACAAAAAAATTAAACTTCGTCATTATCTGTCAAGAATACTTTCAAACTGTATAACGCAATACTTTTTGACTCATTCGCGAAATCACTTTCATAAGGAGAAAAAATATTCCGTAAAAATACGGAAATTGTACTGGCATCAACGGTATTTTTTATTCTTTTTACAGCGTTAGAACTTGACTAAGAATTTTCACGACACACCTGAGGTCTTGCTGTGAGACAGTCCCAGGACACACCGGTTGAGAATGATTTCTATAGAATTAGGTTAGGGCTCCTTTATTACGGAAGCCTTAGTGTAGGGGAAATATGAATGCGTAAAAATGAATACAAACGCATTTATATATAATTGAAAAAAAAAAAAAATTCTTTTGGACATAGAAAAATGAAAAAGAGCCGATTAGCTACACATGCATTGAAGGGTTAACAATTAAGGAATCAATATGCCGGTCTGTTTTGTATTTCTGTATACTTATTCTCCTAGAATATCGAACGATGGGCAATTAAATTAACATCAGTTATGTCTGCTTGGATCTGAGGATGTTATATAGGGTCTCAGAATTAAAAAATTTGAATTTACTTTCTGAGATATTAATTTGTTTGCAATTTTTAATTACATTTCTTTAATGGTGGCAAATAAATTACTTTATTTTTTGGGATAAAAGGGAAAACTATATGGATTATTAGATTTTTTTTTTTTTTTTTTTTTTTTTTTTTTTTTTTTTTTTTTTAACGTCATTTTTCTCATTAAATTTGAAGAAATAAATTATTTTCAATTTAAATAAATGGGAGGGGGGAATCTTGACTAAATAAAATTTTCTAAGAAAATTGAAAGAAATAAAAACATATTTTCACATATTCAAGTTTCGTGAATCAATTTATTCTACAGAAACAAAAATCGTCTGTCGATATATTCACTCAGAATTCGTTACATCGTACATTTTCTTGAGCTTTGCATTCAAACAAGGGAGAAGTTTTAAACTGCTTGCATTTAAGTGGGCAATTATTGACTCCTGTGCACAAAAAATGACTTTAAAGAAAAAAGCATACACTATTTTAATTAAATATTTTAAAAAGATGGCAGTTAAAACGTTTCAGGAGGGCGCTAATTGTAAAATGGTTTGTAGGGTACACTGTAAAAAAAATCTGTGAAGTTATTAAATTTTTTCTTGGAAATTTGGATTCCTAGGACCATTTATGTAACAGCAACAACAAAAATAAATGTAACAGATAACTTTTGTACGGAAAATCAAAAAATCAGTAAGATTACCAAGAATTTTTTCGGACACTGGAATTTCTAGAACTTTTTATGTACGAGTAACTGCAACCCGGGTTAAAGATAAAATTTTAATAAGATTATTTTAATCTTAGTAGGTTCTTTTTTAAAGCTACAGATTTCTGTAGCTTTAAAAAAACTAGTTTTGTAGATTTTCATCTTTTTTTGTACAGTGTACAGATAAAATTTTAGTAAGTTTACAGATTTCTGTAACTTTTACATCTCTAGAATTACAGATTTTTTTTTTTTCTTGTAAAGCATTTATTTGAATTCAGAAAACTAAAACATTTCTCTATAAGTTAGTCAAAGTGATGTCATTTTCCATTCAACCGGTCCGAAATTAGAAACCAAATCCTAAAAGATGCTTTTGACGACAAATAAAATTTTGCATCAAAAATCCCGCGCTCTGCAAAATATATTTTTAGGGATTCCTGCTTTATATACATTGTAATTATGATTTCTAGGAAAATGGCTGCGAAAATAAAAGTGTTCTCAGGAAGAAAAAAAAAACTGAAACCAAAAACCGAAAAAAAGCAAAAGTAAAAAAATAGATATACATATATATTATTTAAAATTATTAAAATTATGCAAACGAGAAATTCTAAAAGATCTCTGTTATTCATTGAACATTAGCTTGTAAGTTACTAGCATAATTTTCTGTTAGCATAGGCTCTTAAGTTCAAGCGATGACTCTCAAATGTAATAAAGTCAGGAGGGTGATACTTATTATGCTGTTACAATATTTTAATTAAGTGACTGCCGTATGTCACTTAATTAAAATAGTTGGAAAAAATGTGTATTTTGCGCGGAGCTTAATATGTGAAATTAGATGACTTACCTTCTGCAGGAACATTTATGAAACACATTACATGAAAGACCATTTTATAATCTTTTTAACTCGAAGGGATTTCCACTTCTTATTTTCGTATCCTATAACTTTGTTGTGTATAATAACTGCTATATTGATTTTTTTTTTTTTTTTTTTCGGAAGAAAGAGAGTAGTGATGAGAAAACTTAAAAAAAAAAAAAAAAAAAAAAATACATATATATTAGTTTTAATTTCAAATCTTAATATAAGGATGGCGAAAAAAAGGTCACAGTTTCCTCCCACAAATTAAAATATGAGTAGTGCTTAATTTGTCTCAGACCCAGTTCTTCTTTGCATTTGGTGATTATTTAAATACTGGCCGAAATTCGCCGAAACTCCTAAATACTGCACTTCGGAGTCCTGCGAATAGGGCTTCCAAAATACCAAAGTCTAAATTATCTTTTCCTGTTTCCCCCCATCTGCAATCCATTGCGTTCTTTCCCACCAAATCGCTTACAATACATATGAGATGTAGCGTGTCGCACACGTAGAGCACACTTCTATCTTGCGCTAGCAAATGTAGACTCACTGGTTTTCTAGCTTAATGGTTTCCAAACGGCGACGAGGAATGCCCGAATTAACCGCTGCTACCGGTCGTGCTACGTTTACTCACTGCTTTTTGCTCGTGTTTGTAAAATATTCTTACTGATCAATTTATTAGCTCCAAGCAGTGCTTAATTTGCACTGAAGCTCACAGGAACGGAGCTTCAGTACTTCTTTATTTTTAGTGAATAGTTAAATAGTAGTCGAAACCTTCCACAGTTTATAAATACTACTCATCGGAGCCCTGTGTGTTGTGTTTTGCTAGTTGATACAAAACATTCCTTGGCAAATAGGACTTTCTGAAAATTCCCCACTCCCTGATTTTAATCTTTTGGCTCAGTTCATTTTTTAGATTTTATTATATATAAATGAATATAGATATAGTCAAAATATATATGCATATATATATGAAGAAGAAATTGCTTTAAATTTTGTAAATAATGTATGGCATATAAAAATGTGGGTACAGGGAGCGGGCGGGGGTTACACTAGGTTTTTATTACTGCAGAAAATTAGAGCTCTGGTACTTTTTTTTTTTTGTTAGAAATTAAGCCCTGACTATGAGGCACACATACATAAAAGTCCAGCACGGTAGCTTAATCATGGTGAACCTTTCTTTTTTCTTTACACTGTCAAATACTTAATTTGAAATAAAATTTATTCAGAACGGTATAATGACAGAATGGAATTTAAAAGTGGGAAAGATCTTGCAATATTTATTAACTATGTTGCGTTTTTTACTTCATTAATCGTATACTGAAGTATCACGTGCGCAACTAAATTGCGAAGAAAGGTGAAATAATGTAGCTCATAAGAAAAAAAAAATAAGAATAACGCGCTGCAAACGAACTAAGGATACTTTTATACATTGTACACTGTAAAAAAAATCCGTAATTCTACAGATGTAAAGTTATATGCTTACTAAAATTCTATCTCTACACCTTAGAAAAAAAGATGTAAATCTACAAAACTAGTTTTAGTAAAGTCACAGAAATCTGTAGTTTTACAAATGAATGTATTAAAATTGCAGTAATCTTACTAAAATTTCATCTGTAACCCTGATTGCAGTTACATAAAAAGTTCTAGGCATCCCAGTTTCCTAACAAATTCTTAGTAACCTTACAGATTTTTTGATTTACAGTGCAAAAGTGTGTCTGTTACATGAATTTTTGTTGTTACTATTACATAAAAAGTTCTAGGGATCCCAGTTTCCTAGAAAAATTTTAATAACTTTACAGATTTTTTTTTTTTTTTTTTTTTTTTTACAGTGTACAAGTCCCTGTGTAAGCAAAAACGGAAAAAATTACACCAATATGTAATGCAATTCTGTTGCCAGGATATTTAAAATTAATATAATAATAACGAAAATTATAAGAAGTCAATAATATTTTTCAACGTCCTTCAAAATTTAAAACGAATTCAATTGAGCCTTTATGCAAAATAATAAAATATTAGTAAAATCAAATTGGATTTGTTTAGTTACAAATATTGTGCATTGCGAGGGGAAAACATCTTCCTATATTTGGTGTTCCAGTCAAACCATAAATTTGGGTAGGTTGAGCCATGAACTGGTAGAATTGCTGAAACATAACTTGGTAATACGTTGAACTGGGAACTGGTAAAAAGGTGGACAATAAACTGATAAAACGTTTAATAATAAAATACTAAATCATAAAGTGGCTACAGTTACAATTTGCAAACAGGAATTAAACAGACCAGGACCTCTGTTTAAAAGGGAATCAGGCACACTAACGGAATTTTTTTTATAGTGTATTGTGTACGATTTTTAAACACGTACACAAAATCTAGTGATGCAAATCACTAGTGTCATCAATGACGCTTGTTACATTATTTCAATTCTGGTCTTTTTCTTGTTTTTCTTTCTTTCTTTTACCACTTTTATTAGTAATTCTAAATTACATCCTTTGTTATAACTTTTACAAAACTAGGCTTGAAAAGAAAGGTTAATTATAATATTAAAAATACAGATAAACATTAAAAATAATTACTAATACAATTATTGTGTATTTTATAAGGACAATAATTATATATTTAAATCATGGGGTTTTAGTTTTTACAATAATTTCGGTGAGTCTGCCCACTGATTAAATCCAGTATCTAATGTTAAGGTTAAAGCACACTCTTTACCAGCATAATTTAAAGCCAGAAGCAGATAACCAAATAGGTTGAGTAGGCTGAATGCTAGAGACCCGGAAGGAGCCGGGCGCTGACAAATTCTTTCAGATTAATATTTTGCGCAAAAGAAGAATGGTATGCGAAGTTCCTTTTCACCTTAGAAAATTACATGGATATTTCACCCTAGAAAAGATATTATGAAAACATTCTTTTACTGTACTTCATTCGTAAAATATTTACAAAAAATAGACATTACAACAAACTTTTCTGCTTTATCTCTCGTCTATTTTAGCAGAAGACTAAATTAATAAAGCTTCTTCTCTTTTTTTAAGAGAATAAAAAGGCGTCTCTACGTAGATGTTTATATAAACATACATTAATCTGTAAATTAACTGTAAATTTGTTGTTGCAGAAAATACTTTCAAAAATTAAAAACATATATTTGCATAGAGTATATACAAGTATATGGGATTTTAAAAACAAATGAGATTGTATCGCCTTGAGAGAGCAATTTTTAAGTAGAAATTATCAAGCCCAGGGGTCTAATAGGTAGTTAATCAGCTTCTGTATATAACAATGAATATTCTGGTCTTAGTAGGAATAAAAATATTCATCACTTATTTTAAGAATCACCCTACAAATAGGCTTCATTTTCAATTGTGGCTAATTAATTAATGGTTCAAAAATGCTTATAAGTTCAAATTTACTAAAGTGTACAAGTAATAGACATACTCATACTAGCCAAACAAGTTTGGACTGACACAATGAAATAATGACAATTTGATGCCATATAAATATCGTTTTACACATGTATTAAGTATCGATTAATAATTTAAAAAAAAGGATAACAAATAAATACAAAAAAATGATGTTACAAATTCATTAAATGTTTCAAATAAGTTATAACAAAATCATACATAATTTCAAATTCGCCAAGTTGTACATAAAAAGTACGTAAAAAATCCAAACAATGATTATAACCAGTGATGAGCAAAGACACAAAAATAAATTAAATAATTCAAACTGATATTCCCCTTCTGAAAAATGAGATAATTTCGCACACAAATTGAAAATTTATGAAACGAATCCGCTCAATTCAAACTCATTTTTATTTTTATTTTTAAAGAGCGAAATTCCCTAAACATTCATAAAAAATTAAATAAATAAACAAGAAAATTAAAATCATGAGGAAAAAGGAAAAAAAAAAATTGCCTTATTTTATGAACTTAATATAGTGTTATCAAAATCCTTTTAATTTAGTATTGGAACAAGTATTAAATTATTGCAATGTAATTGAAATATAGTAATTAATTAATAGTTCTGTCAATTAATCTTAAATTCTTAAATTACTTAAGGGATTTTTATTGTTAAATTCACAGGCCAATTTTCTTGGCAAAATGTGGCTTACCATTAAAAACATTAACCTTTATCTACTGACGGTACTTATAAGTACCATTAAAATAACTTGTGATAAAATTCATTTAATACATCGATTGGTAGTAATACAGTTTAGAATGAGTTATAGATGCATTACTTTATCTTGTTCCAAAAGCATTATGAGTTACACAAAACAAAAATATTTTTAAAAGTATGATTTCTTTTACTTTTGCATCTTTTCAGCTTTCTTGGCGTTGCGGGAGAAAGAGGGGGAGGATTTTTCAATTCGGAAATATTTCTATATTTCTATTTTTGGAACATTATATTTGTACATTTCCTAATTCGACAAAATACTAAGAAAAATATTTAAAATAAAATATTTGAATGGGGTTATAAATAGTGCACAAAATCCTTATAAATTCAAATTTAATTAATCCTTTTAAATCCTTCAATCCTTCTAAAATTTATTAAATGATTATGTAAATCTTCTAATATAGTTTCAAAAATTCGCGAAAAATGCTTTAGAAGATACAATTTTCATGAATTCATAATTCAGTGCATAAAGGGTTAAAGAAGTAAAGTGAAACTCCCAAATTATTGACACTTAACCAGTAATTGACACTTCAGCAAATATCTAACTCAAATAAGCATTTTCTTGTGAAATTCCGCAAAGTATAATGCCATCTAGTGGTAACTTAGACACTTATTTTTATTTTGGAGTCAATTTATTCATCACTAGTAGGCGAACAACATATTTAATGAAGAAGAAACTTTTGAGAACACAAAAAGTACCATTTTGAGGCATCCATCTTATTTCTAAAATTAAGGTGGTGCTTTTTTTAATCTATTTGTAATGCAACTATCCTAAACTTTTTCTTAAAGTTATACTTGTGAAATGAGTTAAAAGATCTCTAGAATACATTAGGACTATGATTTTTAGTTCATAGATATTTAATTTGGCTTAATGGGGGTGGCAGTTGTTGGTTTCAATAATTTCAATTCACCAGTCTCCGACAGAGGTGTTAAGGATTGGCAATATTAAAGAAAACCGAAATTTATTATTTGAACTGTTTTAAAAACATTATAATAAATTAAATTTATCTTGTAATTAATACACCATTAAAGCTAAAGTTGTTCTACGAGGGCCATTAATGCATTTGTTAGTTACTGGTTTATAAATGTCAGTTATTGGATATCTGCATTACTAAAAATTTAAAACATGAAAATAGGGAAACATGCATCTATGGTATGATATCATATATAAATAAGGTTTAAGTATATATATATATGTTACATTATTAGATCTAATTCCGCGATTTCCTTATCTTATTCTAAATTACCACTTTATATTCACTAAATCCTTATCCTTAAATAATCTCTATCGTTAAATCTGTTTAATTCACTTTAATTTAATGTCTCACTTGTCTTAATCGCTTAAATATTACGCTTTTAGTATTCTTAAATTAGATGTTCAATTCCCGCGCTTTTTTCTTTCGAGAATATTCTTTTAGCTTCCATTTTTACTTTCCCGCGCATTTCTGAGATTATCCTTTTCCCCTTCAAATTCATCCGCGTGCTCTGTCCGCACTCTTTATATGACGTGACCTTCTTAATTATTCATTGGTTGAGAGCGCGACCTACGTCATATTTGTATTCTTAGACGTGAGGAACAAAAAGTTGATACTCGCTGTGTTTCAGCAGATTTTGGCAGATTTGAGTCGTATTTCCAGTTTTCACCCATCCCCTGGTCACCGTCCTGTTATTCTATTATCTGGAACTTTGTTTAAACCTAATTACTACTACGGAGAGATGGCTAATTATCTTGGTGGAAACTGCACCTTTTGCAAGATGTTCTAATAAAGTGCTTAGCTGATATTATGAGTTCTTTCAATTTCTTCTGGGGAAACTTCACGGAACGATGTATTCCATTGTTTTCACTCGACAACTGCATTTCAACAATTGTTTCTACTAATATAACAGATTCGAATTATCTGATCTGACCACATCTTTTATGCCATTATCGCTGGATGTGATCCACAACTACTATCGTGACAGCCAGTACTGCATTTTCAACGATAAAGCCAATCCAATGTTGCTAGAATGCAACATATATATATATATATATATATATATATATATATATATATATATATATATATATATATATAACCATTAAATAAACATTACCGACCACCAACAAAAACTGTGAAATTATGAATAAAATGACATTAACAAATAAAGTTCCTCCCAACACACTTAACGTAAATCCAAAAACATAGTAAAAACAGCAGAAATTAAATAACAGAAATGAAAATATGTGTATACCAAATGTTATGCAAAAAGTATAGTCCCTTTGACTATCTTATGAGTATTAAAATGGAAGAAAAAAAGAAAAACATGGATACCGATAAAAATAAATGAAAGGATTATATATTGAATTACTTTATCAAGGGTACAGAATTCACATATATACACTGCAAATAGAGGCGTCTTAAATTTAGACACATATGTGACTGAAAAAGAATTTTAGACACTTAAGTGTCTTAATCTGAAAATTAAGACATTATAGATGTCTTAATTTAAGATACATAAGTGTCTTAGTATGATCATGGTGTAAATGAACTGAGAATAGTGTCTAAAATATCCGCAAACGGCTTATTTTAAAACACTTCGTTGCTTCAAACGTGTCTTAATTTAAGACGTTTTGATTCTTCCGACGCAATAACCACCAGGGGGCACTGGGGCACTGCCAGTCGCGCATGCGTTTTAGATGTCTTCGTTCAAAGTTGGTATACGTTGTAATTCAAACGAAGTTTGTTTTTATGTACGCGTGTATTTTAATTCGTTTTTCGCGGAATGTGAAGTTCTGTGATTTAAATTCGTATTCACTTGGATTATTTATTTATTGAATACATGCATCTGACGTGTATGCTTGACATCAAATGTCTCTTAGAAGCTGTCGTCCATATAAGGGCGGGATAGACACAGAACAGAAGTAGACGACGCTTGAAGATTACACCCGGAAATTCTACAAAGCGTGTGCAATGGACTTAGTGTTAATTCGTATTAATTTATATCAATAATATTGTGTTATTCATCTTCGTCCTGTCGAAGCTAGCAAAAAAAAAAGAAACTTTTGTCTGGCGGGTCCTATTTTGAGGATGAAACATTTCATTCTTTAAATATGGCTAGTCGGATATATTATGAAATATCGTACTAAAATGATGTAAGCCCTTCTCCTTCACTGGGGTAGTTTTTGAAATTTCAAATCGAGGAATTTTTCTGACCTCTTGCAACATCGATTGAAGTAAGTGTCATAATTTCTTTATAGTACTGAAATTAGTGTCTTTTATGATTTTATTTATAGTATAAACAAAATCTTGCATGAAATTCAATTAGTTTTGAATCTGTTTGCGAAAAAACCCATTAATTCTAGAAGTATATATTTTTAAACTTATGACGTTGTCTTTTATTACAAATTATATATTCTGAATTTTCATCTTTTTTTCCCAAATTTAAAGTAATAATATTACTAAAAGAGAGACATTTTAAGTTGAACATTCATTCTCTTGCTTTCAATCGCAGTTTCGTTTCAATGGTTAATTCTTATCTCACGTAACGACCACAATGAAAGAAAAAAAAAAAAAAAAGCTTTGGAAAGATCTTTCTTCCTAACGTAAAACCGCAGATTAAAAAATAAGATAAATAAAGTGCATGAAAACGTATGACGTTGTCATGATTCATCTATTATGTGCTCCTTAATTTTAAAACTGCCAGTAAAAATATACATATGTATTTGATTTGAAATCAAGTATGATATTGATTTTAGTAGAAAAGTAATTTGAAATTTATAATGGGAAAAAGTAAAAAGCTATAACTAGATTTTGTACTTAATATTGTGATTTTTGTAACTGTATTTATATACACTTATACGAAAATTACAAGAATGACAATTAGATGTTAAGATATATATTTAAGACAAATGAAGCTTGGAAACTAAGTTATTTTTTCTTCTTGCTATTAATGTAGGATATTTATTTATTTATTTTTATTGATAGTTGAATAGCTTTTGTGATTACCCTGTGATCTACATAAAAACTTGCTGAAATGGCATGTGGCAATATAATTTTTTTTTAAATTTAATTTTTAAATGATAAGAATTTAAAATTTTTTTCGGGAAGGGAGGTGGGGGGAGGGGGATTTTGTATTCAATTTTCGCAAAGCTGATATCATAAATCCTTTTCGATATTGCACTGATTATAATGAAAGTTTTGAACTTTTAGAGTAGGGCAAGATTAAAAACACAAAATATATTTAACAAAATACCGAAGTAATTTTTTTCTTAATGTTATTAAAGTGGAATATTTATTTTTTAATTTTTTTACTCATAGTTAAATAGCTGTTGTGATTATCATCTGATAGATATATGTAAAATTGCCTATGTGTCAATATAATTTTTTTTTAAATCTAATTTTTAAATTATATGAATTTTCCTTTTTTGGGGAGATGGGGGGATTTTATTTGCAATTTTCGTACATCTGACATTTTAAATCTCTTTCGACATTCAACCGAGTATAATAAATATTTTAAACTTTTAGAATAGGACAAGATTATAAAAAAATATATATTTATCCATGTATCTTAAAAGCCCTTAATAGCGGAAACTTCGGGATCGCGGAATTTGTCTGATGATCGGAGATGTCTGCTTTTGTGAGGTAAAAATATACAAATATGTATGCGTGTGCTTTGCGGATTAAAAAAGTATTCGCTAAATAGAGGTGTCCGCTATTCGTGAATGTCCATTAACCTCCACAATGGATACTCCCGAGTACCGGACATCTCTATTTAGATAACCATAGTGTAGGGTTGCATTTTTTGCAAACGAACTTCTTGATTAAAGCATGGGTATTAAAGCAGTGTCCCGTCCCCCTACGATTTAAGTGCCACCAAATTTAATGTGCAATATTTGTAAAGCTTATATTTTAAATCCGTTTCGAAATTGTACTGAATATAATCGATGTTTTGAACTTTTAAAGTAAAATAAGATTTAAAAAAAATATCATATTCAAAATCATATTTATCATCAAAACAAATATTTAGATAAATATTTTTTGCTTTAATCTTGTTCTATTCCTGAAGTTCAAAATATTGATTATAATCAGTAAAATGTCGTAAAAGATTTAAATAAACAGCTTAACGAAAATTGCATACCAAAATTAGGAGCACCAAAAAAATCAGGCTGCGGGGGGGAGGGGGGAGGGCGTGTGGAGGGGGCAAGACCCCAGCCAAATATTTTTCCAGGGTTCAACGTGGTCAAACATGGCTACGTATGATGCTTACAAAAAAATGGATGCTATTAAGACGTTTGAAGTGTCTGAAATTCAGACGCAAAAAGTGTCTGAAAAAATTCAGACATTTTAAAATGTCTGAAAATTGAACACTCCGTTTCAGACACTTAAGTGTTTGATTTTCAGACATTTTAATTTACAGTGTAAGCAAGGCAGTCGTTTTCTGTAGAGAAAAAAAGCTAAAAGATGAAAAATTGTTCCCCCTGTACCCAAACGACCACTTGACCAAAATAGTAGAAGAAAAATGAAAACAGAATAATATTAAATGCCTTGAAATGGAAAAAAAACAATATAACCTATTAAATAATTTATATTACCTTGTATAAATGAAATAATGTAATATTACTCAGCTTACCCTATATAACCCTACATTATTTAATCCAAATTTGCTCCTGCACATGTTTTACTTTACCGCTATAACTTTAAGGTTATTTTTGCAGTTAAGTTAAATCAAATATTATATCTAATGGTTGCAGTTATTCTTTTTAAAAAGCTTTGATAAATGCATTTAATTAATATAAATAGAAAATCATTTCAATATTAGTATTTAAATTACCTTTTGACACTTTTAAATTTATTTAACTAAACTAAAAAATTCCCAAATCTCTTAATTTACATGATCGCTATAAATTGGTTATACTGCCATCTAGTGTTGATAGAAAAAATGATAGAATATTACTCTATTAAAAGCCATAAACGCTTTATAAATAAATTTTTGGTGCTGCCATCTATTATGTAAATTTAAAATTATTTTTATCTATATACTTAAGCTTCCAATTTTTTCTTTTACAAGTTCCGATATTTAAAAGAGAAAAATAAATAAATAAATAAAAAACAATCAAAAATGACATTAATTGAATAAATAAATTAATGATTTTCTTCCGTTCCTCCCTCCTTTCCTTTTCTTTTCCATTCCCTTTCTATTTTTTACAATATTTAGCCAATTTTATAATTATTGTTATTCATTTTACGGTCCAATTATATAATCATATTTAGTTGTAATGAAAAAAGATATTATATCCCTAGTAATTAATTTTTCCATATATTTAAATAAAGGCAGCATAGTAACATTATTGAAGCTAATGCACTCAAATTTTATCATCTGCTTTACCCAACATATCCTAATGAATAAATATTACCATAATATATATCATTATTCTCAAAAATATTAAATAAATATAAATGTTATTAGATTAACCACATTATTATTCTTAAGATACTATGTATCATAAAAACATAAATACACATGCCTATAATGAAATTTAACAATATATATAACCATTAATTAAACATTACTGACCACCATTAACAATTGTGATAGTATGAATGAGTTTACAACAATACAGTGTCCCCAAACACTCTGAATGGATACCAAAAACATAATAGAGAAGCTACTATGTATAAAATAAAGTCCCTTGTACTATATAACAAGAATTAATAATAAAGAAAAAAAGAAAAATATGGATTTCGATAAAAAAAATAATTGAAAAGCTTATACATTGAATTACGTTATCAAGAGTACATAATTCAATTATATAAGCAAAATCAGTCGGTTTCTGTGAGAAAAAAAGCTAAAAGCTGAAAATGTTTTTTTCTCCTGCACTCTAACGACCAATATAACCAAAAGAATAGTTTCAAACTGAAAACAGAATAAAATTAAATGCTATAAAATGGAAAAGGCATTACAACCTTTTAAATAATTAATTTATAGCAAGGAAAAATAGTAATATTACACAAAATACCTAATAAAATCTCAGTTATTTTATCCAAAATCACGATAAGTTTAAGGTTATTTTTACAGTTAAGTTAATACAGATTTTAAAACCAAATGTATACCGTTAATCTATTTTGAAATACCGTGATAAATGCAATTAAAATAATATAAATAGAAAATAATTACATTATAAATAAATAACCTCTTAACACATTTAATTTTTTTTTAAAATTTTCTTAACTAAAGTAAAAAATACCAAAACTATAAGTTTACAAAATCGCAAATAGACGGGTTGCACATGACGTCACATGTCTGAAATCGCTTCGAATGGCGCCCAAATATAAGGCAAATATGGTACTCTCGATTTGATTTTTTAGTCTTATTTGCACTATAATAATAAAAATAAGGAAGCTCTAAATTAAAGAGAAAGATAACACGTGCTTTTAACGGCAAACGGCGAGTTCTGTGCTCCACGTGTGTGCTCCGGAAGCTATAGTATCAGTCGTTGCTAATAGCAATGTGACGTCAATGCAAGGGGTCTATAGCGAACATTAAGCTCCACCATGTGTTAAAAATTGATATTATTACTCTATTCGAAGCATCAGACAGAATCCAATTTAAATTTTAGTGCTGCCATCTATGATATTAACATGAAACCGATATGAACAAAATGTCATAAAGATTATGCTATATAATATATATTTGCTAATAAAGTCTCAGGCTGGTTCACTTTGTGTCAGTTATTGGTTTTTAAAAATGGGGTTGGTATATCAGTTACTGGAGTTATTGAAATAATTGTGAAAAAATTAATTTTTAATAATACAATGTATAATTTTTAAGAATTTTGTCAACAGTAATTTTCTAATGTATCTGTACTATCCTTTTAAAGATAAAAATAAGTATAAGATGTATTTAAAATTTTGTAGTAGTGATTTGGGCAAAAAAGAATCCTTAAGGAGTCAGTTACTGGGTGTTTCTCTCTACAAATTATTATCTTTTTTAGTTTAAGTGCTATTGTGTCTTTTTACCGGACTGCGAAGGAGGTTTATGTGTTTCACGCGTATATGGGTATGTGGATTTCTTTATACCCTCGAAACATCCCAACGGCGGGATGGATTTTAATGAATGAGGTCTCTATCGATTCATCTTAACCGTCCGATGGTTATAGGCTAGATTTTGTTTTAATAAATTCAAAATGGCGGTTGAGACAAAAAAAAAACCATGCACCCTATTGAGTGGCATATCATTGGATAGGTCTTTCAAAATGAAGACGATGTTTCATTTACTATTTTACAGTCAGAAGATTCGTTTAAATATTACACAACCTATAAGTTGTGTAGGTAGGATCTCTAGCTTTACTGCAACTCTAACCTTCATAGACATCTATAGGCCTTATCAAAACAGTGTTTATAGATAGGAACTAACAAATAAATACAACTTAAATGTCATCAATACAAGTAAATAAAAAAAAATAGGTAAGTAATATAAAAAATAGTTTCACATTGATGAGAAATAATTAATTAGTTCCTTTTTCACGCAGTCGGGTTTTTAATTTTTTTAATTTAATTTTTACTTGTTTACTTTGAGACTAATGAAGTTACAGGTCGCTCACAGCGGATAATCTTGTTAAATAGTTTTGGCAAAATTATAAGAAAATATGTATGTTTTTATATTACTTCTATTAAGTGTAAGTTTTTTCAATAAAAAAAAATTAAATATGTAAAATTAAAATCCTAATACAGAACATTGAAATTTTATGTTGTTGTATTGAATGTTTAGAATGCATTTGGTGTGAGTTAAGAAACATTTTCTGGAAACCGTGAAAGAAATCGAGCGAGTTAATTTTGACTGAAAATCACGGATTTTTCTTTAGCCTTACTCAACTCACGCTTGTTTTCCAAAAAGTGAATCAAACTCAATTAAAAATTCACAAAAAATGAGTGAAACTCACGAGTTTCAAGTCAGTGAGTTTTCACTCCTGTATAACTTGGCAACGCTAGACCTTTTCTTATGTCTCCTCTAAGATGTGTTACGCAATTACTCATCAACAGGGAGTTAAGTTGCTGGAACTAAGGAATTTCATCAGAACGTCACCTGTTCATGTCTCATACAACATCATTTACGCATTAAAACACAATCCATCTTTTAAAAGTTCAATATCAATGCCACAATTTCATAGAATTAAACATTCAATAGTTTTCCATGTCGAAAAATGTGAAAATACAAATTATTATCCATTTTTAATGATAAGTTAGTGAGATCCTAAAACAAAAGTTTAAAAAATAAACCAATCAATATTAAAAATAAACGTCCGTTATTTAGGAACAATACTCAGTGTTATTTCATTACTTTCCTTTTATATGATACTTTGAAAAAATCCACACCTAATGAAAATGCATTTTGTTTTGTGAATATGATTTTTTAACATTAATTGATAATTAATAATGCTATTATATATACAGTGGTGGCCAAATATGTGGGTATTTTTTTTAATTTTCAGGTTGTATATCTCTGTATGCTTATAGAATGTATTAATTTTCACTTAAATACAAATGTTTTATATATCAAATTCAAGGACATTTAATGTAGAATTTAACAATAAAAAAACAGAACTAAAATATCTGCAATACAAAAAAAGTTATACTTACTTTAGTCTAAAATACAAACACAATTAGTCATGAATGCTGAAGTGTATTGTAATAAAAGCTTCCTATCCAATCATCACAATGACTGTTCTGAGAACCAATCAAATGTCAGTAACTAAACTGTAGTATGTTTTGATTTTTGCAGAAGGGTGAATACTAGTGTAACTAAATAGAATATATATTTTTTAAATATTTCTATTTTTTTTCTTAATGCAAATAACTTAAAATAATGTCATCAACAACAAGAACTGATTGGGCACCTACAAAAAGAAGCAGAATTGTCATATTGAGAGAAAATGGTCTTTCTTATGCTGAAATTGCAAGACAGGTTGGTGGATCGGTCACTTTATCTGGCAGGCGTTACGAAAGTTGTGCTTACGTTATGAAGAAAATAAATCAGTGATAAATAAGGCAAGATCAGTGCGAAAAAAATGCACACGCGCTTCTGACGATAGAAAGATAAAAAGAATATGCCTCAAAGATAGAAGAATTTCATCAGTTGCTGTTAGATGTGAAATGAATGCAATGGGTATTTCAGTTAGTTCAAGAACAATAAGGAGAAGATTAGCAGATTTTGGACTGAAAGATTGAATTCCGAAGAAAAACCATTTTTAAATCTTCAGCAACGTAAAAAACGAGAGTTCAGTGGGCAAAAGAACACATTAATTGGTTAGAAAATCAGTGGAAGCAAATAATCAGGAGCGATGAGAGTAAAATATCGCTCTTTGGTAGTGATGGGCGAAAGTATGTTAGATGTAGAGTATAGGAGAAGAGCTGCATCCTGATTGCATTGGAGCAAATACAAATAACCGAACAAATGTCATGATTTGGGTCTGTATGTCTGCAGATGGTGTGGGCCGCATTCAAGTGATTGATAGCATTCTGAATGGAAAAAAATGCATCGAAACTGTCCTGGAACCAAAATTGATACTTTCCATGATAGTCCAGACAATAGGGGATTTTACCAGGCAAAATTAATGGTAGTTCTGGAAATCGGCTTACTTTATGTTTTTTGGGTCGCTGAATCCGAATTTGTAACTTCCCACCAAAATTTCACCCGACAACCCCCCCAAATTTTTGTAAAATACCCCCCAAAAAGGTTTTTATTAAAAAAATCAATTTTTTTATTGTTTTAGGAGAAAAGTATCTAGAAATTCAGAAAGTAGACAAAATTTGCAACAAATAAGATATATGACATTATGACGTAGGATGAATGGGGAGGGCGGGGGGGATCTGCCACGAAACATGCGTCGCGGTGCTGAGTGGACTAAGTTGTGAAGTCCAGGCAATAGGGAATTTTACCTGGCAAAATTAATACTAGTTCTGGATTTCGACTCACTCTATGTTTTTTGGGTCGCTGAATCCGAATTTGTAACTTCCCACCAAAATTTCACCCGGCAACCCACCAAAAAATTGATTTTTTGAAAAAATTTGGATTTTGAGAACAGGTTTTTGAGATTCCACTTTACCACTCACATCATTTACACTCACCCTCCCGTCTCCCCTCCGAACTTTCGCAATAAGGTTTACTTTAAGTTTTTTAGGTCACTGAATCCGAATTTTTAACTTACCGCCAAAATACCCCACCCCCCCCACCCCAATATAGTTGCTTTTAAAATGAATTTTTTATTGTTTTAGGGAAAAGGTATGTAGAACTTATTCAGAAAGTAGACAAAATTTGCAACAAATAGGATGCCGTATATACTCGCGTATAAGTCGACTCGCGTATATGTCGACTCGCGTATATGTCGACTCGCGTATAAGTCGATCTCCTAACTTTCGGATGCAAATTTTGGAAAAAATCACAAACTCGCGTATAAGTCGACCACCTAACTTTTTACTTCAATCAAAAAATCTTTTTACAAAATCAAACCAAAGATTTCACTTTCTAATGCGAAAAGTTAGTAAGTAAACAGAAACAAATCATTAATTTTTTTTTAAATGATGAATTATTATTATTTGTATATTTTATATATTATTTTTTTATTCATACACATAAAAAGGCCATAATTTTTTAGTATTCGAAGTTTTTATTTTTGCTTTTTTAACTGACTCGCATATAAGTCGACCCCCCAAATTTGCTTACCGAAAATTGTCAGAAATTCCTCGACTTATACGCGAGTATAGACGGTATATGACATTATCAAGTAGGATAAACGGGGAGAGGGGGTGGGGGCTGCCTCAGAACATTCCCCGCGCTGTTCTCAAAAACCTAATTTTTTCAAAAAATCAATTTTTTGGGGTGGTTGCCGGGTGACATTTTGGTGGGAAATTACAAATTCGGATTCAGCGACCTTAAAAAACATAAAGTGAGTCGAAATGCAGAACTAGCATTGATTTTGCCAGGTCCCCAAATCCCCTATTGCCTGCACTTGCATAACTTAGTGCACGTAGCGCCGCAGTGCATGTCCAGAGGCAGCCCTCCCCCTCCCCGTTCATCCAGCGTCATAATGTCATGACCAAACAATTTTATTTTGAGGGGACTTATCGGATCTCCAATTCTAGTGTGAAAACGAAGTACTTCCCAAATTTTGGTAAATGGCCATCGGTTGTTTAAAAAAAAAAAAAAAAAAAAAAACTATTTTACCTATACTAACTATATTTCCGGATTTTCTAAGGAGTGTTGTTACTCTCCTTTACAAATTATTGTTACATACTTATTTTAACACCAGTAGTCAAACTATCACGCGTTTTTCAAAATGCGTTTCTGAATATTGATACAGTCTCCGAACGACTTTTATTTTATATTTCGTGTGTTTGTGAAGAAAGAGCAATGCTAATCTGCATTTGACGGTAAATACATTATATAAAATTGAATAAAATTAAGAAATATATAGTGATCCGTATTGAGATTTTCGAAGTTCATATAAGAATAAATTTGCATACCGCAGCATTGTTTAGCAGAATTGTTTAAAATAGGCTATTGTTTAAAAAATTGTTACTCATTACATAACTTTTTTAAATATTTGTAAATTCCAAAAAATCCCAAATAAAAAAAGGCCTTTCTTACATTTATCCAAAGTTGCTCTGAAAATACTATAGTATTTTTTAAATTGTGTGTTTTAGAGTATATAGCACTATAGTGTTTTGAAAAGTTACTTTGAAAAACATTATTACATCAATTCTATGTTTCTTGAACGTTAAATCGCGATTTTGTAAGTACATATAAATAAATATATAAAAATGCAATTATAGTTCTGTTGTATATTTCCAAATATGCATGGTATACATTCATAAATATATTATGAAATTTTATGTATTTAAAAATTTCATAATGCTTATTAATTTATGAATATATAACATACATATTTGAAAATATGCAACATAAATATAAGTGTTTTTTCCTCAAAGATTTAGGAATTCAAGCGAAAGTTTCCCAATTTTTCTCAAAGTATTTTGAATTAAAGCAAAATTGTAAAATAGTATTATATTGAAAAGATTGTATCTAAAATATTGAAATATAACTGAAAAAAATAGGAAAACTTTTGCTTTTTTGCGCAGACGAGTTTAAATAAAATATTAATAAAGATACATAAATATATTAACAATTTAAAAAAATGATTAATTTGAAAAAATGTTCAGTTAGTAGACGCTCTAAATGTCATTCATCATATACAGAATACGAAGTCGTATTAAATAAAAGCGTTATTCTTTTTTATGAAAGGAAAATTTTATACAAAGCGAAAAGTGCGTTATCCAAGATTGGATTTGGTTTCCAGTGACGTCATTGGAGAAAACTAAACATGCACGTGGATCCTACCTTGTGTTTTACTTACCGGGGTGCGTACGGTCTCCTCAAGAAAATTTCACAATAAGTATATTACTGAAAATCACAAACAAAGTATTTTAGTGAAAATAACAGTATGTTGCTAATTTTAGAATTGGAGTAATTGCCATTATTTGGATTGTTTTATTTTTTTATATTTTTCATATTTTACATTTGGAAAGACATGTTGATACTGATCCAACGACAAAATGTCGAATTGAAAATTTTTAAACTCTATTGAATTATAGTACCACGCAAAAATATAGTTCATCACTATGATGATTATTTAAAAAAAAAATCTTATAAATTCACTAAATATTATACTATTTACTTTTACAGTTAAAAAAATCTCTTACAACTTCAATTTTACCAAGCATTTGTAAATAACATTTTGTCAAGTCGATAATCGTATAAGACTGACAGAACAAAGGGTGCTAAAACCTTTCCCAGAACACAAACTGATAAAATGCATGCAAAACATCAGGTCAAGATGGTTATTTGATGCGTAAAAATCAACGTAAAGGAAAGCTTAAACAGTCAAAAAATTTTAGAATACATTTTTTCAAGGTATTCCTCCTTTAGTGCAAAAAAAAAAAGAGAGATGCAGATGAATAATAGCAGCAATATAACTTGTGCTATTGCTGCTCATTTTTTTCACATTTTTTTTAATTATTATTTTGCATTGACGATTAATAGATCGTTATATTACCAAATCATTGAAACGTCTTAATTAATAAGTTTATTTTGATGCTTTGTGCTTTTCATTCGATTCTTACACGTCCCATATTTACTAAAAAATACTTTATAATTACTATATAAAACTACAAATCTGTTCTTTTTGTGCTTAATGATAATTTAAAACCTTCCGAGGTAAAAATCGCAGTTGCACCACCATATACAAATGTAGCTCATCACAATCAACGAAGGAATAATTTACATTAAAAGTGGATTGTACAATAGATAAATTGAACAAATAAGTTTCGCAGTTAGAAAATCGCTCCTATAAATTCAGATTCACTAAAATATTCAAGTAAAAAGACATTTTCTTGTTGCTAAATAACGCTTTACAAAATAGATATTCCAAAACCCTGTGAAATAATGAATATTCCTCTTTACAGTTAAAATTTATGAGGCGTGATTATTTAAAGAATAGATAGTTGGAATGGTGGAGATATTCATAAATATTGAAACAAAAATTCACGATTTAGATAATTACCATGAATTCAAATTGAAAGTAATTTGGAATAAACAACACACCACTTTGTCCCATTCATAAAAACAAAAAGAAATTATCATTAATAAAGAAAACAGCAAAGGAAGTATTCACAGCAAAATCAAGCGCGAGAAGTTTAAATGAAGATACACTTTAATGCCATTCATTAAACCAAAGGTATCACATACTTGCTTTCATTTTGCACTGTTTCATCGAATATGGTGACAGTCAATGAAGCATTATTTTCTTTCATACATTTTATTTTATGTCTAATAAAAATACAGGGTAATCCTACTTAAAGTTTTACTTTGAAACCTATATAAAATAAAAACTACGAAAAATTATCAAAAACCGAAACTTATCAGCATTATAAATATTATAAAAGGGGTCATATCGTACATACAAAAAAAAAAAAAAAAAAAAAAAAAAAAATGCTCGAAATCTCCCCAAAAGGAATAAAATGGCCCTTTATGTTGTAGACAAGAGCGGGGCTTTTTGGCATTATGGGCTTATGTGAATTCAGAATTGTTTGAAAATCCACATGAAAAATGCCACTTTCAAATTTATGTAAATTAGCTCGGGTGTTTATAAAGCCAAAAACCACAGTCCTGAATGCAGCATACAACGATACTTTCAACTTGGTAGTGATTTTTTACTCTTTTTGTTATTCAAAACATAAAATAAGATTTCCAAGTTTGGTAAATTTTTATCCAGTAGTTTTCATTTTAAAGAGGTTTCAAAGTGAAATTTTAATTATGATCACCCTATTTTTTGGCATAAAATTAGTATAATAAAATTAAAACCCCACAATTAAAATTAACAAAATATAAAGAAAAGAAAAAAAACCCCTATGTTTTAATTATGATTGCAGCACACCTAATATTACATAATAATAAATTACCTATATTTATTTCCTCTCCAGCATACTACTACTCCAACACAATAATTTTTGTTTTCTAATTACAGACGCATAGAAATCTCAATACAAAATGTACAAAAAAAAAGTGACAAACTTTTACGGCCAAGCAATGCTCTATCAAATAAACATTTTAAAACTCTATGAAATAATTAACTGCTATCCAAAACTTAAGCAACAAACACAAAATTCTACTTTTCGAATAATAAATTTAATTGTCTGTACTCAAATGAAAGTGTTATAAACATAAAATGTGGAAAATATGAATATACCTATACAGCACAGCCAGTCGATGTTACTTCACTTTGATGCCTCAAGTGTCATTGTCAGTACGGTGATACACAATGTGATATCTTTCAATCGTCCCTTTATTCTATCAAGTGATTTTTATTTGGATTCTGCACTGAGAAGTCACAGTGACTGTTGCTTTATGACAAATCGCCAGGTGACACTAAAATAATGTTCCTTGTGATTCTTATGTGACCGTCCTTTGGAGACTCCATTGTGAAGTCATCACAACTATAGTATTGTGATGACCCACCAAATAACGCCACAATGAAGTCAGATAATGGCTGTCAGGTTAATCATTATTAAGAAAAAGAAACAACGTAAAAACAACGTCATTATTACTTTAAGGTGACCATCATTTGGTCCCTCCTCTGAGAAGTCACCATGACTTCTTTTCTGTGACAAGTCACCAGGTGACTTTACAAGTAAGTTATCTCGTGACTTTCGTGCGAGTGACATTTGGAGACTCTACTGTTCATTCACCATAAGCGCTGCTTTGTAACAAATCACCAGATGACTTCATTTTACTGTCGCTTGGGGACTCGTTACAAAATAACTATCATGGTGATTATACAATCGAGTCTTAAAAAAGGTGGTCACAGAAGAGTCACAAGATGACTTCCTTGTAAACTCAGCTGGTGACTTGTCACAGAATTGCAATCACGGTGACTTCTCAGTGGCGTGACCAAATGATGGTCATTTGAGAGTAATAATCAGACGAATGAAAGATTACCACGTTTCAGTTTACTGTAGTAACTGTGACACTTGTGACCATTTTAGACGACACGGAAATGTCACTTCGACTGGATGGGCTATTAGGGTAGTACCTATTTTCTATTGTAGTTTATATTATTTTTTTTTCTTTAACTACTCACAATTAATTTTGTGCTCGGAAATTGGCATTTTATGTTTGTTGTTTAACTTTTGGACACCGGTATAGACAATGTCCCTCACAGCTAAAAATTGAGAGGCGTAAGGATTAAAATGACAGACAATTGGAGTGGTGGAAACATTGATAAACATTGTAGAAATGATAAAATTGTACTTAAGTAAATTAAGTTATTTGGTGGCATTCAAAAACAGATATATGTAACATTGCAATTTTTATATTTAAAAGCGTCAATTTATTCGGCAGAAAATTTATGTTGTTCTGTTAATTAATTAATTCCTGTTAATGAATTAGGAAATGTCAAATTTAGGAAATTTCTTCTTATAAATAATTGTTTCTATATTTTCTTGATTTTTAAATTTATTTTTATATTCTTAAAAATAAATTTTATGCATTTAAATAATTTATTTTTCATACTAAAGATGTTTTAGTTTGGCATAAAGGGTTAAATTATAGCTTTCGTATATATAATTTTCAAATAGTAACTTATTTGAAAACAATTCAACTGTCATTCGGGTACAATAAATATATCATATGCTGTGACTGGTAAATTGAATTTAAGTTTACCCCTGTAACTTCGAATTCTTTAGAAGAGTTTGTGAAATAAGACATGTAAGTACAAGGCACTACAAAATTAACAATTTAAATGTTTATAAAATAACGAAAAATGCTTTTTTCAATTAACCCTTGACTGCATTTTGCATGGTAACTGGCCCATAAATACTATGTATTTTATGGAAGTGCCCACATGTGCCTCGCAATTTCACATTCTGAGCTTTGTTCTATACATTTGGAAGAATCAGGTGTATTAAAGTAGAGCAACTCTAGGATAGGTGGCCATAGAGGAAAGATGGCCAGTCTAAATATCTCCAAAACTAGATCATATATTGCAAGATAAACATTGTTTGTATGAAATAGTTCAACGAGTTTATTTATTGCGACGTGCAGTTGTGTTTTTCGATTATAAAAATTAAGTGTAATTTTAATGTAAATTAAATATGTGATTTTTTTTTTTGACTTAGGTATCTGAACGTTTTGCAGTACGTACGTTATATATATTTTTTACTATATGGACTTTTAATGCACGTATATAATCTAATCTTTACTTGTAAGACTAAAACAAAGACGTACTGGGACTATTGATGCTTTAAATTGGGCGACCACCAGTCCTTCAATTTCAGGATAGATGGCCACATGAAATCGAGGAGAGATGGCCACCTTTAATCAATATTTCAAAATTATACTTAGTGATGATTTTAACTAAATATAATTAAATTTACAATAAATATATAACGATTACGTTTATAAATATATTAATTCACACAATTATTTAAATTTTAATTAATATAAATATTTTAATAATAATAATAATAATAATATAAGACCTAACGATTTATTTGTTTCAGAAAATACTGAAAAACGTCGGAAACTTTCATAATAGAAACTGATAAAGTTGATAAATAAACTAAATTAACGTAATAAACCTACAATTAACGCGAGGAAAGAATACACGACAATTCCTGTAGCGAAGAAAACGAAATACATTTAAATTATCAGATTATACAGATACCGAGTAAATAGAATTGGATTAGGATCACTGTGTTGGTTGTGCAAAACAATATAATATCACATCCAAAAAGAATGTCTGAATACAATGCATAAGGTACCTGAAGTGGTTCCATGAAACGTGTACAAATTATCAAGATCTTTGCCCAGCATGTGGTAAGATTTTACGAAAAGTGAAGTATTGAAATTATACTTCAAATTTTTTATTCGAGTTTTCTTCACTCACTTTCCATCATATAACTGCATCGTTACAAATTGCTATTTGTTTTTCATGATTAACTTATGAAATGTGTTATTATTTTTTTTTTTTTTTTGCTATTTAAATTAACTTTTTCTTTCTTGTATTGGATGGTCATCTCTCCTCGGCTTTAAGGAGAGATGGCCATATGCCATTTAAATTTCAATTTTGTTTAACACTTTTTGCTTTCAATATTTAATTATTTTTTGCATAAAGTATTATGAGCATATGTATAAGAATTTTAAATGTGCATCAGTATTTCTTGTATTTGCATTTTAAGAAATTTTATTTCAATCTTTAAAAATTATGGCCATCTGTTCTAGAATTACCCTATATAAGTCTTTTATTAATTACAGTGGGATATATATGTGTGTAGTACATCTTTTGTACCGCTTCAAATTACTTTGTGCCCCTTTAGCAACGGATCATACGACAAAAAACATCTACAGGAAATTCGAAGCAATATCTTATAAATAAATTTTTCGCCAATCAAATAGTATAGAATAGTTTTCTTCGTAAAAAAAAATAATCCAGTAAAGGGTTAGAGTCTGAAAGGTATAAATGTTGAAAATTACAGTGGTTAACATTTGATAACTTTTACAGTAAAGTAAATAAATATTTAAATACTGAACAATTTCTATGAATCCAAATTAATAGCAATTTTAAGTCTGTAAAATTGCTGTTAATTTGAATGCCTGTATTTAATATGTAGTATGCATCAAGTGTAAGTAAAATCTAAAATTAAAATTTTTGAGAATAACTTTCGAATAGCAATTCATCTTAACAGAAATATTTATTCTAGGCCAAAAGAACAGTTTGGTGCACTCAAGAAATGGTAAGGCGCATTCAGAAAACGATACTGGAAACCGAAATAATGCACTGGCAAGGGCAGAGAACTTAGAAACATAACTCGAGTGCACAAAAAATGGCAATGCTAACCCAAAAAATGGTAAGGCGTATTCAGAAAACGGTATTGGAAATAGAAAAATGAAATAATGCACACGGTAGGGAAGCTATGCTATGTAGGGTATGCTTAGAAAGCATAACTCTGGATGCACAAAAAAATTAGCACATAGCATTCTCATAGCTGCCAACCGTTCGATTTTCAAAATAAATAAATAAATAAATAAAACTAGAAAATTTATTAATTAAAATAAGTTAAATTATAACCACTTAGAAAAAAAGGAATATTTCCTTAAATAATATTTCTGGTTCAAATTGCGTATTACTTGACTTGAAGAAAACCGGAAGGTTTGGAGCAACTCACTCCGATAACGATGCAGCACTGAATTGTACTTTGCCTTGAATAATCTTTATCTGCAAACTTCGATCAGTAATAAAATATCTATATTTTTCACTTACCTGAAACAATACCATACAAGTGTAGTTCATCACCACCAATGAATGATTAATTAACTGTAAAAAGAGACCTTATAAATGCACTAAATTGTACAAGTAAAGAGCCATGCTCGTAGTGGCCAAACAACGCGTTGCCAAATTGTCATTTGAAAACTCTATGAAATAATGGACAATGCTCTTTAGAGTTAAAACCTGAAAGGTGTGAGGATGAAAATTAAGACCTTTATTCAGGTGGATCGTTTTGAAAGGAAATGCCGTTTGAAGCCAATCACCGTTTCAAATAACTTGTGGCCTCCACCCTGTTTCAGAAAGAATACAAACAGAAAAACACATCGGAAAATAGTGAGAAATATTATGTTTGGAAAAGGACATTACTCATTTTCTACAATTTATAAAATAAATAATGGCACCGTAAGGGGAACAGAATTGGGCCACAATTTACATGGCATTCAAATTGCACGATTTCGGTCTAGTGCGGTTGAAAAATATGAAGGCATTTAACTTGAGCATGATAAAAAAAAGTTAATAGTAGTAATAATAATATAATAATAATAATAAAAACATTTTATTATTTAGTTATATATTCCATGTACGTGATCTTCCATCTCATTTTTAACACAATGAGGCAAATTCAAATTTATCTATTTATTTATAATTTATTTATTTATTTATTCTATTTTCATACCTCTTGCATTTCAATTTCTCATAAGTAGACCGATGTAAAAATTATTTGTCTATTTATTACTTTCTATACGTTACTTTTAGTTTAATAGAGTCCGAAAAATGCAAAAATGTTTTACTTATTTTAATTATTTATTTGATTCATTTACAAGGAATTTGGAAGTTTACAAGACAGTTTAATACAGTCAGACAAATGCAAAATATATGTAATATTTTTCCGTTTACACAGCATTCATATTTCCATTTAACACAGCCAAGCAAATGCAAAATCCATTCATTTAAATACACGGCATTCACATTAGAGTCCTGCATCAGGATTGCCAACCCTATTTTACCAGAACCCGACCCAACCCGCGGTTGTGGTCGGGCCGGGTTAACACTAATTTGTTTCGTTGTAGGTCGGCTTGAGTTTAAATGTTTCAGGTTAAGTCAGGTTAAACTCTTTCGGGTTCGGTTTGGGTTGATCCGATTTTTCAATTGAAAGTCCTGAATATTTTCCAAATTAATAACAACAACAAAAACTGTATATATTTGAATATTAATGAGTGATGACGTGTTTATTTTTAAACAAAAAAAGATAAAATTGATATTTGAGATATAATTGAAAACTATTTTTCCTTATTTTCATTAAATTATGGATTAATTTTCTTTCACTTGCGTTTCGGGATTGAATATTACAGGTTCCGGTCAGTTTCGAATTGAAGTGGATCGGGTTTTGGGTTGACTTTAAGCAGAAATTTCAGGTTCGTACAGGACTCTAATTCCCACTACAGTTTAATGCAAATAGACAAATTGATATCTATTTATTTCTTGTTATTACCCATTTATTTATTTTAATTTTAACACAATTTCACAAATGCAACGAAAAAAAAGAAATATTTTACGAGCTAAATGGGTATTAAAAGAAAATATCTTGCCAAAAAAAAAAAAAAAATCTTTTAAAAAAGGATAAAAATGAAAAAGAAATTGAGAGAAAAAGTTTGGAATAAGAAATCTGGGGATTTCCATTTCGAGTCTAATTTTTAATCCCGAGATTTCGGGATACATTGCGACAGATACGTTCTTAAATACCATATTCCTTGTTTCCAAAGAGGCGCACATATGCATTCACATGAAATGAAATAAATCTAGAAAGTATTAATAACATTGATTAAATTCATTATTTTTATTTTATTTTATTTTATTATATTTTTACTAGCATAAAACCGAAGTAAAAAATGGCGAAATGGTGATCTGCGTTTCATTTTCATGATATACTGCATAGAAACAGCATGAAGATTTTATCATTGAAAGGTTTGTATTGTAGAAAAGTGCATTTTAAAAATAACAAATGATTTCTACAAATACAAATGATAAGGATATTTCTTTTTAATTAATATTTAATTTCTGAAATAGTTCAATGGTGAATAAAGGTTCCGATTCTAATCTTTAGAATTGAGAAATGAAAAGGTGAAAATCACATCATATGGACACAATCATATCAAATTTTCTCCTTAGTTTTAAAATGCAATTTCAAGCTAAGCATAACGTCACCGGTGCAAACTTTTCAAACGTACTTTATATACGTACTTTTATGCTTAACCACAGTATATATTCAAATAAAAATATGTATTTTCCATTTAATTGTAATGTAAAAACTGATAAAGTCATAATGCATAAAGATAAAATAAACCCAATAGACACGCTCGTGATGTCACAATAAATATGAATTTTTATTTGCTTATAAAAATAAAGTAACCGTGTATAATATTTTTTACCGAAAATAACTTGCAAATGAAAAAATGTCCAAAAAATCACGCCTGGATATTTTTCAATATTTCTCTTTTATCTGAAACGATACGAGAATGTATCAATAAGTTTTTGCCCTCACATAGAAATAATTGAGTGAAATTTATGAAATTGCTACATTGCATTAGTCCTTTTCTATATAGTCACCGTGCACAGTTACACATTTCTGCAAACGGTATTTCAAAGAGAGGGAGGAGAATGTATTCCATGAGGCGCGATAGTAGACCCAAAGGGGGGCATGTTTCTAACTTTTACCGACTCCCACATGTGACATATTATTGGAAAGGCCTGTGGCCACTTATTTATGCCATGCACCACCCAAGCCCCTCCCCTAAGTTTGCCCCCCGGGGGCCATGAATGATGTCCACGAAATTTAGAAAAATGATCCCCTGAGGGCAATTTTTTTTTTTGGGGGGGGGGGGGAGGACTCGGAAGGTGCATAGCATGAATAAGTAGTCACAGGCCTTTCCAACAATATGTCACATATGGGGGTCGATAAAAGTTAGGAAAGTTGTAGAATAAGAATCAATTGTAGAAATAAGAATCAGTTTAAAGTTTCTTTTGTGGCCACTTTTTTTTCGAAAACGTTTCAGAATATTTTTTTTTAAATAGTGTATTAATTAGTTTTCTCAAGCTGAAGTACATCAGTTTTTACGATGCTATCAAGTATCATTGAAACCTTTTCAATTTTCTTAACTGAATTTATGCATACACGAGTAATAAAGTAATATTAATTTTCATGTAAATATTAATGCTGCTAATTTATCATGTTTGCCTATAAAACATGTTGGTTGAACATGAAAATGCTTACTTTAGAATTAATAGTATCCGAGAAATCTATATTCCGGAAAGAGAAAGCAGTTTTTTACACTATAAAAACTCTTCGGAAACGTTTCCGAAAATCAGTAGCAGCAAAAGAATTTTTATTTTTACAAATGCTTCTTTAAAACTTGAAAATATATTAGTTTCTGAGGTTTCTAAAGACACAGAACAATTTTAGTGAGTAACTATTTCATCAGTAACTAGGAAGAGGTTATAGCACATTTTCGTTCGTGGTTATATTATATTTTTCTATATTGGGAAACATCTGTCGTTTTATTTATTTATTTTTATAGTGTAGATAGATTATAATAAAATATAACTAAAAGAAGGACACTGGCTACTTTTTGTCTAATTTGAATAGTTTGTTTTAATAAGTTTCAAAACTTCATTATTTAAATATTAAATTTATTAATATATTTCATATAAAAATAGCTTTTTTTTTTCCATATCCATGTCTTAGTTATAAACCGGCAAGGAAAAAATGGTATTTTAATAACCATTACTTTTTTTTTTAGTATATCTAAGGCACTGTATTGCATGATATTACATTTTGGTGCATTACTTAAATGAATGGTTGTTACATAAAAAAGCGGCGTCATATCCATTTTTTAAAACACGTATTTTAAATTTACCACAGAGTTTACTTTCTTAAAAATCAAAACAATTAAAATAAAGAAAATATAAAAACAAAATAAGAAAGTATTGCATACAAAAATAAATAAATAAATAAAAAATAAAAATATCTCATAATCCCAGCAGATTACCTGTATAGAAAAACATATGTATAGCAAACTTGTTTATTATGATCCTTCGGTTTCGTGTAATCTTTTTATTTTCTTCATGCATACACAAGAAGAAAACATTGGATTCTTATGAAAATCTTCAACTTCTTTTTCTTTTTCGTCTTTCTTTTTTTTATGATGTTCTTAATTACAATTAGGCCATTTTTTGGAAAATGTTTGTCTGTATGTATGTCTGTAGGGTTGCACGCCAGTCTGTATGTTTGTTGCACAAACTTGGTTGCTGCTCTAACTCTAATGCACAGAAATTCATCCAACGTCGTATCCCGTAGGATGACATAAATTGATTCTGATTACATATGAACAGAGTTGGGGATGAGCGCGCTCATTGAGCGAAAACTTACGAGTTTAGCTCACTTTCTGTGAACGTTAAGTTGAACTTGACTCACTTTTTTGATAAACGAACGTGAACTGAACGATAGCTCAAAAAATCTGTGAGTTTGAAAGAAATTTATAACACAAACTCAATTTTTTTCATAATTTATTGAAAAAAAATTTCAGCCGTTAAAAACACGTTTTTCGCATTCAAATGTCATTTAGACATAATGCCATCGAAACGGGTAGAGTCCGATCATCAGTTTTTTTTGGGTCGTGCCCGAGTCTTGCTTTCTCTGGAAGCTCGGACCGGATCGAACCGGACTTATTTCTGGGCCTGAGCTTTATTCTTCCTAGAAGTCTGCTTAGACCAAAATTTTCTGGCCCTGTCACAACCCTGCTTATATGAAAATCATTGACCTGTTCCTGTCTGTGGACTCGTGCAAAAATCTGTGGAACAAACCCCTTAAGTCAACAATTTTCGCCGAAAATACATATATTTTTAAATTAATATTATTCTACAATTAGAATTCTCTTTAAAGAATAGTACATATACATTTCTAGGCGGGGGGGGGGGGGATACAATACTGTAAAATCTGTTATAAGTATATCTGTGTATGACAGAATCCTGTTTTAAAGGACAAAAAATTCTTGATAGGTGCAAAATGGATATAATAATCCGTTTGAAAATAAATAATACATTTGCAAGAGACGAGAGACCAGCTAAAAAAGGAACTTAACTATAACACTTTTTTTCTCTCCTATGTGATTCCGTCTTAGAAGGTTTTTCGATATAGGATTTTTCAGATTATTAATTCTCCAAGCCGTGTAAATGGATTAATGGTATTAATAATAATTCAGATATTTACATACAAATAGAGATTCGTTAAAAAATCAATATAGTTTACAATAGAATATATAGAAAGAGGTGCAGTAGAAACAGTATTTTGAAAATAAATCCAATCTCAGCGCATATCGGACCTTTAGAAAAAAGTAATTCCCAAACCAAGCTTGGACCGAGTGTCGGGAAGGAAAATTGCGCCGGGCCCACGAAGTCCCTTACATCGAATAACTAAAAGATTAGTTCACAAAATTTTGTAAATTTGGACGGCAAAGTTCTAATATATTAAGAAAAAAAAAACCAAAATACGAGTTTTTAATGAACTTTGCTCAATTTCATAGATGAGTTTCAGTTGAGTGAGTTCGTTTACAAAATTTTGAATTTGAGCGTGAACTTGACCCATTTTTGAGAAATTGAATTTTAGTTTGAATTATAGTTCGTTTTTTTGTGGGCGTGCTCAACACTCTACAATTGAGTGTACATAGCTTAAAATGTGGCTGTGCAATGCTGTTCTTTTCCCCGATTTTGGTGATAGCTGTATCTCAAGAACTTATGAGCGGAATTTCATCAAGTTTCATATTCAGTTCAGCCTTGACATAAATTGGTACTGATTCCGTTTTGGTACAAATCGTTCAACAAGAGGCTGCGGTATACTGTATTTTTCACGATTTTGATGATAGTTATATCTTGTTATTTTTTTATGAAAATATACCCAATTTATCATGTAAGATGTTTTTACTGAAAAGCCACGCTGATTCAATTTTGGTTTTGATCACTCGGGCGGAGGCTTAGAGCTGTTCTATGCTTGGGAATAGTTTCATATTGAAGTCCACAACTAATAATTCTATTTTTAGCTAGCATGGCTTTTCATATATTTAACTGCATTGTTGTAATCAATCCACTAACTCTCATGCACTTGGAACCACATTGTTGCCAGAATCCCACATTTTCGACGTCAACCTATCTGTCACCCGATTAAGGAATATCAACCTTATGCTTTTTGCGCGATGGCCATTACAACCGTATCTCATTTCCTATTTTGTAGAAACGTACCAAATTTTATATCTGAGGTTGTTTATTAAAATTAATATAGAATGAAACAGGGTTTTTATGACCGAAATCAAAAGCGAAACCGAAAATTTATTGAACAAAGTATTTTCTGTTTTCTAAATGTCCTTTTAATTCGTGTGTGGCTGTCATTTCTCCAATTTTAACGTCCAGTATCTCTTTTCTTTCTAACCGATGACCAGGCCCCTACCTGCCGGGTTGCCCCAGCTGAACGGGTTTGATACCTGCTATCGGGGCGGGTGACCGCCTTATCGCTGATACGCGGCGATAAGTCAAACGGGCGCCTAGTTCGTCTTCTTATCGGCAGCGCCTACTGCTTACTTATGTGCTTTTTTATGTCGGTTATACTTAACATTTATACCTTGTTGTTTGATACCTGCGTATTGGTACTCAAGTTAATCTCGTAATTTAGAGCCTTGATCAGATGATGAGATATTCACCTGGCAAGACACCTCCAGAGGTATAATTCACAAGTACCTTGGAGGACTTTGCACCCACGACGAATTTTACATGCACTAGGCGCCATTAGCCGACAGTAAGCCGGCCTCCAGTATCTCATAGACCGGTGGGGAAAGGAAAAAACTGGAAAGAGTACTGACAGTATATAGCCCTTTCTGCTAAATCTCATATGAATATGAATCCCATTTCCACCTTTTGATTTACAAGCAGTCGGAAATGCTGATTTGTTAAAATTTTCAACATTTAAATTGTTATAATTCAGGAAATAAATGGAAAGAATTGTTTTTCTGGACCTGTTTGACGGTAGAAATAACACATATCAAAAATGCATACTGTTATCGGTATCCCTTGACGAGATACAATTTTTCAAAACTGGCATTTTGAATAATATTTCAGTCTATTTTAAATTACTCATTTTTTTAAGATTGATAAATCTATTAAAATAAAATGACTTCATAAAAAAGTGTTCAGATTTCAGAACTTTTTAAATTTTTGGTTTATTTTTATTAGTTCAAAACATATATAAGGCTTTATAAACGTTTGAATTTGTAAATTTGCAGTTTTCGAAAATCTAATTCAGCCATAGGGGAGACTAGGGAGGATTGACCCACTTTTTACAAAATGGTTTTTTATTTTTTAAATATTGAACGTAGAATATAAAGTTTTATATATCATTTTATTCGTTATACAATCAGTAATCAAAATAAAATTTCTACATAAGTGTAATATATAAGAAATTTGAAAAATGATTGATTTTAATCATGAGAAAATAATGGGTCAAGGCTCCCCACGTATGGGAGGCTTGACCCACTTTGTTTAATATTGCAATATTTGTGAAGGGAAATAAAATCAGTTTAAAAGAAGCAAAAAAAGTTTATGCTACATGCTTCAATTATTATTTAAAAATGTATTTTTGAAAATAGATTGCTTAAACAAACCTGTTTAGACGCAATCGCAAGTCAGAGGAGAAAAATTTTGTTTTAAACGTGAATTTGCCTGAGCAGGTATAATTATACAGCAGGAAAAATGGAATTTTAACATTTAAGACAGAATTCCGTTAGAGACAGGTTTCGTTTTCATAAGGTTTCATGTATTATTATGTTCGGATTTAGGAGCCACTGTCCCACTTTTTTTTTTTATCAACATATCCTACTTTTTGTGCACTCGATCTGACAACTCTAGTTGTCACATAGTTTGGTTTCATCTCACTGTAATTCATCCTGGTGAAATTTGTCTACATACCTTCTTAAAGTTTTTTGATCAATTCTGTGTTCTTTTGCAGCCGCATGAGCACTTAACTTAAAAGATTTTAGCAAAATTCTGGTACCATTGTGGCGTTTGGGCATTAAAATTAAGTGATTTCATAAAGATACCACTGCCCCTGAGAGGGTTAAGACTACTGCTTTAATACTTTCTATTTCTTTCTATTCTTTTCCACTGTTTCTATTTACCGATAGTAAGTCATATTTAAATGGAAAAAAGTTCCTATCAACTTTACCATTTATATTTCATATATATATACATATATATATATATATTTTACGTGGATACTATAGCAATTTTCTACATCTTTCTTTAATCAGTTTTAAACATTTTCTTTTCCATCATTCCATTTTACTACTGTAGCTTTACAGAATAAATTTACATTATTTTTTATATATAACCGTTAACCTTTCATTATGCACAGTGTATAATAAAATTATTTCCAAAACCACTTAATTAAGGGAGCCTTGAGCATCTGGTCAACCCTCCCTCACACTGACTGGCTCAAGCCTCCCCACATAGTCCTTTTCTAAAGAATAGCACATTGTTATGTTAAGCCTAACTTACCGTACAATCTTTATGCCTGGAATGAAAGCTCGATATTTCTGCATTACTTAAAACCTACTTACTTAAATTTCTATGATATATTTGATCTAACAAAAGCTTACAAAATAGTTCTAAAAAACACAACTTTTAGGTAGAAAACGCTTCACAATTGATTTTTTCGACACCTTTTTCGATTATCTCTATGAAACAAAGACTGTTGTTTGAGCATTCCAGTAGCTTTGGTTGACACCTATTGACAAAACTCTGAAGTTCTTTTCAATATGAAAACTGATGGGTGGGTCAAGCCTCCCGTATGGTCAACCCTCCCTAGTCTCCCCTATACCCAACTTTTTCTTTTCGAGGCCCGCAAAAACATGTTTGCCATGTCACATGGGTCGCAATACACGAATAAAGGTAATATAATCACACATGTAATTAAAAGAATAAGATAACAAACGTAGTATAATAAAGCAATATAGCAAATTTATTATAATAAGTATTATAATAAATGTGAAACGTAATATAATTATACAGCATTTTTAAGTTCTAAAGATAAAAATTGCACAAGATTTTTCAAGAAATCAGACTTTTAATCTATTTTATCTTTTTAAAAATACAAAAACATTCAGTGCAAATGTAATTCATTTTATTAATGTTCGATCAGAGTTGAAGATTAAAAAATATACCATTGTAACGCAGACAGAACTACATGTAAAATTAACTTTTAAATCAGCAAAAGACATTTAGGATGCTGTAACATAATTTTAAATTAATTGTAAGTGACCGGTCATATTTTGCGTTCACATAAAAATATATAAAACAATAGTGAAAGTCTTAAACAGTTTTTAACTGACAAATTAATATTAATGAAACAAAAAATAACCACAGCGCACTTAACCTATTTTATTGCACATCTCAAAATTTTATAAATGTGGATTAGTGATTATGTGTCTCGGGCCGCACATGAAAGGTCGGTGGGCTGCATGCTGCCCACAAGTCGAGTGGGGTTGCTGTAATTAAAAAAACATTTAAAACAAAAAATTTAAATGGTTTATAACTTCTTTTCTGTGCAGGTTTTCACATACGAGGGAAATCAAAAATTGTACGACAACGAAATAAAAATATATAAAGAAATAGGTAAAATTTGACGAAATTCTTTCGAATAAATTTTATCGATTAGAATACAAATAAGTAAATAAATAAATAAATAAATAAAATAATAATAACACATTTTAATGCCGTCAAACTTTCATTTTAGTTATAATAACTTTCTTTTAAAGTCTAAATTAATTTATGCATATTCCATATTATTATTATAGTTTTTGTGTTTTTGTTGTTATTGTTATTTATTATTATTATGATTATTACTATTATTATTATTATTATTATTATTTACGGCAGTTCGAATGTAATGCATTCGATTTTCTTGTGGAAGGGATTGTAACATTAAGTACTGGTAAAATTTTCTATGAAAAGGATGACTAATAAAATGTCTTCATGGGTTGTTTTCATTTCCAAACTTGTTACTTTCTGACACAATTAAAAAGTCATTTTCATTTGAACATGAGTAAAATTTTCAGATATCCTTACACAAGTTCCAAAATTATTTAGCCCTTTCTTCTCTATCAAAATACAGCATCACGATTCTTAAAATATTCTTTTTTAAAAAATGCCAAAATAAGTCATTATCCGAGTAATTTTTGTAATGCGTTAATCAGTTTTCTGAATTCGGAACATTTTATAATGTATTAATCAGTTTTCTGAACTCGGAACATAGGTTTTTGAGATACTGCACTGTAAAAAAAGACAAATTTTTCTTAATCTATACGAAAGTGTACTACAATCACGAACGAAAATATACAATCTCTTCCGAGTCACACAAGAATCCGAAAAGCGTTCTTTTGTCTTTTAGAAACCTAGGAAAACAATTTACTTTCGAAATTTAAAGGATAATTTGTAAAAAGTAAGTTTTTGTTAGCTGCCCGTCATTTTCGGAAACGGTTCCGAATAGCTTTTGCAACGCATTAATCAGTTTTCTTTACTCGGAAAATAGGTTTTTCGGATGCTTTCCATTCTCAAATAAAGATTTTCAGCTGCATACCCGAATTTGCACAATGCAATTCTAACAAAATAATGCTAATTTTAACGTTAACTTTAACTACATCACAATATTAAAATATTTATTTGTTTAAAAGACGTTATAAAAACACATTAAAAGTAAATTAAAAATCTATATTTACATGTTTCAACATTTTTTACTGAGTCGTCATAGAACATATAATCAAAAAAATTACAAATACAATGCCTATGAAAAATGAAAAAAAAAAAAATCACCGAATATAAACAAGTAATCATATAACGCGCCGTATATTTTCGCGATCGCGCGTGTCCCCTCTATGTCACGACGTCGTAAATTGTTCAACCATTCAACCCATAAATTCGGGATACAAAAAGATAATCGTTACAAACTCCTGAACCTTTTAAATAAACTTCAATGGACTAATAAATAATTGTACATAAAAATTAGATCTGTAGATTATTCTACTCTCGTTAAAAAGTAAATTTCAATGGACTCTCTTACATATAATTGTACATAAAAATTAGATCTGTAGATTATTCTACTCTCGTTAAAAAGTAAATTTCAATGGACTTTCTTATAAATAATTGTACATAAAAATTAGATCTGTAGATTATTCTACTCTTGTTAAAAAGTATGTTAATGTTCTCTATTTGATTCAGATGGGATAAAGCAGTATTACCTCTATTATATTTTATGTTCGCTATATGTTCTTTACATCTGATATTGAGTTTTCGTTGGGTTATACCTATATAATGATTTTTGATTCCCCCCTCCCTAAATGGAATAAATTTTTCAATTACTTTTAATGTGTTTTTATAATGTCTTTTGAGCAAATAAATATTTTAATATTGTGATATGGTTAGTAGTGGACGTAATAACGCTAGTAATACTAGTAAAACGAGTAATAATTTGGCTTATTACTCGCACTTATTTAAATTTGTTAACGTTAACGTTGTTTATTTTACATGTTTGTTTGTGAAAATATTTACATGAAAATATTTACATGAGAATGGGCAGCATTCGAAAAAACAATTTTCCGGGTAGAGAAAAATGATTAATCCATTATAAAAGCTACTCGGAAACGTTACCGAAATTTTCGGGCAGCTAATATATTTTTTTGTTTAATTCTTGTTTAAATTTCGAAAATAAATTGTTTTCTCATAAAGATAAAGGAACACTTTTCGGATTCTTGGGTGACACGGAACATGGACATGGAACATTTTCGTTCATGATTATACAGTACATTTTCGTAGATTAAGAAACATGTCTTTTTTTACAGTGTATTTATTCTCAAGTAAATATTTTTAGCTGAGTAACTGAACTTATACATCCCAGGGTAACAAAATAATAATAATTTTCATCTTAAGGGTGTATTCCAATCCAAACTGCTTATTTTATGATTTATTTTTAAATGCATTTTTGCTCTCAAACGCATCAAACTGGCAAATTCTCTTATTTAGAAACTACATAATGTGCCGTGCTTGTCCATGTTTTGATAAATGCAGAAAATATTCCAAAAAATGCTGTCAAAGTGGGTGTTTTGAACCGAATTTTCCGAAGAGGGAGATCTGGGAATGAAAAAAAAATGATCATACTGAGAAAATAATTGTTTAAAAATCAAATTCTAATTAAGTGAGCGAAAAAAGAAATCACACGGCCTCTTATAAATCTCTTCAAAAATCACCTCAGCAAGTTTCATATTTTTACTTTTAAAAATGAGTCTGAAAATGTCTCAGAAAATTTCGAGCTGTTGAGGGTGGAAAAATATTTTTTTTTTAATACACCCTTAATGTTAATGCTGTTCTTAACTGCTCTGGTCAACAAGCTCAAAACGTTTTGACACATTTAAAAATTCATTTTTAACGGAAAGGTATAAAATTGGAAAACCTGGCCATGGGAGCGATTTGGAATTGAACTGTTTTTGCCATTTTTTGATCAATCAATTACCTATTGAATTATAAGCGAATTTGACCACATGACGAACATGTTTTTCGCCGGCTCTTGAGTGCTCTTTCTTCCTTCGCTCGGAAATTCGGTTCAAAACGCCCACTTTGACACTATTTTCAGAAAGATCTATTGCGTTTACAGAAAAAATCGAAAAAACAGCTCAATAACATAGTTTCTGAACAACAACACCAGCTAGTTTCATGCATTTTCGAACAAAAATAAATTAAAACTTATGTCAGAAAGTTGCCCTTTTGGATTCGAGAACACCCTTAATGTATCCTGTTTGTCTGTAAAGCAAGTTTGTTGAACAGTAAAATTTTTGAGAATGGATATAGCATTCGAAAAAAACCTATATTCCCAGTGGAGAAAACTGCTTAATACACTAAAAAAACTACTTGGAAACATTTCGGAAAATCAGTGAAACTTTGTTTCTATAAATGCTTCTTTAAATCTCGAGAATATATTGGTTTCCGAGGCTTCTAAAGATAAAGAATGCCTTGCGGAATCGCGGATAACTCGGTATGGAAATAATTGTATATTTTCGTTCGACGTTATATTAAATTTTCATATAAGAAACATTTGACGATTTTGTTTTACAGTGTAGGGCACGTGGCACGAAGAAGCGTCACTTCAGATTTTCTTGGAGGAGGCAAAATATTTTGTACACATTAAATCCAGATTTTCGGATAATTTGAAACGAACTATTTTTCATGTATTCATTTTTCATACATATTATAAAGGCTTAATTTCGCTATTATAATTTATTTAGAAACATTACACTAAAGCAGTTCTCAAATACAAACACTACTTCCAGACACATTTCTGAATTATTTTTTATTTTTTTATTTATTTTTTTTTCGTTCGCAAACGCGTGAAATTGGCAGGTGCTCTTATTCAGGAATTGTGTAATAGAACAGTTTTTCCATTTTTCGGTAAAGGTAGAGGATCTGCTACAAAATGTTGGTGTTTTGAACCAAATTTCCGACAACTGCGGAAAGTGAAAAAAATGCCATCCTGAGACATCAATCTCTTATAACTCAAGATGCAATTCATTTATCGAAAAAGGAAAAAATATACTATTCGCTTACAAATCATTTTAATAGTCATGCTTGAAAGTGCCAAGCTTTTCCGTTTAAAAATGATTCTGTAAATATATCAGAAAATAACGTGTTAAGTTGGGGAAAATACTTTTTTGAGAATGATTCTTTTATGCTGATAAAAGCAAATGAAAACATTCAACTTACAATAAAAAAATTAAGAAAGAAACAGATAAAAATTTTAAAAAGTCAAACTCAGAGGGGATGTGTGGGGGATTGCTTACCGTACTGTCCCTAACGGATTCCAGCGGGCCTGGTATAGAGAATGTATTTATCCCATCTCGTGTTACTGCTACCAGATACGAAAGCAAAACTTTTTTATTTATTTTTTTTATTTAAACCAAAATCAATTATCCGGATCATCAATTTTCTGAACGCTATTGATCCGTAATTATTCCAGAAAATCGATACTTATACGTAGTACTGAAAATAAATAAATATATTTTTTAAATCAAACATTAACATAGAGAGTTATGCTTTTATTGAAACGAGTAGAAAACTAATATTATACTTAAAATTTTTGTAAATGTAAAATCTCACAAAAAAATCTAAACAAATGTTTAGAAAATTTATCAATCGCCAAAAGAAAATTTCAACCAGTGAACAATTAAGTTTATAATCTATAAAACTTAAGATAAAACTTGAAATCTTACCTGATAGAGAAAATCATCGCTGCTTCTGTGAAACCGTGGAATGTTTCTGTCAAATGAAAACACAAGGGATTTTTGGACCACTACTGCCATCTTTTGGGCAAGACTTAAACCTTTCTGATTTGACAGGATGTAAGGATGAAAAGGGTTGACTTCAACGAACTGTTTTAATCTATTTCTAAAAGAAAAAAAAATCAGAGAAGGAAAAAACTTGTATCATTCTTCATTTTATTTGCAAGTTGTATACTACACATTTCCAATATCTAATTAAAGCATCTTTTGCCTAAAAAAAGTTTTTTTAAGTTAATAAGTTTATGAAATCACTGATAAAGAGTTTCGAGACCCAAATCTATATTATAGAGAGAGGAAAAAAAAAAAAAAAAAAAACATGTCCGTTCAGTCAATTGAGAAATTTTTTATATGAATTTATTCATAATTTTCATAATTAAAAATTTAAAAATACATTGTTTTGCATTAAAGAACTAGTTTATATTTGTATCCATTCATTGTATTTCATTAAAAAAGAAAGAATTGAATTGGGTGATTTTCTGAGAAGATATAAATTAGAGTTTGCCACGTGGATTTAATATTAGCATCCTCAAAATTTGACATTTTCTACGAAGATTTAAGCGAAAAGGCATAAATTATGTACTTTCCCGGACTGTTTTGTTCCGAAGACAAGCATAAAGTGTCAAAAGTAAGTGTTAACATTTGAAAAATCTTGTTGCAGTTTTCAATGACAATTTCTTATGTCAAAATAAATCATATATGGGATTAATTACGAAAAACTTTATACGAATTAAAATGGTGCGGTTTTTTTTTTTTATATTTTTGGATTATTTAGAACTAAGGAGGGTATTTCAGTTATTCTTTTTTTTTTTCATGTACATTATTTTTAATGTATGCAGTTGACGGAAAAAAGAGAAACTCACCACATATCTATATTATAAGGGTCAAACGTGTCCGCGTGTAACGATGACGCCATTTTGACGGTGGCAATAGCAGACGATGAAATTTAACTTTTACCGCAATTTTTTAGACTTCTGAACATCGCACATTTTCCTTCTTACACCGTCGAATAGGGAATAAAAATGACTTTTGAATGCAATTTGTTTGAAAACGTATCACTACTCAATTTTTATTGTTTTAAAAATAATTTTCAAGCATCAATTTTTTTCTAAATCTATTTCGATCGCATGCAGACGATTACGAAAGATAAATCCGTCTGCATTTAAATATAAATATCTCAGCGTTTGTATCAGGATTATATTCCATAACGAAATTAATACATTCGTTAATCAATAAATAAGGCAATAAAACAACTGAAATTATCTAAATCAAAAAGGCTGATTGTAAATAGTGATATTTGGCAATTTCTTCAACTCTTAATTCCTGGTGTGAGGCCAATACGAAAGGATAGCTATTAATAAATTTACAAAACTTTATTTGAATGCACAATTGATATTTTTTATATAAATATGATCGTTGGTACTGTTAGTGGCCATTCTAAAAAATATATATATTAAATGACAAAAAATCTATCACAGTTATCAAAAAAAGAAAGAAAAAAATGTTTTCACTTATATTCTGCAACCCGGGAAGTGCAGGTTTATCCCCTTGCTATTTTAATCACCTACTTGTAAAAAAAAAAAAAAAAAAAAAAAAAAAAAAAAAAAAAAAAAAAAATTACCGTTTGATTTGAAATTATGTATTCATTCAATTTATGTTAAAAACGTAAGGGTTGTCTTTATTTAATTCGAAATATATATATATATATATATATATATATATATTTGAAATCCACTTTCGAAAAAAATATGAACTTATTTTTAGGCAGAAACCGAGTTCAAGAAGTTTCAGCAATGTGGATAAAAAATTACAACTTATTCCGCTAAATAATTTTTGAAGTAATTCTTTAAAAACTACCCGCAGTGAAATTTGTCACGACTTCAAATAAATTTAATATAAGACGTTTCATACTTTAAACTTTCATAATTTTTAAACTTGACCTAATAGGGGAAATTAGGGGAATGGCGCTCACTTAAGGAATAACATGAATAGCTAGTCAAATTTAGACAACAAAATCAATATTTTATTAACTAAGTATAACTCTAAAGCATAAGGAACAGTTTGCAATCAACGAATTTTCGTAAAAGTTTTAGGAATTTTTTATTGTTTTATTTAAATAACCATCGATTGGGTGGTAATGCCTGACATGGTAGGGTAATTGCGCTCAGAGTTTGAATCCAACATTTAAGTAAGACAAAAGTCACATAAGTAGTTGTGTGGGCTGTTCACCACTGCAGACTTTTTCCGACCACTTTACACATATTGTGTTACACATATAGCAGGCTACTTTTTTATATTTAGGTTTTTTGATTTTCACCACTTTTTTGAAATCGTAAAATTCTCCTTGTTTAATGACACATTAATAAAGGCGAAAACAGGGGAATTTTACAATTTCAAAAAAGTGGCGTCAATCAACAAATTTGAATTAAAAAAAAGTTGCCCACTGGCAACACTTCTTCTGGAATTCCACGCGAGCGTCATTACCCGTTATCGCCATGTTGGGTTTTAATGTATTATAATTGGCGTAACAACGCACTACAAAAATAAAATAAAAGCATGAAAATACAGCTAAATGTATATATTTTGTAAATATAATGAGTAAATTAATATTTGAAAATAAGAGTGTACACTTACCTTCAAATTAGATGTTGTAGAATTTTATAATAAAACAACTTCAAACTAATAACGTGAGGACACAAAAATACTTTCCTCCCGACGGGCACTAAATCCTTACTGGGAACTTAGAATGAAGTTCGCTAGGTGCCGGTACCGATCGCACGTTTTCAATTCTATTCTGTTTAGAGATATTGGGTGAGTGGGATTGCCCTTCTGAGCGTCATTACCCTACTTTCCCCTAACATCTCGTTTGGTATCGCAAGGTAAAATTTACAAGAAAAAGCCAAATATACATAATGTAAAATCAGGTGTTCGTATTGAGAATTTCAGAGTTTGGTATAATTTCAGTATAAAGACAAATACGTATTTTTTTCTTTTCTTTTTTTTTTCTTTTTTTCTTTTTTTTTTTTTTTTTTTTTTGTTGAGCGACTGTGCATTAAAATATTCACCAAGTGTTAGTATTTTTTGATACTCATGTCATCCATAGTCGTGAAACATTGAAGAACTTTGAAAGAAACAGGAAATCTCCCTGGCTGCTATAGTAAACTGATTTAACAAAAATATTGACCACTGCTGTGTCATTACAGGGTAGTATAAATCAGGGATTGCTGCCCCTTTAAGCACCCTTCCTAATTTTTCATTTTTATAGTAATGATTTTTGTAGTGCACATTTAATCTATCTACTTCAAATTTTCTGTAGAACTTCATAAAAATATTACTGTTATATAAATATCAGATAAAATGGGATTTTTATAAAAAAAAAAAAAAAAAAAAAAAAAAAGACTGAATCAGTGATTTTGGCCATCTATCCCGAACCTCATGGTTAGACGTCCCACTTTTTCGGAATGGATGCTCCAGCCAGTATGGCTCTGAAAGTAGGAAGAAATATGGCTGCAACCTATAAACTAACGCGTTATTTGATACCTGTTTCAAAAACATTGACTAGATATTTGATAAAAATACATAATTCTAATAGCTACATTATATTTTATCTATCTATATCTTATGAGAAAATACAACAAAAAAGAACTTACCTTTTTTATGACTATGACTTTTATTTGAAGAAATAAATCGCTGTATAACTTCGTCTATTTACGCTTTTTTATAATAATTGAGAGTAACAGAAAGTCACTCGCTCCGTCACATGTCCAATAGCTGAAATACAATGACTCTGACAACTAACCCAAAGGGGCATCTAACCCGAATTTGCTCTATTTAGAAAAAAAAAAATTAATATTGTGTGTTTATTGATTTAGAATGTTTAGAGAATCGGTTCGAACAACAAGCGCATAGCTACAGTGTTTCAATCAACATGTTCATCAACAGTTATACACTAACCCCTTCGGGACGGAAGCCTTTTACGAAATTTTTAATCTTTTGTCACCGTTTTTTAAAAACAGAAATTTGTGTCTTCTTGAATCGAGAAAATGCGCTGATTAAATAAGGCAAATTTTACAGTAAAATTCTACTGGTGAGTAAAAACCAGGATTCTTAGCGCTTCATGCGGCACGTATACGTGCCGCTCGTCCCCAAGGGGTTAATGATGTAATGGAGACCGGCTAACTGCGCCGATGCCGACCCTTCTTTGCCTCCCCCTGTATGAACTGCGCTCGGCGTCACGTTGGACCGGATATCATTGTCAACCCCCTCTCTTATACTTATGGGCACGAAGTGACAGCTTTTTTTTTGTTAGAAAGACCCTTTTCTGTTGGCGTTGATTCGCTAAATTGGGCGCTTTATCGATAATTTCGGCTATCAATAATGCTTTTCTTAAACTCGCAAAAAACTTATACACATATATTTTATATATGAGTATAATATTTTTTTTTTTTTTTTGTTAATAATAACTATTAAATCACAGAAAAATCGACACTATAAAAATGTATATTCCGCTAATATAATATGCACAAATTGAAAAAAAAAAAAAAAAAAAAAAAAGGGGGAAATAAATAAAAGTATGATGATAAAAAAATCCATATATATATAACCATGATAGAACATTACAAATCATCATCAATTTCAAATATTTACACAAGAAATTTAAACGTTGAAGAATTTTTTTTTAATTACTTTAGAAGAGAAAATTTTATGAAGAAATAAAACTTGTTACCTAATAATGCCATTTTTTTCTCCAAGCATATTATTTTTCGTTCAATAATATAATATTTGACATGGGCCAATTATGTATGGAAACAAATATTTTCGTAAGGTTTAAACTAATATCTCATTTACTCTGCCTTTAGATGTTTCATTCTAAGATTCTTTAAGAACCTTAAACATTATTAACATTTATATACAGATATTTCATAATTCAATTAATATGCTATAAATAAATTTCACTTTAATATTATTCTCTGTAGTATTTTGAAAGAAAGATGCTGAGGAAAAAAAACAACATTGCTGCTGAAATGAGGGTTATGATTATCTGTTACAGGTTATCTCGCGATTTATTTCGGACGCCAATATTTTGCCAAAAAATTTCTCACCAGAGAATAAACATTTATTTTTTATTACTACCTATAGTTCTTGCAAAAATGAATACATTTTTAATCTTTTTTTTTATTATTTAATCATTCAATAGATTTTCGATTAAAATAAATAAAGTATTCCGTTTTAAACATCATTAGCGCAAAATAAGGTAAGGGAGGAGAGGATTCTACGTCAAATTCCTCCAAGATTATAAACTAATAACATGCATACAGAACTCATTGTGTTAAATAAATACATTATATGTAAAACCAACGTAAAGAAAAGTATAAACAGCCAAAATTGTTAGCATACAACTGTTTCGTGGCTCCATAATGAGAGCCTTTATTAGAAAAGAAAAATTTTTTTAAAGAAAGAAAAAGAATGCAGCAATAGCAGCAAAGTTGTAATGTTACTGCTACTACTGTTTCTCTGTCTGTCTTTTCTGAAGATTAAGCCTTTAAGCACATAAATGCTCACTTTATATAATGGATGTTTGTGCTTATCGTTAGTCTTTGGAATGGATCATTTTCTTCTGATGGACTGATGGCTTCCATTATTATGAAACAACCATTATAAATGAAGTGTTAGGTGAAGATGAAAGAGCAGTCGTAAAAAGTTAGAAGTCCGATTTTCTGGACAGAATGGGAAAGAAAAATGGCCATAATTTAAAAAAAAAAAAAAAAAATGTATATGGGCATTTCCCCCCCCCCCCCCACATTCTGACCAGAAAATCAGAGTTCTAACTTTTTACGGCTGCTCTTTCATCTTCACCTAACACTTCCTTTATAATGGCTGTTTCATAATAATGGAAGCCATCAGCCCATCAGAAGAAAATAACCCGGTTAAGGCGGAAACTTGGTTAAGCGGGACTCGGATAATCGGGACTCTACTGAGTATTTCATTTAAAAAATGGTCCTTAGAATATTTTTGTTGGTGTTCAGAGGGGGGTCATGATCCCCGTGACCTCCCCCTTGGACGCGTCATTGTAGATTGCATAGTTCAGTATTACATATATTATGATTACATATTTTAAATTTAAAAATAAGTCGGCTATTCGAAAATTAGTAAAATTCTCTTTGTAAATATACTTTCCGGAAGAGAGGGGGGGCGGGGGGGGGGGGCAAAATCCATGTTTGCCCCGGGTGCAAAAAAGGCTAGTTTCGGTCCTGTTTAAAAGGTGGCTTGATGAAGCAGCATTGAAACGATGCAAAGTTAAAAAACAAAAGAAAACCACAACATATTTTGTAAAAAAGATGAAGTGTCGTACGTGTCTATCTAATAAAGTGCCCGAAATTACGCAATTGACAAAATAAGTAAGTTGACTCTGTTTATTATTTTCATAAAGAACATGCTTTTTTAACACTATTTCTACCCACATCCAATAACACCTTTCAAAGTTTTGATTTTTATTTATTTTCCTTTTAATTTTTAAAGATAAGTATTAAAACAATTCTTCAATGTACTAAAAATGATTCGGAATTGTTTGATCTAAAACTTACAAATAAAATATTAATCATAAATCAAAATATGTTAAAAGTTGTCAAATCGGTCAAAATAGTGTTGGCAATAAAATTTTTCACATTTAAAAAGGACTTTGAGGAATTTTTCGGATAACCGAGTTTCTACTGTATATATATATATAATATTATTTTTAAAAGTTACAGAAATTTAATTTTTTTACGGGATTTAAATACTATATATTTAGTAAAACTTTCTTCGTGTACTAATAATTAAACAATGGAAGTTTCATTTTTGTACAAATAAAACTTACCGAGTTATGATAACTTGAATTTTATGTATTTTCAGCATTTTTTGTCATTGAAAAAGGAAAAAACACTTTTTATCCAAATGTTACAAGTCAAAATAAAAATTTTCTTAACAATGGTGTGTGTTTTTTAAATTAACATTAGATATTTCTTGAAATACCTTGAAGGAGCTAACAAAATTTGGGGCGGCAGTTTGCACCGCGCTATTTAAATGAGAAGTCCCCTTCTTTCGTAGTAAATATTAGTAAGTATCCTGTAGTAATATTTTATTTGTATTCATTACGTTGAATATCTCATAAGATATAATGCAATGCTAGATGAATACAGACCTTAAGTATTGTGATTATTGTCGCCAAGATTTACCATGGCCGAATTTGCATCCAGAAGACTTTTTTGGGAAAAATAACTCTTTAAGGCAACCCTCAATAAAATGATGGATTGCTTATCTCACCCCCTTCGAGCGCAGTTCATACAGAAGGGGCCGAAGCTGTAGGCGCAATTTATGATCTCCTCCCACCGTAGGCGCAATTGATGTACACCCGATGTAATACAGTAGGATAAAAAACCCCGAACGGTACAGTCATAAACGCCGTACGCAGAATAAAGGAACAATAGTTTCAGAATAAAAGAAAAGCATAAATTTAAAATTTACAGATCATTGGAAAAGTTCTTTATTTAGGATTTTCTAATCTACCATTATAGTTGGATTTTCTTGGGAGAGGAATTATACATATTTATTTTTATTACATTTCGAAAAAAAAAGTGTAAGAAAAGTATTGTATTTGTGTGTATGTTTGTGAGCACGATAATTCCCAAACAGTCCTTCTGATTGAGCTCGCATTCCGCGAATATGCTATAGACCACTGTAGTAAGAAATGTAAGATTTTCGTAAAAATCGGCCACCATAGTAGTAGTACAGGTAAAGTAGGGATCTTTTTAAACAAATGATGGCCATTCAAGAAAATTTGGGAAGAACTTCGTTTTGGCACTAGAAAGAAATATCCGGTGAGCCCCCCCCCCCAAAAAAAAAAAGTTGTTTTGCCGTGTTTTGGGAGGGCAAAAGAGCCATTTAAACTCGGAGTGTGTGTGTAGGGGGGGGGGGGGGAAGGGATAATTCAACTTTTTTTTAATTCAGTAAAGTATGGGGTATTGTTTTGTTATGTATTTTTTAATTCTAAATTGAATGACTCCTTCCGAAAAACGATACGATCATTCATTACAAAATTATGGTAGGTTTTATGTACAAAGTCGAAAATTATACTTTATTACTGAGCACAGCCTTCACACATTTATTTTACTTTCAAAACATGTTCTTTATATTATATCAAATAAGCTCAAACTTATTAAATATCTTCAAAGTAGCAATAATCAAAATCAGGATCATCTGAGTCTTCTTCAAGATCATTAAAGTTGTCAAAATCCGTGTATTTATAATATTGTATTTTTAAAACCATTCATGACCTTTGTAATCATAAAACCTGCCTAACTTTTTAATGATCATATCGACTTGCGGATGGTGTCATTCGATTTAGAATTAAAAAGTACATAAAAAATAATACCCCATTTGACCTAATTAAAAAAAGTTGAATTCTCCACTCTCCGAGTTGCTCTCCGTATTCCCTTTGTCCCTCCAAAACACGGTATAACATCTTTATTTTGGGGGAACTCATCGGACCTTCATTTCTAGTGCCAAAACAAAGTTCTTCCCAAATTTTCGTGAATGGCCATCAGTTGTTAATGTGAAAACCTATTTTACCTGCATAAAAAGTGTATTATTGTCGACTTTGTATTCATAAAACCTGCATAACTTTGTAAAATATGATCGTGGCAATAAAAAGCCACCTCTGCTTTGCACAGTAGTAACGCGCGCTAATATTTAGATAAATAAATCAGTATGTCTCAGGCGTTTTACAATATATCAATCAAATGTAATGATATAGGTAAATTTCTTACCTTTATGTAGCCGCTCAGCAATTCCTTGGATATGAAGTATGGGCCGCTTTATTCCAAAGCTGTAAATTTATTCTTTGTAGCGATTCATAATTTTAATTTTCACTAGAGTGTAAATTGAGAAAAGAAATGTGAGTATAAATACTGTGAACACATTGAAGTAAACTAAGTAATGAGCCTATTTTATATTTCACTTGGTTATATTATCTATTTTTTTAACAAACACAATTATGCTGCTTCATATGGCAGCTTATCTCATATTATTTTTACATGTTTTACTTACAAAAGCTAACAGCACAACCAAATTAATAATAATAAAGTTTTTTAGTCATTTTGAGTTCTTTTTGATGATGACGTCCAACTCTTGCTTCATGCGTGGGATGGTATAAACATATTTTATTTATTGGCGTAATTATTCTTTTCGATGAGCATAATTTAGGAACTGAAAAAAGTTTGATGATTGCACAATGATGGATGGCTGTCAAATCTATTTTTATAAGTATTAATGTGTTAGCGTCCTTGAAGATTACGACTTTTATTTCCTGTTTCGAAATTAAATATTAATATCTGAGAGTGGTTATAAATCCATCGCCCTTCCTTAACCATCTCAGATGTATCATGTAGTAGTTGCATGGATTCTCGGTGTTTGAGAAATTGAGGTTTGGCCAGTGGTTTGATCAAACAATCAGATATCATGTCTTGTGTCGGACAGTAACGAAGATCTAATATTCCATCTTCTTTCATCTCTTTTATCGCATAATAACGCACATCAATGTACTTAGTACGTTTTGAGAATTTTTCATTCTCCACCATTTTTATGCAACTTTGATTGTCTTCGTACAGCACCACTGGTAATTTTTGCTTTAGTTCTAAGTCGGAAAGCAGTTCAATTAACCAGGCAATTTCCCGCCCTGCACTAGCTGCTGAAACAAATTCAGCATCCGCCGATGAATAGGCAATACAATTTTGCCGTTTGGTGTACCACTGTATGGGACTATTTCCCAGCATGAAAATGTTACCGCTTGTCGATTTTCTCGTTTTTGTGTCCCCTGCCCAGTCAGCGTCAGAAAATCCGATAAGTTTTGGTTCATGATTCGTGTTTAATGTAAGGTTAAGTGTTTTTGTAATGTTTAAGTAATTTATAATCCGTTTCACAGCGTTCCAGTCTTTTAAACGAGGAGTTTCGCACCTTCAACTGAGGATGTTCACTGCGGCTGATATATCTGGGCGTGTAGTGGTTCCTATATATAGAAGTGATCCGATCGCTTGCCGAAATTTTCTATTGTTTGGCATTAAATTTTCTTAATCTTCTAATTTGTAAAAACCAGCATCCATGGGAGTGCTTACTGGTTTCGCGTTTTCTAAATTGAATTTTCTTGTGAGTTCTTCTATTTTTTATCATTGATTCAATTTGTACCCGTTTTGTGTTTTTCTTATTTCCATCCCTAAATAGTGGGATACTTCCCCGAGATCCTTTAATTCGTATTCTAGCTTTAAAGCTTTTATTATACCTTCAATTGTTTCATTTTCACCGCCTATCAAAATGTCGTCGACGTAGACTATTATATAAGTAGAAATGTTGTTTTCTTTTCGTGTGTATTAGGCACGAGTCCACGGTGCTTTGTTGGAAGTTTAGTTTTTTTAAGGATTGTTCGATTCTTTTATTCCAAGTTCTGGCTGCCTGTTTGAGCCCGTAGATCGATTTTTTTAGTTTGCAGACTTTATTTTCTGAATTTTTCTCAATGTAGCCCTCCGGTTGTTTCATGTACACTTCATCTTCTAGCTCACCATAGAGAAATGCTGTATCGATGTCAATGTGTCTGACGCTTAACTTCTTGTATGCGGCTGCTGCCAAAAATGTTCTGACAGTTGTTTGTGACACTACGGGGGCGAATGTCTCGTCATAGTTTTCCCCATATTTTTGACTAAACCCTTTGGCTACCAAACGTGCTTTGTACTTTTGAGTGTTTCCATAAATGTCTAATTTCTTTTTGAATGTCCATTTGCAACCTATAACCTTTTTGTTATGTGGAGGATCCACTAACTCCCACGTGTTGTGTTTTCTCAGCGAATTGATTTCCGCTTGTGTGGCTTTAAGCCAATTTTCTTTTTCTGTGGGATTATTTATTTCCAGTATTTGATGCCAACTAGTAGGTTCTATCATGTCATTATTTTTTACATAACAGACATATCTGTCTGGTGGTACCTCCTGTTCGATCTTTCAGATCTTCTTGGTTCATTGGTCGGTTGTTTGGATGCGGTTGGTTCTTCGGTTGTGTTGTTTATCTCTGTTTCAATGTAATTTTTGTCGTCATATGAGTTTTCTGTCTATTTACTTTCTTTTAGATCAATTTCGCTATTTTCTATGAATTTCACTGTTCTGCCAATTACAATTTTGTTTTCTTTAGTGTATATGCGATATCCTTTTGAGTTGTTATCGTATCCTACAAAAATCCCTTCCTGAGCCCTGTTGTCCAATTTTCCTCGATGTTGTTTATTCACGTATACGTAAGCTTTGTACCCGAATGTTCGCAAATAGTGTAAATTTGGCTTGCGATTAAACGATAGCTCAAATGGGGTTTTATTTGTTGATCTTGTTGGTAAGCAATTCTGTAAATAATTCGCGGTGTTGATTGCTTCTCCCCAAAATCTTTGTGGTAGATCCGCTTCTCTGAGTAGGCTTCTAGTCATGTCTAATAGCGACCTATTTTTTCTTTCCGCAATGCCATTTTGGCTCGGACAGTACGGCACGGTTAATTGATATTTAATGCCCCTTTTCTTAGGTAATATCTATCCCTCTATGTATGTACTCTCCCCCATTATCAGATCTTATTGCTTTCGGATATTTCCCGAACTGGTTTCGAACCATAGCTATGTAGTCGATTAGTTTATCCTGTACTTCATCTTTATGTTTTAATAAGTATATTACAGTAAATCTTGAGTAATCGTCAATGAAAGTTACAACATTGTTTTACCACCTATTGTGGGGTTCCTAACGCTGTGCATACGTCCGTGTGCACTAGATCGAGTACTCTACCTGTTTTGTTTCTATACACTGTTTTGGGATAGGAAGCATCGATTGTTTTTGTTTGTATGCACGTTTCGCATGTTGTTCCATGATTGCAATTATTTAGTTTTATGCCATAGGCTAAATCGTCTTTAACCATTTCCTTTATGAATTATAACTTCTGTGCTCTAGGCGTTTGTGCCAAAGTTCCAGGCAATCTTTATTTTTGCATTCATGTGCCATGTTTACTATATTCCTATCTGCATTTTCTAATAATTCAACTTCGTATAGGTTATTTTTCATTTTTGCCTCCAAATAGATTTTCCCATTTCGGGACATTCCCATTTATCTTTATCAAATAATAATAATTTATACCCATTCTTTGTGGCTTTACTTACTAAAATTAAATTACATTCTAGCTCAGGTACATATAACACTTCCTTCAACGTAATTTTATTTATGCTTCCATCGGATGTTTTTGTCGTGAATGTAGTTTCTCCGGTACCTAGCGAGTTTAGAGTTTTGCCGTTGGAAATTATGACAGTTGATTTTTTTGTGTCATTTAATTTAGTAAACTCATCTTTATTGTTTAGGATATGTGAAGATGAACCAGAATCAATAATTCAGGTTTGTTTTACTGCTTTGTCTATTAGAAAGGCTGCGTCACTGCTTTGATCTGGTTTTGTTTTCCTATAATCTCTCTTGTTTACTGATTCGCGGTCAGTGTTTCCTGTCTGGTTATCCGATTGTTGATAACACAACGATGATGAGTATTGTTTATTTTTGTATATTTGTTGTTGTTTTTGTGTATTTGGGTGATTATTTCGATTTTACAGATGCCAACATTCTCTGTACGTGTGATTCTTAAATTTGCAGTATTAACACTGTTTTTCTTTTTAAAAATTATCATTTGGAAATCTTTTCTGCGTTTTAAACGCTTTTGTGGAATTTTCAGCCTGGTTTGCGTTTTCAACCCTTCTGTTGTACTCATCTGTTAATTTACTTTTAATAAATTGTGGTGTAAGCTCGTCCTCATTTCGCGATTCAAGCGCGGTGATTAAAGTATTATAACTAGAGGGTAGCGAACACAGTAATAATGCCGAAAGATGGGAGTCGCTAATTGTTTCCCCGATCGCTGAAAGTTTATCGATTAGTTCTAGAATGTATATTATATGTTTGATTAAGTTACCGTTTTCTTGGAGCTTGGCTCCATAAAGCTTTCTTAACAAAAATAATTTACTGGATAAGTTTGCCCTTTCGTGTATTGTTTTAGCGCGTTCCAAGTGTCTCTGGCTGTATTAAGCCCCTTTACATGAACGATTTGAGAATCATCGATTGATAGATTGATGATGGCTCTAGCCTTCCTGTCTTTCTTCTCCCATTCGGTTGTGATCGGCGTGGGCCTATCTTCAGTAATTACATCGAATAAGTCCTCTTTAATTAATAACATTTCTGTTTTAAATTTCCATGTACTATAGTTGCTAGTATTAAGTTTTTCAACCAACTGTATCTCACGTGATGCGGCCATTTTACTAGTTATTTAAGTTTTGTTTGTGAGAGGAATTGATGCTGTTATTTTATTTCATATAAAAACTTATATATATTTAGTTTACATTCGATTCATAACATTTCATATATATCATCAAAAATACACAATATATATTTCATCACAGTGTATCAAGAAACTAACGTACTATATCTTCAACAATTTTCTTTTTTTTAAATGTTCGTACTTTTACGGCCAGTAGTTTTGTTTTCTTCTACTAATCACAATGTATCAAATATCAGACTTTCTCAGTCTCGTAATCAATATATGTTGGCAAAAAAAGCCACCTCTGCTTTGCACAGTAGTAACGCGCGCTAATATTTAGATAAATAAATCAGTATGACTCTGGCCTTTTATAATATATCAATCAAATATAATAATATAGGTAAATTTCTTACCTTTATGTAGCCGCTCAGCAATTCCTTGGATATGAAGTATGGGGCGCTTTATTCCAAAGCTGTATATTTATTCTTTCTAGAGATTCATAATTTTAATTTTCACTAGAGTGTAAATTGAGAAAAGAAATGTGAGTATAAATACTGTGAACATATTGAAGTAAACTAAGTAATAAGCCTGTTTTATATTTCACTTGGTTATATTATCTATTTTTTTAACAAACATAATTATGCTGCTTCATACGGCAGCTTTTTCTTATATTATTTTTACATGTTTTACTTACAAAAGATAACAGCACAACCAAATTAATAATAATAAAGTTTTTTAGTCATTTTGAGTTCTTTTTTGATGATGACGTCAAACTCTCGCTTCATAATTGGAAGATATAAACATGGGATGATATAAACATATTTTATTTATTGCTGTAATTGTTCTTTTCTATGAGCATAATTTAGGAACTGAAAAAAGTTTGATGAATGCACAATGATGGATGGCTGTCAAATCTATTTTTATAAGTATTAAAGTGTTAGCGTCCTTGAAGATTACGACTTTTATTTCCTGTTTCGAAATTAAATATTAATATCTGAGAGTGGTTATAAATCCATGAATCGATATAGTGGATGGTGTCATTCAATTCAGAATTAATAAATAAGAAACGATACCCCACTTGATGTACTTAAAATTTTTCGATTTTGCCCTCCCTGAGGTAAAATTTTCCCCTTTAACGTCCTCAAAAGCAAAGTAAAACAACTTCATTTTCGGGGGGCTTATCGGATCTTCATTTCTTGTGTCAAAACGCAGTTTTTCCCAAAATTTCGTGAATGGCCATCAGTTGTTATATTTTACTCAATTTTTGGTCTATTTTACCTGTACTATAGGTGTTTAAACAATTCTACGGTGTAAACCATCAAGGAATTGGGACATATATTATGTGATAAATATGTCGGTTATTATAAACGAAATCTTAATAGCGCAGAGCCAATATCTCCAGTTTCCAAGCGGAAGACCCAATTTTTTGTATCCAGCAGATTCCACTGTGCCAGAAATTTATAAAGGATTCCACTTTCTTTTAGTGTTTAGAAAGTGGAGTGAAGTCATTCCAGATTCTTTTTTTTTTATTAACTTTGAAAATTTCAATCAAACAAATATATTTATATATTTCATTCGATTTCTAATGCTTCATTTATTCTATATATAAATTTAAACCCAAGTTCTAAGCATGAATTTAATGAATTCGAGGATTGTGTCAATATTGAGATAAGCATTTTGAAAATTAAGTAATATTGAGGCTAAATCTATTAAAATAAGGATATAGAAAATATTTATTAACGAGATTAACGAGAGTAAAGATATTCATCCTGAAATCCCTAACAAGGGGAGGTTCCGAGGTTGGGGACACAGAATTCGGTGAACGTTTGTGTATCGATAAAGTACACTTAGTATATAAATATATGAAAGTCATGAGTCCCAATACCCAGGGAATCTTGAGAAAATAAGTCACAAAGTTTACGTTACACTTTATAATCGGATAAATTTCCTCATTTGGCAAGCGGCGCAGTAGCGTGGCTGGCAGCGAGCTGTATTCGAGAATTTATGTTATTGAGCGTTTTTGAGTTCGAATCCCAGTCAGACTTTCTTTTCACAACGAAAATTTATATCAATTATTTTTAAACCGCAATTGAAAAAGTATGTATACTAATTGAAATTTACGAAAAATATAAATTAAATATATATGTTGTAGCATATTATAAGTACATTTTCAACTATGAAATTTTGCATATTTAAATATTTAACGAAAAGTAAAAGAAAGAAAAGTAGTCAATTTATATTTCTATAGACTAGAAATTTTTACTGTTATTTAAAATTATTTACAGTTATTTCAATGAACAATCAACTGCTTGTCACAGAGAAATGAATTAAAATACGTGATATAAATATGTGAATAAATATATTATTTAAATTTTGTTTCATTATGAAAATAATTCGAATATATGATGATTTTTTTTTTAATATTCTTATACTTTTTTGTATGATTTTTTTAAACTTTCGGATTTTTGGTTTATTCAATATTTTTCTAGAGCTTATTTTTAAGTATCAAGGCAGTTATTCTAAATATAAACATAAAAATCCAAGATTTAAGAAATTCAAAAGTTAAAAAAGTAGTTGTCGAAAAAAGATACAATTTAAAGATTACCATGATAATGGAAAAATTACAATAAAAAATAATTAAAGAAGCATGTTATAATTTTTATCACGTATTTTACTTTATCTCATTTTGAAAAGTAGTAACTTATCTATGTAAATAATAGTAAATAAATTTTAAAACCAGCAAAAATTTGTGGTCTATAAAAGTTCCAATTTCCTATTAAATCGTTAAAAATAGTTATTTAGTACGCAATAACTACAACACCAAAAAACTGAAATTAAAAAATAAAGTTAAAAATTTAAAAGAATATTAACCCCTTGAGCGGCAAGTAATTGCGTTTGCGTAATGCTGAATTCCCACCGGAAATTTAGAAAAAAATTATTTCTAAATAAGGAAAAGCAATTTTACGGCCTTTTTCCCACCAAAGATAGAAAAGTAAGATTTCGTAAAATTTTTCTTGTGCAAATCTTCGTTAATCGTAGGTGGGATAAGATATATCTCACCGCCCTTCAAGGGGTTAAAAAAAAATCAGCAAATATTCGAAATATTTGCATAATAAAAAAATATATATAATAATATATTCATTAATGTATTTATATCGCGTTAAAAATAGTACATTATTCATTTAAGTATCTGTATAGCCAGCTTACTTTCCATAAGTAGACGCTAGAATCTTTTATCAATCGTCTCATCACTTCAGAAAAGAAACACCACTCTATGCTTTAGTACAAAGTAAGGTTTAATGAATCTCTGTACTACAAGACATATTATTATTTACAGGAATACTGTACAATATTTACATCGCCAAAACTCAGAAGAAATTCATTGATTGCAAAACATTTTACCATTTCCCGCCCTCTCATAAAAAAGCTCCGGGGGAAAAAAAATCAAGCAAGCAGCTTGTACTTCAAAAACCTCTACATTCTGCGTCTCAAAAACTATCTCCATGCGTAAAAGCTAATTCGCAATGAATTATGGGAAAACCTATTTGGCAGCCCGCTAAACTGTTGTGTGCTGCCATCTAGTGTATCGGTATTTAAATATTTGTTACATCCTCCCCCTACGGTTCCTTAGACGTCTCGGCAAGGGACCAGGAACATTTTTCTTTGGCCTACCACGTTTCCCGAGTGGAATAACTGGTTGGTCGGTAACATTGTTACAACGTTTTAGGGCAGATGCATGGTAAGTTCCTAAGGGAACTCCAGGAGCTTGTAAACTGGCAACTTCATAGGAAGCTCTGTGTGAGCACTACATAGGGTCCGTCACGTCGAGGACTGAATTTGGCGGTTCTTTTCTGACCAGCCTTGCTAACGGGATGGAGTTCTACCCATACATGATCACCAAGAGAATACTGAGGTCCTTCTCTCCGGCTTCTGTCCGCATACTGTTTTCTTTTGTCATGTTGTTGTTCGACCAAGTCTTTCACTTGCTTAGTAAAGTTAGCAAATTTCTTTAGGTAAGGAGTTATCTCTGGTACACAGTTATCATTGTTAATGACAGGTCTGATATCATGACGAATGTTATCAATGGTGCGAGGTTCGCGACCAAACTGTAGAAAAGCAGCCGTTTGCCCTGTCGTGTCACATTTGGCTAAGTTCATAGCAAACCTGATTGTAGGCAACTTTTCTGCCCATGTAGAATGTTCGTTTCCAACGAGAATAGCTAAACGAGGTTTGAGATCACGGTTTTTTCGTTCAACCGGATTTGCTTGTGGATGATACACTGGAATTAAAGATTGTATCACATCCAGAAGATAACACAGTTGCTGCATTACTTCACTGACAAATTGAAGACCGTTGTCACTAATTATTTTTCTGGGAAGACCGTACCTCAGGAAAACTTCTTCTAGAAGAGTTACAGCGCATTCTTTGACTGTGGCAACATTCAGTGCGAAAAGTTCCACCCATTTTGTAGAGCAGTCTTCCACTATAAAAATCCATTTCTACCCATAACGTCAGTGGTTTTAGGTAAGGGTCCAAACAAGTCAATGGCAAGGAATTCGAACCGTTGACAGTAAATAGGTGTCTGTAAGGGACCTGCAGGTTTTATGTTACTAGCTTTGTAACGAAGGCGATCTGCACAATTCTTGACATAGTTGGTTATGAAAGTTCTCATACCGGTCGAATAGTATTTTTTAGATATTCTGTGGTATGTCCCTTCAGCTCCATAATGTCCGACTGTTGGTGAATCGTGATGACTTTTTAAAATCTCATTTCGTTCATGTACAGGAACGACTAGTTGTGCTTCTTCAGAATCGGAATCTGGAGCATAGCGATATAAGACTCCTTGGTTTAAAAGATATCCTCGCTCAGTCCAATTTGCATAGTCTGTGCCTTTTTCATCGGACTCGAAAGCTTCAATGATTTTTCTTAAATCATCATCTTTTAACTGTTCTTCTCGAATATTCATTGGAGATCTTTTGGGTATCTCAATGGAGACTGTACAGATTTCACAGGAGGTTTCCTCATGACTGCAATTTGGACGTGACAACATGTCAGCCACAGCATTCATTTTACCAGGAATGTATTAACTCTTCAGGTTGTAAGATTGGATTTGTAGAGACCATCGAGCCAATCTGCCGGATGGCGAATTCAAACTCATCAACCATTTCAGTGGCTGATGATCGGAGGCAACAGTTACCTCTTGTCCTTCTATGTATCCACGAAATTTGTTTAAGGCCCAAACAACTGCAAGTACTTCACGTTCTGTTGTGGAATAATTTCTTTCAGCAGCATTCAACAAACGACTTGCATATTCAATTGTGTGCTCTTCCTCTTTGTGTCCTTGAAGAAGTACTTCACCAAGGGCATAACCACTGGCATCTGTTCGTAAGATGTATGGCTTTGTGCATCATTCTGTTTCAATACAGGAGGACTTGTCAATAACTGCTTCAGTGTTTCGAAAGCAGTTTGTTCTTCCTTTTCCCACTTCCAGGAGGCATTCTTCTTGGTCAGGTTACTCAAAGGCCTAGCAATGTCTGAGAAATTGGGAATGAACCGTCGGTACCAGGAGCAAGATTGCGAAAATGATTGAACTTGCTTGACAGTTCGAGGAGCAGGCATCATTTGAATTGCTGCAGTTTTACCGGGATCAACTTCAATTCCGGACTTTGTAATCCAATGTCCTAAATATTTTACACGAGAACAGGCAAAATTACGCTTTTCCCGATTTGCACGGAGTTTGAATTTCAAGAGTCTGTCAAAAACTGCCGTCAAACATGCTAAATGTTTTTCAAAAGTCTATGATAAAAGAATTATATCGTCTAGATAGGAAAGCATTAAAATGTCCTGTAGACCACTTCGAAAGCAATCGATTAGCCACTGGAAACTGGCGGGAGCATTGGTCAACCAGAACGGCATTCTCAAAAAGCGGAAGGTGCCAAAAGGACAAATAAAATAAGTTTTGTCCCTGTCTGGTGCATAAACATTTACCTGATGGTAACCAGACTTTTAATCAATCGTTGACATGTAAGCGGTATGCTTAGCTTCATGCAATAAGTCGTCTATCCGAGGCAGTGGATAAGAGTCCAACTGGGTGATAGCATTCGACTTCCGGTAGTCAATACAGAAACGTACTGTACCATTTGGTTTTGGTATCAAAACAACAGGAGTTGCGTAAGGTGATTCGCACTCTTCAATGATTCCTTTCTGTAAAAGGTCATTTAATTCTGTCTTTAGAACTTCTTTTTTTGCAGGAGTCATGCGGTAAGGTGATATCGACACAGGTGGGTGATTTTATGTGATGCTCAACAAATGGAGTGGCTTCTCCTTCTGGCTGAAAGATGGCCTCATACTTTTTCAGCAAATAATTCAACTGTGACTTCTGAGTGCGAGTCAGCTCTTTTCCTTCATTTTCACACAAAGTACATGCGTTTGTCATCAGCAGAATATTCAAGAGGCTTTGTAACAGGATCTACAAAACCATACTTTATATAAGGCATATCGCCGAAGTACCAACGTTTGTTTGTAACATCTGGTATAAAACCTGACTTGTCAAGAAAGTATCTTCCTATGAGGGTTCTGTTTCATTTAGCTTCAGGTAACACAATAAAATCTGTACGAAATTTTCTTTCTTCAATTTCTACAGTTACAGTCGTGGTGAAACTCTCTTCTTTTGACCGCTGGCCGTTTGCTAAGGACATGTTCAAAGAAGTCTTCTAAAACGTGGCACCTTGTTCTTTTAACACATAATACAATGATTCACTAGTCAGGCTGTGACTAGATCCGGTATCTACGCAGGCTTTGGCATAGACCCCATTAATGTACAGGTTTACTGTGGTTAAAGGTGTGGTTGTGGTTGAGCATGTGTATATTTGGATTTGCTCGAATGAGAAGAATGAGTTTTTATCACAGGATTGCAAGTAGGGCACTTAGCGCGAATAAATCCGGGAGCACCACAACCATAACATTTCAAGGCTGGGTGATCTTCTATCGGTGGTTTGTCTGACGCGATTGTTATCTTTGAATAGAAGGATTTATTCGGAACTATTTTATTAGAAGAGCTCAGTGGTACGCTCTCTTTCGGTTTTGACCAGTTTTTATTTTTCGGTTGGATTTCCGCTACTTTGTATTTTACGGGATTTAGAACATCGTACGCATCTAGCTTTTCTACTAATTCATTTGGATCATTTAAATTAGTCGAAACGTCTCAGAAATTTTCTCTATGCTGTGGGGAGCACCTTCTCTTTAATTTGTCAGATAAAATAAGACTTTTCAAATCTTCGAATGAAGTTATGTTGAGCTCAGATAGCCAACCTTCAAAGTAGGTTCTAAGCTCGAAAAAATAATCTTTAAAGGTACTTTCTGGAATTTTCTTGTGCTGAACGAACAGGATTCTAAATTTTTCATCGGTCAATTTGAATCGTTTCAACACCATCACCTTGATGTGTTGGTAGTCCTGGGCCTTTTCCTCCGGTTTCCTAGCACTGAGTCTAGCAATATCACTAGTTAAAGCGCTTATGAGATACGTAACCCAATTTTCTTCCGGAACCCCTAGGACCTTTAACTGTCGCTCACACAGCACTAAGAAGATGTTAATATCATCTTCGTTTGGGCGAAAACGGGGAATCAATTTTTGTTCGTCGATTCGCGGTTTTTCGTAAGTGCACCTATTATTTTCTAACTCCGGGTTAGATGCCGAAGTCGGATGGGTAAAGCGTAATTTTTCGAGTTCGAAAATTCTTTCGCGCTCTAAATTTTCTTGTTTGATTTTACGTTGTTCTTGTTCGATTTTACGTTGTTCTTGTTCGAAAACACGCTGATTTTCTAAATCTAAGCGCTCTTGTTCAGTTTTTCTATATTCGACTATAGATGTAAGTAAGTTTTTTAGTATAATCTTCCTCTTAATCAGCGTGCGTTGTAATTAAATTACGTAAATCGACCATTTTCATTTCTTCGGTGGCAGTTAAGCCTAACTCATCGCAAAGGACGCGTAAATCCTCTTCTTTGTCCTTCTCAAAAAATGCCATTTTGTTTAAATTTAACAAAACTAACAACTAAATTAAAATTTTGATTTAAAAAAATCCACTTCAAGAACTAGAATTTGAATTTAAAATTTCAAACAAACTTTTCAAGAACAAGAATTTGAATTTAAAATTTCAAGCAAACTTTTCAAGAACAAGAATTTCAATTTAAAAATTTCAATTAAAAATTTTCAAATTCAAGAACAAAATTTTAGATTTTTCTACATAAACCTATCCTTACACTCAGGGATTTCTTCAAAACAAAAATATATATATATATTCAAAATACAATATAAATATAAATGCAAATTACTATAATATCACAAAATATAAAATTTTATTTATTCTTTCCTTCGGAAGGTAAACCAAATTGAACTATTTCAATTTATTGTTACGTAATACGATATTACTATACTTTTAAGAAAACACAAAAAAAAAAATTCTAAAACTTCAATATTAACTCTCAAAATAAAACAAAACTAAATTATAACTACACAGTTCTTAACTTTCAATTTCTTTTAAGAAAAGAAAAGAAAAAAAAATAATATTACATTAAGCAAGAATTTTTAAAAACTTTCTTCTCAAAAGGACACTTTCTATTTTTGTTCTAAGAACACAATTATTCAAAATTAATTAAAATTACTTTACTAACAAAATAATTCAAATTGTTCTCAAAAGAACACAATTTACTTTTGTTCCGGGAAACAAAATTCTTTTTTTCTTTTTTACCTTTTAAAACCAATTCAAATTTAAATGTTTAACCTATAAGAAAACTTATTCTTATAAAAGCTATGTTCAGAACTTAATTTCGTCATTTCATAAATCAACGTTATTCAAAACGAAATTCAACTTATTAAGAAAAAAAATATATTTATTCTATCGTGAATGTCTGTCAAACGATACTATTTTAATAATATACAGTTTATTAAATTCAAAACGAAAAAGTTTTCTCAAATTAGAACACAAAATATAATTTTTACATCAGTAAGTAAAATATATCTTAACAGAACAAATTTTGTTCTTAAATTACCTTTAATCTAAGCTGATCAAAGATTTTTGCTTTCAGAATTTAATTCTTACAGAAAACTTTTACGTTATATAAGATTTCTAACTTCAGAACATTTTTACCTCGTCTGTATGTCATGAAAAAACAGACACAAATTATTTTCTTTAAGAGAAATTATATACTTTCAAATACTAACTTAAACAATTTTAATATCAAAATTTAATAACATAAAATGAACAATATGAGAATGCAATAAACAAAAGTTTATTAAAATAAAATTACACTTATCTTCGGATAGCTGCTACACGCATCCATATTTTTATAAGCTTTCAAGCAGAAAAACTTATTTGAGAATATAAAGCACTTTCTGTTCCGAAATCGACGTTCGGTTAACAGAGCATTAGTAGAACACTTTGACACATATACGTGAAGCTTATGCGGAACAAGCACCTTTCGTGCAACATATTTCACTTCAACACTATGGCGAATACACGGCATTTGTAATTTGCCTTAGCCGATATCACAGAAGCGACGTCTGATCAGAAGATGCTAAAACACTACTTTTCCTTCCTCAAAGCACCAGCCATTATAGCACACCATTTGTAGAATACGACACTGTGTATTAAACACCAGTATTTTTAAAAAACTCCATCTTTCTACGTTAAGCACCAGCACCTCTTTTAAAATATGACGAGCACAAGCATTTTTAAAAACTCGTAGAGCATCAGCATTTATTTACTCGGTCGGTCGTAGATTCAGGGCACCACGTTGGGCGCCATTTATAGCCAGCTTACTTTCCATAAGTAGACGCTACAATCATTTATCAATCGTCTCATCACTTCAGAAAAGAAACACCACTCTATGCTTTAGTACAAAGTAAGGTTTAATGAATCTCTGTACTATAAGACATTATTATTATTTACAGGAATACTGTACAATATTTACATCGCAAAACTCAGAAGAAATCCGTTGATTGCAAAACATTTTATCATTTCCCGCCCTCTCATAAAAAAGCCCCGGGGAAAAAAAATCAAGCAAGCAGCTTGTACTTCGAAAACCTCTACCTTCTGCGTCTCAAAAACAATCTCCCTGCTTAAAAGCTAATCCGCAATGAATTATGGGAAAACCTATCTGGCAGCCCGCTAAACTGTCGTGTGCTGCCATCTAGTGTATCGGTATTTAAATATTTGTTACATCTGTAAATAATTTTAAATAACAGCAAAAAATTATGGTCTATAGCAGCGGTTCCCAACCCGTGGGCCGCGAACACCGTGGTACTGGGCTGTAACATCTTGGGGTCTAATACCGGTTTTTCGGGACAATTCACTACAGAAGCGCTGGCTGTTGATAGCTGGGCTTACATTCGTCAGTCATCAAGGTCAACGCTCTCCTCCCTCCGACATTCTTCACCCTTCTCCCCACCACGTCCGCATTCCGCACTTTTATTATTGACTCCTTTGCCAGTGGCTGTGGTTTTCTGTTGATGTATCATATCGTTATGTGTACTGTGAGCTAATATTACTTCACGTCAATATGGATGCTTGGTTTCGGACGGGATCTTGTCGTAAGACGAATTTGGCAAGTGATGAAGGGACTTCTGCACCTGTTTCTACAAATAGTGAGTTTGAAATGAAGGCAAAATCCAGTCTAAGTTGTAAAAAAATAGCAAGGAAAACTAAAATATATTTTCGTAAATATAACCCTGATTTTTTAAAATGTGGGTTTGTGTTTTCTGGTTCTGAGGAAGAGCCTATGCCTCAGTGTGTGATTTGTTTCGAAATGCTATCCAACGAATGTATGAAATTTTCAAAACTTGAAAGACATCTATCAACTAAACATCCGGAATGTGTAGGAAAGTCTTTGGTTTTCTTTGAAATCAAGAAAAGAAATTTTTGTATGTCTAAATCTACCATGGAAAAATCTTCAAAACAGAACAAACTAAGCATCAGAGTTTCTTATGAGCTTTCTTTGTTAATCGCAAAGAAGGGTTCAGCTCACACCGTGGGAGAGGAACTTATTATACCCGCAGCAGAAATAATAAGTAATGCTTTGTTTGATGAAAAATGTACAAAAAAAATAAACGAAATTCCATTATCAAATACAACCGTTAAAAGAAGAATTGATGAAATGTCAGAAAATGTAAAAAAAGCTGTCATTACTTTTTTGAAACAAAGTGAATATTTTTCGCTGCAACTTGATGAGAATACAGACGTTGCTGGACAAGCTAATTTATTAGCCTTTAGTCGTTTTGAGTTGAATGGCAATATTGAAGAAGAAATGGTGTTTTGTCGATCTTTGCCGACAAAACAACTGGCGAAGAGATTTTCAAATCTATTGGCAATTTTATAAAAGAAAATGAAATAGATTGGACTAAGTGTGTAGGTTTGACAACGGATGGGGCACGTGCTATGTCTGGAATTCATATTGGTTTATTTGCCAAAGTTAAATCCGTCGCTCCCTTGGTTCAATGGACACATTGTAGCATACATAGAGAAGCTCTTGCAGTTAAAGGTTTGGGAGAGAGTTTAAGAAAAACTATTCACGATGCAGTAAAAATAGTTAACTTTATCAAAGCAAGACCTAAAAACTCCAGACTGTTTGGTGTTTTGTGTGATGAAATGGGCAGTGAACACAAACAGCTGCGAAGTTCGGTGGCTGTCGAGAGGCAAAGTGCTGACAAGATTGTTTGAAATCAGCGATGAACTCACGGTTTTCTTGAGGGAGAAATATTATGATGGAAAACTTGCAAATTCCTACTTAGACTGTGTGACCAATGAAAACTGGTTGAAACGGTTGGCATATTTGGCGGATATTTTTGGTTCTCTGAATGTTCTTAACTTAACTGTGCAGGGCAAGGACGCTCATAAGTTTTTTAATATAGAAACAAAATAGAAGCAATGATAAAGAAACTTCAATGGTGGGCTCAAAAAGTGGAGCAAGATTCCTTCGACGCATTTCCAGTCCTACATGATTTTCTTGAAACCAACGAAATCAAAATTGATAAAACAACAGCTACAACTATAAAAGAACACCTCGAATCTTTGGCCTCTAATCTCAGGTAATTTAAAGTTATTTATTTTTCTTAATTTTATTCTATTATTTTTAATAAGCGTAATTAAAAACATTTATTTTCCTAAAACAGTAACTTTTTTTAAAATTAGTAAATTTTCCAAATAGTACCTTTTTAAAATTATTAATAAATTTTAGTTACTTGTCTTATACTTTTATTAATCATTCATATGAATGAGAAATCTACCAACACTAACTGAAGCAGTAATTAAGCCTTTTCACATTTTTTAGGAACTTCTTCCCTAAAATTGAAGATGAAATACAATGGATCAGAAACCCCTTTGTAGAAAATTATTTAAAAAAATTGAAATTATCTTCAAATAAAGAAGACTCGTTAACTGAACTATCATGTGACCAGACTTTAAAATCGATTTTTAAGACAACACCACTGGTCTCATTTTGGATAAAAGTTCGGCAAGACTATCCAGCTATTGCCAAAATTGCACTGAGACACTTGATGGTCTTTTCTACAACCTATCTATGTGAACGAGCCTTTTCAACTTTAGTTTTTTTGAAAAATAAATATAGAAATAAAATGAATGCCGAGAGTGATTTGAGACTAAAACTATCCAGTTTCAATCCAGATATTGACACTCTCGTCGAGGACAAATAGTGTAAAAATCCCATTAAAGTTTTCTTTTTTATCATTGTTTTTTTTTTTTTTTTTTTGAGTTTTTTTTTTTTTGAGTTTTTATATAATTGTGATAGTTAAGTGAATACAATAAATAAAGTTATTTTCTTTATAAAAAAATATTTTTTTCTTCATGTACATCATCTTTTACTAGTTACTGACATTATATATATATTCGTCATGTGTATATACTATAACTATATAGGTGTCTATTTGTGATATTTTTAACTTGTATATTAAGTAGTTAGTGGTCCTTAAAGTTATTTTTACAAAATTGGTGGTCCGCACAACTAAAAAGGTTGGGAACCGCTGGTCTATAGAAATATAAATTGGCCTATTTTTTTCTTTTATTTTTCATTAAATATTTAAACAAGCAAAATTGTACTTATATGCTACAAAACATATATTTCATTTATATTTTTTGTAAATTTGAATTATTATACATATTTTTTCAATTACTGTTCGAAAATAATTGATAAAAATTTTCGTTGCGAAAACTAAGTTTGACTGGGATTCGAACTGAAAAAGATCAATTACTCCAATTCTCGAATCTAGTATGCTACTAATCACGGTCACGAACCGCTTGCCAAATGAGGAAATTTATACCATTATAAAGTGTAATAATATATAAACTTTGAAACTTATTTTCTCAAGAAACCCTGGGTGTTGTGCTTTATGACTTTCATATATTTATATACTAACTGTATTGTATCGATACACAAACGTTCACCTCAATCTGCGTCCCCGATCTTAGAACCCCCCCCCCCCCCTTGTAAGTATATCGTTGACTTGCTTTAGCATACATGAAATGGTAAAGAAAATACATTTTCAATTGTATATTTAATGATAACTTGGCTGATAACTGATAACTATCAGAAGTGAACGAAAATTTATTTCGATGGTTTTTCGGCCATGCAGCGCGTTTTTATCCGTGAATTTTTAATAACCACATGATGAATTAATAATTAATATTTTAAAACCATTTTAATCTCTATGAAACAAAAAGTAATGAAATACATAAATTATTGTTCGAGTTATGTGTAAAACACGTATGTTTCTCTTCAACAAACAATGTTCTTTTTTTCAATCATTTATATCTCACTACTCTCATTCAAAACTGCTGATAATTCACATATCCATATTTTTTAGCATGCGAAATTTAAATATGTATTACCATTATGGTGTTAATGTTGAATTATTAAAAGTTTTTGTTTAATTTTAATATGTAGGAATAAAATATGACCCTTATTAAAATCCACATGATACAATTTATGAACAAAATATTGTGTTTTACTTATGCGTTCCTTGCGCATATTTTAGTGCCTCAACTGGGCGAAACAGATGTAAAAGGATTAAGCTCAAGGTTTACTTTAAAAAAGTGGTGTAAATGCTTAACTTTAACAAAAAAAAAAAAAAAAAAAAAAAAAAAAAAGTCGATTTCTATGAATAAAAAATATTTTAAAATTATTTAATTTTCAATAGAAAATAAAAATATGTTTTATAAAAATCTTTAATTTTATTATTTATCAGTAAATCAATATGACTGTATTATGACTCAGGAAAATATAATGACATGTGGCATGGCTTATGGGCAAAAAAATACCCTCATCTATAGTTATCTTTTCATCAGTGCTGGAACAATAAATTTATTAAACGCAATTAGATTAAAGACACTAAAACAATAATTTCGAAGCAATAACAAAAGAAAATTTATAAAAATTGTCATAACTAATATATTGAAGCAGTTTTACACCAGAAATTTACAGCAAAGTTCCTAAGATTAAACTGTAATAAAACATTACTTTCACTCATGCTGGAGATTAAAAAAAAAAAAAAAAAAACATGTTTTCAGCTACTTAGAAGAATAACTGTACAAACATTTTGAAATTCGTAGATAAAAGTTTTTATATTTTCAAATTTGTAAACAATGGCTTAAATAGAGCAAAAAGAATACCGAAATAGTTAAGTTACTTTTTTTTTTAAATATCAAAATTACAAATTATTGCAAGAAAGATTATCAAAATTAATATGTATTCAATCCATTCAAACATATTTTTAAAACTCGCTAAATATTTTAAATTATTATTTTTTTTTAATAAAGAAGAATTAAATGTTATTTATGCATACCTAGTTGCAAGAAAAAAACAAAGACAAATGTGCACGCACACACGCACGGATAAATAAATACAAATACTTTGAGTATACTAAATGAAAGACAACTTTCTCAATACATTTTACTGCAAACAGCAGTCTCATATTAAAAAAAAATTTGAGCATCGGGCAATATTTTGAATAATCGTTCGACGTTAAATTAAATAATAGCTATGCAAAGTAACAATATGTAAATTGGTATTTATTACCTTGTACATTTATTTATTTTAATAAATTGAAAAAGTCAACAAAAATTTTAAAATTTTATCTGGAACAGCACTTTAATTCGTCAGACCAAACACTTGTAGGGTTGAAACTGCCACTTCTTTTGCTTTTGAGTTAGCTGCATGCTAACTCCTTACCCCCACATAAGAATACTTAAAGGATATAATAGATATATAATATTTTAACAATTTTCTTATTTGTTTTACTGTAGTTTTGAAATGCTCTTTAGATCTCTTGCCTTTTAAAAGCCTGTAAGTTATTTGATCTTTTTCTTCCGTTTTTTTTTTCTTTTGACTTTACAAGTCTGTTTCTTAGATGTGGTAAAAGCTTAAAAGGGAGAGCTTCTGAAAACATTTCTCTTTGGAAGAGAGAAGTCAGCAACTTGTAGACAAAACTGCATATAAAAATAATAACCTCACACTCTTATCACGTGATCATTTAGGAAAATAATAAAAACTTCATTAGTTTTGGCAAACATAAGTCTTCAGAAAGATTCAAGAAATGCTCTTAAACTTAGAGGAACATAACACGATTGTGGATCCTGTACCATTTACAGGGTGAACTGGGAACTTTTAAAAAGTTTTCGGCCCGGTCACCGTTAAACAATTTGTCTTCTCAGCTTCGAGTTAAAGTGATTGGTAAGACATCTTAACTTTGTTATTTAGGCACCCCCGCTTTTTTTCCCACCACTTTCTTTCCATTCCGGTAGCAGCCCCTCTTTTGCTGTAGAACATAAGGTGGGAGGGCTTGACGATGTGTCTTAATTAACCGTCTGCGTCATTCACGGTTCGGTGATACCTCAGGACGGAAAACAGAGTCCAGTTATCTTGTTCTTTTTTTTATGTTCTTACTAAATTTTGGGCACTAAAAGGAAATTTATTTAAGAAATTAAGTTGTTGTTAAAACTTACCCTTGTTGAAAGAAATATTTAAGCTCTTAAAATGTAAAAGTTCTCAATCTTTCTTAAAAGAAATATTCCTGAAATACTTGACACCTATATGTTTAATAATCATTTTCCAGACTTGCGATCTTTAAAACTTTCTTTAAACAGAATATATGATGTGACATTAAATATAGATGTCTACATTCATAGATCTGCGTGATTATGTTCATACAATGCAGATATAAATATACTTTATTTTATGTATGTTACGAAATATTTGAAAAGTTCCTCCATTATCACTGTGCTTCTTTTTAATTTAGTATTAAATTTAAAGGTTTACAATCTCAATACCATAATGATATCTTTGACATATCAGTATTTTTCTTTACCTGCGATACATGTTGTCTTAGTTTAGGCATAAAAGATTAATTTTAATACTCCTTATTTAACTCCTATTTAATTTATTCCTAATATGGCTCCTACCTATCTTGTGAAAATGGTAGATAATCTGCACAGGCTCGGGACATTATTATTTCATTAGGCTCTGGATGGGACTGCCCAGGACTAACATTTCTTTCTGTAGACTTGAAACGATCCGGGCCTGCTCTTGAATGTTTCTTTACCATATTGAACTGAGTTGTTTTTTTTTCTAAAAATATAAACATTAATTTTTTTTTAGCGACCTTCAGAAATTTATCTTCGTTTAACAAATTACAGAGAAGCGCTTTTAATCCCACCCCCTTTTTTTATACAGCTTTCAAACTGTGATATTCTTAAATCGCCGTTTTCTTTCTTTCTCTCTCTGTCTCTCTCTCTATATATATATATATATTGAGTCTTCGTCTAATTACCTAAGTTATTAATAATATTGTTATCTCGTATTCCATGACTTGATATTCCTGGATACCCAGTCATAAAGATAGAGACAAAATATAGTAAAGTTGCTACCTGCTAAGCGATGAGACTATTTATAGAGCCATCTAGCGGCAAGCAGTGGAATTAGCTTTCCTATCTATAAAACGTAATGAGATGCTATAAAAAAGCGAATTAGAAAGTTATAGAACGTCTTCGATTTAATAATAAATGATTGTCATCTTACATGTAAAAATAACTTTTTTAGAAGATCTGAAAGGTGAATTTTTTATATCCTATCTCCAGCTTAAATACACTCCCAACTGCATGCAGAAGTGTGACATTATAAGACATATTATGCACAATTACTAATAAAATTAACGCGTGTAAGCGAGATACTGTTTATTTTAATAAGAAAACCAACTTAAGTATGCTAAATGTGCCCACCATCGAAATGCATGCATGAGAATACACGAGAATGCACCAAGCATTGCTGACAATGCTGGACACATTTAGCATACTTAACTTAATTTTCTTATAAAAAAATAAACTTTATTTTGCTTACATGTGTTAGTTTCATTAGTAAATATGAGTCTACCTTATAATGCAGAACTTCTGCATGCAATAAGTAACTTTTTTAAGCCAGTGATTGGATATAAAAAATATATTTTACGGCTTCTAATAGAGTTAATTTTGGATGTAATATATCCTTTTATACTAAACAGAGTACGCTATACATCTTTTCAGTTGCCCTTTTCGCAGTATAAAGTACCGTTTTCGAAATAGGGACGTTAACTTCAAATTTTGCCGCTAGGTGGCGCTGTAAGCGCTTTGCGTGAAGCTCATAGAATTAAAAAAATAAAGTTTTAAAATGCAACAATTTTCAGATTATACAGGGTGCCCATTAAATTCCTACAAACTCCTGTTAACTTAAGAACAGAGACAACTACAGTCATAAGCATTTACATCATAAGCATTTTATCTATAGGTATAGTAATACCTATAGATAAAATGCTTTAAGTTGATGGGAGTTGATAGGAGTTTAATGGGCACCCTGTATAATGTGAACCTTGTTGCATTTTGAAATTATTGCATAAATATGCTTGCAATATTCTTTTAAAAGATTTTTAATTTCAGGGTTACAATCTTTAAGAGATAACGATATTTTTTTTCTTCTAGATCGATTCCGTCTGGGATTTCATCCATTTTTGTACGATGTAATAATTTCAAGTCCTTGTTAATAAAATTGATAACCTTGGGACAAGAAATTATCAAATTTATATAGTAACTCGGTTTATTTACTGGATTAACTTAATTCAAGGTAATATTATACACAAATATAGAAAAGCTGGGTTCGTCGTCGATTTCATTTGGAAGGTCCAATTACACAAATATGTCGAAACTACGGAGTTCTAAACTTATTCAAGAAACAGGATATCTCTTCCAGGAATGGAAATTGCCAGCATGCCGCTGTCTGCAAAATCCACCTCACACTTCTCCGACTCTATCTCTCTTTCTCTCTTCGCCGTCTTTCCTCTGCATCTTCTCCCTCAGGAGAAAAAAGGGGGCAGGGGGCGCGTCCACTATAACGGCACTTCCAATCGCTGCAAGATGCCTTAGTGTTGATTAGAGTTCTTTGTTGTTTTTAAGACGCCAGTGATGCCACTGGCCGCCTAGGACGCAGCTGCAACTTTGGTCATAGAGGGTCAACTGGAGGGGAAAGACATCTATCAAGGTTTTACCGTGACGAATTTTTAGAGTCAAGAGGCATAGAAAAAAGATACTTTGCGATGCCTGCTCATTGTCCATGCGAGACACATTATTCTCTCCCCGTGGGAAACTGTCGTCCGTTTTAAAGTCTAAATTTGGGAACCGTTTTGTTAAATTAATCATTAATTAGTGCTAATTACTTGAAGACTTTACAATGGGCTCGACCATGATAACTATAAAAAGAAATTGGCCGGGCCCAACTCAAGATAACTTTCGTCCAATCAGATTGGGGTCGGATATCCTGATCTCGGAGATCGGAAATCATCACCTGTGGAGACCATGGGAGAGAGTTTGACCTCGTTTTTAATTCAGAAATTCAGAATTCATACTAAAATTTTCGAATAGTAATTTAGGCTTTGCTATTTATAGTAATGTTTGACGCCTTACTTGCTATACTAAATACTTCTAGAACTTTCTTTTCTGATTTTTGTGCAATGGAATTTAGTTTTAATTCTTCTTTCGTTGGTTGATTTGCTTGAAGCGATATGGTTATTCTTTGAACTCAGCAGAAGTTTAAACAGACACAGTCAGTCACGAAAGTCTAGACACACTTATAAAATTACAACAATCTAACACAATACTAATATATATTTTTTAAAACTTTATTTTAGTAAACATTTCAGACATTAACTGATGTCAATTAATGAAAATTTAAAAAACGCTCATTAAAATTTAACGAAATTATCAAACATCGATATTATATAGTCACAAAAGTCTAAATACAAATAATGTATACTACATTTATGCACAACTAAGGATTCAAAATAAAAAATTAATACTTTGCAGGATCTCCCTTGGAATCTATAACTGCTTGCATTCTTTTTGGCATTGACAAAACAAGATTTTTCATCGTATCGGGAGTAATGTTCGACCATGCACGTTGTATTGCAATCTTCAAGGTTTCTTGACTTGTAATTGGCGCAGCATGTCCCCTATGGGATTTTGCGCCATAAAACCCTATACAACCAACCAACCATCTTGACTTGTAATTGTATGTTGTCAGATTCGACGATTAAGTTCATCCCAAATGTGCTCAATGGGGTTTATAGAGCGGTCGGCGGCGACAGAAATGACTACGTCATCGAGTTACGGGATGAAATCATGATGTAGGACAAGAGTTTTAGAAGTAGATTAAGGAATGACTGGCCTATTTAAAAGCTTTAAATATCTGGAAAGAGGAATGGCGAACTAGTGAGAATGGTCGAGATACCCATGAAATTACTAATAAAGTGGACACTAAATACCTCTGTTGTAAGCAAGTCATTCAATACTATCTAACTGGCCACGGAAGCTTCCCTAAATTTTTGAACAAGATTGGAAAACGGCCAAATCCTAACTGCGACTGCGGAAGAGTGGGGAATGTGCTGCATTATATATATACCAGATGTCCTTTCATGCCGTATTTTTTCAACTTTGACCAAAGTAGAACGGCGAGATATAATTTAAGACGTACTCTTTTTGCTCCAGATAATTATGAAAAACTGAAAGATAATTATAATGAGCTGAATCGGCTGAACTCATTTATAAAGTATAATTTTTTAGGACTTATAATACTTGCCTTACATCAAGGTGAACTTGGGACATTCAGTGATGAACTTTCAGGAATTCTTACTCTTTGAGGACTGTCACATACAGTTATTCATTATCTTATTAGGATTTGCCTCTGAATTATCTGTGCATTTTGAGGACTATTATAAAGTGTTACATACTATTAAATTACATTTTGCCAGTTGCCAGTTACCTATAAACTGGAGTTATGATTGTTTATTTATTTTATTTATTTATTTATTTTATTTTATTTTTTTATTTGCATATATATATATTTGCTCTTTCTTTTAGTTGACGGTTATCTATAATCAGTCAGTTTCTGTACATTCTTTCATTTTTAACAGTGGTTTTATTTTATTTTTTATATTATTGATCTGCTAATTGTCAGTTTTCTAATTTATGGTGTTAAGTCTTATCTTTTAAGTTGACGGTAACCTATAAACCGTCAGTTCTTGTAATTATGTTTTGTTTTTTGTGTATGGCGATTTTTTGTACCTTTTGTTTTAATTCCTAATGGGAATATGCTGTGATTTATTGGTTTGGTATTTGTCGCTGTTCTGGGCTTGTTCCCGGGCAAGTGGTGGTGCTGGATCGTGGAAAGGGTTTTTCCACCGGGACATTTCGTCCATAAACCTTACGGTTGGTGTCCCGGCTGGGTGTCCTATGTCTCTTGTGGCCTGCCTCAACATTTCTTGGTACGATATGAGCAGCAGCGGCCGCCAACTCGTCATTTTGGCGTCACTATCACGTCATCGAGTTACGGGATGAAACCGGTGCCAAATTAAAGGTAAATTAAAGTCTTTTAAGAATATTTTGGTCTGCCTGCGCATATCCTGGTAGAAACACTCGGCACACTAAAATCTATAACAAAAAATACGTCATAATGTACAATTGAAACCCTATAAACATAATATTTCATCCAAAATTTCAAGATATTACTCGGTGACTTGATCATACCGCCATATTAAAGAATTGGCGCCCCGCTCTGCTCGTCTCGTACCAAGATATGACGAGGCAGACTGAAATATTCGTATTGTACTAATCGGTATGTTTAATGTGTCAAAATGTGAAGCCGTAACTCGATCACGTGATAGTACTGTCAAAATAGTTAATTAGCGCCCAATTTTTCTAGCTTTGTACCAATTTATGTCGAATCAGTAATTTTCTCACGTACTATTTATAAGCTTCTCCTAAACCCTTAATTCATCTTGAATGTCCATTCGAACTAATATACATGGCAATGTAATGTAAAATATTATGTTTATAGATTTCAATTGAACATTATGACGTATTTTTTTGTTATAGATTTTAGTCTGCCAGTGTTCATACCGGGATATGCACAGGCAGACCAAAATATTCTTAAAAGACTTTAGTTTACCTTTAATTTGGCACTGGTTTCATCCCGTAACTCGATGACACGATAGTGAGGCCAAAATGACGAGTTGGCGCCCGCTGCAGCTCATATCGTACCAAGAAATGTCGAGGCAGACCAGTCATTCCTTAATCTACTCCTAAAAATCTTGTCCTACATCATGATTTCATCCCGTAACTCAATGACGTGCTCATTTGTGTCGCCGCCGCCCGGTCTATTAAGTCTGGTGACTCTGGTGGCGAATGCAGTTGCTTGGGTACTTTATAAAGGAGCTATTCCTTTACGATCTTAGCAGTATGCGTCAGGTCATTATCTTGTTGGGAGACCCAGCTATTTTCCAGTCCTAAATTCTGAATGTATGAGTGAAGATTGCTCTGCAGTATTTTTAAATATCTGAACCGATCCTTTGTACCGCCAATAAACACTAAATTACCTACCCAGCCGCCGCCATTGAGCCCCAAACACTCCCTCCACCGTATTTAACAGTTGGTGTCAAATTTTCTGGTTTCATTTCTGGAAGGGGGCAGGGGTCGCCAAATTTGTCCGTGCCCATCACAGCCAGAAATATTAAACTTACTCTAATCGGTAAATAACACTGTTTTCAAAAGTGAAAGTCCTTATCAATATGTTTAGATTCAAAATCTAGCCTTTTTTGTTGGTTTGCAGTTTAAATGAGATGTTTCCTTCTGGGAATTCTACCACTGAATCCTGCCGATCGACGAATTCTACGAACAGTTTCTGGATGCACTTTCATGTCACTTGCCATCGCAATGTGCTTGGTTAATTGGGAGGAACTAATTTTCAGATTTGTTTTACTTTTCTTACTATAATTCTTGCATCATGGTCCTTAAGTTTGCTTTGACGACCACACCGAGATTTGTTGTGCACATTTCCACGTAAATTATAATTTCTAAGTATAGTTTGTACAGTTGCACGGCTTTTTCCTATAATTTCGGCAATCTTGCCATAAGATTTATTTTCATTTCTTAATTTTACAACCAGATTACGCAGTTCTAAGGGTAGCAGTTCAGTTTGCAGTTTTTCTCTTTTCCCTGACTCATCTTTCACATTACATACAATCGTTTACATACAATTAAATACTCCGACTATCTTGGGAGATGAAGATCAGCGTAACTAAATTTCACATGCCTGGTAAAATTGAAAATTGAAAACGAAAGAGTTCCATATACAAATTTTGTTGACAGCTAATCAAGTGTATGTAGACTTTTCTGACAAGCTGATTGTAGTAAATATACAAATTTTACTACTAATTATCATTCTTAAGCTTTTATAAAGCATTCGGAAGCATTTTTCAGATTAGAATAATAAACTAATGTAGTTTTTTACTTGTAAATTCAAGTAGTTTTGGTGAAAGCTCTATTTTCATGTATGTATGTAGACTTTTGTGACTGCCTGTATTTTCATTTTGAAAAGAAATTCTATTGAAATTAAGGCACTTCAGTGTCAAATACTGCTAAATATATGTTTTAGCATGTTAATTTTACTTTTCTCAATAAAATATGGCCTCATAATGAAGTATGTAACAAGGTACTCAAATAATCTAAATCGGCTCAAATCTAACTTCTTGCGGCTTAATGATGATTATAGCTTCTCTTTTAACTAAATGCATAAACAAACGAAAAATACCGTTTCAATTCATATGAAGTTCTTTAGAATTGTATGTTTTTATTTTTTTCTAACAGGTTTTGTACAAATTAAAAATGGTATTAATATTCATTTTTCAAATGGTAACATCTACACTTACCATATTTGAGTTTTGTGGATCAAGGCAGCTCGAAAACTATTATGCACTCATATTCAAAATTAAGAGAATTTGCACATTTTGTCGATTAAAAAAAAAATACTGAACGAAAGGTAAAACTAATGCTTCGAAAAAAAGATGCAAATTTTCAGTGTCGAAGACGTAAGCGTACACGTGTGTATGGGCGGAGCGAGTAGAGAATCACGCTTTATAAGCACGCATTTCGTTCGCTCGCGCCGCTCGCCGAAAATCTTCGTATTTTTTGCAATATTCGGTGAAATTGAAGCACAAACAGTAAAAATGAGTAACCACCAACGTTTGGATAATGGAATGAGGTGGCAAATCGGTTTTTTTTTTTAGTTATTTAAGCTATGAGGTATTCGCTACGGCTTTTGCCGGCATGACCTCAAATGATCACAAAAATGGCGTTATTTCCTTGGGACAACCACAGATTCAATCTTCCTCCACGAGGAAAAAAGGCAGAAAAAAATCTGACAAATCTTAGGAAGATTAGAAGCATGGCAGTCTGAAGTTCAGATTTCTAAAGACTTCAATGTTGTATCCGGCGACCGACGTGTCCAACTTATGGAAAAAGTTTAAGGATACTGAATACATAGAGAGAAAGCCCAGCCAAGATCTTCAAAGAGCCAGGAATGGCTAATGAAGATTGCTATTTGTCAATTACAGCGAGACGTAATAGGAATGCAACAGATTCTCAACTCTCTCGTGACATTTATGCCGCCACAGGAAACCGAGTTTCAAGGGTTACTGTTTCTAGAAGGTTACATGGCAGAGGGGTGTTTGTAAGAAGCCGTGTTGTTTGCGTCCCGCTCACTTCTGCACACAGGAAAGCCTGTTTAGCATGATGCAGAGATCGCCGACTTCGGACTAGGGATAGATGGGGGACATTTCTATTCACTGATGAGTCTCTTTTCAGCCTAAACATTGATTCTCGACGCGATTTCATCTGGAGAGGACCAGAGATCCGCTACCTGTTTACCAACGTCCGAGAAAGAGACCGGTTATAGCAGTAGAGGTTCGATGGTATGGGCAGGCATCATGTTGGATGGACGAACAGCCCTCCATGTGTTTGACAGAGGTTCTGTGACTGGTGTAGGATTTAGGGATGAGATCTTGGAACCCTATGTTTGCCTTTTCAGGGCTGCAGTTGGCTCTGATTTATTTTAATGGACGATAACACCCGCCCACATAGAGCTAATCTAGTCGACGAATTTCTGGAAGTGAAGACATTCGCCGGATGGATTGGCCAGGCAGATCTTAAGACCTAAACCACATTGAGCATGTCTGGGATGCTCTGAGGAAGGCGACTACAACTCGCTTACCACATCTCAAAACCACTCAAGGCTTGAAAACAGCGTTGTTGGAGCAGTGGGACCGACTGTCAAAGGGACTCATAAACTGCCTGATTGTTAGTATGAATTCACGTTGTTAGAGCTGTATAACTGTAAGAGTGGACCATACCCCCTATTAACTCATGTTTTTTGTCCAATATTGTAAGCTCTAATTTATACCTTCCGACACTGCTGAGTCTTACGCTCGAGGTACGCTCGAATGAGTTTCACGAGGTTCACGCACGTCATGAAACTCATGACATGCGTGAGTTTCATGACATGTGTGATGAAAATCACGCATGTCAAATGATTTTCAAATGTACATGCGTGGAAGATTTCAAAATTTTTATTTCATAATTTAGCAGTCAGCTATGTTAGGCAACTTCTATTAAAAATCCAGTCAAATAATGTGAAAACTCAGAAAGATGTAGTGAGCTGATTGAAAAGTTGTGGGAAATCCCTTGTAATAATGCTATTTTTAGAAAGCAACTCACTATATCGCCCCTATATTTGTGAATTTTCGCGATTTTTGACTGGACTTTTTAGATAAGCTGCCCTAAATAGCTGACTATCAAATTATGAAGTGAAAATTTTGAAATTTTCCACGCATGCGCAGTTAAAAATCATTTCATACAAGTGCCCATATCTCATAAAATATTCAATATATTCATGTTTTAATTGGAGTGTACTGTTGCTACGGTTCTTTGCCAGGTTTTCCTAAAGTTGTGTTAAATTTGGTTGAAAATTCTGTATGCCGAAAACAAAAAACTTTTGAATTTTTCACAGACACAATAACATCTTCATGAATATGAGCGCTGTGCTTGCACAAATGCACACAAACGTTGAACAGGACCAAAATAGTCATTTAACACAATGCAAACCAGTTACAGCATTTTCTGTTACATAGGTGATCGCAAATATTAATTTTATTAAATTTATTATTAGCCCCTAATTGCCCCGCCCCGACTAAATCTTCACCGAGAAATATGAAATCAAACATGTTCTTTACATCCCAGAAGTTCAAGAACAATTAGCCAATAATGTTTGTAGATAGTCGACAAACCGTGTACATTATACAATCGAAAGCATCCAGTCCCTGTACCTTAACTTTTGGAGGCCAGTGTATTATAATTCAAAATCAATAGTAAAAATTACCAGACTTTATAAGATTGTTCACAAATAGTCATAGAAATCTTTTTTAAGAACAATCCTATCACGAGTACTTGAACAATGGTCACACTACTGGTGCATATATTCTGACAACAATATTTTATATTAATCAGCAAACTATTTATAAGATGGGTGGGTGGGAAAGATTGATCCACTTTTTACGAAACGATTTTTTATTTTTTAAATATGGAACTTAGAGTTAAGTTTCATAGATCATTTTATTCGTTATGCAACCAGTTATCAAAATAAAATTGCGGCATAAGTGTAATATATAAGAAACTTGAAAAATTATTGATTTTAAACATGAGAAAATAATGCGTCAAGGCTGTTAATGTGTGAAAACCCCTCGTAACAAAAACTTTATTCCAGAAAAAAGAACTGCTTCGTATAATCGGGACTCAAAGACACTCCTTTCTTTTTTATCTCAATGTCAATGTACACGTAATAATGTTGACTCATTAGAATCTTACTTTGTTCGCGGTTTTAATGTAGACGTGCATCTTTCTCTCATTTGTGTTTCTGTGAATCAATGTAGTTTACTTTTAGAATGTACTTCATGCCGGGTCGCTTACAATTCATGCCCAGATGAAATTAAATGTTTCCCTTTTTAATACAATAAAAAAGATAAATAAATAAATAATCTGTGCGCATCTATTGATCCATCGTTGCCTCCAACAGAAAATACAATTATCCACAAATAATAGAGTAAATACTAATGCGCATATTTTCTTTTAAAATAAAGATTTAGGAAGTTTCTCAATGATCTAGCGATGATGGAAAATGGACGAACTTCACGCATGGCGCTTCAGGGCGGATTAAAAGAAGAAGCAGGTAAGCGATTCTCTTACCTTATTTATTGAAAAATGTGCATATTATTTAGGATATAGAGGTCTTTCCGTTATGACAAATTGATTTCATATTAGATTATGAGCCAGATTGCGCTCTTTATTTAAAATGTATTAACAGTTATTGAGACACAAAAACATTTGCTGCATTTTAGGTAGCTTTCATTACAAAAAGCTACCTATTGCAGCCGTTCGGAGGAAAGCGATTTCAAAAAAATTTTGGTATATTTTCATCGATCATGACCCCCAGACCCCGAAACCACCCTCCGTTCAAAATTGACATATATATATATATATATATATATATATATATCCACACACATATATATATATATATATATATGCTGTAACTCTCGTATTTATGAACCGATTTGGATGTAATTCGGTGTGTACATAGTACATACCAATGTCTCGACCGAGTTCGTTGGCCAGCTTCATCCGCCATTTTGTTTCAAAATGGCGGCCATTTAAAAATTTTTTTTAAATTTAAAATTTGAAATGTGGTACCAACAAATAAAAAATGGAAAAATATTTTTTTCTTATGTATTTGATCTTTATACAAAGATTCCGGAGCAGTTTTTGTTTCGTCTATATCTTAAAAAATGGCTGAGTTATAGCATTTTGAATTTCTAGCGTGGCTGACATTTTGAAACGTCCTGAAATTTGTCACGCGATAAAAGGCGTATTTATGAACCGATTTGGATGTAACTTCGTTTATACATAGTACATATCAATGTCTCGACCGAGTTCGTTGGCTAGCTTCATCCGCCATCTTGTTTAAAAATGGCGGCCATTTAAATTTTTAAGAAAAATTTAAATTTGAAATGTGGTACCAAAAAATTGAAAATTGAAAAAATATTTTTTTCTTATGTATTTGACCTTGATAAAAAGATTCGGGAGCAGTTTTTGTTTCGTCTATATCTTAAAAAATCCCTGAGTTATAGCATTTTAAATTTCTAGCGTGGCTGACATTTTGAAACGTCCTGATTTTTGTCACGTGATAACGGGCGTATTTATGAACCGATTTGGATGTACCTTGGTGTGTACATAGTACATACTAATGTCTCGACCGAGTTCGTTGTCCAGCTTCATCCGCCAGCTTGTTTAAAAATGGCGGCCATTTAAAAAATTAAAAAAAATTAAAATTTAAAATGAGATACCAAAAAATTGGAAAATGAAAAAGATTTTTTTCGTATGTGTTTGACCTTAATACAAAGATTCCGGATCAGTTTCTGTTTCGTCTATATCTAAAAAAACAATGGCTGAGTTATAGCATTTTGAACTTCTATTGTGGCTGACATTTTCAAACAACCTGATTTTTGTCACGCGATAACAGGCGTATTTATGAACCGATTTGGATGTAATTTGGTCTGTACATAGTACATACCAATGTCTCGACCGAGTTCGTTGGCCAGCTTCATTCACCATCTTGTTTCAAAAGGGTTGCCATTTAAAAAAAATAAATTTAAAATTTAAAATGAGGTATTAAAAAATTGGAAAATGAAAAAGATTTTTTATGTGTTTGACCTTGATACAAAGATTCCGGAGCAGTTTTTGTTTCTGAAAATTTGTTCTTTTGTTTATATCTTAAAAAATGGTTGAATTATAGCACTTTGAATTTCTAGCATGGCTAACAATTTGAAACGGTCTTGTATTTGTCAAGCGATAACACACGTATTCGCCTATTTCGATGTAAGGAGGCATGTGGATAGTATACATCAATATCTCGACCAAGTTCGCTGGCCAGCTTCATCAGCCATCTTGTTTCAAAATGGCGACCATTAAATTAAAAAAAATTATATTTAAAGTGAGGTGCAAAAAAATTAGAAATTGAGAAAGGTTTCTTTCTTAAGTATTTGACCTTGATATAAGGATTCAGGAGCATATTTTGTTTGTCTTTATCTTAAAAAATGGCTCAGATATAGCAATTTCAGTGTCTAATGTGGGTGGCATTTTGAAAAATCTGATTTTTTGCCTGCGACAGTACTTGTATATATCAACCAATTCCGATGTGAGTGAGCATGTGCACAGCAATTACTAAGGTCTCGACCAAGTTCACTGGTTAGCCTCATCCACCACGTTTTCTTAAAATGGCAGGCACTTTAAGAAATCGCCGAATTTGGCAGCCAAATATAAGTTACTTTAAATAAAAGCAGCTTGGATAAAGCTGACTAATTTCGCGAAATTCTCATTCATAATGATTTAGTATTGATAAAAATTAGTATTGAATCTCCTATATTCAGTTTCCACTAAATTGAGCTTCGTGTGTTTGAATAATATAAGTTGGCTTTTTAAAATAAAGGAATATGAAAGCTACCTCTTCCTCCCGGCACTGGCTGGAAGGACTTTTTATATGTAAGCGACAAACTAAAAACTTATACTGTTGATATTATTAACTAATTATATAAAAAGCTCATCTATCTATTCTATGTAATTAAAATTAAAAAATGAGCCTACTTGAGGACACCGTGATTGAAAAATTAAATCCAAACAATTATGATGTTTGGAAATTTTGAGTTGAAATGTACTTACAAAAGGAAGACCTTTACAATGTTATTACACAGGATTCGGATTCGGCCGATCCAATGACGGATGATTTTAGAAATAACAACAGAAAAGCGCGCGGCATTATAAATTTGTTGATTGATGACAATCAAATAATTCATGTGAAGAATGTAGAAAGCGCACGAGAGTGTTGGCTTGCTTTAAATGAAGTACATGAACGTACTAATTTAAGTAGTAAACTATTTCTTTTGAGAAAACTTTATTCAATAAAACTGTGTGAAGGTGTAAACATGGTTGATCATGTTACAAGAATTTATCAAACTCGCGATAAGCTGTCTGCTATCGGAGAAAATATCAATGATCAACATCTTGCAGCTTTAATGCTCTCTCCCTCCCAGTTTTGACGGTCTCATTACCGCTCTAGAGGCGAGGGATGAGCGTGAGCTAAGTGCTGGCTTCATTCGAGCAAATTAATTGATAAGTTTTCCAAACGAATTGAAAATAATAGCGAAAGCGGGACTAGTCACTCCGCATTAAAAGTAAATTTCCAGAAAAATAAAGCAAGCGCATTTTGTAAATATTGAAAGAAGACATCACACAACATTGAAGACTGTTGGAATTTGAAAAGCAACAAGTAATATAAAAATTTTGTTTTTAAAGTCAATTCCTACTTAGGTCATCAAAGAAAAATGTAATATAATCCCTTAAGCTAATATTGGGTTTTGTTGCATTAAAATATCTCAATTTGTTGATTTTCTATAAGCAAGTACGTTTACAATGGAAGTCTATGGGAATTTGGCGAAATATTAGAGGTATCGCCAAGTTGGCGTCACTTTTGGCGACTCATTTTGGCCGCCAAATTTGGCGATATATCGCCATGTTGGCGACAAATTTGGCGGTATCTGGCGACAGAACAGGGTACCCCTATGGTAACCCCTTATTGAAAATACATTCATTGATCTTCAATAACCAATGGCTGCCATTTTGTTTCCCATGCAAAAGTAAAATTAATTAATTAATTAATATTTGAAAAAACTGTATTAACATCAATTGTCATCCAGTACAAGTTTAAAAAAAATTATTTCAACTTGATAGGATGAATAATGAGTATTTTATTAACGATTGAAAATTTGAACAAGATAAATATATAAATCTATACTCCTATTATAAAGAGGTAAAAATTGTTTATTTGTAGGAGGTAAGCTCAGGAACTACCGAACCGATTTTAAAAGTAATGGTATCAAAATGATGGTGTTAGCCCAACTTAGAACATAGGCTATATCTTATGTCCGTTCCACTAGCAAAAAGTGGGTGCAGGAGCAAAAAACGTTCTAAAAATGCAATTTATGTGTTACTGGATGGACTAGAAACATGAAATTTGGAATATTAGTTACTTATAAGATATAAATGATGTCTAAGAACAGTTCTTAAATAATTCGAAATTAAAAAGGGGTGAAAATGTACAAAAAGCGTTCTAAAAAACGTTCTAAATGGTAGTTTCTACATAATCTCAGGAAATACCAAACCGATTAAAAAAAATATTGGTGTCAAAATGATGGTGACGACGCTTGATCCAAGATAGACTATATTTTATGTCGGTGCCACTACCCCAAAGGGGGTGCAGGAGCAAAAAACGTTCTAAAAATGCAATTTATGTGTTACTGAATGGACTAGAAACATGAAATTTGGAATATTAGTTACTTATAAGATATAAATGATGTCTAAGAACAGTTCTTAAATAATTCGAAATTAAAAAGGGGTGAAAATGTACAAAAAGCGTTCTAAAAAACGTTCTAAATGGTAGTTTCTACATAATCTCAGGAAATACCAAACCGATTTAAAAAAAATATTGGTGTCAAAATGATGGTGACGACGCTTGATCCAAGATAGACTATATTTTATGTCGGTGCCACTACCCCAAAGGGGGTGCAGGAGCAAAAAACGTTCTAAATATGCAATTTATGTGTTACTGAAGGGCCTAGAAATATGAAATTTGAAATATTAGCTACTTTATAGATATAAAGGATTTCTAAGAACAGTTCTTATACAATACGAAATTTAAAAGGGGTGAAAATGCACAAAAAGCGTTCTAAAAAACGTTCTAAATGGTAGTTTCTACATAATCTCAGGAAATACCAAACCGATTTAAAAAATATTGGTGTCAAAATGATGGTGACAACGCTTGCTCCAAGATAGGCTATATTTTATGTCGGTGCCACTACCCCAAAGGGGGTGCAGGAGCAAAAAACGTTCTAAAAATGCGATTTATGTGTTACTGAAGGACCTAGAAATATGAAATTTGAAATATTAGCTACTTATTAGATATAAAGGATTTCTAAGAACAGTTCTTAAACAATTCGAAATTAAAAAGGGGTGAAAATGCGCGAAAAGCGTTCTAAAAAATGTTTTACCTGATGGTTTCCACACAATCTCAGGAAATACCAAACCGATTTAAAAAATAATGACGTCAAAATCATGGTGATAACCCTTGCTCCAACATAGGCTATGTTTTATGTCGATGCCACTACCCCAAAGGGGGTGCAGGAGAAAAACGTTCTAAACGGCGGTTTTTGCGTTACGGAAGGGCGTAGAATCGTGAAATTTGGAATGGTAGTTAGTTATAAGATATCAATCTAAGGACATTTCCTAAAAAAAAACAAAATTTAAAAATGGATCAAAATGCGCAAAAAGCGTTGTAAAAAGCGTTCTAAATTGCGATTTCTATGCAATCTCAGGAAGTACTGAACCGATTTCAAATATAATGGTGTAAAAACGATGGTGACAGATCTTCCTCCAAGATAGGCTATATTTTATATCTGTTTCTTCTACCCCAGAGGAGATGCAGGAGCAAAATGCATAAAAAGCGTTCTAAAAACTTTCTAAATGCCGATTTGTCAGCAATATCTCAGGAAGAATCAAACTGATTTCAAAATTAATTGTAGGAAATTGATGCTGATAGCCTCTGCTCTAACATAGACGCTATTTTATGTCGGTATCACTATCACCAAGACGTTGCAGGAGCAAAAAAAGTTCTAAATTTCGATTTTTGTGATCGGTAGGGGCTAGCAACTTAAAATTAGGAAAGGTACATATTTATTAGATATAAATGATCTTTAAGAACAGTTTCGAAAAAATTAGAAATTTAAAAAGGGGTGAAAATGCGCGAAAAGCGTTCTAAAAACGTTCTAAATTACGATTTCTACTCAATCTCAGAAATACCAAAGCTATTTCAAAAGTAATGGTTGCAAATCAATGGAGATAGTCCCTGCTATTGCATAGTTTATATTTTATGTTATTGTCACTACGATCTGAGGGTTGCAAAATCAAAACATGTTCTAATTTGCGTTTTTTGCACAACTGAGGGGTCTAACACTTTGAAGTATGGCATGGTATTTATTTACAAGATGCAACTGCTTTCTAAGAGCAGTCGAAAGACAATTCTAAATTTAAAAAGATGAAGTTAGCGAAAAGCGTTATAAATTACAATTTTTATGCAATCTTATCAAATACCAGACCGATTAAAAAAATAATGATGACAAATTGTTGGTGATAGAACCTGCTCAAACATAAGCTATATTTTATGTCTGTGCCACTACCACCAGAGGGTTGCAGGAGCTAAAAACTTCCTAAATTGCGATTTCTGTGATATTGAAGGGGCTAGAAACTTTCACTATGGCATGGTAGTTACTTATCAAATATAAATGCCCTCGGAGGACTGTCGGAAATAAATTTAAATTATAAAGGGGTGAAGCGAAGGGGAGGTGCGAAAAGCATTCTAAAAAAGTCATAAATTACGATTTCTATGCAATTTCAGGGAATATAAACCTATTATAAAAGTAATAGTTGCGAATCAATGGTAACAGTCTCTGATCCGACACAGGCTATATTTTATGCCGATGATTCTACCACCTGGGGTTCACAGGAACAACAAACGTTCTAAAAAAGGCCTTTAAAAGCTTTCTAAATTACGTTTCTGTGGAATATTAGGAAAAAACAAAGCGATTTCAAAATTAATGTTTGCAAATTAATGCTGACAGTTCCTATTTCAAGATATCCCTTTATGTTGTGAGAGGTGGTAGGACTTGTAATTTGACATGATAGTTAATTTTAAGATGTAAGAAGATGGTTTCTAAAAAGATACAAAACTTCAAATGAATACTGAAATGAGCGTATTAATTGAGCATAAAAGTTTCAAAATATTTTCTAAAATATCATTTATTTAGTTTTATTTCGTTTTATTAACACGTTCACGCCGCGCGGTGGGTCACACTCGACTGTCTCAGAGCTGGCAAGTCTCCGGCCTTTTGGATACCAGTATTTTAATACAGAAAATGTTGTTTTACTTAATTAGAACAATAGGCCGATTTAAAGGAACAACATTTTCTCTAAAATAAGAGTGGTGTACAAAACGCCGGAGACTTGACAACTCTGAGACAGTCGAGTGTGACCAACCGCGCCGGCGTGAACGTGTTAATTTAAGTCTCAGTTATGCCTAATGCAGTGTAATAATGATGTTTAATCAAACTGTGTTTTAAATAGTAATTTTTGAATTATTCCTAAAAGTAATAAGTACATTTTAATAAAAAAAAACTTTTAATAAAATAAAATATTACCTTTTAATAAAATAAAAATTTAGTTAGTACCTTTTAATAAAAATTAGACATATAAATATCACTTGGCATATTTCAAATATTACGCGAGCAAAGCCGCGGGGTTTGCTAGTATATAAATAAATAAATATAGGGAGAGTGTGAGCTAATAGTAGGAATTGAAAAATAGAGAAAAAAAACCAAACAGCAGTATTATAATAACAGATCTTATAACCCGCCCCAAAAATCAGCAATGTGCTTTCAAGGCAGTGCAGGCCTGTTTCAGTTATCTTCATGAAAGAAAGATTATAATGTTTGACCATTTCAGTAGGTTTAGTTGCCACCTAATGGCAAAACTCTGAAATTCTTTAATATGAAAACTGAAGGGTGGGTCAAAACTCCCCTATGGTCAACCCACCCCAGTCTTCCCTATAACAATTGTAAAGTTATTTCTCAGAAAACTCAAAAAGGAATCACATTTGCTAACACCCCCTTCCCCCAATATCTAACACCAACATCTGTATACTAATAAACGGTTCAACAATTGCCACTGTTAAAAAATTTGTGCTGGTTTGATCCATCTTTTGGTGCCGCAGTAGCTGCAACCATAAGATGGTGAAATGTCATTCTAACATTCGGAGCAATGGTTCAACAGGAACTTTGAATGTTGGAACGAGGTTTCATTAACTGATGGTTGCAGTTACTGCAGTACCAAAAGTTGTTTCAAACCAGCAGAAAAATTTTAACCATATAGCTCTAATCTAATGCATTAAAAAAGCAATACTTATGTACATATTTCCATTCTAGATATAAATAATACAATCGCATCGAAATTTTATTTCACCTTAGCATTGTGAAAATATAATTTATGTAAATTGATTGCATCAATAAAGATTTTTTTAAGTACTGCAAAACTACTGATTGCTGTTCCTCCTTCAAATATTGATGTTGTAATTTTTTTAACAGAAAAAATAAATAATGGTGAAGCTTAGTAGCGATAAACTCCATAAGTTTGTAGCTGTAATTGTTCTTACTTTGACAGTGTTGAAGAAGTATTGTTCTTTCAAACAAGCCTAAATATTTTTAATCTCTAGGCTATTTAAAATATTCTAAGTTTAACCTTGAGTCATTATTTGCAGGCCGCACAAGTTAAGAACTTTTTCCGAACGATTTTGCAGCACAAAAAATCTGATGACCCTTGATAAAGATGATACAAAAAATAAGATAGAGAAAAATATGCAACAACTTAATACACCAGCAAACCTGAAGCTCTGATCCAAATCGTATTAGGCTGCGTTTTATTTCGATTAAACGTGACAAAGTAAGTAATCGATAAGTTCTGTCGAAAGAACGGAAAAAAAGAAAAAGAAGTCGCAAGAAAACGACACTTCTTAGGGGACGTTCTAATGAAACATCGAAATGTCGGAGAGAAGTTTCATGGTTCAACGAATCTTCATTAAGGGTGCGGTTCCTTCGTTTTACCGTCCGCCTCTCTTTCCCCAACCTGATATTTCTAAGTGTCTTATGTCGTTATTAGATTTTTTCTCTCCTCTTTTTTTTCTATTTACTGTACGGGTGTTGATGAGGCACAAACAGATGCGTGAGCAGGAGCGAATGTGGATGGTGATGATGATGCTTAAAGAATATAAAGTGATTTCTATTTCAACAGCCGTGAGATAATTCTAGAGATGATAACTCCCGTCAAAATGCCAGGATCACTTACTACACATCATTTTAAAACCCACACCAGTTTACTACATCATTTTTATTCAAGGTATTCCCCATAAAATGTGCGAGTAAAATCATAACAAAATCATGGAGTGTAGTTCAGCAAAAGACACCTTATATTTTTTTCAAATTGTATTTACTACTAGCAAACGTTGGTACTACGCTGGTCAATTTTTTCAAACGAACCTGGAATCAAATGAATATCCCTCAAAAATTACCTAACTTGCAATAGAGCCCGATAAATATTCTTTTAGTATAACGTAAGCGTTCGTATAGAAATTCCCATTTTCTTTATATATATATATAGTTGACAGAACTTTCACCAAAAACTCCAGAACTAAGCAACGTAGAACAGTATGTTATTCATGAAAATCGTCCCCAAACATTACCTAGTTGACAAGGTAAGTCCATTAAAAATCCGTTTCGTAGAACCTAAGTTATAAGCGTTTGAATTGAAATTTACTTTCACAATCGGGTTGGCCTAATTATAAAACTTGTTTCCATGCTTCTATAACTAAACAACGTAGAATGATGTGTTGTACACAAAAACCTTTCCCAAACCATTACCTAACTGACAATGTAAGTCCCATAAAAATCCGTTTGCAAGAAAGTGGGATATATCACTTCGGAATGAAATTCCTATTTGCACAGATTAGTTATAACACCAAACCTCTTTTATATTTCTATTTCATCATCACACCACATCATTTTTAGATATGCAAATCATACCATTTAGAAAAGCAACAAATATATTTTACAGTATACTTATATCATCATTAGACTTTCTTCTCTCGTCTTTTTCTATTGATTCTACTGTGTTGACGGACACAAATCGATGCATGAACAGGAACAAATACAGATGGTGATGATGTTTAAAGGATAAAAAGTGATTTCTAACGCCAATGAGGTGACAGAACTAGAAATATTGATATTCTATTTCTATTTCTTGACCTGAAACTATAGATCATCACATCATTTTTACAGATCTATATCACACCACATCAATACCGGTAGATTTCATCCACATCACATATCAGCAACATTACTACTGTATTATAACGACATCACTATGTTGTTAAAATTTTTATTCTTGTTTGAACCAATTTTGATGCTGTAGTAGCTGCTACCATAAGATGATAAAACCTCGTTCCAACATTTGGAGATCCATTTATGCCATAGCTCCAAATTTTAGAACGAGATTTCACTGTTTTATGGTTGCAGCTAATACAATACCAAAAGTTTGTTCGAATCAGCACAAACTTCTTAACAGTGTAAGTTAAACTTTTTTACAGATATCTGCACCACTGCATGACTACTATTTCGACTACATTATTGCATCATATTATTTTTAAGCCTTTATCCACTAACGGTACTTATAAGTACCATTAAAATAACTTGTTATAAAATTCATTTAATACATCGATTAGTTATAATACAGTTTACAATGAGTTATGGATACATTACTCTATCTTGTTCCAAAAGCATTATTGGTTATACAAAACAAAAATATTTTTGAAAGGATGATTGCTTTTGCCTTTGCAGCTTTTCAGCTTTCTTGGCGTTGGTGTGGAAGGGGGGGGGGGGGTCAATTCGGAAAATTTCCATACTACTATTATAAGAACATTATATTTGTACATTTCCGAATTCTACAAAATACAAAGAAAAATACTTAAAATAAAAGATTTGAGTGGGGTTATAAATATTGCATAAAAGCCCTATAAATTCAAATTTAATTAATCCTTCTAAAATCCTTCTAAAATTAATTAAATGATTATGTAAATCTTCAAATGTAGTTTCGAAAATTCACGAAAAAGGCTTTAGAAGGTGAAATTTTCATGAATTCACGATTAAGTACATAAAGGGTTAAACCATAATTTATGGTTTAAGGTAATTAAGGTAAACCATGCATAATTTAGAATAACAACATAAGGGGCTTTACATTGCTATTTCATTAGAATATTGCAAGACATTAAAATAATTATGCCAAACAAGACATCTAGTACACTACCACAACATTAACGCTTCATCACAATACTTGATAATTTTTAAATAACTACATTATTTCGCATCACAAAGTACTACTGTATGACATCATTTTTATCACACTACATCCCCACTACGCTGTTAAAATTTATTATTACGTTAATATTTCATCGTTAAATTAATCATTTTCAGATTATTTCATTGAATATTATATATTACATTTAGACTACATCATTACATCTCACCATTTTTAAATCATTATGTAATTTTTCCATCGCTGAATTCTCCCACCGTATCATTTTTATATCATTCAATTGATACTACACCTCTGCTACATTACTATAACATCACTAGGTCTTTGTCACACTGTTGCATTATTACACTTCTTCTACAATTCCTTTACATTATCCTGCCATGCTATTTTTAGATCGCTAAATCAAGCCATACCATTTAAAACAACAAAATTTTATATTACTTATTCTCTTATTAGATTTTCTTTTGTTCTTTTTTTTTATTTGCTGTATATGTTAATCAGTGGTTCCCACAGGGTTGTAATTAATTTTTTTTTAAGTAATGTTGTAGGCCAAAAATTAAAATAATACTTTCATATCTTAAAATTAAAATTCAAAAATAAGTTTTTTATCCAATTTGAATAAAAATTCAAATTATAACAATTACTAGGATAATTGTAAGATTTTTTTAATGATATTTGAACTAGAGGTCTGCACGGGCCGACATTTCCAGGCCCAGGCCCGGCCCGACTCAGAGAAAAAAAATTCATCCCGGCCCGAATGAATTTCTACAAAACTTTGATTTTTACGTTGATTTGGTTAAAAGTTTGTCTCGTACGAGGAGTTCAAGCCAAAAATATTTATCTTTTCTTTTCATGTTTATAATCTTCATTTTTATAGAAGTGCCGCAGGGTGCGATATTTATTTTTTTAATGAATCTCTATTTCTTGTATGTAAATGTTTCAGTTATCATTAATATTGTTAATCCATATTCCATGTATTGAAGTGTTAAATATCTGAAAAATGCTATACAGTAAAATCTAAGACTGAATTGCATAGAAAAGAAAAAAATGCGTTACAGACAAGTTTCCTTCTTAGCAAGTGTAGATGTATTATATATTATTTTCTTACATAGTAGTATACTAATTTTGCATGGATCAAAACGTTTTTCAGTTTAAAACAAGATTCCGTCATAGACAGGTTCTTTTTCACACGTTTTACTATATTTTAATTTAACTATATTTTAATAAGTGTGGAAATCTACTACTCTTTAAAAAGAATGAATTTGAATGTTTAATTGTAGAATAATGGCAATTTAAAAATGTATGCATTTTTTGACAAAAAAATTGTGCCAAGCCTAATTTTACTGACCTTTGAACGGACTAGGCCACGCCGAGACAATGATTTTCATACGGGCTGGGTGAAAACTAGGAATGAAAATTTTGGGTCATGAAGATTAGGAATGAAACCAGTACCCGCATGTTTGGAGAAAAAATAAGTTAGACCCGGCCCGAACCTCAGGAAAAAAGTAAGGCCCGAGCCCAGCCCGTAAAGAGTAGTAACTAGACCCGGCCCGGCCCGAGATTTCAGAAAAAAGTAAGGCCCGGGCCCGGCCCGAGTGCCGTGAAAGAAAATAGGCCCGTGCAGATCTCTAATTTGAACACCTGTTTATATTTAAAAGCTTTTATACTTATTCTAGTTATAATTATATTTTTTATTTTTTGTATATTTTTTTCGACTAGTATTTATTGAATGAAACTTGTTGAATACTTTTCTTGATTAAAACTTGTTCAAAAAAAAAAAAAAAAAAAAAAAAACCCAGTTTGCAATATGTCACAGGAAGAAATTTTTTCATGTGAAATTACTTAATAATATACCTAAAATTCATTGTCTTAAACACGTTTAATCTAAAAAATATTGAAAATATCTGAACGAGGTAACTACCAAATATATAAAATTAATAAATTGTCAAGCGAACACCACACAAGGAATTGAGTGAATAATAAATTTCTCATAGCTCTGTTGCAAGTCTCATACACGCCATGCAAACTTGACTGTACATACATTATAACATAAACATTTAAAAATTTAAAAACAGTTTACCCACAGCGGTCATTTGGTGATAATGAGGAAGGGAAAGCATAATAACAGAGAAAAGTATTATGGTGGAAAAGAAAAATGACTACCGTATTTTATGGAAGAAACGCCGCGGCGTTTACGAGTTCAAAAGTTAATTTTTTTTCCAAGTGCGGTGTTTACGCCATGTGCGGCGTTTACGATTTTTTTAAATACCAACTCAGTTTTCTTATTTTTTTTTTTTAATGAAAATCAAATTTTCAAATTTCAAAGGAATTGCTTAAAAGGCGAAAAGGCCAACATAGTGAAAAAGATTCCAATCTGGGACTCGAATCCGGGCCATCAGTATAGCGCACTACGTTCCACCGACTAAACCACTTGGAACGATACACAGCTCGGAAAATTTCTCACTATTATATGTTGGCAAGGCTACGAACGCAGCACAAGATGGAATATTTATCGTGAGCCACCGACCTGGGGCTAGCACGAAACATAATCAAATCCAGCATCGATAGAAATTATATTAATACATGGAAATTATTCCAGTGAGAAACATTCGCCTTGGATACAATATTTTAAATGAAAATCAAATTTTCAAATTTCAAAGGAATTGCTTAAAAGGCGCAAAGGCCAACATAGTGAAAAAGATTCCAAGCCATCTTGTGCTGCGTTCGTAGCCTTGCCAACATATAATAGTGAGAAATTTTCCGAGCCGTGTATCGTTCCAAGTGGTTTAGTCGGTAGAACGTCAGTGCGCTATACTGATGGCCCGGGTTCGAGTCCCGGCTTTGAATCTTTTTCACTATGTTGGCCTTTGCGCCTTTTAAGCAATTCCTTTGAAATTTGAAAATTTGATTTTCATTTAAAATATTGTATCCAAGGCGAATGTTTCTCTCTGGAATAATTTCCATGTATTAATATGAGTTTTCTTAATTTAAAAATTCATAAAAATATTTAAAATCTGATTTAAATACTTTAAATAGAACTTCAGGCATCTTAAGATATTAAAAACGAGTCATCCTACACTGCTCAGAAAACTTTGATTAAAGTTAGGTCAATGTGACCCTGTCGACAAAAGTAGCGTTCCGACGGGTGCGGCGTTTACAACGGGTGCTGCGATTACGATATTTGTAAGCTTATTCAGGCCAATTTGAGGAGTGCGGCGTTTCTTCCATAAAATGCGGTACTTAAACTGATAGAGATGAAAATACAAAAATGCTTCATGTGTATCGCGTTATTCATAGAGAGATATTAATGCCAAAGAAAATTTCCAGGTGTTCTGAATGATGTGACAATCTTCAACAAACTTCGATAAGAGAAAACTAGACACCATATAACACTTTTGTTTCACACTGAGGTAAATTGACAAAAAACAACAAAACTTTTCTAGATACAAAAATGAAGATGTTTGATTGTTCATTGAATTCACAGAGTTATGTTAAAACATATTAATGACAAAATTTTACATATTTGTAAACTAACAAATTGCAAAATGGCTTGTCAATGTAAATGCTCTTTTAGGTTTCCTCCGTGTGAATAATAATTCCCTTTTTAAATTATAAGAATTACTTGTTATAGATGGAAGGAGCATCATAATTTTAGATATACTTAATTTGGGCATGGCCAGAAAAAGTCCGTGAACCACTGGTGTATGCGAAGCACAAAAAAATACGTAAACAACAGCGAATGTGGATTAAGATGATGCTTAAAGAATATAAGTGATTTTTTTTTTTTCACCATCAGCGAGTTAATTCTCGATATTATATGTATAGTTCTTGTTCGAAAATTTTATGGATCACTGCAAAACATTTACAGAACTACATCCCACCACATCAATACAAAAAACTTGTATCCACGCCACACGTATATGCCATTACTATTACATACCGTCAACGTACTTTGGGCCACTTTTCCTGATTCTACTAACATTTCCATTATTAAAAAATATTATATATGATTTTTCAACGTCGAAATTGAGTTGTAAACAATTAACATGAAACAATGAAACAAACTGTATGGTTTTAGAGAGGCAATTTTTTATTTTTTTTATTTTTAACTATCTTTAAAGTTTCGGAACAAAGTAGCCCCTGCTAGGGACTTCTTCGGTCCATGGTCCATTCATCACTTAGTTTCATATAAATTGAATGCATTTCATATCTTGGACTATTGAAACACTCTTGCAATAGGATCTGCTAATGAATGCAAACTCGATAAACAAATGTTTTTTTTTTTTTTTTTTTTTTTTTTTTTTTTTACATTTAAACACAATAAACCAATTGTAAATATTAAAGACACGAGAAACAGTTTTCGACATGTTATCCTCAGAAACTGGATCAAAAAGAATTAATATAATATTTTGCTGCAGTAACGTTTGAAAAAAATCTTATTTAAAACATTTTTAAAGAGATTTGGTTGTATAAAAGGCATTTATAAGTAACTGGGGCTATTTGGGACCAAACCAGGCCTGGCACAAAGTAGCCCCGAAAAACTAGTTTTCATGTTAGCTTTATGAAAACTTAAACATTTCCTGTCAAAATAAAAAGTTAAATGAAAAATTATGATCACACTACGGGTTACAGACTACTAAAGGTAATATTTTGACACTTACCTTATTTGTAGCTCTTATCCAGATTGTTTCACAGTAGAAAGTTTGGAGGGTTAAAATCTACACACGAAAACAGTTGTTTACAAACACGTCCAGTGTTGCCACTCACAAAAATTAAAATTACCCCAAACTATTCAAATATCCTAAAGTAAGGTATAAAATAGTTTTCAAGGCCAATAACTCCAAATTATCTTGTATTGTTTGTTCAATACAAATAATAAACACTTGTTTTATGTGATGGACCAAACTAACCCCGCGACGGCCAAAGTAAGTACAATGTTGACGGTACTCGATATGATTTTGTCAGTTGTCCAAAAATTATGGACCACTGCAACATTTCGAAAACTGCATCAATTTTACTTCACTATGCCATCCACATTACACCTCTACAACATTGCTATAACTTAAACCATCTACACACGTGAACCAGATGGGCTCGTTTCCAGATCCCGAACTTTATCAGAAACCTCAGTTCACCAAAGTTTGCTTTATCTTCATTTTTATGTTAAAAAAATAAAATGAGGACAATCAAAATGAACTTTAATAATTGAATATATATTTTTAATTTTATTTAGAAGGCTAGCGCTGTGTTAAATAAGATACTTTACTATTAAATAGTGACATGGCAGCATATAACAAAAAGTTTTAGTGTTAATTCTGCCGCTTGTCAATGAAATCGACTTAGAAGATGAACAAAAACATATCCTACATTAAATCCATATAATAATATATTTTTCTATGCATTTAAATAAACATTTTAAAAATTAAAAATCACCAGGTATGTATAGGTCCATGTGTAGTCTACCTCAAGAAAAAAAAATCAGTCAGGTTCAGGACCTCTGAGTGTCTTCAAGTAGCCCTGAATATTACGTTATTACAACATCAATTGTGTTACATCATTTCAGATCAGTGCAACGCTACTCCTCTATATTTCCACACCACATTATTTTTAGATTAGCAAATCTTTTATAAAAAAAAATTGAATAACAACTAAAATCTTTTACAATACTACTTCACTCTCAGAAATAAAACTCACTTTTGACGATTCAGCAATCCTTGAGCTGCATTTCGTCGTTTTTGACGATCATTTCCTATCAAAATCACGTGACTTTTAACGAAACGCAAACTTTTAAATATTTGACGAAAGTTCTGTCTCAATCACGGTCAGACTCAATGCATTTTAAGGAAACAGTTGCTGTACCTCCTCAAATCCCGCGATTTTAGCAAGCAGATATTTGCTTGTTTATGTTAGTCCTTTAATAATTTATTTTAAAACAGCACTTTTTAGTGCTTTTCAGAAAATACTGAAATATAAATAGTTATTGTTTCTTCATTAGTTATTTTTTTAGCTGTTAAAATTTTTAGGAATGCTTATTATTATTTTTTATTTATTTATTTATATGTTGTTGTTCGTTATTTTTAATTCGATAAGAATAAATTTAATGTGTTCTTCAAAACCATTCAAAAAGAAAATTTGGTCAATAAAATTTCAAACTTCCAAGATATCTTTTTTTTTTTTTAATTATTTAAGATGTATTTAAGATGTATATTCTGTTTTCAATCAAATTTAAAATAAACATATAAATGATCCCTCTCCCCTTTATAAACAGTAAAGTGTTAAAATCTTACCCACCTACTCAAAGTGGTGGGTACTACTCAACCTACTAAAATCTCACGCAGTATGCACTTCACAATTGAAGAGCTAAGTGGAAGAACATGTTAAGTAAAAAAAATTACATTTGAAGAAATTTGAAGTGAAAGTTTTTGTTGTAAATTTTAATGATTTATTTTCTGTTTGATACCATGTGTTTAAAATTTTAACAGGTATGGTACTAAACTCCCTCGGAAAAACTTATTCATATTTAATTTTCAAATATTAAAAATTATTAATATTATTGACATTATTAAATATTAAAATATTAAATATTAATGAATAATGTCTTAAATCTTCAAGACTAAATAGAATCTTAGTATTTTAGATTCACCATGTGATAGGATATCTCATAACGCTTTCATCCAAAAGATAAATTTTTCTTTTAGAAAATGTAGCATAACATGTTCATCCACTCAGCTCTTCAATTCGTTATTTGTGAGCAACAAATTAACCAGACCATATTCTAATCATTCACTGAGCAAAGAAAATTTCCCTAATAAATTATTTAATCAAGCCATATTATAATTATTCATTCACCATGAGAAAACCATAATAATAAATTAGCCTTACTTAGAACTTTCAGAAATTATAGCAGCACCGATAAAATTGCAATCTACCTTATAAAAATATTCAGCAGAATTCATTACATCAATCTAAAAGCACATCTATGCAAGTCCCCAATAGCGATGTCGAAAGAGCAACGGTCTCCCAAGCCAAAGGCCGCGGGTTCAAATCACCTCGAGGAAAACGAGAAGTGAATTTTTTCTTCTCCCTGTCAATAAATACAAGAGCTTCCAAATTGTGCGATAGATGGCACCACCAGCCCTCTTTTGACGAAACTTTTGATGAAATTTATATCATCAAGCAAATGAAGAAAATAATTTCACTAATTTGACGAAATATTCGCTCAGAGAATTTTCCAGGAAACGGATTCGTCAAAAACAAAGGAAATTTCGTGAAATCTGAGTATTCATTTCTGAGTGTGTTCATTGCACCATTGCACCATATTTTGATAATTACATAGCATTGCGCATCTACTACATAACCACATCGCTATATATCTAATCACCTCATTATTATATCATGATATTAACACAACACCTTTACAACATGAATGTTACAATGCTACGACATCACCATAGTATATCATTTTTAGGTCTTTGCATTACTATCTCTATATCATTTCCGTTATATCATTATACTATAACCATTTCAGATCTCTTAATCCCTTTTACAGCACTACATCATTCAATCACGTCAATTGTATAGCATTACATCCACATTACACATCTACTAAATTACTGTAATATTGCTACAACATCACTAATTTTATTTTCGAATGATTGTATCCAGTATGCATATATCACATACCTTTTACATCACTTTTAGATCATATACTTTTTATACTCATCGTAATGAAATCGTACGGCAATAGCATTACTACCCCTTCACTTATATCATTATATTACGATCGTTGCATCTCAGTAAGCATACATCTCTTCTACACTAGCCTCCAAAAGTTAAGGTACAGGGACTGGATACTTTCGATTGCACACGGTTTGTCGAATATCTACCAACATTATTGACGAATTGTTCTTGAACATCTGGGATGTAAAGAACATGTTTGATTTCATATTTCTCGATGAAGATTTAGTCGGGCCTACAATTAGGGAGCTAATAATAAATTTAATAATAAAATAATATTTGCGATCAGCTATGCAACAGAAAATGCTGGAAATGGTTTGTCACTGCGTTAAATGACTATTTGGATCTTGTTCAACGTTTGTGTGCATTTGTGTAAGCATATCACTCATATTCGTAAAGATGTTAACGTTTTTGTGAAAAATTCAAAAGTCTTTTGTCTATAGCATACAGAGTTTTCAACCAAATTTAACACAACTTTCCGAAAAACCTGACAAAGAACAGTAGCAACAGTACACTTCAATTAAAACATGAATATATTGAATATTTGTCCAAATGTCCAGCCATAAAATGTCCAGTCAAATATCGAGAAATTTCACAAAGATAGGGTGATATAGTGAGTTGCTTTCTAAAAATAGCTTTATTATAAGGGTTTTTCCACAACTTTTCAATCAACTCACTATATCTTTCTGAGTTTTCACAATATTTGACTGGACTTTTTACAGAAGTTACTCAAAATAGCTGGCTACCAAATTATGAAATAAAAATTTTGAAATCTTACACGCATGCGAAGTTAAAAATTATTTCATACAAGTGCCCATATCTCATCAAATATTCAACATATTCTTGTTTTAATTGCAGTATACTGTTGCTACTGCACTTTGTCAGGTTTTTGGAAAGTTGTGTTAAATTTGGTTGAAAACTCTGTATGCTATAAACAAAAAACTTTTTAATTTTTCACAAAAACGTTAACATCTTCACGAATATTAGTGCTATGCTTACACAAATGCATACAAACGTTGAACAGGACCCAAATAGTCATTTACCACAGTGACAAACCATTTCCAGCCTTTTCTGTTACATAGGGGATCGCAAATATTGTTTTATTATTAAAATTATTATTAGCCCCCTAATTGTACCCCTCGATAAATCTTCACCGAGAAATATAAAATCAAACATGTTCTTTACATCCTAGAAGTTCAAGAACAATTCGCCAATAATGTTGGTAGGTATTCGACAAACCGTGTACAATCGAAAGCATCCAGTCCCTGTACCTTAACTTTTGGAGGCCAGTGTACATTCGCATTACATTCTATTACATTACCAGATTCCCCAGATGCACAGAAAAAAATATACTACTCGATTTGGGTAGAAAGATTCTTAGGTATGAGGTTACCCAATTTGCGTTCGTATGCCTCTTTTGGTTATCACTGCGTATATCAATTTTGGGCACTGTTAAATACTCATTTTGGATAAATATATAAACATACCGAAAATGGGTATTTAACAGTGCCCAAAAGGGATACACAGTGGTAACCTATTTTTTAACCCGTTTTAGGTCTTATTTTTTCTGTGTGAAGACTCATAAATAATCGTTTCTGTACTGAATCTGTACTTATCACTAAAGAGTGAAAGGAAGTTTAAAAGGAGTAGAATCTTTTTGCAAACTCACATAATACTGGACGATCGTTTTCCAGACGGTCACTATGATAGTACAATTCTGTATAGAAGTAATTTTCTTGAAGCATAAGTGAAGCTATTACGTGAAATCATAATGCGTACATTATATTTATATATGAAGGTGCAGTGAGGCTAAACCAAACTTTGAAGATTATCTGGAGGGAGTGGATATTCTTCGTATGGTATAGGCAACAAAAACTTTGAGCTTAAATGTTACAGAACAAACCTGTCCAACATTTCAGCGAGCTAGGGTGCGGCTCAGTTGGCGGCAAATAGTGAAGGGAACTTCACTCTCATGGTTTAAAACTTACACAAATGCTATCTACTGTAGTACTAGTACTGATAGACATAGATATTTGTGTATGCTACAGCCAACGAAACCTTCGAGCTTAAATCTTGCAGAAAAAAAACCTGTCCAATCTTTCAGTGGGCTAGAGCACGTCTTAATTGGTGACAGACAATGAAAAGCACCATTATCCTCCTAGTTTAAAGCATAACAAAAATGTTATTTCACTACAGTAGCAGTACTGATAAACATAGATATTTCTTGTATGGCATAGGCAACGGAACCTTCGAGCATGTCCAAGCTTTCTGTGGGCTAGAGCGCGACTCAAATGGTGACAGACAATGAAGGGCACCATTATTCTCATGGTTTAAACTTACAAATATGTTATCTCACTATAGTAGTAGTAATGATAAACAGACAACTACATACCTACACATTCGTCTCACAGCATTATTGAACAGATCTTCGGTGACACAAGGCGCTTTTTAAAAACCTCAGAACATTTTGCAAGAAAGAAAAACCAAAAATCTTAATGCCGCCTCAGATGTAAAAGTAGGTAAAGAATAATTATTTTAATGCAAACTATCTATTAAAATATGTTTTTAGTTAAAAAAAAAAGATGGTAATAAAAAATATTCGAAGGGGTGCCAAGGAAATATTTGAAGTGCGCTGTGTGACACGTCGAGCGATGCATTGTACGACCATGTTATAGTAGAAACTGTTTCAGATGCTCTGAAAGAAAGACAATGACATCATCGTAATACACAGCCAATCGATAAGGTGTCACTGTGAAAATTGGTGGCAAGTGTACAACAGGGTATGTACAACAGGCAAGTGTACAACAGTCACAACAGGGTATCTTTAATTTTCCACAGTATGTTTCTCATGTGACAATCAATTCGTAACTTCATAGTAAAATCAACGGTTCTTATTGTTACACTATTTTTTTTTTCTCAATCATAGTGATTGGCAAAGATATCAAACGAATTAATTTTTTCCATCTGAGTGAAAAAATGCCCAATCCGGGATTCAAACCCAGTACGTTTGATTTACATTGCCAGTGTTTTACCAGTAGAACATTGACAATGTAAATCAAAGGCTCTGTGTTGAATTTCGGCTTGAACATTTTTCGCTCAGTTGGAAAAAATCCAATTCATATTATACCTTATTGTTAGTTGCCCTAATGGCACCTTGATACGAATGTGACCAAAATTTAAAATCACAGGGAATGATTTTTGTGTCATTTGTATCTCGTCACAAAATGAACATACCTATTACACAGTGACATCACAGTAATGTGTTTTCCACTTCTCGTGATGGTATGGTAGACAATAAGAGTTGCATTTGAGCCACGATTTTTCTTCATTTTGGTTACATTCGTGTTACGGTGATATTAGGGATTTTATATCCCTGTATCTCGTAAGTGTTAAAAAATATTATTTTCAAAGAATTGAATTTATTACCCTTAGCTCACAATCACATTTACGATTGTGAACCTGTTTGATGTACTCACAATCCCTATTAAACAAAAATTTTTAGAGATTCGCTACCGCTGTTGTTTTGATCGTATTCGGCCACTGATGCAGAATCCAGACGAAGCATCCATTTATGAAATTTCATTATAATAAACGAATTATCTTTAGCAATGATGCAAAGTTTATGTTAATGACTTTCATTTTGGATACCTAAGTATGTATTTGAGAATCATTTTATAAGTTTTTATATCTTTTTTAAACTTTGTTACTATTTTTTTCCCCTTTTAGTAAAGATGTTAAGTGATACATGACCTTAATAAAAAGAATCTGAAAAGTAATTTTAAATTGCTTTGTGAAACGGCAATAGAATCAAAATAAAATATCATCGAATGAATCAGGATGTCAGAAAAAAGACACCCTTTCATTTTTGCTCTCGCTTTACGCCTTCTAAAACGAAAATTTTTTAAAACGAAATAAAGAAGATATTTTAAAGAGGGACAGTGAAAACAAACCGAACCAAAAAAAGAAAAAGTAAATCTCTACAATATGGTCGGCTACTTTGGTGAAAAATGGCCACACTTCCAAAGAATGGGCCTTAGCTTTTGCTCGAATTTACTTTCATAAAAATCCCCTACTGCCCATTCCGCCGACCCCTTTGAACTTTTTTATATGCTTCGGACTCATATGTTACCATTCCCCTCCCTCCTTTACAACGTATTTGTCCGAATAAAGCGAAGGGATAGAATGTTTTGAAATGCCATGCAATTAAATGGAGCATTATGAGGAGGTGGGCCAGTTTTCTTTTTTTTTCCTATTCTTTGTTCCTTTTGCATCCATTGGAAGCGTCCGTTCTTTTTGCTTTAGTAGCCGTTTATGTATGTCGTTAAAACAAATGGATCGGAAATTCGGGAATTTACAAAATAAAGACGGCCGAAAATGGAATTGCGAAAAAGATTTTTTTTTTCTTTTGTTGTTGTTAAGAGGTCACAATGGATCTCACAACCCTCTTTTATGCATTAAAAAATGTTAAACTCTTCGGCGGCAACATTGAATGATATTTATTGTTTTGAATAAATATTTTTTTTTCGTTTTTGGAATTTTATTGATTAGTTTATTAAAACAGCTAAAGATGAAAAAAAAAAATAGTTGCATATTCCTCATATGCATAAACGTGTGGAAGGATGAAAACGTCTATAGCAAATAGTACTTGTGACGCGAAATGTTTTTTCCACTCATTAAAATATTCTTTACACAATAGCATTGTTATGTGGATAGTATTTCAATATTAAAATCTGACTATCGGTTTGTATTTCATTGGTCCTCCTCCTAAAATATGAAATGCAGAATGTTGGTATTAACACCAGTTTTTAGCATGCATCCCAGAAAGTCATATAACCTCTCAGAATTAAAAAATTTGAATTACTTTCCGATATATATATATATATATATATTGTAACTTTTAACGGAGTTTCTGTAAAAATATCAACTAAATCATTCCATTGTTGTAAGGAAAAAGGTAAATAAAATCGTCTGCTATCCGAAATTATGAGCTTTCTTTCTTTCTTTCTTTCTTTTTGAATAAATCGATTTAATAATTTTTAGTTATTTTTTCAAAAATGTATTGTAAAAAACACCCTCATAACTGAATTTCTCATTTATTAAAACTAAACGTTAAAACAAAGCTAAAAAATGCTACAAAAGTGATATAATGCCTTTATTTAGATTAACGCTCTTTTCATTGCGCAAACGGCGACATTTTCAAAATCATTCAGGATAAAAATATTTTTGAAAACAAATTTTACAAACAATAACTTGGTAAAAAATGTCACGAGACTTCATGCATAATGAAAATCCATGCAAACAAAAAATAAAATAAAATTGGATATTTGAGAGCGTGGATTAATTTTTACTATTGTTATTAAAACAGCATAGCATCTCTTTCCAAATTTTAGGTAACTCAAGGGACACTGAATCATTGCAAATATTCTCGTTGCGTAAAAATATCTGTATTGATTTCCGAATAATGTATGGTAAATAAAATCTTGATGGATAAATTATTCCGCTATTTTAAAAATCGATCTGTAAAGGTCGCTTATTCTTTTATTTGTTTAGGAGACTTTATTAGTCACCCAGTTCTTCTGTTCGTTTGTTGGATCATTTGTTTCTTTTCCTATCCAGTAGATAGTGTTCTTATATATGATGAAAGTATGTTCTGACTGTAACCAACCGCTTAAATATCGACGTAAATTGTAAGTCTTTGCCTTTGATTTTCTTTTGTGATTGTTATTTCGTATTTTTGAGATTTTTGTTTATACATTGCTGTTGTTGGTGATTGGTTATTATTTCGTTTGACTTTTTTGCGTTAGTTATGGCTAAGATGGAGAAAGCGACGAAGGAGGTGTTGGATGAGGCTGGTGTTTTGGAATTTCCGGCTGCCGTTAGTAGGATAAATTCTTATATATACGAAACGGTTGAGTCCCAAAGGAATAATAAGAGTGGTAAAGTTACTGCTGAAATAATGGGCATGATGAAGAAGTGTATGGATTTTATCACCATTTGCCTTGTTAAAGCACATCTCGATTGTGTGTCAAGTGAGACTAAATTAAAGACTTTGATAACGCATAATAAGGCATATGAGGCTCTTGCTGATAAATTTTCAAGATCAAGACCAACTGGTCAGCTGGATGTTTCGCAACATGCTGCTGTTTCGACTCCAAAGGTGTCAAGAGAGTCTGATTTTTCAGTGATAGTCACTTCTTCTGGGGAGGATTCCTTGGATACTATTAAAAAGGATATTAAAGGTATTTGTCGCTCTAAATCTGATGTGCCGGTTCCTGATGATGCCGTGGTAACCAAGGTTGGTCAGCTTATTCTAAATGTGCAGACAAGGGCAGATTCGGAGAGGTTGAAGGAGGTATTGGTGGAATCTGATAATTTAAAGGGCAGAATTAAGGTTACTGTTCCAAGAAGAAGACTCGAGAGAATTTTGATTATGAGTGTCGATCCGGAAGTTAATGAGGATTTGGTTCGGAAATCGCTGAGTAAATTGGTGAATGAGGCTAGTAGGGGTGAGCCTGGTGATTTACAGAAAGATTTGGATATGGATATAATCAGACGTATTACAACAAAGGCTGGGAAAACTAACTGGCTGATTGGGGTTAGTAAGGAGGTCTCTCAATTCGTTAATAAAAGACGCCGTATATGTATCGACTTAAAAAGGTACCGTGTGGTTGAGTTTGTTCCGATCATACGGTGTTACAATTGTCAGACTTTTGGTCATGTTGCTTCTAAGTGTGAGAACCCAGTCAAGTGTGTTAAGTGTGCTGGAGACCATACAATTAAGGATTGTAATGTGCTTACTGAAATGTGTATCAATTGTATGGGTGTTACTGACATTGATTTGGACGCTGATCATAGAGCGGACAGTCCGGACTGTCCACAGTTTAAGGCGTACCGTTCTGATCAACTTGCTAAACGGTTGTGATAGTTGTTTTGGATTCTTCTCAATCTTTGTCTGAACTTAACTTTGTTCATATCAATCTTCACCATTGTTCTGATGCAACCAATGCTCTTATTCACTATATGGTTAACTTTAACATCCACTTTGCTCTCTGTCAAGACCCATATATTTTTAATAGTTCTTTCGTTGGCTTGCCTCCTGAATGGCTTTGTTTTTTATCTTCTTCTTGTTCTGCTGCTATTGTATGTCCTTTTAAGACCTATGCATGTGTGAAAAGTCCTAGTTTGGAAAACAGTGCGTTTATAAATTAATATTTATAAACACACTGTTTTCCAAACTGGGACTTTTCACACATGCATAGGTCTTAAAAGGACATACAATAAGTTGAGAACGGCTACTTTATTATTGGTTCGCTATATTCTGCACCTTCAGGGAATCTTGAAGCTGATTTAAGAACTTGGTGTCATCATTATTCTGATTGTAACAGAGTACTTATCGGTGGTGATTTTAATGTGCCATTGCTTTCAATAGGTTATTCAAGAGAGTCCGACCGCGCGGAGGTCCTTCTGGAGTACTTGATGATTACTAATCTGTCAATTATGAACTCTCCTGATTCAGAACATACTTATGTACAAGATAATAGGAAGGGTCGTCCGGATTTGACCCTGGCGGGTTTGGACGTTCTCTCGTTACTTGATAATTGGACAGTTGATGATAAAAACTTTTCGTACAGTGATCATCGTTATATCCGATTTACCCTCTCTTCAACTCCGTTACAGATTAGTCATGGCAGATTTAAAACAAAAAATAAGAATATGAAGAAATTTTATAGCCTTTTTGCAGACAAATTGTCAGTTCTTTCACATTCAATAGCAAGAATTTTAAATTCTTCTTCATTAGATGTTTGGATGGAGGATTTTATTGATTTATTACAGGTACTTATGATGAAGTGTTTTAAGCGTGGTGTTATACAACATACTCCTACTGTAAACTGGTATGACAGTTCTCTTAGAAAAGAACGTAATAGGGTTAATGCTTTGTACAAACAGTATATGAAAAACATTGATAATTTACAGTATAAACAAAAGTATATAGCTGCCAGAAGAATGTATAAACAGAATCTGAGAAAAGCTAAGCGTTCTGCCTGGGTAGGTTTTTGTGAGAAGACAGACAATGTTTACGGAAGTCTATACAAATTTATTTTTTAAAAAATCTTTATCTAAGAATGATTTAATTTTTACCACTCTTGAAAACTCTCAAGTCTTTGATTCATATGATGATATTGCGGAAAATCTTATGTCAGAGCATTTTGAGGTAAATAATCCTCCTCTGAATGCATTTGAATATATCGGTGATGTTAATTTTGAAGATTCTGATGATTTTGTTCCAATTACTAAAAGAGAATTATTTTTTGCTATTAGTCGACAAGGAAATAATAAGGCTCCCGGTTACAATGAGATAGATGCGCTGATTATCAAGAACCTTCGTAAAAAATTTACAGCTTTTATGATTTCTTTATTCAATACCTGTTTGCAGTTTGGTCACTTCCCGAAATGCTGGAAGAAAGGCATTGTAATATTTTTTCGCAAACGTAACCGTGATCCCAAGTTACCGAAATCTTATAGACCAATAACACTTCTTCCTATCATTGCAAAGGTTTTGAAAGAATAGTTAAGATCCGAACCATTACAATGTTGGAATCTATGTCATATTTGGATGATGGACAGCATGGTTTTAGAGAATCACGCAGCACAATTTCAGCTCTTGCAGCTCTAAAGAAAATAATTAAGGAAACACTTTCAGAATTCAAATATTATTCGCTCATCTCTTTTGACGTGGTTGGAGCCTTTGATGAGATGGATTGGTCTATCTTGGCTGAATTAATTGATGAACTTCCGATTTATGAGTATTTAAAAACGACTTTAAAGAATTATATCAGTCATCGTCTCACAGGATTCAAGTTTGTTAGAGGCATAAGATGGTTTAGAATCTTCCGGGGCTGCCCGCAGGGTTCCTGTTTAGAACCCCTGCTATGGACCATTGTTGCTGATAAGATTATCAAAACTTATAAGCGACAGAGTCAAAAAATTATTTCTTATGCTGATGACTCTGTTATTGTTGAAGGCAGTGATACAAGACCTGCACTTGAGAATACCATCAATGCTAGCATTTCCCACTTTGCTGCAGCCTGTAGTGGTTTACATCTGTCAATTAGTGTTGAAAAATCTGCTTCAATGCTTTTTGGAAAATATATATCAAGAAAGCGTCGACCTATTTTTAAACTCCAGGGTAGAAGCATATCTGTTACGGATAATTTGCTGTACTTGGGATTTTATCTTGACAGTAGATTCCATTGGTTGGAGCATCTCGATATGGCCCGCGATAAAATAAAAAATTTTACTTGTAATATCCAAAAGACAAGAATTCGTGATAAAGGATTACCACTTGAGTTTCTAAAAAATTGGTACAATTCAGTGCTAAAGAAACAGATTACTTACGGTTACGAAATTTGGTTTAATGATTTACGGAGCCATGGAATTAAGCGTTTATCCTCATGCCAAAGGCTATGTCTCTTATCTATCATTCGAGCATATCGGTGAATATCAACACAGGCACTTTGTGTACTTTCAGAAGTTCCTCCAATCGAAGTAGAATTAGAAAAACTGGCTTTATGTTTTGAAGTTCAGAATAATGATGGTTCAGATTGGATAGAAGATGTTTATGTTTCAACAGATCGTTTGATGAAAAAAGTTTATACTTTTCACTATCCCTACTTATATTATGATCATCATGTCAATTTTGTAAGTGCTATTACTGAGAAGGTCCCTTTGTACAACCACCCAGTTTTATATACAGATGGTTCTAAGATGCCTACGGGCGTTAGAGCGGCTTTTGTGGTATTTTTGAAAGAAGATATTATCTTTGAGAAGAGAATTAGACTTAAATTATTTAATACGGTATACCAGGCTGAACTTCCCGGTGCCTTAGATTCCGCAATTGAGTGGTGTAGAGACTCCTCATACAGTGTATTCCACATTTATACAGACAGCTTGTCTTCAGTGTTCAAGCGCTTCAAAATCTTTTTCCAACGGACGAAATTCTTTTTAATATTTATACGAATTTACAACTATTGCATAATAAAACTATTAATATAGGCTGGATTAAATCCCACGTTGTTTTCGTCGGAAATGAGCGCGCAGACTACCTTGCCAAATCAGTCACTGAGACTGGTACATTTGATGCTGAAATAAACATTCCTATCCCTGTTTCGTTTGTGAAGCAGTTCTACAAAAGCAATATTATTAAAATTTGGCAGAACGAATGGTCTTATAGCGATAAGGGAAGAGACACGCATAGTATTATTAAAAAAGTGTCTACCTCACTTTTGTGTTTCTCGCAAGTCCATGCCTATTTTATATCTGCACATGGGGCATTTCCTAGTTATCTTTATAAAAAGGGGAAAACGCCAGAGTGATAAATGCCTATGTGGAAACATCGGTGATGTCAAACATTATCTGTTTGGTAAATGTCCATTGATGCCTACTTCATTTAACTTTATCCGTAACCGGACACTTAGCTGGAACATGCGTAACATACTGTTCTCGAAATCAAATTATCACAGACTCAGACTTATTTACAACGAACTAAATAAACATTTTTCGTTTATAAAATATAAATTTTGATTTTTAATCTTTATTTTATTTTAACCACTTTTCAAGCACCAGGGCGTTCTTTGTGAGTTTTACTTTTATTTTTTGTCATTGTATTTCTTGGGCTATTCCCCAGCTGTGGTTTTGCAGGTCGCAGAGGGTACTTTTCTGTCAGGGGTTCATGCCTATGCCATTTTTGGTTGGCTCCCTGGCAGAGTGATCCTGATCCTGTAAAGGTTCTTTGCTGCATAATCTGGCCAAAGCTGTGATTCTGTTGTTGTATTTGATGTCTGCTATATGTTCTTTGATTTTGATTGACCACTTTTATAGAATTTGTTTTAGCTTTATTTCATTATAAGTGATTAGCATACATATTTTTTAAAACGTTAAAAGTTTTAACATTATTATTCATCCATATAATACAAAAATTTTCGGATTTGTTTAAAATGTAAATAAATGGACTGTGATATAGCATTTAGTTTTGAACATGAGGTTTGAACATGCGTAGTATATAAGGCATATGCTCAGATTAAAAGTTTTTCTTCAAACTGTATAGCAACCCGCACCAAAGAACTTTATGTAACTTACCTTAACCAGTGGCCGGAAAAACTACTTTTTTATTCCAGTGAACTAGAACTAGAACTACTTTATCGAACATGTAGTCAACTAGAGCTAATTGTTTTAAAAAGAAGCAACTACAAGCTTCAGAAGTTGTCACTACTTCGGTACTTTCAGATTTTGTCAAAAGAACATTCAACCTACACTACTCGAAATTGAGGACAGAGATTAAATAATACAGTGCCCCCTCGTTATATCGCATCTGTTGGGATACTATCAAATAAGTGCGATATAACTCATGACATTAAGAAATTAAGAAAAATTACTTATAAGAAAATGTTTAGTGTTTTACTCCAAAACTTTAGTTTATACCGGGTGTCCCAAAAATCACTGATGGATTTTAAAATGCAATAACTTCCAAACGGTGATCGACATTAAAAAATTTCTTTGAGGAGGGTTATGTATGATGCCAGGAGTTTTTTTACTGTGATTCTTGATTTTAGTTCGAATTTCAAACAATAGGTGGCGCTGAAAGCAATAGGTGCTCAGTCCAGACCCGATTTTTGGTGCTTCGGGATTCATTCAACACATTTTAATCTCCCTTTTTCTCATGGAAGAAGAGAGAGGCCGAAAAATCGAGCCTGGATTTAGTGGTTATTGTTTGCAGCGCTATCTATCGATGCTATTTGTAACTAAAACTGAGAATCGCAGCATAAAAACTTCTGACATCTTACATAACACTCCTGCAAGAACTTTTTTAATATCTGTCACGGTTTGCAAGTTATAGAATTTTAAAATCCATCAGTCATTTTTGGGACATCCGGTACACACATAATTTTCTTAACGAAATTGAGAGAGATATGCGTCATCTCAGATAAAGAGAAATGTTAACTTTGAAAAAAAAATACTTTTGTTTTTTGTTTAATCCCCTATTTTTTTTTTTTTTGTTTTGTTTTGTTTTTTGTTTTAACAGAATGTTTGCGTATCTGGAATTGTGAGGAAAATATCAGCAAAAATCGTTTGCCTGTATTGATTAATTAATTTGTTTTCTATTGTGGCCATGGTAAAGACAGGCATAATAATGGTAATGACAAGTACACGGAAAGAACGATTTTGTTAAAACAACAAAAAATTAGTTGTGCCAACCAAATTTTGCTCCATCCAAATATTTTTTGTTGAACTGACAAAATCATTTTGTAGTTCAATAAAATTTTATTGAACGAACAAAATGATTTGATTAGTCGAACCAACATTTGGTCAGTCCAACCAAACATTTTAGCTGGGGCTTTATTAACTAAATATTTTTTTCCGTGTATGAACATGGTAATGGCAATCAGAAGTATGGTAATGACACGTAAAATGATCATACATATTACATTTTAAGTAGTTTATTATAATTTAAGATACAGTAGTTCACAGTTTAACCGAGTTTCCGCTTTTTTTTTTCAGAAAATATTGTGGCCAATTTTTCCTCCGTCTGACCAGAAAATTAGAGTTCTAACCTTTTACGGCTGCTCTTTCATCTTCACCTAGCGCTTCATTTATAATGGCTGTTTCATAATAATGGAAGCCATCATTCCATCAGAAGAAAATGTTCCATTCCAAAGGTATAAGTTCGATTGAAAAATCTATTTAATACTTTGATCGGAAAAAGAGGCTACACCTGCAATTTTCATGACACTAATAGAATCACATAGTTGCCAGTTTGTACGGTTTTATTACCTCTAAAATTTAATACAAATTTTTGCCATATTTAATAGTTGACAATTGTTAGATTTTTGCGGTTGAATTAGGCAAAATATACTGGTAAGTTTTAGTGGCAAGAAAAAAACTTAGAAATTGGTAGCTATGCAGTAGCATAATACTACAGCAAAATAAATAAATAAATAAATATACAAAGAAAAATTTAAAAACTGCATCAAAATTGACATTCAACAAACAAAAAACTATCAAGGGAAAAATAAACAATAAAATAATCAAATAAACAATTTCATTCCCCGTTTTTCTTAAAAGTAACGGAAATGTACATCAAAGAAATGTTACTAGTACCATAAAAATTAATGAATTAAGTCAAAATTTATATTTCATCTCCTTAGTTGTTGACGATTTGCGTAAATCACTGTAATATGTTGCATGTTTGAAGCACCATTTGTTTTTTTTACTCATCGAAACGACCCTCATGTGTTAGCTGAGCTATAAAAAATGAGTGACTTCTAGTATGATAATGTTTCCAGATACCGTTTGGTTTGCAATCAAAATATGAAAAAGATGCATATTTGACATTTATATTTGAAGGCTGGAATTTTGTCCAAGAAATTTAACATGCTTTCATTTTTCCAACAATACGTTTGATGTTTTGTGGAAAGATGTTTTCAATTTCGGTTTCGAGAACCTCTGAAACTTTCACAACTAAAATATTACGACAACTTTCTTTTAAAATTTCAAAACGTATTTCTTCATCAGAAAATCAATTCCTTTAGCTACAGCTTTATCTGCAAATTCGCTTAATGCCACGACCAATACCATCTGGAGTACCTTTTCCATGCCCAGCTTCAATATAGTTCGAAGTTACTGATTTTAATGCTGGGATGTTTTTCACAATTTTTTGGGGGAAAAGGTAAAAGTTTATTTTATTCCGATACTGGTTTGTTAGTAAATCACTTATGAAGCGAACCTTTTTACCTTGAGGATTTAACTTATTTAAAATCGAATTACACTTACATTGTGTGCAATTAGTGCAAATATGTGGCTAGGAAACTAAACTGTGTGAGGAAACTAAATCCTGCATCACCTGGGAGTCTATTTCGTAACAAACACGTTCAACAGCAGTTCGACGTTCATTAACAGAGGATTATTGTCAAAAAATTGCGTAAACCTTATGAGATATGATTCACAAACGTTTTCGATTGGGTTCAGATCAGGGCTACACGCAGGCCAGTCGAGAACAGTAATATTTTGAGAGTTAAATCAACTTTTGTCTTGCATGCAACATGAATGGACGCATTATCTTACACAAATACATACTTTGGAACAGCTAAAAGTTCACCAAATGGCTGTAAATTATTTTCCAATGTATGTATGTAGTCTTACGCTGCATGGCAACCATTGAGGATCTTCAGAGATACTTGAGCATTAAAACAAAGTGAGGCCCAAATCATTAAGGAGTCACCTCCTTGTTGTCGACGAAAGAAAGCCCGAGGCTATATACGCAAGTCATGCCAATAGTATTCCACCCTATCTCCCTATCTGGGTAATCCAAATTCCGCTTTTTTTTTTCGTCACTGAATGTCACAATACACCACTTTGGTCCATAAGATATATCTTTGCGAGCCCATTGCATTCTTGTCAATTTGCTGTGAGATTTCAAGGCTGGTTGTTTTATCATTTTCATGAAAACTAATTTACATCTTACTTTTATTACTCTACGAATCGTATCCGTTGACACAGAAAGTTCTGACTCACTTTTAATGCGACTAGCAGTCATTATTTGTCTAGATGACAGTTTATGGGCCCTTCTACCGTCTCGTTTTCTGGCCACGCGAGGCCTTCCAGATCTATGTTTTGCTTTGAAAGAGTCACCCTTAGACAGTACTTTATAGACATACTTTATTGGACGATTCAAAACAGCTGAAATTTCTGCAACAGTCTTCCCTTTCGATTTCAGCATTTCGATTATCACCAGTGTCTAAACTTTTGCTGAGGACTGTATATGTATCAGTAAAAAAATTATATTAAATGTAATATTAGGTATATCCAAAAATCCATGCGCAGTTTTCTGCAATATACATTCGAAAATCTTTTTAAAAAAATTGGGCAAAAATATTGATATTTAAAAAAGTAGTAAGGGTTTTAAAAAATTCAATTTTTTTAAACTTAAAAAAAATTTAATTACATATGCAGTTAATTTTTTTTTCAAAATGTACCTTTTTTACTTTCTTCTATCTTCAATAGAAGAAAGTATTGTAATCGAAATTTTTTTCGACTTCCGGTTTTCGACGGATTTACATGTTTTAGGGGTCAGAGATCCCCAAAAACATGTTTATAGAAAATGCCTGTCTGTCCGTGTGTCTGTCGCCATTGTACCATCAAAAAGTGTATGAAGTTATGCATAGAATTGAACCAAATTTTTATGTTAAGTTTTTGGCTATGGCAAGCAGATCCTCCTTGAATTTGGAAAAAATTCGCCGGTAGGGGACGCTGTAATAGCGATTTTTGTGCGATTTTTAATATTGTAACACCCAAAAGTATATGAAGTTATGCATAGAACTGAACCAAAATTTTATTTTAAGTTTTTGGGTATGGCAGGTAGGTCCTCCCTGAATTTGGAAAAAATTCGCCGGTAGGGGGCGCTGTCACAGCGATTTTTGTGCGATTTTGAATATTGTACCATCCAAAAGTATATGAAGTTATGCATAGAATTGAACCAAATTTTTATTTTAAGTTTTTGGGTATGGCAGGTAGGTCCTCCCTGAATTTGGAAAAAATTCGCCGGTAGGGGGCGCTGTCACAGCGATTTTTGTGCGATTTTGAATATTGTACCATCCAAAAGTATATGAAGTTATGCATAGAATTGAACCAAATTTTTATTTTAAGTTTTTGGATATGGCAGGTAGGTCCTCCCTGAATTTGGAAAAAATTCGCCGGTAGAGGGCGCTGTAACAGCGATTTTTGTGCGATTTTGAATATTGTACCATCAAAAAGTGTATGAAGTTATGCATAGAATTGAACCAAGTTTTTATTTTAAGTTTTTGGATATGGCAGGTAGGTCTTCCCTGAATTTGGAAAAAATTCGCCGGTAGGGGGCGCTGTCACAGCGATTTTTGTGCGATTTTGAATGTTGTACTATCCAAAAGTGTATGAAGTTATGCATAGAATTGAACCAAATCTTTATTTTAAGTTTTTGGCTTTGGCAGGCAGATCCTCCCTCAATTTGGAAAACATTCGTCGGTAGGGGGCACTGTAACAGCGATTTTGAATATTGTACCATCCAAAAGTGTATGAAGTTATGCATGGAATTGAACCAAATTTTTATTTTAAGTTTATGGCTATGAAAAGCAGCACCTCCCTGAATTTGGAAAAAATTTGCCACTAGGGGGCGCTGTAATAGCGATTTTGCATATTGTACCATCGAAAAGTGTATGAAGTTATGCATAGAATTGAACCAAATTTTTATTTTAAGTTCTTGGCTATGGCAAGCAGGTCCTTCCTTAATTTGGAAAAAAATTGCGGGTAGGGGGCGCTGTAATAGCGATTTTTGTGCCATTTTGAATATTATACCATCGAAAAGTGTATGAAGTTATGCAGAGAATTGAGCCAAATTTTTTGCGTTTCTTTTTGTTCATGGCATGAAGGTCCTTCCTGAATTTGGAAAAATTCCGTTGGAAGGGTGCGCTATAATTACGATGTCTGTACCATTTTCTTTATTGTACAATCGAAAATTGTATAAAATTATGCATACAAATTGAACCAAATTTTTTGTGCATGTTTTTGGCTTTGGCCAACAGGTCCTCTTGGAATTTGGAAATATCGCGCGGTAATGGGGCTCTGTGATGGCGATTTTTGTATACTTTTCTAGATTTTTCGTAGTTCTATTGTCCATCGGCGGCTCGTGCAAAGGCGGGAACTCACTTCCTGCTAAGCCGGCTATTCACAAACATCTGATAACAATAGAATAAGGAAAAACTATTAATTTTAACAAATATCATGATATAGATTAACTCGTTTTTAGTTTATTTAATTGACTGAAGCAGAAATTTAAGATGAAAATCAAAGTTGGTATAGTAATGAACTAATAATATTGAAGTATTAACATGTATAACTAGTTTTTTAAATATTAAGATGTATAAGATAGAAGAAAATTTTGGGATTGGCACATCCAACTAGTTTCACACTGGAATGCAATGAGTTGAACATTTGAAGTACATTTTTAAAAATAAGCAAAATTGTTGAAAATGTAAACTGCCCCCTTAAGATGCTCTTAATCCAAGAAATTTTAATTGTTTATTATAGTGGGTTACAATGTGTTTCCACCAATCGATGAATTAAGAACAAATTTGCAACGAGCAAATCTGCTGACAGCCCGGTAGTTGGCTCATGAAGTGAGCAGGTGCAGAGTCCCCTAGTTATGATACATTTTTTTTTTTTTATGTCAACATAAAAAAGATTTTCAGAATTTGATTTTCGATTATTAAGGCTATTTTTTTTTTTTTTTTTTTTTTTTTTAAAGATTTGCTTTCCTATTTAACACTATGATTCCATTAAATGTTTGCCACAAAATAAAAATAAAATGGTTCATTTTACTTTGCACGAAATCATATTCACAATTCACTGGTTATAGGGGAACCAATTACAGAAATTTTCTCGAATTGACGATGGTTAATCAGATGGTCAAAGTGGCATGCGAGATTGTTTCCATTCTCTGTATTACCTGACGTTACGTTACCATGATGACTTTTTTTTTTTTTAAAGGCGAATCTTTTCAAACCGGGTTCATCTGATAACAGGATTTTGCCCAAAATTCTATAACTAGCAACGGAAAATAATGTGTTTGATATTAAAACTATTTCTGAACTAGTATGTTGTGGCCATCACAAAATTTTCTTCTATATAAATCACATAAACAGCACTAATTGATATCAAGGTATACCTGAATCGGAAGTTTGAAAAAATTCGTGCATTAGCTCTTGAGATAGAGCTATACTGGAAATTCTGAAAAATGCAGCGTAACAACGCCACCTGTTGAGCGATTTGCATCAAAACACAAACAGCACTGATTCATATCAAGGTATGCTTGAATCTGAAATTTGTTGAAATATCAAGCATTATTTCTTGAGATAGAGCAATAGTGGAAATTCAGAAAAATGCAGCATAGCAATGACACCTGTTGAGTGATTTGCACCAAAACATAAACTGCACTAATTCATATCAAGGTACAATACTTGAGTCTGAAATTTGTTGCAAATCCAAGCATTAGTCCTTGAGATAGAGCTATTGCGAAAATCGCAAAAAATGCAGCATAGCAGCGCCACCACTTAAGCGATTTACACCGAATTGTATAAAACGCCAATTCATGTCAAGGACTAACTGAATCTGAAGTTTGAGGAAAATCCGTGCATTAGTTCTGGAGATTGAGCTCTTGCGGAAATCGCGAAAAATGCTGCATAGGAGGGCCACCTATTGAGCGATTTACACCAAAATAAATAAAACGTCAATTCATGTCAAGGACTAACTGAATCTGAAGTTTGATGAAAATCCGTGCACTAGTTCTGGAGATTGAGCTATTGCAGAAATCGCGAAAAATGCTGCATAGCAGCGCCACAAGTTAAGCGATTTACACCAAAAACTAATCATCACCAATTTATATCTGGGAATAACTGAATATATATTTTTTTTAATGTCGCGCATTAATTCTTGAGATAGAGCGTCCACAAAATTTGTGTCATATACAGGCAGACAGACTCACAGACAGACATTTCGTAAAAACATGTTTTTTGGAATCTCTGACCATGTAAATCCGTCGAAAACGGGAAGTCGAAAATTTTCACGAATCCAATACTTTCTTCTTGTAAAGATTAATTATCAAACTAACAGTGAAGGTTTCATAAAAATCCTTTCAATAGAACCTAATAAAAAGGCTAATCTTTCATAATCGGATTCATGATGATTCTATAATATTTCCTCTTTGTTCTCTAAATAAAACAACATATAATAATGTCAGTTGTAAATTTCTAAAATGGGTGAAAAATTCCGGGCTACGATTTAAACCAGGGACGTCTTGGCTGAAGCCGCCAATGCCAACTGAGCCATTCTGTTCGAATCTGGAGGACTAATTCACACAGCTAACCTTTAACGTTCACAGCAACTGGTCTAATTTCTGAATCAGCTCAACAGAATAAATCGTAGCTTTTTTTTTTTTTTAATGGAACTGTAGTAAACGCTGCATGCGTAATTATATTATTAGGTTGAGCAAAAAGTTCTTGGAAATTTTTAATCTAATAGTTACCATAATTTTTATCATATGTACTAGTGCTATATCTACAGGGGTTCGTGAATTTCGGCCCCAAAATGCCTATTCAACCGTATGATTTTTTTGCGTGTGTTGATCCGGCATTATTCTAACGATTCTGAAAGCCGCCGATGAGATTAATGGGAAGGTGAAGGTGAGATTAATGAGATGGTGAAGGTGCTGGTACGGCGACAAAATCGACTGTGGGCAAATGGTGTTTAAGCGATTCGAAGATGGCAATTTTAATCTCAAAGACATGCCTCGTTTTGTCCAAACAAGCAAGGGCTGTAGATTTGAATCCTTTAATGAATTTGAAGAAGCATGTCAAGAGTTTTTCGATTCCAAGGAGCCGCCATGGTACTTCTAGCAAATCCGGAATCTGGCAGAACGATGGCAGAATGCCGTGGACTATGATAGTCTGTACTTTGAAGAATAGTCTTTGTTGCTTTTGTCGTTAATTTACGCATAACAAAGCAACGTTTATAAATTTCCCAGAACTTTCCGCTCAACCTAGTAGATTAATTTTTAACACAATTATTCAATTAGTAAATAAATCAACTGATGTGATTTATTTAGAAATTGAGTAACTGTGTTAAAATTAATCTAATAGAACCATATGTTATATACTCTAAAACCCTCCCTGTATAATTATGTAACTAACAATGCAAGTCCCATCAAAATCTGTTCAGTAGAATCTAAGAATGAAATACGAATTTGCATTTTATATATACCAGAGGATCCAACCGGAGCAACCTTTTTTTTATTATTATTCTACAATTTTTTATATTTAATATATATATATATACATATATATATATATATATATATATATATTTCAAATTGCCCGCAAAATACACTAAAAGCATTTTTTTATGAAAATATCAATTATATATTTTAAAAAAGGTTTGAAATTTATTAAAATCTATACTATCGTTTTAGCCGCATCTCAGAAGCTAATAGCCAAATAAATCGCCGAAGATTTTTCTATTTACAGCAGCTTTTTTTTATTCAGTTTATTCCAGTATTTACGCAAGTAGTTCGATTACATATCTGCTAAATCTGTGTTTTGTTTATTTTGTTTTATTTATATTTTTATTTATTCATGAGGTGTTAATTTCGTTACAACATATTTATTAGCCAAAACAAACGCTGAACTATTAAAAATGTTTTAAGTGTGATCTAGTTAATCTTCTGTAATCGAGCTTCATTTGATAGTGATAGATTTTTTTTAGTCATGCTTGAAAATTATTTTTAAAACTAATAAAAAAAAAATCAGTAAATGGAGATACAGTTTTCAAACAAATTGCATTTCAAAGTACATTTTTATTCCGTATTTCTACGTTGTAAACATTAAAATTATGTAATGTTCAACAGTAATTAAATTTGTGAAGAAAAAGGAAATGGATTGCTTACATCATTACCACTGTCAATATGACGTCAGGGTTACTCATGGTCAGCAGCAACGCTGACGTCATGAGGGATGCTTTGTAATATAGATTCGGAGAGATTTAGCAAGATAGACAGAGAGATGTGACAAGAGAGATTCAGAGAGATATAAAAATTGAAAAATTTTAAAAAATATATTAATCTTAACCACACTGGTGCGCCAATAAAATCTGCCAATGGCCTTTTTTTGTGATTTTATTTCATGTTTATTTGAATGCGGTTCACTAAAAACAGTGTTGTATTATCAGTCATATGAATGTTAGTATCTATGCCATATCAATGAATGTTGTGTTCTATAACCTCAATGAATTCACCGATTTGGACAAATGAGAAATGGTCAAGTTGACAAAAGAATCCAGTGTATAATAGCGAAACATACATGAAAATGGTTAGACGTATTTTTTCTTTTCAAATCGTACAAACATGTATACCAAACGGAAGGTCTCATTCTGATGATTACGACTAAAACGATTATACAAGAACAGTGTTATTTTATCTGTCTGCGTATGCTGTACGTATAGGTATGAAATATGCACCAGTCTACACATTAAGGGACAAACATAAAAGGCTATGATTTTCGAAGATGAAACCTAACGTATGGTCGAAAATATGCCCTGCTCCAATAGCATAGCCAGTCAATGTTACATCACTGTGACATCACAAATTTTTTTAATCATCACAATCACCCACTACTGTCAATCAAAATTGGATGCCGTTTATTCGTCACATTAATACTCTCAAGTGGCCATGATTTGGTGAAACCTCTGTGACTGTTGCTTTATGACTAGCCACGAGGTGATGTTACAATAATATCACCTTAAGTTAAAACATGAATACATTAAAATGATTCTCAGTTTTTATTTCTAAAATAGGTGCTAAAAATACAATTAACAGGTTTTAAAACATTAAAACCAATAATCAGATGGTAAAAACTTCCCTAGCGCTTTCGACCAAGCCCTGGTCATCATCAATGGGGTGAAAAATGAGAATAATACCTTCAGAATGCATACTGGCATAAATGACGCTGGTCGATTCCAAAAACTGTAAAAAAGGGGGGGGGGGAGAGGGACGGATGAGTTCATGCAGCTACATTGATCATTCCAATCCAAAGATTCCATTGACACCAAGTAGACCAAACCAAATGCTCGGTATATGACAGGACAATGTATCATTACAAGTGTTTCTGCCTCTGGTTAAAATTTCAATAGACTCTCTCAAAATACATGTGTTAAATTGATTTGTATGTGTGATGATCTTTGCTTTACTAAAAAGGATGTCAATATCAGCTTCTAAATTTAACCGACCTAAAGCTGTAGATGGTTTCCCCTTTCCTATATCAGCCATATGTTCTTTCAGCCTTTCCTGTAGCCTTCTGGTTGTCATTCCAATGTATGTATAAGTTCTATTGTTATTTTTATATCTGAATGGGATCATATAAATTCCTGCTTTGTCATATGAATTAACTGGATCAACTTTTCTGTGAACTAGATTTTGTAGTTTAGCTGGAGGTTTAGCTATTATTGCTATATCATATTTTTTTAATGCATACCTAATTCTCTCATAAAGTTGTGGAACGTAATCAATACTGCAAAATTTTGAAAAATGCGTACTCTTTTTTATAAAATTCCTGTTTTTAAACTCATTAATTATTTTATTGATAAATTTTCTCGGGTAACCGTTTTCAGCTGCGATTGTTTTGATCTTAGTTAATTCCTCCTGTATATAGGCATCAGTACATACTTCGAATGCTCTCTTTACGTAAAATATGTAGGTTGCTTTTTTGTAATTAGCTGGAACGGTACTATTATAAGATATTGTATTGTTGGATCTACATGGTTTCCTATAAACCCTCCTGTCTATGTTCTCTGTTAATTTATTCTTGATGAGTTCAACATCTAGGAAAGGCAAAGATTCATTTTTTTCTATTTCTAAGGTAAACTGTATTCTATTGTCGATACTATTAGCATGCTTTAAGAAAATTTCCAGGTTCGAAATGCCATGATTCCACACTATAAGAATGTCGTCGACATAACGAACCCATAATTCAGGTTTTAACTCGGCGGTGGATAAAATCTGCTTCTCTAATGGCCTTAGTTTCAGTTCAGCTAATAAACCGGAGATGGGAGATCCCATAGGGGCCCCATCCGTTTGTTTATAATAATTTCCGTTGAAAACAAAGTTGTTGTTATTGATAATTAAATTCAAAGCTGATATAAGTGTGGTTTTAATATTGTCGTCCTGTAATGAATTGCTATTGATATGGTTTTCAATGATATTCCTAATTTCTTGTACATTTATTGATGGATATAAAGATTTTATGTCAAAACTTGCAAGAATTGTATTATCCCCAATCTTAATATCTGCGATCCTTTTAATTAAATCTGAAGTGGAATTGATTGCATGTTCAGTAGGGGGTAACATTGATTTGAGTAGAGGTATAAATACTTTTTCTATTGGATAAGTTGGAGCGGAGCATTTGGAAACGATAGGTCTGAGGGGGAGGTCTGGTTTGTGATCTTTCAAACGTCCAATTAATCTGGGTGTGACTGCGGTTTTATTGATCGTAAGTTTTACTTTCATATCACTAGGCCAAGTTCCATGTTTAATTAAATCTTTTGCCTTTCTGTCAACGACTGAGTTTGGATCCTTTTTTAGTTTTAAACAGTTAATTTCAGCAATACATTGTTCCATTTTTTCAATATAATCAGTCGCAGGTAGAATAGCTAGTTTATTTGATTTATCTGTTTGTATAATCATGAGTTCCTTATTATTTTGGATCTGCTTTATTACATTTAGATTTTTATTGATTGCCCTGTTAGGTATTTTCATGTATTTCTGTACATTATTGAACAATAAGCTTCTGACTTCATCTTTCCTATTAGCAGGTAATATATTAACAATCCTTTCACAGTCCGTGGCTACTTTTTTAATATCTACTTTCTTTTGAAACATCTGCTTTGGTCCCATCGTTAAGAAATTATGTAGTTTACTATCTATGTTGTCATTGGTAAGATTAACATATGCCACTGGTTTACGTTGCAGTCCCTCGTAAGATTTCTTGTTTTTTAGTCTATTGAACTTTCCATAAATTATTCCTTCTTTATATTTCCTTTGAATATCCCGGTAAATATTTAACAAACGTAAAAAATCATCAAAAACCACATTATCTAAAGCTTGTGCAACTCATAGTATAAGTCCATAACAGTCCTTGTTAAAAAATCAATTAATTTAAACTTGGATCTAATGTATGCCTTTAAAGCTATACTGTCTAATTTATGCCTAATATTTGGAATTTCATCATTGATTAATTTATTCTGATTCCTCAAAAATGTTGGAATGATATTATTCCCTTTACACAGCTGTAAAAATCGTACATTGATAATTTCTCTGTCCAGTCTCATTCTTTCAGTCTTAAACTTCTTCATTAAGATGCTGCGTTCCATCATAAATCCAGAATCGATGAACTAATTAAATATATATAGAAAACTATATGTAAGAGAAACGACAAATTCACCTTATTACTTTAAGTTAAAACATGAATACATTAAAATGATTCTCAGTTTTTATTTCTAAAATAGGTACTAAAAATACAATTAACAGGTTTTAAAACATTAAAACCAATAATCAGATGGTAAAAACTTCCCGAGCGCTTTCGACCAAGGTTTCCTATATCCGAGCTAAAGCTCGGATATAGGAAACCTGATATAGGAAAGGGGAAACCGTCTACAGCTTTAGCTCGGTTAAATTTAGAAGCTGATATTGACATCCTTTTTAGTAAAGCAAAGATCATCACACATACAAATCAATTTAACACATGTATTTTGAGAGAGTCTATTGAAATTTTAACCAGAGGCAGAAACACTTGTAATGATACATTGTCCTGTCATATACCGAGCATTTGGTTTGGTCTACTTGGTGTCAATGGAATCTTTGGATTGGAATGATCAATGTAGCTGCATGAACTCATCCGTCCCTCTCCCCCCCCCCCCCTTTTTACAGTTTTTGGAATCGACCAGCGTTATTTATACCAGTATGCATTCTGAAGGTCTTATTCTCATTTTTCACCCCATTGATGATGACCAGGGCTTGGTCGAAAGCGCTCGGGAAGTTTTTACCATCTGATTATTGGTTTTAATGTTTTAAAACCTGTTAATTGTATTTTTAGCACCTATTTTAGAAATAAAAACTGAGAATCATTTTAATGTATTCATGTTTTAACTTAAAGTAATAAGGTGAATGTGTCGTTTCTCTTACATATAGTTTTCTATATATATTTAATTAGTTCATCGATTCTGGATTTATGATGGAACGCAGCATCTTAATGAAGAAGTTTAAGACTGAAAGAATGAGACTGGACAGAGAAATTATCAATGTACGATTTTTACAGTTGTGTAAAGGGAATAATATCATTCCAGCATTTTTGAGGAATCAGAATAAATTAATCAATGATGAAATTCCAAATATTAGGCATAAATTAGACAGTATAGCTTTAAAGGCATACATTAGATCCAAGTTTAAATTAATTGATTTTTTAACAAGGACTGTTATGGACTTATACTATGAGTTGGCACAAGCTTTAGAGAATGTGGTTTTTGATGATTTTTTACGTTTGTTAAATATTTACCGGGATATTCAAAGGAAATATAAAGAAGGAATAATTTATGGAAAGTTCAATAGACTAAAAAACAAGAAATCTTACGAGGGACTGCAACGTAAACCAGTGGCATATGTTAATCTTACCAATGACAACATAGATAGTAAACTACATAATTTCTTAACGATGGGACCAAAGCAGATGTTTCAAAAGAAAGTAGATATTAAAAAAGTAGTCACGGACTGTGAAAGGATTGTTAATATATTACCTGCTAATAGGAAAGATGAAGTCAGAAGCTTATTGTTCAATAATGTACAGAAATACATGAAAATACCTAACAGGGCAATCAATAACAATCTAAATGTAATAAAGCAGATCCAAAATAATAAGGAACTCATGATTATACAAACAGATAAATCAAATAAACTAGCTATTCTACCTGCGACTGATTATATTGAAAAAATGGAACAATGTGTTGCTGAAATGAACTGTTTAAAACTAAAAAAGGATCCAAACTCAGTCGTTGACAGAAAGGCAAAAGATTTAATTAAACATGGAACTTGGCCTAGTGATATGAAAGTAAAACTTACGATCAATAAAACCGCAGTCACACCCAATTAATTGGACGTTTAAAAGATCACAAACCAGACCTCCCCCTCAGACCTATCGTTTCCAAATGCTCCGCTCCAACTTATCCAATAGAAAAAGTATTTATACCTCTACTCAAATCAATGTTACCCCCTACTGAACATGCAATCAATTCCACTTCAGATTTAATTAAAAGGATCGCAGATATTAAGATTGGGGATAATACAATTCTTGCAAGTTTTGACATAAAATCTTTATATCCATCAATAAATGTACAAGAAATTAGGAATATCATTGAAAACCATATCAATAGCAATTCATTACAGGACGACAATATTAAAACCACACTTATATCAGCTTTGAATTTAATTATCAATAACAACAACTTTGTTTTCAACGGAAATTATTATAAACAAACGGATGGGGCCCCTATGGGATCTCCCATCTCCGGTTTATTAGCTGAACTGAAACTAAGGCCATTAGAGAAGCAGATTTTATCCACCGCCGAGTTAAAACCTGAATTATGGGTTCGTTATGTCGACGACATTCTTATAGTGTGGAATCATGGCATTTCGAACCTGGAAATTTTCTTAAAGCATGCTAATAGTATCGACAATAGAATACAGTTTACCTTAGAAATAGAAAAAAATGAATCTTTGCCTTTCCTAGATGTTGAACTCATCAAGAATAAATTAACAGAGAACATAGATAGGAGGGTTTATAGGAAACCATGTAGATCCAACAATACAATATCTTATAATAGTACCGTTCCAGCTAATTACAAAAAAGCAACCTACAGATTTTACGTAAAGAGAGCATTCGAAGTATGTACTGATGCCTATATACAGGAGGAATTAACTAAGATCAAAACAATCGCAGCTGAAAACGGTTACCCGAGAAAATTTATCAATAAAATAATTAATGAGTTTAAAAACAGGAATTTTATAAAAAAGAGTACGCATTTTTCAAAATTTTGCAGTATTGATTACGTTCCACAACTTTATGAGAGAATTAGGTATGCATTAAAAAAATATGATATAGCAATAATAGCTAAACCTCCAGCTAAACTACAAAATCTAGTTCACAGAAAAGTTGATCCAGTTAATTCATATGACAAAGCAGGAATTTATATGATCCCATTCAGATATAAAAATAACAATAGAACTTATACATACATTGGAATGACAACCAGAAGGCTACAGGAAAGGCTGAAAGAACATATGGCTGATATAGGAAAGGGGAAACCATCTACAGCTTTAGCTCGGTTAAATTTAGAAGCTGATATTGACATCCTTTTTAGTAAAGCAAAGATCATCACACATACAAATCAATTTAACACATGTATTTTGAGAGAGTCTATTGAAATTTTAACCAGAGGCAGAAACACTTGTAATGATACATTGTCCTGTCATATACCGAGCATTTGGTTTGGTCTACTTGGTGTCAATGGAATCTTTGGATTGGAATGATCAATGTAGCTGCATGAACTCATCCGTCCCTCTCCCCCCCCCCTTTTTTTACAGTTTTTGGAATCGACCAGCGTTATTTATACCAGTATGCATTCTGAAGGTCTTATTCTCATTTTTCACCCCATTGATGATGACCAGGACTTGGTCGAAAGCGCTCGGGAAGTTTTTACCATCTGATTATTGGTTTTAATGTTTTAAAACCTGTTAATTGTATTTTTAGCACCTATTTTAGAAATAAAAACTGAGAATCACTTTAATGTATTCATGTTTTAACTTAAAGTAATAAGGTGAATGTGTCGTTTCTCTTACATATAGTTTTCTATATATATTTAATAATATCACCTTGTGACTCTCATGTCGCAGTCATTTTTACCGCAAAAATTTGCCATGATATTTGTTTTGTGACACATCCCCAAGTGTCACAAAACGAAACTAGGGAAAATAATGTATTGTCGTTTAGTGACACTTGGGGATACTCGTGTGGGACTTCTTGTTGTCAATAAAGTTATAATAAAATGGACATCTGGTGGCTTCAAGGTAGAGTCACCATGTGTCTTCACTGCGATGTAATTCCGTGACTCGTCACCATGCAATGGTCATGGCGACAATACAGTGGAGTCTTCAAATGACGGTTAGAAGAGAGACACAAAATGACTTCATTGTAATATTACCTGTTGACTCGTCACAGAGCGACAATCATGGTAACTGCTCAAATGTAAATTGAGAGTAATAATAAGATGAATTAAAGACGTTACATTTTGGTTTACCACAATGATTGTGATATTTGTGCCATTAAAGTAACGTCACATTAATTGGATATTCTGCTGTGGTAGTACGCCATTTGTTTCTCTTACCATTTCTACTTCTTTCTTTTGACTACTCGTAGTTAACTTATGCGTTTAAAAATCAGCACTTTGTGTTTGTCTCTTAATTTATAGATACAATTGTACATGCACTTTTTCATATTAGCAATTGTGTTCTATAATGTTGTATTTACTCCAGAATATTTTCTAATTTTTTTTTTTCAAATAATGCAAAGCAATTTTAAAAGATTTTTTAGGTAAAGTTATAAAAAAAAATTTTTATTTAAAAATTCTGGCACAAATTTTGAATAAAATTAAGTTATATTAAATACTATACAACCGCCTTTTAATCCTTTATCGGGCAAGTCAATTATGAGGCTGAAATGTTGAAAAGATTCACTGCCACCAGAATTAACAAACAGATTTCTTTGAAAATAAAGTGTGCCTTTTTTATCAGCGGCATTATAAAAACAAAATATTTTATTAAAAATACCGGTGCGAATCGACCAGTTTTCAATAATAATTAAGTGGTAAGTATATTACCATTGCCCGATAAAGGGTTAAGAAGTTAGACTTAATGAATCAACAGATTTGAACAAATGAGAAGTCGTCAAAATGACATATGAAAATTCGAATAGAGTCGACAACTGACGTCAAATAAGAGACGTAATATTTTCTTTTCGAATCGCGCAAACACTGGTATAAAATGAAAAGCTTAGTTGAGATGATTACACAAGATAAGAACAGTGTTGTGTTTAACAAGCTACGCATATTTTGTATGGATGTAAAATGCAAATATATCTGCATATTATGTTCTGCAGCATTATAGTCGAGTGTAATAAGGTATTTTTTTCGAGAAGAAATTATGATCTACCGATTTTGGTTCTTGGTGCATATTTTCCAACAAATGGGCACTAAAAAGTTGCAGAAAAATATTTGTGTTTGATCGAAAATTTAATTTTTTATAACAACAATTAAAACAATATTGTGAAATTACATATTCTAGTCCAGGAAACTCTTATATTTCTGAAGCCTTTAACTTTTGAACGTCAGCAGCTGTAATGATAAAAATGGTGTCTAGATATAGTAAAGTCACTATACGTTCTTGAGAGAGCCTGCTTAGAGTGCACCCAAAAGATAACATTAGGAGCTAGTGTGTGTTGTCAAAAACTATACGAGATATGGAAAAATAGACAATTTCCAAGTTGTAGAGCAGCATCTTTTTAGTAGAAAAAGATGGTACAAAAACCGGCGCAGTATAGCGATATTTGCGTACCGGTATTTCTGTAACATAACATACATGAGCATTTTACTTAATTTATTCTGTAAGCATTTAATGATAGTCAAGTGATAATATAGAAAAATATATGTAACATAATACAAATGAGCATTTTACACATTCTGTTCTATATGTGTCTAGAAATTGTAAATTGATAATATAACAAAAATATATGTAACGTAATACAAATGAGCATTTTATACGTATTCTGCTCTATATGTTCATTATTCTGTGTGGAACAGTAAAGTGTTAATAAAGCAATAATATGTGGAAGACTAAATACGTATTCATTGTTGCAATTACCACTCATGTTCATTGCTTACGTTATTATAATTTGCTATTCGGAGATATATAAGAGAAGTTTGAAAATATAAACTCGTGTCCACAACATATAAAAACCTATCCAGTGTGTGTCATAATAAGGGGACAAGGGACCTTCAAACTCAATTTTTTTGCCCTTTAAACCCTATTCAAGGGCACATTATATAAATTATGGCATATATTTATCACACAAAAAATTTACAAAAAAGTTTGGGGAGAAAAATAAGGAATTTTCCTGAATATTTTAAGCGTGATCAAGAACTTTTTAGAATGCTCCATGCGCATCCCATATCGATTAAAATCCCTAGTGTTTTTTTTTTTTTTTTTTTTTTTTTTTTTTTTTTTTTTTTTATTATACCAGTTTGGTTTACATATAAAAATAAAACTGTGAATAGTTTTTTAAAACTATGTATAATTGCAAAAGTTAAAAGTAGTTAAGTGCAGAAAGAGGATGCAAAAATGCTAAAAATTTCATAAAATTTAGAAAATATTTTTTCTTATCTTTATATTTAAATATGTAAAATTCGATGTACAGTTTTATTTGTATGTGTAAACCAAAAATATTGGAGATTTTAATTGATATGGAGATACACATGGGGCATTTTGAAAAGTTCTCCATAGCGCTTAAAACATTCAGGAAAATTCCTCATTTTCTCCCCCAAATTTCTTTTTTTAATTTCTTGTGTGATAAATATATGCCATAATGTATATAGTGTAACCTTGAATAGTATTTAAAATGCAATTAAAAAAATGAGTTTGAAGGTCCCTTGTCACCTTAATGCCTGATTTTTCAACTGGAAACTCATCCGTAACCCATCTCCAGCAGTTTGTTCTTTGCTTCTACCCTGAAGAACCCCGCAAGGTATCGACACGGTCCTTCGAATTCCAACGCGCAAAAACATTCCAAGCGAAAGAATTCAACCTGACTTTACAAATTCATTGAATCAAATCTTCCAGCATAGCGCATCAAAAAGCCAAACCACAAAACCTAAATTGTCTGGAAATAAAAACTCGACTTCACTGTGAACTCAGGCTTTCACCCCCACACGTATGGGGTACTTGTGATTAACCTGCACCTATTCGAATCATCTGAACGGGTGGTCCAGGATTAGAAAGCAGACAAAAACCTTACCCAACCTGTGCTTTGACAAGGCTTTCCAAGGTAATTCACCTTCCAATCTTTTAATAGTAATGATAATAATGATAATAAAAAAAACCGCCGTTCATTTTTCGGTATATTCCCACACATCAATTGCTAGGACGTTATGAGACTAATAAGGGAAAGGAATGACTCCTGGAGTTTTGGGACTTCTTAAATGAACTACCTTAAGGGGACAGGGAACAAAACCTAGGACTTTTTCATCGTCTGCTTTAGGGGGGAACCGTAAAAGAAATGTTAGACCACCGCTGGTACGCCTGCTGAGGTGAAATTTCTTTCTGCGACCCCTGCACGTTCGTTTTCTTTGCAAATGAATGGCTGATCTTGCACGTGATGATATTTTTTTTTTTTTCTCTACATATATTTATATAGAGAGATCTGTATATTCAAATCGGAATCGTTTCCTTAAATCAAGCTTATTTTCTGCAGGGGTGTTCGGTGGAATTGTAAGGTATTTTTATTCGATTTCTTTATATGTCTAGATATATAAAGAATTGTATGAAAACGGCGCAAGTGAAAGATTTCTTCGATTCGTTTTTGTGAGAGAAGAGAAAGTTTGCGGTTCTCGTGACTGTTCCCGAGGGCAAAATGGAATTTTCAGGAAGCGCAATGCGATTTCATCAACTTTTTTTTTTTTTTCGATCTTTCTATGTGAATGTAACTGTAGTGATTTTTTTTTTCTGAAAAAAAGAATCGTAACATTATTTGATTCTATAGTAAAGCGTGTTTTGATTTTCTATCTAAAAGCGGATTATACGATAATAATAAATGGGCTAGTGTAGAATGGAAAAAAATAGTTTATTATTATTATTAACGGTAAAAACCAGAGTTCAGGATGAAATTAACTTACAATGTAAGATATTGCTATGTGTATAAATGTATCGCTCTAAACGAGACCACAAATACCTTTCACAATTCAGAGTGGTGATTATTTAAGGATATTGGCGAAGGGTCTGTCTTTAATCACCACTGCTAATATTCAATTTATGGGCGTGTAATGCCCATGGAGATACTTGGAGATGCCAGTGATGTGATATTTTAAAAATATCTCCTCAAAAAAATAATATTCTTAACTTTTTTATTCTGTATACATTCTTAAGGCTGTTCTCAACTGCTCTGCTCAATAAGTGCAAAACGTTTTGACACATTTACAAATTCCTTTTTTAACGGAAAGATATAAAATTGGAAAGCCTGACCCTGGAAGCGATTGGGAATCGAACTGTGTTTTTCATTTTTTGATCAATTCATTACCTATTGAGTTAGAAGCGAGTTGGATCACGTGACACGGCATTTTTCTCCCCTTACTGACAGGATTTCCTTCTTTCGTTCGGAAGTTCAGTTCAAAATGCTAACTTTGACAGTATTTTCTGAAAGATCTATTGCGTTTACAAGAAAACGGAAAAAACAGTTCGATTACATAGTTTTTGAACAACAGCACCTTCTAGTTTCATGCGTTTCCGAACAAAAATAAATTAAAATTTATGTCAGAAAGTTGACTCTTTGGATTTGAGAACAGCCTTAAACATGTGTCTTGAAATTTAAATATCTCTAAAAGACAGAAGGTGTGTTCGGGTGACCCTGACGACCATGAAAACGTGCAATGAAGGTAGATGACGATGCCAACAGCCTTTTTTCAGTACATTTGGAATGCTATTCTTTGCGTTTGTTTTAAGTCGCTTTTTCTAGAGCCATAGGCTCCGTTTCAACTCCGTTCATGATTTTTCACTATAAAGACCAGTTTGTGATGAGAAAAAACAAACAAACAAACAAAAAAAACTGGGTATTGCCATATGCATATTCATATTTCCTTAAAGGATGCATATTTGCATATGGATATTCATATTTCCTTAAAACAGCCTTAAAGGATGTATTTTTATTTCTAAAAACATACTACCTAATTTTATTTGAAGAGTCAAAATCTTACGCGCACCTCGTCAGTTTTACTAAGATTTTAACACATTAACCCTTTCCGGCGCGGAGTAATTCTGTTTGTAAAATAATGAAATGATGGACTGACACCAGAATTTATAAAGGAACTTATTAGAAAATAAAAACTTGCTATTTTTCACGTACTTTATAAAAGAAAAATTTTAATTAAATATTATTGGTGCCAGTACTCTTAAAATTAGGTGTCATATTTTGTGGAAACCGCCCGCTGAAGAATTAAATTGTAAATTAAATGTTTATTTTAGAAATATTTTGAAAACTAAAAAAAAAAAAGGAGATATCCTTTAAGAACAGCCCACACAGAGACAAAAAGTTAAAAAAATTAATTTTTTGAGGAGATATTTTTAAAATACGAATGCATTACACGCCCATATGGTTAACATAGGCGAGGGGAATTATATATATATAGTCTGTCTTTCTACGTGAGTGTCTTTTTTCCATAAAAAATCATGACATAATTTTATTCTACGGTAAAGTATGTTTATTTTTTTCAGTCTGAAAAATAAATTATATATTATATATCATATAACATCCCTTTTTCTATGCATTTACAAAAAGTACAACAAAGAATAAGGTATCATTCGAAAGTTTTTGAACCGTCTTCTGGTATAGTACACTGACATTTTGTTAAAACATGTTTTTTTTTATCAACAATTATAGTTAATTAAAAATTAAATCATCAGTAAATGAAATGAAATATTTTTCTCAAACGAATGTTGTCATAAAAAATACCGCATCATATCATGCTCAGCAATCATTATAAAATATAAATAGTACAAAAAAGATAAAGTGTGGGTATCTACGGAAGGATTTATTTTATATTTATGAATAAAAAATCAAAATTGAAATTGAAATGTTTAGAAGAAAAAGACACCATCCATCAATCGAAGCAGTGGTGTTTTACATGTAGTTTAAAAGGTATGCTTTCTTATATTAGATTAAATTGTATTATATATATTAAATTTATTTTTCTTTGTTCCGTGTTTTTCCTTAAGCGGATGACGTCATCCTCTAATGCAGTTAAAATAATTTTTCTTTTCTCGCGCGTGCCTTTTGCTATCTTCGATCAGTTTTTACCGTCACATTGATGGAATAAATAAGATGATATTCTGGCTTGACTAATGTTGTTTGTAGCTATTTTTATCCTTGAATTTTTTGAAGTTAAAAACTGCATCTAAAAAATATTATATGTTGCTGAAAAAATATTAAACTTCAATGCGAAATCCTGACACAGGTCCACTGGTTATTATATATTTTTATAATTGTAAGTAGAGTTAATTTAGAATGAAAAGATATATTTTTTAACTCTTAAGAATAAAACCCACGAATTCTAGTAGAGCATTTAGAACATACATCACTTCTATCTATACGAATGTAGAACCCTAGATGAGAACGCACGTATATTTTAAATTTCTGAGTGTGGAGTTCGCAGTGTTCATGACATTTCAGTATAGGGATCTCCAAATGATTTCGTCCCTGTGCCACACTGGCTGCTCTACAAAGTCAATTTGTCCAAATTTAGAGTTCGGAATTAAGTTCACGTGGAGAATCAAATATTTCTATCTATGCGAATGTATAACTTTTTGAATTGGTTTTTCAATGTAAATATCACTATAGCGAATTTTTTCTGAAAAAACTGTAATTAATTAATCTTAAAGATTTAATCAGATTAAGATTAATCTTTAAAATTGCCTGCATGTTTCAAGGATACGAAAAAAGAAAGAAAACACACTTTTATATTTTTTAGCTTACAATACTCTGAAGCAGGGAGGTTCTTAAACTGTGGTCTGCGAACTCCAAGGAGCCTCAGCGAATCTTCAAGAGGATTCGCGAACGTCTCATGTTCATTGCATTATTATTATTCATGTAGAACTGTAGAGAAGTCTTTCGAATTTCCCGAACACCAATGATTTTGACTTAGCAGGTATTACTGTATCTCTATTATTTAATGTATCATTTATTTAATTTTTTAAAAAAACATCAGGGTCCTTAAATCCTAAGGGTCCGCGAAGACAGAGGAAACGCAAAAAGTAGTCCTTTATATGTAACAGTTTAAAAACCGCTGCTCCACACTGTAAAAAAAAAAAAAAAAAAAAAAAAAAAATTCTTAAGTTACGAAAATATAATACAAAAATGAACAAAAATATATTCTGTGAGAAATCTACAATATCTCACTCGGAACATTTGCATACTGCTCAGAAACCAGAATAGAAAAAACCAATGTAAAATCTACTGTGCTCCAGATTTTGGAATATGCCAGAAATAAGTCCAGAAATATGCCGCAAAACTTAAAAAGATCGATAATCACCAATCATCTCAGTAGATACTGTAGTGAAAGTTACTTCAATGTATATGGCGGAGAAACATTTCTTTCAACCTGCCGAAGACCACTCGGAGATTTCCACGACTTTAAACCGAAACTTTTAAATCATGAGGTTGAGGTCTCTTTCATCCTACGAGTGTGAACTTTGTTACTGACATCATGTACCAGTGATCTAAGTGGCTAAGAAAAGTACTAATTGTTCCCTGAAAAATGCCGAGATGATACAAGGAAATGCAAGGGCATTTAAGACATCTTTTGGTATGGAATTGTGATTCCAATTTGTTTTAAGGTTCAGAGTCATAGCTCTGATGCAGATTTTGGACTTTCATTAGATACGGACGATCACATAGAATCCCCGAAGTCTTAGTTCAGTGAAAGCCGGCAAGGCTGTACACTTCTGGCCAAGGAAGGGAAAACAGGTGCTGTCCAGGCTAGGCTGATACGAATAAAGAAAAACGACTCCCCGTCGAATACAATAGAGTATTCACTCCGAGCGGAGAAGTAGATTCCACTGCGAAAGTGAATAGAAAAGAAAGCTACTCTTGATTTACGAGAAAATCTTTGACTGAGAAATCGTTGCTGAATTTGATATGATTTTAATTCAGTTGCGTAACAGTTGGACTCATTAATTAATTACTAGTGCTTACAAGCTATTTAGAGCTCAAATCGTTGTGAACATCATTTAATCTAGAATTTTTATTTTTTGAATACCTTTAGTTTATAATTAACATTTCTTTGGTTTAATGAGTGCGGATCCATTGAAGTTATTACACTACTACTTCACATACAACATTGGCATCCGTCACAGTACAATAACCTATTCCGAGTAACTCATGATTCCAAAGTCGTTCTTTATCATTAGAAATGTCAGAAACCGATATTTTTTCGAGATTCAAAGAATCATTTATAAAAACAATGTTTGCCACTGATTTTCGGATACGTTCCCGAATAGTTTGTATAGCGTCTTCATAAATTTCCTGAAACCGGAATTATGGTTATTAGGATGTTATTAATTCTAAAAAACATTTTCAGCTACCTAATTGAATTTTTGCATGCAAGAGTCACAAAATATTATAAATGTTAATTCTATTAATTTCTCAGGTTTGCCTGTAAAAAATGTTTGTTGAACATGAAAATGTTTACGTGAGACTGGATAGAAATCGAAAAACCTATATTCCAGGTTGAAAAAACTGATTAATAAACTCTAAAAACTACTCGGAAACGTTTCTGAAAATAAGTGGCAGCGAATTATGGTATATTTTCGTATTCGTGATTACACTGTATTTTCATAGATAAAAAATAAATCTTTTTTTACGGTGTAAGAGCTTACAGAATAAAATGACGGGAACCGCATATGAATGCGATATTTAGATTAGAAGATCTAATGCTTTTGTTGTGCTGTCTGTGGTTGCCGTGACTTCTTCCAGGATGTGAATGCATTTAATGTAATTTTTTTAAATTGACTTAAAACAAATTACACAGATTTTAGAGTTAAATACCGCAAACCGCATGCTTTTATCATGATTAGGTCAGGAGGTATAAAATTTTTTTATCTTGTGATGCCGCGCGCGACCCGCACCTCTGACAAAAACTTTAATTTCATGTATCTCAGAATGTATATTTCCATGATTTGTCAACTTCGAAAAGATATATCTATAAAATTCCTTATAAATTATATGTATAAAAAAATCAACAGAGTTTCTATATTATATTTCTAATGCATTTAATCTTCAGGATTTTTGATTTTGAGTAAGAATTGCGAAAATATGCTAATTAATGCAAAAGTCACACATGGAAAAAACTTCATTTTCATTTTTTTCACTTTAAAATTTATTATGAACTTTATAATAAATGTCTTTAAAAATCTTGAAGACAAAAAAATCACACATTTTTAGTACACAACAGTGAAAAAATTATGCAAATCAGGCAAGTGGTGCAAGAGTTATATCAAAAATTATATGTTTAAATATTTTTTAATGTTTTAAAGTTCTCAGTATTTTTTCACATGTAATATGCTCATTATATAAACACATATTTCACAAAAAAATTCATTCGAAAATATCTATAAATAAACATACAGGATTTTTTGTCCGGGACCCCCTTATCCAAGAATATATCTTTTGAAGATTTGCCATACTTAAATTGTTCTAATATCTAAATTTCCTTGAAAGAGGAAGTTACGTCACTTTCTACAATGTTTTTTGTTAATATATTCTTTAAGTTTTCTTCGGAATTTTTAGAGTAAATTTTGTAAATACCTAACATTCTCGTTATAAAATGCACTCATACGAAGGGACTTTTCTTTTTCCTTAAAAAAAAATATTATTTGAAACAAAGGTGTTGGTGTTATTTATGACGACCGGTTATCTGCACAAGGTATATAGATCCTAGGGGGGGGGGGATGCCCTCCGTGGAAGGTCTTTCTAAGGGAACCTAACCCGTATTTACGCAAAGTTTCCCAAGGTTCGAAGGAAACCACGAAAACTCCGAACGGTTAGGCCAACGAGCGCGATTGGCTTCCAACCCAGAACCTCCCGTCTACCAGCTTCGAGAGCAGAACCTCTCAGTCACTAGTCACTGGTGGGGCTATTTGAAACAAAGATTTAAATTTTGAAGACAAATTAATTTTTTTTTCTTTCTGTACTGAAAATTGGAAAACGCATGCAAAATGAATTATTCTTTTAGAACTTATGTCAAATTTTAAGCGTGACTGAAATTTGTAATTTATAATTTTTAAAAATTCAATCTTAATTTTTTACAATTTACATTTAAATTTAAAATCACATTATCGTATGTATAATTTGTTTAAATTAATTTTTTCAATTAATTTTCAGCAGTGAAATTACGCCCGAACTTATTGAATATTAAATATACGTGGATTTTTCATATTGCTAACTAAGCGTAAAACTAACAGAGTGAAAAATGTCCAAGTCGGAAATCGAACCCGTATCCGTGAAATAACGGGACTTGGGCATTTTTCACTCTGTTGGTTTTACGCTTAGTTGGCAATGTGAAAAATTCGTGAACTTAATATTCACGTTTACATTTATTTAAATATGCATTTCAAGAGAAAAATGGGCAAAAATATTTAAAAATAAGAAAAAAAAGTTAAATTTTGTTTCGCGGACCACTTTCAGTTATACGATATGTAAATAACAAAACAAAAAAGAACAAAAATTTATGTATCAGGCATAGATTATGAAACACTTTCCAACATCAAATAGTATTATTGAGAAATTTCATTTTTTATACAATGACATCAAACCCTAGTCCATCCTGTAGCCGAAATCTTTTGTGTAGCTCTGTAAATAAACGATAAATGCTACCCACTCTATAATCTATAAAACATTCTGTAGTGTACCTCAGTGATACTTTTTAATTTCATTATGTTTTAAGTATAGTATCATCTCATCTCTTAAATGCATATCAAACAATTTTTTCCGATACAAAACTTTCGTGGGCTTCGCAAACGAACTATAAATGCTACATATTCTGTACTCTTGAGAAAACTTGATTTTGTCTACCTCAATGATGTATATTCATACAATTTTTTAAAAGTATGTTTGTTTAAAATATGCATCTTTATGTTTCAAGTAACGCCATTAAAATGTGTCGGAAACGTTTTTTCCCATAGACCATAATGTAACGGAATTGTTTTGTGTGTACCTGTAAACGAATTATAAATACTACCCACTTCATTTTCAATACCACACATTCTATAGTTAATCTCATATAAAAATTACGTGATAATCTGAGTATATTTACGACAGTTACAGCGCGGATACATTATCAGACGGACAGCTAGACAAACTGCATTCATAATACCATACATTCTATAGTTAACCACAATAATGTATAAAAATTACATGATAATTCGAGTATATTTACGAGAGTTACAGCGCGGATATATTATCAGACGGACAGATAGACAGACAAACTGAATTCATAAACACTTTTCAACTATATTGGAAAGTATTAAAAAGAAAGTAAATAAAAGAGTTTAATTATATATTGTTAATTTTATTAATAGAACTGAATTATGCGTTACACTATAAACTTTTGTCAGTAAACTCTTATATGGACCACTACCTTTATTAATTTGCTTTATGCCTTCAGTTATGTTACATTTTCGGATACCTCACGTTTTTATTTTACTTGTCGTTCGACCCATTCATTAACGATATGCTCCTGTATAAGCATTTCAAGATTTTTCATCAATTTGTTCTGTTACTGGCATATTTGAAAAAAAAAAAAGAAGACTAACATTATGGTTATAGTATGATTATAGTAATTCCTAACATAATATTATTATTATTAATGTAAAGTTTATATTATATAAAATATCAGTAGTTTATTTGTTTTTAAGTTTTCCCTGTTTTGTGACAATGTACTTTTTCGGCAGCTTTAATCTTTTTTTCCCTTTTTTTTTCTTTATTAATGTTTTAATATTCTTATAGCCTCAATATTAAAAGCTTTATCACATTCTATAAGGTATAATTATAACGAGGAAATTGAAAAAGAGTGCCTAAAATTTTTTTCATTTACTATATGCTTAAATATTAAAATGAATATCTATACCCAGAATTAAATTTTTCATACGTAATTTCACATTTATTAGTGTAGTATGCTAAAGTGACTCGACACAAAAGTAAATATACGTCTATATCTGAATCTATATATATATTTCAGAAAAGTAACAAAAGCCGTAAAACAATACCTGTTACCATTTTTATCTAAGTGGCTGGAAAAAAAAAATTCATTGTTCAGAAAAAACTCTCTTTTCGTAACTAAATTGCGAACATTTATTTACTGTTGCACGTTGATACAGGAAAATACACATAAAAACATAATTATAATGCTCTACTTGGCCTAAAATATTTTTTCCTATAAATTATCAGCAAAAAATATATAAGTAATTATAATTTGCTTCTAGCATCATTGAAAAAAATTACAAAAAAAAAACTTATTCTTTTCAATTTATTAGTTAGTTTCTTATTTTTAATCCCCGAGAAAACCTAAAAAACTGGAAAATACTTTTCGTCCTTTTTTCGTATTTTTTCCCTTTTAGTCACCATAAATGTGAAGTAATTCTTATTATTTTTTCCCCCTTTTTTATGTATGCATAACACTTGTGTGATTCTGTTTATGGATAGTGAAGCTCATTAATGTAAATAACTTAAATAATAAAAATACAGCTACTGATAAAGTCAACCATAAAATTTGTAATGTAAAAACATAACATAAATAGCAAACTTTTTTAGTTTTTAAAGAATCAGAAGGCTAATAATTAGATTTGGTCAAAAAGTTTGTCCACTAGTTTTATCAGTGATTTTTTTTAAGTTCAATAGAGAATTCAAAAACAGAAAAGGAATTTTTTTCTGATATTTTCAAAATTAAATACATACAAATAAAAGAAAAACGATTACATACTTTAATAAATTTTTTTATTAAACGGGTGTATCATGGATAACAAGAGGAAAAAAAACCCATTAACGGAGAAAAACTATGTTTCTGAATTACAGTCCTTGAAGAAGCAAATAACACGAAGTAAAAAAAGGGAAAAATCTAATGTAATGAATTTAACTTGGAAGTAATAAAAAAATCCATCTTATTATTCTAACTTTTTCACCAAATTACGAACTTGTCTCAAGACGAAAAGCAAATCGGAACAAATGGAATGCATCCTATTAATACTGATGATGGGCATTTCCTAAACAGGAAAGGTGTTTTTTCTGGTGTCAAATAACACCAAGCAGCATATTTCTTAACCACACATAATCATTAGACCGGTGCCTATTGGTTAAAGTAGATTCGGAATTATTATGAATATGTGATCACAAACAGGGTTTGAAATACGAATAATAATTACTGAAGGTTTATTAGACTATTGCCTCCTGCTTAAAGAAGGTATGAAGCTATTCGAGCTCGAACAAGTTTTCAAATACATCAGCTTTAACCAACAAATTTCTTCACCATGAATATTTATTCGACCGGCGCATGCTACTTAAAGTAGATTTGGAACTATTGTGATTGTGCGAGCCCGAATCACGTTTAAAATCCATCACCCAACGAGTAGAAATTAAATTAAAAAAATCAAAAACCCCGACTGCGTAAATAGCAACCCAATTAATTATTTCTCATCAATTTGAAACTATTTTTTATATTAACTAGCTTATTTTTATTTACTTGTATATTGATGACTTTTAAGTTGTGTTTAATTGTTAGTTCCTGCCTATAAATACTGTTTTGATAAGGCCTATAGATGTCTATGAAGGTTAGAGTTGCAGTAAAGCTAGAGATCCAACCTACACAACTTCCAGGTTGTGTAATATTTAAACGAAGCTTCTGACTGTAAAATAGCCAATGAAACATCGTCTTTAGTTTGAAAGACCTGTCTAATGATATGCCAGTCAGTATGGTGCTTACAAAATTCTTTTCGCCTCTACCGCCATTTTGTATTTTACGGCCACCATTTTGAATTTATAAAAACAAAACCTAGCCTATAACCATCGGACAAATAAGACGAATCGATAGAGACCTCATTCATTAAAATTTCTCCAGCCGTTGGGATGTTTCGAGTGTATAAAGAAATCCACATACCCAGATACGCGTGAAACACATAACTTTTCTTTGGCAGTCGGATAAAAATAGCCCATTTCTTGACGTCAAAGGTTCATTAGACCGGCACCATATACCTCCTGCTTTAGTCCATTTCGAACTAATATGAATATGTGAAACCCAAGAACGTTTCAAATCCTTCAACTCCCACCAGCACATTTCTCGATCGCGAATGTTCACTAAAACTATGGCTCCTGCTTAAAATGGATCCGGTACTCTTAAGAATATGCAAACCAGCAAAATTATGTTTCAAATTCATCAAGTACAACTAGCGCATTTCTTGATCACGAATTTTCGTTAGACCGATACCGTACCTCCTGTTTAAAGGGTTTTCAGAACTATTATAAATATAGGGTGATTCTAAAGTCATTACACATTTCAGTGATATACTTACTGAATATTTTTTTTCTGGCAGGTAATAAGCCAGAATGCTAACCAAGGAAGAACGAATCGTTGCTGGGCATACCACATCAACCTTGTGCATAAGCTTGAAGCTGAGGTCTGTGCAGTCAGACAAGCTATGTGTAATGACCAGCTAGAAACTGTTGAAAATGATAATTTGATGCAAAATGTCTTGTTCAGTGATGAGGCTACATTTTACACCTGCGGACATGTGAACAGATACAATTATAGGATCTAGGCAGACGTACAACCAAGTGTGATGCAGGATTGGCAACGAGACACAGCCAAAATGAATGTGTGATTAGAGATAACGAGGACAACAGTTTACGGGCTCCTCATGTTAGCAAAATAAACCGTTACTGGAAATACATACTTCGATATGTTGGAACAGTTTTTGGAACCTCTGTTTGATATCTGATGGGATTATAGATACTGTTGCTTTTCAGCAGAATGGGGCACCATCCCATTTCGCCCTTATCATTTTAGACTATCTGAGTCAAGCTTTTCCCGGTAGATGGATATAATTCGTGCCTCCCCAAGGATGTAGGTACCCGTTCTCTTGACCTGATGTCCTTAGACTTTTTTACCTGGCATTTATCAAGTCTAAGATTTACAAGATGAATATCCACAGCACTGAACAATTAACTCATCGGATTCTAGGCGCAGCTGCCAGCTCTGCTTGAGAAAAATTTGCGGTCTACGGTGGAGTGCTGGTGGCTGTGTTTAGACATGCAAGGTGGTCACATTGAAATGTATTAAAACTATGTCCTATTGTGACATAAGTTTCAGTAAATCACAAAATGTATAGTGACTTTGGAGTAACCCTGTATATTAATCCAAACAAAGATCAAAATCTATCTTCCATCAGCATATTGCGTGACCGCGAATGTTGTCTAAACCAGTGACTTCTACTAAAAGTTGATTCGGAATTGCCATCATGTTGTCCGGACCTACTGCATGCCAGTCCAAACAAGGTTTCACATCCATCGAATCCGACCAGCACATTTCTTGAATACGAATATTTATTAGACCGGTCTCGTACCTCCGATTTAAGTGGATCCGGAATAACTATGAATAAGAAGTGCCTGAACAAAGTTTCAAATCCATCAAATCCCACTAGCACATTTCTTGACCATGAATATTCGTTACTTCCTGTTTAAAGTGGATTCGAAACTATTGTGAATACGGAACAAGGATTCTGGGAATTCCCGCCAGAAAATGAGTGATCAATTGACCGTAAATACAGCTTACAGTAGATTCCGAACTGCATCAAATATGCAGGCTCGAGAAAAGTTTCAAATTCGCTAACTGAGCCGTTCAGTGCACTCTATTAAATGAAAATGTTCTGTATAAACAGTTAAAGTTATTGTAACTATAAAAATATTGCATCTATATAGTTTTTTTTTTTTTTGGGGGGGGGGATATTTTGATTTTACTCATTAATTCTCTCTTAATCATGGGTAACTTTTTATCATTGTATAAACATATAAAAATATTTTCAATGTTCCTTTGTTTAAAAAATCGCCACTTAAAATGGAATTAGTCGAATTGTCTTCTGAACACCTCAGTTCTTACTCCAGCATATTGCTTGCCTACGAGTATAATCATTTAACTGGTATCTCCAACAAAAACGTATTTTATGCACATGAGCAGGTGTTAAAGCGGCACGTCCAGTTTAAAGTAGAAGTATTATGAATGAGGATTTCAAATACAGCTTCTCCGGTCAGAATATTTGATGCCCACGAGCGATCATTAAATCGCTATCTCCATCTTAAAGTAGATTTCGAACTATTTTGAATGCGAGAATACAGTTTTGAATCGGGTATTGTGCAAAACAATATCTCATATCCACGAGTAGTCATTTAACTGTTATCTCTAGCATAAAATACATTCAGAAGTATTATGAAAACGCGAGACCAAAAAAGGTTTTGGATTCAGAATCTCCGGTTAGAATATTTTATGTATACGAGAAATTATTAAAATGATATTTTCAGCTTTCAGTAGATGTATTAGTAAGGCCCAAGACAAGACAAGACTTTGACTTCAGCTTTTCTAGCCAACATATTTCATGCCCACGAGTCATCATTAGACCGATATCTCCATCTTAAAATAGATTTTGAACTATTATGAATGGCGAACTCGAATAAAGTTTTGAATTGAGCATTGTCCAAAAGCATACCTCATGTTCACGAGTAATCATTTGAATGTTATTTCTAACATAAAATACATTCAGAACTACTATAAACACGCGAGCTTGAAAAATATATTTAATTCAGTATCTCCGGTAAGGATATTTTATGCCTACGAGTGATTATTAAAATGGTACTTTCAGCTTTCAGTAGATGTATTAGGAATGTCCAAGCCAAGACAAGTCTTTGAATTCAGTATTTCTAGTCAACACATTTCATGACCACGTGGGATCATTAGATCACTGCCTCCAATTTAAAGTAGGTTTCAAACTATTATGAATGAGCGAACTCGAATAAAGTTTTGAATTGGGCATTATCCAAAAGCCTATCCCATGTCCACGAGTAATCATTTAACTGTTATCTCAAGCATAAAATACATTCAGAACTACTATGAACACGGGAGCCCGAAAACGGTTTTTGAATTCAGCCTTTTCCGTATATCAATGTTTTATGCGTACCAGCGAGTATTAAAACGCTACTTTCAGCTTACAGTAGACATATTATAAATGTGCAAGTGCAGACAAGACTTTGAATCCAACTTTTTTAGCCAGTACATTTCACACCACGAGTAACCACTAGACCGCTATCTCCAGGTTAAAATAGATTCCTAACTACTATGAATACGCAAACTCGAACAAAGTTTCGAATTAGACATCGATCTGCAGCATATTTCTCGCCCACGAGTAATCTTTTAACTGGTATCTCCAGCAAAAAGTAGATTTAGAATTATTATGAATACGCGAACCTAAAGATTGTTTTGAATTCGGAAGCTCCCGCTGGTATATTTTATGCACACTAACAATTATTAAACCGGCACTTTCAATTTAAAGTAGACGTATTATGAATGTGCAAGCCTAGCCAGGACATTGAATTTAGCTTCTGCCACCAGACAGTTTCACACCCACGAGTGACCATTATACCGCTAACTCCAGTTTAAATTAGTTTTCGAACTACAATCAATACGCTAATCCGTACAAGATTTCGAATTCGGCATCTTACGCCAGCATATAATGAGAATTTAATTTCCATGAGAGATCAACAGACCGGTACCTGTAGCTTGATGTAGTTTCAAAACTATTATAAATACACTAGCCTGGACAAGGTTTCGATATAGGCATCTCAAACCAGCACGCTTCCTTGGCTCGAGTGATCATTTAGACTGGTAGCTCTAGATTGATAAAAATTCAGAATTATGATGAAGAAACGGAACTAGTAACCAACGTTGTGCTCTGGCTAATTTTTCACTCCAGTTGGATTTATTGTATTTATTGTATGTATGTCTGTATAATATTTATATATGCCTTTAACAGTTGGATGCAGGCGTTATTTATGTGTGTATGTGTGTTTTAATATAATATTGTATTATGTGCGTTTAATTTATTATTATGCAGATCGATGGAATAGTAAAATCTATTCATCGTTGTCCCGTCATCCAAGGCTGTCTTATTGAGGGCTCGTGACTTTGCCAATATGGTTTATTAGTGAAAAATTGTAGACACAAGTATCGGTCGGAGTGGCTCAGTGGTTAGAGCAAGAGTCTAGTACGCTGCGGTCCCAGGTTCGATTTCTGGCTCTGGCTAATTTTTCACTCCATTTGGGTTTATTGTATTTATTGTATGTATGTCTGTGTAATATTTATATATACCTTTAATGTTGCGTCCATTTGATAGGAAGACTTGGTTTAACACTTTTCTGATTTTTAAATTTTGAAGAAAATAACTATTCAACACGACCTGAGTAGTGTAAAAAAGTAAAAAATGTTTTTTAAATGTTACTTGAAATCTTCCACTAGAATTTTCATCTTTATTGTTCACGTCAATAAATACAAAATACAAATTTGCCTGATTTATGCAATGTAACAGGTTTGATATAAAAGTACACATGTTTTCCTGATAACATTTTACTTTCTGTCTTTGAATAACTATTACATAAAATAAAAATCTTACTACTATGTCTGGTTTCCAATCCTTATGTTTTTACACGACAAATGTGCAATATATAGCATAATAATGCTATCAAGTAGAATAAATTAGCGCCATTTAAATTACATCTGATTGCTACAAACATTGAAGAAAGCTCAGATTTGTTTAAAATACAGGATGCGAAAAATGTTTTCATGAATTACAAAAATATCAATTTTTCTGTTTAGATATCTAAATAGTAACAATATTTTGATATTATATTGGTGATATAGTATGTGATTAGTCATGTGTTTGAAATGTTTATTGATTTTTTTCTTGTTTTTTTTGTTGTTGTTAAGGCAAGTTCCAGGTGTATGGGTAGTGTAAGTCACATAGGTGCAAATGTCTACGATTTTGAGCACCAATATATTAGAAGGGAAAAATGAAACTTACTTTATCGGAGATATCTCCGTAATTTAATAAGGTGAAGAAAACTTTCAAAAATAACGATGTCCAAAAAAGCATAGCAGTTACCAGCTATGACTTACACTACAACAAGTAATATAAAAATTTTGTTTTTAAAGTCAATTCCTACATAGGTCATCAAAGAAAAATTTAATATAATCCCTTAAGCTAATATTAGTTTTTGTTGCATTAAAATATCTCAATTTGTGGATTTTCCATAATCAAGTAGGTTTAGAATGGAAGTCTATGGGAATTTGGCGAAATATTAGAGATATCGCCAAATTGGCGTCACTTTTGGCGATTCATTTTGGTTGCCAAATTTGGCGATATATCGCCAAGTTGGCGAAAAACTTGGCGGTATTTGGCCACAGAACAGGGTCCCCCCTATGGTAACTCCCCTTATAGATATGAAGATGCATTAAATGATGTTCAATAACCAATGACCGTCATTTTGTCTCCCATATAAAACTAAAATTAATTAAAATTTAATTAATGAATTAATATTTGAAAAATCTGTATTAACATCAATTGTCAACCAGTACAAGTTAAAAAAAAAAAATCAACTTGATAGAATGAATAATAAGTATTTTATTAACGATTGAAAATTTGAATAAGATATATAAATATAGGGAGAGTGTGAACTAATAGTAGGAATTGAAAAATCCATGGAATTAGTTTTAAGAAAAAACATGTAAAGAAAAGACAAAAATGTCTCCTGTCAAGGGCGTAGATATTTGCGAATTGTATAAAAGCTCTTTCAGTTGGACAGTCATTTAACGAACAAATTAATAGGATATCGGCTCCTACCGAATGGTCTGCACATTCCGCTTAGGTGGTAGTTAGGAATGGGGTAAAGTCAGGGGCAAAATATCATCTTTATTTTGTGGGAAATTGTGTGAAAATCCAAAAAATATTTATCGAAAATATCCTCGACAAAACTGTAATTTCATGGATCCATTATGTACTTCAATTTTAACAAGAACGAAAAATCACGCAACAAGCACAGATTATGAAACACTTTCCAACATTAACAGAATATTATTAAGAAATTTCATTTTTTCATAGAGCGAAATGAGATATCTAAATAAGCAACTTAAAAAAAAAAACAAAAAAAAAAAAACAAAAAAAAAAAAACAGATAACTCAGTAAAAATCTATTTTCAACAATTGACGTACATATCCAGTAAAGTATGGGAAGTCTCTCGTGTACACTGCAAATAGAAGCGTCTTAAATTAAGACACATATGTGACTGAAAAAGTATTTCAGACACTTAAGTGCCTGAATATGAAATTTCAGACATCACAGATGTTTGAATTTAAGACACATATGTGTCTTACTGGTATTATGGTATGGATGAACTGAAAGAAATGTCTGAATAATGATGAACCGTCTGATATTAAGACACTTGGAAATTCAGACACTTAAGTGTCTGAATGCAATACAATTGTATCATATGTATGATGGCCGTATATACAATTGCATTACAATATATATGCCAGGATAATCAAGAAACGTTTTCGAATGGATGACAGATGTTTAAAATACTTTTCCATGCATTAAATTTGGTATTAATTTATAAAACAATCAACGCGATTAGACCATATTATGTCTGTCAAAATTATAAAAATCCGTTTATTAAGTTTTGGAAATAAGTTATTTATAGTGCAATAGTTAATTAACGAATTGTCTTTCACAAAATATAAAGTTTTCCAAATAATTATATTAAAATAATCTACCAGCTACCATCCCTCCCCCCCCCCCCCCCTCCTTCCACAAACACACAATTTCCTAATAATGTCTTAGGATGGGTTTCGCCGACCAGAAGCAATTTAAAATAGTGCGACCCTACCGTAGTGGGCTATTATAGTGTTTTTAATGGCTTGACGAAGGGAATCGCTGTATGGAAGTAATCCCTGGACTTTTCTAAATGTTAAACAAAAATTTGAAATATGAAAATTGTTTAAAAGTGTGATGACAAAATTCTTATTTAAGAGGCACTTCAGTCAAGTGAAAAGATTCGTTCGCTAATACTAATCCTATGGAAAAAATTTATAAAGATACCTCGGTTGCATTTCGCTCTTTTTAAATGACTTTTTTTTGCATTGGATAGCTGAGTTCGATCTGTTCAAAGGCGGTTTTTTACATTTACGATTTTGATTTTACATTTTTTTTTATGAGGATGCTTTCAGTTTCGAAACCGGTTTCGAAAACGAAAGTGTCCTCATTAAAATTATACGCAATGAAAAACGAAAAAGTAAAGTACGGCCGTTATACAGATCGATCTCAGCTATCCAATAACAAAAAAAAATGGAATGCAACCAAGATATCTTTATAAATTTCTTCCATAGGGATAGCATTAGCGAACGAATCTTTTCACTTGACTGAAGTAACATCCTACTGCCTTCGCCTGAAAGCATCATAATTGTAATAATTATATCTTATAGTGGGTAATTGTAACGGAATAAACAAAATATTAAAGGAGGATTAATTAAAAAAAATCTGTTTATATTCGTGCACCATTTCACTTCCTGCGATAAAAATCTAATGATTTGAACTCACTTCTCAGGTAACGTATTTCCAATCCTGTCCAGTCCGAGCTCAAAGTCAATGATTACGTCACTAACGGAAAGCGGAAAAAAGTGCTGACAGGGGTGAATTATCTTTTGAGAAGACACATTAAGCCTGTTACCTCGTTGATATTTTAAATGAAGATATTTTCAACGAGTGTGTTTGGAATGGTTTCCTGATTTTTTTAGTTTAAAATATTGTGAAATGCTAATAGAAATATTCTTATTAAAATGCATTGTATGGATTTGGACTATTTGGATTTGGAAACTCATACTCATTATAGTACGTTCTTATTACGGCAAGTCTGTCTATTGTTTGGCGTGTGTTCAAAATTAGGCATATGGAAAAAGAATAATTGATTACTAATCGAGAAATTCCTACGGATTTTAGAAACTCACATTAATATTTTTCATTATATCTGTTATGCATTAGTGCATTAGGTAGAAGAATGCAGTGCCAAGAATATATATATATATATAAAAAAAAAAAAAAAAAAAAAAAAAAAAAACATACAACATTTTTCAAAAATAGCGCTTTACCGGTACTTTGTGAAATAGTTTATTCATCATAATGGATTACACTTTAAAAGGTAAGAAATAATGCATTTGTATGATTATGTGAACTCAGTTTGAAATAGAAATTTTATAGTAAAATAGTGAACTTTGTGTAATGCTATTTATCATTTACATTATTTTTTTTAGAATAATTTGCATATTTAAGTTTTTTTTTTTATATACAATAAATATTTTTTGTTTTAAAAGGCTCGTGTGTTCATTTGTGTGTTTTCAATAAATCATGACTTTCAATGTAATGAATTTGTTTAATATTTTTTAGACTTCCGTTTTATAAATTAATAAATATTTTATAGTCTCGAAGTAATTTTTCCTGCTTGTTTACATATATATTTAATGATTTCTAAATAGCTCGATCGAATTGCAGTTTTCATTTTACCTATATAAACAAAGCTTATATATATAAATAAAAAGGATCTTTCTAATGATATTTCATTATTAATTTTTTTCCTTACAATTTCCAGTTACTTTATATTTATGATATAATTTTACATATTAATTTTTATTTTTTGCAACATCATGATAAGAGTATCATTTCATTTAATTCTCTTACAGAGTATATTTTCGAAATAGATGTTTTAATATTATCAAATTTAAATTTACATAGGGTAAATCTTTTGAAAATGCACAAGCTTTATATGACGGATATAGAACATGAAAAGAAATCGTAAAAGCACCAGAGTGAAGTTATTGTGAATATCTCGATATTTTATTTTTTAAAAAAATTATTTTTTCCGATGGTAAATAAATCCTACTTACAGGGTGTCCCAAAAAGGACTGACTGATTTTAAAATTCAATAACTTGCAAACGGTGACAGATATTTAAAAAATTCTTGCAGGAGGGTTATGCATAAGGTCAAAAGTTTTATTACAGTGATTTTCGATTTTAGTTCGAATTACAAACAATAGATGGCGCTGTAAGCAATAGTCGCTAAATACAGGCTCGATTTCTGGTCCTTTCTCTTGTTCCATGCAGAAAAAGGAGATGGAAATGTATTATCCGGGCCACGAAGTACCAAAAATCGAGCCTGAATTCAGCGTCTATTGATCGCAGCGCCATCTATTGTTTGTAATTCGAACTAAAATTGAAAATCACTGTAAAAAAAAACTTTTGACCTTATGCATAACCCTCCTGCAAGAATTTTTTAAATATCTGTCACCGTTTGCAAGTTATTGAATTTTAAAATCAGTCAGTCCTTTTTGGGACACCCGGTATATAGTATTTATTTCTTTTTAAATAGTCCTCCTGAAAACTTGTTTCAAAAATACAAAATCTGCTTTGATTTTCTGTGTTCCATATCAATAACATATTTAATTTTCAAGACACTGAGACAGCCTGAAAATATACTTTAAACAAGGAATAAAAATCGTTGTAATTAATCTAAACTGTGCTCAAAATTATTTAAAGAAATCAAGCTGCATAAAATCCTATTAAAAAAGTGCTGATATTTAATATTTTGAGATGGTGATGATGGTTGAAGTTATAAATATTTTTATAATTATGTTCGATCTGAGTATATATTTTTATACTACTGTTAGGCATGTTTTCTCGCTTCTTAATTTATTTCTGTATTAATTACCATATATTTTTCGAAATTTTAAACAACCCCCCCCCCCCTTTTCTATGTTTTTTTAAAAATTTGTTAAAACAATATTCTTTAATTTTTGTTCTAATATGATACTAGAACCTTTTGTTTAATTGTTGTGTGTTTTCCTCCTATCATTGAGTTTAGAATCCTGTAGGACTTTCTAGGTGGTATTGTCTGAGTCTTGTCAGTATTTTTCATTTTTACAATTGGGTTGGAAATGTGTATTAGTAATTAAAGTCAAAAGAAATGAATGTAGTTAATTACTATTTAGCGTATAGTCATATACAGGATTCAGGGTATTGGTAACTCAGTGTTTAAGGAGAAAATCCCACAACACTATCATTTGTTTTTATAAGTTATTTTTATCGTCATGTTAACAGAAAAGAAAATATGCTTTGACTTCTTTCTCAAGTCACTTTTTATGTATTTAATGGGGAGAGAGAAGAGTGATCCATGAAAGAAAAAAAAAATCTGATTTGGGGGAAACAAAAATCGGATTTTTAGGATTATTTTGTATATGATAATTTAGCATATTTTTATAATTATGTTCGATCTGAGTATATATTTTTATACTATTGTTAGGCATGTTTTCTCTCGTCTTAATTTATTTCTGTATTAATTACCATGCATTTTTCGAAATTTTAAACAACCCCCCCCCCCCTTCCCTATGTTTTTTAAAAAATTGTTAAAACAATATTCTTTAATTTTCGATCTAATATGATTATACCAGAACCTCTTGTTTAATTGTTGTGTGTTTTCCTCCTACCATTGAGTTTAGAGTCCTGTAGGACTTTCTAGGTGGTGTTGTCTGAGTCTTATCAGTATTTTTCATTTTTACAATTGGGTTGGAAATGTGTATTAGTAATTAAAGTCAAAAGAAATGAATGTAGTTAATTACTATTTAGCGTATAGTCATATACAGGATTCAGGGTATTGGTAACTCAGTGTTTAAGGAGAAAATCCCACAACAGTACAACACTATCATTTGTTTTTATAAGTTATTCTTATCGTCATGTTAACAGAAAAGAAAATATGTTTTTGAATTCTTTCTCAAGTCACTTTTTATGTATTTAATGGGGAGAGAGAAGAGTGATCCATGAAAGAAAAAAAAAATCTGATTTGGGGGAAACAAAAATCGGATTTTTAGGATTAATTTGTATATGATAATGTAGCATATTTTTATAATTATGTTCGATCGGAGTATATATTTTTATACTATTGTTAGGCATGTTTTCTCTCTTCTTAATTTATTTCTGTATTAATTACCATGTATTTTTCGAAATTTTAAACAACACCCCCCCCCCCCCCGTCTTCCCTATGTTTTTAAAAAATTTGTTAAAATAATATTCTTTAATTTTCGATCTAATATGATTATACCAGAACCTCTTGTTTAATTGTTGTGTGTTTTCCTCCTACCATTGAGTTTAGAATCCTGTAGGACTTTCTAGGTGGTGTTGTCTGAGTCTTATCAGTATTTTTCATTTTTACAATTGGGTTGGAAATGTGTATTAGTAATTAAAGTCAAAAGAAATGAATGTAGTTAATTACTATTTAGCGTATAATCATATACAGGATTCAGGGTATAGGTAACTCACTGTTTAAGGAGAAAATCCCACAACACTATCATTTGTTTTTATAAGTTATTTTTATCGTTATGTTAACAGAAAAGAAAATATGTTTTTGACTTCTTTCTCAAGTCACTTCTTATGTATTTAATGGGGAGAGAGAAGAGTGATACATGAAAAAAAAAAAAATCTAATTTTGGGGGAAACAAAAATTGGATTTTTAGGATTATTTTATATATGATAATGTAGCATATTTTTATAATTATGTTCGATCTGAGTATATATTTTTATACTATTGTTAGGCATGTTTTCTCTCTTATTAATTTATTTCTGTATTAATTACCATGTATTTTTCAAAATTTTAAATCCCCCCACCTTCCATATGTTTTTTAAAAATTTGTTAAAACAATATTCTTTAATTTTCGATCTAATATGATTATACCAGAACCTCTTATTGAATTGTTGTGTGTTTTCCTCCTACCATTGAGTTTAGAATCCTGTAGGACTTTCTAGGTGGTGTTGTCTGAGTCTTGTCAGTATTTTTCATTTTTACAACTGGGTTGGAAATGTGTATTAGTAATTAAAGTCAAAAGAAATGAATGTAGTTAATTACTATTCATATAGTAATAGCATTTATATTGTAGTAAGTATAGTATAGTATTTATATTGTAGTTAATTACTATATACTGGAGTACCCTAAAATCAGAGGGCAGAGAAGCATCCCAGTTTACCCACGTTGCAACCAGCTCTGCTTTATGGTAACAAATTATTCCATTTATAAAAAATGATTCAATGTGGAACATGGCTGCGTATATGGCTTAGAAAGAAAAATGGTCAAAGATGGCTTCATATTTATGCCCCCCCCCCCCCAAAAAAGGCTCAAAGATGGCCGCAATTAAGACATTTGAAATGTCTGAAATTCAGACGTAAGAAGTGTCTGAAAAATTTAAGACGTTTTAAAATGTCTGAAATTTGAACACTGCGTTTCAGACACTTAAATGTCTGAATTTCAGACATTTCAGTTTACAGTGTAGTCCTGTATGCGATCTATACAATTTACATACGCCACCTAATGCACTCAAAATTTGATCAGTTTAAAAATGCATACCGCTGATAGACACTGCAATTATCGATCATAGTAAGTCCTTTAAACGAATTCTTTTTGTGCCTCTGGAAATGAACAATAGATCTTATACCCTCTATACTCTATAGAAAATATGCAGTGCACTTCATTGATTTCGTTTAGTTTGATGCTTCATGACACCACTATAACTCACCTCAAACAATTCCTCCTCTTCCCTCCCCCCCCATGGATCACAATGTATTAAATTCCTTTTGTGCGTCGCTGTAAACGAATTATAGTTGCTACTTATTCTATACCCTTGACAGAGACTGTTGTTGTTCATCTCAATGATGTATATCAATATTATGATTGAAATATTGTAGCATCAATAAAATGCACCGTTAACGACTTTTTCCGTAGCCCGTAATGTAATAGTATCCTTTTGTTTGCCTCTGTAATAGAACTATAAAAACTAGAAATTTGATTTTCAATACCGAACATTCTACATTAAATCTGAATAACATATCAAAATTTTAAAGCAATCCGAATATATTCACGAGAGTTAGAGCAAAGCAGACAGAGAAGAAGAATTTACAAACACTTTTCAACTATGTTGGAAAGTATTAAAAAAAGGATTTTTTAAGAGGAGTCTGCATCAGTCCATTCTGTTCGTTAAATAAGATTTCAACTGTAGTAAATAGATTTTCGCCAATTCACAAAACACCCATTTGTGTGCCATGAGACAATTTTGTCTTTTGAGTTTTTCGATTCATGTTTTTACCTAACAAAAGAAAAAAGTTTAAAGAATACTGGTAACATACAACTAAAGGCCTACATCCTCATATAACATCCATATATTTTCAATATTTAAATATCTAAATAGAAAAAAAAAGTATTTCTTTGAAGCATCAAAACTTTTTCTACTTCTTTTATAATTCTCTTGCATCATAAACGATACCAAATACAGTGAAAGGTTAAAATTAACTCTATATAATTATTTTAGATGGGATACAAAGATGAAAGATGTAAATTGAAAGTTTTAATACATTGTTTAAAAATAATTGACGTGTAATCTCTCTAGCTGACCATTTCCAGCGAGAGGAAGAACGGAAGAGAGAGGAGAAGCTGAATTATTCCTGTAGCAACACGAAGACAAAACGCACCACTGCCTCTTGACCGAAGTTTCTCCTCGAGTGAAACTGATCATTTAAAGTTTTAAAAGCTTCCGGGATTTTCACGGTGAAATTCCCTTTCTTCTGAGTCGGCCATTATTTATTCGTGAATAAAGTTTACCAACCATTTATCTATGCTGAATCTGAAGAAAGCGCCTATCTATCAGAACGTAATCCCGCCCACGGTGAAACCAAATGGCCAATGCCGGATAAGGCTAAGTCGCCGTCCGTTTGATAAGTGGACACATCGGTCAAGAAATTCCTTTTTTCTTCTCCTAGAATTCCTCAGATTCAAGACTGAATATTCACGCATCTATTTGTAATTTTAAAAGGCGCTAAATCAGAATATTCCACTATAGTACGATGGTAAATTTGGCGAAATTAGCAAAGTCAATTTATCAGCGATGTGGGAATGGATTTTAAACATATTCTGGCAATATCTTTTAAGTAATTTTAAGTTAGCGTAGACTTAGATCATCAAAAACTTTAGGTTGCATCATAGTTGTATCTGTGGGGTTTTAAAAATAAAACTGCCTTAGAGCTCTATCTAGGAAGCTGTATAATGGGCTATAATTAGAATTGGACGTTTGTCGAGGATAAAAATATTTTAATACCGCTAACTCCAAACGATAATCTTCGTGGTACATTTCTTCTGCAAATCTTATAGAAATCTATCACAATTTATTTGGAAATAATGGTGTTAAAGCTTTTTGGTTCCCTTTTTTCCGAGACAAATTTCCAGTCATGATGTAAATTTTGAAAACTGAACATTTCAGATCATCCAATCGAGATTTTTTTTTTTTTTAATATCACAGAAAAGTGTTCTACACAGGTTATTTTGCAAGCTGAAAAATTAGCAGCGGCGTTCTTTTCAGTGTGGAAGAAATATTAACAAAAACATAATTGGCGCTATGAATCAGTGAATTCCAAACTTCTGACAAACTTCGCCTGTTACTGATTTCTTTTATATTAGATTCATCATTTGCACATGTACGCAACGACTCAGTTATGAAAAAGATCGAATTTTACAGAAAACTTTTTGAACGATACTTTTTTCAATAAAAATTGAGAGAATAATAATGAAGTGCCATTTGTCAAATTTTCTTGCCCTTATGACCCATAAAATGTCTTACGCAACCCTTAATTTGGAGAAGTTGACTTTCGACTTATCCTTACAAAAATACATATATAAGTTTGGACAGTATGCATTAAAATTACGTCAAAGAATTTCTATGAATAATTTTACAGCAACATTGCGCTGTAACCTTGGACTCTACGGTTTGAAATTGCATTAAAGGATAATTAAAGGATTTTTTAAATTTATTTATCTTTTATTTTATTTTTTCATAGTTTTAATTTTTAAATTTTATAAAATTATTTTTTTCTTTTTACTTATAAATATTTTTATTAAGTATATATATATATAATATATATATATATACTAATTAGCTAATAATGGGCTCGATAGTAGCTATGAGTTGTCCGGTAGCTTCATCGCCCCGAGCCCAACCCTTCCCGCTTTTCGGTGTTTTTAATTTGTGTAATTTTCCTTTTAAATTTGTCCGGTTTCAATTTTTGATTTTTTTTTTCCAACGTTGCTTTCGCTAGAGAGCCTTTCACTCGGGACGTGGCTGGGGACCTACGAATCTTGCTTCCGCAAAAGAGTCGGACTAGAGTAGTAGAATAAAGGGCTGCGGACGAAGAGGGACTACGTTAAAGTATGCATTAAAATTACGTCAAAGAATTTCTATGAATAATTTTACAGCAACATTGCGCTGTAACCTTGGACTCTACGGTTTAAAATTGCATTAAAGGATAATCCATTCTGTTGCATAACTTGCAATAAATGTGAATGTTTTCACTTCACAATATTTCCAGTGTATTTCTCGTGGTGTTATTTTGGTTTCGTGTAGACCACGTGTCACCTTATTTGGATTGCTCGTGTATTCAAGCATATGATCATTCTACAGAAAACCGGAGCGTAAAAATTTTAATTTTAAAAAAATCTAAAATCCAAATACTTTATTATTAAAATTAATAGTTTACCTTTTTGTACTTTTAATATTTATATATGTGGGCGTATAGTCTTCTCATTACTTGGTGCTTAATTTATTTTCTAAAGATTTGGGCAGGAACTTAGATAACAATATTGAATCGTAATAACCATTTACACTGTTTAAAAAAATAAGACAAATGTTTCCCAAGGCTAATGACAGACGAACGTCTATTTCTACACTTTTTCTTTCCACATCAAACAGAAACCCATGTTACACAATGTGTTTCTGTTTGATGTGATAAGAAAAAGCGTGCAAATAGACGTTCGTCTGAGATTAGCCTTATCCATGAAAATATTATACCACCATAAACAATAACCTCTTCCATGTTACTACGATTCCGAAACTTGTTAGATCGTGAGTCAGAAACATAAAAAACAAATATATTTCTAGATTTAAGTAAGCATTTATAAAAACAGAGTTTCCCTTGCTGTTGCTGATTTTCGAAGACGTTTCCGAGTGTTGTGTTTATGGTATATTAACCAGTTTACTCAAACCGGAATATTAAACCGGTTTTTAGGATGTAATCAATTCTCAAATTAACATTTTCAGCTGCGTAACTAAATTTATACTTGCAAGAGGAACAAAATAATTTGAATATTAATGTTAATGTTAATGCAATTAATTTATCATGATTGTCTGTAAAGTGATTGTAAAGAGCGAAAAGAGACTGTAAAGAGATTGTCTGTATGTGTTCATTGAACATGAAAATGTTTATTTGAGAATGGGTAGCATCTAAAAACCTATATTCCGAGTTGCGAAACTGATTAATGCACTATGGAAACTAAACGGTAGCGGTTCCGAAAATCAGTGGCAGCAAAAAAAAACTTAGTTTTTGAAATTGTCATTGCACAGAATTTTACTGTAACGGATGATACAAGAAAGTCTTGTAAAAGTATTCAAACATAATTTTTCAAAAAAATAATTCTTTTCATAATACAATTTAGCATTGATATAAAAGGAATTTACTATGAAATAATAATGTATTTAAATAATATATTTAAATTTTTCATAATATATTTATTTAAAGAATAATTTATTCATCACATTCGCAAAGTAAGTGAAGATGCTTATAGAGGCAATTAAGTGCAACATTTTACGCATGTGTACATGAACAACTTCGTTCATTATAAAAGCAAAACAAATAAAAGAAATCATCAATCATCAATCTTCATCAAATATATATTTTTAATATATCCCGTTATTTAAAAGCTGAGACTTTTAAAACATATACATTAAAATCTCCGTACAACGAATCTCTGTGAAGAAGTGATTAAATTCGCTATACTGAAAAATTCATTAAAGTGAATATTTTTATAATAAAATAGGATTTCGTTTAACAATCAAAATAATATTCATTAAATTGAAAAATTCGTTGTAACGTTGTAACGTTGTAGAAACTCGTGGTAACGAGTTTAAAATTAAAACCCATGTCGTTTTTCAAAAAAAATTATCACCATGTATCGAAAGAGTAAATTTTTTGTAGAATGACACATAAATGTTAGAAATATGTCTGATAAATTTTGGTTGATAGAAATATGTATTCCAGATATCCACGAATGCTTGCGACAAAAATAGAGAAAAAGGCTGGAGAGAGGGGAGACACGCACACACACAGGGAGAGAGAGAGAGAGATTATAATACACATGATGGCAAACAATATTTGCCACAGAAAATAGTATCGCAACCCACCAATTCATTTAAACAATTCAAGTTATCTCACTACAGCCCTTTCGAACTTTTGCTCATAACGTTTATAATGATGATATTGTAATGAGATTTTCAAAAGACTGGATGCACTTTGTGTGAAATGTAATAACATCCTGGGAAATGTGCAAAATGTAAAGTCATTCGTCCGAGACAACGTTTAAATTGTTAGGTACATTCCAAAAATGGGAGAATCTAGCTCAATGTTATTTCTATGACGAAAGTGACAACCTCCAGAATTTCTCGCTGTCTGGTCATAATGTAAGTCTTTAGATCATAAAGTTATAAAATTCTTCATTAATTTATACCCTGCCAATAACTTATAGTCAAAAATAGCCTGTATTTTTGACTAAATTAGTGAGTGCGACCTTATGGAAAATATTGTTTGGCATATAAAGTAATACCATGCGTCTGTTTTGTTGAAAGAGTTCAAAAACACCCTTTCAGTATATCATGGTTCCTCTTGTCCCTATTTTCAAGTATGTACGGACAACCTGCGTGCACGGTGCTTAAAAAATCCATATAAAATTTAAACGTGATTTAAAAAAAGTTACGGATCAAAGAGAAAGGAGGTTTCCAGATAAATATTCAACATAAAAAGGAAATTTGCACGGCATAAAAAAAATAGTTCAAAATCTCGACAATAGACTACTAGAGAAAACAATCGGAGGTTATAATTATGAAATGACACAGTTTTTTAATGTGATTTACAGCTGCAAATGCTCAATGTATCCACCACATTCCAGTCTTGTGAACAATCGTGGTGACACAACACAAAATAGCAAATCAGCCAGACTGGCTGCTATCTTCTGCAGTATAGCGCTTTCCTATGCTGGTAAAGACTGTATATTTCCTCTGTAAATATGTTATTTTTGGTTGCTCATAACCAAAAATAGCACAATGACTTTCGGCTAGATCCTAATTTTGAGTTCTTCAAGCTGTACGTGTACATATATGTAACACCTCATTTATGCACACATTACCTACAGCAACTCTCCAAACTGTCGACATTTTGAAACCCTTTTCTTCATGCCATACAAAATCTTACATTATGGTGAATATTGATATGCAGATCGCAAGTCTCTTCGACCTATAAATCTTCGTTTTACATTTTATTCGAACTTTTGAAACACCCGGTATATTTCTACCTACAAAAATTGATATGTTTGCGTCGCAGATACGTCGCTTCAACATACGAGCAACGGAAACAAACGGACTCACAATCAACAAAAAATAAAAATCACATGCCGGAAAGTATGCTGTAAAGGGGAAAAAACTTGCAAGATTTACGGCGTTATGGTATATGCTCCGGATGGGTGAGTATTCTTTGGTAGATGAAGTTTGTGTTGTTTAAAAGGGATTGCTCATCATCGGCCATGCTTTAACAATCTAGCGCTTTTCAAGAAACATGCGTTGAGCTGCCTAATATTCAACAAATGTACCTTCTTTATATCGCAGTGATAATGAACACTAAAGCATAGCAAGGAATTATGAGCTTTCTCTACTCAGTGGCGTGTGTATGAATGCTGTCATCAAAGCTACTTCCGTTCACCTCCTCAAACTTTGATCTCCAAGACAAAAACTCGACGTCATCTTTGAAGTCGATAAAGCCAATCCTATGGTCTTTAATCTATTTAAAGAGACGCAAATTAATCCCAGAAATCTTCCTCTTTCCAGCAAAGCAAATCGGATTAATATTTCCCATGAGTGGCAACAGCATCGTTGAGTGACGTCGGCACGCGACGTCATCCCATCACGTGATGCGTGAACCTGTCTCGTTGGATACCTCCGAGCCATCAGGACTCACCTGGTTGGAAAAGTCCTGATTTCATGGCAGAACAAATCCCTAATTCTCCGGAATTTTATCCAGGAAATCCTTGGGGAGAAAGCGAATTATATTAGAGAATGTGTGATTTTGACAACTTCGCAAATAGCTCGACTTCTAAAGCTTTTTTTCTTTTATTTTGTACCTCTTTATTTGTGTTCTGTGGGGGGTTTGTTATGGCTGCTAACCTCGTTTCCTCTTTTATTTTATAACCTTTTCCGACATTTCACACCTCGAAAGTTTATGCAGAAAATCTCCAATGATTCTGGGTGAACTATCTTTCGCCATTTTGTTCCTCGTGAAACTATTGGTTACAAGATGAATTTTTCATATTACGTGATGGTTGATAAGATTATAAAAGAGATAAGATTTTATATATTTTTCTAAAATACGTTTCACATTAATACATAATTTGTATTGGTTTATAATGCTTATATATATATATATATATATATATATATACATATATATTGTAGCCTATATAAAGCATTTATAGAAAAGACATAGAATATGAATAATAAATCATTTTATTAATTTTATTAATTGTATTATTTTTACCTTATTATCAAATAAATATATCATTGAAAGACTAAAACTATTATGAATTTTAATATGTCGAGTAAAACACGAAACAAACAAAAAGCATATGGAAGAATATCGTTCTAAAGTCCTCATTTAAAAAAGATTGTTGTTAACTTTCAAAGAAAAACATTTCTCCTTTATCACCATAGTTCTTTACGCAATAAAATAAAATATTTAAAGTAATTAACTTATTTTGCACCTGCCCATGAAAATTATACGTGTCATCTATTCTTCGCACATCATACATTATAACTTTTACAGATATTTTTCGAATCATCATGTTTTTTTTTTGTTTTTTTTTTTGGGGGGGGGGGGGGAACTGAGACCTCCCACCCATAGAAAACATATAGATAGAGCAAAAATTCCTCTATTTTTAAATACCTTCTCTCGCGTGATATACAATAGTCTCATTTTTACTTTTACTTTTCAAAGCAAATAGCGAATCATTTTGTGAAAATTACTTCATTGAACCACACACAGCTGAAATAATGTGGACGTTACGTGAGCGAGATCGTATTTTCTTTCACCGAAATGTCGTTCAGTAAAATAGCTCCAGAAACAATTAATGAAACAGTAATTGCAAATGCTTTGGAGGGTGAACAGAAAAATAAGTGAAAGAATAAATATCCAGAAATAATAGTAACCAGAAGCAAAAATATAACAATAAAAATAACAACAAATATCCAGAAACAATAAATATCCGTAAAAAAATAATATCCAGAAACAATAATACAACAATAAGTGAAACATTAAATACAGAAACAATAATATCCTGATACAATAATCTAACAATAAATGAAACAATAAATATCCAGAAACAATACTATAACGATAAATGAAACAATAAATCGGAAACAATAATATAACAATAAACAAAACAATGAATCAGAAACAATAATATAGCAATAAAGGAAACAATAAATCAGAAACAATAATATAGCAATAAAGGAAACCATGAATCAGAAACATTAATATCCAGAAACAATAATATAACAACATATGAAACAATAAATCAGAAACAATAATATCGAGAAATATTAATATAACAATAAATGAAACAATAAATCACAAACAATAATATAGCAGTAAATGAAACAATAAATCAGAAACATTATTATCCAGAAACAATAATATCCAGACGCAACAAATACACAGAAGTGATAATATCCAAAAACCATTATCTCTAGAAATAATAACATAACAAACATATAATAATAAATTAAACAAAAATATCCAGAATTGATAAATGCAAATGTTTTTGAGAGTGGAAGATTTTTACATGTCACCGGAGTCAATACAGGATATATCTTACAAAGAAAACTCGTTTACTCCACGAATGTTATAACGCATCATCCCATAGATCTTGCATTAAGATTTAATTTTGTCACGTTACATCTAATATGGAAAAGAATTTAAAAGCATTGTAAAGTAAGAGTTTCGTACAAGAAAATTCAATATATATTCTCACGTTATTTCAACGGTGAAGTATGCAGTGAAGTAGTTTCAACAACTAATTTACAATTTGCTTTGAAAAATAGACTCAACGATCAAACCTTTCCATATCATATGAGAAAAAATATTTAAAAAAATTTTGCTGTACAGAAAAATCTACTAAGTTGACCATCCTTGTCTGTTGTCTACCTGTCTGCGTTGCCCCCCCCCCTCCCCCCCTATAAGAGTGCAAAAAGTATGGCTTTTATAAATTTGATTCCTTTATAAGTTTTCCTAGGGGTTTTGACTGATCTTTCTCCAAATGAAATATGGAAAAGAATTCCGGAATCTTAAGTAACTACAAGCTCACATTGCATTTTCGTAAATGTTTCTGCGATATCAGGAAAATTTTATACAATTTTTTAAAGTGCACTAAAAAACGGATTGTTCTATACATTATTTAAGAGAAGATAAATACACTCAAAAGGTTTAATTATTTTTATTTAATGCTGTCACTTTGCGAAATAAAATTCCAATATGTTTATTATGTTTCTAAAATTTAAATCTAAGTCTCTAAATTTATATTTATGATTAACACTAAAACGACGATGAGGGGTCATTTTGATCCGTACCAAATAACGTATTTACTATAGGTGCAGATTTACGGTCGCAGTCGCCACGTGGCGACATTTTTTTTTTTTTATTTGGCGACTAATTTTCGGCGTCTAAGTCACCATCCTTTGGTGAATTTTGCTTTATTTCTCGCGATCATTTCACGAAAATCGCGTTTTTTCGCGTTCCTAAAAACAAAATCGAGTTTTTTTTGCGATTCTTTGACGAAAATTGCGTTTTTTCCGCGATTCTTTGATGAAATTCAGGTTTTTATAGCGATGCTTTTACGAATTCGCGTTCTTTTTGCGACGCTTTGTCGAAGGCCGCGCTTTTTTCGCGATTCTGTGGCGAAATTTGCGAGGTTTTCTGCGATCCTTTGATAAAATTCGCGTTTCTTCTGCAATCTTTTGATGAAAATAGCGCTGTTACTCCAATCATTTGACAAAATTAGCATTTTTTCTGTGATCCTTTGATGAAATAAGTTTTTATTTTTCGTGATCCTTTGATGAAGTTGACGATTATTCTGCAAAGATTGGCGAAATTCGTATTTTCCCGCGATTCTTTGACGATAAATGCGTTGTTTGGGAAGATTCTTTGATGAAATTCGCGTTTTCCCCTGATCCTTTGACGAAATGGGCGATTTTTGTGAGAAAATCGGCGAAATTCGCGTTTCTCCGGGATCCGTTGACGAAATTTGTGTGGGTTTTTTTTACGAAATTTGCAGGCTTTTTTTGCTATCCTCTGACGAAATCTGCGCTCTTTTCGAAATCTGCGCTCTTTGACGAAATCGCGCAATTGACACAATTGAATTTTTCGAAGACCATTTAACGAAATTTTCGACATCTTTCCGTGATATTTTTTTATGTCCAAATTTTCGGAACCGAATACCTTAAACTTTCGGAAAATTTGGGACAAAATCACCCTTGTAATAATCTGTGATAAGATGTTTTTTAAGATAATTTTTCAATTCCTACTGTTAGTTCACAATTCTCCCTATATTTATTTATTTATTTATATATCTTGTTCAAATTTTCAATTGTTAATAAAATACTTATTATTCATCCTATCAAGTTGAAATAAATTTTTTAACTATTTGGAAAAATGGTTATTGTTCTCTGTCAGGGTAGGAAAACAAAAACATATCTGAAGCGTTTTGTTGGTTGAATCCGCATTTTATTCGTTTTCTGATTGGACTATACAGTAATCTGTATTTTCCCTTTACTTTCAACAAAGATGGATACTTCTGTTGCCACTATGACAAAAAAAGTAATAAGTAATAAGTATAAAGTAATAAGTAATAAGTAAAAGTAATAAGTATAAAGTAATAAGTATAAAGTAATAAGTAATAAGTAAAAGTAATAAGTATAAAAGTAAAAGTACATTTTTTTCTCTATACGATGGTGTAAAAAGTAATGTTATGGGATGTTTAGAAGTTTAAGAATGAAATTTCATTTAAAATTAGTCCAGGAATATTAATGTTTAATCCATGGCGTACGTATTGAATGACCAGCTCCGTAGAAGTTTAAAAATTTATAGTACCGAAAAATGTAATCCATGGCGTACGTAATGTATGATCAACTCCGTGCGATTTTTTATGTCTTAAATTTTAGTCTTTGAAAAAATTATTTTCCAAATGGTCGTTGTAATTTGTTAAATTGCATTTTTTAAACTTGTACTGGATGACAATTGATGTTAATATAGTTTTTCAAATTTTAATTCATTAATTAAATTTTAATTAATTAATTTTAGTTTCACATGTGAGACAAAATGGCGGCCATTGGTTATTGAAGCATTTAATGCATCTTCATATCTATAAGGGGGTTACCATTGGGGGGACCCTGTTCTGTCGCCAACTTGGCAATATATCGCCAAATTTGGCGACCAAAATGAGTCGCCAAAAGTGACGCCAAGTTGGCGATGTCTCTAATATTTCGCCAAATACCCATAGAGTTCCATTGTAAACCTACTTGCTTATAGAAAATCAACAAATTGAGATATTTTAATGCAACAAAAACCAATATTATCTTAAGGCATTATATTAAATTTTTCTTTGATCACCTAAGTAGGAATTGACTTTAAAAACAAAATTTTTATATTACTTGTTCTAGTGTGAACTTGTAAAACAAACGTTTGAATTGTATTTTGATTTTTATAGTGCAAAATAATCTCACACATGCAACAATATTTTTTTATATGTACTCTTCACAAAATTAAAATAAGAAATATTGTTTACCTAATATTCCCCGATGCCATGATTCGCTTGCTTAGCTCGATTGCTTATTCGATTGCTTAGCTTATTCTTATAGGTATACTAGGGGGCTCTGCCCCCTGCAAGCTACGCTCGCCAACCCCCGTTCAGACACCGCAGAATCTAAAAATCAAAAAACATGCTAATCTGATGGGTTTTAAAAATATTAGAGACGATTAAATTATACTGAAAAAAGCTGTGCAGATCTCCCTGTAAACGGGTTTCCATTCAATTCCCTATGATTGCAAAAATTTAAGGGCGAATCAGTTGCTGTTAAGACATTCAATCGTTGTTTTCGTTTTTGATTAAAGAGGAACAGTTAAACATTTGAAAGAAGCTAAAATAAAATGAATTAAGTATTCAGAGCCTTTGTCTCCCGATATATTAAAACAATCTCTATAACAATAGCCTAAATCATGTGACTATCATCAACAGTTCCCGGCGGAACACTTCGTTTTTCATACTCTAGATGCCATTTCGATACTTTAATGTTATCCAGGCACAGGTGATAAGCCGCCAAATATTATTCTATCCCCATCATTTCATCTATATTATAATAGTTCAAGTCATCAAATGCCATAAACAAATACGGTCTGATCCCTTCGCCTTTCACATGAAGGTTTGGCACAAATGTCATATACGCGCGATTTTTTTTTCCAACGCCAATTTGAGGAACGCATCAACAGCATAAACAACCTCATCCGGCTTACCATATCGAGCAAAATAACGATACTTTGGCGCCAGTTAAGTACCCGTTGCGTATATGACATTGGCGTCAGAAAAAATCGCGCCAATGTGGGGCCGTATATGACATCTGTGCCGAAAGAAAAAAAAAGCCAGGTGCAAATCTCGCCAATATCTTTTTTGCAACTCGCCAGTTAGAATTTTTTTATTCTTCGAGTGGTAAATTAAAACTCTGATTTGAAGTTGAAATTAAATGTCATTGTTTGTTACATAATTTAATATTTCGCCAGATGTCATATACCGCATGTTTGGGATGATTTTTTTTTTTTTTTTTTAACGAAAATTTGGCGAAAACCTCGTTTTCGAATACCAGTTACATATGTATTTTTGGTACTACTTAGTTTTCCCGTCGAACAAAAATGTATCGCGAACTATAAGATTAAATGCCAATAACGGTTGATCGAAAATGTCACATTCACTTGACTTTTAGCAAGTTACACATGTTTACGTCATTAAGTGATTTTTATTTCGACGTTTTATTTTTATATTTATTAATGTTATACTAATTTATTTGGTCTTTCGTTATTTAAAATAAAAATTTTGTGAATCTGTACAATTTGGAGAGTGGTTTGGCGATTTATATAATTTGCGAAATTGGTTGACGGAATAACTACGTTGTACCGTATTTTTTAATTATTTTCTATTATTTTCAAAAGGAAATAGCAAAAAAATAATTAATAACTATAGAACAAAATAATTTATATAAATTAAAAAATATATAAAAGTAAATAAAAATTTATTATTAAATAAACGACAATAGCCATGTCAATCAAAATATTGCCATTTTTGAGCCAATTAGGTACCACAGTGCGTATATGACATCTGTGCCTAATATTTTTCTTTTCGTTTTGTTTTTTTAAAAAAAGAAAGAGGTGAAAGCCATCAATTTAAATGTTTCATTTTTAAATGATAGTTTTGTATTAAATAAAATGATAACGAAATACATAAAAAGCATTGTTCTTAGCATAGATTTAAAGGAGGCCAAACTGGTCACCAAATTAATTTAAAATAGTAAACTTTTCTGAATTATGAAAAAAAAATTCTGTTATGATTAAAATTTGAGTTGTCATCATTAGAAAAATGTATTTAAAATTAGAAAAAAATTAATATTTTGAAAAGTAATTCGAATTTAAAAATTCTAATACCAGTTTTGAGATCTGTGGATCAATACGGATTTTTGGTGTTAATTTCATCGCAAAGTATTCCATATTTTAGGAGAAATCGCCGTGAAACATAATCAGTTGTTCAATCAGTCGATTCAAAGAATCGATACACATTTCAGCCGTTTCATATATTCGTTTCATAAATTCGTTTCATTAGGATTTTATATACATAGGGTAGACATTTTTTACCTCTATCTTGCCCAACTTTATCTTCTGACTATACATAGATTAAGATTTATATTGCACTTAATTTATATCCAAATTTTAAAAAATTGTGTGATTAAATGAAATAGACATATTTGATGTAATTAGTCTGTTTCTTTTGTACATATGTAGATTATTTTTCACTTTGAATTCCTGAATTTTTTGCCCATAAAAACGCTATTGCTTTTGCGTTTCTTTCACAATGTGGCAACTGGATTATTTGTATTTAGGAGCCACTGGCTCCCCTAAAAATTGTGGGAATCTGCACCTATGATGTATACATGTCGATTCCAACCACAAATTTCATCAGAAAATAAGTGAAATATATACTGCACAAAAATAAGTTAAATAAATAAGTTAAATAGTTTTAAATAAAAATTCTGGTTTTAAATATTTTTACTAAACTTGAGTCAAATTTCCCCCCGTTCTGTTAGAATTAAAGTTATAAATATAATCCTATTCTATGCATTAATGAAGAAGGTATCATAGAAAAAAAACGCTAATTTTAAGTTATTCTTCTCGCTTGTAGAAATTTGGTTTGATGTACAGAAAATTCGATGTATAATTTTAGTAATTTATACCACCATACCCTTTTAACACTAGAACCGCCATACCGGTCATTTTGACCGGTACCAAATAAAAATATTTCGATTCGAACCAGAAATTTCTTTCTAAAATAATCTAAATATGTAAACAGAGAAATAATTTAAATAAATACTTTAAATTGTTTTAAATAAAAAATTCTGATGTGAAATATTTTTATAACACTTTAGTAAAATTTCCGGCGATTCTAGTGTTAAAAAAAGGAAAGACAAGAAAGAAAGATAACTTTCTTGTAAAGATATTTAATAAATTAGTCTGAGTATGCTGATGCATGCTGACACGTGAATTAAGCCTTTAACCCTTTCAGGGGCAAAGAACTTCTATTCGTAAAATACTGAAATGAATAAATAACACCGGAATTCGAAAACAAATTTATTTGGAGCTAAGTAAAAGCTATTTTTCTCCTACTAAATAAAAGGGAAATTTTCAATACAAAATTCTGGCGTCAATGTCCCAATTAGAAATTAGAATTAGGTGGTCCAAAAATGAACCACCGCGCTTGAAGTGGTTAAACTTAAAATGCTGGTGCCGATTAATTTATAGACAATACTCTATTTTATAAATCATAATTTTGTTTTCCCGCCATTGATCACAACTAGAGCGTTCATTTGCGTCAAGCCCCTGCAACTTTTTAGACCTTTGTTGGATTCATAGATCCTTCAGTAGCATTATATGAACAGTGGACAAAGTTTCACGGCAGGGCCGAAACTAGCCTTTTTTGCAAAAGAAATTATGGCCGTTTTTTTTCCATTCGGATCAGAAAATCAGAGTTCTAACTTTTTACGACTGCTCTTTTATGTTCACCTAACACTTCATTTATAATGGCTGTTTCATAATAATGGAAGCCATCAGTCCATCAGAAGAAAACGATCCTTTCCAAAGGTATAATCCTTCATTTGGCGCCCCTTTGTTCTGGCGCCCGGGGCACATGCCCCCTCTGCCCCCCCCCCCTGCTTAGTTTCAGCTCTGTTTCACGGCACCAAATATCTTTTAAATCGAAATGAAACATATTACTGTATGGAAACGAAAAAAGCTGCACACTAGATTAAGAACTGTCAACTGCGCATTGCAGATTGACATCTCATTACTATCTCGCTAAGCATTTTATATTAGAGCTATACGGCAAAACCTATGGCATGATGAGACTTTTCAAGATGTAGAGCAGTATTTACACGGGGGTCGGACAGCAACTGTCCGGCTTAGCATGCATTCTCGGACAGATTCTGTCCGAGCCCCCGTGTAACGGTTTTAATGTAGATTAGTACAATTTTGCATATTGTTTTATGAGACTATGTTTTAATAAATTCTGCATTTTTTTCTTTAATATAAAAAATCGTATTAAAAGTTTTCTTATAAAATAATATATATATTTTTTGTTTTGAAAAGACAGCGTAGATCAAATATAAATCAAACAGATGAGCAAAGATAGAAATGTGGCGTTTTAATATTTATTGGTAATGGTTAAAATTGATATCGAAATTATATATATAAAAAAAAAAAAAAAAAAAAAAAAAAATATATTTCTTTTTGTACACAACCACAATTTTTTTAAACATTTAGTCGTTTACACGGATGTTTAATTAAACATAGCTTATAAAAATTTTATTTGTTATGCAATCTTCGAGTTTAGAATAATCCTTTTCTAATTATAGTTATTAAATTTTTCTAGAACAATGTGCGAATATTTTATGAATTTTTAAAGTAAAGTTTTGCTATCGCCAAACAAAAAAAAAAATGATGTTTCGTTTTACTCACTATAGAAGCAAAATCCTTATTAATTTTGGATATGACCCCACATTGTATACATATTGTAATCAAAATCTTATATCCAACTGCATTTTGATAGGCATTACAGAGTAAATTTAGAGTTTTACACAAGTAAAGTTAATGTACTCTTTACAATAAACATCTCATTAAGCAGGATATTTGAATAATTACAAAATATACTATTGGACTTTCACAATATTGCAATTCGAAGTAAATTTTTCCCCCACACGAATGGGAAAATAGAAATTATAAAATAATATCCGGGCTATCGGATACATATAACTTCTTTATATATCCCTGTATATGTATTCAAGTAAAGTCATTACATATACTCATTAACCCAAGAACCACGGGAAATTTTACACAAGTTTTATATATTCTACTAGCATATGGGCCAGTCAAAAATGACGGGAAAGTGTTATTTTAAGTTTACAACATTAAGTCAGACTCAATTAAACAGGTGATTGATATGCATGATTATTAAGATAGTGGCAAGTCCTCAAAAACATTCAAAAAATTGTGTTTGCAAAAGTCAACCTTCAAATGAAGAAAATATGAACCACCTTATGCGGGGAAAAAAAGAGCTTTTTCCAACAACTCTATGGCAAAATTCTCACTTTTTCGCACATCTTTGATGAAATTCGTGTTTTTTTCACAGCCTTTTGACGAAATGAGTGTTTTTATCGGGATTTGTTGAAAAATTCGCTTTTTTTCTGCGTTCTTTTCACGAATTACACATCTCGTGTTTCTTTGACAAAATTCTGGTAAGAGTGCCACTTGGCAAAAAAAAAATTGTTCAAAATCTTGCCGAAAATATTTTCAAGATGGCGGAAAAACATCATTTTTAAATCTTTGCTATTTATAAATCAATGATTCTGCCCAAAAAATAGAAAATTATGTAAAAACATGGATTTATGAGTAACATAAAGATTTAAAAACGAAGTTTTTCCGCCATCTTGAAAAATTTGTTATGAATGCCGGTAAAATCTCGCTCACAACTACCAAAAAATTTATTAAATATAAAATAAAAAGATAAATATAAATAAATACCAATAAATGAGACGGCGATTCAGAAAAAAAGAGGAGTTTCATACAAAAAAATATATATAAAAAAAATTAAAAATACTTACACAAAAAACAAACAATCAGTTAAAGTTTACAAACATGAAAAAAAAATCAATAATTTAATGTTTTTGGTGAAATTCTCGTTTTTTCTGCACATCTTTGATGAAATTCATGTTTTTTTTCGCAGCCTTTTGACAAAATGACTGTTTTTTCGACAATCCTTTCACGAAATGAATGTTTTTATAGGGATTTGTTGCAAAATTCCCGTTTTTTCTGCGCCTTTTTGACGAATTACACCTCTCGCGCTTCTTTGACAAAATTCAGGGAAGAGTTCCGCATCCTGTGCCGCTTGGCGAAAAAAATTGTGCCAAAAATCTTTTCAAGATGACGGAAAAGCAAAATTTTTTAATTCTTTATGTTATTTATAAATCAATGATTTGCACAAAAAATAGAAAATGATGTAAAAACATGGATTTATAAGTAACATAAAGATTTATTCCGCCATCTTGAAAAATGTGTTACGAATGCAGGTAAAATCTCCCTCACAACAGCCAAAAAGTTTATTAACTATAAAATAAAAGTAAAAGGATAAATATAAAGAAATACCAATAAATGAGACGGCGATTCATAAAAAAAAAAGAAAAGTTTCATACAAAAAAAAAAAAAAATAAATAAATAAATAAATATTTACACAAAAAACAAACAATCAGTTAAAATAAAAAAAAAAAAATCAATAATTTAATGTTTAGAAAAAGGGATCCTAGTCAGGGTCTGAAACATCGTCAAAGTATGGTACTTCTCTTCTAATTGAATTAAATTTAAATTTTGATGGATGTTTGGTAATACACCTTCGATGTTTTCAGACTCGGCAGCCGTTGGCTGAATGTTCCGTCTCTAAAATGGTAAACCATGTAAAAATCGATATATTGGCCAATAAAGGGTGCATTTTAAACAGCTAATGCAAAAATCCTAATAAAAAACAAAAAGAAATAAACAGCAGAGCAAGCGAGACTTACCTTACAATCAAAATACGTTTACAGAAGCACAGATGCATCCGAATGTATGCAGCAAATTAGTTACGTAACAGAAAATTTAGCTGACTAACGGTTCACCTGATACCGATGAACCAATAAGCTTCAAGATCTCCTGATTTCAAAATTTGCATTTTTTTCAGGATCTTATGTTGAAACTTGCACTTTTGCAACCTTTCGATGAAATTCTCGTTTTCTCTGCGATCCTCTAATGAAAATCATATTTTTTCTGTGATTATTTGACGAAATTCACGTGTTTCGCAATACTTTGATGAAATAATGCATTTTTTCTGCAGTCATCTGACGAAATTCATGTTTTTTTCACGATTATTTCGCGAAATTCACATATTCCATGATCCTTAGACGAAACATGCATTCTAAAGGACCCTTTGGGAAAAATTGTGTTTTTTTTCTGCGATCCTTTGACAAAATTCATATTCGTTTGACGAAACCACCATTTTCTACGATCTTTTGATGATTTTCGCAATCCTTCAGGCAAAGTAGACAGATGATAGTTGCAAGCTCCTGGCTATCTTCTTTTTATGCTGTTTGTTTCTATACATGGACTAAATGCACAGTAGGTCATGGGAAAGGATTAGAAATAAACTCAATTTGGCACTGTTTGTACCGGTGTTCTCTCGAACGACTAAAATAATAACCCTTTAAGATTCAGAAGTAAAAGCATTAGGACAGAGGTGGGTAGTATTTTTTGAAAGACTATTTACAATTTACAATAAAACTTTAAGTTAACATATTTTTAGCATATCTAAACAAAAAACATAAAGAAAAGGTTGGCTAAAATGCTTACAAAACACTTGCCAAAATAATATTTTAATATTTTTACAGATCCTTTAAACCTGTTTAATGATTTTACAGAAGCACATTTAAATCTATTAAACGCACAGCAAATTCTCAAACACAAAAATAAACATATTTTACAACACTTTTTGCCACCAAATTAACAACACATTAATGTGTTGTTAATTGGAAAACTTCATATACAAAATATTTTTTGTGTTGTGATTGTGTTCTTAATATGTTGTAAAAGTGTTGCTATCTACAAATGTGTTCTTAATATGTTGCAAAAGTGTTGCTATCTACAAATGTGTTCTGAAAATAGTGTTGTTAATTGTGTTGAAATCGTGTTGTAAATAGTGTTGATGAAAATATTTTATTACAATAGTGTTGTACTGTACAACACATTATAAACACCACACAATTTAGAACACTATAAAACAACACACGTAAAACACTATCTACATGGTACCTTTAAAATAACACACGCACACACTTAAAACATACACTTAAAACATATTTTATTAAACATTTGTAAAACAAATTTCAAAACGAATGTTTTTAAAACACATTTTCTCCTCTTGTATTTTTTAGCAACACTTTTTGCACAATCTTTTTATTTGGCACAACACATTCACAACACAATCGAAAATGTTTTTAGTTAGAAGTGTTAATTGTTATGTTCAGTAACTGTTGCAAAACTGTTTCACGAATTTGCAGTGCGGTTCTTCATATTTAATGCATTTCACCGAAAGAAACGAAATGGCGGTTTATCCGTATAACCTTTCTTTTTATCGTAAGGCGTCTAATCGCTCCATGTGACGCACTGTTACCCTTTGTTAATTCCCTTTCATTTACAAGGCCTGATAAATTAAGGAAAATAAGAAAAGAAAAGCAATCAGGACGCGTTTGCATAATCTTCCCCGTCAATTCTCGCGCTACTGTCGTTTTCTTCGGTTTTCCGGCCAAAATAATCGCGCCGATAAAATCAGGAGCGAGTCCTGCTAAATGATATATGGAAGGAGCAAAAGATTTAATTTCGGTTCGCTTTGAATTCTGTTCACGCACGGTCCACTGCAGAAGGTCACCTGGGAAGCCGAAGGCAACACGGTAAAGTCAAAAACTCGGGGAAATAGTACCAGTGTTTATATTCCGATATTATGTGGTATTTTTTTTGTTTCCGTTAATGTTTATGGTTTTGGGAATAATTGATTTTCGAAGATTATTTGACCTGCATTATTTAGTTTTCCATGTTTTGCAGCTGAATGCAAGTTGATCTAGCTTAGAGGTATATTTCCTGACAACAGTTATTGTTTATTAATACCAGTTAACCACTACTGTATTTGGCGTTTCAAAGGACTCTGTTAATAAATATTTGTTTCACGAAACAATTTCTAGAATGATATTAGGATTTTTAAATCATAAATATTGAAACACGATATTTTGTCACTAAGAATTTTAATACAACATCTATGAAACAAAATAAATAAATAAATGATAAACGTGAATTATTTTTATTATTTTTATTTTCTTACATGAGAAATTTTTGAGTGTTTAAAATATTTTGCATTATAAATTTGGTAATAGAATCTAAAGTAAAAGGATAAAAAGCAAAAAATTATTGAAATTAGTGATAGATCAATGCAATTAAATTCTGATTAATCTGGCCTGGAGGTAATATTCTCTGACAACAGTTATTGTTTATTGACCGCTGTTAACATTTATTATATTAGATGTTTTGTTTCAAAGGGCTCTGTTAATAAATGGCTGTTTCGTGAAATAGATAAATAAATAGTTTCGCGAATGATATTCTTCTTCTTCTTCTTCTTCTTATTATTATTATTACTATTTTTTTTTTTTTTTTTTTTTTTTTTTTTTTTTTAGAAATAAAAATATAGAAATAAGATGTCTTCTCCTGGTAAGGAATTTTTAATAAGACTCCCTAAAACAAATACATTTTTTTTTTTTTTTTTTTTTTTTTTTTTTTTTTTACTCAAGAGAATTCTCTTTTCAGAGTGCAGTGCAAGATATTTTCCATTATTCATAAACTATGTAACCCAAAATACCAGAAAAAAAAAATACATATTGAAAAATTTTGTAGATTATTTATGTTAAAATCTTTATAAAATTGCATAAAAGAAAAAAAAAGAAAAAAAAAGAGAAAAAAAATAGAAAAGAAAGAAAGAACAGTAGAATGTTTTGAAAAAATGAATCTTGCATCCCTTTATAAAGTATTTGTCAATATACCACTACAATAACAAAAGCGGAATAAATTTCATTACTTGAAAACCCATTCGGTTTTATGTACTGATTCTATGAATCATCGTATTTTAATATGAATTATGCATCAAGGCATCAAAGGTGCTAAATTTTAAGTCACCTGTGACCCCTTTGTGACGAGCGTAATGTAAACGTGACGTATATGGTTAATAGAATCCTTGATTATTCCTACCAATAACTTAGAATTGAAAATTCTGTCTTATTTAATCACAAAATCTCTGAAATTAAATTATGCAAACACTTTTATTCGGAATTACCGGGCAAAAAAGATTATAAATTCTATAAAGTACGCTCGTCAAGGAGCAGTTGAATTCAGTTAAGCAGAAAGTTATCTGAGAAGATAAAAGAAACACTGTGAAATTAAAAAACTCGGAAAAAATAGCAGCCATTAATTTTTCATGATTTTAGGTTCATGGGATTTAGTTCATGATTTTAGGAAAAATTGGTTTTCGGAAATTATTCCACGTGTATTGCTATTAGTTTGCCAATTTTTGCAACTGAATGCAGGTCGACCTAGCGCACTGTAAATTAAAATGTCTGAAATTCAGACACTTAAGTGTCTGAGACGGAGTGTTCAATTTTCAGACATTTTAAAAGTCTCAATTTTTTCAGACACTTTTTGCGTATGAATTTCAGACACTTCAAACGTCCTAATCTCATCTATTTTTTTGTACTAATCCTACATGGCCATGTTTGACCACGTTGAATCCTGGAAAAATATTTGGCTGTGGTCCTGCCCCTTCCACCTTCATACAGCCTGATTTTTTTTTTTTTTTTTTTTTTTTTTTTTGGTGCTCCCAATTTGGGTATGCAATTTTCGTTAAGCTGATAATTTAAATCTTTTACGACATTGTACTGATTATAATCAATATTTTGAATTTCAGGAGTAGAACAAGATTAAAAACAAAAAATATTTATCTAAATATTAGATTTTTTTAATTGTTTAGTTTTAACATTATTTTACTTTAAAAGTTCAAAATATTGATTATAATCAGTACAATTTCGAAACATATTTAAAATATAAGCTTTACAAATATTGCACATCAAATCTGGGGGACTACAATCGTAGGGGGACGGGGCACTGCCCAGTATTCCCATGCTTTAATCAAGAAGTTATTTTTGCAAAAAATGCAACCCTGCATTATGGTTATCTAAATTGAGATGTCCGGTATTCGGGAGTATCCGTTGTGGAGGTTAATGGACATTCTCGAATAGCGAAAACCTCTATTTAGCTAATACTTTTTTTAATCCGCAAGGCATACATAGTTCTATATTTTTACTTGACAAAAGAACACCTCCGATTATCGGACAAATTCCCCGGTTCCGAAGTATCCGCTATTAAGGGCTTTTAAGGTACATGAATTTATATATATATATATATTTTTATAATCTTGTCCTACTCTACTTCATATAATTTAAAAATTAGATATTTTAAAAATTTATATTGTCATATGGGCAATTTTACATATATATCAGATGATAATCACAACAGCTATTTAACTAGGAATAAAAAAATGAAATAAATAAATATCTTACTTTAATGTTGAGAAAAAAAATTACTTCGGTATTTTATTAATTATATTTTGTGTTTTTAATCTTGTCCTACTCTAAAAGTTCAAAACTTTCATTATAATCAGTGTAAAATTTAAGATATCAGCTTTACGAAAATTTCATGCAAATCCACCCCCCCCCCCAAAAAAAAAAAAAAAATGAAAATCCTTATCATTTAAAAATTAGATTGTTTTAAAATTTATATTGCCACATGGGCAAGTTGTTATGTAGATCAGAAGGTAATCACAACTAACTATTCAACTAACAATGAAAATAAATGAATAAATAAATATTCTATATTAACATGAAGAAAAAATAAATTATAGTTTCCAAACTTCTTTTTGTCTTAAATATATACCTTAACATCTAATTGTCATTTTTGTATTTTTGTGCATATAAATAAAGCTATAAAAACCACAATTTTAAATGCAAAATCTAGTTATAGCTTTTTACTTTTTCCCGTTATAAATTTCAATTCACTTTTTTTTATTAAAAATAATCAAAAAATCAATATTAGAGATGATTTCAAATCAAATACATTTGTATATTTTTACTGGTAGTTTTAAAATTACTCGAGCACATAATAGATGAGTCTCATATACTTTATTTATCTTTTTCAATCTGCGGTTTTATGCTATGAATAATGATTACATTCCCAAGATTAATTTCCAATTCCGGGATTTCGGGATTGCTTAGATTCAATCCCGGGATTACGAAAATTAGAATTTATCTAATATTGACATTTTTTATAACTAAATATCATAATCTTATAGAAAAGATAATTACAAAAATACCGTCTAACTTAGATATGAAATATACCAAGTTAAAAATATATGACTTTAAATAATAATAAAAAAGTGTAGGATAAATTACTACAATTGAAAATTAGAATAAACTTGCCGTTGATGTTTGACAATGTAACAAAAAACATGAAATGTTTATGTTTCACCTTCTAGATAATTTCTTTTATTTCCTGTTAAACGAGTTTTTGAATGGCTTTATATTTACAATATTAAATAATAATTAATATTACCTATTAAATAATGAATTTTTCTTAAAACCACGTAATTAAAGGTTGCAATTCTAGCTTATTGCAAACGCAAGATTTTCCCTAACATGAAGCTTTTTTTCTTGAAATAAAACAACTTAACACACACACATGCAACAATAAAAAAATACATAGATGTATAATTTAAATTTCTATATAGAGATAGTTGTTAAAATTCGAAAACGTTGCATAATAGAAAAAGTTATTACATACCACGAAAAAGTATATATATATTAGTTTGAACTTCGCTGTTTCAAAGTACAGAGCCGCAAAAAAGAAAAAGAAAAAAAGAAGAAGTTACCACATAATAATAACTATGATACACAAATGCGACGCTTATCAGTAAATTCTAATTGGAAAATGACCTTCGAAGTGAAAGACATTTCTACACACGCAGCGAAATCGAAATAAACCAATGATTTCATTTTTCCTGACTAATAGCTGTGAGGGTTACATCTGTTTCCAAGTCAAAAATTTCCACGTTAAAAGATTTAATAGCTTTAGAAACATATGCAAGAAATACTTGAGATTATATATTCTTTTTCAATATGTAAATTTCATAAAAATCGATTGATTTTTTTTTCCAAATGCAAAAGTCTATACATATATTTTTTAATTTCAGCTGAATATTGTTCCATTGAAAAAAAAAGACAATCCCGAAAATCCCGGGATTTCCCAGTAAAAATCCCGGGATTTTCGGCATTAACATTAAAGCGGTATCCGAGAATTGTAATCCCTAGCTAGGAAGTAAGAAAGCATTAGGAGATTTTTCATAGCTTATATATTTTTTTTATTTCCTTGTGGTTGATTGGTCGTTTAGCTTGAGGTAAGGATTAGCCATTGAAACCAAGAACTGACATTAAAAAAAAATAACAAGAGAATGAACTTAACTTAAAATGTCTGTCTTTTAGTGATATTATTATATTAAATTCGGGAAAAAGATGAGCATTTAGAATACATAATTTGTAATAAAAGACAAAGTCATAAGTTAAAAAATATATACTTCTAGAATTAGCGATTTTTTTTTTTTTTTCAAATAGATTCAAAACTAAATGAATTTCATGCAAGATTTTGTTTAGTACAATAAATAAAATCATAACAGACACTAATTTTAGTACTATAAAGAAATTATGACACTTATTTCAATCGCTATTTGCAAGAGGTGAGAAAAATTCCAAGATTTGAAATTTTAAAAACTATCACAGTGAGGGAGAAAGACTTGCATCATTTTAAAAGGAAATCCCATAATATATCCGGCTAGCCGTATTTAAAGAATGACACGTTTCATCCTCAAAACATAACCCGCCAGATAAAATTTTCTTGTTTTTTGTCAGCTTTGACAGGACTAAGACGAATAACATAATATTATTGATACAAATTAACTCTAAGTCCATTGCACACGCTTTGTACAGTGCCCGGGTGTAATCTTCAAGTTTTGTCTACTTCTGTGTCTATCCCGCCCTTATATCAACGACACTTATCAGGAACATTTTATATCAAGCACACACGCCAGATGTATGCATTCAATAAATAAATATACGAAGTGAATACGAATTAAAATCACAGAACTTCACATTCCGCAAAAAACGAATTAAAATACACACGTACAGTAGGGTGGAACTAAAAAACGAAGTTTCGAATTTTATATTCTAATAGCGATTATTTTTTTCCTTTTTAACTCCATAAAAAAAAATATTTTTCTTTAATTTTAAAATGATATTTTGCGGTTCCTCAAAGCGCCTGATTTTCCCCAAAAAACGAAAAAGCCAATAATTGCATGAAAAGTTTTTTAAGCTTATGGTTAAATTTATATTTTGCAAAATTAAATTAATTAAGTGTTAATGTCCTGTAATAAAGAGAATAATTTAGTTTGAGTGCCTTAGAAAAGTTAGCCCCACTTTATTTGATTTTTGTAGAAGCCAGCGTCGTGGGCGTCGGCTTTCATTGTCTCTGATTTATTTGACTGCGACACATAACAAGTTAGTCCGATTTAACGTGTGTTAACAGTTTCTTTAATTATTTTTCAATAAGCATTCGGTGTCAAAAGTGACAAAGTCTGTTAACTTACCTAAATCCAGATAATTGTTGAAGTGTCCTATATTTCGTGAACCAAAACAATTAACATTAGACTGTCATCTTTGACGAACATATGAAGATGTTATGAAACATTAATTTGGGGTTCAATTTAACTTAAAATCTAACAGCTGGAATCTGGTACAAACTATTTCTAAAATATCTAAAGCTGTTGGTGATACAATTAAAAGTGTATTGCTGAGACCTTCAATTCCAACGGTTTCTGATACACAAATCATAAAAAATGATTAGAAACTAGCGTGAGAAAGTCAAAATTTGAAGAAAAATATTAAGATTAGAAAGAATAATCCCACATCCAATATAAAATTGCAAAATGTTAGGTAATCCTGCAAAAAACATTTCTTTGTGTAAAAGCACTAAATATTATCGTGTATCAGAACAAGAACGTCACTTTTTCAATGATCAAAGAGAGATGGAGTGATGGCAATAGGATCAATAGATATAATAACTACAAAAAATGTGTAGCAAGACTGGAAAAGGAAATATCAAGGAAAAAAGTTATTTTAAAACAAAAAAAAATGATGTTTTGATTGAATGATCGTCAAGTGTAAAAAATAGTTCGGAAGGAAATAGTTCAATCGATTGTTTTTCTAAACCTGAATTTAATAATCAACAAGGTGAAAGAACCGGAGTATTAGACAGAACTGCAAATATTAATGCAAATGGCACCTTAGAATATATGGGTATTTTTGATGATAATAAAGAAAAGGTAACTGAAAGAAGGACTTGAAGACGACAAAGAGAAAAGAAAAGAAAGAATTTGAAAGAACAGGAAAGACGAAATGAGTTAATTTTAGAAGGTTAGTATTTTGATGGCAGAAAGGATAACACTATGATAACTGAAGCAGAGGGAAAAAAGTATAACTAAGAATCATTAAAGACGAACATCTGGTCTTAGTTCTAAAATCAGGATAAAAATATATTAGTCATATTTCATTTACATCTTTTTATATTAGCAATTTTGATGTATTTTCAAAATAATAATACAGACATTTCAAGTTTGAAAGTTATTGGGTGAAACAGAAACGCCTTTAATGCAGAATGCAAATCTGGAGTTGTTAAAACATCGGAAGCAATACCCTAAAAACTTTATAATGAATAATTTTATTATTACATGCAAATGAACTTTTTTCTTAGATACTTATTTCAACATCTTGCTGGAAAAACTACAGGTAGAAGAGGATTTTCTGGACCAGTAGGAAAGCGTCTTGAAAAAATGCGAACATATTGAAATTATAGACTATAAAAACATTGATCCTATCTTGACGGACTGATCGGATGAAGAACTTAAAAGAAGTACAAACAGGGGATACACCTGAATTTTAGATTTTCTTGTCATACTCAAACAGTGGAAGCGTGTGTCAAAATTGTCTTGCAAGCTGCGTCAACCGTCTTTAAATATTAAACAAAAAATGGCATAATATTGGGAAAGTTAAATTCCCACAATATAATGACTAAGTTTGCCTAAAAAGACAGTAGGTTGAATATCCAATTGAATTAATCCATAACAAAGCGAGGTAAGGAGGGTGAAAGTCGACATTTAACCACCTCCTCGTGGTGACTTCTGGATAGTATTTGCTAAATAAAAGTAGATATGAGCTAACAGCTACGTTGGTCTTTTTTATTTACTTTATACTGAAATTTCAAAACTTTGACCTCCTTGAGGAACCGAAAACAACTTAATTTAAAAAAATCTTTTCAGTCAAATGTTTAGACATCCAAAAAGAAGTTCCACCCTAACGTACAGTCGTGGGAAAAAAAAAAAGTAAACACCCCCTACTAACTCCTCAACAAATTATCGTAGACGAATGTTATTGGTACCGAACGATTGGAAATAAAGTCTACTTTTAAATGACGTATATAAAATTAGGGGGCCATCTACATATTAAAACGAATTCAAACTTCATTTTTTCAATAGCAATACCCAATTTTAACGAGATATTTCAAGTCTTTGGTTCAAACTATGCCTAGACACCAAATTTCAAGTCATTTGAATGATAAGTTTTTGAATTATAAACATTCAAAATTTAGTGCTTCTAATGTTAAATTATATTTTCATATTTTTATTTATTACTTCTGAAATTATGATCCTAATGTCCTAATTTTTTGTGTAGCAATAATACTAATATACTCAAATATAAATACGTTGAACTTGCAATTTTTATAATTTTCTGATATGAATTAGGGGAGACCGGGGCTAGTAGGCGCAGTTTTTAGTTATTAATTTTTGTTAATTTATTGTTTAAGTTTTTTATGAAACTTTAAATGTACTTTTAAAGAACAGGCATTGGGCTATAAATACCCGTAGTTTTCAGTTTGTAGCTTTTGTAGTTTATGTTTAGCGGAAGCCTAAAGTAAAGAAAAATTGTGCGCCAACCTACCCCGTCACGGGGCAAGTTGCCTATACCTATGGGGTAAGTTGGCACACGCTTTATAAAAAATTAAATGAAACTTCAAATAACACACGCAGTTAAGAGAAATCAATTGTATTATTACCAGTAAGTTTAAACAAAGGCGTTATCGCCGTACAATGTAAATTCTAAATTATACAGACAAAAAAATAATGAATGAAACATTAACATTCACTAACTTTTATCCTACTCGATATCATCATCAGAGATACAGTTGTCACAAATAAAAGATCGAGTGTCTCCGTTTGGGCAAGCCTCGTGTGCCCAAAATATTGCATTGCAACCACTTTTCTCTGTGTTTGCTATTTTTCAAGCTACTAGCACACACCAAACACCGAGCCAACTTGCCCCCTGTTCAATGCGCCTACTAGCCCCATAATAAATTTCTTCAGAAAAGGACACGTAACCATCTAAGCATAAATAATCCAAGTAAATCACATATGGGGTAGGTACAGTTAATCATACACTAAGAAAAACTGCACAAGTTAAATCGCAGTTATTAAGATAAGTATTAGAAATTAGAAAAAGAATGAAGCAACAAAAAATTCCTTTTAGTGCAAAAAACAGAAAAATCGTAATAAATGTCCACTGCACGTAGGTAACGCTGCAAAACTACAACGAGGATTGTAAAAAACAAGAAGAGAGGAACTCTGTGACGGTTGCACAATCTATCCACAAACAGGCGATTTATGAGGACTGCATCTACTTACCCCTGTAGCCAATTAGCCCCGGTCTCCCCTCTGAATTATGAAATTAATATTAAAATAAATTATGAATTGCAACCTACAATTTTTTTGATGGATTCAGATTTATTATGTCCTGCTTTATGTAAATCCAAAATTTCACATTTTTCTTCCAAGTAGTTTTCAAATTATGCTTAAAAAACGGCAAAATGATGGTTTAAGGGGCCGTCTATGATAGAAGTGATTAAATATTTTGAAATTTCTTATGCTATCCTATAATCTAACAGGCTTAATTGACTGCTTAAGGTGCTTTGATCATGAAGAGAGCTCTCTCGGTTAACAATCGAGTACCGACTTGAATTTGGATATAGACCTTAAAATGCGCTCGTTTTAAAATAATTAAATTTCTCAGAAACTTGTGGTACGAATTGCATAAAAATTTGTTTTTAGACTAATTGAAGGGTGTAGAGTTCATTTATGCTGTCAGAATTGTATACTGCTGTTGAAAAAACAAAGTTGTGGTTCGTTTTAATAAGCAGATAATCCCCTATATATAATAATCCCCTAAGCAAATTTTATAAACATCATTTAAAAGTAGACATTATTTCCAATCGTTCGGTACCAGTAACTTTCTTCTACGATAATTTGTTGAGGTATTAGTAGGAGGTGTTTACTTTTTTCTTTCCACGACTGTACATAAAAACAAACTTTCAGTTTGAATTACAACGTATACCAACTTCGAACGAAAGACATCTAAAACACATGCGCAAATGAGAGTGCCCCTGGTGTTTATTGCATCGGAAGAATCAAAACGTCTTATATTAAGACACGTTTAAAGCAATGAAGTGACGTTTGCAGATACTTTAGACACTATTCTCAGTTCGTTTACACCACGATCATAGTAAGATACTTATGTATCTTAAATTAAGACATCTATAATGTCATAATTTTCAGATTAAGACACTTAAGTGTCTAAAATTCGGTTTCAGTTACACATGTGTCTAAATTTAAGTCGCCTCTATTTATAATGCGGGGAATCTCAAACTTTACGGTTATGCAAAACAAACTGATTTTTTTTTTTTCGCGACTCAGTGATGGGATGTAGAATAGAGTTTGTGTAATCTATCCTCGAAGAAAAAAACTGAACTTTCGTACTAAGCATATACACAAAAACAGTAATATTGTATACCTAGTGTGAATAATCATAATAATAGTAATATGGTATATCTAGGGTGAATAATCATAAGAATAGTAATATGGTATATCTAGTGCGAATAATCATAATAATAGTAATATGGTAGTTCTAGTGTGAATTATCATAATAATAGTAATATGATTTAATCACGAAACATAACCCCTTTTACTACGCATGTAAAAGCACGTTTATAAGCCATTTCACGACTTATCGTTTATTTATAACAGTTAACTTTTTACTGTAATAGGAGTTTCAAAGGATTTTATCAATTAAATAACAAATATATTTCCTACACAGTAAAAAGGAGAAATATTTCTTAATCTACATTGCCAAACATTTTGTGGTAAATTGAGCCAAATTTTGGTGCTACGGTAGCTGCAACCATCGGGTGATGATAGGTGGGGTTAATAAATGTAGTGTTTGAAAAATACACTTTAAGAGCCAATACAATTTATAACATAGTTCTGCACCAACAAGTGTCTATATAGTAGAGTTTAGTAGAGTTGGAACTTATTAATTTGAATTTCAAGTTGCCAATATTTGGAGCTATGGGTCAATCTGAGCTCCAAATGTCGCCATCTTATGGTTGCAGCTATTGTAGTACCAAAATTTGGTTCAACGGACCATAAAATTTTTAACAGTATACGAAAATATAACATAACCGCGAACAAAAATGTAAATAACCTCGTGCGATTTTTCAATGATTCCGAAAAACGTTCTTTAACTTTAGAAACCCCAGAAACGAGATTTAAACAAGCATTTGCGAGATTTAACTAAACATTTATTAAAACAAAATTTTTTTGCTACCACAGTAGATAATAATTGGGGGTTCTAGGTCAGCGGCGTACGCGGCGTGACCTTGAATGACCTTGAACGACCTCTGCATGCTGTTTGAAGGTTATGCGGCGTAGGTGAAGGTCATGCGTCGTACTCTTGGAGGCGGGGTCAAGGTGATGCGGCGGTGAAGGTGATGTGTCATCTTATAGTATGAGGGGTTATTTTGAGTTTAATTATTTTACTAATGATAATTAAATTTAATTGGGGGACTTTAACTTTTTTCGGGGTAATTTTTGAAGATTGAAATTTTTAGAGATTGATTTTTTTTCTTACCGTACTACAGTACGAGGGGTTATTTTAAGTTTGATTTTTTTTTACTAATGATAATTAATTTTAATTGGGGGACTTTAACTTTTTTCGGGGTAATTTTTGAAGATTGAAATTTTTAGAGATTGATTTTTTTTCTGACCGTACTACAGTACGAGGGGTAATTTTAAGTTTTTTTTTTTTACTAATGATAATTAATTTTAATTGGCGGACTTTAACTTTTTTCAGGGTAATTTTTGAAGATTGAAATTTTTAGAGATTCATTTTTTTCTTACCGTACTACAGTACTTAGGGATAATTTTACATTTGAAAAATACATTAACGATAATTAATTAAGAAATTTTAATTGGGGGGCTTAAACTTTTTTGGAGTAATTTTTTGAAATTTTTGGGACATTCATTTTTTTTTTTCGTCATACGAGGGGTTTTTTGAGTTTGATATTTTTTCATTAATGATAATTAATTAAGAAATTTTAATTGGGGGACTTTAACTTTTTTGGGGAGTATTTTTGAAGATTGAATTTTTCATGGACATTGAATTTTTCGTCGTACTGCAGTATGAGGGGTTATTTTGAGTTTGATTTTTTTTACTAATGATAATTAATTAAGAAATTTTAATTGGGGGGCTTTAACTTTTTTCGGGGTAATTTCTGAATTTTTAGGGGTCATTGATTTTTCTTTTCGTCGCACGTGGGGTTTTTTGAGTTTGATTTTTTTCATTAATGATAATTAAGAAATTTTAATTGAGACACTTTAACTTTTTGGGGGTAATTTTTGAATTTTTATGGACATTGATTTATTTCGCTGTTGTTTAGTACGAGGGGATATTTTGAGTTGGATATTTTTTTACTAATGATAATTAAGAAATTTTAATTGGGGGACTTTAACTTTTTGGGGATAATTTTTTAGATAGGATTTTTTGGGAGATAGATTTTTCTTTTCGTCGTACTACAGTACGAGGGGTCATTTGTACTTTTAAAAATTAATTAAGAAGTTTTAATTGGGAGACTTTAATTTTAGGGAATAATTTCTGAGATAGATTTTTTTTTATGACATATATTTTTTAGCGCACTTAAGTTTTCGGTGTTTTTACTGGCAACGATTTTTAATTTGGGAACTTTCAAATATTTTTTTCGCGATTTTCCTTTACCAATCGAATTTTAAACATTCATTAAGCATTTTAATTGGGAGACTTTATCTTTTAACGCAAATTTTTCGATAAAAATGGAATTTTAAACATAAATTGGATGAGGGGACTTTACGCGATTCAATTTAGTGACATATGCGCTCGAATATTGAGTATTAATTAAAATTATGAATGATTGTGAATTTTTGTTATTTAGTGTTAGAATTTATTTCTGTGAATTTTTTAATAGTACTGCCCCACCCGTGGGTGAGAGGTTATGCTCACGAAGCTAATAGACGTGAAGTGATCCCAATCGCACCCGTCGGCCTAATCGTTCGGAGTTTTCTTCGAACCATGGATTTTCATGCGTAAATTCGGGTTAGGTTACCTTAGAAAGACCTTCACGAAGGGTACTCTCCCCTATATCCCTAGTGTAGATAATCAATCGCACCCGTCGGCCTAATCGTTCGGAGTTTTCTTCGAACCATGGATTTTCATGCGTAAATTCGGGTTAGGTTACCTTAGAAAGACCTTCACGAAGGGTACTCCCCCCTATATCCCTAGTGTAGATAATCGGTCGTCAAAATTAACCCACCTTTTTAATAGTGTTAATAAATTTTAGAATTTTTTTTTTCTGAATACGTGTTAGATCGGTGGTTATGTTTTCGCGGATTTAATCATAAATAGAAATTGGTAAGATATTTTTTAGGATATCGGTTTTTTGGCTTGTTATGCAATGTTTAGGTATGTATTGTTTAATCTATATGAAAATTTATTTTGAAAAAAAACATGAAATGGTATTCATAAAGATATTAGGAAATTTTCCCCCTACCCCTAAATGAATTTATATTTGTGAAATATAGGGTTACCTATTTAATGGTGTGTTTGAATTTAGAATCACCAATATACCTTAACCCGAAATTTTATTGAGGCATGTTTTCGAAAAGTTTCATATTTTTAAAAACTAGAAAATCGATTTTTAAACGAAGCGCTTTTTAAACATACATAATTTTTGAACGTTTCTATCGAAACACTTTGAATTTTTAATAAGATTTTGGAAAAAAAAACACACTTTTGACAAATTTTCGCTAATAATTGCGCTTTTTAGAATAAAACTATTAAATACATAAATTAAACACACTTACTTTACTTCAAATGACTTTCAGAGCCTAAAAAAACGCGTGTTTCTTTAGGAAAATGTCTACTATACTGAACCGTGGTCATCGTGCGTTATCTTTGGGAACACTCAGAAGTGAATCACTTTATCTAGATAAGGGGTTTTCCTTTTTATCGTGATAGGATATTAGATTTTAATTTCTATTGACTAATGGTGGGGTACAAATTAAGATTTTCAAATAATTAATTTAAGATTTTTATTATCTCACTGATAGCGAATTTAATGAATGAATAATTAATATTACGTCACACAAAACGAATTTTATGACTAATTTAATATTGCGTCACAATTTTTGAATGATTTTATTAATATAGAATTTTTATCCAATTGGAGGTCATTTTTTTCCCTTATCGATTGATTTTAAATAAAATTGGAATATTTATTAATACTATATTAACAATTTAATGCATGTGCGACATTTCTTTTGGATAAAATTAAAACTCTTTTCTAATGAAACCTTTAAAAACGGATACTTTTTAAATTGATTCATTAACCGCGAGACTACTTCAAACATGACATGAATGAGTCATCACTCATAACACTCGTAAACATGAAAGTTTTAATAAATATATCGTGGTTTTTAAATAGTAAGACTTTTTGAAAAAATCATTAAGCACAGGGGTACTTTAGACATACATTTTGAAATAGAGATCAAGTTAAAATTTTACTAAGTTTCATAATGTAGGTCATGTGATATCCTCACCAATCACAGTTCATTCGTTATCATTTATGCACACGCGCGCCCTCTATGAGTGTATAAATTTGCGTGCAACGAGACGTTATCATTATTATGCGTGCTGAGGTAGCTGTGTGAAGACGTTTTCAACTGTTCGGTAATTTTAGTTAGTATTAAAATGGAACAAGTCCCCCATTCATCTGAATCCAACACGATGAGTCATCCCCTTTCACCAGAATTGAAGGACCCCCACATGGAAGTTTTATCGCATCCTGTTTCGAATACTGAAGTGTTACAAGCTATGCATTCTCCTGAATACAACCAAGACATGGAAGTTTCATCGCAACCTGTTTCGAATAATGAAGTGCCGGCCTCTTCATCTGATTTGCAGAAGTTTCCTTTTGTGTGTAATGTGTGCAACAAAGCTTTTTCTCAAAAGTTTATATTTAATAGACATATGAAATCTCACTTGCATAAAAAACCATTTCCATGTGATTTGTGTGAAAAAAGTTTTATTCAAAACAGTGATTTACAACGACATAGGATTATTCATTCAAAGACTACTGTGATTTTTAAATGTGATTTATGTGACGTCATATTATCAAGAAAGCGTGATTTATTAAAACATAAGATTATCCATAAGCCTACCAAGCAATTTAATTGCATTGAATGTGATAAAGTGTTTTCGATTAAACGTGATTTATTAAAACATAAGATTATCCATAAGCCTACCAAGCAATTTAATTGCAATGAATGTGATAAAGTGTTTTCGATTAAACGTGGTTTATTAAAACATAAGATTATCCATAAGCCTACGAAGCAATTTAATTGCAATAAATGTTCGGAAGTATTTTCAAAAAAGCGGGACTTAATTTTACACAAAAAGATCCATAAGCCTCCCAAGGAATATAAATGTGTACATTGTTCCGAACTGTTTGACCGCAAGTCTGATTTATTACGTCATATGCGTGCTTCACATCAGGTTTTATGCAAACCCGTTAAATCACCCTCTTTAAAAGATATGTTATATGAAAAGGTTAAACATTTTGAAAGATTTAATGCACTCGGTATTTTTACTAAAACTATGATCGAATCGAATGAGGAGAACGACAAAGACTTTATCACATTTTTTGATAGTGTTCGTCCAGACGTTTCGAACGAATTACATTATCAGATTGAAGTAAAAAAGTCCATTAAATGGTATGCAACTGTACAAGCTATTGTTAGTCGTGTAACTAATGAGGGGGACATAGAGACTGCTACTCCCTTTTTTCATTCTAAAACTGTGCTCGAATTGACGAACCAAAATTTATCGGTACATATTGAGGAAGCCTTTTCAAAAATAATAAATACCTATGAGAAGTTCTGTCAACGTGGTTCTAATTGGACATTAGATCAAATTTTGAACATTGAATTGTCGACAGCTAAATATTGTTGGAAATAAAATATTTGTACCCTTTTTGCATAATTTTGTAACTGCTATTTAAAACGATCAATAAATATTATGTGATTTTAAAAGCTTAGCGTTTTTTATTTAAAAATAATTTTCATATTAACTATATTGTAAAATTTTTTAAAGTCAAAACTTTGTTTTGAATACACTAGAATTTGACTGATCATATCTTACATACTTTAATTACTTTTGAAATTCTTGATTAAGTTTCAAAAATGCTTGACAAATATTTAAGAGAATTCACATATAAATTGTACTTACCTTTTACGAGCACATCTACTTGATACACTTACTTGAATAATGATACTTCAAATCACTGGCAAGTTTAGACAAGTCACTGATGAGTCATTTATGGGTTTTCCCACATAGGTAACGTCGCTGATTTAGAGTAGATAAAAAATATTTTGACTGTGAAGCTCTAATTAACAAAACTCCTTTAATTGATTTTTTAATCAATAAAATAATTATTTAGTTAATCTTTTAAAAATAAATTATTTTTAATTCAATGAAAATAATTAAGTCATTTAGTAAATTCTTCTCAAATCTGCTATATTTAACTTGCACGAAATAAAATCGAACCTTCCACTTTGCTAGCCACGAGGGGAATGACTGATAACCTCACTCCTTATCTACTAACCCAAGATCGCATGATATCTCAGAGCATGCGCTCTGGTGACTAGTGACGTCACTGATTGCTGATAAGATTAGACGATTAGAACTTGTATTCATTTCTTCCCAAGCCAGTGTACGAGGTGGACGTGTTTAGGTAAGTAGCATTTTCAGTTCTTTTTATAATAAGTTTTTAATATGTAGTGTAGACAAAAAGGAATACACAGTTTTTGACAATTCATTTTTATTAATATAAACTTGTCCAAGTAGGATTTAGTAATACATTGTTAGATCTCTTCTTGGGTTTTACAAAGTTTCTTCTTGGGGACAAAACTTTCGTTATTTTCTTCATTGATGCAGGAGATAAATATTTATTTTTTATAATACTTGAAGGTACTCCAATTTCATGAAGCGCATGAAGAAATTCTGTCGGTGTTTTCACAGGTTTTTTATTCACATTAAAAATGAGATGAAAGAGTTCCGCTAAATTCGTATCTTGCAAGGTGTTTCCATTATAAGTGATTCTTCCAGTTTGATCCCAGGTCATGTTGCTTGATTTCGATTTCAGTAACCTGAGTAAAGATCCAGCTTGTTTTCTCATATGTGAAGGTGTTGAGGCTATCACCAACGTGTCGTAATCATCTTCTTGGGATATTTTAGATGATTTTTCTGACAGTGTAGGTTCGGTCTTGGTAGATTCCGTTTGCACAGGTTCCGTTTTAACAGATTCTGTTTTGTCAGGTTTCGTCTTGAGAGGTTTGGACTTTCTTTTCTCGCCGTCATCGTCAAAAGGTCTTGATCTCCAAGGGACATTAAATTCTTGCAAATTCATTTTCCTTTTTAAAAGTTCATAGTCCTGCTGAACTTTCTCATGATCGGGAAGTGAACTATTGAGTATATTGGACATTGCCACATCAAACTCAGTCATTTGCTTTTTTGTGGGCACATGTCTAGTCAACTCTTCTTCCGGTATTAGAGCATATTTAGTAGCGAGCTCCATTGATAAGACCCGTTAACACACTCAGGGCCGCAGGAATTAAAATATTTAAAAATCCTCCGTGTTGCACAATCAGTTTCTTTTTTGAAAAGAGAGTTCCTTTTTTCGTACCGATTTTTCGAAGAGGGTTTTTATACTTCTTCAAAGACTTCTTTTGATTGATTGAGAGAGGTACGTTTCCTTTTAATACGTTGTGGGTACACTCACAAATGGCTTTCACTGAGCGAGAAGGTAATTTTTTCAAAAGTTGCTTGCGTAAGGTTTTAGGACATGTCTTAATGAGCTCTAAATCACGCAGTTGTTTCTCGGTCAACGTCATGATCGCAACTGAATTAAGAAGAAAATGTCTTTCTTTTTAAACCTTTTTTCAAAGTGTATACGTATTGTATCTGTCCCGGTAACACCAGTGTTCTTAACCGCAGTTCTTCTGGGGTTTCATTTCTTAAATCGACTAATAAATAAGAAAACGGTTTTTGAGTGGCATCAGTAAAGACTTCTTGGAAAAATTTAGTGTTCGTTGGATATAATTGTCGAGCCAAATGACTAATTTGACTAATGTCACGTCGATTTTTAAACAGGACCAAATATTGACTGTTTAGGGAAACGCTTCTCATTTCTTTCCCTTTATGAAAGAGATTTTGTGTAATAAATATCACACTCACGTTTAAATGGTGACTTGCCTTTGTAAAGAGAAAGGTCAGACGTTCGTCTGATCCACATTCCACCATGAGATCGTCTAAGATCATTAAAGAATTTGTTCCTAAATACTCAGTGTAATTCGAAGGAAGACCTTCCACAAAGGTAACATCCGGTATTTCGTTATACAGTTTTTGGTAGATACCGTAAAACCAAATCACTTTATCAGGAGGAGGGTCAAACATAACGTTTCTTTCCCTTAGCAAATCACGTAGAAACCAACTTTTACCCACTCTTGTGGGGCCTGCAAGGAGAATCGTACAGGGGTGTTGAAAGCGTGGAAACTCCATCGTTAATAAATGTACACAAGTAAAACACACACTTTAAATAATCACAGACGCATGGTTCACAGTTAAATTCATATTTATTGATAAAAATGTGCACGAACGCCAAATCGTTTGGCTACAAAATTATAGACTCGTCGATCGTTCGACAACTCTTCAGTGACAAAATGAGATAAAAAATCCTTTAGGGTTTTACCTTGACATCGAGAATAAAGGTAAAATATACAATACTGCCCGCAGACGGCAGTCACGTGAGTTTGTAATACGAGTGGATTAAACATAACTCGTGAAAAACGTGATACATAGTTCGATAGGGATCCTTTAAAAAAGGAAGGCTTGTTTCCATAGGAGTCGAAGAATTCCACTTCATCAGGCGAAGATAGGTAGAAAGCCACCCAGTGACTTCCAGGTTCTGTAGACTTATCCACGTTGCAGATAAAACAGACAGGATACCGCTCGATTCTTCTTGGTAGCTGATCACTTGGAAAAACACCCAAAAAATAGTTTCGGGTCACGGCTTCATGAGATAAAATGGACTCGATTTGTAATGAATCCATTCAGTTGGGAAAGTCGCAAATCACATGACGTGATTTACTTATTTCGATAATGTTTTCAAATTCCGCATAAATCAATACGGTCGTTGTTTTTTCTAACGCTTCAGCGAATTTGATTTCAATTCGTAAATTTCCTTGATGCTGTAAATTCAGATGAGGTCCGTCACACAAGTCAGGGCTTAAGTCGAAATTATATAAGGTGTGTCCATCAGCAAATTCTTCACGTGTTAAATAAATGCCGGCATCATGATTAAAACCAGAGAACAGTCGATGATAGGCTCTTATATAGTTGTTTTCGTCGAAATCCAATTCCAAAGGTTTACTGGGCACAGGTTGACCATCCACATAGACACTTAAAAAGTTGACTTTGTGATGATAAAAGTAAAAGGGATTCAGATCGTACTGTCCAGCATAAGCACTGTTGTCTAAAAGTCCAACAATGATACGTTTCGGCATTGCTCCTAAAAACACATTATCTTGCATAAAAGATTTACTTCCAGTGGAGATTGAGTAAGTCTTGCATAACACTCGATCAATAGGATATTTTGCAGAGTTTTTTTCCAGGGCTTTGGCATGTCCCAATAACACGCCGGGACTCACTTTCACTTTGCGAACAAACACAGAGGCATGTTCTAAAATCACTTTATAGTCGTGAAAAGTTTTAGGCGGTTCTTAATAAAGATTTCTTAGCATCTTCTCCGTAGTTCAGCAGGGTTTCAATATAAGCACGATAAGGATATGTGTTACTCGAAGAAGAGATGGCTCTTTCATTCAAACTGATATCCACTTGCGAAAACAAAGCTTGTAAAAATAAATTGACAGGAGCTACAGGTTCGCTTGCCGGTAAATCCGTTCCGTCTGACTTGGTGATTTTCACTTTGACGTAGAGGTAGGAAGCCGACAAATCAATATAATCTTCACCATTCCCAGAAATGTTAAATTCCACGGGTCCTCCATCTCGGATATTAGCAAGGGGATGATATTCGATGAAATATCCTTTTTCAATAGCCGTCTGGGTAGGTGGAATTAAAAACAGATCCAATTCGGATTTGGCACAAGCAGCAGAATCTTTATGAATGAGTCCAAACATCTTTAAGAGAAAATATCGTGTACTTTCACTCTCTTGGCTTTGCGAGGAATGACGACATTGTGAGAACGTTTCCTCTTTTTATACTGATGACCCGATCCAATCATGGTCTTCATTTTAGTAGCTGCTTTATCCGTCAAGTTTTGTCCGGCTTCTTTTAACCGGCGCTTGGCCGCTATTTTAATATCTTCTCCTCGTGATAGATCACTGAGAACGTTCACACCGGAATGAAACAATTGTTTTCCCACGGCTTTCGCTCCAGACTTGAAAAAGGGTACTGCTGCACGAAACAGTCCACCGAATCCATATCCTCTTTGTAAAGTAGTTCCTTGATAATGGTTTAAGCCGCTACCCGACTGATGAGTATAATAATCTTCAAAAGATTTCGCACAACACTGGTAGGGAACAAACATCACGAGAGGTATTTTTGACGAAAATGAAGTTTCACGTACGAGCGTCCACGTTCAAATGGCGTTAATTCACCCAAGTGGTTCCTTATAACGATTTCTAATGAGTCGAATGATTTTCGACTGATGGGTAAGTAATGGGGTCGATCAAATTTCACGCAAATCACTTCTCCGTCTTTTCCGGTGACATTTACAATTCGTAACAGGGGTGCCAACACATCACCGATAATTTGAGGTTCTACTATGTCCGAATAAATCATCAATACTCTATAATGAGCACATGGATCTGCCACATACGAACTATCGACAGTTTGTTCAATATTATTATCTAAGGAAGCAATCTCGCACGGTTCGAACCCCAGCATTTCAGATAATCCAGCTTCCAAAATCACTTTAGCTTTATCTCGCACGTTGATGGTGACTCTTTTCGTGATGGGATTGTAGGAAAACAAAATTTTTTGTTCCATGTCTTTGATAGCAATCGCTTTCAAAATATCAGGCACCGTCTCATAAAATCCAGGAGGGATTCGTCTACCAATGATCCTTCCATCGTTTAAGTCGAATCCAATTAAGTTCGTGTGTTGATTCACATTATACCAGGTATGTGGGTAAATAAATTCCACGAGACCCACTTCCCATTCTCCTTTCAATTCGATAGGGGCTGGCAAGCGTGTAATGAAGTGAGAAATTTTATTCTCAGGAAAATAATTCCTGGAACTGTCCGAAGGTAACGTCAGGTAGAAGGACATGTTAGCAAATGATCTTGGATGATTCTTGCACTGGCTTATAAGGAAGATAAATCTGAGGAGGGTATCCATTGATTGAATTTGTTGGGATATCCCTTATACTTCACAAAATATTCCACTTGACTTTTTCGTGTGCGCTTCTTTAAAATTTTTTCAATCGTATAAGTTTCTTTCATTTGCACTTTTTGAAGTTCTTGTGGGTAAAAGGTTCCTTGAATGGGTTCGTCCAACAAGTCCTTTATTCGATACACGGGAGGGTCTCTCGGTACACACTCCGTCACCACAAACAATTCTTCCGTCCATTTGGTTTCATACCCTTTTTCAAAGGTCATTTTCTGTTTCGACACACGCACATCTCCCGCTTGAAACACACAGGGTTTTCTTTTCACATTTTCCATGTCTCCGTATAAAGTAAACCACACATCGCTTTCATTTTCCTTTGTCACTTCCACTGGGGGTCTCTTGATACTTGAGTGATAGGTCTGGTTATAACTTTGTAATAACTGATCCAATACATCCGTATAACGATAGGTATGATTATGTGTGAAATATTTCCACATTTTCGTTTTAAGAGTACGGTTAAATCGTTCGATCACCGACGCCTTGGTATTATTATTCGTCGTGAAAAATCGAACACCTTCTTGTTTTAAAAACCTTTGAAACAGTCGGTTCTTAAATTCTTTTCCGGCATCAGATTGAAGAGACTTGGGTTTTCTGGTTGAAAAAATATAACGAAAGGCATTCACAATTTCTTCTCCTCGTTTCGTTTTTAAGGGAATTGCCCACGCATATTTAGACAGAATGTCTATACACGTCAGGAGGTATCGAAACCCTTGATTGTGCTTTTGTAAACTGATGAGGTCCACCAGATCGGCCTGCCATTGCTGATCGATCGAATACACGACCACTCGGTTTGTTGGGAAATTTCTCCGAGCCGGTTTGTGAAGCGTATACGAGTCGACTCCGCTCAACCATTTCTGAATCGTCTTCTTCGTTACTTTGCCTTTGGCAGCACGATACAAAGCATTTACACCACCAAAACTTGCTGCGTGACTTGGAACCGGATAAATCGCCTTCATTACAACATAAAATTTGATTATTTGTCACATTAACTCGAAAACGCATCATCTTCATTCTAGTCTTTCTCGCATGACGTCAAATCATAAAATGAACCCCTACCCGACCTACCTCTTGATTAAATACACTTACGAAGAGATTCAATCACGTGGTAACACGAAACAAACAGTGTGATTGTATTAACAAAACCTCACTTAAACTTTTAATACCAAACATTTTCCGAATACATTTTCAAAAAAAGGATACCTACACTACTGTTTTAGAAAACTGATAAAGAATGAACTGTGATTGGTGATGATATCACGTGACCTCCAAAACGAAACTTAGTAAAATTTGAACTTGATCTCTATTTCAAAATGTATGTCTAAAGTACCCCTGTGCTTAATGATTTTTTCAAAAAGTCTTACTATTTAAAAACCACGATATATTTATTAAAACTTTCATGTTTACGAGTGTTATGAGTGATGACTCATCCATGACGTGTTTGAAGTAGTCTCACGGTTAATGAATCAGTTAAAAAAGTATCCGTTTTTAAAGGTTTCATTAGAAAAGAGTTTTAATTTTATCCAAAAGAAATGTCGCACATGCATTAAATTGTTAATATAGTATTAATAAATGAATATTCCAATTTTATTTAAAATCAATCGATAAGGGAAAAAAATGACCCCCAATTGGATAAAAATTTTATATTAATAAAATCATTCAAAAATTGTGACGCAATATTAAATTATTCATAAAATTCGTTTTGTGTGACGTAATATTAATTATTCATTCATTAAATTCGCTATCAGTGAGATAATAAAAATCTTAAATTAATAATTGTCATTAGCTAATCTTAATTTGTACCCCACCATTAGTCAATCGAAATTAAAATCTAATATCCTATCACGATAAAAAGGAAAACCCCTTATCTAGATAAAGTGATTCACTTCTGAGTGTTCCCAAAGATAACGCACGATGACCACGGTTCAGTATAGTAGACATTTTCCTACAGAAACACGCGTTTTTTTAGGCTCTGAAAGTCATTTGAAGTAAAGTAAGTATGTTAAATTTTTGGTAAATTTATGTATTTAATAGTTTTATTCTAAAAAGCGTAATATTAGCGAAAATTTGTAAAAAATGCGTTTTTTCCCAAAATCTTATTAAAAATTCAAAGTGTTTGAATAGAAACATTCAAAAATTATATATGTTTAAAAAGCGCTTTGTTTAAAAAATCGATTTTCTAGTTTTTAAAAATATGAAACTTTTCGAAAACATGCCTCAATAAAATTTCGGGTTAAGGTATATTGGTGATTCTAAATTCAAACACACCATTAAATAGGTAACCCCATATTTTACAAATATATAGATATTCATTTAGGGGTAGGGGGTATACATTTCCTAATATCTTTATGAACGGCATTTCATGTTGTTGTTTTTTTTTTTTTCAAAATATATTTTCATATAAATTATGTAGAAAAATTATATAATGCGAGGAAAGAAAGAATTTATTAAGTTACGTTTTAACAGGAAAATTACAGTACGAACATCTACTCACTCGTCTCGCCGGTAACTGCGAAAAGTAAACATAGTGAGAAAAATACATCGGCACAGCGCCGTCTATGGGAGATAAGGAAAAGTACAATTTTATTTTAACACTCTCCCTAAAATTGGACTATTCCTGAAATATGAATAGTTCAGTCTTAAACAAGTCCAATATTTGCACATAGTTCTTTTAAACGTAAATGTCCCATAGGCTTTGTCATCATATCTGCTACTTGATTTACAGTGTCCACATACTCTATCAAGATCTTTTTCTCTTCCACTAACTCTCTTATATGATGATATCTAATATCTATATGCTTGGTGCGTCTATGGTTAGTTGGATTACTAGCTAACCGAATTGCACTTTGGTTATCAACGAGTAGACGTCCTTGTATTCCAGGTTGAAATTCACTTATTAAATTGGTCAACCAGACCAACTCTTTGGATGCTGTTGATGCAGCCATGTACTCAGATTCTGTCGTAGAAAGGGCCACACATCCTTGTCTTTGGCTACCCCAAGTAATTGCACCATCACCTAAGGTGGAAATGTATCCTGTTGTGGATCTTCTTGTTTGCACATCCCCAGCATAGTCAGCATCAGAAAACACATTGATATAACCCTCTGTTGAGCCACTGTAGTGGATTCCCATGTTTATTGTACCTTTCAGATACCTCAAAATATGTTTAATGAATTTCCATGATCCAACAGTAGGTGTTGACATCCACTGTGCAGCTTTTCCAACTGCGTATGCCAAATCTGGTCTTGAAACAACAACTAAATACATTAATCTTCCAATAGCTGATGCAACTGGATGTTCAGAATCTAATTCATTTTCACGATACAGAATATCTAAAGAACTTTTATCTGCTGGCACTTTAGCAGGTTTACAGTCACCCATTTCAAACATTGACAGTGTTCTTTTAGCATAAGCTGCCTGATGAATTCTTATGTTGTCTTTCATTAATTCAATTTGAAAACCAAGGAATTGTCTGACATTTTCACAAATCGTGATTTCAAATTCAGTTTGTAACTGGCTAAGAAGTGTTTGAATATCTTCCTTATCAGTGGCAGCAATCAGTCCGTCGTCAACATATACAGCAATAATGACTAAATTTTCACCAACATACCTCAGATATGCACAAGGGTCATAACTACTAGCTCTAAATCCAACGCTTGTTAAAAATTCAGTTAGTCTTTGATTCCAGCATCTAGGCGCCTGTTTTAGACCATATAGACTTCGAATCAATCTGCAAACACGTCCAGATCTATCATTATAACCTTCTGGTTGCTCCATGTATATCAGTTCATCAAGTGTTCCATTTAAAAATGCAGACTTGCAATCAAATTGTGCTATTTTTAATTTCTTAAAATAAATAAACCAAAATAGAAAACGTACAGTATCATACCTTATAACCGGACTAAAAGTCTCTTCATAGTTTACTCCATATTGTTGCTCAAATCCTCTAATCACCAAACGTGCTTTAAAGCGTTCAATTTCATCATTTTCATTTGTTTTGACACGAAAAACCCATTTGGCAGTCAATGGTTGCATCGTGTTATCACGTTTCACAAGTTCCCAAGTGCCGTTCTTTTGATGGGAATGCATCTCATCTTCCATAGCTTCAATCCATTTTTGTTTCTCAGGTACTTCCATAGCTTCCTGGTATGACTGAGGTTCAATTACCTTTTGACAAAGATGGGAATAGCGTATAGGTGGTTGTATCGTTGAACGATCTCTCAACTGGTATCTTACTGGTTCTTGTTCCAATTGGTTATCTTTGTCTTCCTTCTCTACCAATTCCACCTCTTGCTCTCCCTGACTCCAATCTATCAATGTATTTGGCACTGAAACTTCATGAAATTCAACATCTCTACTTATTTCTATTCGATTTTCACCTGTATACACTCTATAATTTCCAGTGACTTCTTCATAGCCCACAAAAATTCCCCGTATACTTGTTTTACCAAACTTCTTCTCAACACGTCGTTGCTTCGGAATTTGGACAATACATTGACTTCCAAAAATTCTCAAGTGCTTTAATGAATATTCCCTTCCATACCATGCTTCATAAGGTGTTTTACTTTTATCACGACTCTTACCAGTACGATTTAAGATATATGCAGAACAGTTCACTGCTTCAGCCCAGAAGCGTTTTGACAATCCCTTTGTCAACAGCATTGTTCTCGCCATTTCTATCAATATTCTATTCTCACGTTCAGCACGTCCATTCTGTTGAGGTGTATACGCAGCTGATCTTCCAATTTCAATTCCATTTTTCACTAGGCAATCTATGAAATCTTGATCTGTATACTCTCCTCCATTATCTGACATAACTGTCTTGACTGTATTTCCAGTTTGAGTTTTAACATATGCTAAGAACTGTTGCAATTTATCTTTCACTTCACTTTTATGTTGCATAAAATATACTTTACGGTACTGGGTGTAATCATCTTTGAATGTAACAAAATATTTAGAACCTTGAAAAGATGCTTCTTGCATTGGACCACAGACGTCACTGACAATTAGTTCACCAGCTTTACTGGCTTTTGTCATTTCTCTAAAATTTGTTCTCTGAAACTTTCCAATTGCACAACCATCACAATATTCAGTCTCATCAGTTTGAGATATTTCAATTCCTTTCGTTTTCAGCAATTCTTTTGTATGATTTTTACTCTGATGACCAAATCTTTCATGCCATATTTGAAGAGAATTTTCTTTGTGATTTCTTACCATAAGGCTACTTTCTTCATTTTCCAAAACATCTATATCTAGAAAGTACATATCTCCATATCGATATCCTTCAACAATAAGTTTATTATTTTTCATAAATTTCCATTTATTTCCTTCAATGGTTTGTATGAAACCTTTCTCTGCTGCTGATTTTACAGAAAATAAATTTGCCTTCATTTCAGGAACATACATCACATCACAAAAATGATGTTCTTTTCCATCTAGATTTGAACGAATTTTGATATTACCAATACCTTTGGCTAAAATTTTTCTGCCGTCACCAACTTCAAACATAACCTTTTCTTCTAATTCTTTATATGTTTTAAAATATTCAGGTTTCCAACACACATGTTGAGTACATCCAGAATCAATTATCCACTTTGACCTTCCTGATTCATCTGACTGAAATGTATTTACAAAGGCAAAACCGTTACTATCTTCTTTTTTCTTATCAGAATATCTATTATTTTGTTGATTCTTTATACAATTACGCCTCAGATGTGGCCCTCCACAAGTCCAACATCGTAATTTTGGTTTCCTTTTGTCATACTTGCCTTTTTCATTATTGAAATGAACATTTTCTACACTTCTGGTTTTGGAAAAGTTCTTATTTGGCTGTCGTTTTTCCATTACCAATGCTGATTTACGATTTATATTCACATCAACAATACCTAATCTAGTTTCTTCAATCATCAGTCTAGATGTTAATTTCGACAATGTACGATCATCCAAAGGTGTTGAGTCCCAAGCACTATGAAAATGACGATACTGCGAAGGTAATGTATTCAAAATGGTTGTTATCACTAGTGAATCTGATAGTGGTTCTCCAAGTTCACGTAATCGTCGAGCAAAAGATTCGATTTTGCTAATATGTGTAGCTATATCATCACCAGCAACATAGCGAAACTCTCGGAATTTAGTTTGAAGTAAATAAACAGAGTCCGCTGATCTTTGCTCATACACATCTAATAATTTAACCCACATTTCTCTAGCATTTTCACAGTTCATAATTAAAGCTAATGGTTTCTTATCCACCATTGTCGCAAAAATCTCTTTTGCCGTTTTGTTTGCTTTTTTCCATTTTTTCATTTCAGAATCGTAATTATCGCTACCAGCTGTTGGTTGTATATGCGTTCCATCAATCAGTTCTAACGCATCTCGAGCATCTAAAATCGCCCGTACTTGGAATTTCCACTGTGTCCAATTATTTGAGTCCACAAGCTTTTCTATTTTCACTCTGTCACTTTCCATTTTTGTCAGGAAAATCGAAAACAAAGTCCAGAAAACAGTTCAAAGAAACGCTTACTTCGTTAGGCTTAGCGATCGCCGTAGAACTCAAAAAATCAAAACGCAAACACAAGTTAAATCAAAACTATCAAATTCTTTCCAACAGAAAATCTTATACGCAGTCTGAAAACGTGACTGGGGCCGATAACCTGTAGAAAAATTATATAATGCGAGGAAAGAAAGAATTTATTAAGTTACGTTTTAACAGGAAAATTACAGTACGAACATCTACTCACTCGTCTCGCCGGTAACTGCGAAAAGTAAACATAGTGAGAAAAATACATCGGCACAGCGCCGTCTATGGGAGATAAGGAAAAGTAAAATTTTATTTTAACAAATTAAGCAATACATGCAAAAAAATTGCATAACAAATCGTAAACTGATATCCTTAAAAATATCCTAACAATTTCTATTTATGATTAAATCCGCGAAAACATAACCACCGATCTAACACGTATTCAGAAAAAAAAATTCTAAAATTTATTAACACTATTTAAAAGGTGGGTTGATTTTGACGGGCGATTATCTACACTAGGCCCGAGGGGGGAGTGCCCTTCGTGGAGGTCTTTCTAAGGTAACCTAACCCATATTTACGCATGCAAATTCATGGCTCAAACAAAACTCCGAACGATTAGGCCGACGGGCACAATGTAGATCGAACCCCGCACTTCACGTCTATTAGCTTCGTGAGCATAACCTCTCAGCCACGGGTGGGGGCAGTACTATTAAAAAGTTCGCATACATAAATTCTAACACTAAATAACAAAAATTCACATGTGACCTCATTCATATTTTAAATTTTAAATTACTATTTCCCCCTAAAATGTAAGCGCAAACGTCGCTAAATTGAATCGCGTAAAGTCCTCTCATCCAATTTATGTTGAAAATTCCATTTTTATCTAAAAATTTGCGTTAAAAGATAAAGTCTCCCAATTAAAATGTTTAATGAATGTTTAAAATTCGATTGCTAAAGGAAAATCGCGAAAAAAAAATATTTGAAAGTTCCCAAATTAAAAATCGTTGCCAGTAAAAACACCGAAAACTCAAGTGTGCTAAAAAATAAATGTCAGAAAAAAAAAATCTATCTCAAAAATTACTCCCAAAAATTAAAGTCTCCCAATTAAAAATTCTTAATTAATTTTTTAAAAGTACAAATAACCCCTCGTACTGAAGTACGACGAAAAGAATAATCAATTTCCCCGAAAAATTCTATCTTCAAAAATACTCCCAAAAAAGTTAAAGTCCCCCAATTAAAATTTCTTAATTAATTATCATTAATGAAAAAATATCAAACTCAAAAAACCCCTCGTACGACGAAAAAAAAAAAAAAAAAAAAAAATCAATGTCCCAAAAATTTCAAAAAATTACTCCAAAAAAGTTTAAGCCCCCCAATTAAAATTTCTTAATTAATTATCGTTAATGTATTTTTCAAATGTAAAATTATCCCTAAGTACTGTAGTACGGTGAGAAAAAAAAAATGAATCTCTAAAAATTTCAATCTTCAAAAATTACCCTGAAAAAAGTTAAAGTCCCCCAATTAAAATTAATTATCATTAGTAAAAAAAAAAAAACTTAAAATTACCCCTCATACTGTAGTACGGTAAGAAAAAAAAAAATCAATCTCTAAAAATTTCAATCTTCAAAAACTACCCTGAAAAAAGTTAAAGTCCCCCAATTAAAATTAATTATCATTAGTAAAATAATTAAACTTAAAAATACCCCTCATACTGTAGTACGGTCAGAAAAAAAATCAATCTCCCAAAAATTCAATCTTCAAAAATTACCCCGAAAAAAGTTAAAGTCCCCCAATTAAAATTAATTATCATTAAAAAAAAATCAAACTCAAAATTACCCCTCATACTATAAGATAACGCATCACCTTCACCACCGCATCACCTTGACCCCGCCTCCAAGAGTACGAAGCATGACCTTCATACCCCATGCAGAGGACACGCAGAGGTCATGCAGAGGTCGTTCAAGGTCATTCAAGGTCGTGCCGCCATGCCGCTGACCTAGAACCCCCAATTATTATCTACTTACCACTGATTTTTGGAAACGTTTGCGAGAAGTTTTTACAGTGTATTCACCAATTTTCTCAAACCTAACCATCGTTTTTTTTTTTTTTTTCGTATACTATCCATTCTCAATAAACATTTTCATGTTCAAGAAGCATGTTTTACCGACAAACATGATAAGTTAACAGCATTAATATCAGCATTAAAATAAATATCATTTTGTTTCCAATTACACATACTTGAAAATGTGTAATTGAGAATTGATGACATCCTGAAAATCGATATTCCGAATTATGATGTTGGAATGTAATGTTTCATCGTAGTCGTATAAATCAAATATTCTTCTTAACACTTTCCATCATAGTTGAAAAGTGTTTATGAACTCGGTTTGTCTGGCCGTCTGGCCATGCTCTAACTAGAGTAAATGTACTCGGATTGCCAATGCATATACGTTATTGAGGATTACCAAGGAACGTTCAGTATTGAAAATGAAGTATGTAGCTTTTATAGTTCGTTTTACAGAATCACTCAAAAGAATTCTGTTACATTGTGATCTATGGGGTAAAATCGATTGCAGTGTATTTTTATGATGTCACATTATTTTATGATGTCACATTATGATGTCACATATTGAAATTGGTATACATTACTTTCACTACAAGATGCTTACTAATGAATATAGTGTACACAGCAGTTATCATTCATTTACAGGGAAATACAAAACAATTCGATTACAGTACAGTTAACGAACAATAATTGCTGGAAGTGCGTTGTTAATTTTGGTATGGGTTTTTTAATTTAACTAGATTTTTACATATGAGTTGGTGTGTAAAAATTGTATAGATTATATACAGGGCTGCACAAAATTGGTACCAAAAATAAAAGGATACCCATAAAAGAAAAAAAAATATTGCAACCTAAATCTTAAAAGTGAAAAGGTGTCTTTCTAGAGATTGATCTCAGCTATCCGATGCAAAAATAATTATTTAAAAATATTGAAATGCAAACTAGATATTTCAAAAGAAAGCTCCCAAAGAATTAAAATTAGCCTGCGAGTGTCTCCATGGGATTGAAATAGCCTGAGTTGATCAGTGGGATTTCAAATTCCCCTCGCTAATGTTAAACCTACGGACGTGTGATGCATTCTTATTTTTTACATTTTTTATTCTGCGTTCTCTTCTTAAAGGATTGTATTTGAAGTGTTAAAATCTTACTTAGTTTCGCTAAGATTTTAATATATAAAAATTGTAATTTAAGTGTATATTCTAGAGATATTTTGACAACAGAAAAAGGGTAACACCGTTTAAGAAGAGTACGTAGAAAAAAGAAGTTACAAATATTAATTTCCTGGGGATATGTTTTAAAAATAAGATTGCATTCCACGCCCATGAGCTCAATCTTTAGTGAAGTGAATTTGAGACCTGCATAACCCCCCCCCCTCCCCCATAGAAATTTGAAGTGATCACCAGGGTGCCAAACGTAAAAAGACTAATTAAAGCGTTTTTAACCCCTTCGGAACGAACGTCTTTTACAGAATTTTTAATCTTTTATCACCGGTTTTTCAAAACAGAAATTTACGCGGCACGTTTACCGGTCGTTCGTCCCCAAGGAGTTAAAAGATTTATTCGTTGTAAAATAAATACAACATACATAAATCGGAGTAAGCCTACAAAAATATAGGAAGTTACAGTTATCCCAGAGTGCCACATACAAATGTAAGGTCATTGCTGACCTGCCCACGATTTTTATTTAATATTATATGGGAAGCTACTTGTGACTTAAAGGTGATGCTCACGACACAGAATGAAAAAATTTTGAGACCCACCGGTGATGTTCATGGAAGAAAAAAAAAAAATCTGACCCTACACTCTCTTTCTGGCCCGCAGATATTCCGGAACACATACTTCGACACTAAAACCGATTCATGTCTATATGCTAAAAGCAGATGGGGAAAAAAATTATCCACTTATAAACCATCTGCTCTATATTCTTCTCGGTATTCGACTCCCCAACCCTACAAAAAGAAAGGGTGTTGTATAAGAAAAGTACTAAGCCTACAAAGTGGTAATGAGGGTGTAAAATTGTTCCCTGAGTCGGAAAGTCTAACTTGAGGGTTCTTGGCCAACAGACTTTTCAAGTAGGCTACTCAAGGAACCGCAGGATACCTGAAGGCACCCCTCGAAAACCAAAGAGGATTTTGTTGCTGAATTTGGATGTCAGAATTCGCCAGGACGAAATGTGGGTGTGTTGTATTACAGGTATGTATATAATACCTATTATTTCTAGAAGTACATTTATAGTTTTTTTTTTTAGAATTTTAAGTGAAAAAGTTACGTAAAGCTTTCAATCGCAGAGAAAAGCGTCATGACATTAGTGATAAAAGCACCACGATCCCGGTATTGAAAAAAAAAATATTGTCGTTTTCTGGATTTGAATTATGGAATATTCATGATCAGCCAATATTATTTTCATCATTTAAAAGTTGCTATACCTATTTTACGCATTGAAAGCTATTTAATAATGTACTGAAAGGTAAGTAATGTGATTTCATATACATATGTAAGATAATATATAAATATTGAGATAACATATTATGGCGTATTCAGCTTAAAATATAATTTAAAAATTAAAAGTATTTACTAGTATACGTATTAATTATTGGATTACGCATTAATCTTAATGGTTTTGGAACCATAAAATCTACCAGTAAAGTAATTTTTTTTTTCATTCTTGTTTGTTGTTCCATCGAAACATTTCTTATCATATTTTTGTGATTTCTTTAATTATCTTTATTATTAGTGACTTATATCTTGAAATGCATTTTAATAGCAAAATGCAGTAGGTGGAAAATATTAAGTAAATTAGGTGCAAATGCGATTCAAAAATTACGTTATTTTATTACATTCTTCTCTTTATGCTTCTCGCTTCTTGCACTCAACTGGTTTTTGTATGTAAAGATGAAATTTTGTAATCAATTTTTAATCCACTTCCTTATATGCTAGAATTATAAAAATTATGTGTTTCCGATGACAATACAACATTTTAATATTGTTAAAAATTATTTGTAAATCAATACACTAATTTTAAAGCATTTTTTCGCTAGACCGCCACAGGTGATAAATCGCCAGATGTTTTTTGTAACTCGTGCAACTGTATACGAGTTGAAACAACGAGGGATTTAATTATGCGAGGAATTTGTGAATTTGAGACAATACATGCTCGCCAAAATATGCCAAATAGCTGTAAAACTGAAGTAATGAAAAAATTTAAAAGCTAAAATGTAGAAAATAAATTAGAAATACAAAATTAAGAGTATGATATATATATATATATATAACCATTAATTAAACATAACCTACCACCATCAAAAACCGTAATATTATGAATTAAAGCTGTAAGTATATATATATATATATATATATATATATATATATATATATATATATATACGATACGTCTTTTAATGGTTCAACAATATTTCGCTGGTTATTTGTACCTTTTGTCTTTAATAGGTTATTTTATCAAAATTTGGTGTTTTTTTCATGTGTTTTAAATGGATTAATCGTCCGCAACGTGCTAGTGAATTAGTAGTGGTATTGTGCTTGATTTTGTATTACTAGTCAAAGGTTCCTTCTTTATTTTGTATAATGTCAGAGTTTTTAATTGAAGCTAAATTTATTAATTTATTAATTTAATTTTAGTAACTGGAAATAGATGATGATTTGTAATTATATAATGCTTATATATTATCATTTAAATTTCTATGCTGCTAATGCGCAAGTCATTATGAATGATCACTATTTGTTATTATTTTTATTTTCATTTAGAATTGCAAGAATTCTTTTTGAAACGCAATTTCTTTTGAGAAGTATCTTTTATATATTTTATAAATATATAATTTCTGTTAGCTAAATGTTTTGCAACGTCAGCAAACTAATTAAAAAAATAAATATGCGCTGGGTTTATTGCTGAAATTGCGCAAAAACTTAGTGTATTATCATATGATTTCTACTATTGTAGTTACTTGATACCTATATATAGGAAATTCCATTTTATGCTGCATGTTTGTCATCTTTCATGGTCTATATTAAACTTCATTTCAACACGATCATATCACTGTTGTTCATTAGTTAATTAATTTATAATAATAAATTTTAATAACATTTGTCTCACTAATTTAAGGTATGAATTATAATTTACAATAATATCTTTATCACTATAGCTGTTACATTCAATGTATATCTCTTAAGGATACATGAATTAAAGAATGTAAATTGGGTATTATTAGTATAGTATAACATTTTGTATATTTACATTTTACTATGCAATTTTGAAATAAATATTATGTTTTGATCTGAAAGAAGTACGTTGATTATTACGGGAATGTCTTTGCATGGTAGTTATTGGTGATGATATTATTTTATTGGTGGATTAAGCTATTCGATTGTTTTATTTATCTTATTGTACATATTGTATATATATCTATTTATAATCAAGAAAAATCATTATTAATCTAGATTTATAATACATAGCTTCCTTAATTATTCTTTCTTTAATATTTCTGTTATTTTATTTCATTATATGTCTCATAAAACAAATACAATGGCTGTTCTTAGTAAATTTTTCGTTCCTGGCAAAATACACTTAGCGTCTTCACAGTTTAGTGCCCGGTACGGGAGCATTAATAGGGTTGTTCCTGGACCGACATCCAGTCACCTATTTTATTCGCCCCCACCACCTCTATTATTTAGAAAATGTATGGATAAGAGATGCTTCACAATCACAAATTGTTTCGGATCAGTGTTTATCTTCATTTTTTTAAACATTCAATGTAGTATATAGTATAAAATGTAATATATGTAATATCCAGTATATTGAACAAACATCTGGTCCACTACATAAACGTATTAACCAACATCGCTCAGATTCGATTGAAATAGGTCTAAGAATAAACACCATCGACTGCTGAAAGTCACCATTTCCACAAACATAAATTTAAAAATACAACAACATCAATCTTACAAAATCAAAAAAAGCATATCAGAACGTTTATTTCTGGAGTCTTCATTCATGCAATATTTTAATACAGTTTATCCATACGGACTTAATACTGAAGTATTCTATAGGAATATTAAAGTTTTTTCATCCATTAATAATATAACTGATTATAATCCAATTTATCCTACACTAAATCATAATTTAAATCGCAAAACAACACGTAACAAACGTGGTAGATGTTCTTCTTCAATAATTATCTCTAAAAATACTATAATTAAACAGTGAAATAATCTTCATAATAAATATTTAATTGATTACAATTGGATATTAGTTCGTAAATATATCTTTGCAATAAAAAAAAAAGCTTGCACAATATTTAAATATATTTCTTAGTAAAACTTTCTCGATACATTTCTCAGATATATTTTTTGATCTTATTATGACCAGAGCCAATCAATTTAACATTAATTTACAAAAATAAAAAAAGAAACCTAAATTTAAAAATACAAATACACAAATGCTAATTACTTATACAAACCAAATATTCAATAAAATTAATATTAATTCTATTATAAATGAAAAAAAATAATTTTTGTCATTTGTCATTGTGTGAATTTTGTCATTGAAATTTCCTATTCAATATATTCAATTGTCTAGAACATTTAAATATCTAATTCCTTTAGGTAGAAAGATTTTTAATTATAATTCTTTTTCAAAAAATACATCTGCTACAAGTACTTTCCCTTGTAACTGCAACGACCCCTCACTACATCAATACATTAATAAAGATCATGGCCATATAATCACTGGTAATCTTAATATTGTAAATGATTTTACATTAAGTAAATTAATGGGGTATGGCACTAAATATAGACTTCCATCAAAACTTAATTTAAATTCAATTATAAAGCAATTGACATATGATATCGATTTGTTTATATATAAAATTTCTATTTATTACAATAAACCTATTGCATATTTTAATCAATGGAAAATATTGGTTATTGAAAAGTTAACTGATGCTCTTAGGGCAAATGTATCTAATCTTGTTAAACCAAGCACATTTTCCAACAAGTTAAAAGTATTCAAAAAGACTATGTAATCACATATATTGACAAATCCTCTAATAATTATGCAATGATATGCAAATCTTATTATCACCATCTTCTTACATCTTGTATTTCATCATATAAGTCTTTCCAAAAAGCTATTGATGATATTATTGTTAACAATCGTAAAAATATTGCTTATTATAAACTACTGAATATTATTCCTTCTAACGTTAACTATCCATATTTAGTGCCCATTCCTAAATGTCATAAGACACCACTTAAATTCAGAACAGTTACAATTGGATGTAATACATATAATAATTATGCTAACAATATTTTATTAAAATTTCTGAGTCAAATTTATAATCTAACAACAGAAACAGGTAATAAACATTGTATAAAAAATAGTTATCAATTGGTTAATGTACTTAAAGGACATTAAATGTGTAAAAAATATATGTACATATGATTTTAAAGATCTATTTAATAATATAAATCTTAAAGACCTGCATAATATAATTAATACACTAATTAAAACATATAAAAATAAATTAACTCTTCCTACATATATGGATATAAAATATTTTCGCATTTTAATTAATTTTATAATATACAATAACTATATCGTACGAGATAATATTATTTATCTACAAACAGAAGGAATACCACAAGGCGGATCTACATCCAGTTGAATGTCTGATTTATATTTATATCAATATGAACGTAATTTCTGTAATGATAATATACTAATGTATCGCTATATTGATGACATAATTTTAAACTAAACAATCCAATATTTCTCAATTTCCAGTTGATTATCCAACTAATTTAGAATCGACAGAAAACCTTTTAATAAATAATACTATTAACTTTTTAGATCTAAAAATCATAATCGAATAAAACAAAACAATTACTGATCTTTATGACAAACGTAAAGACTTTCAATTCAAAGTTAATACATTACAGATAAGGAAAATTCATCTATGCGGAGATTTTTATCGACAATCACTTTTCAGTTGTTTTATTCATCATGTGCATGAAGCTTGATAATACTAAAAGTAAATTAGGTTAGTTGTGTATGTGTTTATGACGACCAATTATCAACACGAGTGGTATGGGCCCTAGGGGGGGGGGAGTGCCCTCCGTGGTGGTCTTTCTAAGGGAACCTAACCCGTATTTACGCATGTAAATACATGGTTCGAAGAAAACCACGAAAACTCTGAACGATTAGGCAGACGTTCACGATTGGGTTCGAACCCAGCACCTCCCGTCTACCAGCTACGAGAGCAGAACCTCTCGGTCGCTGGTGGGGCCCTAAAAGTAAATTAAATGTAACTTAATAAGTAAAAGTATTTCCCCGCTGAATCATAAAAGATATCCTTTCCGCACACTGAAAACAGGTCCTGTTGCACAGTCAGTAGGGTGTCCGTCTCCAACCGAGAAAACTCGGGATCAAGTCCCATGCCGGTTAGAAATAAGCATTGTCAAAATGAAATGTAACAGCAGTTCTAATTCTTCGAAGTTCAAAAATTAACCAATTTTGAAAAATAAATTAAATTATTATCAATAAAAATAAATAAACTAAATAAATTTGCAAAGTCTTGCGTATTTTCATTTTTATGAAAAATTACAGAGTCTACTGTAAATTTATCGAATAATTTCTCTGTTATTTGAAACAGGATCTCTGTAATTTTGCATAAGACTTAAGATAGACAGAATCTCTGTATTAGTATCTATGTGTACTTCTCAGTAGATTCCCTGTAATTTCACAGAATTTTTTTAACATTGTGGTTACATTATGTTTTCCTAGAAACTTTTGCCTTTTTTTACAGCATAAGTATAAAGAAAATGCAATAAATATGCAGTATTTACAATGAGGATATTTTAAAAATTAAAAATTATTTATCAATATTAACCAATCTTTTGCGCAAAAAAAAATCTACCAGTAAGACAGTTTACTCTTTTTTCCTAATTCTGCTTTTCTGTTGCCTAATATACATATATATATATATATATATATATCTTTTTCGTGTAACTAAAATATTTTAAATTAGTTTTTATGACTTAATGAGTGGTTGGTGGGTTACTTTACATAACTTTAACACGAAAATACTGGTAAGTAGAAATGCGTAGGTAAGTAGAAATGAAGTCCACTAATACCATATTTATGTTGCAAAATTCTATTCAGTTTAACGATTCATCCCAATAGGTGAACGAAGTAAAGCACCAAAAAGAAAGGATATGGACGATGGTATACTGAACTTTCAAAGTGGTAACTGACTGGGTAAAATTGTTTCCAGAGTTGGATAGTCAGTGAGTTTAGAATTTTTGATCAACAGATTTTCCAAGTTAGACTTCTCAGGATACCTAGAGGCAAGAGTGGTTTTTGTAGGTGCTTAAACCACTGCTATTACCAGAATCAAACTAATTGGATGTGCCAATGCCAAAACTTTCTTCTATCTCATACGTAGCAATACTTCAAAATTCGCTATCACACTGACAAAATTAAATGCCAATCTATGTCCATCATGAGAATTCTTAAGATATTAAATTCCGTGCATTAGTTCTAGAGATACGACTATCGCTAAAATCGTGTAAATCCTGCAAAATATAGAGTAGCACTGCCACTTATTAGGCGATTAACACTAAAACTTAATCAGCAACAACTTGTATCAACGTCTAACTGAATTGGAAGTTAGATGAAAAATCGTTAAAATCGTGTAAATCCTGCAAAATATAGCGTAGCACTGCCACTTATTAGGCGATTAACACCAAAACTTAATCAGCAACAACTTGTATCAACGTCTAACTGAATTGGAAGTTAGATGAAAAATCGTTAAAATCGTGTAAATCCTGCAAAATATAGCGTAGCGCTGCCACTTATTAGGCGATTAACACCAAAACTTAATCAGCAACAACTTGTATCAATGTCTAACTGAATTGGAAGTTAGATGAAAAATCGTGCATTAGTTCTTGAGATAGCTATTGCGGAAATCGTGAAAAATGCGGCATATCAGCGCCATCTGATGAGCGATTTACACATATTTATCAAGGTAAACCTGAATCTGAAGTTTGGTGAAAATAAGTGCATTAGTTCTTGAGATAGAGCTATTGCAGAAAGCGTGAAAAATTCAGCATAGAAGCGCCACCTGTTGGGCGATTTATACCAAAAACTAATCAGCACCAATTTATATCAGGGACTAATATAAATTTTTAATAAATCCGTGCATTAGTTCTTGAGATAGTGCGCTCACAAAATTTTTATCATATATAGACAGAGTCATAGACTCACAGACAGGCATTTTGTAAAAAGATGCTTTTCGGGATTCCTGACTCCTAAAACGTGTAAATCCGTCAAAAAGTCGAAAATTTTCACGAATCCAATACTTTCTTCTTGTAAAGAGAGAATAAAGTAAAAAGGTTGTTCAAAGTAGGGATCTCTGCCAATGTCTTCGGCGATTAACTCCTGAGATAATATCGCTTTTAATAAATTTCGAAACTTTATTTAAATATTTATTGATGTTTTCATCTAAAAATGCTTTTTTGATGTTGTTAGTGGACAATCTAAAAGAATATATTAAATCTAAAAAATGTTTAGGCATTTTCAATTTTAAAAAATGCTTTTTACTTGTATTCTGTAACCCGGGTATGCCGGATTGGATTCCCCAGTGAGTTGTAAAATCACAATGCCATGTTTTGGATAACAATCATTCTTTTTATATAAAAATTAACATAGGTCACAATTCATAATTTTTTAAAAGATGAATTTGATAGTTTTCATTATTTAAAATATGGTTTTCAATGGAAAAAAAATTCCGGAATGGGTTAGTCTATTCATTGTATCATTAGAAAGGGAATGTTTCCATCGGATGATTTTTTGGTACGATATGAATTAAAGTTGGTCACGTAGACTTAACATTAGCATTCGAAAACTCTGAACTCTTGTAACTCTACTTGGATTTAAGAAAAAGTATATACGCCTCTCTGCAAGGATTTTGTGATAGAATATAGTATGGGTTTCTTTTATCGGGGGGGGGGGAGGGGGGGGGATTGATTGTTCTACAAATAGACTTTAACATTTTACATGGCTAAAGACGCTTTTTGTTACATTTTGATGGATAATTATAAACTTTTCATTATGTGAAAGTAAAGAAAAAAATTTAATAAGTTTTCTACAGGTAATAATATTTTTAAAATTCATTATTGCGCTATCCAAATGTTAGACTAAATTTATTGCTTTCCAATTATAAGTTGCGAAATATTACAGAGAACAAGATTTCAAGAAATTTTTCAAACCTCAAAATTTCAAATTAATTTTACTAAAAATTTAAGTTCCAAAAACACTTTAATCGACCAATGTTTGTTTTTTATTATCTTGTTTATATAATAATTTACATATGAGAGAAATTAGAAAATTTTATTTTTTAATCATTGAAATAGATCGTGTTTTTACGAAAATAAATTAAAATTGAGACAACAATAAACAACATATATCATCTTTTTTACTTATTTTCAAATGCTTTTTTTTTATCGCTTTCTTATGAACATTTTGTATACTAAATCCTTGTGTTTTATGTGCATCCATTGTGTTAATTTAAAAACTATATAGCAAATTGAAAAAGAATATTTTATTTTATAATACAGTATTTATTAAGATTTGTTGTCAATTTTTTCATGCCAACTTTTTTTTTAAACGGTAACTTTCTCCTTTATTTAAATAGTCATCAATCTTAAGGTCAATCCTTAAAGTCATCAATCTTTTAAGGTGTTTTTATGTTATAAAATTTTTTTGTAATCTGAACTAGAATATTTGAAAATTTTATGCAAAAAGGCCTTATTGGAGTAATTATCAACTATGTATTGTTGCCGAATAAGACATGAATAACGGGTACTCAAAATTTTTATTTTCCCTAACTCAAAAACATGAATATTTCTGAGAAGATCACAATCTCATTTTCGTTCCTATCTTCGTAAAAATGTCAGATATTAACATCCATTTATCTAAAAGTATTTTTTCCTGTAAATTCGACACATTTTGAGACATAGCCAATTGCTTTCCCATGATCACCCTTTCTTAAGTGCCATATTTCAAAAATATGTTCAAATAGGCATCTACTGAATTTTTTAGAAAAATGCTGTTCAGTTTCTTGATATTCGGATAGAAAACCAAAAAAGTTCCCTTTACAAATGAGAATGACTTCGTGAATGTACGTTTGGATATGAAGATACCAAAGACGAATAATTTACATATGATATATTTTGGTCAAGGCTATTGTTTCTTAAGTGCCATAACCTCGAAAAATGTTCAAATAGGCATCTTCTGATTTTTTTAGAAAAAATTTCTTCAGTAACTTGATATCCGAATAGAATACCTGAAAAGTTCACTTCTTTACAAATCAGAATGACTTCGCGAATGTACGTTTGGATGTGAAAATACCAAATACGAATAATTTACATATGACATATTTTGGTTAAGTTAATTGTTTCTTATGCCATACCTCAAAAATATGTTCAAATAGGCATCTTCTGAATTTTTTAAAAAGATGCTATTCAGTTTCTTGATATTCGGATAGGAAAACTAAAAAGTTCCCTTTACAAATGAGAATGACTTCGTGAATGTACGTTTGGATATGAAGATACCAAAGACGAATAATTTACATATGATATATTTTGGTCAAAGCTATTGTTTCTTAAATGCCATAACCTCGAAAAATGTTCAAATAGGCATCTTCTGAATTTTTTAGAACATTTTTCTTCAGTTCCTTGATATCCGAATAGAATACCTAAAAAGGCCGCGCCTTTACAAATGAGAATGACTTCGTGAATGTACGTTTGGATATGAAGATACTAAATACGAATAATTTACATATGATATATTTTGGTTAACTTAATTGTTTCTTATGCCATACCTCCAAAATATTTTCAAATAGGCATCTTCTGAATTTTTTAGAAAAATTTTCTCCAGTTCCTTGATATCCGAATAGAATAAATAAAAAGTTCACGCCTTTACAAATGATAATGATTTCCTGAATGTACGTTTCGATATGAAGATACCAAAGACGAATAATTTACATATGATATATTTTGGTTAACTTATTGTTTCTTAAGTGCCATACCTCGGAAATATGTTCAAATAGGCATCTTCTGAAATCTTTAGAAAAATGCTGTTCAGTTTCTTCATATCCGAAAGAATAACTAAAAATGTCACGCCTTTACAAATGAGAATGGCTTCTTGAATGTACGTTTGGATACGAAGGTACCAAAGACGAATAACTTACATATGATATATTTTGGTTAACGTTATTGTTTCTTAAGTGCCATACATCGAAAATATGTTCAAATAGGCATCTTCTGAATATTATAGAAAAATGCTGTTCCGTTTCTTCATATGCGAAAGAATAACCAAAAAGTTCACGCCTTTACACATGAGATTGACTTCGCGAATGTACGTTTGTATATGAAGATACCAAAGACGAATAATTCACATATGATATATTTTGGTTAACGTTATTGTTTATTAAGTACCATATCTCGAAAATATGTTCAAATAGGTATCCAGGGCTCGCACCGTTCCTAAAATTTTCGCAGTTTGCTACCAGTATTTTAAATAAGAATTCTTCGTGATAGATTCCTTTAACATCTGTAATAGAATTGTACAACAAAGATTATCGTTTTAATTTAGTGGGAGCAAAGTGCGAAAATTTTAGGAACGCTGCGAGCCCTGGGCATCTTCTGAAATTTTTAGAAAAATGCTGTTAAGTTTCTTCATATCCGAATAGAATACCTAAAAATTTCAAGCCTTTACAAATGAGAATAACTTCGTGAATGTATATCTGGATATGAGGATACCAAAGACGAATAATTCACATATGATGTATTTTTGTTAACGTTATTGTTTCTCGGATAGAGAATGGATTTTATATTGAAGAAATGTTATTAATTACAAAGTTATATTACATTTAAAAAATAAATTGAAAATAAATGAATCGGAAAATTTCCATGTCCAGTAATCGAATGAATGAAGTACACGTAGCCAAATAAAAGAATACAACACTTCAAAATATTCCATTTCACATTAAGTCATGAGAACGGGGCTATTTTAATCAAGCTCTAATTACAAAATAAATAATGAAGTTAACAGAATACGTCGACCATTCGTCTCTTTCTCTCGCATAGATGAACGATGCTTTAGGTGACTTAAATTTAAAATTACACTAATTAAATAAAACAATTCTCGATTTTGAGCTGGATGCCATGCAGATGGACAAAATTAATTTGTTTCAGATTCGTTGACGCTAGCCTGGGAAATGCCACTTGAATACGGTCAAGTGAAGAGCTGCATAGTACGTTGCACAGGGCTACTTAGCTTGTTACTATGGTGAATTATCTGCACTTTTAACTTTGTCCAACTTTGTTGAAAAGAGATTCAAAAATCGATTTATTAGTCTGTCCACGCATGTCCAATATTTATTACAAATGTCAAGTGGACGAGGAAACTTTTAAAATGTTGTTGGTTGTTTGGTTGTTGTGCATTGTACACGTAAAATATTCCGAATTAGATATTGTTGCTGTTAGATTGATACTCTGTAATATAGAGTTTATATCATACATAATGGAGCACTCCATGATAGAATGCAATTTGCGCATTTATCCGCATTTAAAAAAGTATTTAAAGCTGAAGTTACGAAATACTATAATGTGAAGATAATTTTATAAAGATTTTTAAAAACAATGCGGCACCCCTCGCAATTCGACGGAATAATAAATTTTAACAAGGAAATGTTATACTTCATTAATTGCTAAAAGGCATTAAATTAAACAGTAAAAAAGCTTTATATACAAACTATCTACATGTTTCGACTTCACCGAAGCCATTTTCAAGACAAATGAGAATATTCTATACATGCACGATTTATAATGCAATGATTTTTAAATTTAATTTTACTTTGATGTTTATTTCCATAATCGTAAACATGGAGTAACTTAACTGTTTTTTACTGTGTTATTTAACAGCTTTTAGCAATTAGCAAAGTACAGTCGTAGAAAAAAAAAAGTAAACAGCCCCCACTAACTCCTAAATAAATTATCGTAGAAGAAAGTTATTGGTATCGTAAATTTGAAATAAAGTCTACTTTTAAATGATATAGATAGAATTTGCATAGGGGGCCATCTACCTATTAAAACGAACCATAACTTTGTTTTTTTCAATAGCAGTACACAATTCTGACAGCATAAATGAACTCTACATCCTTCAATTAGCCTAAAAACAAATTTTTATGCAATTCGTATTATAAGTTTCTGAGAAATTAATTATTTTAAAACGAGCGTATTTTAATGGCTGTATCCAAATTGAAGTTCGGAAATCGATTGTTAACCCAGAGAGCCCCCATCTTAATCAAGGCACCTTAAGAAGTCAATGCAGCCTGCTAGATTACAGGACAGCAAAAGAAATTTCAAAATATCTAGCCAATTCTATTATAGACGGCCCCTTAAACCATCATTTTGTCGTTTTTTAAGCATAATTTGAAAACTACTAGGAAGAAAAATGTGAAATTTTGGATTTGCATGAAGCAGGACTTAATAAATCTAAATCCATAAAAAAGGTTGCAATTCATAATGCTTTCGAATATTAATTTCATAATTCATAATTCATAACATAAAATTATAAAAATTGCAAATTCAGCGTATTTATGTTTGGGTATATTAGTATTATCGCTACAAAAAAAAAAAAAAAAAAAAAAAAAAAAAAAAAAAAATAGCACATTAGGAGCATAATTTTTATCTCTCTATTCTAAAAAAAAGTAACTACCGCTGTCACCGCCGCCGCCGCCGGTTTTGATTTTTTTGTGACCGGAGGCCTTTCTTCGTTAATATTAACAAAAATAATGCATACAAAAATATGAAAATCGGTGGTTTTATACAGAAATGTTTGATAAACACGCTGATGCAGACAGTTTTCAAATCGAAGAATTATTTTAAGAGTTATTTAATGCTAAAGTTGGACAAAATCGTTCCACTAAAAAAGTTTTATAGCAGCAAAAACTAGACATGGCAGTGTAATCATTTTCAGATCATTTTATGCGTTAGAATTTGCCGGAGTGCAGATTGCATTAATTTTTTTATTTTGACTCATTTTTTCAGGTTTTATTTCTATTTTAAATTCAAATTTTCAGCATTTCTAGAGATATTTTTTACAGATTTCAGAAAATTGTACTCATTTAAACTGTTGCCAACTGTATGAAAAGCGCAAGCAATAATGTTTGCTTCAAATTAAGAATTTATTTACACGTGACTATTATAAACAGGAAAAAAAACTTTCAAATTAGAATTAAATAATTACGTATAAAAAGCAGGAACTTATTAAAAATTAAGTCATAAAAAGTATACACTTGAATTTTAAAAGAGAAAGGATATTGTAAAATAATAAATTCATTAACATGCGTTAGAAATCTTAGGATAAATTACGTCATATTTACGTCACATTATAGTTATTACATAAAATGGACACAAAATAATATTGCAAAAAAGTTTAAATTTAGAAATTGTGCTAGACATTTATTTGATATTTTGAGAATTAATTTAAAATGTCTCATTTAAAAGAACTTTCTTTTCGCTTTGTTAAAAAATACCAGGAGACAAAGACTCTCTTTGCTTAATTCCTTTTATATTAGCTTATTTTGAAATGTTGTTACACGTGTATACGTCATCAAGTTATTTTTATTTCGACGTTTTATTTGTGTTTTTATTAATGTTGTACGAATTTATTTGTTCTTTCGTTATTTAAAATAAAAATTATATCAATTTGTATAATTTGGCGAGTGGTTTGGCGATTTATATAATTTGGCGAAATTGGTCGACAGGATAATCAAGTAGTGCCGCAGCGGATTTGGCGTTAAAATTCCCCAATCAAAGAGAAATGAATAGAAATTCGTTTATAGGGAGATCGCCACTATTTTTTAAATTATAATTCAATCTTTCGAAATCTTTTTAAAGCCGATCAAATTAGTGTGCATTTAGAGTCTGCGGTGTCTGGACGGGGGTTGGCGAGCGTAGCTCGTAGGGGGCCGAGCCCCCTAGTAGATATAAATAAAAATATGAAAATGTACTTTAACATTAGAAGTACTAAATTTTGAATGATTATAATTCAAAAACTTATCGTTCAAATGACTTCAAATTCGGTGTCTAGGCATAATTTGAACCGAAGATTTGAAATATCTTGTTAAAATTGGGTATTGTCATTGAAAAAAATAAAGTTTGGATTCGTTTTAATATGTAGATGGCCCCTTAAGAAAATTTTATATACATTATTTAAAAGTAGACTTTATTTCCAATCGTTCGGTACAAGTAACTTTCTTCTACGATAATTTGTTGAGGAGTTAGTAGGGGGTGTTTACTTTTTTTTTCCACGACTGTAGCATTTGAATTTGTTATCTCTCTATTCTAAAAAAAAGTAGCTACCGCTGTCACCGCCGCCGCCGCCGGTTTTGAATTTTTTGTGACAGGAGGTTTTTCTTCGTTAATATTAAGAAAAATAATGCATACAAAAATATGAAAATCGGTAATATGATACAGAAATGTTTGATAAACACGCTGAGGCAGACAGTTTTCAAATCGAAGAATTATTTTAAGAGATATTTAATGCTAAAGTTGGATAAAATCGTTCCACTAAAAAAGTTTTATAGGAGCAAAAACTGTACATAGGAATTTAATCATTTTTAGATCATTTTATACCTTTGAAGTTCCCGGTGTGCAGGCTGTTTTTCTTTTTTTAATTTGACTCATTTTTTGAGGTTTTATTTCTATTTTAAATTCAAATTTTCAGCATTTCTAGAGATATTTTTTACAGATTTTAGAAAGTGATATTTATTTAAACTGTTGCCAACCGTTTAAACAGTGGAAACAATAATGTTTGCTTCAAAAAAAATATTTATACTTGTAAATAAATTAAAAATTTATTTACACGTGACTATTATAAACAGAAAAAATCATTTGGAATTAGAAGTAAATAATTATGTACAAAAAGCGGGAACTTATTAAAAATTACGTCATAAAAACTATGATTACACGTGAATTTTAAGAGAGAAAGGAATTTGTAAAATAATAAATTTATTAACATGCGTTAGAAGTCTTAAATAGGAGAAATTACGTCATATTTATGTCACATTACAGTTATTACATAAAATGAATACAAAATAATATTGCAAAAAGGTTTAAATTCAGAAATTGCGCTAGGCATTTATTTGATATTTTGAGCGGATACTTTTCAACTATTTTTGTTAGGAAAGCGCAAATAATATTTCATTTCTAACGCAAGCATTTTCACGTGAATATTAAAAAGAGAAATAATAGTTTGGTCAAAATTACGTCAGATTAAAAACGATTAATTTAAAAAGTCTTATTTAAAAGAACTTTCTTTTCGCTTTGTTAAAAAATACCGGGAGACAAAGACTGTTTACTTAATTCCTTTTATATTAGCTTATTTTGAAATGTTGTTACACGTGTCTACGTCAAAGACGAAAACAGCGATTGACATGTGTATTTTTGTACTACTTAGTTATCCCGTCGACCAAAAATCTATCATTCGCCAAACTATAAGATTAAATGCCAATAATGGTTGATCGTAAATGTCACATTAACTTGACTTTAAGCAAGTTACACGTGTCTACGTCATCAAGTTATTTTTATTTCGACTTTTTATTTGTATTTTTATTAATGTTGCACTAATTTATTTGTTCTTTCGTTATTTAAAATAAAAATTATGTGAATTTATATAATTGGCGAGTGCTTTGGCGATTTATATAATTTGGCGAAATTGGTCGACGGGTTCATCAAGTAGTACCGCAACGGATTTGGCCTTAAAATTCCCCAATCAAAGAGAAATGAATAGAAATCCGTTTATAGGGAGATCGCCACTGTTTTTTAAATTATAATTCAATCTTCCGAAATCTTTTTAAAGCCGATCAAATTAGTGTACTTTTAGAGTCTGCGGTGTCTGAACGGGGGTTGACGAGCGTAGCTCGTAGGGGGCAGAGCCCCCTAGTATATTTAAGAAAATGTTAGATGTAGTTATAATAAACCTACAAAAATAATTCCAATAGATATCATGACATCTTGCAGTGACTAATCTAACTGCAAAATCAATTATTATTTTTAACTATATTTACCACAATACTATGTCTATTAATTTTTACTTTTGATATCAGTGAAAACTTCATTAACTGATTTATAGCTTATTTCGAAATAAAGTAATCGGAAACATGTAATTAAGAAAAATAATCAAAATGAAGTAATAAATTAAAACACTAATTTTATAATCTTTGTAATTAATAAATAAAATCAACGAAAATTGCATCATTCTGAAACAATCCTTAACTAATAATTTTTTTTTTATTTGTTTTATCAACGATAAAAGAAGCAAAAAAAAGTTAAATCATTAAAACAGTTTAAAGTTTATTTAAATAGTTAAATTATTATTTAATTTAAAGTTATACAAAATATTGTTAAATTTAAAAATATTAAAAATATATTAAACTTAAATTACTAAAAAAAAACATTACATTTATTAAAATTATTTTTAAAATTTCTGTCCATTTTTTTTTTTTTTTTTTTTTTTTTTTTTTTTTTGTAGTTAAGCCGCTACACTGTAGTTGTAGTAAGTAATAAACTATCTAAATGGTGCCATCATTAAATTTACACTTACCCACCCTTGTTCCGCCAGCATGTGAAAATTATATGCGTATTTAAAATATAATAATGTTTTTTCCTATTTGTTATTTTATTGTAATAATAAAAAAACAACAAATCTTCTTCTTTATTAATCCCCTCCTTCCCCCTCAAAATCCCTCTACATCTCCCCCATTAAATTACCATTAAAGCTTAAAGGATTAAATTATTTGTTTTTAAGTCTTAAAACGTTAATAAATTTAAAACATTAAAAAATGGTTTATTTAAACTTGTTAAATCATTATGAAATTTAAAATTATGAAAATATATTTTTTAATTAAAAAAATATATTAAATTTAAAATTACTAAATTTAAAATTACTAAATTTAAAATTACAAAAAGTTATTAAATTTATTACAAATCAGGGTCGTAAATGACATGATATTGTCGAAAATATAAAAAATATCGTATATGGGGCATTCTCACAATCTTTTGATTTTTCTACCTTTTTCTGTTCCTGAATAATAATTTTTATTAGCCCCCGGTACGGTATGCTATTTTTTTCTCCCAGCTTATTTTGTCTCCAAAAAATAACGTTACCTTACAGAAGCCAGCAATAAACAAAGCAGATGTATCATTGTACGATTAAATGCTCTATAACAATTTTTTTTATTTCTAAGCATCGCACATTTTAAGTTTTTATACCGTCGTATTGGGGAAAAAAAAGTACTTTTAAATGCAATTTGTTTGAAAACTGTATCTCCTTTTATTTTTGAAATATTAATTTTTTTGTAGTTTTTAGCACCATTTGTTTAATTTTGGCAACTCAAATACTCCATTTATATAGAAAGTAAAGGGAAAATAGTTGAAAAATAGCAATTATATCTTTTTGTTGCCATTTTCTCATAACAACCGAAAGAAAATGTAATTAAAATACGTGCTATTTTGAAAAAATGTAAACGAATAATTTCTGTTTAAACATGGAGCTATTATAAACTATATTTAATTTTAAGTATCTGTAGACTCTTTCAATGCGACGTCAGTCATGACGTTTTGGTTGGAAACTCATTCCAAACAAACGGTTGCTATGCGTCATTTCTTTTTAAATATAAATCGTGGAAAATCTCACCGCTACATATCAAGTATTAAAACAGTTAGATCTGAGATATAGATATAAGATATAGCTGTAACACACACACAAAAAAAAAAAAAAAAAAAAAAATAGAAAACACAACATAGCAACCGTTTGTTTTGAGTCAGTTTCCAACCAAAACGTCATGACTAACGTCACGGTTCAAATCGTCTATATTAATGTTGCAAAGAAATGAATGCCTATGAATCATTAGATAGCAGTTTTTTTGGCGAGTTTCTTTAATGGTGGCATCTTTTTGCTGCATTTGTGCATTATTTTGAGATAGTGACATCCTATGCATGCTTTACTGTAGATTTTTAAGAGTGGATCGTAAATGTGGAAAGCTTAAGCGGATGCGAATGACGTCATTTTGCATAAAATAAAAGTGTGTGCTTTAAGCCTAAAAATTGAAATATGTTTTGCACTAATTATATATACATATTTTTTTTTTCATCGGGGGGGGGGGGGGGGGACACTAAATTCTGAAAAAGCAAAATTCCTGTTTTCTAGTTTTAGTACATATTCTTGGGGTTTCATTATTTCTTATACTGGAAAACATCTCATTGCATGAGTGCATAACAATATTAACGAGATAAATAAGTTTTGAACAATGTTGGGGTTCCAAATGTACCACGAAATCCCTATACCGTCCCGTGTCCTTGATGCTGATTTTTAAGTTTGGAGCTGTCTGTATAAAATTGTTTCAATAAAAGTAATTCGGTGTAATTTTTTTCCGAAACTGGAACTATTGGTTTATATAAATATGTAGCAAAAAATTAACCTGCACACCTTTTTAGGTTATTATTATTTTTTGAACTCTGTCTCTGGGTTTTAGATTCCTTACCGTCCCTCTTGCTAAACGTATATAGAAAATTACTTCAGATGGAGCCACAGAACTTTTTTCCAACTTTTTTCTCGTACGTATGTGTACTTAGTATGCTAAAAAAAGAATTGCTAAAATTTTTTGACCGGAAATTTACTGCAGAATTTAAATCGGTATTTAAATATCAATTTCAATCATCGTGGCTTTATTGGTAGTCTTACCATCCCCAAGGTTTATTCCTGCACTTTTCGGGGTAAAGTATTATTATTTTTTTTTTAATTTAATCCAATGTAAATAACTGTTTTAAAAATGAACGTTGTGCCTATCACTTAGTCTTAACGTGATTTGCCTAAAAATAGGTGGTAATTTTCCTTACCGTCCCATCCTTACCATTCCTTTTTTTTCCTTACCGTCCCATTTTTCCTGTAGCGTCCCCTTTTTCCTTTACCGCCCCTTCTTTAACAGCCCTTTAAGACAATGTTATAACAAAATTTTGTTCTAAAAATACTTACATTGTTATTATTTCTTATTTGAATATCCTATGGGTACTATGCAAATTCATTCTAAGTACAAATTTAGAAGAAAATTAAAAGTTATAGTGGTAAAATGGTAAGTAAAATTAAACTCTCAAGTTTAACTTAAACCTCAGTTAAATAAAAAAAATTTCGCTGCTGACCATTTTTTCTTTATTTTGAATCAGTAAAGTCTATAAGATAAAAATGTTATTTTATTGAGTTTAATTTCACCAGATTTTTATTCCTGAAAAGTCAAAAGATTGTGAGAATGCCCCATATTTCGATAATAACTGATATTTTTTATATGTATGTGATATTTTCAAAATAGTCAACTTACGGGTGATTATAAACATTTTCAGGTCTAATATAAAATAGAAGATAAAATATACTTCACTTAGCATGAAAGTTTAATAAAACAAATGTATTCTTAATGTCTTTTATTTCTCCTTACGTAGCAAAATTGAAGATCAACTAATTGAAAACAGGCACAATTTGCTTTTTACACTCACAAAACACAAACAATAGGATTTAGTATTAACCCTTTATGCACCGACGGTACTTTAAAGTACCATTAAAATAACTTGTCATAAAATTCATTTAATAGATCGATTACTGGTAATACAGTTTAGAATGAGTTATAGATAGTTTACTTTTTCTTGTTCCAAAAGCATTATGGGTTGCACAAAATAGAAATATTTTTAAAAGGATGATTTCTTTTTTATTTGCGTCTTTTCAGCTTTCTTGACGTTGAAATATTGAGGAGAGAAAAGTTTCAGTTCAGAAATAAGTCTATATTTCTATTGTAAAAGAATTGTATTTGTACATTTCTACAAAATAGTAAAAAAAAAAATTTAAATAAAAGATTTGAGTGGAGTTATGAATATTGCACAAAATCCTTATAAATTCAAACTAAATTAATTAATTTTAATTGGCAAAATCCTTCTAAAATTTATTAAATGATTGTGTAAATCAGTGGTGCATAACCAAGAGAAGGGCCACTTACAAAAATGTCTGGGTTGTCGAGGACCACATCAGTAACACAGAAAGAATTCTATTTCGAGGAGGTGATATGTGGCCTATAATCAGATAAAAAATATGGTTCCAGAAGGGGGGGGGGGACCCCTCTACTTTCCCCTACCCAGTCAACATATCCAATTTAGTTGGTAAGGATAAATCAACAATGTTTAAGTTTGTATATATAATAGATATAACAAGGATTATTTTCAAGAAGTGATAGTATTCCTTGACTTTATTCGGGAGAGTAAATTTTGTATTATTAAAAATGCTAAAAGACAAACGTAGGCATGAAAGTGCCTAGTGCCGAAAATAAAACTGAGCTTTATGAACGAAGGAGGGAGGAGGAGCCGATCAACAAAATTTGCGACTTTTCCGCACCTGATCGACAAAATTCGTGATTTTTTTTTTTTGCTCCCGATCGACGAAATTCGCTATTTTTCTGCACCCAATTGCCAAACTTTGATATTTTTCCACGCGTGATCGACACAATTCCCCATATATTTTTGTGCCCGACCAACGAAATTAGCGAGTTTTCGGAGCCCTATCAACAAAACTCGCGATTTTTCCATGCTCGACGAAATTCGCGATTCTTGACTCTAATGAAATTTGCGATTTTTTTCCCGCGGCAAATTGACAAAATTCGCGGTATTTCTTATGAGAAATTGGTGAAACTTACGATTTTTCCACAGCCAATCAAAAAAATTTGTAATTTTTCCGCGTTTCATAAAAAAATGACAAATTTTCCGTGCTCGTCAGCGAAATTTGCGATTTTTCTGCACTTGATCGACAAAATTTGCGATTTTTCCGTACCCGGCAAACAAAATTCCCGATTTTTTCCGCGCCTCATCCACAAAATTTGCGATTTTCCGTGCCCGATAAACGAAATTTGCGATTTCTTCACACCTGACCGACATAATTCGCGATTTTTCCATGTTCGATCTTGATTTTCCCGAGGCTCATCGGCAAAATTCCCTATTTGTTTGCATCCGATCAATGAAATTCTCGATTTTTCCGTACCCGATCAATGAAATTCGCGATTCTTAACTGACTAATGAAATTTTACATTTTCCCGCGGCAAATTGACGAAATTCACGATTTTTTACGAACGAAATTCACGACCCATGGACAAAAATTGCAATTTTTTCCAGTTAGAAATTCGCGAAATTCGTTCGCGGGCCACAGGTTGTGCATCCCTAGTGTAAATCTTCTAATGGTGTTTCAAAAATCCACAAAAAACATTTTAGTAGATAAAATTTTCACGAATTCATAATTTGGGACGCAAAGGGTTAAGTATATAGAAAATTTTACGTTTATCCAACAAAATTTGCTTTTATTGAAAATTTTGAACCTAAATGTAAGGCTTGTCTGCTTTTTCATTTCCTAAGCCGTGGTGTAATTTAAACAGAACTAAACCACAAACAGAAATGATTACTTCTAATGAAGCTGTAAATAACTTATCTACATGCGGCTGTTTATTTTTCACTGGCTGTTCTTAGTAAATATTGCCCCTCATAATTATAGGCTCTACATTTAAAAATTCAGCTTCAAATGGATTGAAGCTGGATTGAAATGGAAGAAAAGCTTGAAGAAGGGTTTGATTCTTCTTTTTTTGGGGGGGGGGGGGGGGGTGTAAAAAAGCCACTGCCAGAGTAAAAGTTTTTTATCTACAGAACGACTCAGCTAATAAGACTTGTAATATCTATTTACCCTTGTTTCGACTGAAACTATCAAAAATATCGTACACAATGATATTTTGAAAATAGACATCAAACATATGAAAATATGAAACATACTTTGATTGTCGGATACATACCATAAAATATATCAAGATATATATCATCGAACACTGATTAAGATTACTTAAACAAGTTTCTGTCGTACTTTTTACTTCGTAGTTGGAATAAGTAATTAAACTGTTTGTTTAATATACTATATATATATATATTAAAATTTAAATATATATATTAAGTTTATATGTATAATGGTGCCATTTATAATGCAAAATATAAATATATTTTATATTTTAAATATGAATATATTTTATATTTTAAATAATTATTTTTTGATATTTGAAATTTAATAACTTTTTTCAATTCCTACTATTAGTTCACACTCTCCCTATATTTATTTATTTATTTATTTATTTATCTTGTTCAAATTTTCAATCGTTAATAAAATACTTATTATTTATCCTATCAAGTTGAAATAAATTTTTTTGAACTTGTACTGGATGACAATCGATGTTAATACAGTTTTTTTCAAATCTTAATTAATTAATTTTAGTTTTACATGAGAAACAAAATGGCGGCCATTGGTTATTGAAGAATTTAAGGCATCTTCATATCTATAAATGGAGTTACCATAGGGGGACCCTGTTCTGCCGAAAAATACCGCCAAGTTTGTCGCCAACTTGGTGATATAGCGCCAAATTTGGCGACCAAAATGAGTTGCCAAAAGTGACGCCAACTTGGCGATATCTCTAATATTTCGCCAAATTCCCATAGACTTCCATTGTAAACCTACTTGCTTATAGAAAATCAACTAATTGAGATTATTTTAATGCAATAAAAACTAATATTAGCTTAAGAGATTATGTTAAATTTTTCTTTGATGACCTAAGTAGGAATTGACTTTAAAAACAAAATTTTTATATTACTTGTTAATATTTAAAAAGAATAAGTTAACTATTTTAGCTTTAATGGTTATGTGATGGCAGGAGGTGTAAGATTATTTTCAGGTGGGAGGGGGGGGGGTAATGTAGAAGATTGATTATTTATTTATTATTACAATAAAATAACAAATAGGGCAAAATATTATATTTTTTTTTAAAATACATATATAATTTTAAACTTTACACGCGGACGGAACAAAGGCTGAGGAAGTGTAAATTTCATGATGGCACCATTATATATATAAACTTAATATCTTTTTAATATTAATATATATATATATTAAACATAAAATTTTTATGTTTAAAATATAATAACTGGTTATTGCATTATATTTGGTAAATTTTCATGTGTTTAAATGGTTTAATTATACAAAAAGTTTATATATAAAATATATTTATATAAACTATTTAAATATTATAATATATTTTATATAAAATATATTTATATATATTATTTCAAATATAAAGAAAATTATGAAGACAATATTGTTTAACAAAAAATTTAAAAAATGAAAATAAAATTATAAGAAAAATGTTTAATTTAAAATAAAAAATATATGTTAAACTTAAAATTACTAAAAATTATTAAATTTATTACAATTATTTAAAAAGTTTTATGCCTTACTTGTTATTTGTATACAATAAGTAATCTGTCATCTAAATCAGTCTCTCATCCCCCGTCAACCTTGAAATTTCCACTTCCTTGGTTGCAACTACCAGCTAAATGGAAGATTTCTCTGCTTGTGTATATAGTAGTTGAATGAGTATAAATGCAGAGCAACGGTTTTTCCTCTTTTCCAGGTTCCGATGTTCTAATATCTGTTTAAAGATTTTAAAGTTTGTGTTCCGAGGGAGGAAAAGGGAGGGGAAATTAAAACTTCAGTAGAAAGGCGTAATTTACACACCTGATTATTTATCTATTATTTCTGCAAATTTCAAAAATAGAAAAGTTTTAAACTTTGTGTGCAGGAGGAAGCGAAGAGCGCAAAGGAAAAAACGGAAATTTCTGAAGAGCTAGATGGTAATTTATTCATTGTTAGAGCAAAGTAACAAATAGAATGCATTTTTTTTCTTCGTTTTTTAATTGTGCAGTATTTAGAAGTTTTAAAAAATACAGTAAAGGGGAAATTTATTCATCAGATGTTTTCACCGTTAATATCACGTCAGCATTACGCAGGACATGTTTTTGTTTCATAACATATATATTCTCGCTTAACTTATTAAATGTAAGACATAAAAAAAAACAAAAAAAACAACAAAAAAAAAAAAACATGATTATATGGGGCATTCTTACGATCTCTTGACTTTTAAATCCCTGAATAATAATTTTTATTTTAGTACATATTCTTGTGGGTTTTTTTTTTTTTTTTTTTCATATACTGGGGAACATCCCATTGCATGATTGCATAACAATATTAACGAGATAAATAAGTTTTGGACGGTGCTGGGGGTCCCAATATACCACGAAATCCCTATACCGTCCCGTGTCTCTGATGCCGATTTTTAAGTTTGGAGCTGTGTGTATAAAATTGTTTCAATAAAAGTAATTCGATGTAATTTTTTCCGAAACTGGGACAACTGTTTTATATAAATATGTAGCAAAAAATTAACCTGCATACATTTTTACAGTTGATATTATTTTTTTAACTCTGTCCCTGGGTTTTAGATTCCTTACCATCGCTCTTGCTAAACTTATACAAAAAATCACTTCAGATGCAGCCACAGAATTTTTTTCAAGTTTTTTCTCATGAAGAATAGGGTGGAACTTAAGTATAGGGTAAAAAAAAAACTTTTTTGTTTTAATGTGTAATAGTGAAAACTTTTTTTCCTTTTTGGATGTCTAAACTTTTGGCTGAAAAGGTTTTTTTAAATTAAGTTGTTTTCCGGTTCCTCAAGGAGGTCAAAGTTTTGAAATTTCAGTATAAAGTAACTTAAAGTAAACAACATAGCTATTAGCTCATATCTACTTTTATTTAGCAAATACTATCCAGAAGTTACCACGAGAAGGTGGTAAAATATCGACTTCCACCCTCATTACCTTCCTTTCTTATGGATTAATTCAATTGAGACATTCAACCTACTGTCTTTTTAGGCAAACTTTGTCATTACATTGTGGGAATTCAACTTTCCCAAGATTAAGCCATCTTTTGCTTAATGTTTAAAGACGGTTGACGCAGCTCACAGGACAATTTTGACACACGTTTCTACTGTTTGAGTATGACAAGGAAAATCTAAAATTCAGGTGCATCCCCTGTTTGTACTTTTTTTAAGTTCTTCATCCGATCAGTCTGTCTAGATAGGATCAATGTTTTTATAGTCTATAATTTCAATATATTCGCATTTTTTCAAGTCGCTTTCCTACTGGTCCAGAAAATCCTTTTGTACCTGTAGTTTTTCCAGCAAGACGTTGAAATAAGTATCTAAGAAAAAAGTTCATTTTCATGTAATAATCAAATTATCCATTATAAAGTTTTTAGGGTATTGCTTCTGATGTTTTAACAACTCCAGATTTGCATCCTGCATTAAAGGCGTTTCTGTTTCACCCAAAAACTTTCAAACTTGAAATGTCTGTATTATTATTTTGAAAATACGCCAAAATTGCAGTGGCTATATTAATATAAGAAGAAGATGTCAATAAAATATGACCAATATATTTTTATCTTGGTTTTTGAACTAAGAAAAGGTGTTCGTCTTTAATGATTCTTAGTTATACTTTTTTCCCTCTGCTTCAGTTGTCGTAGTGTTATCCTTTGTGCCATCAAAATGCTAACCTTCTAAAATTAACTGATTTTGTCTCTCCTGTTCTTTCAAATTCTTCCTTTTCTTTTTTCTTTGTAATCTTCAAGTCCTTCTTTCAGCTACCTTTTCTTTATTATCATCAGAAATACCCATATCTTCTAAGGTGCGATTTGCAATAATATTTGCAGTTCTGTCTAATAGTCCGGTTCTTTCACCTTGTTGATTATCAAATTCGGGTTTAGAAAAACAATCGATTGAACTATTTCCTTCCGAACTATTTTTTACACTTGACGATCATTCAATCAAAACATCATTTTTTTTTTGTTTTAAAATAACTCTTTTCCTTGATATTTCCTTTTCCAGTCTTGCTACACATTTTTTGTAGTTTTTATATCTATTGATCCTATTGCCATCACCCCATCTCTCTTTGGTCTTTGAGAAAGTGATGTTCTTGTTCTGATACACGATAATATTTAGTGCTTTTACAGAAAGAAATATTTTTTGCAGGATTACCTAACATTTTGCAATTTTATATTGGATGTGGGATTATTCTTTCTAATCTTAATATTTTTCTTCAAATTTTGACATTTCTCGCGCTAGTCTCTAATCATTTTTTATGATTTGTGTATCAGAAACCGTTGGAATTGAAGGTCTCAGCAATACACTTTTAATTGTATCATCAAGAGCTTTAGATATTTTAGAAATAGCGTGTACCAGATTTCAGCTGTCAGATTTTAAGTTAAATTGAACCCAAAAATAATGTTTCATAACATCTTCATATGTTCGTCAAAGATGACAGTCTAATGTTAATTGTTTTGGTTCACGAAATACAGGACACTTCAACATTTATCTAGATTTAGGTACGTTAACAGACTTTGTCCCTTGCGACACCGAATGTTTATTGAAAAATAATTAAAGAAACTGTTAACACACGTTAAATCGGACTAACTTGCTATGTGTCGCAGTCAAATAAATTAGTGGCAATGAAAGCCGACGCCCACGACGCTGGCTTCTACAAAAGTCAAATAAGTGGGGCTAACTTTTCTAAGGCACTCAAAGTAAATTATTCTCCTTATTACAAGACATTAACACTTAATTAATTTAATTTTGCAAAATATAAATTTAACAATAAGCTTAAAAAACTTTTCATGCAATTATTGGCTTTTTTTCGTTTTTTAGGGATAATCAGGCGCTTTGAGGAACCGGAAAATATCATTTTAAAATTAAAAGAAAAATATTTTCTTTTTATGGAGTTAAAAAGGAAAAAAATAATCACTATTAGAATATAAAATTCGAAACTTCGTTTTTTAGTTCCACCCTAATGAAGAAGTATCCTAGAGAAAGAACGTCTAAAATTCTTCGACAGGAAATTTACTGCAGAATTTAAATTAGCATTTAAATATCAATTTCAAGCATCGTGGCTTTATTGGTAGTCTTATACCGCCCCCAAGGTTTATTCCTGCACTTTTCGAGTTAAATTAATTCTTTTTTATTTAATCCAATGTTAACAACTGTTTCTAAAAATCAATGAACATTGTGGCTATCACCTAGTCTTAACATGACTTGCCTAAAAATAGTGGCAATAGTCCTTACCGTCCCGGATCCCCCTTTTTTTCCATCACCGTCCCTTTCTTCCTACACCATCCCCCTTTTTTTCCTTCCATCCCTTCTTTAACAACCCTTTACGACAATGTTGTAACAAAATTTTGTGCTACTACATTGTCATTATTTCTTATTTGAATGTTCTGTGGGTACTATGCAAATTCATTATAAGTAAAAATTTAGAAGAAAGCAGAAAGTTATAGTGGTAAAATGAAAAGAGAAATTAAACTCGCAAGTTTAACTTAAACCTCAGTTAAATAAAAAAAATTTCGATGCAGACCATTTTTTCTTTATTTTGAATCATTAAGGCATTCGTCTATCAGATTAAAATGTTATTTTAGCAAGTTTAATTTCACCAGATTTTTATCCCGAAAGTCAAAAGATTGTGAGAATGCCCCATATACGTTCAAAACACACGTATTCAAGCGGTATTGCAGACTTCTACAGCAAACTGTTTCTGGATATCTATCTTTTAAAACTACACTTCAAAAATAATTTCTTCATGTACTTTTATTTTTAAAAAAATAACAAGAAACCTGAAGGCTAATCCCAGGTGCAGATTTATCACATATATAATAAAGAACATATGCAAAAAAGTTTAAATCTCTATCTCAAATGAAAAAAAAAAAAGCCTTAGCATTTTTAAAACAGGAAAATGACGAAAATATGATGGAGGAAAAGCCATTTAAAGTTTTAATTTATGGGAGTAATTGCGCTGGGTGTATTAACAATACAGTAATCCCTTATAGCCCAGTGGTAGGGTAGTAAAAAAAGGCCGAATTCGGAATTAATTAGGGGAAAGCTGGAAATTGTTTTAATCCCTTCTGTTTAGGTCTAGAATGAATATGCTATGTTCTCCCCGTAGTACTAGGTGAGCGTTAGAAAATATGTATAGAATTATAGTCAAAAAACACGTTTTTCTGCATACCATAACAATATCCCAAAACAGCTAACTCTGTCAAAAACATTGTCAATACAAATGTTGTAGAGCTTAAAATTCTGAGTAAAATGAGCACCTACACTCAATACTTATGTTGAATATTAAGGTCACAATTCTACTTCAAATTTTTAGACCCATCATCAGGGGATGACCTCAGAATTAATTAGTAGAAAACTGAAAATTGTTTTAATCCCTTCAGTTTAGGTCTAAAATGAACGTACTATATTTTCTTCCTCATACTTGGGTGAATGTTAGAAAATATGTACATATTTATTTTCGAAAAACACGTTCTTTTTTAGTTTCTTTAACAATATCTCAAAACAGCTAACTCTATAAAAAACATTGTCAATGCAAATCTTGTAGTGCTTAAAATTCTGAATAAAATGAGTACCTTCATTAATATTTTTGTTCAACATTAAGGTCGTAATTCTATTTCAAAATTTTGCCTTAATCGCTAATCAATAGCTTGAAGCCAGGAGAGACCAAGTTAACTTAACAATATCTCAAAATAGCTAACTCTATCAAAAACATTGTTAATACAAAAGTTATAGAGCTTAAAATTCCGAGTAAAATGAGTACCTACACTTAATGTTTTTGTTCAATATTAGGACCGCAATTTTGAGATATTGTTAAGTTAACTTGGTCTCTCCTGGCTTCAAGCTCTTGATTTGAAAAACTTTGAAATAGAATTGGGACCTTAATGTTGAACAAAAATATTAATGATGGTACTCATTTTATTCAAAATTTTAAGCTCTACAACATTTGCATTGACAATGTTTTTTATAGAGTTAGCTATTTTGAGATATTGTTAAGGAAACTAAAAAAAAACGTGTTTTTCGAAAATAAATATGTACATATTTTCTAACATTCACCCAAGTACGAGGGAGAAAGTATAGTACGTTCATTTTAGACCTAAACTGAAGGGATTAAAATAATTTCCAGTTTTTTCCTAATTAATTCTGAGGTCATCCCCCTGATGATGGGTCTAAAATTTTGAAGTAGAATTGTGACCTTAATATTCAACATAAGTATTGAGTGTAGGTACTCATTTTACTCAGAATTTTAAGTTCTACAACATTTGTATTGACAATGTTTTTGACAGAGTTAGATGTTTTGAGATACTGTTATAATATGCAAAAAAACATGTTTTTTGACTATAATTCTATGCATATTTCCTAACGCTCACCTAGTACAAGGGGGAAAACATAATTCATTCATTCTAGACCTAAACAGAAAGAATTAAAACAATTTCCAGCTTTCCCCTAATTAATTCCGAATTCAACCCCCTAACCACTGGGCTATTAACATTCGCGGATTTAACATATTTTCAAGGATAAAAAGCAAATTATATGAGAAATTATTATGAATTAACTTGATATTGTTATATCCATGCCCAATGGGATCCTGACAAATCCATAGGTAATCGAACACTGTGAAAAACTTTTCTGGCCGGTATCTTTTCTTTTTACTTTTTATGTGTGTTCGTAATTATATAAATAAGTAGCCCCTGTTGTCGTTGTTCGGTCCGTCTGTCTATCCGTTTGTCCGCATATAACAGAGCAAAAACTATCCAACAGAATGGTCTGAAATTTTACATATATAATCGTTACAAAATTTTGTCGAGTCATTTTAAATTTTATGAAAATCGGATATATAGTTTAATTACAGGGGCAGTCAAAATTTTGCCGTTACATTACGGCCAGTGGGGAAAAAATATTTCAAGTGCATTTTAATGATGTTACAGCCTTTCGAAGAGAATGAAATTAATATGAACTTGTGAAGTGCACTAAAATTCAACACAATATGCGGTGCAAAAAATATTTATAAAACTATAGTTATAGTGAGAACGCATCTCATTTGCCACGTTTGACGCGCAATTTCTAACTTGTTTATTTTTTAGCACAATTGAATTGTTTGTGATATGAGTTAAAGTGTATTTCCCTCTAAATTCCAGTTTTTAAAAAAAAAGCTCTGATGGAAGTAAATTTAATGATATTTTGGTGTTAATTTAAATCATTTATTTGTGAAAAGTATGCAATATAATTGAAGCACGCGTTCTCAGAACGGATTTAATAATAATAATAATAATAATAATAATAATAATAATAATAATGAAAACTAAATCCCTATTAAATAGGTTTAAATTTTAAGTGTATATTAACGTTATTATGCATTTCAAATCCAGCTAAGTATTATGATATGTATGGAAACTTTACAAGTTCCTATTAAGACAGTATTTTCAATTAAACGGATTTTGTGTTCGATATATAAAATGATATAATACTTTAATGATGTTTTTATTGGGATAAATTAATGAAATACAACAAACTTTTAAAGTAAACTCTTAAATTTGCCTGAGTGAAAATAAAACAAATGAAGAGCTCAGATGATAAAGATGGTAAGTGACGCAATCATAATTTTGACAGTATGAGCTCTAAAGTTCCAAATCTTTATTTGTGTTTGTCAAACGCCTCCTTTATCAATTAAAATGTCTGTGAGTATTAGGTTTTTTCAAATAGTAATTTAACAGATGGTAAAGGACATTGATTATCTTCAACCATATGATTAACTCATTTTCTTTTTTCGGTCACATATCACCTTTACCATCTAGGCTCTTCAAATATATCTCAACTACACTGTTAAAAATTTTGTAGTAGGTTGAACCAACTTTTGGTGCTGGAGTAGCTGCAAGATGGTAAAACCTCACTCCAAAATTTGGAGCTTCGATTGAACCTTAGCTCCAAATGTTGGATCAAGATTTCACCATTTTATGGTTGCAGCTACTGGAGCACCAAAATTTGATTCAACCTTTCACAAAAATGTTAACATTGTACTGGATGCATTGCAATTTTTTTCAATGTTGAAAATCGAGCACGAACAATTGATATGCGTATAATGCATAGCTGCCAACTTTTACGCTTTTCTAGTACCACTAAAATTTAATAAAATGATTTGCATTATTCAGTCGAAGATTTCGGAGATTTAAGAAATAACATTTTGTTAAATTTAATTCCCCAGATGTTCTTCGGCAACTGCTAAAAGTGATTAAAAAAAAAAGAAAAGAAAGAACTTGTTACTAAACACAGATCATTTCAACAAGCAAATTTACGAACTACTTCTTTTTACTTCCGCATTTGATAATGAGTGCTATTACAGCCCACTTGAGTAACTCTCTAAAGCATATGTTCTAATAACTAAGATTTCATCACTAATATGTAACTAAAAGGAACATCTGAACATTTTGACTGTTGCCAGACGCCTTTAATTATTATATATTTTTCCTACGCTGCGAATATGTGTTTTAGCAGCTTTATGTATTATCACTCTTAATCATGTAGCTTCTCTGTTAAGACGGAGTTTCTTATACTCCAGTAATATGTTTAATTATAAGTATTTAAAGCTAAAAGTTGAATCTTTCTTTATCGTAAAAACACACAATACTAATTCATATTACATTATATCTTCCCATGGATTTAGCGATTCATATTAAGCTCTCAAAGAATACTTCAAAGGATAAATAATGCTTCACAAAATAAAATAAAATAATTTCTTCAAGAAGCTTTTGGATAAATCCCTGGCCACGCCACACCGATGAAGTTATACGTCATCGCGATATTGATGAATCCCAGGTAAGAGCATTTTACCTATTTCCATTTCAAAAGCAGCGTAGCCACAAGAGATTTTTTCTAATTGTTTAAATATGAGACAGCGAATTCCTGCTATCGAGAATGGGGTGCTTTTGGCTTGATAGGCCACTTAAACTCCAACAAAAAGATTATGAGACAGATAAAGTGCTCATGTTTAGCGAAAAAGAAGAAAAATTTTATATAGTGGCTTAGATTATAAATATTAAAAATATTCATGTTCTGAATAAAAAAAAAATAAAAAGATGCTGCATTGAATAAAATAATGAATGTTATTGTACCAGAAATATAAAGGTGAATGAAAAAGAAACATTTATATATTTATGTTTTATGTAATGAACATTTAAATAATTAGTGAATGAACAATTTGTTGGTTGTGAGTAATAATAATAATAAAAAAGAAATCGTCCATTTTACATTTTACAGTAAATAAATAAATAAAAAGGAAATAGGTTGGTCGCATAAACAAATAAAAATAAACATGGCAGGGATAAAAGAAACTCAAATAGTCGAAAAATTAAATTCGACAAATTACTCAAATTGGAAATTTCGCGCAGAAATGATTTTAATAAAAGAAGAATTGTTTGATGTAATAACAGAAAATCCCCCAGATCCAATTAACACGGACTGGACGAAGAGGGACCGTAAAGCACGTGCAATTATCAACTTGAGTATTGAAGACTCACAGATCGTGCATGTAAAGCACTTAAACACTGCCAGAGAAACCTGGCAAGCTTTAAAAACAATTCATGAAAGGGCTAATCTCTCAAGCAAGTTATATTTGCTGAGAAAATTATACGGAGCAAAACTCCCAGAAAACGGCAATCTAATAAAACACATTACACATATTTTAGAACTTCTTGATAAACTTTCAGCCATAGGCGAAACTATTAATGACTCGCACATTTCAGCTCTGTTACTTTGTTCATTACCACCTAGCTACAACACCTTAATTATAGCCCTCGAGGCCCGTCCAGAAAATGAACTTAATTCAGAGTTTATAAAAGGAAAACTCACTGATGAATATACAAGACGTTTAGAAAACACAGATCAGAGCGAGAATTCCTCAAAAGCGTTTAAAACGCATAAAAGGTTTCCGACTGAACACTATAATAAAAAGGAAAAACAGTGCACATACTGTAAATTAAAAAACCATACATACAGAGAGTGCTGGCATCTTAAGAACAGAAACACTTACTCACCGTCACAAAAACAACAGCCGCACAAATCCAAGTATTACACATCATCGTTATGTTATGAAGACGCAAACTATTACAGAGAAAACAAAAACCGTGAAACAGAACCAATTCGGATTAACAAAACACAGGGCAATTCAGGAAAAGGCAGCGACGCAGCTTTTTTAGTCCAGAAACCAGGAAAACAAACCTGGATAATCGACTCAGGTTCATCGACACACATTCTAAACAGTAAAGATGCATTCACTAAGTTTAACGACACTGAAAAGACGACAGTCATCATTGCCAATGGCAAAACGCTGAATTCACACGGTACAGGTGAAACGACATTTAAAACAAAAACATCCGATGGAGGGATAAACACAATCACATTAAAAGAAGTATTATATGTACCAGAATTAGAATCGAACCTCATATCGGTAAGCAAAGCAACACAGAATGGCTATAAATTAATTTTCGATAAAGAAAAATGCACGTTATCCCGAAACGGGAATATTTATCTTGAAGCAAGAATGAAAAATAATTTATATCAAGTCGAATTATTAGAAAGCGCTGAAACTAATAAAGTAAACATTGCACATGAATGTAAAAATAAAAATTGCATAGAAGTTTGGCACAAACGGCTTGGCCATCGTAACTATAATGCGATAAAAGAATTAATAAATAAAAACTTAGCAGACGGAATAAAAATAAATAACTGTAATCATAATGCATTATGTGAAATATGTATCCAAACAAAAATAAGTGATGCCCCATATCCGAAATCAACAAACTGTCCCAAAACAGGCAAAGTGCTCGATCTGATACACACGGACGTGTGCACATCTATCGGTACACCTACTATCGGGGGAAAAACAATGTTCGTCACTTTTATAGACGACTATTCAAGGTTCACAGTAATTTACTTACTTTCGCATAAAAATGAAGTTCACGAAAAGTTAAAAGATTATGTAGCCATGGTGAAAACCCAATTCGGCAGATTCCCTAAAGCTATTAGATCCGATAATGGAGGGGAATATTTAGGTAAACAAACGGAAGAATACCTAAGGGCAAGAGGTATCCAACACCAGTTTACTGTACCATTTTGTCCGAGCCAAAACGGCGTAGCGGAAAGAAAGAATAGGTCATTATTAGATATGACTAGGAGTCTACTCTCCGAAGCAGGCTTACCTCAAAAATTCTGGGGAGAAGCCATAAGTACCGCCAATCACCTGCAGAATAGGCTACCAACCAAAATAACAAACAAAACACCGTTCGAAATTTGGTTCAACCGAAAACCCACCTTACACTACCTGCGTACATTCGGCTGTAAAGCTTATGCCTATATACAAAAACATCAGCGAAACAAATTAGATGATAGAGCGCAGGAAGGAATACTTGTGGGGTATGACAACAAATCAAAAGGTTACCGTATATTCACAAAAGAAAACAAAATAATAATAGCGAGAACAGTTAAATTTATAGAAAATAGTAAAAACAACTTAAAAGAAAGCGAAGAGGTAGAAAACTCAGACAATGGCAACAACTACATTCAAACAGAGTTAAGTAATTCGGACGAAGAACCAACCGCGTCCAAACAACCCGACGTAGAACCGAGAAGGTCTCAGAGGTCAAATAGAGGAGTACCACCCGACAGATACGTATGTCACGTAAAAACAAATGACACATTCGAACCAACCGATTTTTATGACATAGCAAACATGAACAACCCAGTAGAAAAAGAAAATTGGCTCAAAGCCGCTCAGCAAGAAATCAACTCATTAAAGAAAAATAAAACTTGGGACTTAGTGGATCCCCCACCAAATAAGAAAATTATTGGTTGCAAGTGGATTTTTAAGAGAAAGTTAGATAATTTAGGAAATGTACAAAAATACAAGGCCCGTTTAGTAGCGAAAGGATATAATCAGAAGTACGGCGAAGATTATGATGAAACCTTCGCACCCGTAGTTTCACACACAACAATCCGCACATTTTTAGCCTCAGCGGCATATAAAAATCTTTCTGTTCAACACATTGACATCGACACTGCATTTCTTCACGGCGAAATAGAAGAAGAAATTTTCATGAAACAACCAGAGGGTTTTATAGAAAAAAATTGTGAAAACAAAGTGTGTAAACTGAATAAAACAATCTACGGCTTAAAGCAGGCAGCTAGAGCCTGGCACAAAAAGATCGCAGAATCATTAAAAAACATGAATTTTGTGCAAAGCACTGCTGACTCATGTTTGTTTACTAGAAAAGAAAAGGAAAATTTCACTTATATCATCGTCTACGTTGACGATATTTTAATCGCGAGTAAAAGTGAAATAATTAAAGATGTAATAAAACAATTGCAAAATGAGTACGGAGTAAAAGACTTAGGCGAAATAAGTCAGTACCTAGGAACCAACATAATCAAAACGAATGATGGTTACAAATTAAACCAAAAGTCAAAAATAGAAGATTTGGTTAGAAAGTTAAATTTAACAGATGCAAGACCTATTGGTACACCGATGGAAGTAGGTTTCTATAAATTAGAAGATAGCGACAATTTACTTCCGAACAATACAAAGTTTAGGCAAGCGATCGGTTCGCTCTTGTATATTGCCACAGTCACTCGACCCGACATTATGGCACCAGTAAATATACTTAGTAGGAGAAGTGCAACGCCACGCGAGAAGGATTGGAAAGCGGCAAAAAGAATTATTATTTACCTCAATTGCACAAAAAACCTATGCCTAACAATAAGCAAAAATAAACCACCAATACTCATCGCGTATGCTGATGCTGATTGGGCTGGGGACACTAAAAATAGAAAATCAACCACCGGCAATATTTTTTTTCTGGGTGATAATCCCATTCAATGGACTACAAAATTACAGTCAAGCATTGCATATTCTTCCGCTGAAGCGGAATATGTTGCTGCAGCAACCGCAGGACAAGAAATTTTATGGCTATTAAAACTGCTAGAAGATCTTAACTTGTATCAAGTAAAACCTATTTTACTTTACCATGACAACCAAAGCAGTATAAAGATGATAGAAAATGAAAAATTTTCGAAGCGGACAAAACACATTGATATCCGCTTTCACGCCATAAGACAATTAAAGGAGGATAAAATTATCGAATTAAAATATTGTCCCACGCAATACATGATTGCTGACTGCTTGACGAAGCCCACACCCAAACCTCAACTTTTGTGTGACATCAAGACTATGAACTTGTTACCTTATCCATCTGAGGAGATTAAGGAGGGGTGTTAAATTTAATTCCCCAGATGTTCTTCGGCAACTGCTAAAAGTGATTAAAAAAAAAAGAAAAGAAAGAACTTGTTACTAAACACAGATCATTTCAACAAGCAAATTTACGAACTACTTCTTTTTACTTCCGCATTTGATAATGAGTGCTATTACAGCCCACTTGAGTAACTCTCTAAAGCATATGTTCTAATAACTAAGATTTCATCACTAATATGTAACTAAAAGGAACATCTGAACATTTTGACTGTTGCCAGACGCCTTTAATTATTATATATTTTTCCTACGCTGCGAATATGTGTTTTAGCAGCTTTATGTATTATCACTCTTAATCATGTAGCTTCTCTGTTAAGACGGAGTTTCTTATACTCCAGTAATATGTTTAATTATAAGTATTTAAAGCTAAAAGTTGAATCTTTCTTTATCGTAAAAACACACAATACTAATTCATATTACATTATATCTTCCCATGGATTTAGCGATTCATATTAAGCTCTCAAAGAATACTTCAAAGGATAAATAATGCTTCACAAAATAAAATAAAATAATTTCTTCAAGAAGCTTTTGGATAAATCCCTGGCCACGCCACACCGATGAAGTTATACGTCATCGCGATATTGATGAATCCCAGGTAAGAGCATTTTACCTATTTCCATTTCAAAAGCAGCGTAGCCACAAGAGATTTTTTCTAATTGTTTAAATATGAGACAGCGAATTCCTGCTATCGAGAATGGGGTGCTTTTGGCTTGATAGGCCACTTAAACTCCAACACATTTTACTACTAAATTTTCGTAGTAAGAAAAAAGCGTAAAAGTTGGCAGCTATGATAATGTAATGTAATTAATTAAATTAAAAATTGTGTTGTATTTTATCAATGGATTATTTTTCTACCTTGTGATAATGCCGCGTAATGAAATCTATCTAAAGTGTAACTTAAAAGATTAAATTTGGCATATGTGAATAAACAACTTTCAGAATGCGAAGAGGTAAACAGAAAAATAGTGTGAAAAAAAAGAAGTAAAAGGGAGGAAAAAAATGCAACTTTCAAATTGTACGGAGTTGAGCTTATGCATTAAACGAAAAGCATGGGCGGTTAATTTGCACGGTGTTTGCTCTATACACGTTTCAATTCTGTTTCGTCGCTCGTTTCATCGAATTATCCCGCTTTTCCTCGCATTCTGATCCTGAAAAGCGTATAACTTATTCAGTATTTGCACAGTTCCAATCACTGTTTCGTTCTGAAGCCACGCGCTTATGCACACAAAAGCACGCGTGCAACCCTCCTGGCTGCCTCCTACGAAATCAGTTTAACGTCGTACGCAACCTGAAAGCTTAAATCAAAGCGCGATTCAATTCACCTCTATTAGAAAAGGTATCACGAGGCAGGGGAGGTGGGGGATGAGAAATAGGAATGAAAGATGATGGAAAATTGTCACCATACACACAGTAGCAAAGCAAAATCACGTCGCAGTACTGTATCCCTCCGCAAACAGAGGGACTCTTTTATTGAGCCCCTTCTCTCCGTGTTTACGTCTTGGATTAAGTTCCCGAAAAAGGATGAGGGGGAGGGGACACTATTGTCATTCAAAGTCCATACCCAAACATCCGAAGCAGTTTTCTCGACTAAATGATGTTGTACTCTGTACAAAGTATACACGCAGCGGGGGTGGTTGGATTTATCAGGCGCGTTTTTCTTCTAAAGCCCCTCTCCGAACCCCAAGTTCATCGCTTGAATGAGACGAAAGGGGTTTTATAGGATAACAAAATAGTTGAATTATGGCTTGAATCTAGGAGCGTATTAATGCGGTGTTAAAAGAGGATTTAAGTTGTGCGACTGAAGTCGTAATTTACTGTAGCAGAGTCTGGTGGTGCGGCATCTTTTGCATCAATAAAGTCTGTTCGAAGAGGGAGAAGAGGGGATGGGGAATTGTAATGCTGGCATTCTGTGAGATGTTTCTATATTTGTCTCTGATAAAAGTTTCTTGTGTATGCGTTATTGTCGTGGCTATAGAGTGCAAATTTTAGTGTGATGACTATCTTTTGTGTCAGCTTAATCTGAATTGCTTAGCAGAAAAATTGAGAAGACTACGCAATAACAATAAAAGAAGATATAGAAAGATGCTAAAGGATTCCTTGTTCCTAAAACTCTATGCAAAATTAAATTAAAATGCCGCTGGTCAACAGAAGTTTTAAGAAACATACTCTTCGTCGCAGAACATTTCTGTGAAGGCAAACGCACTGGAGGATCCGTCAAGATAGGAGGGAAGAGAGCAGAAGTTGTTCAAGCAGTTTGTTTGAGATTATAATCTTTTTCTCCATTCAACAATGCAAATCTTTCCGACATATTTTCCGACTCATTTTTAAATACATAAGTATGACACTGACGAGCATGATTATTTAAGTGATTTTTAATCCAATAGTTTTTTTTTTTTTTTTTCTCAATCTTCGATAAATTAATCACATCTTGAGTTATAAGAAATTATTGAATTACGACATCGGTTTTTTCCTTTTTCGGGCTGTCGCGTCAGGAAATTTGGTTCGAAACGCCGACAGCATTTCGGTAAAAATCTTCTGCCTTTACCGAAAATGAAAAAAAAAACACCAGTTCGAATTCTGCAAAGATTCTGAATAAGAGCATCCTCCAATTTCATACGTTTGGGAATTAAAATAAATTTTAAAATATGTCAGAAAATAGTCTGTTTGGATTTGAGAACAACCTTAATGGAAACTATAAACAAAACTTTAAATTTTTTTGTATTATTAAATTTCATTAATTTTTTGAAAAACGAATAATTAAAATTTGGAAAAAACATCCATAGAAGAAACAAAATTATGTATATGTTATTTAACTGTATTTTTGAAAAGTAGTGTAATGAAATAGATTATTGAAATCCGAGTGTCTACAAAAAAGAATTTATGTAAACCTTTCAGGACAAATAGAATACATTCTTATTTACTTTTCATGACAGACATTTAGCCTGTAAATTTCTGAGAACTTTTACTCAATTGTTATAGATCAACCAAAAATGTGCCTACTCATAAAACATTCCAGCTGTGTCTATGAACATCGTCTACTAAAAATCCCAAAGCCAAAAAATTATGTTTGGAATTTTTATGAATCTTTATAGAATATAAATATGGGGTTGAAAAATAATTTAAACTGCATCTCAGGAATAGAAATGTATTGTGGAAGTATATAATGTGGAAGCTTCATCTTTAAAAATATGTTTGTTTGAAACACTTGTAAAACCACAATTCAGTCAGATTTGTATTTCTCTGTCTGTGTCTTCCCAATTCTTATTTGCGAGTAGGGGAAACTGTCCTAAAATGATATACCCTAAAGAAAAAATGCTTCTATTAATACAAATGTTTCCCATGACCTTATTTTTTTTACAAAATAAATGTGCAAAATGCAATGGTGCCTTATAAAAAGTATGAAATAAAGTCACACCGTCATAATAACGATTTATATAAAATGCTTCACTATGTCATTTTATCTGCAGTGCTGTTCTAAAACGACTCACCCATAAGTTGCTATTAATTTTACTTGCATATATCACATATAAATTTTTTTGCACACCAAGAAATACTGGCACATTCACTATGTGCCCACTTTAAACACTTAACACATTTTATCCACTTCTTCTTCGGGGTTTCCGTGATTCAATAAATCATTTCAATAAAGTCAGGCTTCATCATCATCATCTTCATCATCATCGCCAGAAAGATTCATGTCTTGGTCGTCAGCGTAGGATGTAACAAAGCGAATTTTCTTCTTAGTCTGTAATGCTGCACGTCTTGACTGTGTATTATGTTTCTCAGCAGCTTTTACCTACCATTCGGCAATATTAGGAATTAGGACTACCAGTCAGAAATTCTGCACCTTCATGCTTCCTCTTTTTAGAGGATTCTCTAACATAAGGTGCACAAGGAAGTGGAGATACATCAGGCGGTCTGATAAATGAAGATGATGAAGTTGAAGATGCTGCCTGTTGAAAAGATATACACTAGGGTGGAACTTAAGTATAGGGTAAAAAAAAACTTTTTTGTTTTAATGCGTAATAGTAAAAACCTTTTTCCTTTTTGGATATCTAAATTTTTGGCTGAAAAGGTTTTTTTAAATTAAGTTGTTTTCCGGTTCCTCAAGGAGGTCAAAGTTTTGAAATTTCAGTATGAAGCAACCTAAAGTAAACAACGTAGCTGTTAGCTCATATCTACTTTTATTTAGCAAATACTATCTAGAAGTCACAACGAGAAGGTGGTTAAATATCGACTTCCACCCTCCTTACCTCCCTTTGTTATGGATTAATTCAATTGGATATTCAACATACTGTCTTTTTAAGCAAACTTTGTCATTACATTGTGGGAATTCAACGTTTCCAAGATTAAGCCATCTTTTGCTTAATATTTAAATACGGTTGACGCAGCTCGCGGGACAATTTTGACACACGTTTCCACTGTTTGAGTATGACAAGGAAAATCTAAAATTCAGCTGTATCCCTTGTTTGTACTTTTTTTAGTTAATAGTTTAATATATAGTATAATAATAATATATATATAGTATAATAATAATATATATATAGTATAATAATAATAATTTTTAGTTGTTTTTAGTCAATAAGTTCTTCATCCGATCAGTCTGTCAAGATAGGACTAATGTTTTTATAGTCTATAATTTCAATATGTTTGCATTTCGTCAAGTCGCTTTCCTACTGGTCCAGAAAATCCTTTTGTACCCGTAGTTTTTCCAGCAAGATGTTGAAATAAGTATCTGAGAAAAAAGTTCATTTGCATGTAATAATCAAATTATCCATTATAAAGTTTTTAGGGTATTGCTTCCGATGTTTTAACAAATCCAGATTTGCATCCTGCATTAAAGGCGTTCCTGTTTCACCCAATAACTTTCAAACTTGAAATGTCTGTATTATTATTTTGAAAATACACCAAAATTGTAGTGGCTATATTAATATAAGAAGAAGTTGTCAATGAAATATGACCAATGTATTTTTATCCTGGTTTTTGAACTAAGACCAGGTGTTCGTCTTTAATGATTCTTAGTTATACTTTTTTCTCTCTGCTTCAGTTATCATAGTGTTATCCTTTCTGCCATCAAAATACTAACCTTCTAAAATTATCTCATTTCGTCTTTCCTGTTCTTTCAAATTCTTCCCTTTCTTTTTTCTTTGTCGTCTTCAAGTTCTTCTTTCAGTTACCTTTTCTTTATTATCATCAGAAATATCCATATCGTCTAAGGTGCCATTTGCAATAATATTTGCATTTCTGTCTAATTCTCCGGTTCTTTCACCTTGTTGATTATCAAATTCAGGTTTAGAAAAACAACCAATTGAACTACACTGTTAAAAATATTTTTGTAAAACAACAGAAACTTTCTGGCAGCAAAAAGTTGCCAGAAACTATTTGTTTTCAGAAAATATCTGTTAACGAAAGAATGTGTTATCAGACGACAGAAATACGTAGTCATACAGGCACTTCGTGTTGACAATCGACGCCTTTCCCAACAGTCAAAATCTGTAGGTCGATTCCTGTTGGCGAGGGGGGGGGGGAGGTTCTATTTAACAGAAGAATTGCATATTATAGGTTAGGTACACGGGAAATTTCTATTTACCGATCGATTTGTTTATATTAATAATAATAAATACTTATAGGAATTTCTCCTCCAAACTTTTATAAAATTAATTCAAATAGCTTATTCGCAATAAAATATTTAAACAGTTGAATTTATATAGATTTGTCAATTAAGTATATTAAAGACTGGAATAAGTGAAAGAAGGTATCTTAAACCCCCCCCCCCCCCCAGAATAATGAAAAAAATATATATACGATATAAGGTAACTCCCCCCCTCCCCCATAAAAATATTTCTTAATAAAATAAATATATGTATTGAATGTGATTTGTAATTAAAAGAACTTTAATATTTATTCATGCAATATTTTTGAAAATTGATTAGGTTAAATTAGTGACTTTGGTTAATTATGTAAATAATATCCTGCCAATTTTTATAATTTTTTCGAATAGAAAGCTTTGTATATATAAATGTGTAAAAGTTGACAGCTATGAGCAAAGATGAGAAATGAAAAAGAAGAGCCACTAAAATCTATATAAACATCACCATAAAAAAAAGTATTTCATTCCAGCTAAAGTGATAAAATGAGTTTTCATCCTTCTTAACAATTTACAATGTTTTTCCGTATAAAGTAAATGATCATCAACTAAATAAGAAAAAAATATTACAATATAATTTAAATTAAAATGTTAAACAAAATTAAACTTGCTGATTCTATAAAATGAATGGTTAAAGCTTAAATCGGAATTATTTTCAAAATAATTCACACAGTTGTAGCTCAAAATTTATTTCATTAAATAGAGTGAATAAAATTTACAAATTTTAACTTAACCACTACAAGTAACTCTAAGATTGTACTAAAAAAAAAAAAAAAAAAAAAAAAAAGCATTTCTTCAGAATCAACATATGGAACGATTAAACAAAATATCAACCACTCCATTTTAAACAACATAGTAAATAGTAGGAAATGTGATAAATTTAAACAATAAAAATATATGAACAGCGTCAGATCTAATAAATATTATTCTGGTTAATGTTAAACAAAAATATCAGTTATCTATAACTATAATAATTAATGCAGCTACTCCGTGTTTATTATTAAAACTATCACTCCAAAACTAATCACGTATGTCAATTGATGACAAAATAAATTTAAAATCTCAATCAAAATTTCTGGAACTAATACATATGAAGTAAAATTAAACTCTTAGTCATAAAAAAGTTAAATATAATAAGTAATCATTCTACAGCTAAGTAAATATTCAAGATTTGTAAACTAATCATAAACTTAAGATTATTTATTTAACTTAAAATAAGCAACCGATCAAAAAATAATCTCCAGCTATTAACAGAATTAGATCAACTAAGTTACTAATGTGCATAAATAAATGAAGTATAAAATAATACTAATAATTTAAGTAAATCATACATTATGAAATAATAATAATAATAATAAATAGTATTGCTTAATTAAGATTTTTAGCAAATAGGAAGTATTTTTCATACATATTGTTACGTTTCGGAAAAAACATTGTTACATATTTAAAAGAAGGATGAAAACATACCTTTTGCTATGTTTGTTTTCTAGTATTCCAACTGTAAATCCTAATCATTGAAGAAAGCGGTTCTGATATCAAAGGTGTGTGTCGCGGGTTCGAATTGTGAAAATGATTCTTAATTTTCTGTTAAAATTTCTTTATGTATTATTCTTTTTCAATTAGATAAACTGCTTTATTAAACGAACTGCCATTTTCAACAGTACACAGACAAGACACTCAAATATTTCAAGTTAGAAGATACGTCTTAGCGTGGGGTGGGATAACCAATGCTTATTGGTCATTCTAAATGACCTTCTAGACGTCATAGGGGATGACCTCCCGTTTTTCTGTCATCCAACATATTATCCTGTCGCAGTGGAAACTGATGGCAAAGAAAACAGAATTTTTTGTTGTTTAACATGAAAATAAGCGATATGAGGATGGAATGACATAAGAAGACTGTTAACGTAATTTTTACTGTCGGAATTCGAAGATTTTTTTCTGTTGTTTTAAGATTTTTTTTTACAGTGTATTTCCTTCCGAACTATGTTTTATCATTCAACCAAAACATCATTTTTTTGTTTTAAAGTAACTTTTTTCCTTGATATTTCCTTTTCCAGTCTTGCTACACATTTTTTGTAGTTTTTGTATCTATTGATCCTATTGCCATCACCCCATCTCTCTTTGGTTTTTGAGAAAGTGACGTTCTTGTTCTGATACACGATAATATTTAGTGCTTTTACACAAAGAAATGGTTTTTGCAGGATTACCTAACATTTTGCAATTTTATATTGGATGTGGGATTATTCTTTCTAATCTTAATATTTTTCTTCAAATTTTGACATTTCTCGCGCTAGTCTCTAATCATTTTTTATGATTTGTGTATCAGAAACCGTTGGAATTGAAGGTCTCAGCAATACACTTTTAATTGTATCATCAACAGCTTTAGATATTTTAGAAATAGTGTGTACCAGATTCCAGCTGTCAGATTTTAAGTTAAATTGAACCCAAAAATAATGTTTCATAACATCTTCATATGTTCGTCAAAGATGACAGTCTAATGTTAATTGTTTTGGTTCACGAAATACAGGACACTTCAACAATTATCTAGATTTGGGTACGTTAACAGACTTTGTCACTTTTGACACCGAATGTTTATTGAAAAATAATTAAAGAAACTGTTAACACACGTTAAATCGAACTAACTTGTTATATGTCGCAGCCAAATAAATCAGAGACAATAAATGCCGACGCCCACGACGCTGACTTCTACAAAAGTCAAATAAAGTGGGGCTAACTTTTCTAAGGCACTCAAATTAAATTATTCTCTTTATTACAGGACATTATCACTTAATTAATTTAATTTTGCAAAATATAAATTTAACAATAAGCTTAAAAAACTTTTCATGCAATTATTGGCTTTTTTTCGTTTTTTAGGGAAAATCAGGTGCTTTGAGGAACCGGAAAATATCATTTTAAAATTAAAAGAAAAATATTTTCTTTTTATGGAGTTAAAAAGGAAAAAAATAATCACTATTAGAATATAAAATTCGAAACTTCGTTTTTTAGTTCCGCCCTTTATACACGTCTTTGGAGTATCGGAAACAGATGTAGGCGGTTCTGGAATTGGAGGAGGCGATATTGAAGCTGCGAAAATTCGATTCAGTGGTACGAGAGCCAAAATCGTTCAATCATGAGTGTGAGTTTTTAGGAGTAATTAGGAATGAATAATGATATGTGCTGAAAAATACGGAAGTGCGAAACGCGAAAAACCAGACCGTTAAATACTCCATTTTCGGGCGGGCATTTGAGGATTTTCACCCCTCGAAACACATGTCATCCTCTATCTTGAAAAACTCATTAAGATTTCTGCTTCGGTGCAATGAAAAATAAATTGACATACGTTCCCTGACTATTGTACGATTCCACAGCGAATACCTTTCTTATCTTGTTTTAAAGATTGTTTAGTCAGTTCTAGTTCTAGGGATAAATACAGGAGTCTTTTTCAGTGTATCATCGTGTTGTATTCACAGATGTGTAGAATAATAGTAAGCAATGAAACACGATTATTTTTCTGTAAAATTAATATTTAGTAAACAATATATTAGCTATTTTAAGATAGATGAAAAAGTGTATGCAACACGTGCTGCATACACAGATGTGTAGAATAATAGTAAGCAAGGAAACACGATTATTTTTCTGTAAAATTAATATTTAGTAAACAATATATTAGCTATTTTAAGATAGATGAAAGAGAATTTCTAAATAGTATTATTTCTCTTATCATTGGAGAGCTGAATCAAAGTAATTAAAAGCATAAAAATTTAAACAATACTAAAACAAGTAAACAATATTTTAGCCATCTTAAGATAGATGAAAGAGAATTTCTAAATAGGATTATTTCTCTTATTATTGGAGATCTAAATCAAAATAATTTTAAAAAGTATAAAAATTGCAACAATACTTAAAACAAGTAAACAATATATTAGCCCTCTTAAGATAGATGAAAGATAATTTCTGAATAGTATTATTTCTCTTATTATTGGGGAGCTGAATCAAAGTAATTTTAAAAAGCACAAAAATTACAACAATACTAAAGCAATTTTTTTTTTTTTTTTTTTTTTTTTTTTTTTTTTTTTTGTTAATGATGATTATGAGTTACGATGAATTTAATTTAGTGTTTCAGCATTTATAGAAGTACTTTTTAAAACTAATTTTTATATCTATTATACAAAAATCTGCTTGTGTTTCCGACATAGTATAGGAAAGGCAACACGGTGAAATTAACATCTGTTATTCAGATGAATCCGGGGATGTCTTAATGAATACCAGAACTTTAAATTTTTAATTAGTGTCCGATATATTAATTTTATTTTGCAATTGTAATTTTTAACTGAAATTCTGAAAAGTACAACTAAAATACCTTAAATTCTACGAAGGAAAAAGGAAAGAAATGTAAATACTATCCGAAATTCTGAATAAATATCATTTTTGTTTTGTTGAAATATGTCGATTTTACGGTTTTTAGTTTACGCTTTCCGAAAAAAATGTAATGCCAGCATGATGTGATTTAATTCTACATTTACAAAAAATTTTATCAAAAAGCGGATATATTTTCATATTATTAATCCGTATGAAATAATATTTTCCGAATTTGTTTAAAATGTAAGTAAATGTAGAACTGTGAATATCATGAAATGTAAATAACTTGAAATTTTAAGCATGGATTGAACATACGTACAGACACAAGTTTTTGAACAATAGTACCTAGTTTTTAATCAACAGTAGATCAGCCCCCTATAGAACATGACGATACTCATATGATCGATTTCAAAAAATATTTTTCTTCGCTCAACTATGCGCAATTGTAAAATAAAAGACATCTTCTGGTTCACTTTTGAATATAAAAGCATGTTACTTGCAGGCACAACTATTGAAATTTTTTGTAATCGAACAGTTTTCTTCTTTTTTCCGATAAGTGACTAACATCTGGGGTTATAAGCAATTATTCTCTCAGGATGATGATTTTTTCTCCTTTCCTGCGCTTTCGTCTCTAGAAATTAGGTTCAAAACGCCAAATTTGACTGTATGTTTGTTTCCAAAAAAAGAAAAAACAGTTCGATTGCATCGTTTCTAAATAAGGTCATCTGCCAATTTGATATGCTTGCGAACAAAAATGAATTTAAAACTTTGTCAGAAAATAGCCAGTTTGCATTTGAGAAAAGCCTTAAACGAGTTAGGCAAATAAACAAACATTAGTTTGATAATAATGCCAAGCTCTCGAAATTTTTATCGAAAATCATGTAGATCAATGATGCCTGCATGTCTTCATTTTACTATAATTGCTCCAAAATCAGGTAACTTTCAATGTGTATTTTTCAGTTAATTTATATTGTAAATTCTTAATATGATTACATGTTTATAATAAGAATTTAATAAAATTAATATTTTATAGCTTTTCTAAATGTAGAATTGAACTACTTTCTACACATTTAAAAACAAGAAAGATCTCATGCCATACAATGAGTCGCTACGCCCGCTAGCATAACTTTGAAACATGTAAAAATATTTATTTTCTTATGTAGTATGAGCAAGTGTTATGTAATGTAAATGCATTTAATTAGTGGACTTTAAATTTACAATGCTTCCAGCTCACGCAATAATCAAAACACTACTAAAAATTACATTTTTAGATTTTAAAAATATATATGTTATTATTATTATTATTGGTAGTAGTAGTAATATTTACTATTCGATGAGCTGAGCTAACACAATTACACTTCACAACAGAAAGCAAAAAGTTATATTCATTGCAATTTTCATTTGTCAACAACAGACATCAATATCTCACAAATAATATATTTGAATTTTATGAAAATCGGAGAAATCTTCTAAATGTTAGGCGATATATAAATCCGGAGAAAAAAATTAAGGGCGTAATAATAATGCATTAGACGAAAAATAGACAATTGAAAATGGTTTGTTTGTAAAACTTATAGATTTGTCTACAGACCTCAAAATCCCGTTTTTCAAAAATCATTTTATTCATTGCCTGGTTTTCTTAACATTGCAATTAATTGGAATTATTAATAAATTTTTGAAGTGAAAATTCTATATTAAAAAGAAAAAAAGAAAAAAAAAATCACTTGTGTTTTTAGAAATTGCAAATGCAAATACAGTAAACTCTATGTAAGGGAAATTCTGTGTAAGACGGAAATCTGTCTAACTCGAAAAGATTTTCAAGCTCCCACGAATCCATAGGCATAGAGTAAAAATTGTCTAAGGCGGAATATTGTCTACTACGGAAAATTTTTTCGGTCTCGATCGATCCGCCTTAGACATAATTTATTGTATTTAAAATCAAAAGTTAAAGTTTAGATAGATTTTCAAAAAACAAATGGCAACTTAAGAACTAAATATATAAGAAATTATGACTAAATTCTATACATCTATCTAAACTATACTAAATTCTAAAAAAACTATACTAAAAAAACTATACTAAAAAAAAACTATACTAAATTCTATACAAATAATTAGGGAATTCGCTCACGAACCCCCCCCCCCTCCCCCAAACGTTTCCGAATGCTGTTACACTTAAAAAATTTACAAACTTAATTGGCAAATTTGTTTAAAACTTTAATAAAAGCTATAATACACATTCAATTTCCGATAGACTTGGCAAAATTTTTAAATACAATTGAGAATATTATTAATTTTTTTTACATATAAGAACTATATTACAATTTCTAATTGTGGTAACGTGGCAAAATTATAAAAGTCCCCGTTTAAACGAATATTGACGGTTCCACAAACAATATTCAATTAAGCGGGGTATTTGATTAAACGGGGAATCAAAACTGTAATATTTAATGCGTAGTAAAAAGGCAAAATAACCCTCTACGGCATACTTAATTAACAGCACAATAAATCGTTAATAGAATAACATAACATAAACTAACATAAATACAAATGCTAATATAAAGTAAATATACATATTAATTTAATATGTCAGTACATACAATTATACGGCTTACATCACACTTAATGCAGCTCGTTTGAATTTGGTAAAAAACTTTGCTACTTCTAACTTACGTTATTTATACTGCCTTAAAAAATCGTTTAAAGGGGTTTGTTTAAGTGGAATTTTAAAGGAGTAAATATAGAATTATTTTTCGAATGAATGCAAAATATCACAACTACCATCTCGAGTCTCGAAGTGATGGTACATTGCAAGTTAACAGAAAGAAGTGATGGTGGGGGGTGGGGGGGGGATCGAGGTGGGGAAATCATTTGACCTGCCCATTATACACCAGCCGGCCAAAATTATTGCAGGAAGAAGTGAAAATTTGTTTTCAGCGTAAAGGAACCGAAAATGACAAAAGATGGAAGGAAATTCCAGTTGAAACGTGCTTTCCGCGACCATTTTCAAACATCGGTCACACAGTTGTTATTTGATTAAGCGGAGACGTTCGTAAAAGGTATTTGGTTTAAGCGGTGAAAAATAACATAGAACCAATAGGAATAAATTCGGTTCCGGAGGATTCCATTCGAATAAGCGGGGTATTCGATTATCCGTGACTTGGTTAAGTGGGGAGGACTGTAATTACATTCTGGTGTCGTCACGGTAAATAAAAAATTAATTTTTATTGGCTTATAAAATCCACGTCTTTAAATATATTTACAGAAATTTAACAAGTCACGTGTCTGAGTATCTCATTAATCGAAAATTAATTTTTATTGGCTTATAAAGTACACGTCTTTAAATATTTTTACAGAAATTTAAGAAGTCACTTGTCTGACTATCTCATTTCTTTTTTCTCTGTAGACGTATGGATTGCCACCATTTTGAAGATGTTTTCTTAAAAACACTTAAAAAAGTAAAATGTAAAAAATGAAATATTTTCAAAAACATGTTTCAAAAACATGTTTTCAAAAACACAGGCTCATCTACAAATGAATAACTTTCACTTAAGGCTGTTCTCAAATCCAAAGGGTCAACTTTCTGACATAAGTTTTAATTCATTTTTGTCCGGAAATGCACGAAACTAAAAGGTTTCGAACTGTTTTTTCCGTTTTCTTTTAAACGCAATAGATTTTTCAGAAAATACTGTCAAAGTTGGCATTTTAAACCGAACTTCCGAACGAAAGAAGAAAATCCAGTCAATAAGGGGAGAAAAATACCGTGTCACGTGATTAAAATCGCTTATAACTCAATAGCTAATTTATTGATTAAAAAATGGAAAAAACAGTTCGATTCCAAATCGCTTCCGCGGTCAGGCTTTCCAATTTTATATCTTTCCGTTAAAAAATGAATGTGTAAATGTGTCAAAACGTTTTGCGCTTCTTGAGCAGAGCAGTTGAGAACAGCCTTAATGAGATACAAAAAATAACAGTTAAAAATAGTCGTTCGTTACTCCAAAGTCTAAAGCGCCCTCTATCGGCATTTTTTGAACTTTATCTTTAAAATTTATTTTCAAGAAAATACTGACATAAAGAATAGTTTTAGCAAAAACCTCAAACGAATCCACCAATTTTTCCGTTTTTTCTAATCTTTTGAAATTTTGAGCCGTAAACTGTAATCTCGCCCATCTCCTTCGGAAGACGAACCCTTAGTTTCCTATTTAATATTGTTTGTCTTAATGTGTACTATCACCTCTTATAGTTTTGCCCAAGAGTTTAGATTCACCCTGTATATGCATAACTTTTTTATGGACACGATAATTTCCATAATTCTGCATAAGCCTCTTCCAAACTGATACATAAAATCAAGGGGCAGAAAATCTCGGTCAAGTTCGTTAATGGTCAAAATCGGACCAAGGTGGTGGAAATAGGGAGGGGTTTTGGGAAAAACGAAAAAACCCCATAACTTCTTAATTGTAATACGTATTGAGTCGGTTTAAAGTTATTAGTACTTTTAAAAACAAAGCTAAAAATTTAGGGATGACAAGTTTTTGATAAAATTAAAAATGGGCTAAAGGGGCGAAAAAAATTGGTTTTTGGGAAGAAAAAAATTCATAACTTCGTCAATTCTTAAGATATCAAATCCAATTAAATTAATTATAAATCTTCTTAATATTATCTACAACTTTTATACTGACAAGTTTTTGATAGGACCAATTCTTACAGAAAAAAAAATGGGGGGAGTTGAAGAAGAAAAAAATCCATAACTTCGTCAATTCACAAGGAATTTATGGATGGAATTTATGGCGCATGGAATTTATTATATATATTCTTAATACTATCTATAACTTTTATATAGACAAGTGTTTGAGGGGACCCATCCTTACAGCAAAAACAAATTATAAATACATACAGGTTGAAGAAAAAAATATCGTATTAAGGATGTACTCAAATCCAAACTGCTTATTTTCTAACTCCTTTTTGAATTCATTTTTGCTGTCAAACGCATCCAGTTGGTAGGTTCTCTTAATCAGAAACTATATAATGTGCCATAATGGTCGATTTTTTAATAGGGGCAAAATATATTTCAAAAAATGATGTCAAAGTGGGCATTTTGAACCGAATTTCACGAAGCGATTGGGTTGGAAACGAAAAATATGGTCCTTCTGAGAAAATAATTGTTTATAAATCAAGTTCTGATTAATTGAACAAAAAATAAAAATACAAGCCGCTTATAAATCTCTTCAAAAATCACGTCAGCAAGTGTCATATTTTTTCTTTTAAAAATGAATCTGAAAATGTGTCAGAAAATTTCGAGTTGTTGAGCATGGAAAAATATTTTTTGAAAACTGCCTTAACATGATTCTGATAAAACTAGCTCTTATATAAAAATGAAATTAAAAACTCGTCAAAAGAGGCAAGATAAAATTTTTAAAGAAGATTTATCTCTAATCATGATTTAGTTTTTGTTGGTGAAATTAGTACTTAACTTCGAAATCTACCTGCGGCTGTAGGCCGAGCCGGCAGGGATTTTTTGTTATTTTAGTTCATTTTTGTTTTTAACACTTTATCTACTGACGATGCATATAAGTATCATTAAAATAACTTGTTATAAAATTCATTTAATACATCGATTAGTTGTAATACAGTTTGGAATAAGTTATAGATACATTATTTTATCTTGTTCTAAAAGCATTATGGGTTACACAAAACAAAAATATTTTTTAAAGGATGATTTGTTTTGCCTTTGCATCTTTTCAGCTTTCTTGGCGTCGGGGTTGGAGGGGGTGGGGGGGCGTGATTTTTCAATCCGGAAATATTTCTATTGTAAGAACGTTATATTTGTACATTTCCTAATTCTACAAAATACTAAGAAAAAGATTTAAAATAACAGATTTGAGTGGGGTTATAAATATACTGCAAAAAATCCTTATAAATTCAAGTTTAATTAATTCTTCTAAATCCTTCAATCCTTCTAAAATAATTCTAAAATTTACTAAATGATTATATCAATCTTCTAATGCAATTTAAACAATTCACGAAAAATGCTTTAGAAGATAAAATTTTCCTGATTTCATAATTCACGTTAATGGTCCAAACTGCTTATTTTCTGATTCATTTTAAAATTCATTTTTGCTCTCAAACGCATCAAACTTGGAAATTCTCTTATTTAGAAACTATATAATGTGCGGTGCTTCTTAATTTTTTGATAAATGCAGAAAATACTGTAAAAAACGCTGTCAAAGTTGGCGTTTTGAACCGAATTTTCCGAAGCGGGCGATCTGGGAATGAAAAAAATGGCCATACTGAGAAAATAATTGTTTAAAAATCAAATTCTAATTAATTGAGCTGAAAATGAAATCACACGGCATGTTAAACATGTCTTCAGAAATCACCCCAGCATGTTTCATGTTTTTACTTTTAAAAATGAGTCTGAAAATGTCTCAGAAAATTTCGAGCTGTTGAGGGTGGAAAAATATTTTTTCGAATACACGATACTGATAAAATGCGCAACATATAAATACTGCATTTCCTGTTTTAAACTGCGAGTGAAATTTCCTCTTACAAAGTCCTTGGAAAAATATGACTGGATAGTAAAAATAAAGAATATTCTTTATGTTTTAATTGAAATAACATACCATTCCGAGTTACAGGAAATCGACTCGATCTATCTGAGTACATTATATAAAAGTATAAAATATAAATTCTTAAAATTTTCTATAAAAGTTATTTTTTTTAAATAAAAAACAGATTTTTTATAAGGTATTTTCTTTAAATAAAAACCTTTATTAATTCCTGTATTGAAACCTATATTATCTGTAAATATTAATACTAATTGAAGCCAAAATCATTATTTTTTTTATGTCTGAACTTCCTTTCTGTAAAAGAAATTTGGTCAAAATGAAACAATTCTACAGCAGAGTGATGGGATTTTGTTCACATGCTAGTGGAAGCTAGTAGTTCCTTACATTTTTCGAAATATGCTCTTAAAATACGTTTATATACAGGGTGTCCGGTCTCAACGGTGTCCAATGGCTAATTCCTAAACCGTTAGTCATAGACATATAGTTCCAATTACAACTAGTATGTTGTGGCCATCACAAAACTTTCTTCTATATAAATCACGTCAATTAAATCATTTAAATAGTATAAGAAATTACATCAATTTAGAACCAATTCGTATCAAAGTATACCTGAATTCGAAGTTTGATGAAAATTCGTGCATTAGTTATTTAGATAGAGCTGTAGGGGAAATTCTGAAAAATTCAGCATAGTAGCGCCACCTGTTGGGCGATTTGCACCAAAACACAAACAGCACTAATTCATATTAAGGTATACCGGAATCTGAAGTTTGATGAAAATCGGTGCATTAGTTCTGGAGCTAGAGCTATTGTGGAAATCACAAAAAATGCAGCACAGCAGCGCCACCTGTTGAGCGATTTAAACGAAAAGGTACAAAACATCATTTCATGTCAAGGACTAACTGAATCTAAAGTTTGATGAAAATCCGTGCATTAGTTCTGGACATTGAGCTATTGTGGAAATCGTGAAAAATGCTGCATAGCAGCGCCTCCTGTTGAGCGATTTACACCAAAACATAAAAAGCACTAATTCATATCCAGGTATACCTGAATCTGAAATTTGTTGAAAACCCAAGTATTAGTTCTTGAGATAGAGCTATTGCGGAAATCTCAAAAAATGCAGCATAGCAGCGCCACCTGTTGAGCGATTTACACCACAAGAGGCAAAACGTCAATTCATGTCACGCACTAGCTGAATCTGAAGTTTGATGAAAATCCGTGCATTATTTCTTGAGATTGAGCTATTACGAAAATCGTGTAAATGCTTCAAAATGCAGCATAGCAGCGCCATCTGTTGGGCGATTTGCACCAAAACGTTACCAGCACCAATTCATATCAAGGATTAACGGAATCTGAAGTTTTATAAAAATCCGTGCATTAGTTCTTGAGATAGAGCTTTTGCGGAAATCCTGAAAAATGCTACATAGCAGCGCCACCTGCAGGGCGATTTACACCAAAAACTAATCAGCACCAATCTATATCAGGGACTACCTGAATATATTTTTTTATTAAATTCCGTGCATTAGTTCTTGAGATAGAGCGCCCACAAAATTTGTGTCACATACAGACAGACAGACGGACGGACAGACAGACAGACAGACTCACAGACAGACATTTTGTAAAAACATGTTTTTTGGAATCTCTGACCCCTAAAACGCATAAATCCATCGAAAACTGGAATTCGAAAATTTTCATGAAACCAATACTTTCTTCTTGTCAAGATAGAAGAAAGTAAAAATGTTTTAAATCAGGTAAAGAAACATTTTAAAAGCGATTTTGGTCAATAAAAACATTTCTTAAAAAATTACGAAATTTAAATTTTTTTACGGTCCCTAGGTCCTATAAGTTATATTTAGTAATTTTTTCGTATTGCACTGACAAGTAAGACAAAAAAAGTCCCATTCATATAACGCTAAAATTGAGCGAGTTATGAAACTTTGAAAATGCATGACTTATGCCACTTTTCTACACTGAAAACAAATGAGTTCCGCTTGGCTTTAAGGGATCATATACCAAGTGTTTAAAGTATTCGAAGATCTTACTTCATGTGTATCTGCGCTTTGAAAAAAAATCCTACAAGTATTATGATTAAGTCTCAAATTGGCTAAAATAACATATGTTTTATTTTGTCACGATTTGAGACTGTTTCTCTTATGATTTTTTTAACAAAAATTATGTTTTTTTATAAGTTTTTATGTTACTTCAACAATTGTATGTATGTTTTTCCAGTTCAAAATTTGCACTCGAACTTTAACCCACTTTTAAATATCCGATCGAGATCGCATTTTACATACTGGCGTAAATCCGATAACAATCTAATATTATTAAGATTTTCGGTGGTTACCATTTATACTTATTTTACAGGATAACACAAAAAATTTCGGATAGATTTCTGCCAAGGAGTTTAAGAAAATGTTTTAGATTAGATAATACAAGACTGCGATTGTTGGGTTTTTTAACTTTTATGTAGTTTTTAGCACTGAATCCGAAAATTACCTTAATTTTTAACCATCATGTCAGGATATTTCGCAAATCATAAATTTTCAAATTTAAGAATAACAAAAATCGAATACTACAAAATAGAGGAGATGGTTGTGTTTTAACTTTTGATAATTGATTTTTAAGTACTTTTTAGCACTGAATCTGAAAATGACCTTCATTTTTAACCATCACGTTAGAATTTTTTTTGCAAATTGCAAATATGTAGGTTAAAATATAGCGAAAATCTCATACTATAAAACATATGTAAAACGTTTTTTATTTTATTTTATTTTATTTTATTAAAAAATGTATTCGATATTTTTGCTTGTCCTGGGATTCATACAGCTAAACAGGTGAGTGGTTCGATGAGATGGGGGGGGGGGGGGGGAATTCAATTTTAACATTGAACTTCTTAACTTTGAAATTTGCAATTTGCGAAAATTCCTGATAATTCCTGATTAGTTAAAAATGAAGGTCAATTTCGGATTCAGCGGTACAGAATATATAATAATCAATTATCAAAAGCTAAAAAACATGACATAACTCAACTTTTGCAGGCTTGTGCAATCTAATAATATTTTTAAATACGTATCATTTTGTAAAGAATTGAGGCTGTTAATTTAGAATCATTTTATTTAACAAAAATTCTGTTTTTTCTTTCTTCTTAAATGTTTATTATAAATTGTATATTTTCCATTAATATGCCAGAATGATTAAAGATTTCAAATTTATATTGCAATGTTAATTTTACTCCCAAAGATTTTTTAAATATGACGAAATTATATTTCGACTAAATTTGTGAATGAGCCCAATTTGCAGCAAAAAATACGCTCCAACTTTAAACAGCTATTACTCGGTCAATTTTAATCGTAGAACAACGGGACGTTTTTTGTATTACTTGTCAGTGTAAAAGGAAAATTTCACTAAATATAACTTATAGGACCGGGGGACCGTATAAAAATTTAAATTTCGTAATTTTTTAAGAAATGTTTTTATTGACCCAAATCGCTTTTAAAATATTTCTTTACCTGATTTAAAACATTTTTGTAATTGGAACTATATGTCTAAGACTAACGGTTTAGGAATTAGCCATTGGACACCGTTGAGACCGGACACCCTGTATATATTTTTAATGCTATTCAATACTAAAGAGTTCAAATACTATTACCAACAATGTCTACAAACTTCATGCACATATAAAAATGGCTTTGTTAATGTGGGAAGAAGTTTCACGCTATTCAGCAGTATTATTATTATTATTATTATTATTTTCAAAAACAGCCTTAAATAAATTTTATTCAAAATATTGCAGAATAATAATTCAGTATATGAAATAGTTTCCTACCACTGTTTCATTTTTAAATTCTACATAAAAATCCTTTTTAGTTTAAGCTTGAAATAACTGCAGATAATTACGCTATATAATTTAAAGTATTTTTCTTTCTGTACTGTTGTATGACGTATTTAAAGAAACATTGTAACGTTAATTGATAAAATGCGCAATATATATGCTGCATTTCATGTTTTTTCATTCGCTGCATTTCATGTCACTGCGAGTGAAATTTTTACTTACAAAGTCCTTGGAAAAACATGACTGGATAGTAAAAATAAAGAATATTCTTTATGTTTTAATTGAAATAACATACCATTCCGAGTTACAGGAAATCGATTTGATCTATGAGTACATTATATAAAATTATAAAATCTAAATTCTTAAAAATTTCTATAAAAGTTTTTTTTTTTTTTTTTTTTTTTTTTTTTTTAAATAAAAAACAGAATTTTTATATGGTTTTATAATGATGTAATATTACTATAATGAGTTCCTATTTTAGCTAAAATATGTATAAATTATGTGTGTTTAAAGATAAAATTATGCTATTTGTAAGTCTTGTTTTATTAATTAGCATCGAAGTGTTTGAAATATTACAAACAGCTGTTAAATCTTAAACTCAAAAACTAGAAAGTTTCGCGTTATTGTAGAAATATTTGTTTCAGAACCGCTTGTTTTTCCTAAAACATTCTAAAACCAAGTAAGTACTCAAAAGTACAGAGGTGATTAAGCATCTGGTTTCTTGAAACCACATGTTCCCAAGGCAAGTCTTTCTTAAGGGGTTGGTCATTTAATAAATAATGTAAAAACGAAGGCCGTATTGCGTGCTTTCCAAAGAAGTAATCGGTTATCCTGAAACGACGCATTTCCGCTGATAAAAAGAAAACGGAACAAAATGGCGTTGATTTTGCTTTTATGAAAAACGGAAGAAGAGGAGTTTCCTTTCAATCTCAACTGCAGAAGAGGCGTTTCGTGACTGTCTCATTTATATTGAGATTAATGATGTTTGGCTCTGGCGGGAAGACTTGCGAAAATTCACGGTTTAGATCTAGATAGGCTGTTATCTGTAGAACATGTGTTGCTGTCGTTGGTTTCCATATTTTCCAGTGGACTTTCTGCCACGACTGAAGTCCAAATAACTGATCGGGAAAGCTGTCTGGGTTCATAGAATTTATTCCGTTTCTCCTAAACAGGCATTACCTATAATCGCCATATTGTATATACAGAGGCAGTATTCGAAAACACATGAATTTATAAATTTTTGCATGTATGGAAAATAATCTAAAGAGAAATAAGTGCGCATCTTATACTCTAGATATATATAATCGCTGAAATTAAACAGACGTGAATTAGTACCAAAAAATTATCCCAAGAAATTTCTGACGAAGATGTAAACAGTTTCTTTGTAAACAATGAAAAATACAAACTTGAACTTGCCATTAAATGCTTATCGTTGCTGTTCGATTCCAAAACCTAATTGCGCATCATTAAGTGTTGTTCTCCAGAAACAATATTAAGAAACAATAAGGTATGTCATTTTACCTAAGTGTGAAATTTTGGGACACTTTCTCCTATAGAGCGTAGCTGTAGAGTGATAATTTTCTATGATTATTTCTCATTCTGCCTTAAAAATTCTAACTACAGAATAAAGAATAGAGTCTTGGATCACGTTGGATAATCCAGTTTTACACGACGGGGGTTAAATTAAATTCTGTTCAAACTGACCCGATTTTACAAAAAAAAAAGTTTTTTTTCAAGAAAAACTATATATGTTAATGTTAATGCTTATTTTTGAGCATAAAATATAAAATTGATGTTAGAGATATAATTTTAGACTATTTTTATTATAATTATAGCTATAATTTAGACTATTGTATTAAAATGTGCATTAATTTTCTTTCATTTTGGGGCTAGAATCGAGTTCAAGTTGAAGTGTGTCGGGTTATGGTCAGGTTTCGGATTAATGAAAGTTTTTTTGTGTGTGTGTGTGGCGTTCGGGGTCAGGTTTTTGGTTCACTTGGAATAGAATTTTACTTTAGAACAGGAAAAAGCAATATACCAATATTTCTTGCCAATATATGTTTCAAGAAATATGAATTTGCATATGGCAATACCCAGGTTTTTTTTTTTTTGTTTGTTTGTTTGTTTTTTCTCATCGCAAACTGGTCTTTATAGTGAAAAATCATGAACAGAGTTGAAACGGAACCTATGGCTCTAGAAAAAGCGACTTAAAACAAACGCAAAAAATAGCATTCCAAATATACTGAAAAAAGGCTGTTGGCATCGTCATCTACCTTCATTGCACGTTTTCGTGGTCTTCAGGGTCACCCGAACACACCTTCTGTCTTTTAGAGATATTTAAATTTCAAGACACATGTTTAACACATGTTGATCCCGCTAAGTGCGCATGATGAAAAAAGAAAGATAAAGCTAAAGGTGAGAGTCTGTTTGTTGCGCCCAAACTTCTGCATTCAATGTGTCATCTTCCATGAAAACAAGTATTTGTACATTTTGCAATCCGACTAAAACGATTTATTTTTTGTTGCATGTGTGAGATCATATGTTGTTCTCACTTGCTATCATACGTTGCTTCTCTTTGCGTTTGTTTTGGGTAACAATTTTAGTATTATGGATACCATTAAAACCCCATCTATCGTTTTTCATTGTGATGAAAAAAAAGCGCGTGCATTTGAAAATTTCGAAATTTTTGCATTCTAACCGTAACTGCGAGAGCTCGATTATTGTTCTCATTCTGGAACACATGCTCTAAAATATCTACATCCCATATTGTATGCCATTTCCTAAAACGAAACGAGCGATAGAGATTCACATAACGGCAAAGTATTTTCATGACCCTCCTGTACTTCGCAAAATGGAGCGATCTTTCCTCATTTCACCTTTTAAATTATTTTCCCTCATTAATTTTTTTTAATAACATGCTACATGCGCAAGTACATTGTCGAAAAAGTTTTCCATAATTAACGAACAATGCATCATTTTGCTTTATTTTCTCACATATTTAATTTTATTTTAACTTGGAAAAGTCTATGTAGTTCGAAACGATGTAAAAGTTTTTTGTCTTTTCTGAAAAAGCTTATTTGAATTATATCACTTTAAGAATAATTGTGCAATACCATAATGTGACCAGTTACAGCATAATAATGGAACCATAATAGGATCATTATAGAAACTGACAGCACCACACGATGTTCGGCATCTTCTGTTGATTATTCATCTTGATAATGCAAATATGTAAATTAAAAGCATCTACTAATAGTCAGATCGACCTATTCGTATCACAACTCCACACATTTATAAATCTACAATCTTACAATAGCTATTCAGCAGTTTAGTTATGAATGGCGTCATATAGTTCGCATATTATTTTGCAGCAGATGTCAACCATCACCTGCTGATTATTCCGCTTGCAATATGCGAATGGGGTAAGTATCTATATTTTAATAAACGTCCCTCTAATGTCATTTAAAAGATTTAGATACAAACTCATCGTTTCATTTATTAAAACAACATACAGTCGTGCCCTGTTAAATAGCACCTCATTATATCGCTCCTATTTCGCATATCCCGATTTAAAAAAAAGTTCTACCTCAACCAAATTTTTTAAGTAACTTTATATACCAGTAATAATATATACTTTTTTTAAATCGTTAAATGTCTTAAGAAAGTTGCAATACGCATGTAAACTAATCTTATGCAGGCAGATAAATATTATATCCTGTTTGTTATCATCTTTCTTATTTTTTTTAGAAATATCGCTTTCGGATTTATTACACCTTTTCTTCTTTCTTCTATTTTTACAAGAAGGAAGTATTGGATTCATGAAAAATTTCGACTTCCAGATTTCGACTGATTTATACGTTTAAAAGGTTTTGAACATGATTTGACTTTGTGGGCGCTCTATCTCAAGAATTAATGTACAGAATTTAATAAAACTTTAGATTAAGCTAGACCTTGATATAAATTGGTTCTGATAAGCTTTTGGTGTAAATCGCCTGACAGGTGGCACTGCTATGTTGCATTTTTCACGATATCCGTAATAGCTCTATCTCAATAACTAATACACGGACTTTCATCAAACTTCAGATTCAGCTAAAAGTCGGCATAAGTTGATGCTGATTAGATTTTGGTGTAAATTTCCCAACACACTGCAAATAAGGGCGTCTTAAATTCAGACACATATGTGACTGAAAAAGTAATTTAAACACTTAAGTGTCTGAATATGGAATTTCAGACATCATAGGTGTCTGAAATTTAGACACTTAAGTGTCTTACTATATGATCATGGCATAAACACTGTAATTTGAAATGTCTGAAATTCAGACACATAAGTGTCTGAAACTGGAGTGTTCAATTTTCAGACATTTTAAAGTGTCTTATTTTTTAAGACACGTGTATGCGTCTGAATTTAAGACATTTCAAACGTCTGAATCGCATCCATTTTTGACCAATCTGGAAGTTCGGTAATAAGCAGTCAATTTTTCACTTTTTTTTTGTAAGCTTTATACAATATAAAAAAAATCAGTTAAAATATGTAAATTATACTGGCAATTTACGTATTTTAATGCAAATTTTCATTCTTAAATTCCAGAAAATTTTCCATTTTTTGCATATTTCTGTATTTAAAATTTTCCATTTAAAAGGTAAAATATACTCTTTCAAGCACAAATCCATATATTTCGCAATCAGCATTTTCTAAACCCATGTATATTAGACATGATTTGTTTATTTATATTCAAACCAGTGCATTGGTTGCATTCAAACTAGTGCATTGGGGGGAGGGGGGCTAAGAAGGCTGAATCCCCTCCCAGACTAGACTAGATATTGTTATTTTTTTAATTATGAAAGAATATTATTATTATTTTTAATAGGTTTAAAAATAGGAATTTTTGAAAAGATATTAATTTTGTCACACAATTTTTTTCTCTTTATAAATTTTATAATGAAATTCGAAATTATAGCATGTTTGAAATTTACTTAATTATAAATTTAAGACACAGTGTAACCTCTTGTTCACTTTAACCTTCATAATATTTTGCTAATTTAATAATAAAACTTTAAATTGTTTGATTGCAAACACACTTTAAAATTATCCAAATACAGAAACACACCAAAAAAATCGCAAAAATTAAGATATATTTTAGCACAGTATTTCATTATTTAACATCTTAAAAGCATTCAGAATTACACCCACTAAAACTTTCCAGAGCTTCCTCTGGCTGGTTACGACTTATCAGTGTTGAATTCAGGGGGTGGCCCGGGGGAGAGAAATTTCCCCTCGGAGCAAAGAGATGTCCCCCCGGAAAATTTGAGATTTTGTGTTTTCAATGGTCAAAAAGTGCAATCCCCCCCCCCCGGAACTCAATAATGTCCTCCCCCCACCGGAGTCTCAGAAATCCCTCCCGAAGAAATGTGTCTGAATTCAACACTGACGACTTTGATCCAGTCTGCAGAAAAATAAAAGTCAGGACCTGATCTGGCATGTCCCATCAAATCAAATGAGAGAAAGACCGGGCCAGATCTGAGCACACATACTCCTCTAAAATATGCCTCTCCAAATCGCAATCCTGCATAGAAAATGTCAAGTTTAATTACGAAAATTTCCCAAGAGAAAAATGACTTGAATACACCAAATTCAGTAGCGCCATCTAGTTTGAGTCGAACGTATTATTATTAGTCGAACATATTCTTATTAGAACGTGTTTTTGAAAAGTCGAACGTTTTTTTTTTTTTTTTTTATGGAATATTTCTGAAAATTCTTATTATGTAACTTTTTAGCTAATGATTCAGTATCGATCTACTCCAGGTATGATTTCACCGTGGGAAAATTAGTTTCATCGAAAAATTTTACGCTGTATTTTGATCGAGGGAAAAAAGGAAGACAAAAAATTTGTGCATAAACCAATGATTTTTATTATTTTTGCAGAAAAATTATACATAATATTTATAACTGAGAAATTTTGTTCAGAATATTTAGCATATAGGAGGAAGTAATGAGTCCAATTTCAAAAATGTTGCTGTAGCCGTCTGCTATTTCTCTCTCTCTCGCACGCGAGGAGCCAGCCAATAGCAATGAGGCGCATTTCCTCCCCCCGCGTTTTCTGCGGAGAGCTTTTGAAGTCACGTGACGCAGTAACATTCGAACTCTGCAGAGAGCGGCAGATTATTCGGTCAGTGACGCTGGCGAATATATGACTATGTGTTGTTATGTTAATAAAGTTTATTTTTCTAAAAACCTTCTGATTATTTGAGTCACCGAGATATTTTTATCATCTCCCTTCAATGCATTCTCTAAAATGGTGACCGCGGATTTTTGAACCTTCAACTATTTTCTTAGAACGCCGAACTATTCAACTGTTTCATGGAACGTTTTGTTTAACTAGCAAAATGGCAACTGCTGAAACATCTGCCGTAGTCATTCCACCCTATATCCCTGTGGACCCTACATTATGGTTTCATATGCTGGATAGCACATTCGAATTAGCTACTCCTAAAGCTATCACTGAGTCGAAAACAAAATATAATTATGTTGTAGCGCATCTACCGCCTGCTACTGCTACTATGGTTCGAGATATAATTATGATTCCTGATCCTACTGATCCTTATCAGACTTTGAAAGCAAAAGTTATCGAACGTTGCGGAGAAAGTCGTACTTTAGAAATACGGAAACTGCTAGCTGGAGAAAGCCTGGGTGACAGAAAACCAACTGAATTACTTCGATTAATGAAAAGACGGGCTGAAAGCCATAATATTAGTAACGATCTTCTTTTAGAACTGTTTACTCAACAAATGCCAACCACTGTGCAAACGATTCTAGCTTCCATTGAAAAAATTACTCCAGATAAAGCGGCGGATATTGCTGATAGAATAATTGAATTAACGCCTTCCAACATTAGTTCTGTTTCGATTCGAACACCAACAACTGAATCTCAGACACCACCAGCCATTGATATGCTCGTAAAAGAAATCCAAGCATTACGCCAAGAGGTCGCTCATCTTCGTCGTTCAAGAAGTGTATCTAGAAGTGATAACCATCAGCGTAATCGTTCTCAGTCCCGCCATAGGGATGTAACATTGTGTTGGTATCACCAAAAATATCAAGAAAAAGCAAAAAAGTGCCTAGCGCCTTGTTCTTATTCGGAAAACCAGAAGCGGGAAGAGTAGCGGCGACGGACTTCTCCCCAGCACCTTCTCGTCGCCTTTTCGTTAGAGACAGAAATACAGGTATGTGTTTTCTAGTCGATTCTGGATCTGATGCCTCACTTGTGGCCGCGAATAAAAATGACAAAACTAAGCCTGTTCTTCAAACCTTTCGTGCTGCTAATGGCACAAAAATTAATGTGTATGGTCGTAAATGTATTAATATCAACTTAGGCCTACGCCGAAATTTTACATATTCTTTTTATATTTGTGATGTTTCATGTGCTATTTTAGGAGCTGATTTTTTGCATAATTTTAATTTAAAACTTGATTTACGGAATCGTCGTCTTATTGATTCCACTACTAATTTAAAAGCTCCTGCTATATTAAGTACTTGTAATATATTTTCTGTGAAACCCAATGTTGTAAATGATATATATGGTAAATTATTATTTAAATTTCCTGAAATCACGAAATTACCGGATCCCAACCAACCGGTTAAGCATAATACTGTGCATTATATAAACACTAAGGGGCCTCCAGTCGCTGCTAAGCCTAGACGGCTAGCTCCAGATCGGTTAAAAATTGCCAAAGCTGAATTTCAGCACATGCTACAACTCGGTCATATGAGACCTTCTAAAAGTAATTACTCTTCGCCTTTGCACCTGGTGCCGAAGAAAGGATCTGTCGATTGGAGACCTGTTGGTGATTATCGTGCTCTAAATGCACAAACTGTTAAAGAAAAATATCCTATCCCTTGTATCGCAGATTTCACTGCTGAATTACATGGTAAACAAATCTTCAGTCACATTGATCTTGTAAAAGCCTACCATCAAATTCCCATAAATCCTGATGATGTACATAAAACTGCGATTTGCACTCCATTCGGACTTTTCGAAAGCACTCGTATGCAATTCGGCCTTTGTAACGCTTCCTCAACTTTTCAACGATTTATTGATGACGTAATTCGTGACTTAGGATTTGTTTACGCATTCCTTGATGATTTTCTAATTGCATCAAATAATGAAACTGAACATTTAGAACACCTTGAGTTGTTGTTTTCTAGACTTAAAGAGTATGGTCTGTGTATTAATGTTGATAAATGTAAATTTGGCCAATCCACTATCGATTTTCTAGGATTCAAACTTTCAGCTGAAGGAATTGAACCCTTACCTGATCGTGTAAAATGCATCCTAGATTTCCCCCAGCCCTCTACCTTAACTCAACTAAGACGCTACTTAGGTCTTTTCAATTTTTATCGACGGTGCATTCCCAAAGCTGCCGATATTTTAGCTCCACTCGTTAAATTCTTAGAAGGACACAAAAATACGAAAAAACATCTCCGTTCCAATGCTAACAAAACTGAGCAATTGCAATGGAACGATGAAGCCATTCTTTCCTTCACTGCTTCAAAAGAAGCTATAGCTCGAGCTACATTATTACGACATCCAATTCCTGGCGCCCAGCTAAGCTTATGGGTCGATGCCAGCAATGTCGCAATTGGTGGATCTTTAATGCAACTCTCCGAAAAACAATGGGAACCAATAGCATTTTATTCCTGTAAATTAAATAAATCGCAAAGAAATTGGTCTACTTATGATCGTGAATTATTTGCTATTTATTGTTCTATTAAAAAATTCAGACACATGCTAGAAGGTCGAAATTTCATTATTTATACAGACCAAAAACCCCTTACATTCGCATTTCAACAAAACCCTGATAAATGTAGCCCACGTCAATTGAGACATTTAGACTATATTTCACAGTTTTCTACTGATATTAGATATACTAAAGGCTCTGACAACATTGTGGCCGATGCATTATCTCGAATTGAGATAGATTCAATTTTTCCTAATGTGTTAGATTTTAAAGAGTTTGCCACTGCTCAGACCAATGATGAAGAGCTAAAACAACTTCTCGAATTTGACACCACTTCATTAAAATTAGAAAAACATTCTTTTCCACTCGAATATGTACATTTATATTGCGATATGTCACAAAAACATCCTCGACCAAGTTCCTAAAAGTATGCGACAATCAGTTTTTTCAACCTTGCATTATTTCTCGCATCCTGGTATCTCAGCTTCATTAGATTTAATTTCCAAACGATTTGTATGGCCTCGCATGCGTAAGGACATAAAATCTATGGTTCGCAGCTGTACGAAATGTCAAAAAGCTAAAATCTTTCAAAACACCAAATCACCAATAGGTACATTCTCTGAACCTGATGCTCGTTTTGCCCATATTCATATTGATTTTATCGGACCTTTACCATCATCCGATGGCAATCAGTATTGCATGACCATCATTGATAGGTTCACGAGATGGCCCGAAGTTATACCCACATCTGATATGACTGCAGAAACAACTGCTCGTACATTGATACACAGTTGGATCTCCAGATTTGGAACCCCTGTTACCATCACTACTGATCAGGGTAGAAACTTTGAGTCCACTCTTTTCAAAGAGCTTACAGATAGATTAGGATGTAAACGCATCAGAACTACAGCATACCATCCACAGTCTAACGGTTTTATTGAAAGATTCCATCGCCATCTTAAGAGTTCTCTTAAAGCTCACAATCAAATTCAATGGACTGAAATCCTCCCCATTGTCTTACTTGGTTTACGCACTGCTCTTAAAAATGATATCCAAGCGACCTGTGCTCAAATTGTTTATGGCACAAATATCAGACTACCCTCTGATCTCATAAACACTGAAACTATAAATCAACCACCTACTCTTACATACGTCACTGAGTTAACTGAAAAAATGAGAAAGTTAAATCCCATTGCCACTGCAATGCACGGCAATCCTAAAATTTATGTCAATCCCTCATTAAAAACCTGTTCACACGTGTTTCTTAGATCAGATAAAGTCAATCCTCCCTTATCACCCCCTTATACAGGACCTCATCGAGTGATTGACAGGTCTGAGAAAACGTTTGACTTGGAAATAAACGGGAAGCACTGTACTGTATCTATTGATCGCATTAAACCTGCATATCAATTAGCAGATTATATTTCACCTTCCCAACCTCAAAAACAAAATGAGCCCATAAATATTCCAACTACTCCTGTCGAACACCCTACCACCAAATCTGGTCGTAAAGTTCGTTTTCCGAAACATCTCGTTACGGATTATATTGTTTAAAACATTTGATGTTTATAGTGTGCATATTATTTCCTTCTCAAAAGTATTGTTTTTCATGTAATGCATAATATATTTTCTATTTTTTTTTGCATCATATGTACTTTAATTTTACTCAAGACCTTTCTTATGTATCTTATTAATTGCTACCTTTTTGTAATCGCGACTTCGTCACTGGGGGCATACTCTGTAGCCGTCTGCTATTTCTCTCTCTCTCGCACGCGAGGAGCCAGCCAATAGCAATGAGGCGCATTTCCTCCCCCCGCGTTTTCTGCGGAGAGCTTTTGAAGTCACGTGACGCAGTAACATTCGAACTCTGCAGAGAGCGGCAGATTATTCTGTCAGTGACGCTGGCGAATATATGACTATGTGTTGTTATGTTAATAAAGTTTATTTTTCTAAAAACCTTCTGATTATTTGAGTCACCGAGATATTTTTATCATCTCCCTTCAATGCATTCTCTAAATTGCCATATCATTCACTGATCAAACGAAAAAAAAAAGAAGAAATAATCAAAGAAAACAGAACACTATATTCCTTCACACACTTTCATATACACATACCTTCGCATTAAAATTAAACACAGGCTTTTGGCAATAAGAAATGCATTTATTTTTGAATGAAAAATTGATTTTATTTTTAAAGGTTGCCCTCCCCCCCCACACACACAACTGAAACGGGACAAGCCCGAATTAAATATATATATATATAATATATAAAGCAGTATAAGATTATATTTAGCCTGAACCAGCGCACCCCCCCCCCTCACAGAACAAGAAGAACATGGCTAGAAGAACATTCTTCTTGTTCTGTGAGGGGGGGGGGTGCGCTGGTTCAGGCTAAATATAATCTTATACTGCTTTATATTTAATTTATGTGTTTTACTGCAGCTGTTTGGCGCATTTCACATGAATTTATCTTGTTTTTTGTTGGTGATTACTGTGCTTTACGTTTATATAATATATATATATACATACGCACTGTTAAAACATTTTAAATATTTTAATATTTCAAAAATAACGTGTCTTCTGATAAACTATAATATTTGTGTTCTGAAAATTTCTTCGATAGAAGTAAAAAAATTTTCTACTGGTTCTACATCGCATGAAATTAAAAACCAAAATATTCAAAATTCTAGAGAGAAGATGTGTGAAATCTTTCAGAATTATAAGCAGATTGACAAAATATTTACAGTTTCCGTAAAATAAATTGTGAGTCACAAATAACTAACAATATATGAACTTCCTAGCTGTGGAGGCGTGGCCGAGACGGATTATCGCATAGTCTACGGACCATAAGATCATGAGTTCGTATCCCGCGACGGGTAAGTGTAATATTGCCAATGTTGTAAAATGAATTAGATGAGTGAATCATGTAAAATCTCTGAGACCTACTGAAATGTGGGTGGAATGTCCCTTCCTTGAGAGCATAATTTTTATTTTTTAAATATAGAAATTTCCAAAAAAATTTTAAATATTTCTGGTAATTGAAGAAAATTTCCACTAAAATACGTAAATTGTACTGGCGTTTTGATTGGCGGTACAGTTTTTATATTTTAAAGGATTTTTTTTTTTCTGTGTATTAAGGCTTACCGAAAAAAAGGTGGGAAAATGCTTTTGCAGACAAATTAAAGGTGGTCAAAAATGGATGCAATTCAGACGTTTGAAGTGTCTTAAATTTAGACACATACAAGCGTCTTAAAAATTTAGACACTTTAAAATGTCTGAAAATTGAACACTCCGTTTCAGACACTTATGTGTCTGAATTTCAGACATTTCAGTTTACAGTGAACAGATAGCGCTGCTATGCTGCATTTTTACACGATTTTAAAGATAGTCGTATCTCAAGAACTAATGCATGGAATTTCATCAAACTTCATATTCTGTTAGACCTTGATATAAGTTGGTGCTGATTAAGTTTTCGTGTAAACCATATAGCAGGAGGCGCTACTATGCTGTATATTTCACACACTCTAAACTGAAATGTCTGAAATTCAGACATTTAAGTGTCTGAAACACAGTGTTCAATTTTCAGACGTTTTAAAATGTCTTAAAATTTTCAGACACTTCTTGTATCTGAATTTCAGACACTTAAGTGTCTGAAACATGAGTGTTCAATTTTAAGACGTTTTAAAATGTCTTAAATTTTTCAGACACTTCTTACGTCTGAATTTCAGACATCTCAAATGTCTAAATTGTGGCCATCTTTGAACCCTTTTTTTTTTTTTTGTCCAATATGAAGCCATCTTTGACCACTTTTCTTTCTAAGCCATATACGCAGCCATGTTTGACCACATTGAATCATTTTTTTATAAATGGGAATAATTTGTTACCATAAAGCAGAGCAGATTGCAGCGTGGGAAAAATGGAATGCTTCTCTGCCCCTTGATTTTAGGATACCCCGAATTGGGTATGAAATTTTCATAAAGCTGATATTTTAAATCAGTTTTGATATTATGAGGATTGTAATCAGTATTTTGCAGTTTTAGAATAGGATAATATATGTATATATATATTCACCTAAATATGTATTCATGTGGTATCATATATGCCCTACGGCATCAAAAATATTTATTACTTTTAGTGAGAACTTCAAATTAATCTTGTCCAAAGACCTAGTATTCATTCGCTACCTCCCCCCACTGCCTTCATATACTGTTCCAAAAGTTAATAAATAAATAAATAAATAATCCTATTCGATGCCGTCAGATACATATTTGGATAAATATATAATTTTCTTTAGCCTAATCATGTTCTAAAAGTACAGAATATTTATAAAAATAAGTATAAGATCAAAACAAATTTAAAATATCAGCTTTATGGAAATTCCGTACCAAATTTAGGGGCCCGTAAAGCTAAAGGTCCATAGAAACAGCCCAATTTGTCCATGCTGCAATCAGCTCTGCTTTATGGTAACAAATTATTCCCATCTATAAAAAATGATTCACTCCTTCAGAAAGAATTCCATCCCTGCTTTGTAGTGCAATTTCTTCCCATTTAAATAAGATATTCCCATTGAATCAGTTTAAGCATTTGTTGCATTTTTATTTCTGTGTTAAATAAAATCTAACACTAGATTCCGCACAATTTTCAGTATATGAAATCCCAATAAAAAAAAAAAAAAAAAAAAAAAAAAAAATGAGTATGAAACTTTTCAATTAAAGAGTAAATTTGATTTTTTAAGAGGGGTTTATTTACCATAAGAAAAGTTGAAAAAATAATTATAAAATATTCAGAATTTCACGATAGCTTCCTTCTAATGCTTCTGTGATTTGTTTTCATGTTCACACACACATACACATATATATAATAACATATACGAAAAGTCACTACTAGTTTCAAAACCTATTTTGCCTAAATATACATTTTTTTTTTTTTTTTGCCTTTTCTATATAAGGGGCCATCCCCAACTGATGTCACGCTTGAAGATGGGGAGGGGAGTTCGGGAAATTGTGGACGTTTGTGACAAGTGGGTGGGAGGGGGTAAGAAGAAATGTGACATCACACATTTTGGTTAAAATAAATGCATTAAAAATCAGCAGATTAAATTTTGAAGTTATTTTGAAATTAAAGTATTTTTTACTGATAAAGTAAAGATAAGATTTAAAGCCAAATATATTAAATTCCATTTCAAATTCCAAAATACTACTGTTTTCAATTGCTCTTTCATATTAATATTTTATTACTACTGTTTATTAATTATGTTTTGTTGTAAACCTTAGTCTTTTTTCATACAAAATAAGTGCACGAATCATTTTTGTAGTTATGCTCACAAATATCATTAGAACACATAGTTAAAGTTTAAAAATAAAATTTGAAATGTAATCTGAACTGCAAGTATATGCTCATGTAATATAGTGTGACAAGGGGGGGGGGGGATTGTAAAGTGTGACACTTTATGACAAAGGATGGGAGGGGGGGGGGGTCAAAATTATTGAAAAAAATCGTGACATCATTTATGGACCGCCCCTAAATGAACTTTGGGGAAAACCGCAATTTTATGTGGAAATGTAGTTATACATGGAAATATACAAAATTTTAGCTTTTTTCAAATTTCCATTTTGAACCTGTTAAAACCTTTTTACTTGAGGCTGTTCTCAACTGCTCTGCTCAACAAGCACAAAACGTTTTGACATATTTACAAATTCATTTTTTAACAGAAAGATATAAAATTGGAAGAACTGACTATGGAAGCGATTTGGAATTGAACTGTGTTTTCCATTTTTTGATAAATAAAATACCTATTGAGTTACAAGAGATTTGGATCACGTGAGAAAGACGTTTTTCACTCTTACTTGAGTGGTTATTCTTCTTTCACGCGGAAATTCAGTTCAAAACGCCCACACTGCAAATAGAAGCGTCTTAAATTTAGACACATATGTGACTGAAAAAGAATTTTAGACACTTAAGTGTCTTAATCTGAAAATTAAGACACTATAGATGTCTTAATTTAAGATACATAAGCGTCTTACTATGACCATGGTGTAAACGAACTGAGAATAATGTCTAAAATATCCGCAAACGTCTTATTTTAAGACACTTCATTGCTTTAAACGTGTCTTAATTTAAGACGTTTTGATTCTTCCGACGCAATAACCACCAGGGGGCACTAGCACTCCCAGTTGCGCATGCGTTTTAGATGTCTTCGTTCGAAATGGTATACGTTGTAATTCAAACAAAGTTTGTTTTTATGTACGCGTGTATTTTAATTCGTTTTTTGCGAAATGTGAAGTACTGTGATTTTAATTCGTATTAACTTGGATTATTTATTTATTGAATACATACATCTGACGTGTGTGCTCGACATCAAATGTCTCTTAGAAGCTGTCGTCGATACAAGGGCGGGATAGACACAGAACAGAAGTAGACGACGGTTGAAGATTACACCCGGAAATACTACAAAGCGTGTGCAGTGGGCTTAGTGTTAACTCGTATCAATTTATATCAATAATATTGTGTTATTCATCTTCGTCCTGTCGAAGCTGGCAAAAAAAAAGAAACTTTTGTCTGGCGGGTCCTGTTTTTAGGATGAAACATCTCATTCTTTAAATATGGCTAGTCGGATATATTATGGGATTACCTTTTAAACTGATGAAAGTCTTTCTCCCTCACTGTGGTTGTGGTAGTTTTTAAAATTTCAAATCGAGGAATATTTCTTACCTCTTGCAGCAACTCAAGTAAGTTTCTTTATAGTAGTAAAATTAGTGTATTTTATGATTTTATTTATTGTACTAAACAAAATCCTGCATGAAATTTAATTAGTTTTGAATCTGTTCGCAAAAAACCCCACTAATTCTAGAAGTATATATTTTTAAACTTATGACGTTCTTTTTTATTACGAATTATATATTCAATGTCAGTTCTTAGTTTCAATGGATAATTTTTATCTCGCAGTAAATGACGGCCACAAGGAAGTAAAGAAAAAAAAAACTTTGAAAGATGACCTAATGCTTTCTTACTTCCTGGCATAAAACCGCAGATTAAAAAAAGATAAATAAAGTAAATGAGACTGGTCTATTATATGAAGCTGCATGTAAAAATATACATATGTATTTGATTTGCAATCAACTCTAATACTGATTTTTTTATTATTTTTAATAAAAAAGTAATTTGAAATTTATAATGGGAAAAAGTAAAAACCTCTAACTAGATTTCGTATTTAAAATTGTGGTAACTTTATTTATATGCACTTATACGAAAAATACAAAAATGACAGATGTTACTGTATATATTTAAGACGAAAGAAGTTTGGAAATCATAAGTTATTTTTTCCTCATGTTTTTAATATAGAATATGTACTTATTTGTTTTTATTGATAGTTGAATAGCTTTTGTGAGTACTCTCTGATCTACATAAAAACTTGCCCATGTGGAAATATAAATTTTTTAAAAACATAATTTTTAAATAAGTATTTTCATTTTTTTTTTTTTGGGGGGGGGGGGGGGGGATTTTGCATGAATTTTTGTAAAGCTGATATCTTAAATCTTGCACTGATTATAATGAAAGTTTTGAACTTTTAGAGTAGGACAAGTTTAAAAACGCAAATATATTTAACAAAATACCAAAGTCATTTTTTCCCCAATGTTATTAAAGTAGAATATTTATTTATTTATTTTCATTATTCATAGTTAAATGGCTGTTGTGATTATCAAGTGATGTATATGTAAAATTGCCTATGTGGCAATATATTTGTTTTTATTTTCATTTTTTTTCTGGGCGGGGGGGGGGGGGGGATTTTTGCAATTTTCGTACATCTGATATTTTAAATCTTTTTCCACATTCAACCGAGTATAATAAATATTTTGAACTTTTAGAGTAGGACAAGATTATAAAATATATATATATATTTATCTATGTACCTTAAAAGCCCTTAATAGCGAACACTTCGGGACCGCGAAATTTGTCCGATAATTGGAGATGTCTACTTTTTTGAAGTAAAAATATAGAAATATGTATGTCTGCTGATTAAAAAAGTATTCGTTAAATAGAGGTGTTCGCTATTCGAGAATGTCCATTAACCTCCACAACGGATACTCCCGAATACCGGACATCTCAATTTAGACAACTATAATGCAGGGTTGCGTTTTTTGCAAAAGTACTTCTTGATTAAAGGAAGGGCAAACTGGGAAGTGCCCCGTCCCCCTACGACTGTAGTGCCCCCAAATTTGATGTGCAATATTTGTAAAGCTTATATTTTAAATCTGTTTCGAAATTGTACTGATTATAATCAATATTTTGAACTTTTAAAGTAAAATAATGTTAAAAACAAAATAAATTTTAAAAAATCTAATATTTAGATAAATATTTTTTGTTTTTTAATCTTGTTCTACTCCTGAAGTTCAAGATATTGATTATAATCAGTACAATGTCGTAAAAGATTTAAATTATCAACGTAACGAAAATTGTATACCAAAACTGAGAGCACCAAAAAAATCAGGCTGTATTGGGGGGGGGGGGAGGGGCAGGACCACAGCCAAATATTTTTCCAGGATTCAACGTGGTCAAACATGGCTACGTATGATGCTTACAAAAAAATGGATGCGATTCAGACGTTTGAAGTGTCTGAAATTCAGACGCAAAAAGTGTCTGAAAAAATTCAGACATTTTAAAATGTCTGAAAATTGAACCCTCCATTTCAGACACTTAAGTGTCTGAATTTCAGACATTTTAATTTAGAGTGCACTTGGACACTATTTTCTAAAAGACCTATTGCGTTCGCAAAAAAAAAAATAAATAAATAAATAAAATAAAAAATAAAAGAAATGGAAAAAACAGTTCGATGACATAATTTCTGAACAACAACACCTGCTAGTTTCATGCATTTCCCAACAAAAATAAATTAAAACTTATGTCATAAAGTAGCCCTTTTGGATTTGAGAACAGCCTTAAAAGTAAAATAAGCTTAGTTTTTAATTTCTCATGTTTTGAAAATCCAAAATTTAAAATTTTCAACAAAAAATCAAAATACGTATTTTTTTTTTTTTTTTTTTTTTTTTTTTTTTTTTTTTGAAGAAATGAAATTATAGCTGTAAATAATTTATCTTTTATACAATGTACTATTAAAAAATGAAAATTTCGAAAACTGATTTTACATATAATAATCACAAAATTGCAGTAATCTTTTAACTGTCATTTATGTAGTTTAGAGAATATACGGATGTGCAATGTAATTAAAAATTGCTTTGAAACCAAATAATATGCAGAATATATATATATTTAAGTTGACATAAAAAAGTTTTGACAACTCGGATTTCAAAACACAAATCAATTTTGCCAAAAAACAGATTTTTGGCTAAAAAGCTTTTCCTTGAAAATTATACATCTCTAATTATAAAATATAAAATATAAATCACAATAAATGTTTGATAATTTTCAAATTTTTATCCAATATTAAACTTTGAGTGAATTGCATATCCTTCATAGCGAACAAACAATTAAATTAAAAGTTGAAAATAAAATGTAGTTATAACTACGATAGAAAATGTTACAAGGAATTCAACATGTTCATCAAAACGCTAAATTCATTAACACACCAATTTTTTTATTTTATTATTATTTTTTTAAGTTCTTTTAAATCTAAACAAAGTATTTCTTCTTAAACAAAAGTTTTGACAATTTTACGTTTTTGCTTTTATTTTTATAAATATTTTAAATGAAGCAATTTTTTACATAATATTACTGATATTTTTACATAATCAAATTAGCTTACGCACAAAAAAAAATATAATATATAATACTGGAATTGTCTTTTTCAAAAAATATAATGAAAAATATTGACATATTTTGGTGTGAATACATTAATAATGAAAACTTATGTACTGAATAAATACTATGCTCTTTTTTTTTTTTTTGCTTATTTATTAAAGCAATAATCAGATTCTTAGCATAAAAAAAACTTTCATTTATACACTGGGAGTTTAAGGAATTATTAAACAATTTATCTCGAAAATAATATAAATTTAGCAGCAAATCAAAAGACAATACACAAATCTCATAACAGTAAAAAATATTTATTGGATATAAAATGGTACAAATGTGATAAATAAACGTTAGTCTTAGAAGAGTATTTTAAATAATTAAAAAACAACATACATAAATATACTGTTCAAGTTGAATTTGAAAATTATATTGTTGCATATATACGCGCTAGGAAATACATACCTTTCACACATCCTTAAAAAGTAAATCCATATCCAAAATAAATGTGCACACTATTCTTGACCTAAAATTATTTCCGTAAATTTTTTGATGAATATTGAGTACAAATTTCATAATAGAAATATCATCCTTATTTCACCGTGATGTATAAATATGATTCATTTAAATATCATAGAAATTCATAGAATTTCAAAACTTGAATTCAGATTCCATACACATGTTTATTTCACAAGAACACTAATGTATAATAAACAATTGTATTACATAGATGACAGATGCACATGGAAGCGAATGCACATGGAGCTGAAATAATCACAATAATATTTTTAATAAATTTTCACCTAAAAAAACTGCGCCGAATTCGTCCAGAAAATTATTCAAAGAACATCTACATTCGAATGTACCAACAACGGAAGTAAAATGTCTCCTTAGACAAAGGGAAAAATAGATGAAGTAAGCGTCTTTCAATTTCGAATGTTCTGAGTCAGTCTACGGTGTGGTTGAGATATTGTGGTTGATAATGAGCTCGTGTTTTATGATGAGCGTTAAAACTTTTTATCAGCGGGTGGAAATAAAACATAGTACAAGCATAAATGAGAAACATTTTATTTTCCTTATTTGGTGTTTTCCGAAATGCGTTAAATTGATCAATTATCTGGATATTATTATTATTATTACAGTTTTTATACTTTCTGACAGAGTGAAAACGTAGAAAACGTAACTTATATAAAAATTTTGTCGTAACACTTGCAATTAATACATCTTATTTTGATGAAGCATAATCACCGACAAAAGAGAGGTTGAAGGCCATTGCCCCTCCCTATATTTTGAAATTTAATTAGTTAAATTTTCTTTATGTATATAAAAAAAAATATTCTTGTAAATGACTATATAACATAAAACGCTTAGAGAAAAAGGAACTATATATTCTTTAAAAGTTAATGTTTTTAATTAATACTTAGATATTGCATTCATTATTCTGATATTTAGGTAGTCATTATTTAGATAGTTATACATTGATTTTTAAATGTAGAAGGAAGGGATGGGTTCAGAAGAGCAAAGCACCCTAAAAGGAAAAAAAAATCAATTCTGCATTTTGAAAAATGTTCTTATTATATATATGTATGCACTTATATTATATATATTCAAAAATGAGTTTCTATTTCTTAATTAATACACTTTTGAAATTCTTTTATGCGAAAATCCTCTTGAACGAGGCATTCCGAAAAAAGGTTCTTAGTTTAGCTTATTTCATGTTTAGATTCTGTGTTTTAGTTAAGCAGATTAGGCTGTGGACTCCAGGCATAGCTGTTTAATCTTTCCCCTCCATGCATTTTTTTTCCTGCCAGCACTTGTATTTCTTAGTATTTAGCAGAGCAGTCGTTCTTTGAACCCCTCCCCCCTCCCTCCCCTACATACTCCCATTAGTACAAGTAATTTTTGGAAGATTTTATACTTTGTGAAAATCAAGTCGTTAATTACTTTTTGCATCAAAAATAACTCTACTAAATTTTAATAAGCGGACTGTTACAGTTTTGATAGACGACGTGTAGTTTAATCAGATTGCTGGTTTTATAAAGTAATACTAAATTTATTGGAAGGAAAAGTATTTTAAACATCTGTCATCCATTTGAAAATCTTTTATGATTATGATGGCATATATATTGCAATATAATTGTGTATACAGTCATCACACATATGATATAATTGTGCTACATTCAGACACTTAAGTGTCTGAATTGCTAAATGTCTTAATTTCAAAAGTTTCGTCATTATTCAGACATTATTTTCAGTCCATTTATAACATGATCTTAGTAAGACACTTATGTATCTTAAATTCAGACATCTATGACGTCTGAAATTTCATATTCAGACTCTTAAGTGTCTGAATTCTTTTTTCAGACACATATATGTCTGAATTTAAGACGCCTTTATTTGCAGTGCAATTTTCGAGATAGCTCTATCTCAAAAACTAATGCCCGAAATGTAATTAAACTTAAAATTTTGTCATACTTTCACATAAAAAAGCCTTATTAGGCTTGGGTGTATACTGCCCAAAAGGTGCCTCTTTTATACTCTTTGGGTTGGAATTTTGGTTGCAGATATCTAAGAGGCGGTGCGAAAATTAAATGATTTGCTTGAAAAATGCGATCCTTATACGACCTTTTTAAATTCACCCAATTCAATGAACCTATACTTTTATAATCCTCATGTTGCCCATCAGATAGTCACTTAATTTTCTCACTGTGATAGCTAATTTTGAAGTATTAACATGTATGAGATAGAAGAAAGTTTTGGGATTGTCACATCCGACTAGTTTAGAGATATAACAAAGGACTATTGAAGTACTTTTTATTAAAAAAAACATGATTAATTAATATATTCTTAGTTAAAATCATTTCAACTATTTTAATTAAGCAAATCGTTTTTGGAACTTTTCCCAGCTTCTAATATTTAGGAAATAAAAACTGCAACAACCTTAAAAAAGAAAAAAAAAAAAAAAAAAAAAAAATTAACGGAAACAAAATAAAAGGAAAGAAAGCATTCTAAATCTGATTAATATTAGTTAAATTCCAATAATATTTTAAGCAAAGTAAGTGAATTATTTCTTAAAATATTTTTTTCTGAATAGTACTGTATATAAATGTAATTGGATATTTTATATCGGGATTTAGGAATTTGCATAAAGAAATGCAAAGACTATGAATTGGTTAATGTATTAAACTTCACAATTTTAGTTTGGAATTTAAAAAATGAATGCATTATGAGTTTAATAAAAAATTTTCTTCTAATTTCAAAAATTTTTGATGGTGAAAGGAAGATCTGAATTTATAATGTAATGATTTAACAGTAACAAACTAACCCATTCTCTGCTTATTATACAAAGACGCGTCATTTCCTTAATTTTTTTCCCCTTTTTCGTATGAGAATTAATGTTTGGATCAACAACAATATTTGCCTTGAAATCTAAAATATTTGTTTCAACAATTAAATTGTTTTGGTTGCCAGTCGCAGTTTTTAATACATATATATATATATTGAAATTATAGTAGTCTTTTATTCTTTTCAAATGAAAGTAAAAATATTTTTTTTTCTTTAAACATTCTTTTATAAACTTTCAATGTTTATCTTAAAAAATCTCGCCTTATTTCATAACTGCAATTCTCGCAGTTCCAAAATATTTCCGTTTACAACACGTTAATTTGGCGTGGATCCCGATTATTGATATTTTACTGACTTTGAATTACACATGACAGAAAGCGCCAACTATTTATTTAAAAAAATTACAATTTTTATATTGTTTCTTTTTTAAGATATGGCAACAGGAAAGAAAAAAAGACATTATTTAAACTATTTATTCAAGAATTCTAAATTGTTTTCTCAAAATATAACCATAACTTAATTAATATTAAACTATTAAATGATAAAAAAAAATATATTTTTTAAATATTATACTCTTTATACACTCTATAAATATTTAATGTTTAAAATATTTCGCTGTTGCACAGCCAGTTGGTATATTTTGGCAAGAGTGATTTGGTGCATCACTAACTCCATTATTTTTGTAACTCGTGAACAGCACTAATCATAAAGATTATTTAATTATTAAGATGCTACTTGGCGCAGAATGATATAAATTTAAAAACAACGTTAAAAACGCCAGAATATACACTACAGCACCCTCTTTCCTCTAACTCAAATCAGCCCTCTTCTCTTTCAAGAAGTAACATTGTGTTAACTTTCTCTGCTAAATCCACTTTTCCTATTGCCAAAATTCTTAGACAGACTTCAGAATCATTTTTACCCCTACGAATAAACTTACCCTCTCCAAACTCAAAGATTCTATTGAGTTATACAACTCATGGAATATTTATAATATTAATTGCCAGTGCGGTTTTTCGTATATTGGACCGACCAAACGGGGTTTAAAATTTCGTATTAAAGAACACCAACAATATATTGAAAAATAGGAAACCAATAAATCTTCAATTGCTAAACATTACTGGGAGATGAACCATTATTTTGATTTTAATTCAGACAAAATCATCTCTAAACCCACTTCTATATATGAACTTAACTTTCTTGAAGCATTTCATATCTAGAAAAAATTTGACAATATTGTTAATAAGTGAATTCGCTATTCCCCCTTTATCAGACTGCTGGAAATATTTCATAAAATCCTCTTTTGCTTAATTACTACCAGTATTTTTCACATTTTTGGTGGCATTACCAATTCTATTCTCCTATTGGCTGGTACCCGTATTTTCCTGTTACCCCATTGGCTAATAAACGTCTCAGTTGAATCCGCTTCTCTTCTATATAATTGAGCAATTTTCTATTATTCTTTGAACTGAGGACAGTACGCTAAAAACTACCGAAACTAGTCTGCTCAAAGTTTTTAACGTTGCTTTTAAATTTATATATAAAGATTATTTGTAAATTTATCGCTTGCGGCAGGTTAACGAAAAAATGCCTTAAAATTGCATTATTAATTTATACAATCAAGTTCTAAAAATATTAAAATGTTGTATTGTCATCGGAAGCACACACCTGTGTACATAAATTTTATAATTCTAACCTATGAAGAAGTGAGGGAAAAATCGATTACGAAATTTCCATCCTCACATACACATAGCTGCCAACTTGTACGGATTTTTCCCACCACTAAAATTTAGTAGAAAATTTTATCAAAAACAATCGCCGAAATCTGGCTTTTACTAACGATGAAACAATACAAAAATTTCTGCTAAATTTTAGTGGTAGCAAAAATCCGTACAAGTTGGCAGCTATGCATACAAAAAAATAAATAAATAAATAAATAAAAACTAGAGAACAGGAATTCTGCTTTTTCAGAATTTAGTGTCACCCCCGGCATTTCCATTACTTAATTTTCTTCTGATGGACTGATGGCTTCTATTATTATGAAACAGCCATTATAAATGAAGTGTTAGGTGAAGATGAAAGAGCAGCCGTAAAAAGTTAGAACTCTGATTTTCTGGTCAGAATGGGGGGAAAAAATGGCCATAAGTTTTTTTTTACGGCTGCTCTTTCATCTTCACTTAACACTTCATTTATAATGGCTATTTCATAATAATAAAAGCCACCAGTCCATCAGAAGAAAATAACTCGGTTAAGCGGGACTCTACTGCAGAACAAAACATATTTCAATTTTAAGACTTAAAGCACACGTTTAATTTTATGTAAAATGACGTCATTCGCATCCGCTTAAGAATTCCACATTTACGATCTACTCTTAAACATCTACAGAACATCTACAGTAAAGCATGCATAGCACATCACTATCGCGAAATAATGCACAAATGCAGCAAAAAGGTTCCGTCATTCAAGAAAATCGAAAAAAAAAAAACGGCTATCTAATGGTTCATAGATACTTACAATTAAATATAGTATATAATAGCTCCATTGTTTTAACAGAAATCATTCGTTTATATTTTTTTCAAAATAGCACGTATTTTAATCACATTTTCTTTCGGTTGTTACGAGAAAATGGCAACAAAAATATATAATTACTATTTTAAAACTATTTTTCCTTTACTTTCTACAGAAATGGAGTACTTCCGTTTCCAATATTAAGCAAATGGCTCCAAAAACTACAAAAAAATTAATATTTCAAAAATAAATGGAGATGCAGTTTTCAAACAAAATGCATTTAAAAGAACTTTTTTTTCCAATACGACGATATAAAAATTGAAAATGTGCGATGCTTAGAAGTTTAAAAAATTGCTAAAGAGTATTTAATCGTAATGTTTTGTTTTACGGCTAGCATCTGTAAGGTTATTTTTTGGACACAAAATAAGCTGGGAGAAAGAAATAGCATACCGTACCGGGGGTTAAAAATAAACCTGGTTAAATTAAATAAAAGCGTGTAAAAATTAGTAATAATTGTTCAGTCAAACAACAAAATATATATTTTAAATGCAACATAAACAAAAAAAACGGGATTGCTAATTAATGCTAAAAAATTTCATTTCAGATGCAATTTGTATTAGGAGACCTTCTTTATTTGTAAGCATTGTTGCAAACACTACACACATATTCAAAAGCATACATTTTGCTTGCATACGCACATTTATATATCCGTCATTCAAGAAAATCGAATTTTCCCAAACAGAAAAATCACGCGAAAATAGCTTTATCGGTTTCATCCAATAGGTGTTGAAAAATCCATGGGTGTGACAAATATATATATAAAAGAATACATGCACTTGAAACGCGTGCAAGAAACACACTTAGGTGTGTAGTTTCGTGTTTCAGGATGACGGAATCCGAGAGGCTTTTTTTTATTCAAATAAGGTTAATGAAGGATGAATCCCAGTTTCCGAGATGGTGAATTTTAAGTCTGGCTGACTTCTCAATGATTTGGAAGAGATTCCGCAAACTGTGAAATCGCGTTTATAATGTTATATATACATTTAGAAAATAATAATTGTAGGATTGCCGTTTCTTTTATAATAATCAACATGCCTCGAAAAATATCGGCGGCTAGGAAGAGGTGCGCAAAGCTAGCCAAAGTCAATTGTAACTCTACAGTTGGATTTACCCTAGTCTCTTTATAAAGAGGAAACCTTTCTCTTGCAAAGCCCGCTACTGACTGCCGGGCTTTAGAGCCCCTGCGTCAAGTGGTTGTTAGCGCCGCCCGATGTGTATTCTTAAGTCTGCCTATTCAGGAACGTACAAATCTGGAGAGGACCAGGGGAGCACGTTTCCTTATAGAAAAGGGGGAATGTGGCATAATTATGTTCGTTAAAGCTGGACTACACCACTTAAAAACATGAATAAGGGGGTTGAATTTGTTTGACCTCCTGGAAAGCCGGGGGAAGCCTATATCATTCGGGGACTTTCGCGCGCCGATGAATCTTTTCAGGGGGCTCCCCGCGAATCCGTGCCTACCAAGGGCCCCCTGCTGCATTCGGAATAATGTTCGAAGGGCCCCTTCTTATTTAATTTTTTCCATCGTTCTTTCTCTTTTTGTTAATATATTCCCATTGACTGACCGGCGGACTCTGGGATATCGCTTCGTTAACTTAAGCCGGAGTAAAATTCAGATTGGAAAGGGAGGATGCGAGTAAAAAAATTCTAACTTCCATATTGGAGATATGGGGAGGGGGGGGGGGGGGAGGTGATGCGATTTCACACCATCCTAACTCTGCAGAAAAGGAGCGAGAACTTTTTTTTTTTTTCAAAATTTGAATCTCGTGCTACAGAGTGAAGTCAGGCATGTTTATTTCGTCTGTAAAGGTTAAAAGAAGCAGAATAGCTGTGCGTGTTCATGAAAGTGAATTTTCGTGGGGTACGGGAACAGATATATAGAGAGGGTGGTACAAGTCTGTTAGTTCCATATCAGTTGCTCCCGACAAAATACGCATCTGTTCTGCTTCTTCTCACGTAATTTCACCTGGACTCGAATTAGAATAACAACTGGATGTTACTGTGGGAATCGTTCCAGCGTATGAGATCTCGAGTGGTTCTATATTTTTTTTCTGACTTAAAGACTTCAACCAAAGCTGATGAGATCCAGAATATAAACAGGCGAATTTCAAGTCTCGATGATTCCTCAATGGTTTGGAAGCGAATTTTCCCAAACAGAAAAATCACGCGAAAATAGCTTTATCGGTTTCATCCAATAGGTGTTGAAAAATCCATGGGTGTGACAAATATATATATAAAAGAATACATGCACTTGAAACGCGTGCAAGAAACACACTTAGGTGTGTAGTTTCGTGTTTCAGGATGACGGAATCCGAGAGGCTTTTTTTTTTATTCAAATAAGGTTAATGAAGGATGAATCCCAGTTTCCGAGATGGTGAATTTTAAGTCTGGCTGACTTCTCAATGATTTGGAAGAGATTCCGCAAACTGTGAAATCGCGTTTATAATGTTTTTATCCGAGGTGTCTGATGTTAAAAGCAAGGTATTTAGGTACGTATCAATCCATGTAATTCATCTGAGCATTTCAAACAGGTGAAGAATTATGCTTGTTATGAATGAATGATCTGGAAACAGGTTCATGTTTTAGAAAGTTTACGCGGTGAATTAACCAAAGATTAGTATCATTTTGAAGTCGATGAAATATTATGACTGGGAAGTATTTAAATGATCGGAAAGTAATTTTCTACTTGAGAAAATCGTTAGAAAGCGATTATGGGAAGCAATGAAAGTTAATGGTGTCTTGCATTTAAGCTCATATTAACCATATGCTATCCGGGTGAAATGAGCTTAAAGTTAAATAAACTAAATATAGATGACTGTTAGATTATACAGAGATGTTTCTTTATCTTTTTTCTATCTTTCTTACTCTATTTAAGTCAGAATATGAGCCATTGATTTTGAAAGACGACAAGTCTATTTTATGTTATTGCTAGGTATTTAACTGTTTGCATTTAAATGGGTTTAACAATGTTCCCAAGCGGTAATTTTATATTTTTTGTCAACTTATTTCACGTAAGCTTAATATGCAATAATGGTTATCCATGTTAGATTAAAAAAAATAATAATAATAAAGATTTTGGTATGCGCGTATGGGTTTGCCTTACTCTCAAAAGAAATGATTTGTTAAAAATGTTGATTTTCTTTGAATGGAGTATAATTATAATAACATAAAACTGAATACTTTATTTGGTATTACTTTGTTATAGCGACCCCTGAAAATGAATCGTCATAAGCGACCAAGATGTATCGCCACATTATAAGACATAACGTGACATTATATAGTCATATATGATGTATATGACATTTCATGATGTATATGTATAATTTATAGTCTTATATGACATGTGTATGAGACGTATGACGTATGTATGACATATACGTCGTAAATATTACGTATATATTGGCATATAATACGCACGCATATATGAGGGTTTGGAGCATATATATGCGTATATATGGCGCATTTATAAGCTTGTCGATGACCTTGTTGAAATCGTAACTGCAACCTTCGCATAATCGTAATTGTGAAGGGCCACTATAATAAAGACGTACCTTTTAAATTGTTTAACTGTTTATTTTATTTCAATATTTCATTCTTCTTTAAAAAAGTTGCAAAAAAAAAATTCATTTTATAGGAAACAATTAAGAAATATATTCAGTAATAATGGGTATGCCTATAATTATATTTCTAAATTTATATAGTGAAGTGTTCATGATGAAATTCTGATTCTGCTTGCTAGTACAAGGAACATAAAGACAATTCTATTCAATTATTTTTGCAACAGAAAAAATAATTTTATTCAAAGTGTACTTGCCTCACTTACAAAATCCATGCATTTGAAATATCATTGACCCAATAGATTACTAGTAACAAATTTATACTGATATTGAAAGATATTTATTATAAATTGATTAAAAAGATAAATTTTATGTTATAATAACATAAAATAATGTTTGTAATGATATTTACCCTTAAGAATTTATTTTTACAAAATGGACTTGTCCCACTTTCAAAATCAATGGCCCATATGTATATCACATCAAAAATCTTCATTGGCTATCTCAAATATCGTGACTAAAAGATCATAATAAAAGATAGTATAAATATATATATAATAAAATCGATTCCAAAAGCTCTTCTTTTCAATTCAAGCATTAGTGAGGATTCGAATTTTCGAGTTCAGAATATTCAGTGCAATAGACAACAACGCATGATTATGGCTATGTCATAACATGATTATGTCATTTGTTCATTAAGTTGTGGATTTCAAATACTACTTATTATATTTTTTGTTAGTGTATTCCACTTCTGTTGTACTCATCTATTGGAACTAACATTTCATAATGCTCATTTTCATTAAAGAAGATATAAAATATCTAAAAAAATTTTGAAATTTCGTCGCCATGTATTTTATGGCAGAATATAGTCCTAAATACTATGAAGTTCAAATAAATTCAAAAGAACACTTTCAAAGATGTTTCGATACCTTTCAATACCCACAACTTCTGAAGTTCAACCGATTGCTTTGTATAATAAGCAATTAAATTCAAAAAATCAAAAAACCAGACTGCGTAAAAAGCGAACTAATTAATTATTTCTCACCAAAATGAAACTATTTTTTTTTCAGTTCCTACTATTAGCTCACACTCTCGCTATATATATCTTGTTCAAATTTTCAATCGTTAATAAAATACTTATTATTCATCCAATCAAGCTCAAATACATTTTTTTTAACTTGTAGTGGATGACACTTGATGTTAATCTAGTTTTTTTCAAATATTAATTCATTAATTAAATTAAATTAAATTAATTTTCAATAATCGAGAGAGCCCTCTTCTTGATCAAGGCATTTTAAGTGCCACTCACGAGGAAAGAAGAATAGGAGAAAAAAAATTCTCTTATTGACCTAAGTAGGAATTGACTTAAATATTTTTTTAATATTACTTGTTTATATTACTTACCTATTTTTTTTTTTTAATTTACTTGTATTGATGACTTTTAAGTGGTGTTTAATTGTTAGTTCCTATCTATGAACACTGTTTTGATGAGGTCTATAGATGTCTATGATGGTTAGAGTTTCAGTAAAGCTAGAGATCCTACCTACACAACTTCTAGGTTGTATAATATTTTAACGGAGCTTCTGACTGTAAAGTAGTCAATTAAACATCGTCTTCATTTTGAAAGACTTATCCAATGATATGCTACTCAATAGGGTGCGCAATTTTCTTTTCCGTCTCTACCGCCATTTTGGATTTATAAAAACAAAACCTAGCCTATAACCATCGGGCCGTTAATACGAATTGACAAAGACCTCATTCATTAAAATCTATCCAGCCGTTGGGATGTTTCGAGTGTATAAAGAAATCCACATACACAGATACGCCTGAAACACATAACCCTTCTTTTCAGTCGGGTAAAAAAAAGTGAACGCTAACAGAATGTTATTTTATTGGAATATTAAAGGAAGACAAAACAAAAGAAAACAAAACAAAACCAATATTATTAGTTTTCAGGTCGATTATTACTTGATATATATATGATGTATTCAGCATTATAAAGAATATCAGCAGTAATTCCTGAAGACAGAGGAAATATACGCAATGAAGCTCATGGTTACAACAGTTTAAGAACTGCTGATTCTACCTTGTTTACATTTTTTGAGATACATAAAATTATATGCAATCTGTAAAAGGATATTAAACCAGAATTGCTTGCACAAGTTGTGTTTGATGTCAAGGTTATTCAATAGGGTGGGTCGAAAAATCGAAATGTGGATAATCGAATCGGCGCGGGATGTAAAAGTTGCCTTTTATGTATACTAGTTTACATGTGTTTTTTTTATTAAAATCCATTTATATCTTCCGGTGCCCCAAGATCCGGTGTACAAAAATAGATAAAAATTAAAATGTTTCTGAAAATGTACAATTTTTTTTGTTTGTTTTTTTAATTTTTTTAATTGCTTTTGGCGCGGGCTGCGAAAGTTGTCTTTTATGTATATTAGTTTACATAATTTTTTTTTTTTTTATTAAAATTCATTCATATCTTCCGGTGGCCCAAACGCCCCAAATGTAGTTAAAAATTGAAATTTTTATGAAAATTTATATATATATTTTTTACTACTTTTGGCGCGGGGTGCGAAAGTTGTCGTTTAATCATACTAGCATACATGCAAAAATTTTCAACTTCGATAAATTTCTTGTGTCCCACGACACTTAAGTATTCGCCGAAAGTCGATTTTTATGCAAATTTTGAACTAAAAAATATAAGTAAAAATAAGAGTTAAAGAATCATTTGTATAGCGTAAAAAGTACTCTCTATAGAAAAATTGTTTATCGTTTATGATTAAATGTATAAAATTATTTTTTTATACTATATAGAAAAGGCCACACAAAAGTGCAAGTGATGAAGGGCACAAAGTTCTACACAAAAACCACAAAGGAGGAACATTATACTGTTGTAAAGGAACATTTCTCTCAGTATATTGGACACATTTCAGTTGCAACAGGAGAAGCTAAAGCCATAAAAGAAGCAATAATATATTTTTTAATAAAATAACATACACTTATGTGGGCTTACAGTAATTGGATGCAACAAAACAAATGTACATATTGGGTACAAAGGATGAGTTATTTGCCTGATGGAGCTGAATTCAATAGACTCTTACAGTAGCCATTTGTTTGCTTCATATTGCCTTTACGACATTTACTAAATTCCTTACATGGTGCAACAATTAGTTCGACACCTTTTGTGGGCCAATTGGGTCAGCAATCAGAACCTGCGAGCTACCTGTAATTTCCTTTTCTTCAATAAGCGTGGAGAATATGCCAGATAACATAGATAGAATGGTTCTTAGCAATGACCAGCAATATTTATATGATAATTGCATAGCAATATCGCCTGGTGAATGCGGTTCTGCTTCTGACCTGGCATTAAAAAAACCTAGTCCAGTTGTTCACTCAAGATGGCTGACAACTGCAGGTAGAATTTTAAGGTTGTATGTGTCCACAGAAAATCCATTTGAGAATTTCATTATTCATACAACATATATCATGGAGGTATATGCCCCAGTATGGTTCCATATCAAAACAAAGTCCTTTATAACAAAAGGAGCGCGGCATATTTGGGAACTTATCACGTTTTCTTAGATATTTTGAACCCAATCTTTAAGAAAGATAGTAGACGCTGTTGTTCGACGATATAGCGTCATTTATCATCCTGAAAATTTGTTATTGTTAAGGCTCTCAGATAACAGAGAGAAAGCATATCAGGTCTTCGGCAATACAACAGCTAATTTGTGCTAACAATGAAAATGGAGGAGCACCAGAAATAAGGATTTTTCAAGTGCCAAATATACACATCAAAGCAAAGGATGCTTTACGAAGTTATTAACTGGTAACAAGTTGGACGTTTTGAATCACCTCTTTTGATGAATGTGCCTTGCGAATAAATTGAGGCCATGGTAAGAGTAGGAAAAACAGAGGAATAAATATCCATGCCATACCCATACGCTGTTGAAAGATGCTTTCGCCTACTGGCTGAGGCATTAGAAAGCGTATCTGGACAAGAACAGAGACAAGATTTCATAATGAATAGAATAACATCAAGAAGTCATATCAAACATATTAACACTAAAAATTATTACAAACTTCAGAAATATGTAAATCTTCAAAATAAAAAAAGTAAAACATTTTCTACGTAAGTTCAATTTTTAGTATTTGTATGATTTAGTGGTTTTATCTTTAAATTTCTTACTTCATGTATTATTATAAAATTATTATTATTTATAAGTTTATTCTTTATTAACTAAAACATTGCCAGATGTGGAAATAATTTTCGTAAATTAAAAAATTTTAATTGCATTTTCTTAAAAATTACAATCTTTAACTATATTTGGGACACCGGAAGATATGAATGGATTTAGATAAAAAATTACGCAAATTACACAATTATGTAGTACACCCAACACATAACTGTCTCACCAAGCGCTAAATGGAATTTAAAATAAATAAATAAAATAAATTATAAATTTTCATAAAATTTTAATTTTTTAACTATTTGGGGTTCCGGAAGATATGAATGGATTTCAATTTAATTAAAACATGTAAACTATAATATACATAAAAGACAACTTTTGTACCTCGCACCAAAACTAATTAAAAAAAATAAATGAATAATAAATTTTCATAAAAATTTCAATTTTTACTTATTTCTGAGGCGCGTGGGGCACCAGAAGATAAGATTGGATTTCAATAATAATAATAATAATAATAAATAGATGTAAATTAGAACACATAAAAGGCAACTTTTGCACCCCACGCCAAACGTAATTTCGAAAAAAAAAATTTTTTTCGTATACATTTCCATACACCCTATTTTTCAATCAGAACGCATTATTAGTCAGTGTGTGCTACACACCTATATAGCCCAGTGGTAGGGGGGGGGGGGGGGGAGGCCGAATTCGAAATTAATTAGGGAAAAGCTGTAAATTGTTTTAATCTACTTAGTTTAGGTCTAGAATGAATATGCTAAGTTTTTCCCATCGTACTAGGTGAGCGTGAGCGTTAGGAAATATGTATAGATTTATAGTCAAAAATCACGTTTTTTTTTTTGCATACCATAACAATATCTCGAAACAGTGTCAAAAACATTGTCAATACAAATGCTGTAGAGCTTAAAATTCTGAGTAAAATGAGTACCTACACTTTATTTTTGTTGAACATTAAGGTCACAATTCCAGTTTAAAATTTTAGACCCGTGGTCAGGGGATTAAACTCAGAATTATTTAGAAGAAAACTGGAAATTGTTTTAATCCCTTCAGTTTAGGTCTAAAATGAACGTTCTATGTTTTTTTCCTCGTACTTGAGTGAATGTTAGAAAATATGTATATATTTATTTTCGAAAAATACTTTTTTTTTTTACCTTAACAATATCTCAAACCAGCCAATTCTATAAAAAACATTGTCAGTACAAATGTTATAGAGCTTAAAATTATGAATAAAATGAGTACCATCATTAATATTTTTGTTCAACATTAAGATCGCAATTCTATTTCAAGCTCTTGATTAGCGATTAAGGCAAAATTTTGAAATAGAATTGCGGCACACCCCTCCCCTCCCCCGGCTTCTTTAATAATTAAAAGACGAATGGCGAAAGGCGCATTTTCCCCTGTCTTCATACTGAAACTAATACAGATACTAACAATAAGATTTTCATCTACGAAATAGAATTCTAATGCTTTAAGGATTTAGCAAGTGAGTTTCGCATACAACAACCCGGCTGAGATGCTGGGTTGTTTCGTGCTTTATATGTGAAGCATCGCATATTTTAGAACATGCTGTGGCATGACTAGATAAAGCTAATAATTTGGATATCTGCGCAAAGTTATCGAAATTTAAAGTCATTTGCATACAGCTCGTATAGAAAGGAAATAACGAAAACGTTATTTAAAAGCCAGGGACGATATTCAAACCCACATCTTGTGCGTGGAATGCCTCTGCCCTAGTCACTCAGCTATCGGAGTCTTTGTGTGTGTGACACTATCACATGTATTTAAGTCAAGAATTAAAAACTTTAATTTTATCAAATCGTCTCAAAAGTTCTTCTTTCAACTTTTCAAATTCACGTTTGGTATTTTTTAAATTAACAATTTCATACATATCATTAGTTGCGCATCATGTAGGATGACTAAAGCTACAAATTACTAATTTACATCATTAAAAAATTTTACTTACAGAGAAAGTTAGGACAGAAAAACATATCGTCTCAAAACTTTTATGAGCTACTGTAAGTCGCAGTGGTCAGTCGGCAAGCTGTAAATATCAGATCCTACAAATTGGAGGAGTTTCATTAGACTTGACTTGCTGTTCCTGCCTGATGTTTTATAGCTTTCTTAGCTGTCATGTGTTCTCAGTTTGCTGTCTAGTTCTAGCGGAAATGATTACCAGCTTTGTAAGAGTTTCATGGTATTCGAAATAAAATACATTCCGGAAATCAAGAGTTTCTAGCTTATAGTGACATTCAGTATTTTTGAATTTGTTTTCCAGGGAATTATTTTTTAGAAATATAGTTTCTTCAACAGCGAAGTAAATTTTACATTAGTAATTTTGTATGTCATTCAACTAACAGTTAACTGAAGTTAAGTTGGTTTCAAATTTGACCAGCATTGTTAAATCCTACAGCCCTATCGTCAACCAGACTATTTCTTGAATAATAAACTTCTTCGTTTAAACTTAAAATCTGAGTTATGACCTCTTTACTGCGTGACATGCGCACGCCAACCTCACAAGTGATTCACTTTGTGGTCATTAATTTAAAGTTGTTCTCAAATTCAATCTGCCTATTTTACGGAACATTTTTAAATTCATTTTTGTTCTCATGAAATTGGCAGGTTCCTTTTTTCAAAATTTATGTAATCGAAGTTTTTCTTTCTTTCTTTTTTTTGTGAAGGCCTCCGATTTGTTAAGAAGGGGGTCCCATCTCCCGATCCTGGGCTTTCACAAGCCCTTGCGTCCCTGCTCGGAACGACCTGGAGGCCAAACCTCGCGACGCGTCCCGAAGGTCGCCCCTCACAAAAACTCCGGTCAGACCGACGCACTGTCCAGCGCACGTCACGCCGGTTATTCCCAAAAGAGAGATGAAGTGGTCGCATGCGATAATTCTCACCACCCAGCCAGAAGAGCCAAATGGTCCCTTCTCTTGGTTCCCGACCCAGTACGCCTCGACAGTCCGCAGGAGCCGAACACTTACAAAGGAGTCGGGCCCACGGACCTACACGAGGTTTCCTGAGCCGGAGTTAGTTTACGAAGGATCAAATACCATTTTCCGGCAAAGACATTTATGCAAGCCAACCGATAGGAGAGAGAGACGCCCCTAACTAGAAGCCCCGGAGGGACGGGGGAAATCTCTCCTGGCGCAACAGACAACGCCTAGCTCAGGGGATCATGGAGGCGCCTTTAACGGACCCCGAGGAGACAAGGAAACTCCTCCTGTGACGACACGGGTCGCTAGGAGTTTTTCGCCCAGTCTCTCGGCTACGACATGCGGAACCTCTCGCGGATCGACACAGGAGACTCGAAAGACCATATTATGTGCCGTTAGCGACCCCAGGAAGGCAGCGATGACAGCGATGACCATCTCGGGAACTCAGCTCGGAAAGTTCCTCCTAGACGGGATAGACACCGCCTCGCTAGGGGGTTGGAGAGTCCGGAGTCCCGCCGGGCCCCCGAAATTGGGAAAGTCGCGGGAGGCCGGCAAAAGCTCGGTTCCCGCTACCTTACCCCACGGCCGTCGAGGGTATCCAAGCACGAGTGCTCCTGACCCCGTGCAGTGACCGACCGCTACCTGTTAGTTGCGTTTGAAAGTAAGTTTGAGGCACCGCCAGGTCCTCACCACTGGGCGCGGAAAGCTCCAGTTGCGTCTAGGCACGCAGGACCTGGTCGGACCGAGAGTTCATCCGAGATTCGAAGCGCCGCCGCGTTAGTCGGCGAGCCTCCAGCTTGGTTCCCTGTGGGGATAGTGTTCAATGGCGGACCTGCCGGCCGACCCTCTCCCAGGGTTTACAGCACGACATCGGGCAACCAGAGCCATACTGGCTTGCTTCTGCGACCGCTCCCTGGTCGACGAAAGCACCACCAAACCCTGCCCACCATAGGGTCGGCTTACAACTGCCCCAGCTAAGGATGAGCCACCTTACGCAAATAGCACATCAGGCGCTGTCGGAAACCCTCACCCCTCGGTTGCTCCGGGAGCCCCTGCATGGCGAGCCCCGTCGTCACTAGTGAGTCACCGAGACGCTGTTCTACAAAGCCTGCTCTCTCCTCTCAGGCTCCCTCTTAGTCAATTGATGGATCGGGTCCTACCACATTAGCTATCCTTTGCCCAGAGTCACCACCCGGTCTATGACCGGCTCTGGGATCGGACTATGGACCGTCGCTATCCGGCTTGTCCAGAGATCCCGGGTGCCGGGGGAACGTACATCCTACCAAAAACGCCCCATACACGACGTCCGTTACCCGTGACCGCCGGGCTCGAGGCCTGTCGACCGCGAGCCACTCTAAAAAAAACTGCCAAAATTGGGGTTTTGAACCGAATTTCTGGACTTGGTAGCATTGGAAAAGAAAAAAAATTACCGTTCTGAGATAACAATCTCTTATAATTCAATCTGAACTGTATTTACTTAAAAATGAAAAAATAAAAAAACTATTCGGTTAGAAGTCACTTCAACCGTCTTGCAATTATCATGCTTTTGCGTTTACAAATGACCCAGAAAGTTTCGCGTGGTTGAGTGGAGAAAATATTTTTTGAGAATCCCCTTAACCCTTAACCGGAAACGTGAAAATCCCGTGCACAATCAGAACACTTAATATACCAAATAGTGAATATAAACATTTAATCTTTAATAGTAATGCATTAACAGGACCAATTTTTTAATATAACAACATAAAAATAAGTTTTGAATGTCGGAGAGAGAAAATATTAAGGCCAGATATGTAGACGCAACAATCTCACTGATGGTACGTTTCCGGTTAAGGGTTAGCATAACCGTCAGATAAGCCAGCTCATTCGTTAATCTTGTGTCTTGAGGACAACTTATACATGCTACGGCGAAATAAATAATCTTGCTTGTATTGCATGAAACTTAATAATCTCAAGATGCTTAAACATACTTGATCATAGTGTAAAATACACCCTTAAACCACATGGGTTAGTTAAAGTTTAAGTAACTTCAGTGAAAACTTGAAGCAATTTATCCGAATTCCCACGAATGATAAATTTTTTGAAGAAAACATGCTATGAATATTTTCTTATATTTTAGTTGAAGAAGAAACTTTGTAATAGAAAATGTATTTCTTGTATTGAAAGAATTTAGAGAACCACAAAAAGATTTTTAAAAAAGGGGTAAGTTCGAATTCAACAAAAGCACATAACGACAAATTCGAAGAAGATTCAAATTCAGCAGGGAATGAAAAAAGTTAAGTACCAACTGACTTTTCCTCTGTAACTCAATTTCCTTGAATAAAGTTCAAAGACACTTAAATGTGAATACATATGATATTCTTCAGTGTATATCTCGAAGCATAATACGACTTTTTTTTTTCCTCTAAAGGCTCATACGAAAAACTTTATTCCCTACCTAGAGATACAGCATTGCATTGTAACATCATCCCAAACACATTTGTTATATCTATACTGGGAAGGAAATTTTCGTTTCTCTTGGTCAATTATTTTCACATATGATTTCACAAATTATTCTTAAAAGAGGGAGTGGGAATAACAGCAGGAAAGCGCTCTCTTTTGCGAATATTTCGAGAACGAAACCGCGATGTTTACTGCCTGTTTATCCAGGTAAAAGCTTGTATGATCGTTTCTAGCCAAGCCTAGTAGGCCAGAAAATATGCTGGGAAAGCAAAGCGTCAGTCGTGCGTAATTTTGTTAGGGCTTCAGAAAGAGGACGTGGGAGAAAGGACTGTATTCTGAAACGAAAATCTAAAATAAGGAATGAAAAGTTATATGGTACAAAGGAATCAAAATATTCAAAGAGCAATTTTGTGGAGTTGATAATAAGTTCCCCGGAAGAAACACGTCACACGCCCAAGAATTTGATAAAACTGGTACAGAAATGTTTACTTTCAATTTTGCCCCCTGCATCACCTATTATATTTAAGAGCTGTTTTTGCATATCCATACACAAATGCAAAAGTTTGAGTAGGAAGAGGGGAAGGGAATGTCTTGTGTATGTGCCTTTTTTGACAAAATATAATAAACTCATCAGCTTATTTACGAAAAACTAATTTATTAAAACCTGGAGATACAAACCGGACTTTTCAAGTCACAGAACATACTGTCATATGTACAGAGCAAAAGTGAAAATCATTTTTTATTGAAAAATAGAGTTTCTACTTTAACCATGTTATTTGGATTGCTCATTAACAATACCAAAAAACATTTTTATATGTAAAACATCAATTATGTATTCAAGTTTTTAAATTTATAAAGCGATACAAAGCTATGCGGTTAGTATCGAAAGTATGCCAGGTGCTAATAGCACAAGAAGATTTTCCTATTTACAGTAGTCTTTTTGACGCTGGTTATTTCAGTGCTTAATCATGTAGTTATCTATGCTATTTAGCTTATCATATCTGCTAAATTTGTGTTTTATTTTACTTTATTTTATTTATTATTTAAATTTTAATTTCGTTATGGAATATTAACCGTGAATAAATGCTTAGTTATTTATATTGTTTTAAATGCATCTTCCATAATTTGCGTGCACGCAATAGAGATAAATTTTTAAAAAGTCATGATTGAAAATTACTTTGATACCATAAAAACTCCATAAATTAAATTGCAATTTTCGAACAAATTGCATTTAAAAGTACATTTTTTTCCTATTCGAAAGTGTGAAAATGCCGATGTGTAGAAGTTAATAAATTTCCGATAAAAACATAATGGATTATTTAGGTAGGTCGTTGCAATCGTCAGATTTGACTTCCGCGTAATTCTCGGGCATGTTTTTGATATAGATTAAAATAACTAGTTCAGATTACAAAAGACTGGCTTTGTTTTTAACTCATCTGTTTCGATGAGAGAGTCAGAGTCAGACTGAGTAAACCTGCAAACTTATGAGGTTTATAGGTTCCGTGCTCCACTGGTAATAATTTATTTATTTATTTTTAAGTTACAACTTTGTATATATAAACTTTTACACTTGACATATAAACATGTAAGCCAACAAAAATTCTATAATGGACATGCAAACATTCGTGTCGCATAAACTCTAGAGAATGTACAAGATTATATGGATATGGTATTAGTCCAGTAAGGTTAAAGTTCAGTCTCTGGGGAATGGAAACATCATTTAATGTGTCTATTGGAAATAAAAACACACTGTGAAAATAATGTTCATTATGGAAAAATCTCTTGACTTGGAAACAGATGTATCCCGCACAACTATTAATCAGGAAAAATGAAATCATTTGTTTATTTCGATTTCGCTGCGTGTGTAGAAAATATCTTTCACTTCGAAGGTCATTTTCCAATTAGAATTTACTGATAAGCGTCGCATTTGTGTATCATAGTCATTATTATGAGCTTATTACTTTTTTTTCGGCTTTATACTTATTTTGCTTTAAAGATGTCTAATGAAAAGGGTTTAGTAGCTCATAGAAAAGATAACGGTAAGGACTTGCCCATGTGGCAATATAAATTTTTAAAAAATCTAATTTTTAAATGATAAGGATTTTCATTTTTTTTTTTCGGGAAGTGTGGGAAGAAATTTGTATGAAATTTTCGTAAAGCTGATATCTTAAATCTTGCACTGATTATAATGAAAGTTTTGAACTTTTAGAATAGGACAAGATTAAAAAACACAAAATATAATTAACAAAATACCGAAGTAATTTTTTCTCAATATTAAAGCAGAATATTTTAGTTTATTATTTTATCATAGTTAAATATCTGTTGTAATTATCATCTGATATATATGTAAAATTGCCTATGTGACAATATAAATTTTAAAAAATCTAATTTTTAAATTATATGAAGTAGAGTAGGACAAGATTATAATATATATATATATATATATATATATATATATATATATATATATATTTCCTTATGGTATCTTATATATATTTATATATATTTATATATATATATATATATATATATACTATATATCCATGTATATTAAAAGCCCTTAATAGCGGACACTTCGGGACCGCGGAATTTGTCCGATAATCGGAGATGTCTGCTTTTGGAGGTAAAAATATACAAATATGTATGCCTTGCGGATTAAAAAAGTATTCGCTAAATAGAGGTTTCCGCTATTCGGGAATGTCCATTAACCTCCACAACGGATTCTCCCGAATACCGGACATCTCAATTTAGATAACCATATTGCAGGGTTGCATTTTTTGCAAAAGAACTTCTTGATTAAAGCATGGGCATACTGGGGCGTGCTCCGTCCCCCTACGATTTTAGTGCCCCCAAATTTGATGCGCACTATTTCTAAAGCTTATATTTTAAATCTGTTTCGGAATTGTACTGATTATAATCGATATTTTGAACTTTTAAAGTAAAATAAGATTAAAAACGAAACAAATAAAAAAAATCTAATATTTAGATAAATATTTTTTTGTTTTTTAACCATTTGGAAAAATGGTTATTGTCCTCGTCAGGGTAAGAAATCAAAAACATATCTGAAGCTTTTTATTGGTTTAATTCGCATTTAATTCGTTTTCTGATTGGTCTATACAGTAATCTGTATTTCCCTTTACTTTCAACAGAGATGGGTACTTTTGTTGCCACTATGACAAAAAAGTAATAAAAACTACAAAAAAAAAAAGAGAGAACTCAGAAACAAGTTGAGATACAGCTTTCGAACAAATTGCATTTAAAAGTACATTTTTTTCTCTATACGACGGTGTAAAAAGTAATATTGTGGGATGTTTAGAAGTTTAAGAATGAAATTTCATTTAAAATGGGTCGTCAGATTTCTTGGAAATCTGACGATGTCAAAACCTTTTCCCGAACAGCTAATGAAATGGTAGGATAATAGTAAGTTTCAGGTGGATAATACGCAAGTTTCAGGAAATCTGACGAGTCGCAGGCGATTTTTGTCGCTTGCAATTTTTACGTGTAATAACACTATTAATGTTTAATTTATGGCGTGCGTAATGTATGATCAGCTCCGTGCGATTGTTTATGTCTTAAATTTTAGTCTTCGAAAAAATCATTTTCCAAATGGTCGTTGTAATTTGTTAAATTGCTTTTTAATCTTGTTGTACTCCTGAAGTTCAAAATATTGATTATAATCAGTACAATGTCGTAAAAGATTTAAATTATCAGCTTAACGAAAATTGCACACCAAATTTGGGAGCACAAAAAAAATCAGGCTGTATGGGTGTGGAGGGGGCAGGACCACAGCCAAATATTTTTCCAGGATTCAATGTGGTCAAACATGGCTAGGTATGATGCTTACAAAAAAAAATGGATGCTATTAAGACGTTTGAAGTGTTTGAAATTCAGACGCAAACAGAGTCTGAAAAAATTAAGACATTTTAAAATGTCTGAAAATTGAACACTCCGTTTCAGACACTTAAGTATCTGAATTTCAGACATTTTAATTTACAGTGTTGATGCAGACATTTATTTTATCTATTAAGTCATTTGTTTTTAATATAAATGGAAAACAATAGGATAATATCTTATTCGTATGTGGAATGTAGAGCTTAGAGGACAATTTAATAAATAATGCAGAAAAGTTGAGATGCTCACATACAAAGTGGAGATATGGTTATATTAAATTTGAATATGTAACTCGAAAAAGGCCCATGATTAGTAGCTAACAAATATAAATTCATTTTGCGAAGTAGGTGGTCGTCAGAAACTTTTGGTAATAAATTATAAGAAGATATCTCTCCCCTTATTACCAGTATTCTATTTCCCTAACATTTATTGTTTCAGCTTTTTCAAAGCATATTCCAGCGAAGCGGGGTTGGTTATATTAAATTTGAATATGTAACTCGAAAAAGGCCCATGATTAGTAGCTAACAAATATAAATTCATTTTGCGAAGTAGGTGGTCGCCAGAAACTTTTGGTAATAAATTATAAGAAGATATCTCTCCCCTTATTACAAGTATTCTATTTCCCTAACATTTATTGTTTCAGCTTTTTCAAAGTATATTCCAGCGAAGCGGGGTTGGTTATATTAAATTTGAATATGTAACTCGAAAAAGGCCCATGATTAGTAGCTAACAAATATAAATTCATTTTGCGAAGTAGGTGGTCGTCAGAAACTTTTGGTAATAAATTATAAGAAGATATCTCTCCCCTTATTACCAGTATTCTATTTCCCTAACATTTATTGTTTCAGCTTTTTCAAAGCATATTCCAGCGAAGCGGGGTTGTGTGCCTCTTTTTTTGCACCATAATAGTTCTAAAAAGACAAATAGCCACAGGCAAGTCGAAGGCCATTAATTGTCTTCTTAAACCTCTGCCTACCCTACGGGTCCAATGGACCAGGCAGGTACATTCAAAATGATTTTCTCATGGAAAAAAAAAAAAAAAAAAAAAAAAAAAAAGACTTAAAATTCTGTAAATATATGACTTTTCGGAATTGTTCTGCTTTTTATAAAAGCAGTAGACCATTCCAGAAAAAATCACATATTTACAGAATTTTCAGTCTTTTTTTTTTTTTTTTTTTTTTTAATGAAAAAAATCATTTTGAATGTACCTGTCGGGTTCATTGGACTGGTCTGATAGGGGAAGGAGAATAGTTAAAGGAACTAATGATACTGTTGATATCTAGTCAACCCTTATTTTATAACCTGATATTTTTAGAACTTTCCAAACTTCCTTGCGCTTTTTTGAGTAGCAACACTGCGCCGTTGCCTAAGTTTTGTGTTTTCCATTACTTCTGAAGATGAGTTCAGTCTCTTTTTTCGGACCCCGAGACTGCCCGAGCCAAACGATTTGAAATCGGAGCCCGAAATTTTTTTTGTCATCAGGTTCTGAGCCCGATACCAAAAGTATTGGGTAGAAAATTTTTAATAACATTTGTTAATTACTTAATATTTACTATAAGTGATAAAAATAAATGTAAAAGGCAAAAAATACCTTTATTTATTCACATTCGACATGTTTCATTGAATCGGACGGCAGCATTCTCAAGAATTACAATGATACAATATTTTCACAAAAAAATTTAAGGAGACGGTGGAACTTAAAATCCTTAAAAATATTTTTTTTTATTTTTGTAAATTTCAACTTAAATATTATTCAAGGGTACATTATATACATTATGGCATGCATTTATCAGAAAAAAAATGTAAAAAAAAAAATATTTTTGAGAAAAAAATGGAATTTTACGTGTCGTCTTAGAAATCTTCGAAATGCCCCATGCGTCTTCAATATCAATGAAAATCCCCAATATTTTTTATAAAAGTTTGGTTTATATATATAAATAAAATCAAGCATTGAATTTTATATATTTGAATTTAAAGGTAAAAAAAAAAAAAGAAAAACATTCAAAATTTCAAAAAATTTTCGAAAAAATTTCAAAATTTTTCAAAAAAAATTTTTTTTTAACCTTTAAATTTAAATATATAAAATTCGATGCTCTATTTTATTTCTATATATAAATCAAACTTTTATAAAAAATATTGGGGATTTTCATTGATATGGAATGCGCAAGGGGCACTTCGAAGATTTCTAACACGACGCGTAAAATTCCATTTTTTTCTCAAAAATAAAATTTTTTTTAAATCTTTTTTTGTGATAAATACATGCCATAATGCATATAATGTACCCTTGAAAAATATTTAAGATAAAATTTACAAAAAATAAAAAAAATTTGAAAAAATTTGAAAATTTGAAAATTTTTCGAAAAAATTTCAATTTTTTTCAACTTTTTTTTTAAACCTTTAAATTCAAATATGTAAAATTCGATGCTCTATTTTATTTCTATATATAAACCAAACTTTTATTAAAAAAAATATTGGGGATTATCATTGATATGGAAGACGCATGGGGCATTTCGAAGATTTCTAACACGACGCGTAAAATTCCATTTTTTTCTCAAAAATAATTTTTTTTTTTAATTTTTTTGGGATAAATGCATGTTATAATGTATATAATGTACCCTTGAATAATATTTAAGTTCAAATTTACAAAAATAAAAAAAAAAATATTTTTAAGGATTTTAAACTCCACCGTCCCCTTAAATTGAAAAACTAGTAAACAAAAATCACGCGAATACAATCATAACAAAATTAACTGCATTTAAAGATGGGCATTTATGAACGTGAATTATTTTACATTATTGTTTCATTATTCTATATAGCATCTTTTTCCGAATTTTAGGAAGCTCCATGGAGGCTGAATCATTGCAGAATATATGCAATGATTGCATAAGTATCTGATGAATTTCTCAAATTACTTTTACATATTTATAATTTTTTTTAAGTTTCCTTGAAATACTCATATATTCACGCGCTTTAGTACTGCATTCTGTTTGCATAACGGGAGAAAATATATTAAAACCAATGGACGCATATGACAATTACACAAAATGCCTGCATTTTGGGTGCTCCAATAACTGGAATACCGGCGCACGTGCCCTCTATGATACTGTGATAATCAGACATTGATTTAGAGGCTAAATAAATAAAAACAACGAAAAAAAATGACTATGATAGATATTATTGGGAAGCTGAAGATTAAGGAATGTTTCCATAGACAAATTCGCTACTTTCTGACACACTCATGAAGTCATTTTTATTCGTAAATAAGGGAAATTTGTTACCGCTGACGTCATATTTGCGAAAGCAATGGCCTGAACAATAAATTTCACTTTTTGGAAATTTGCTAACTTGTAAATATAGTGCAATTTCAAATTTTGAACCGTCCAATAGGGGAAAAATGCACTTCCAAAAGCAATTTGTTTGAAAACTGTATCTCTAGTTACTGATATTTTATGGTTTATAAAATTATTTTCAATAATTAGTTTTTTTAGACTCCGTCTTTACGTGCAGCACTCTTATGGGAGATTGAAAAGTTTGCACTTAAAACGCATTGTATAGTTCAGCATGTATTTCTTGCTGATATTCTATAACGAAATTAAAACTCCATCAATAAATAAATAAATACTAGGTTGAGCAAAAAGTTTTGGGAAATTTGTGAAAGTTGCGTTGTTATGCGCAAATTAACAACAAAAGAAACAAGGAGTATTCTTCAAAATAGAGACCATTATAGTCCATGACTTTCTTCCATCGTTCTGCCAGAAACCGAATTTGCTGGAAGTACCATGGCGGCTCCTTGGAACTCAAAAACTCTTGACATGCTTCTTCAATTTCATTAAAGGATTCAAATCGACGGTCCTTGAAATAGGTGCTGCATTGATCGAAAGAGGAAATAATCGGATGGAACGACGTCTGGACTGCAGGCGGGATGTGGAAGAATTTCGACGCCGTCCAACTGAAACTCACCGATGGCTTTCAGAAACGTTAGACCTTTTCTCCTATAATGCCGGATCAACACACGAAAATCATACTGTTCAACAGGCATTTTGGAGCCGAAATTCCTGAACTCCTATAGATATACCACTAGTACTCCTATATACGATACAATTTCTGGTAACTAATAGATTAAAAATTTCCCAGAACTTTTTGCTCAACCTAATTAAACACATATTTTTACAGATATGTCGAACTATGTGCTTAAACACTGAAATAATCCGAATATATAAAGAGATAAATAGCGTAATCTTTGATGATTTCTTCGGCAATTAACCCCTAGCATGATGTTAATACGAAAGTATTGCATGTTATAAATTTTAAAATTTAATATAACTTTGTATAATTGGTATATTTCATATAAAAATGCTTTTTGGCGTTGTTAGGGAGCAACTAAAAAAATATGTTAAATGTAGAGTTTTGAATTAAAAATAGCTTTCACCTATATTCCGTACACTATGGGAAGTATTTGTATCCCGGAAGGAAGATTCTAAAGATAGTCATGTTTTAGCATTATTAGCTTGAGCTGCGTTGTCATTCGCTGTTATCAGTCACGTGTCATAGATGCTGTTGGGATCAGGCGCTTTTAGATTTGGCTTACTTTTTTGTCTTTGAAAATCTGTTTTGAGTTACCAGTTAGTACAACATACGTGTTATCGGAGGTATGGATGTAAGCTTTGTAACAAGAAAATAATGTTTTTAAAAATAGATGTTTGAAAACGATTTTTAAAGTGCTTTTGTTTAATCCAGTAGGAAAAAATAATGGGTAGAAGGGGGTTAATTCTTCATCATTTTACATTTAATCAAAATGTTTAAATTACGAGATTTCATTCATTTATTACGAAATTGCGAGATTTGTGTATCCTAATCCAAATACAAGTAATATAAAACATTTGTTTTTAAAGTCAATTCCTACTTAGGTCATCAAAGAAAAATTTAATATAATCCCTTAAGCTAATATTAATTTTTGTTGCATTAAAATATCTCAATTTGTTGATTTTCTATAAGCAAGTAGGTTTACAATGGAAGTCTATGGGAATTTGGCAAAATATTAGAGATATCGCCAAGTTGGCGTCACTTTTGGTGACTCATTTTAGTCGCTAAATTTGGCGATATATCGTCAAGTTGGCGACAAACTTAGCTGTATTTCGCGACAGAACAGGGTCCCCCCTATGGTACCCCCCCCCCCTTTTAGATCTGAAGATGCATTAAATGCTTCAATAACCAATGGCCGCCATTTTGTCTCCCCTGTAAAACTAAAATTAATTAATTAAAATTTAATTAACGAATTAATATTTGAAAAGACTGTATTAACATCAATTGCCATCCAGTACAAGTTAAAAAAAATTTATTTCAACTTGATAGGATGAATAATAAGTATTTTATTAATGATTGAAAATTTGAACACTATATATATATAAATAAATAAATAAATAAATATAGGGAGAGTGTGAACTAATAGTAGGAATTGAATAAATGAACGGCGTATTAAAAATCAGGCTTGCTGTTTAAAATGACAATAATACACGCTTAACAAAACAAGCAGCTTTTTTCCCCAATTACTGCATTTTAGTTCATTTATACTATAATTGTTGTTATATATGTCGTAGGCTAATTGAGAAATCCGGCTCTTTGCAAATAGCCTAGGCTGTTAATAACTTTGTTGCCTACAAGATATTTTATTTAATAAAATGTAACTTATTTCCAATTGGTACTTATTTGACATTATTTATTTATTAAAATTTCTGGTTTAGAACAGATTTATTTTAGCAGCGGCATATTCGCAAGTAATTACGGTACGGCAATTTTACGTTTAGGGTACATTTTTTTGCAAACATCCCATGCAGACAAGCAACAAAATTTGCAGATAGAACACACATTTAATGTTCTCTCAGCAATACATAGAGCAGATGGCATGCAGAATGATAATATCTATAAAACTTATGTAAAAAATTTTGATGTATCGATGAAATCTGCAGATATAACAGATTTTTTGTGTTTTCACAACATTAGAGAAAAGGGTCAATTATGAAAATAATTATAAAAAAATACACAAGAAAACTTCTGCAATAATGAAATCTGCAGATGAATCAGATTTTTAATGGTTCCGCAGTATCACGTAGAGAAGATGAATCGTCAAGTTAAACTTATAAAAATATATATGAAAATTTTTTATTAACAAAATCTGCGGATGGGGTAGATTTTTTATGTTTGTGCAGCGTTACGTAAAGAAGATGAATTCTTGAATGAAAATAATAGTAAAGCATAAATAAGAAAATTACTGTATCAATAAAATATGCAGATTTTTAATGTTTCGCAACATTACATAGAGATTAAGGCTTGCTAATGAAAATAATTATAAAATAATAATATATAGTATATCAAATTTACGTTAATAATTTATAATGTATAAGGAAATTTCTGCAATGGCGAAATCTGCAGATGCGACAGATTTTTAATGTACCACAGCATTACGTAGAGAAGATGGGTTGATATATGAAATCAATTGTAAAAAATATATCAGAAAATTTTTGTAATAATGAAATCTGCAAATGAGGCACATTATTATTTTTCTAGCATTATGTAGAGAAAATTGGTTGCTGAATGAAATGGATAGCAAAAAAGTAAAAATAAATAAATAAATAAAAAGAGGGCGGGGTGAGAAGAAAATTGTTTTATTAACAGATTTCATTTTTGTATCTGATTGATGATTAAGGCTAATAAGCACTATTTTTTACAAGTAAATTTTGTCCTCCACTCATAAAGATTTAAAAAAAAAAAAAAAAAAAACTTCAGACAAGACAGAATGTTTTTTTTTTGCATTACATAGAAATAATATACAACTGAATGACTAATCTTAATATTCATATGCATTGCGAGTTTATTTTTTATTTAAGTGCTCTACAGACATAAAGTTAAATTAAAATAATCACTAATCTCAGGTAATCAGAAGAATAAATCATATCTGTCAATACGACAATTTTCGTATACACTTGTTGTGACTAATTTCATTCAGAAGTCATTCTTTTCTATGTAATGTTGAAATTTCTCTGTTCTGTAATGTTGCTCTCTAGCAATACAGCAATTTTGTTACAAATGATTTAAAATAATCTTAATTAAGCAACCTGTCTTCTATACGTAATGCTGGGAAAATATCAAAGTGTGCCTCATCTGCAGTTTTAACGTATAAAATTTTTTTCATAACATATTTTATAATTATTTTCATCGAGAAACCTATCTTCTATACGTAATTCTGGGAAAAACATTAAAAATCTGCCTTATCTGCAGGTTGCATTGATATCTCTGCACGGGGTGTTAGCGAAAAAAAAAATTAAAATAAACCTCAGAAAACCACCCGAATTAATGGTATCTGTCAACGTTTGCATAAGCATTTTAAGTTCCTCTTCCTATTTTTTATGCGAAATGCATACATTCACTACCTCGTACATATTGACATAAACTTTGATGAATCTAGGTGATTTGGACAAACATGTGGTTACATAAGCCTGCAAAATTTGGGTTGTGTTATATTGCTTAGCTTTTCGCAATTGATTCTTAAATTGATATGACGTATTTTGTAGCGCTGAATCCGAAAATGGCATAATCTATTTAACGTGTGTAATACAATGGGACATACTCAGATTTATAAATTTATATACTGGGGAAGGATAAATCCAGACAAATGGCTTAGTAAAGAAGAAGGGCTCCAATTCCGAAAATGTTAGATTCATGTGTCATGTATTATATATACAGGGTGTCCGGTCTCAACGGTGTCCAATGGCTAATTCCTAAACCGTTAGTCATAGACATATAGTTCCAATTACAAAAATGTTTTAAATCAGGTAAAGAAACATTTTAAAAGCGATTTGGGTCAATAAAAACATTTCTTAAAAAATTACGAAATTTAAATTTTTATACGGTCCCCCGGTCCTATAAGTTATATTTAGTAATTTTTTCCTATTACACTGACAAGCAAGACAAAAAAAGTTCCATTCATATGAAGCTAAAATTGAGCGAGTTATGAAACTTTAAAAATGCATAACTTATGCCACTTTTCTACTCTGAAAACAAATGAGTTCGGCTTGGCTTTGAGGGATCATATACCAAGTGTTTAAAGTATTCGAAGATCTTACTTTATGTGTATCTGCGCTTTGAAAAAAAAAATCCTACAAGTATTGTGATTAAGTCTCAAATTGGCTAAAATAACATATGTTTTATTTTGTCACGATTTGAGACTGTTTCTCTTATGATTTCTTTTAACAAAAATTGTTTTTTTATAAGTTTTTATGTTACTTCAACAATCGTATGTATGTTTTTTCAGTTCAAAATTTGTACTCGAACTTTAACCCACTTTTAAATATCCGATCGAGATTGCATTTTACATACTGGCGCAAATCCGATAACAATCTAACATTATTAAGATTTTCGGTGGTTACCATTTATACTTATTTTACAGGATAACACAAAAAATTTAGGATAGATTTCTGCCAAGGAGTTTAAGAAAAAGTTTTAGATTAGATAATACAAGACTGCGATTGTTGGGGTTTTTAACTTTTATGTATTGTTTAGCACTGAATCTGAAAATTACCTTAATTTTTAACAATCATGTCAGGATATTTCGAAAATCATGAATTTTCAAATTTAAAGAATAACAAAAATCGAATAAATTAAAGTAGGGGAGATGGTTGTGTTTTTTAACTTTTGATAATTGATTTTTACGCACTTTTTAGCACTGAATCTGAAAATGACCTTCATTTTAACCAGCACATTAGAATTTTTTTGCAAATCGTAAATGTGTAAATTAAAATACAGCGAAAATCTCATACTATAAAACATATGTAAAACATTTTTTATTTTATTTTATTTTATTTTTTTGCAAATCGTAAATGTGTAAGTTAAAATATAGCGAAAATCTCATACTATAAAACATATGTAAAACATTTTTTATTTTATTTTATTTTATTTTATTTTATTAAAAAATTTATTCGATATTTTTGCTTATCCTGGGATTCTTACATCTAAACAGCTGAGTTGTCCGATGAGATGGGGGAGGAAATTCAATTTTAACATTGAACTTCTTAACTTTGAAATTTGCAGTTTGCGAAAAATCCTGATATGATAGTTAAAAATGAAGGTCAATTTCGGATTCAGCGGTACAGAATATATAAGAATCAATTATCAAAAGCTAAAAAACGACATAACCCAACTTTTGCAGGCTTGTGTAATCTAATAATATTTTAAAATACGTAACATTTTGTAAAGAATCGAGGCTGTTAATTTAGAATCATTTTATTTAATAAAAATTCTGGGTTTTTTTTCTTCTTAAATGTTTATTACAAATTGTATATTTTCCATTAATATGCCAGAATGATTAAAGATTTCAAATTTATATTGCAATGTTAATTTTACTCCCAAACATTTTTTATATCTGAAGAAATTATATTTCGACTAAATTTGTGAATGACCCCCAATTTGCAGCAAAAAAATATGCACCAACTTTAAACAGCTATTACTCGGTCAATTTTAATCGTAGAATAACGGGACTTTTTTTGTATTACTTGTCAGTGTAAAAGGAAAATTTCACTAAATATAACTTATAGGACCGGGGGACCGTATAAAAATTTAAATTTCGTAATTTTTTAAGAAATGTTTTTATTGACCCATATCGCTTTTAAAATATTTCTTTACCTGATTTAAAACATTTTTGTAATTGGAACTATATGTCTATGACTAACGGTTTGGGAATTAGCCATTGGACACCGTTGAGACCGGACACCCTGTATATTCATACCATACATACAGTTAAATGCATGTATGGAACGGATACAATACAGTAAAAGAAAATGTTTTGGCTTGTGACTAATTTTTTAGTTATAGATTTAAACTCTATCAACCAATCCAAGGATAAAAAATATTGATAAAAGCAAATATGTATTCCTTTCCAATACAACGCGCCAAATCTAAAATCGCCTGACGACAACTACATGACACGTGAATAATAACAACGAATGAGAACGCAGTTCAAGCTAATAATGCTAAAACATGACTATCTTTTAGAATCTCGCTGCCCGTAAAACCTGCGTCGGATACCCTTTGTTTAAATAAAAGTAAAGAAGCTTCCAAAAATTGCCATCAAACCTATGGTATTTTGAACCGCTTTTCCGCATGCAGCAATTTTTATAAAAGTGGTCATTCGAAAGAAATTGGGTGTATAAAATTTAAAGGAAAATAAAAAATTTTATTCTATTCTTAGGAACTTGAATACTAAGGTCTGAAATTTGCTGACAATTAGAAAAGAAAATGAGATTGTGAATGAACCTGAAACGTTGTTGTTGTTGAATAGGGAAAAGTAAAAATTTGAGAATACGCTTAATTTTATAAGTTCAGATTCAATTTTTTTTTCGCCTACTCAATTTAAATTTAATTTGAATCGTCTAAAAACAAACCGTTGTTGATATAACGTAAAGAGACAAAATATATTCCAGTAATTTATTAATTTGAATTCTAAAGTACGCAATCGAGTTTCGAGTAAATAACTATTTAATATTTGCCAAATTTTACAAAATAACATTAATTTCAATTAAATGCATATGCGTGTTAAAAAAGTTTAATTTCTAATATTGATTTTTTTTTTTTTTACTTTAATAAAGCATGTTTCGAATTAACGTTATACTTTCTGGTTATTTAGTACATTTCTAAAGTTACTAATTTAATGAATATTTATTTCCAAAATAAATTCATTTATCTACCTTGTAGTATTTTGCTGAAAAATAATTTATTCGTTACTAAACACGTATATTTTTTATTAATTCTAATTCGCATAATTCTTTCCTTTGGAATATCATACATATGAAAATAATAGAAAACAAAGTTGATCATTCCTTTCAATTGCCGAAAAAACGCCGTGTCGTTATCATAAAGGCGCCCCAATCATCGAAAGAAACACTGTTGTAGAAATTTTTGAGTAGAAGTTTGCTCATTATTAGACTTATTTTACAGAAATAAAAAAATAAATCAAAGCTAGCTTCCATACACTAATATTTAATGAAGATTCATTTATGTTCATAAATCCTACGTATGATCCTAATTATTCTTATATGTTAAAAATAAAATAATATTTTATGAAAGTTTATTTAAGAAATTTAAATAACAGTTATATTTAATGTACTTTAATATCATTCAACGGAAACAAGAATCCATATATATGGAGGATGAGGGGACTGACAGAGGCATTATCAGAAATTAAGGTTTTCCTTATGTCGTATATAAATGTAACTTTTTATCATTAAAACACTTCGGAATGAACGGGGAATTTAATTTAAAAACACGCGTACTGAAAAGAAAATTAGTATGAAAAAGTGTAAACAAATCTCAACTCTATATATTTTTTATATTAGTTCATTCAGAAAACATTAAAAAATTAAACAAGAAATCAAAGTTTAAAAACCCTGGAATTTTTAGTTTATTTTTTATAAAAACAGAACATACGACAGTAAATACAGTCACTCTCTTCTACTTTAATACTATTTACTTAAAATTAATTACATTACACTTAAATTTGCAAATAGCAAAACATGTTTAAAGATTACGCCCCACTTTCACACCATACGCACAAATCACCTGCGTACAGAATCACAATTTATCTAACGGTATGCGTTTAACACAGAATTAACATTGTTTTCACGGAATACGGCTTCTCTTCTCAGAAAATAACTCAAGCTCTTTTTCTTTAACATTTAAAGTATCGAAAGAAAAGTTATAAACATTGCTCGATTTTATATATTTGTGGCATACTTCACACAGAAGATCAAAAACTAGGCGAGAAAACTGAGTAAAAAAAAAAAAAAAATAAAATAAAGCAATTTAACAAATTACAACGACCATTTGGAAAATGATTTTTTCAAAGACTAAAATTTAAGACATAAAAAATCGCACGGAGTTGATCATACATTACGTACGCCATGGATTACATTTTTTAACTTCTGCGGAGCTGATCATTCATTACGTACGCGATGGATTAAACATTAATATTCCTGGACCCATTTTGAATGAAATTTCATTCTTAAACTTCTAAACATCCCACAATATTACTTTTTACACCGTCGTATAGAGAAAAAAATATACTTTTAAATGCAATTTGTTTGAAAGCTGTACCTCAATTTGTTTCTGAGTTATCATTAATTTTTTTTTGTAGTTTTTATTACTTTTTTGTTATAGTGGCAACAAAAGGTACCCATCTCTGTTGAAATTAAAGGGAAATACAGATTACTGTATAGACCAATCAGAAAACGAATAAAATGCAGATTAAACCAATCAAAAGCTTCAGATATGCTTTTGATTTCCTACCCTGACGAGGACAATAACCATTTTTCCAAATGGTTAAAAAAAAAAAAGTAAAGCTTTATTTTTATTTTTACAGGAACAGAACATACAATATTAAGTGCGTACAAGTGAAATCATTCTTTCCACCATACTCTTTTCAACTCTAGCACTATTTATTTAAAATTAATTATACCACACTTGACTTTGCAAATGACAAAGTATGCTTCAAACATACGCAATCCTTAACCCTAAACCAGCCTCATAAAGTATCCCAAATTTGTCTAATGATGTACATATAACATAGATGTAACAGTGTGTCTCACGCGGAAATTACTTCTTCTCGCACAAAAATAACGCATGTTCATTCTCCATCCTGCACGTGCTTGCTCTCCAACATCTCAATACAACTCATCTCTGGGTGAATTGCCCTCAAACAGTCAAGTACGTGGTCGGGAAAAACCTCAAAAGTACCGGGATCCCATTGTCAACATGGCTTTTTTGCTTCATTCAAATGACCTGCTGTAGACCCATGGTTTCCTGTTGATTTCTGTATTGCTACATGGAAGCTTTAGATCTCTTTAAGTGTTTGTTGTGATCGTATTTTGGTATATGCAAACAATACGCCCCTCCTTTATCGATATTGAAAACGAATGAAAAGACTTGTATGCCGTCCTCCGCTACAATTCTTGAAAGGAAATACCATTCCCAGGAGAAAGTTTGGTGAAAAACAAATATAATCCTATAAATAAGACTATTTTGATTTATATACTTGGTATATTTGAGAGAACATCCCGTTATAACGACAATTTATTTTTGTGAAGATTCGTCATAGCGATAGAAGAAATACAGTTTTTGCACATAATCTAAAAGCAGGAAGAATTTTTTTTTGTCAGTTGGCACATTTATATTTCATTATTTGCATTTACACGCTTAAAGAAATACTCCGATATAACATCGAGCTTTTTCAATGAATAGCTCATGAAATGTATTTTTCCCATTACAGTTTTTTTCAGCATGTAATAAGATAAAAGATAAACATATTTAACATTGGACACATTTGTTTTCCGCTATTATCATTAAAATAAAACATATTTGTTTTACTTTTTCATTTTAGAAAACTTTTGATTTCGTAATTGTTTAAAATATATTATAGACCGGGAGGTGGCACCACAGACAATCACCTCATCGAATTCACGGCTGAAATTCACGAATTACTTAAAACTCGATTCGCATATTAAAACGCAATCGGTCTGCCAAGTCATATCTTGATGGATAACACCTGGAAACCCGATTTTAGCGACTCGTAGGTTTACCATTGTGTTTTCCTGCTCCCAGTCCTCCATGTTTTCACACCTTTTGGTGCAGGAAAACCCAGCGGTAAACTAAAATCGAGTTTTCAGGTGTTTTCCACCAAGATATGACTTGGCAGACCGATTGCGTTTTAATATGCGAATCAAGATTTAACGAATCCTAGAATTTCATCCGTGAACTCAATGAGATGATTGTCTGTACTGCCGACTCCCGGTCTATTAGTACTTAGGAAATATTCTGCTAACGCTCGATAAATACATGAAATTCATCGCAAATTTGTGAATGCTGAGACCAGAGCGATATTTATGATTTTTGATTTTGTAACAACTTTTCAGACAGAGAAGTGCATTTCAAAAACGTATTTTTTTTTTTTTCATTTCAAGGTACAGTGGGCTTTCACTAAAAAAAAAAAAAAAAAAAAACTTTCTAAATATTGATTTTTTCTTTTTTAGCATAATAATAATATTTATAAACATAGCTTCCGATTTAAAAAAAAATCGATTATGATCGTTTTAGGCGAGATAGGCTCAATTTTTGTAAAGCCGCAAGTAACAGCTAACTACGCCCAAACATTCTGTGCATAGCTGTGAGCATTTACGCTTTCTTCTTACATCTAAAATTTCTATTAAATGCTGACAAAAAAGCGTAAAAATTGGCAACCATGCCTTTGACAATTGTACATTGATTTATTCAACGTGCGAAGGGTTATTTTTGAAGAGTCAGTGTTTTTTTTTTTTTTGTTGTTGTTGTTTGTTTGTTTAAATCATGGTCACGGAATATATTATTATTAAAAAATATGCGAAATGCTCATCAAAATTTTATTTTAGTAATGCAACTGGATACAACACTTATAAAGATCATTACTTTTTCTACTTTTCCAGCGGCAAAGCATTTATGTAGCAAATATTCTGCAATACTATTTACAGATTTTACCAATTAAGAATAAACAACAAACAGGTATTCTGAAACGTTTATTATGTCATTAGAAATTAACTTCAGGTACGAAATAATAGTAGAAAATGAAAGGTTATAAAAAATATAAAATTTCACAATTTCTTCTTTCTAAATCATATCTTCTAATTTCAGATAATTCCATTTTATTATAATTTATAATACATTTATAATTTTGTATTACTAGAAACAAATTGGATGTGTTTGCATATATTATAAACATATTTTGTGCAATATTGATGAGTATGTCATAATCTTGATATTTCAAGTAATGCATAAAGATTTATTGGTGGACCTATAAATTGGCTATACTTATCATAAATGAATAAAAAGCTGGGAAATAAGTCATAATTAAAATAAAAACGTTTACTCATAGTTAAAATGGTTAAAAAGAAAAAAGATATTCAGCATTTATAACGCATTTATTCATGTAATTTATTTTATTTTATTTTATTTATTTTTTTTTTTAATTTACATCGTTTTTCTGATTTTAAACTATGTTTCCAATTATAATTTAAATGATTCTATGCATATTTCATTTTCTTTTTCTTTTTTCTTTTTTTAGCGAAATACCTCACAGGTGCTCCCTATATACATGTATAAACATAAGTTACTAAAAATAATGTCATTTAAAGGAAAATATTTTTAGCTCGCAGGATATCAAAGATCAGGTTCTGTATGTACGTATGTATGTACATAACGCGATAGCTCTTGATAGAAATATCCGATTTGCTTCAAATTTTGTAAATAGGATCATTCTGATAAGGCGCTTCCCTGGTTAGTTTTGGGGGTTCATTGCTTAAGTATAAAGGGGGGTAGGGTGACTAAGTCTCCTTAATTTAGATAAATGTGTTTTTTATGCAGAATCGTCCGATTTACTTCAAATTTGGTATACCTATTTATTCTGATAAGGCGCTTCCCTGATTATTTACCGTTTTGCTCAAAAAGAGCGAGTTCTATTTTATGAACAATAGATATTATACAATTAGTGTGAATAGCCTGTGAGCTCAATGGCATCAGTTTAACTGGGCACTTTTCTTTTTTATTTTAAATAATTAAACGAAATGAGAATTACGAATTTTTTTAAAATAAAATCTATAGAACACAAACTAAGATCATTTTTAAAAGCTTTATTTATGAAATAAACAAAAAAAATTAGTAACTTTCATTTTAATATATAAAATGATTATTGATGGAAGAATATAACTTGTATCAAAAAAAGAGAATGTGCATGTAGCTTTTTGAAGAACGCTAATTTTTAGGGATTTTAAAAGTTCAAATTTTGATTATTTCAAGAACTATTAAAGATGTTTCAACCAAAATTTGCATACTGATATTTAATAACGTTACAAACATTTGCTCTAACTTAAAAAACAAATCATTTGTAAACAAAAAATTTCATTTTAATAGTCCATTGTATCCTTGAGAAATTTTTAGATTCATAATTATTTTAAATGTTTAAGATCTTGCAAAATTACACAACCCTTCTGTAATTTTACTTTTTTTAGAACATTAATTCCCGAATATATAAATTATGAAACTAATAACAGTTGTAAACTGTCAAATGGGTGAAAAAAGTTCGGGCCAGGATTCGACACCAGGGATGTCTTGGCTGAAGCAGCAATGCTCTACTAACTGAGCCATCCCGGAAGAACTTGGAAGACTAATTCTAGTGGAGGACTAGTTGGGTGAATTAGTACTCCATATTTGTCCGGGATGTCTCCGTTGCTAGAGCATTGGCGGCTTCAGTCAAAACATCCCTGGTTCGGTCTTTTTTCACCCATTTGGAAATTTACAACTGTTATGATTTATTTACCAATTGAATAATTGTGTTAGAAATTATTCTAATATGAAATCAATATTTAGAAAATCTGTACTCTAACCTATAAAAGTTTTAATAGAAATATAAATGGAATGGACTTCAAATATGAAGATCCAAAATTTTAGCCCATTCCACCAAGTAGTTTTATGTTATGCTCAAATATATTATCCGCATTTCAATTTGTTTTACAAATGTTGAAAATAATTTTAACATTAGGAGTTGAACCATATACATCTGCATAATTCCTAAATTACTCTGTTTTTCCCCCATATTGTAATATCTGTTACTAGATGGTAGCACTGATCATTGTGCTTTATATTGGTATTTAAGCGGCTTTCTAATTTGAATATTTCGCGAGTCGTTCTTTTTTAATTTATTACATGCAATGAATTTGTCAATAATTTTGGCAACATGTGCAAATTTGTTAAATTATGCATGCTTTTCTGGTATTTTTATGGGGAAGTGCTTTATTTGAATCACTTAATCTCTTTTCTATCAATTTACTCTCTAGGGTTATTTAATTTACGGTTGCCCAAATCTTCTATTAGTTTAGCTTATTATAGCTTGTACAAAGATGAAATCGTACATTTTTTGTGGAATCTGCGGTAATTTGTGTTGGAAATTCTGCCACAGATCCAAAGATATTTCAATAATTCACTTTCTTCTGTTTTAATTTATCATTTCTTTGTTGCATATTTTTTGTTTTGTTTTTCTAGCTGGTATTCAAAACAGGTATTTCATATTTCAATTTAAGATTTTTATTCTTAAATTAAAATATATTTACTAGTACCTGCGTAATCTTATGCGGTTTTATATGTACTATATTTACATATATAGATAGTTACATGTATAAATAGTTATACATGTATAGATAAATAGATTTTTTTCGGGTTAGGCAGGGGGTAGCTGTTTATTATGAACACCTACACCTATGTTCAGCAAATTGAGTGGAACCGCTTGAGATTTTTAAAAACATAAATTAAAAGAAGACATATAATAGCAATTTTTTATTTTCTCTACGACAATTTACCGATTTAAATGTGCAGGGAATTTTGGAGTAAAAGGGCGGGGGTAGTTCTCCTTTTTGTTTCCTCTTTTTTCACCGATTTCATATGGATGACTACAGATAATATTTGCGTAAATCAGCTCTAAAGAAGGCTAAGAAAGAATGTTTTACAAGATATGCATTTTACACAGTGAGAATTCCGAATTGCTTATGCGCTGAGGTATTAGTTTCTTAAATATTATGTTTACTTCAGAAGGTTGGCTGCGTATTGCGATTGCGATAAAACAACCTGCTGGAAACTGTATCTGTTGACCTAGCAAAAGCCTAACAAATTAGCTATAGCTCCATAACCAGCAAGTAAATGAAAACTGATCAGATGATGCGGAAGGTGTTAATTAATTTTTATCCATATAGCACCAGTACCAAACAATGATCAAAATGCAAAGTCACCATGACCAAAATGCAACTATTATTGCCATCATTGGTGTCCCATGATGTGGAATACGAGTCATATCCAAGGCACCGTGGCGTCGATATGGGCCATTTTGTGACAAATTTTAAGTGACTAAAAAATCGATCCCGGTGGTTTCATGGATGGCGTTAAAAAAAGGACAGTCAACTGGGAATCATAATGTGACGAAATCAAGTTTTGTCACAGTTTTAACTGCGATACCTGTAACCATTTGCTATACACAAGGGCGTCACATCTATTAATAAATATATTGTTTTTATTAGGAGGGACCTCTTTTCATTGTTAATAAATAATTGAAATTCATAAATAAGGTAAAGAAATTAAATTTCTCTTACCTGGTATTCGCAATCAGGACCTCCCGGAAACGCAATGGATGAAGACATATTCCGACACTGCCAAGTTTCAAAGGATTTCCTAAATCTTTATTAAAGGGGGGGAAATGTGGATTAATATATATTCTATCATTGGTACATGATAGTATGTTGTGCAGAATGCAACTATGGAGCAGTGGATGCAAAGACATTATTTATTACTTGATTATAATCTTATACTATAATGCGAGCAAAAATTGTGTGTGTGTGTGTGTAAATTTTATCTTAAAAACGGCTCTAACGATTTTGACGAAATTTTGTATTTTATCATTTTCGGGCGCGATAAGACTATTGGGCAAGGTCACGTGCTCGAGAAAATTCGATTAATGCGTCATTTTGGGTCATAATGGATCAGGGTCAAGCTAATTATATCTGAAAAACGACCCAATCCATTTTGACTAAATTTTATATCCGACCGTTTTCGGGCACGAGAAAACTAATGGGGTAGGTCACATGTTCGAGAAATTTCGATTAGTGGGTCATTTTTGGGTCACTTCGGGTCAAGCTAATTTTATGTAAAAAACGGCTCTAACGATTTTGACTAAATTTTTAATCTACTGTTTTGAATTACGAGAAGACCAATGGGCTAAGTCACATGTTAGAGAAAATTCGATTAATGGGTCATTTTGGGGTCACTGTCGGTCAAGCTAAGTTTATCTAGAAAACGGCTCTAACGATTTTGACGAAATTTTGTGTTCTATCGTTTTCGGGCACGAGAATATCATTGGTGATAAGCTGCATGTTCAAGAAAATTCGATTAGTGGGTCATTTTGGGTCACAATGGGTCAGGTGTCAAGCTAATTGAATCTAAAAAAAAGGCTCAAACATTTTCACAAAGTTTTGTAATATTCCGCTTCTGGGCATGAGATGACCATTGACCTAAGTCACATAGTCGAGAAAAATCGATTAGTGGGACATTTTGGGTCACTGTTGGTCAATCTAATTCTATCTAAAAAACGAATCAAACGATTTTAACAAAATTTTGTACCATACCGTTTCTGGGCATGAGAAGACCATTGGTCTAAGTCACATGTTCGAGAAAAGTCGATTTGTAGTTGGGTCATTTTTGGATCACTGTGGGTCAAGCTGATTGTATCCAAAAAACGACTCAAACAATTTTGACAAACTTTTGTATTATACCGTTTCTGAGCAGGAGAAGACCTTTGGGCTAAGTCACATTTTTGAGAAAATTCGATTAGTGGGTCATTTTTGGGTCATAATGGATCATGGTCAAGCTAATTATATCTGAAAGACGGCTCAATCGATTTTGACTAAATTTTATATCCAACCGTTTTTGGGCACGAGAAAACTATTGGGCTGGGTCACATGTTCGAGAAATTTCGATTAGTGGTCACTTCGGGTCAAGCAATTTTTACCTAAAAAGGGGCTCTAATGATTTTAACTAAATTTTGTAATCTACAGTTTTGGATTACGAGAAGACCAATGGGCTAAGTCACATGTTAGAGAAATTTCGATTAGTGGGTCATTTTTGGGTCACTTCGGGTCAAGCTAATTTTACCTAAAAAAGGGCTCTAACGATTTTAACTAAATTTTGTAATCTACTGTTTTGGATTGCGGGAAGACCAATGGGCTAAGTCACATGTTAGAGAATATTCGATTAGTGTGTCATGTTTTGGGTCACTGTGAGGTCAAGCTAATTTTATCTAGAAAACGGTTCTAACGATTTTGAGGAAATTTTGCGTTCTATCGTTTTCGGGCACGAGAATACCATTGGGATAGGCTGCATGTTCAAGAAAATTCGATTAGTGGGTCATTTTGGGTCGCAATGGGTCAGGTGTTAAGCTAATTGAATCTAAAAAAAGGCTCAGACATTTTGACAAAATTTTGTAAAATACCGCTTCTGGGCATGAGATGACCATTGGGCTACGTCACATGTTCGAGAAAAGCCAATTTGTGGGTGGGTCATTTTTGGGTCACTGTGAATCAAGCTAATTATATCTAAAAAACGACGCAAACAATTTTGACAAAATTTTGTATTATATCGTGTCTGAGCATGAGAAAGCGATTGGGCTATTTCACATGTTCAAGAAAATTCTATTACTGTGTCATTTTGGATCACTGTGGGTCAACTAATTGTATCTAAGAAATAAGGTTCAAAACATTTTGACAAAATTTTGTATTATATGGTTTCTGAACATGAGAAGATTATTGGGCTAAATCACATTTTCGAAAAAATTCGATTAGTGGTTCATTTTTGGGTCACTGTGGGTCAAGATAATTGTATCTAAAAAACGACTCAAACGATTTTGACAAAATTTTGTATTATACCGTTTCTGGACATGAGACGACCATTGGGCTAGGTCGCATGTTCGAGAAAATTCGATTAGTGGGTCATTTTTGTGTCATCGTGGGTCAAGCTAAGTATATCTAGAAAACGGCTCTAACTATTTTGACGAAATTTTGTGTTCTATCATTTTCGGGTGCGAGAATATCATTGGGATAGGCTGCATGTTCAAGTAAATTCGATTGGTGGGTCATTTTGGGTCACAATGGTCAGGTCCCTTTTGGGTTACCGTGGTTCAAGCTAATTTTATCTATAAAACGACTGTAACGATTTTGTCTAAATTTTGTATTCTATCGTTTTCGGGTTCGAGAAGAGCGTTGGTTAGGTCGCATGTTCGAAAAAATTTGGTTAGTGGGTCATTTTGAATCACTATGCCTCAGGATCATGCCAATTGTTTCTAAACAGCAAGAATGATACAGTGAGAATAAAATATCGATTGAACACAAGACTAATTTTGACCGAGCTTAGCTCGGTCATTCTGCTAGTATGTATTGAAAAGAAACAGTTTCATCCGGGAGTAAAATGCAAAAGACGACCCGGCATGAAACACATATACACTGCAACTGAACTAAGTGTCAGAGAGAGAAAAAAAGAGAGAGGCGGGGCATATGCTTCTACATTAAACCGCATTTAGCTGGAGAAAATGATGAGTAAGTAATAATGCTCGTACGTGACATTGAAAAGAAAGAAAAAAGTTTTAATGAGTTCGGAATAAAATGTAGCAGTTCTTTTTTTTCTCTGGAATATAATTTTGTTCTGAGGGGTTCACATATATTAGCAACATAAACTAACTAAGCTATTAGGGAAGCTTCTTAAGGGGAATCGTGTGTTTATAGTGCTAGAAAAAATTATGTTGTGTTGAAAATTTGCAGGTTCGCATGGTCATTTGCTCATGGTCTCAGATCACAAGGGTCCCAAATTCATCACCTTAAATTTACAATCGTTAATTCTGTGGCTTGTCATGGAAGGTGGTGTCATTAAATATGTTCTGCGTCAGCGAATCAAAGTTTTTCATAATCGAGAACATAAAAATAACGATTACTATATCAACGGATAAACTTATCCATCATTAGAAGACTGACACTATTTTATTTAGAATGGTTACACAAGTAAAGCGATGAAAAAATTATCTGTAAAGTAAGTGGAGATTTTTGTAGATTTTTGTATGCTTATTTACCGGAAATATGATAAAAATTTTTAATCACGTACAGATTCATAATAAATCACAATCTAATTTTTAAGAATGTAGTACATTTAGGGAGCAAGAAATTATTCTTATGTGAATCTACGAAGCATACTTAAAAACAACAGTAAATTCGTACATTAAAATACTATTAAAAAATAGACTATAATGAATTTTAAATACTCTTTCGAAACTAACACAATTATAAATCTAGGCAAAACCAGTTAAGGGTGTATTCGAAAAAATATTTTCCCACCCTCAACAGCTCGAAAATTTCTGAGACATTTTCAGACTCATTTTTAAAAGTAAAAACATGAAACTTGCTGGTGTGATTTCTGAAGACATGTTTAACATGCCGTGTGATTTCATTTTCAGCTCAATTAATTAGAATTTGATTTTTAAACAATTATTTTCTCAGTATGACCATTTTTTTCATTCCCAGATCGCCCGCTTCGGAAAATTCGGTTCAAAATGCCAACTTTGACAGCGTTTTTCACAGTATTTTCTGCATTTATCAAAAAATTAAGAAGCACCACACATTATATAGTTTCTAAATAAGAGAATTTCCAAGTTTGATGCGTTTGAGAGCAAAAATGAATTTTAAAATGAATCAGAAAATTAGCAATTTGGATCGGAATACACCCTTAAAACCGGATAACGGTCGTAATAGCGCGCGTCTGCTCTCGGTTCTCTACTTCTCAATCAGCATCCTTCCTGGTTCTGTGCTGTGCACATATTTTCAGCTGAGTGCTGAGTTACAGGTAAAAGTAAAGTAGTGCTTTTTCCTTTACGTTTCTGTTACGTTAGATAAAAATGGCTTTGAGAAGATGGCTTAATTTACCGGATTGCTTCTGCTATGTTTGTGGTAACTACCGTAATTTCCCGCGGCTTAGTTAAGTCTTTTCCAAACCGGAAATTTTATTGAAAAAAAGAATTCAAATAAGTGCTAAGCAGAAGCAAGTCGCATTTTATTTAAAATAAATTCTGGTAGGAAATCGAGTTATCTGAGGTGCGGCGGATACGCCCGAAATTACGGTATTCAGTGAAGATACATTTGATATTTTGTTAAAAAAAATATTTTTAGCTTATTTTGGTATGAAATTGGCGAATCAAGAGAAGCCTTGGGCTCCGCACAAAATTGCTTCAATTTTCGTATATAAAACTATCTACGGTTTCAAGTTTAAAGAAAAAAAAATAATAACTATCTTTTCCGTTTTTGTATATCCATGGGTACCCATGTATACCCATGTATACATATGTGTTTTCAAAAAATCACAGAGTCAGAGTAAGGTCGAATAGAGCTGCCAACCCATGTAGTTTCTATGCTTCAGTCTCAGAAGCGATTTTCCAAAACTTTGAAAAAGAAGTAGAAAGCTTTAGATGCCTTTGTGACATGTTTCCAGGTTTATATGAAGAAAAACTGAATGGAGTATTTTTAGTTGTAGGTATTAGAAAATGACGAAAAACAGAAAATTTGAGATTAAAAGATAGGTAAAAAAAAAAAAAAAAAAAAAAAAAAAAAAAAAAAAAAAAAGTAAGTAAGCCCCGAAATCTTCCAACTCAGGTGTCACTAGTTTTCTTGGAAATCAGAGAAACCCAAACGACAAATGTATTGTTGAAAAGACGCTAAAAAAAACTCAATATTTTAGGATGTAATATAAACTTGAAAGTTTATTTTTTCCTTTCTCACCCAGACCATTTTCCTAAAAATTTAGAAGTAGTTAGCGAGGAGCTGGGTGAAAATTTTTCGCCAGGATATAAAAGAAATGGAGAGACGATATCAAGTAAAATGGGATATCAGCATGATGGTCCACTATGGCTGGATGTTAAAAAAAGACAAGCCCTACATACTCACTCGAAGAAAAAGTTTTATGGAAATGCGAAAATTTATTATAAGAGCTTGTAGCTTTTATATATAATTAATTGTCATCTAATATTTACTTGAATTAGGAAATAAATGAATTTTTTTTATGAATGTATAAATTATTAAAATTAATATGAAGCGTTAAAATTTTGTGATTTCAGTTATTTGGTTCAAAATATGCAATCCATTTGTGAAAAAATAAAAATTTACGTGAGAGAAAAAGAATGATTTTTAATTTAGTAATTAGCGCTATTGTTGTTAATGGATATATTATTTAAGGCTTGCTATAAGTCAGGACCCAAATTCCTCTCTCTAATGCTAAACCTATGGGCTTGGAATGCATCCGTATTTTTCGAATTTCTCCTTGGAAAATTAAATTTTTTACCTTCTATTTTCTGTAGGCTCTTCTGGAAGAATGTTTCTTTCTTTTTTATTTGCCAAAATGTTTCTACACTATATATTTAATTTTATATTTTAAGTGTTAAAATCTAAGGGAAGCAGGCGAGTTCTAAATAAGATTTTAACACTTTAAATAAAACTACCAACAATGTATTTTAAAAACATTTTGTCCAATAAAAAAGAAAAAAAAACATTCTTCAAGACGAGTATATAGAAAACTGAAGAAAAAAATGTTAATTTTCCGAGGAGATATTAGAAAAATACGGATGTATTCCAAGCCCATAGGTTTAGCATGAAGGAGGGGAGTTTCCAACCTGACTAATGAGGAGCCTTAAGGGGCTATTTCAATCAAGCGAAAGCACTCGTTCGCTAATTTTAATCCAATACGATAATTTTTTTTAAGATATCTCGTTTGCATTTGAATATTTTAAAATGATTTTTTCTTTTTTTGCATCGGATAGCTGGAGTAGATTTGTATGCATACCGTTTTTCCCTTTTTTGATTTTGCTTGTTTTTTTTTGTTTTTTTTTTTGTTTTTTTTTTTTTGTTTTTTTTTTTTTTTAATGGGAATGTTTTCATTTTCGAAACCGGTTCCGAAAGTGAAAATGTGCTCATTACAAATACCTGTAAACGAAACCAACAAAGCCAAAAAACTGCAAAACGGCCTTTGTACATATCTACATCAGCTATTCAATGAAAAAAAGAAAAATTAAATATTCAAATGCAAATCAGATATCTTAAAAAATTCCTCGCATTGGATTCACATTAGCGAATGGGTGTTTTCGCCTGGCTGAAATGGCCCCTTAACATAAAAATAAGTCATCAACATTAAAACAACTTTCAAAAAGTATCTTTTTTGCAGAAGTGTGTTGTACTGTTAAGGTGATATGTCCATGATAGTAGAGAAAGTTGATTTGATTTATCCATTCTGGAAGATCGTAATCATTCAACGCAAGATAATTTCAAAACACATATAAAATATCTGGGTTGAAGTATTTGATCAGCAGTTGCAATGTTTTCTAGCCAGAATTCTCCTTAAAAAAATTGTCTAAACTCCTTCCCACCTGTGAGGATACCTGAGAACATTTTGGCACATCACCCGCCACTCACCAGTTATTCGACGTCACGTGTTTACTTCTCCATCCCGGCGGCACCTTTTGAGATCGAACAGGTGGATGGAATGAGAAGCGGAGAACATTCCTCGTCGAGTTTGTGTCTCTCCGACGTCAAAAATGTCAAAACCAGACGACAATTAGCGCACATAAGTGAAGGCTTTATTAATGACACTCATCAGAAGTGGATAAGGCCACCCCGGTACGACAGAAATTAAGGATATCGCATTCCTCTGTGATACGATATCGATGATACTCATCGAACTTTCTGTTTGTTTTCAGCATATTTCTAACATACTTTTTATTTTATTGTTTTTTCAGTAGCTGTTTGAGCTTTTTATACTGGTATAAAGTATGTCAGTGTTAAGGGATGCAACCAACTGCTTCTACTCTTTCAACGTATCACATGACTGATTACGCTGTTATGAGTTTATCAAGTCATATTTAAATTTTGTAATCAGAGATCTTACAATGAGGTGCCGCTCATACGAATATAATTGGGTAATAGTGATGTTATTACTGCACTATACTGTAATCAGCCGTTCACTTGAATTGGCAATAGGGAATCGTAATTTGATTAAGCAACCCATAATGTACTTTCTGACTACCAAGTATAGTCAAAGCGTATTCGAAAAGAATGTTACTGGTTTGACTACTTATAAGTAGTAAATACATGCATTATTACATTCATTCCTCAAGATAAGATATTGATTAACTTTATGTTTATTTTCAGCCTATTTCTAACATACATTTTATTTTATTGTTTCTTTCAGTAGCTATTTGAAATGGACATTTTTCCCTACTATTTCAATGTATCGTATGACCGATTACGCTGTTGAGAATTGATAAACTCCCCGCGCCATATTTAAATTTTGTAATTAAAGATCTTACAATAGCTGTCGCTTGCATGTAAAATTGATTAATCGAATCAGTCGCTTGTGAGGATCCAATCGCAAATCGTAATATTATTATTGTTGTATAATAGAATCATCGGCTTTCTTGAATGGACGTCGATGACACGTTATTCATTTAACCCTTTCAAGTGCAAGTAGTTGTGTTTCTGTAATGTTGTAAACACACCAGAAATTTCGAAATATTGTACTTGAAAATATGGAAAGGTAATTTTACACCCTTTCTTAAATCAAAGTTATGAAATTAAAATTCTATTAAAAAATTCTAGTAGAAATCTTGATGGAAATTAAGTATTATAAAAAATACCCCAAAGACCTTCAAATGCTTAAGTTGCACATAATGTACCATCTGATTTCTCAGCAAGGATGTAGTGGAGGGTATACGGTAACGGTGGTATACGACGTATTGCCTTCTGGATTTTTTAAGGTACTTTGTATAGACTTATAAAAGGACTTATTACACTGTATTTAAATGAATAAACTATGACTACGACCAGCCAGTGTATGTAATATATTTTAAAGCTCATAATTAAAATCACACAAACTATTCACAATAAATTACAATTATATTCCTACAGTTTCGGACAAAAAAAAAAAGACCTTCAAGAAACTCCCCCTAGAAAATGTCAGTATTTGTTTTGAAATTGGTAATGGTGGATATTGTACAGTGTTGGCTTCTCCTTAACCCTCTCGCTGCGCAACCCGAGAGTTTCTCGGTCAACGTAAAAGTAGCAAAATTTGCGCAACCCGAGATTTCATAGGGGACACATTTTTTCCGTCTAATTAACCCTCCTTGATCATTCCTACCAGTTACTTTTATTGTAAATTTTGCCTTATCTAATAGCAGCATTTTCCCGATTAAATCAGACGAAAATTTTTGTTTTGAAAAACCGATGACAAAAGAATAAAAATTCTTAAAAGACGCTCGTCGCGAAGGAATTAAATGCGCAATTTTTGAAGATATTTTGATAAAACAATTACGCAGCGAGAGGGTTAATGTTACTTCTATCCCTGAGGATGGATATTTTTTTTTTATTGTCCAAAACTGTAGGAATATGATTGTATTTTATTATTGTAAGCAGTTTATGCGATTTTAATTATGAACTTTAAAATATATTACATACACTGATTGGCCGTAGTCATAGTTTATTGACTATCTATACACTCCATAGCTATAGCGTATACCCTTTGCCTATATCGTATATCCTCTGGGTTTTTTACGTCTCGCCACTGCTTCAGTCAGTCATAATGCAAGCGAAGAGATTTTCTCAATTTACTCTAATACATTCATATAAAGTGTGTTTGTTGAAGATGCAATATTGATGATACTCATCGAACTTTCTCTTTGTTTCCAATATATATATAATACATTTTTTATTTTATTATTTATTTATTTCAGTCGCTGGAATTTTTTTTTTAAGTTTACAGTATGTCAGTGTTAAAGAATGGGTCTGCTTCTACTCTTTCAGCGTATCACATGACCGACTTAAGCTGTAATGAGTTTATCAAGTCATATCTAAATTTTGTAGTTAAAGATCTTACATTGTACTACCACTCTTACGAATAATTGGTTAATCTTAATAATATTACTCACGTATATTGGAATCAGTCATTTATTTGAATTGACAGCTATGATACGTAATTTGATTAAGCAGCACATAATCTATCCTCTGTACTATCTTATATTATAATACGATCAAAAATTGCGTGTGTATGTGTGTGTGTGTATGTAAATTTTATCTTAAAAACGGCTCGAACGATTTTGACTAAATTTTGTTTTTTACCATTTTAGGGAACGTGATAACCATTGGGCTAGGTCATGTGTTCGAGAAAATTCGATTAGTGGGTTATTTTGGGTCATAATGGGTCAGGATCAAGCTAATTATATCTAAAAAAACGGTTCAATCGATTTTGTCTAAATTTTATATCCAACCATTTTTGGGCACGAGAAAACTATTGGGCTAGGTCACATGTTCGAGAAATTTTGATTACTGGTTCATTTTTGGGTCACTTCGGGTCAAGTTGATTTTATGTAAAAATCGGCTCTAACGATTTTGACTAAATTTTGTAATCTACTGTTTTGGATTACGGAAAAACCAATGGACTAAGTCACATGTTAGAGAAAATTCGATTACTGGGTCATTTTTGGGTCACTGTGAGTCAAGATAATTGTATCTAAGGAACGAATCAAACAATTTTGACAAAATTTTGTATCATACCGTTTCTGGGCATGACATGACCATTGAACTAAGTCCCGTGGTCGAGAAAATTCGATTACTGGGTCATTTTTGGGTCACTGCGGGTCAAGCTAATTGTATCTAAGGAACGACTCAAACAATTTTGACAAAATTTTGTATCATACCGTTTCTGGGCATGAGAAAACCACTGGATTAAGTCGCATGTTCGAGAAAATTCAATTAGTGGGTCATTTCTGGGTCACAGTGAGATATGCTAATTGTATTAAGAAACAGCTCAAAACATTTTGACAAAATTTTGTATTATACAGTTTCGGAGCATGAGAAGACCATTGGGCTAAGTCACATGTTCGAGAAAATTCGATTAGTAGGTCATTTTTGGGTCACTGTGGGTCAAGCTAATTGTATCTAAAAAACGGCTCAAACGATTTTGAGAAAATTTTTTATCACATCGTTTCCCAGCACGAGAAGACCATTGGGATAGGTCACATGTTCGATAAATTTAGATTAGTGGGTCACTTTTGGGTTACCGTCTTACCGTGGGTCAAATTAATTCTATCTATAAAACGAATTTAACGATTTTGCATAAATTTTGTATTTTATCGTTTTCGGTTTCGAGAAGAGTATTGGTTAGATCGCATGTTCGAAGAATTTGGTTTGGGTCATTTTGGGTCGCTATGTCTGAGGGTCATGCCAATTGTATAAAAACAGCAAGAATGACACAGTGACAATAAAATATCGAATTGGAACACAAGGCTAATTTTGACCGAGCTTAACTCGGTCATCCCTGCTAGTGTGGTTAAAGTGTATAAGAAAAATGCTGTATTTTAATTAATTATTTATACACGTGCATTAAAATTTCATTTCTCGATGATACTCATTCAACTCTCTGTTTGTTTTCAACATATTTCTAACATACTTTTTATTATTGATCCTTTCAATAGCTGTTTGAGCTGGACTTTTCTTTAATAACTGTTATAAAGTATGTCCGTGTTAAGGAATGTAATTACTTCTGCTCATTCAACGTATCACATTGGACCGATTACACTATTATGCGTTTATCAAATCACATTTAAATTTTGTAATTATAGATCTTATAGTTGATGCCACTCACATAAATAATTGCTTAATCGAATCGGTCGCTTTTGTGGACAAATCGCAAATCGTAATATTATTATTGCTGTTAGTGGAACGAGCCGCGGTAACTTGAATTGTTGTCACTGACACTTGATTTGATTAAGCAGATAATAAAGTACAATATAAGCTAAAAGCAATTCGAACGATGCCCATAACCTCAGTTTTAATTAATGCAAGTTAAAAGAAAAAGCCTCTCTTAATTCGCTGAAAGGTCTAAAATTTTTGTTAAAAAAATAAATAATTAATTAAAAAAAAAAAAAAAAGGAGCTCCAAGTGACTATGTCTTAACTCACGATTTGTTTGCAGTTGTGCAAAAAAATTGTCTATTATTTCATTTACGTATTACACGATTCTATTTAGCGTATTTTAAGAAGAGAAATTTAGTGCAACCTATTGTTTTCTATGTGATTCCTTTAAAACCACGTTGTTGCCTGCATTGCTCATGCTAACACATAGCAGAGGATCTTATATTAAAAATTTTGATCTATACTTTAAAAAATACTATATACACGGTAAAATGACTATTTTTAAAACGTAAAAATGTAACTGTACATTTAAACAAACGCATTCAATTTCGTGGCGATAATCCAATTTTTATGAATGCTAAGGGACTAGAAAGTAAAAAGGAAGACAAAAAAAAAGAGAGAAAAACCCTTTTTAGGTCCTGGTAAAATTTAAGCATCCCCTAGCATAACAAGTCTTTTGGACAAAGGAATTATCAAAATAGGAGCGCCTGTCAAAAGTTATGTTTAGACATAAGAATATAATATATATTATTTCTGTTGTCAACATCTCTTTTTTCTATGCATTTACGAGATGCAGCACGCTGCATGAGGCATCATTTGAAAGGTTTTTGAACGGGCTTCTCACATACAGTCACATTCGTTAAAACATGTTTTTGATTAAAAGTTACAGTTAATTAAAAATTAAATCAGCATTGTTTTCATAAATGAAATGAAAATTTTTCTCAAATCAATGTTGCCAAAAAAATAAAATACAGCATTATGTCATACTTAGTAATGATTATGTAGCGATCTCATCTCACTTGATCAGTATAAAGCGAGTTACTAGCTTAGAGTAACTGGCTTGGCCTTTTGCTCGACACTAACGTTCTCGCCTCCTGATCATGAGATCCCTGGTTCAAATCCGGCCGGCGCCAATACACCGCTCTCCTTATTGGTGACGCAAGCAAACACGCAAAATCGCAACCTTCAACAACAATCATCTCTTCTCATAACTAACAGAGGTCAGCACCAAATAAAACCATCTCCAGCAAGCAAAGCCTGTGAAACGCTCACAACACATAAGCCTGTCATACTGCGCATCACACATGCGTTCGACAGTATCACTCACGGGTGCATATCGCTCGTCAGACGTCAACAAGATGTCTTTCTCACTGGGTATGGAGTTATGTAGCGATCTCTTCTCACCTGATCAGTATAAAGCGAGTTACTAGCTTAGAGTAACTGGCTTGGCCTTTTGCTCGACGCTGGCATTCTCGCCTCCTGATCATGAGATCCGTGATTTGTATCGCATCAACGCAACTCTCTCTAAAATTATATAAAAATAAATAGTACACAAAAGATTATGTATCCGCACGAGTTTATTTTATGTTTATAAAAAGCAAAATTTAAATAGAAATCTTTAGAAATATCGATGGTATCTATATATAGATACCATCGATTGACCAAAACAGTAGTATTTCAAGATTACTCTAAAAGCTATGCTTTGTCATATTAGATTAAATTGTATTTTACATTTATTCCATTTATTTTTATTTGTACTGTAACGGAGCCGATGTCGTAAGGTGGTGTGGTAGCGGGCAACTTCAACGGCCTGGTCTTATCAATATCGAAAAAATATTTTATTGTATCACAAACAATTAAATAAGAATTTCTTGATTAAATAATTCATAATTACAACATTTTTCATATAAGGGTTCGAGTTCAGCTGTCAATAATATATTTATAGAATCAAGTCCAGTCCTCGAATAATAGATCGCTTTCAGTGTAGTCAGTCTCTTATTTATTCAATGTCCACTATTTTCGAAGATAGAGTTCGAGATGCTCGTCCGGAATGTCGCACTTTTTGTAGATGTTTAATCGAGGTTTAGGAACCTCCGATCTTCAACTCCGTGATGGAGATATCTTAACAGCCACACCTGGCTTTCGCTTTTCTGTGCTTCGGAATATGTCCCGAAGCCGCCGACCCGTGAGAGATTTCCACTCTGCACGGCCAGAAACACCTTGAAGTCTCAACTTCAACAGAAGGGAAAATTAAGTTCTCGAGAATGCTCTTGCATCCTCTTTTATCAGTTTCGTTTTTCCGTCTAGGACCAAAGCCACTCCCATTAGCCACTCACCATCCGTGGCCCATGATCTCATAGACCAGCCCTTTCTCTATAGGCTGCAGTCAGAAACCTTGGCGTCCGGTTTAATATCTGGTTTCACTTTCTACTTTCCCACGGGAACGAGACCCTCGTGAACATCAAAAGAATATTTCTCTCACTAGATAAAAGAGTTCCTTTCACCCTAGTGTCCTCTGCAAAGATTGATTGAAATCGATATATTTGTTTCATCTTTAGCGACATTTTCTGGGACTCTGAAGAAATTTGGAGGCTAGGTGAAAATACATTAGTTTCCCTATGCTGGCTTTTGCCTTATAAATTGAGAGTTTCAATGTGGAATTCTCATAGTACTATAACTCTTCCCAAAGCGATGACATCATCCTTTAATGCAGTTGAAATATGATCGTTAATTTTTTCTCGCGCGTGCGTTTTGCTATTTTCGATCATTTTCTACTGTAACTTTGTTGGAATAAATGAGACGATATTCTGGCATGACTAATGTTGTTTGCAGATATTTTTGCCCATAATTTTTCTTTAAAAGTTTAAACCTGCATCTAAAAAATATTATACATTGCTAAAAAATATTAGACTGAAGTGCGAAGCTCGCGCACGAGTTCGCTGATGTATATTTTATTTTTAATGTCAACTTCCCTTTTTCTAAGCACATACAAAACGGATAACGATGAATGAGGTATCACACGATAAGTTTTTCAACAGTTTTTGATATAGTACATACAAAATTCCTTAAAACGAGTTGCTTTATTTAAAAAATAATAATAATAATGAAAAATGTATTAGCAAACAATCTCCAAAGACTGCACTGCGAAGGATTCACACATGCCTACTGGCATACAAATGAATTGTATTTAGCGTCCTATACAGATGAATTAAACGCTCTTCTTTGAAGTGGATGAAAAAAAGAACAAAGAAAAAAAAATCAAGAACCTTACATGGTAACAAGTAAAAATTAAATTTAAAAAATCAAAAAACCCGACTGCGTAAAAAGCAAACTAATTAATTATTTCTCATCAATGTGAAGCTATTTTTTATATTACTTACCTGTGTTTTTATTTACTTGTATTGATGATTTTTAAATTGTGTTTAATTGTTAGTTCCTATCTACAAACACCCTTTTTGATGAGGCCCATAGATGTCTATGAAGGTTAGAGTTGCAGTAAAGCTAGAGATCCTACCTACACAACTTCCAGGTTGTATAACATTTAAACGGAGCTTCTGAGTGTAAAATACTCAATGAAACATCGTCTTCATTTTGAAAGACCTATCTAATGATATGCCATTCAATATCATGCGTAAAAAAAATTTCCTCTCTACCGCCATTTTATATTTTACGGCCGCCATTTTGAACTTATGAAAACAAAACCTAGCCTATAACCATCGGACGGTTAAGACGAATCGTTAGAGACCTCATTCATTAAATTCCATCAAGCGGTTGGGAAGTTTCGAGGGTATAAAGAAACCCACATACACAGATACGCGTGAAACACATAACCCTTCTTGGCAGTCGGGTAAAAAAAGACAAAGGTTTCTTAATCAGGAAAATGTAACATAACCACATATACGAAAATATACAATAACTTCTTTTCTTCCGGGTTACATACTATTCCGAAAAGCATTCGCTATCTTTAGAAACCTCAGAAACCAATAGATTTTTTAGATTTAAAGAAGCATTTATAATAAAAAAGTTTCTTCTTGCTGCCACGGATCTTTAGAAATGTTCAGAATTGTTCTTGTGGTATATTAATCAGTTTTCTGACACCGAAATATCGTTTTTTTTTTTAATGCTATCCTTTCTCAATTAAACATTTTCAGCTACATAACTGAATTTATATAAAATCAACTTTAATATTAAATGTAATGCTGTTAATTATTATGTTTGTCTCTAAAACTCGTTTGTTGAACATGAAAATGTGTACTTGAAAATGGATAGTGTCCTAAAATCCTATATTTCGGGAGGTGAAAACTGATTAATGCACTATAAAAAAACGACTGGAAAACGTTTCCGAAAATCAGTGGCGACAAAAGAAACTTTGTTTCTATAAATGCTATTATCTTTTCCCATATCTTTTTGACGCACGACAATCACGGAAAAATTGTCAAGTTAAGTAATTCATAATAATTTAAATTATGCACCATTTACCGGAAAATGAAAAATTCAATTCGATTCCTCTTTCATTTAAATAGAAGTGTTAATTTGTGACTGTAAATTTCATGCAATAAATTTCATTTACATATAAATGTGAGTTCCTAAATATATCAGACAGATTGAGGTTGAAATGTTGAGCAAGCAATTAAAAAATTTTAAAACAACTGTAATTTTAGAAAATGAAATAAATAATTTTCGGTTTCTCATTTGGAAGTCATTATTCAAAGTAAAATATTTGTGGTAAAATATTTAAATATTCTCTATTTCAGCCTATCATTAACATGGTAAACGCATTAAAATGCTTTAACTATATTCTCTTTCTGCCCCCCCCCCCGTCCCCATGCCAAAAATAAAATAAAATAAAACTAAAGAAGTTTGCTCAAAAATTTTTGAAATAATTTTTGAAATATTTTAACCCCAAATGTGCTGCATTCTGTTTCCGTTTCCTTCCATTATTCCTTCCACCTTCCATTTCATTGTTCTGAAACAAAATTAAAATAGAGGATAAAATAGATAAAATTATTTCAAAATGATTGACAGTAAAAATGTAGAAAATATATATTTGCTTGCAAATTTCTAAAATAAGGTTCAATTTTTAATTTCCCTCTTATTATTTAACGCTAAAGGGAAATTGGTTAGAAAAAGACTTTGTGCGCCATCTATTGCAAAGCCGATAAACTAGATCGCGGGTTTTTTGTGTGTGTGTGTGTTTGTGTTCTGCTGTGACAAACTCTCGATGCGCCGTTTAAGAGCAATATATACAGGGCCCTTATTATCGCATGGGAAAATCGGGAGTTTGCCCCCCCCCCCCCCCAAATCCATTTATAAATTTATAAGATATTTATTTTTTTTTCCCAATTCCAACTCTGAATTTTTCAAATACAAAATACAAATTTCATTTTTAAAAGATTCTACTAAACTTTCTGGAAAACAAATTTCATTTTGAACTCACAGAGTTCAATGCTTTCGCAAAGCTAAACCTCAACTACTATTAAATGATAAATAATATTTTTATTTTAATAGATTGTATTGGCAATGAACTTAAATCATATCTAAACTTCAGTGATTGAAAATAATCAGTTTATAATTGTCATGAGATAAATTCTTTTCCGTATTCAAAGATTTTTTCTTTTAACTTACAGTTAAATATGAAAAACAAACCCAAAATTGCCATTTTGTAGATTTATTGAAAAAACACTTTCTACTTGTGAAGTAGAATGTATTTGATTTGATATTATGTTGTGTGTAGTACAACTTAAAAAGATGTAAAAGAAAATAACTTGATTAACACATATTTACATGTTAGAAGAGTATTTGACACTCTTCCATAATTTGAAGTTATTAAATTCATCTTAAAGTAATATAATAAGTTGCTAAAGTTTTATAAAAGAGTTTTGTTCTGTACTTAGAATTGGCGGAGCTAAGAATTTTCTTCTGTTTAAAATTCAAGGTGCGAAAATATTGTATATGCGTTACACATATGACTGACCACCAGTTCTATTTGAATAATCTTGCAATGATTCGAACGGTGTCCCCTAATTTATCTTTGCCCTAAGTCCGAATTAGTCATGATCGGGACCTGAATATAATTTATATACTTTCTACCTTCATAATATAGACATAATTGGGAGACGTTTCATCCTCAAAAAATGCAATTATTTTTCCTTTGGTTTTTGAATTATAAATATTCTCTCTCACATGGTTTTTTTTCTTTTTTTTTTTTTATAAAGATAGAAGATATAGCGATTATTGGCGCAGAATAGCAAAGCGAGCGGTGTTTGTTGCAAAACTTTTTTGAAATCAAAATTCTTTTTTAACCTCTTGACACCCGAAGGTAAACTAAAACTACAAATTACTCATTATTCTTGCTCAAACAAAATAACACCCTTGATGACAAAAAGATTCCTTTGTCTGAAAGGAGATTTTGTCCCCTTTATCCCCTTTATCTTTTTAGGAGACTGGTAATTTAGGTTTACAAATAAGGATCTAAAATTACAAACCCCCTTAAAATAGCAATTTAATTATCAATAACCTAAATTTACGCAATAGAAAATTTAAGGGTGTATTCCAATCCAAACTGCTTATTTTCCGATTCATTTTTAAATTCACTTTTGCTCTCAAACGCATCAAACTGGGAAATTTTCTTATTTAGAAACTAGATGATGTGCCGTGCTTCTCGATTTTTTGATGAATGTAGAAAATATTTCAAAAGATGCTGTCAAAGTTGGCGTTTTAAACCGAATTTTCCGAAGCAGGAGATCTGGGAATGAAAAAAAAAATGGTCATACTGAGAAAATAATTGTTTAAAACTCAAATTCTAATTAATTGAGCGAAAAATGAAATCTCACGGCCTCTTATACATCTCTTCAAACATCACCTCACCAAGTTTCGTTTCATGTTTTTACTTTTAAAAATGAGTCGAAAATGTCTCAGAAAATTTCGAGCTGTTGAGGGTGGAAAAATATTTTTTCGAATACACCCTTAAACGAACTAATGATCTACGGATCCTCAAAGTTGTTTATTGAAAAGGGTTTAGGTTAAATATAGACCGGGAGGTGGCAACATAGACAATCACCTCATCAAGTTCACGGCTGAAATTCTAGAATCAGTTAAAACCCGATTCACATATTAAAACGCAATCGGTCTGCCAAGTCCTATCTTGGTGGAAAACACCTGAAAACCCGATTTTAGCGGCTGACTCGTAGGTTTACCATTGTGTTTTCCTGCTCTCACTCCTTTTCATAGCTTTGGGTGCAGGAAAACACAATGGTAAACCTATGAATCAACCATTGAAATCGGGTTTTCCGGCAGACCAATTGCGTTTTAATATGCGAATCAAGTTTTAACTAATTCTGGAATTTCAGCCGTGAACTCGATGAGGTGATTGTCTATGCGGCCTCCTCCCGTTCTAATAATTATGAAAATTACTTGATTCCTTAGCAATATTAACGCATTTTGCAAACTCATATGAAGATAATGTTTATTTTATAAGTAAATAAGCACGACTGCCATTTACTGGTTTTGTTTCAAAGCAGAAAACATTCAGCTATAGAGAAGTAAAGTAAAATGTAAAAAAGTCAAACAGTTTAATTTTTATGAAGAAAAGAATAGAGGTTCTGAAGAGGTTAAAGTCGATGTCCAAAATAACAGATCGGATTTTCTTGCCTTCTTTTTCTTTTTCTTTTTTTAAGTGCAAGCAGATGCATACTAGTCGTTGACCTAAGCTTTTCCTAAATTTTATAATTTGTTTGCTAAACTAATACATTAAGTTTGATAATCTGACATTTTGTTAGAAATGCAAAATTTAAAAAAAAAAAAAAAAAAAAAAAAAAAGTCGGATAAGGGCAAGATTTTTATATATATCAGGCGATCCAATTCAGATTACCCAGGTAAATGATACCCGATGTATACAGAACGTAGATATAAATAGTTTTTAATTGAAAACTCTAGAAGATTTTTTACATTTAATATGTTAGATTCTTCACGAACTGCGCTAAAAAGCATTTTTGGTACTTTCGTTTTAGCGGCATACCAGAGGTTAATCACGAAAGATTTCTGCATTTATAGCGACCGTTTTGGATTTTGATGGTTTCAGTGTTTAAGCGCAAAGTTCGATTACATGTCAGTTAAATTCGTGTTTTATTTATTTATTTGGGAAGTTTTAATTTTCTTTCGCAATTTAGTTATGGAATATTACACAGCAACTAACAAATACGCTGATTTATTTGCATTCTTTTAAGTACAAACGGGCTAATCTTCTTTAATCGGATTACAATTTCATTTTGTGATACATTAAAAAAAATCATACTTTAAAATTATTTTAAAAATCTATAAAATTTCAGTATTTTGAGATAACAGTTTTGAAACAAATTGCATTTGAAAGTAATTTTTTTTCTATTCGATGATGTAAAAACTGAAATTGTGAGGTGTTTCGGAGTTTAAAAAATTGCGATAAAATTAAAGGTACTTTTCGGTTAGCCGGGCGCCAGTGTTACACATACTACATACATATATATACATATAAGTATACAGGGTGCAATATGTTATCTATCGCCGACCTTTAATTTCTCAACCGTTGGTACTAGACGTATAGTTCCAATTACAAAAACGTTTCAAATGAGGTAAATATTCATGTTGTGGCATTATTTAAAGTAAAAAATCAATTTTATGAAAATTACGAAATCTAACTTTTTATACGGTCCCCCAGTCCATATAATTATATTTAGTAAAAGTTTACATATATCATAACAGATATAACACAAAAAGTTTGAAATCTGTACTACAAAAATTGACACAGTTATTAAATTTCAAAGTTTGAGATTTTTGCAAATGATTTTGTCTTTCATTGAGGGATCAGTTAAAAGATGAATTAAAGTAATTCGAGATCAAAACCAGGGTGCAATGTCCTTTTTACGGCGAAACCATCCTTAGACGGTCTCTCCAAATCGGGGAATAAACAAAGAGGGTTATTTCATTTAAAAATTTGAGTTGACTTTTAGGGGTCGTATACAAAGCGGAGAATGAAATATTGAAATTAAACAGAAAAATAAATATCAATTTATTATAATATCAGAAAACAGTCTACTATAAAAAATGAATACATCAAACGCCGGAATCTACTAGCGATACTGCTCAAAGTGTTCTACATTGGTGGCAATCCACAATTGAAAGCTTGACAGTAGTGAGCTCTGGACACGCTAGAGCATAGCAGGTGTGCAAACTGTGAGACAATCAAGGATGATGCGCTGCTTCAGATAAACCAGAGACGTGGTCTTTGTCACATAGACCTATGTCTTGATGTAACCCCACAGGTAGAAGTCCATGGGAGTCAAGTCCGGCGAACGAGGTGGTCACTCTACCGGACCACCATTTCCAAGGATCTGTTGACCGAATTCGGTGGTCAGACACGCCCGGACGTTTGATGTTTTATGCGGAGAGGGCTCCATCACCATCGGCATGCGTGTCGGAGAGGCAGCTCTTCATACCAGTCACGTATCGCGTTTTGTAGCAGATGCAGGTAACGATCGCCCATTAAGGTCCCATCTTAGAAGATGGGTCCAACAATTTGGGTTTCCCATATACCGCACCCGGGCGATGTGGAGGTTTTCCAGAGACCATTAATGCACATTGTGCACTTTCACAATGACACCCCAAGTAAACATTGACTCATCTGTCCACAGAATGTCACAAAGGAACGACGGATTTTCCTCTAAGGTGTTGAGCATGAAATTACAAAAATCAAATCGTTCTGCGTGGTCACCCAGCATCACTGCTTGCACCAGTGTCGGATGGTATGGATGCGTATCATGTGCAGGTAACAAATGCCAGACATGCTGGCCACATGACTCGCTTATTTCCGCCGGGATCAGTTGTGGAATTAAAAGGGCGAACGCTAGCACCTCCTCCGATGTCACTCGAACGTTACACCTTGCCCGTCTACTTGTTATGGGTTGTGGTGAAACAGAGCCGGTCTTTCTAAGATGGTGCAATGCATCAGTTATAGTCTCATGCGTTGGATGTACATCCTTAGGGAAACGTTCTGAATAAACACTCGCAGCCTCTCTGATATTCCTTTGACATTCACCATAAATAAGTATCATTTCGACATATTGCAACCATGCGTAGCTTGCCATCACGATCTCAGCGCTGACTAACATGTCCACTGCTAGATGGCTCGTGTTTAATCCCGAACGTGTGGCGCTGCAGTACTATTGTAATTTGCATAATCTCAATTTTCATGCTCGTTATAACTCGGCTGGTCGTTTGCATTCCGCTTCCATTTATCTAGTCCTTAGTGAGTATGTTTTATTTCCGGTTGTCGATTCTATCTACTTTGACGTTTGAATGCTGTCCGACCCATAAAAGTTAGCTCAAATTTTTAGATGAAATATCCCCCTTTGGGGATAAGCCGATTTGGCGATATCGGCTATAGGTGATTTCGCAGTAAAAAAAGACATTGCACCCTGATTTTGATTTCGAATTACTTTAATTCATCTTTTAACTGATCCCTCAATGAAAGACAAAATCACTCGCAAAAATCTCAAATTTTGAAATTTAATAACTGTGTCAATTTTTGTAGTACAGATGTCAAACTTTTTGTGTTATATATGTTATGATATGTGTAAACTTTTAATAAATATAACTATAGGGACTGGGGAACCGTATAAAAAGTTAGATTTCGTAATTTTTATAAAACTGATTTTTTACTTTAAATAATGCCACAACATGAATATTTACCTTATTTGAAACGATTTTGTAATTGGAACAATATGTCTACGACCAACGGTTGAGAAATTAAAGTTCGGCGATAGATAACATATTGCACCCTGTATATACATGTATATGTATATATATACATGTGTGTACATATAGACATATATAGGAATTTGTATATATATATATATATATATATATGTGTGTATGTATATACATTATATATATGTATATATAACACTGGCGCCCGGCTAACCGAAAAGTACCAAATTAAATTAACCAGTTCGTTGCCACCATCGATATGACGCCAGCGTTACTCACGCACATGTTTTGGTTTATAATACAAATACAAATGGTTTTCATATCACAGATTTTAGATGAAAGTACACAGAGAAATTCTGGGTTCCAGGCAACATCAAGAAAAAATGAGTTCAAAAAGCGGATTTTCCAATAAAAATTTAAACAAATATGGTTTTTCGAAGTTAGAAATGTGTGCTTTTTGAGAAAAAGCGCAAAATAGTTCTTACCTCGTTCCTAGACATCAAAACAACTTCTTAAGTTATGCTTATTTTTCATGCCGAAAAAACTCGCATGATACCTGAAACTACAATCTCTTTCATACCGGGTGTCCCAAAAAGGACTGACTGATTTTAAAATTCAATAACTTTTAAACGGTGACAGATATTTAAAAAATTCTTGCAGGAGGGTTATGCATAAGGTCAAAAGTTTTTTTACAGTGATTTTCAATTTTAGTTCGAATTACAAACAATAGATGGCGCTGCGATCGATAGACGCTAAATTCAGGCTCGATTTTTGGTACTTCGTGGCCCGGATAATACATTTCCATCTCCTTTTTTCGCATAGAACAAGATAAAGGAGCAAAAATCGAGCCTATATTTAGCGACTATTGCTTACAGCGCCATCTATTGTTTGTAATTCGAACTAAAATTGAAAATCATTGTAAAAAAAACTTTTGACCTTATGCATAACCCTCCTGCAAGAATTTTTTAAATATCTGTCACCGTTTACAAGTTATTGAATTTTAAAATCAGTCAGTCCTTTTTGGGACACCCGGTATATATAACATCAGGCGTCTCAATTTAAAGACATTTAAGATGAGCGATTTAAACATACTTTATCGTTTTATAAACAATATAATGTTTTTAAACAATATAACAATAATAACAAGTATGGTGATAATCTTGAACAGTAGCTTATATTATTTATAAGTTACTGCTACTTTTAATAATAATAAATTAAAAAAAAATAATAGATAGTAAGTTTTTTAAATGTGGAAAAATAAAACTTCAATATAAATTAATTTTTAATAACTTTGAATTTAAAACTTACTTGACTGCAAATAAAAGGAAATCCTTCGTAATTTGAAGTGTTATTCTTCAGGCCAATGCCAGACGGGCGTTTTTTTGCCTGCTTTTTTACTTACGTATTATCCATTCACAATGCTACCTTAGTATTTATAAATTAAAGACGTGGAATTCTAAAATTAGAAAAGACAAGCAATTTCACCACGAGCAGACGATATTTTAATTTACTCATTAAAGAACAACTGAAAAAAATTAGTTTTTTCAGAAAAATTAAGTCACGTGACTTAATACAAGAATCAAAGTCAAAGTAAAGCGAGATATAAAATGTTAAAATTAACTTTTAATAACTAGGAAAAGTTAACTTGCCTACTTGAAAAATGAATTAAAAAGACATTGCAACTTAAATATCGCTTTTCTGTTCAAATCTGTAAGTTAAAGATAAAATATTGTACAGTTAAGATAGACAATTGATTTCACTATGGGATGCCATTTTTATTTATTCTTCAAAAAACATTTGAAAAGGCATATTTACGAGGGAAAAAATACATTACGTGATTTAATGAAAGAATAAAGTCAAAGAAATATTCACGTTGCTATGGCTACAATTAATGAACCTTCCTCATACCATTGTCACCACGGTGACCGTTTTTGGCCGGTTGCAAGAAATTTGGCTTGTTTTAAGACTTACAACAGGCTAAATCTCAGGTTAAAAGCTACTTGTCAGCCCATTAACTGCTAATTATCAGATTTTTTTAGTACTCCTATAACGAAATTTAGAAATGATTGCGAATGATTAAAACAATAGACATGAGTGATTAATGCTCCGGTAGGTTCTCTTTCTCTATTTGTCTGTGTCTTCCCTAAAGCATGCTTTTTCTTCTACAGAGTGTATAGTGTTTTACAGATCCGATCAAAACAACACGAATGCATGAAGCGAATATTTGTTAAATGCGATGCTTGTAGAACGCTGACGGTAATGTAATTTTAGCATATTATCACAGCCACCTATGGAATCATTTTTCTTGAAGAGTACATATATAGCGCATATAATAGGCATTTTATAGGGCCGCACAAAAGAACATGAATATATAAAAAATGCGAGATTTGTAGATCGCTGTTGGTAATGTAATTTTAGCATGTTGTTATTGTCACCCGCAGCAGGTTTTTTTCTTCAAGAGTGTGTACATTTATAATTGAAAATATTTATTTGAAAATTTATAGCACCTTAAAAACCGATATTTCAGATTGAAGAAACTGATTAATACACTATAAAAACTACTCGGAAACATTTCCGAAAATCAGTGGCAGCAAAAGACACCCTTATTAACGCTTTTCGGAATCGTTGGTAACCCGGAAGTGATTATATTATAATAAACGAAAACCTTAAGAAAGATAAGAGCTAGCGCACGAAACATTTGACTCTTGTTTACAGTTAGTTCATAATGTCCTATAGAGTTTTTTTTTTTTTTTTTTTTTTTTTTACTTCTATCTTTACAAGAAGAAAGCCTTGAAATCGTGAAATCGTTGAAATCGGACTTATACGTTTCAGTAGGTCCTCAACACCATTTGACTGTTTTTAGAAAATGTCTGTCTGTGAGTCTGTCAGTCTCTTTGTCTGTCTGTATATGTGACAAAAATTTTGTGGGTACTCTGTCCCAAGAACAAAGTTTAATAAAACTTTAAATTCAGTTAAACTTAGATATAAATTGATGCTGATTAGTTTTTGGTGTACATTTCCCTAGAGGTGGTGCTGCTATGCTGCATTTTTCACGATTTCCGCAATAGCTCTATCTCAAGAACTAATGCACTGATTTCCACCAAACTTCAGATTCTGTTTGACGTTGTAATAAGTTGTTGATTAGGTTTTGGTGTAAATCTCCCTACAGTTGTCCCTGCTATGCTGCAGCTTTCATGATTTCCGCAATAGCTGTATCCCAAGCACTAATGCACGGATTTCATCAAGCTTCAGATTCGGTTAGACATTGACAGAGCTAAGTGCTGATTATATTTTAGTGTAACTCGTCCAACAGTTAGAGCTGCTATGCTGAATTTTTCAAGATTTACGCGATTTTAGCGATAGTCATATCCCAAGAACTAATACACATAATTTCTCCAAACTTCAAATTCTGTTAGACCTTGACATAAGTTGGTGCTGATTCGGTTTTCGTATAAATCATGCAGCAGGTGGCGCTGCTTTGCTGCAATTTTCGCGATTTCCGGGATAGCTATATCTCACAAACTAATGCATGGAAATTAATCGAATTTCATATTCTGTTACACTTTCGCATAAATGGATCCTTATTATGCTTGGGCGTATACGTCTCAACTGGTGTCGCTTTTATTCTCTTTGGGTTGGGAATTTCGGTTGCAGACATCTAAGAGATTGAGTGCCAAAATCAATGATTTGTTTGAAAAATGCGATGCTTATATCGCATTTTTAAATGCACACAGGTCAAGGAACCAATACCTTTAAAATCTTTATGATTTCATTTTGAAATATTAATATGTATGAGATAGAAGAAAGGGTACTTACTTGGTTATGCCGTCGACCAAAAATCTATCGCCAAACTATAAGATTAAATGACAATAATGGCTGATCGTAAATGTCACATTCACTTGACTTTAAGCAAGTTACGCGTGTTTACGTCATCAAGTGATTTTGGTACTTTTTGGTTAGCCGGGTGCCAGTGTTATACACACACACACACACACACACATATATATATATATATGGATATATACAAATATATGTACAGGCGCACACACACACATATATACACTGCAAAGAGAGGCGTCTTAAATTCAGACACATATGTGACTGAAAAAGAAATTAATTCAGACACTAATAGGAAATTTCAGACATCACATGTGTCTGAATTTAAATCACTTAAGTGTCTTACTGTGATCATGGTATAAATGAACTGAGAAAAATGACTGAATAATGATCATATGTCTGAAATTTAGACACTTATATGTCTAAATGTAATACAAATGTATCATACTGTATGTATGATGAAACGACGATTGTATATGAGGACCCCAGAGGCCAAGGAATACAAGTGACAAAATTTAGATTTGGAGTAAATTGAATTTAAAGATGAACATCAATAGTAAGTGACTGACTTAAAATATGAAACTGTTCTTAATTTCATAGCGGTCTTTGAACTCTTATTTTAATAACTGTGGAAGGAAAGTGGAGTACAATATATTTTTTTTAATTTTAAGTAGAGATTAAAGAGGTTACATAATTTATAGAGCTTAAGTGACCTCTAGAACGCAGCACATAATTAGAAAATCTCTTATATTTTGCGTTTTTGTTTGGCGAACTACTCAGGGGACTCCAGGTACATCTGTCCAACGTTTCCCCTCCCTACATTTTTTTTTTTTTTTTCTGAGAGAAATCATAAAACAAATAGCCTTATTTCCAGATAGACTGTGTACTTATCTCAGTTTTTTTTTAATTTTGTGACTTATACCCCTTCGCTTCTGGTGTCCTAATATGCAATTGTATCGCAATATATCTGGCAGCACCATCAGAAAATATTTTCGAATGGATGAAATGCATTGCCATTTACTAAATTTGGTATTAGTGTAAAAAATAAGCAGCTTGATTTGACCATGAGGACGTCTGCCAAAATTGTTAATGCCCATTTACTAACTTTTGAACTAAACTATGTTTGGTGCAAAAGTACAAGGTAAAGAAACTTTTCGCAAAATATAAAATTTATCAAAAACTACTTCCATTCATAGGTATACGTAAAGGCCACTCCTCTAAATACAAAGATATATGATTGCTCTCAGAAAAAAATGTAGGGAGGGGAAAGGTTGGACAGATGTGCCTGGAGTCTCCTGCCTAGTTCGCCTAACTAAAACACAAAATATAAATATGAAATAAGCTAAACCAAGAATCTTTTGCCAGAACGCCTCGTACAAGATAATTTTTATATAAAAGAAATATAAAAAAAATTAACAAGTAAGAAGTATTAAACATTCAAAAATAAATTTCTAACAACATTTTTCAAAGTGTCGATTTTTTTTTCCCTCTGGTGGGGGGTATTGCCCTTATGAATACCTCTTATCTTCCAATTTAAGATAAATTTGAAATATATGAACGTTAAAAGGAGATAACTAAAAAATTATTTCTATTAGTGGTTTAGGAAGGGAGGGGTGGGGGGGGGGGGGTGCTTCTCTTACGAAAATTTCTTAGTTCCTTTTTCTCTTAGTGTTTAATTATGTAATCATTTGGAAGAATAAATTTTATTATTTTTTTAAATATAAAGCCAATTTAATTAAGTAAATTTCAAAATACAGGGAAGGGAAATGGCCTGTTAACCATCTTCCTGCCTGTGAGTATGTTTCATAAAAATTCGATGTATTATTTAGAAGCATTACGACGATTTTTTTAAATTTATCATATGTTTTTCACCCTCTGTCTGAAAGTATAAAAACTGTAATAATTATATTCATATAATTTATAAGTGTAAGCATTAAGAAAAATGCCGAATAAAGAAAGTAAAATGCGTCTGATTTCTTCTTATACAACGTTCCATTTCCCACTAATATTTTTTTTTTTTATAATGAGCTTATCATACTGTAAACCGTAGGCTGACGTAATGATTGTAACGGAAAATGCTGACTCCATCTTTTTTTTCCTTTGTCAGGCGAATCCGAGTTCTAAGTCCAATGTCGCATTCAAATTTAAACGTTCTTGATCAGTTCACATCTTTGACCGGTCCTGATTTTTTTCTGTGAAAATTTTGTTCATTATATTTCTGCTGTGGCTGCGTCATTTCTGGAAGTGTTATATTTAGAAGTCTCTTGCATTTTGGATTTCTGCATGAATCATATGTGTTTCAGATATTGATATAACGACGGGAAAGAAACACTTGAAAATTAAATCCGTGAACTCTACAAAGAGCGCGCAACAGAGACAGTATTACTTTCCATTGCTTTTCATCAATAATATAGCATTATTCCTCTCGTCAAAACTTGGTAATCAAGAACTAGCCCCAGACCAACAAACTAGTCCCGCGGGTTATGTTTTAAGAATGGAAATTTTTCATTATTTTAACATAGCTAGCAGGATATATGAAGAGGTTTCTTTTAAAAAGATGGAAGTATTTTGTTTCTCATTCACTATGAAAGTTCTTTTAAATCAAGTCAAGGAATTTTGCACATCGATATCACTAAGTGTTTTTGATATTTTGTTTATAGTAACACATAAAATATTGCATGAAATATAAGTTAGGTTTGAATCTGTTTGCGAAAAAACAGCTAATTCTAGAAATATATATTCTTACATTCATGTAATTATGCATGTTAATCTAACTGTAAAAATCCTTAAAGATATACATATATATTTCATTTGAAATCAGTTTTAATATTGATTTGTAATTATTTTTAGCAAAAAATAAATTTGAAATTTAAAAAGCTAGAATTATATACATTTGCTTTCATAACTAGATTTTGCACTTAAAATTGCGGTTTTTATCATTTTATTTCTCATCTCTTACATGGAATATAAAAAAAATGACAATTAGATGTTAAAATGTATGTTTAAGACAAAAGAAATTTAGACATTAGAAGTGATTTTTTCTGCATGTTATTAAAATAGAATATTTATTTATTTTTTATTTATTATTAAATAAATAGCTCTTGTTATTCTCATCTGATGTATAAAAAACTTGTCTATGTAGCAATATAAATTTAAAAGAAGAATTTAATTTTTAAATGATATGAATTTTTTTTTTTTTTTTTTTTTTTTTTTTGGAGGGGGCGGGGGTATTTTCTGTGCAATTTTTGTAAAGCTGATATTTTAAATCTCTTTCAACATTCCTCTGTTTATAATGAATATTTCGAAATTTTAGAATAGGATAAGATTAGAAACAAAAGAAAAATATATTTATCCGAATACCGTAAAGGCCCTGCCCTGAATAGCGGACACTTTGGGGCTGTGGAATTTGTTCGATAATCACTGGTTGGTAAAAAAAATTTTAATTTTTCCTCCCTGCAAACTAACTATATAAAGTGTCTAAATATATTATTCAAAATGCTCCAGCACATACCAATTTTACGAGAAACAGTTTTATAATAATAACAAATATGGAAGGATTATTATATTAATTTGCAATGCTAGATAAAATTAAAATCATGAAAGAAGTGCTTTCACTGTCTTAGATATCAAATTGAGAAAATACAGCATGGAAATTTTATTTGTTGATACTTCCCAGCAAAGAAAGAAACAGTGGGCCATCAGCTGGAAAAAAGATGGCATCCAGCAGTGCTATCAGTGGTAAAGTGCAAGGGTGCCATTGCATAAACCTGTCGAAAAGTGTCCAAGCCGAATGCAGCTGGCCCATCAGTGATGGCCAACAGCAGGCCAGCATTGGTATGCCATCACATTACTTCAATCCGGCACTTTTCCTGCAGTGCTAGAACCTATCCCACTGCTATTCCTTTGCTGGCCCAGCACTTTCCCTTACAAAAATTTCATATAGAATTCTATAAAAAACGAAGTATTATATAATTATGGCTCTTTTTCCTATAAGCTAGTATCACCAAGTGCTATATAAATATCTGTAGAAGTGTCTATAATAGAAATGTCTATAGAAATAGTTGAACTTTCATTGGTTTCTATGTGCTCACCCTCCCAAGTACTAACCGCGCTCGATGCTGCTTGGTTTTCGTGATTGGACTTAAACAAGTGCTTTCAGCGTACGCTACGACTGCTCGTAGTTTTCGAGATCTCATTACACTATTTCAAGTTTGTTTCTTTTGTGATTTACGATCCCAATCATTAAACTGGCATAGAAATTATTCTATTGTATAGAAATTCTATGTATTTTATACGCTTTTTTTTTTATTATTGATTCTGAACTGCAAAAATTATGAAAACCAAAATCCTTTGTAACCTATTAAAACCAGATTTAAGGAGAAAAATAAAGTGCGTTGAAATAAACAATTTATTTATTTATTCATTTACTTTTTTATTTTGTTGGTGGCAGTGGTGCTATATTTTTTACAGTTTAAAAAAAAAATTAGCTTCACAGCTTAAATTGTGTTAAGATATTCGTTTCAGATTTGTGTTCAAATACTCAATGTCTTCGATATTCGCAGTGCCACCTAGCGTAAGGGTTCCCAGCAGTAATACTGCAAAAGTTCGTGCACTTCCATGTAGTGGAGGGCCAGCGCATGAGATAAAATGGATGCCCACCAGAATTTTATCTGATGATTTTCAACAGCAAAGTTGATTGAAGCCATCCAGCAGTGGTCATGCAGTGGTAGACCATCAGCCAGCACTTCCCCATCATTGCCAGCGGCTATCTTGCTGCTGGCCAGCAATTTCCTCTTTGCTGGGTTGTGTAGTGCATTTTTAGGGTTTCGTTCATCTGACGAAACCCTATTCGTCTCACTCCTTTGTCTATCTGTTTGTCCGTCTGTCCGTCACAGAGCCCGTTCTCAGAAACTATACATGTTAGAGATTTGAAATTTTGGGTACTTATAGCTGAACACCTCACATCAAACAACAAATCATAAAATTTTGAAAAAGTTGGTATTTAACTGAATTACGGGCTAATTAACTTCTAAAATTAACCAATCCACCTTTTTAACGCAGATTCAAATGAACTTTCTCCAAATCATCCGTGTTTCTCTTAAGGGTTGCCAGTAAAAACAGCCGATGCATGGTTACCACGGAGGAAATTAAGCCGAAAAATGAAGTGGGCATTTTAAATCGAAATCGCATATCAGAAAATATTGGTCCGAGAAATTTGTAAATGAAATAGACAGACGCAGAAAAAAATCTACTTTCATTTGGTATAAAGTTCACATTTCTGCGATGTGTATAAGTTAAAATATCCACTAAAAATCGATCGATAAAAATTTATTTTCTTTAATTGGAAAGACAAGGAAAAAAGATTTCAATTCAAAAGATTTCAAAGCAGGTAGACATGACGACACTGCGGTTTTTCTTAATAGCATATTTTAATACGGAATTTTAACTTTTTAAATATTAAATTTTATGATTAAATTTTATGGCATCCCGATGTCAAATTTCTCCCTGATTTTATTTATACCTATTTCTAAGTCCTATCTTAATTACAAGCTGAAATATCAATTATTATTTAATTAATCGGTTTAACTCGCAGAAGAATAAATGTCGGTAACTCCCACATGTGTATTTTAAACAATTCTTTCTAAGTGAGCCCCTAATTATGTTGGAGACATGAAATTTCGAGTACTTATAGCTAAACACCTCATATCAAACAACAAGTGATAACATTTTGGAAAAAGTCGTACATTTAACCCTTTGGGCTCCCACATGTGTATTTTAAACAATTCTTTCTAAGTGAGCCCCTAATTATGTTGGAGACATGAAATTTTCGGTACTTATAGCTGAACACCTCACATCATACGACAAATCATAAAATTTTGAAAAAGTCGTACATTTAACCCTTTGGGCTCCCACATGTGTATTTTAAACAATTCTTTCTAAGTGAGCCTCTAATTATGTTGGAGGCGTGAAATTTTGCATACTTATAGCTGGACACCTCACATCAAACGACAAGTGATAAAATTTTGAAAAAGTCGTACATTTAACCCTTTGGGGTCCCGCATGTGTATTTTAAACAATTCTTTCTAAGGTGAGCTCCTAATTAGTTTGGAGGCATGAAATTCTGCATACTTATAGCTGAACACCACACATCATACGACAAATGATAAAATTTTGAAAAAGTCGTACATTTAACCCTTTGGGCTCCTGCATGTGTATTTTAAACAATTATTTCTAAGTGAGCCTCTAATTAAGTTGAAAGCGTGAAATTTTGCATTTTTATAGCTGAACACCTCACATCAAACGACAAATCATAAAATTTTGAAAATGTCGTAACCCCGTAACGTAAACCCTTTGGGCTCCCACATGTGTATTTTAAACAATTCTTTCTAAGTTAGCCCCTATTTAGGTTGGAGGCGTGAAATTTTGCATACTTATAGCTCAACCTCCCAGATTACACGTCAAATAATAAATTTTGAAAAAGTTTTATGTTTAACCCTTTCAACTCTAGCTCGTGTATTTTAAGCAATTCTTTCTAACTGAGCCCCTAATTAAATTGGATATTTTAAATTTTGCATACTTATAGCAGAACACCTGAGGCCAAGCGACAAATAATAAAATCTTGAAAATGTCTTACGTTTAACTCTTTGAGCTACCACATATGTATTTGAAGCAATTCTTTCTAAGAGAGCCCCTAATTAAGTTGGAGACATGAAATTTCGCATACGTATAGCTGAATACCTCAGACCACACGACAAATCATAAAATCTTCAAAAAGTCTTATATTATTTAGCTCTCCGGGCTCTAGCTTGTGTATTTTAAGTAATTTTTCTAACATCCGCCCTTTTAACCAGGGGAGAAATTTTCCAACTTTTGCCGACACCCCTTTGACCCTTCTTTCATATTGTGCACCATAGCCTTACATATTTTAGTTCCATTTTTTACCGCCAGGTGCGCCTACTGATCTCAGGTGCTATGGGTCCAATCCCCTCGACTAATATATCTGCGGATAGTATGTAAAACGGGATTTCGTTCGGATAGATGTTTGTTTAGAATCGAGTGTGCCCCCTGGTTGCGAAATGTGGAAGTAATAGATTTTTCAAAAAGATAAAGTGTTTTGAAAGGAATATTAAACGAAACCCTCTGTGCGATCTGTGATCACACTTACCCACTTGTTCTTGTTATGCCTCCCCGTCCCTTTTTTATCGTGTCCGAATTTACTATTTGCTATGGACTAATATATTTTCATTTCTTATGCCGCTGTAAATCTGGTAATCATATTTATACATTTATTTGCAGGTAATTTACCTATTATTATCTATATTTTATGGCTTACAAAATTTTCACTTATGTTTTAGCAAGATATAAAATACCTTAATTTTAAAAGCAAACTCTTCTACCAAAAAAATGGTACAGTAATTTCGTTACCATATTTTTATTTAGAAGAGTAAAATCTATAAGAAGCAACTATTATTTTTTACAGAGAGGATTTTGGTGTCGACCAGAGGATCAGAGATGTCTGTTTTTTTTTTTTTTTTTTTTTTTTTCTTTAAGGTAAAAATAAACAAATGTGTATGCGCTTTGCATTTAAAAAGTTTTTGCTAAATAGAGCTGTCCGGTATTAGGGAATGTCCATTAACCTCCATAACGAACACTCCCGAATACCGGGCATCTCTATTTAGCGAACATAATGCAGGGTTGGATTTTTTGCAGAAGAAGGATTTGATTGAAATATGGGAAATTGAACAGTGCCCCCAACCCCCTCCCTACGATTTTAGGGGACCCGAAATAGATATGCAATTATTGTAAAGTTTCTATTTTAATTTTTTTCGATAGTGTGTGCCTATTATAATAAAAATTTTGAACGTTTAAGGCAGACTAACATTAAAAACTAAATAAATAAATAAAATCTAAATACAGTAAAACCTCTCAATCACATGCAGCTTGGCAACGAATGGTGGGCAAATTCCCTTGGAACCCCTATTGAGAGATTTTATTGCATTTAGATAAATATTTTTTTGTTTTTAATTGTATTCTGCTCTAGAAATTCAAACTATTGATTATAATGTACCTTGTTAAAAAATATTTAAATTATCAGCTTTATGAAAATTGCATACGAACTTTCAGAGACCCTAAAATCACACTGTACGGGTGTGGAGAAGGGCTGGACCATTCCCAAATATTTTCCCAGGATTCAACGTGGTCAAACATAGCTGCGTATAATGCTTAAAAAAATGGCTGCAATTGAGACGTTTGAAGTGCCTGAAATTCAGACGCAAAAAGGGTCTGAAAAAAGTAAGAAATTTTAAAATGTCTGAAAATTAAACACTTCGTTTCAGACACTTAAGTGTCTGAATTTCAGACATTTCAATTTGCAGTGTACATATATATATATATATAACAGTGGCGCCCTGCTGACCGCAATGTACCATGATTTTCATTTCGACGTTTTATTTGAATTTTTATTAATATTATACTAATTTATTTGTTCTTTCGTTATTTAAGATAAAAATTTTGTCAATTTGTATAAGTTGGCGAGTGGTTTGGAAATTTATATAATTTGGCGAAATTGGTCGACGGGACAACTAAGTAGTACAGAAGAAAGTTTTGTGAATAGCATATCTGACTAATTTACTTTGATATGTATCTTCATTGGATGAAAGGTAACCTGTTTTGGTTTTTGTAGCTTTTTAACTTTTCCCCTTACATCGGGAAAACTTTCAAGAAAATGCCACCTCTCAAAGCAATTTTTTTTTTTTTTTTTTTTTTTTTTTTTTTTTTTTACGTGACTTGGCTTCAATTGAAAGAAACTCAATTCAATTGAAGAAATTATTTTCTGAAACACAATCCAGATGATAAGAGCAACATCCTCAATAATTTTTAGCATATTGTACTTCCATTCACGTAAAAATATCCCTTTTCAAAGGCGTCGTGTAGCGCTTCTGAAATCGTCGGCATTGTTTTACCGCCTCCATACTCTTGGACCACAATCCCTACGGAAACGAAAACAAGTGAACAAGCGTAAAAAGAAGAAGAAAAAAAAATGATAGGAATCACCGCTAAATGGAATCAGATAAATAAAATAAAAGAACCGACCGAAGCCCACTTCTCCATTAGAGGTCCATAATCGTCACATCTCAATCAACCTGATCTTTATTCAACACATCAACCAAGAATGCAACACACCAGATGCAAAAAGAGCGCGCAGTAGAAAGTGGGGGAAGGCGGAAAATACGAGATTTTAATCTTTCGGTTACGGTTTCATGCCCCCCTAGTGACGTCAGTTAGCGATTCAGGGTCCAGAGAGATCTATTCTCCTGGACGCGTGTCTCTTTTTTTCCAGGAGTATTTTAATCCTGGAGAGTCAAATCTCCCTTTCCTGCGTATTTTTACCCCCTTTTCATTATTAATCCAAGTTCATTCAGCTCTCTTTCCGGACGTCTGAACCTTTTGCAATGGAAATGTGCGAGTGGGTACCGTGTATGGTTCTTGGGACATCACAGGTGTGGCGCGAAATCCAAATTGGTCATGGCAGAGGCGTCAGGTTAGAACAGGAGGAATGAACAAAATGGGAAGTGTCAATGGATAAAGAAAAATGTTTTTTGACATTTCTATTAAAACTGTTCTCAAATCAGGATCCGTTAATTTCTGATACATTGACGAAGGCATTTTCATTCACGTTTGATGAAATATGCAGGTATTCTTATTAAGTGACTAAGAAATCGAATAGCATTTCTATGTTGTTCTATAATGACAAAGGAGCCATGCTTCATTAATTGCGAAATGGTGTTAAATAAAACAGTAAATAAAGCAATTAAAAAGTTTTAAATACAAGTGTACATGTTTCGGCTTCATCGAAATCATTTTCAAGACATGTGAGACATGTAGTATAGTCAAGTGAGACACAGTATTCTACAGATGAGCAAGCTTTAATGAAATAATTTTAAATGCCATCATTCATGTTGTTCATATTCTCTGTCAGATTACACACTTAGATTTCTCATTTTAAAATCATTTCATTGTAGATCGTGCATCTGCAGAATATTCACATTCGTAAAATGGCTTCGGTGAAGCCGAAACTTGTTAGACAATTCGTATATAAAACTTTTTTTACTGTTTTATTTAACAGCTTTAACCCTTTATCTACTGCAATTTTTTTTTCAGTTGCTACAATGAAAATCAAAGGATAAACATAAAAAAAAAAATACTCACCCGTAAGAAATTTAATTCTTTAGAGGTAATTAATTAAAGTGGTACTTTAAACAAGGTATCGTCAGTACACTATGACTAAAATATCGTAACTGAAAACCCGCAAGGTATTGCAAATGGCACCATAATTGTGGTAAAATATTTTCCATTTAATAAGTATGTGAAATATAGGCTTTTTCATATTTACAAATAAATCTTTTGGCAAATTCCGGTCCCAATAATTTATTTCAACACTTTAGCATTAAAAAGGCCTTGCCCCTGAAAGGGTTAAAAAAAAAAACTATATTATTTTTAGGTTTCGATCTTGTTAGCAGTCCTTTAGTTATGCGACGTCTACATTCCAGGGACAGCATGTTCTGTCGCATCTCCAGATATGCAATATATGTATTTACATATGCCTTTTTCTAATAGCAAAAAAGAGCCGGCGCCACAACTTTTTCAATTTCCTATAAAAAAACTAGTCATTGGGGGCCACTGTAATACTTACCCATCATGGATATACATAATATAAAATATGAAAATAAAACATGTGATACATGCTAAGTATCATGTTACTTTTATTCATAATTTAATTTACTTGGACTCCCTTAAATATAATTAATATAATCCCTTAAGTTAATATTACTTTTTGTTGCACTAAAATATTTCAATCTGTTGATTTTCTATAAGCAAGTAAACACTATATTGGTTTTCAATGGAAGTCTATGGGAATTTGGCAAAATATTAGAGATACCGCCAATTTCGCGTCACTTTTGGCGACTAATTTTGGTCGCCAAATTTGGCGATACACCGCCAAGTTGGCGACAAACTTGGCGGCATTTGGCGACAGAGCAGGGTCCAACCCTATGGTAACTCCCCCTTATAGGTATAGAGATGCATTAAATGCTTGACATTTACGATAAGCTATTATTGGCATTTAATCTTATAGTTAGGCGATAGTTTTTTGGTCGGCGGGATAATCGAGTTGTACCGAATTGCGTAAAAGAAACATCCTTATAACTCGAAAAATTATAATCATATTAACTAACAGTTTACTGCGTCGGATTAAGCGTCTCATTTCCAGTTAAAATAGATCTTTGAATTGAAATTTGAATGAAATACAGGGTAATGAAAAATCGAAGAGTGTGAAAAATAGGATTACAAATATCTCGGCAACTAATTATCCGATCGAGTTCATTCATGATGCAAAATTTATGTTTTTTTTTTTATTTTCTTTTATATTCACTCCTTCAAATAAACAATTTCGAAAATTTTTGTATACCTTTTATCAGAACGAATATTTCGAGAGTCCGAAAAAATAGTTCTGGATAATCGAGGTTGCTTATATTTAATAGGCTTCTTTCCATTATTACTCCCCAAGTACACACCAAATTTCAAGTTTCTATTTCAATTTGTTCGGGAGATAGAGCGATTACAGACACACACACCGACACACATACAGACGGACACCAATTTTTTTTTTTCTAAAAATATGCTTTTCGGAATCTCCAGTGTCTGAAACGTGTAAATCCGTCAAAAAAAAATTTCCGATTTTTAAAACGATTACAAGACTTACCCTATACTACGTATGATGGGTAAGTAATAATAACGAAACAGAAAAGAAATACTAGAAAAATTATTTCTACACTACATTTTAGTAATAACACTTTAGGGCTATTAAGTGGAGAGTGTCACACACGTAAAGCAGGCTTTAAATTGCATTTGTTCAATTATTTATTAAATTTTAATGTTAATTATGATTTTAAGTGGTATGGTAAATAAGTTATTACCATATTTTTAAATTTAAATGTGTGGTAATAAAACTCACAGAAGTATATCATTTAATTTCATTACTCAAAATGTGCTTTTTTCCTACTTCAGAAAAAAGCACATTTTGAGTACTGAAATTACTGAGGCAAAGTCAGGAGTCGCGGGATAGAATTCGGGCGGCAAATGCTGCAACTCAACAAGTACGAAAATTTATTACTTCATAATTATTTTTATAATGCAATGCTATATCATTCTTTTAAAAATTCAAACATTCCATTGCGCCTCTTCACCTCTCTGCGAATGTGAAGAGATAGGCTCCCCAAATCACATGCACTATCAGTGTGCCGGCCTGACCAAAGCCTGGTATTTAATATTTTTCCCTTCCCTCCCCAAATCCTGGCTTCTTAATATACTTTCTCGTTTCTCGTCCAACACTGCTGGCAAAACGAAACAAAATTTATAAATATCTCATGTAAATTTCCACATTCACATCCTAGCGGTCTGGCGTGACGAGCATACTGCAAGCAGGCGTCAAAACGCCACTACCAACAGCCATAAGGCTGCGTGCGCACGCGTATTTTGCCTACATCTCCAGTTTTCTTGGAAGAGCTTTTCTACTGGACTTTGTTGCTTTTTGTACTGGAGGGGAATCAACAATTTGTCAGGAGATACACTGTAAAAAAAAATCTTAAAACAACAGAAAAAAATCTTCGAATTCCGACAGTAAAAATTACGTTAACAGTCTTCTTATGTCATTCCATCCTCATATCGCTTATTTTCATGTTAAACAACAAAAAATTCTGTTTTCTTTGCCATCAGTTTCCACTGCGACAGGATAATATGTTGGATAACAGAAAAACGGGAGGTCATCCCCTATGACGTCTAGAAGGTCATTTAGAATGACCAATAAGCATTGGTTATCCCACCCCACGCTAAGACGTATCTTCTAACTTGAAATATTTGAGTGTCTTGTCTGTGTACTGTTGAAAATGGCAGTTCGTTTAATAAAGCAGTTCATCTAATTGAAAAAGAATAATACATAAAGAAATTTTAACAGAAAATTAAGAATCATTTTCACAATTCGAACCCGCGAAACACACCTTTGACATCAGAACCGCTTTCTTCAATGATTAGGATTTACAGTTGGAATACTAGAAAACAAACATAGCAAAAGGTATGTTTTCATCCTCTTTTAAATATGTAACAATGTTTTTCCGAAACGTAACAATATGTATGAAAAATACTTCCTATTTGCTAAAAATCTTAATTAAGCAATACTATTTATTATTATTATTATTATTTCATAATGTATGATTTACTTAAATTATTAGTATTATTTTATACTTCATTTATTTATGCACATTAGTAACTTAGTTGATCTAATTCTGTTAATAGCTGGAGATTATTTTTTGATCGGTTGTTTATTTTAAGTTAAATAAATAATCTTAAGTTTATGATTAGTTTACAAATCTTGAATTTTTACTTAGCTGTAGAATGATTACTTATTATATTTAACTTTTTTATGACTAAGAGTTTAATTTTACTTCATATGTATTAGTTCCAGAAAATTTGATTGAGATTTTAAATTTATTTTGTCATCAATTGACATACGTGATTAGTTTTGGAGTGATAGTTTTAATAATAAACACGGAGTAGCTGCATTAATTATTATAGTTATAGATAACTGATATTTTCGTTTAACATTAACCAGAATAATATTTATTAGATCTGACGCTGTTCATATATTTTTATTGTTTAAATTTATCACATTTCCTACTATTTACTATGTTGTTTAAAATGGAGTGGTTGATATTTTGTTTAATCGTTCCATATGTTGATTCTGAAGAAATGCTTTTTTTTTTTTTTTTTTAATTACAATCTTAGAGTTACTTGTAGTGGTTAAGTTAAAATTTGTAAATTTTATTCACTCTATTTAATGAAATAAATTTTGAGCTACAACTGTGTGAATTATTTTGAAAATAATTCCTATTTAAGCTTTAACCATTCATTTTATAGAATCAGCAAGTTTAATTTTGTTTAACATTTTAATTTAAATTATATTGTAATATTTTTTTCTTATTTAGTTGATGATCATTTACTTTATACGGAAAAACATTGTAAATTGTTAAGAAGGATGAAAACTCATTTTATCACTTTAGCTGGAATGAAATACTTTTTTTTATGGTGATGTTTATATAGATTTTAGTGACTCTTCTTTTTCATTTCTCATCTTTGCTCATAGCTGTCAATTTTTACACATTTATATATACAAAGCTTTCTATTCGAAAAAATTATAAAAATTGGCAGGATATTATTTACATAATTAACCAAAGTCACTAATTTAACCTAATCAATTTTCAAAAATATTGCATGAATAAATATTAAAGTTCTTTTAATTACAAATCACATTCAATACATATATTTATTTTATTAAGAAATATTTTTATGGGGGAGGGGGGAGTTACCTTATATCGTATATATATTTTTTTATTATTCTGGGGGGAGGGGGGGGGGTTAAGATACCTTCTTTCACTTATTCCAGTCTTTAATATACTTAATTTACAAATCTATATAAATTCAACTGTTTAAATATTTTATTGCGAATAAGCTATTTAAATTAATTTTATAAAAGTTTGGAGGAGAAATTCCTATAAATATTTATTATTATTAATATAAACAAATCGATCGGTAAATAGAAATTTCCCGTGTACCTAACCTATAATATGCGATTCTTCTGTTAAATAGAACCTCCCCCCCCCCCCCCCCCCCTTCGCCAACAGGAATCGACCTACAGATTTTGACTGTTGGGAAAGGCGTCGATTGTCAACATGAAGTGCCTGTATGACTACGTATTTCTGTCGTCTGATAACGCATTCTTTCGTTAACAGATATTTTCTGAAAACAAATAGTTTCTGGCAACTTTTTGCTGCCAGAAAGTTTCTGTTGTTTTACAAAAATATTTTTAACAGTGTAAGGAGCTCGACTCTACTTGAAGGAAAGGTTCCTCTTTTGCCGGACATCATTCCCTTTCCTGCTAAAGTCGTTAAAAATCAAAGACGCCGCGTCGCCACAAAAAACGAAGCCGACACTGCTAACAGTTAGAAGGATGGTGCGGTCGCAGCTAACATTCTGGACTCTTGGCGTGTTCCAGCACACATTCTTCGCAGCAACAATCATTTGCACCATGCTTCATTATCCTCTCCCGCTTCTTATCGCTAAGGGGCAGTTTGTTCCCCAGCGGACAGGGTCTGTTTGTGTTACATTGATCTTTTCTTCCTCCGTCCTGCCGTCTGTCGCGTGAGGTCCAGGCCTGACGGATCAGGCTTCGGCCAAGTATTGGCTGAAAACTGTACTTTTTTTTAAAGACATTAATAAAGACATCTGGGAGGGACAGTATGCTCTACAGACTTGGTTCCTTGTCTGAGCAATCCCTCTTAGGTAATCAAACACGTCATTCTGACGGGCTATCGTCCAGTTATGTAATAAAGAGGACAATAAAAATAAACAGATTGTAAAGTTTTGCAGTTATTTTTCAACCCTCTCATGTATGAATAATTTTTTCATGGATGAAACATATTAAGTAAGTTAAAATAAGATTAACTTAAAATAAGTTTTAAAGGGATTAACAATAAAAGATGCTTTTTAAAATGTTTTAAATTTACTATAGAATAGCAAAAAAGACCTGATATGAGATTTACGACTACTAAAAAACTATTATTAATAGTTAGTAAATAGATTTGTGATAATTTGACAAATTAGAAGGTAAAAAGGTTTAAAATAGGTTTAAAATGGATTATTAAGTACAAATAATGTTGATTTTTTAAAAAATATTAGATTTATTAAAAAAAATTACAAAATGAATGTATGACGTGATGTAACATTTACAAACACACACACAAAAAAAAAAATACTCTTTATAGTTAGTAAATAAATTTGTTATAATTCGAAATTTAGCTACCTACATTGAAATAAAGTAGAAAGTACATGAACTTTGAAATAGATTATGTTGATTTTTAAAAAATCTTACATTAATTACAAAACGAGAATGATATAACGTTTATATGCACTAAAAAATATTTGCATTAGTTAATAAATAGATTTGTGATACTTTTAACTTTGAACACGAAGCAAATTAAAAATTAAAAAATGTTTAAAATAGATTTAAAATGGATTATTAATAACAACTGACGCTGTAGGTTTTTTTTTTTTTTTTTTTTTTTTTTTTTTTTTTTTTTTTTTTTTCAATCTTACATTTACATAGGTGCCAACCTCAAACTAATTTTCCGTAATAGGTGCATTAATTTGACCCTGGTTTAATACATTTCGAACGAGAAAAAATTTTAAAAGTCAAAATTAAATAAGTTCCACGTAGAAACATTGAATTAAATAAATAAAGAGTCATGAAATAATTTTTCTGGTTCTAAAATGGATTACCCGGGTCAAATTAATCCAGATATTACGGAAGATTAATGGAAGGTTGGCAGCTATGCATTTATTACAAAGTTACAAAAAGACACGTTTACAAGCTCTAAAAAATTATTAGTAATAGCTAATAAATAGATTTGTGATCATTTAAACTTTGGATACATTAAAACAAATTAGAAAGTAAGAAAGGTTTAAAATAGTTTTTAAATTGATGACTAAGAACAAAATAAAGATAATTAAAAAAAAAAAATCTTTTATCAAACTTATAAAAGGACCCTGATATAATGTTTACAAGCACAAAAAATTACTATTAATAGTTAGTAAATAGATTTGTGATAATTTAAACTTTGGATACACAAAACAAATTAGAAAGTAAAAAAAAAGATTAAAATTGGTTATGTTATGATGTTGATTTTGTTAAAACCTTACATTTATTACGAAATTACAAAACGACCATGATATAATGTTTACAAGCACTGAAAAATTATTAATGATATAGTTAGTAGATAGACTTGTGATAGTTTAAACTTTGGATACATTAAAACAAATTAGAAAGTGAAAAAAAATTAAATAGGATTAAAATGGATTTGCAAGAACAAGTAAAATTTATTTAAAACTAGTATGTTGTGGCCATCACAAAACTTTCTTCTATCTCATACTTGTCAATACTTCAAAATTCATTATCACAGTGCATCTATGCTCATCATGAGGATTCTAAAAAGATGAAATTCCGTGCATTAGTTCTTGAGATATTACTGTCCATGAAATCGTGTAAATCCATCAAAATGCAGCATAGCAGCGCTACCTATTGGGTGATTTACACCAGACCCTAATTATCATCCACATGTGTCAATGTCTAACAGAATATGAAGTTCGGGGAAAATCCGTGCATTAGTTCCTAAGATAGAGCTAATGGGCAAATCAAGACAAATGCAGCATAACAGCGCCACCTGTTGGGCGATTTACACAACCACATAATCAGTATCAACATTTATCAAGGTGTACTTGAATCTGAAGTTTGATGAAAATTCGTGCATTAGTTCTTGAGATAGAGCTATTGAGGAAATAGTGCAAAATGCAGCATAGCAGCGCCACCTATTGGGCGATATTCACCAACACGTAGTCAGCATCATTTCATATCAAAGAGTAACTGAATCTGAAGTTTGATGAAAATATGTCCATTAGTTCTTGAGATACAGCGATTGAAGAAATCGTGAAAAATGCTGTATAGCAGCGCCACCTGTTGAGCGATTTACACCAAAATGTACAAAATGTCAATTCATATCAAGGATTAACTGATTCTGAAGTTTAGTGAAAATTGTTGCATTAGTTCTTCATATACCGCTATAATGGAAATTCTGAAAAGTGCAGCATAGCAGCACCACCTGTTGAGCGATTTGCACCAAAACACAAACAGCACTAATTCATATCAAAGTATACATGAATCTGAAGTTTGTTGAAAATCCAAGCATTAGTTGTTGAGATAGAGCTATTGCGGAAATTGTAAAAAATGCAGTATAGCAGCGCCACCTGTTGAGCGATTTAAACCAAACTGTACAAAACTTCAATTCATGTCAATAATTAACAGAATCTGAAGTTTGATGAAAATCCGTGCATTAATTCTTGAGATAGAGCCACTGCGGGAATTGTAAAAAATGCAGCATAGCAGCGCCACCTGTTGAGCGATTTGCACCAACATGTAATCAGCATCAAGTCTTATCAAGGACTAACTGAATCTAAAGTTTCATGAAAATCCGTGCTTTAGTTCTTGAGATAGAGCCATTGCGGAAATCACAAAAATGCAGCATAGCAGCGCCACCTGTTGAGCGATTTGCACCAACACGTAATCAGCATCAAGTCATATCAAGGACTAACAGAATCTGAAGTTTTATGAAAATCCGTGCATTAGTTCTTGAGATAGAGCCATTTCGGAAATCATACAAAATGCAGCATAGCAGCGCCATCTGTTGGGCGATTTGCACCAAAAACTAATCAGCATCAATTTGTATTAGGGACTAACTGAATATCAATTTTTATTAAATTCCGTGCATTAGTTCTTAAGATAGAGCGCCACAAAATTTGTGTCACATACACACAGACAGACAGACAGACTCACAGAGTCACAGACAGACATTTTGTAAAAACATGTTTTTCGGGTTCTCTGACCTCTAAAACGTGTAAATCCGTCGAAAACCGGAATTCGAAAATTTTCATGAATCCAATACTTTCTTCTTGTAAAGATAGAAGAAAGTAAAAATACACTTATTACAAAATTGCAAAACATTTCTGATATAACGTTTACAAGCAATAAAAAATTATTTTTATCAGTTAGTAAATAAATTTATGATAATTGAAACTTTGGATACACTTAAAAAATTAGAAAGTAAAAAAATTTTAAAATTGGTTTCAAGTAGATTTTTAAAAACAAGTAATGTTGATCCTCTAAAAATTTTACATTTGTTACAAAATTGCAAAACGACCATGATATAACTTTTATAAATCCGTAGATAGATTTCTAATAATTTAAGTTTTTAATACATTAAAACGAAGTAGAAAGTAAAGTAGGTTTAAAATGAATTATTAAGATCAAATAATCTTGATTTTTTTTTTTTTTTTTTTAATTATACATTTTTACAAAATTACAAAACGAACCCCGATATAACGTTTACAAGCACTAAAAAATTATTAGTAATAGTTAATAAATAGATTTGTGATAATATAAACTTCGAATGCATTAAAACAAATTACAAAATAAAAAAAAAACATTTTTGTCTTGTTTAGCTAAAATAAAAGATTTATTTTTTTTTTCAATCTTCTTTTGCGAAAATTATATAGAATATAAAACAGAAAAAAAATTTTCAAGGATGAATTTTCCAGCAGAGTATTCTAAATGAAAGTGATTCTACCATGCATTATTAGGTACGATTGGAAACAATATTAAACTTCATATGAGGGGAAAAAATAAATACGCACAGATCTCTGATAAATACTTTTCATTATAACGATGTATATTATCAGAAATTGGAAGGTTAAATTAAAGGCAATACGGTCATTTACCACATACGGCCAGGTAGGGTAATACGGCCATTCTTATTTCAAACTGTAATTGTGATAGTGATTGGTGAAGTTAAAAAAAAAAAAAAAAAAAACTCACAATAATTAGTGCTATCCTCTGTCTTTAAGTTTTAAGTATAGTTTTTATTCTTTACATTTTTTCAAAACACATTATTCTGAAGATCATATGTCCACTGAAGATAATCCGACCATTTTCCTATTTTTCTTATTAAATCCTATGGTATCGGGAAGAACCACCATACCTTTTTGTATTTAAAGAAATTGGCCGCTATGTATATGGTGTACATCACCTTGATGCAAGAACCCAACAGCTCCAATCCCGTGAGTACCGAGAAGCTGGAATATGTTAGTTTGCTAGATCTAGGAAATTCAAACTTAATTATTAAAACACAGTCAAGAGTAAAGTCATTAAATTAGCAGTCCACTTAGCACAAACAAACGTTCTTTTATTTGGCGGTTCTTTACATATTCCCAGCCGTAAGGCCAGGTAAAATTAAAGGCAGGGAGGTGTCACTGATTACATTATAATTTTGTAGTATCTTCTGCCACGAACAGACGTGTATCCGAGTTTTGTTGTCTTGGCATACATTAGCTGAAAAACACGCCAAACTTTCACCAAAAATATACAAATAAGACACAATCTGGCAAAAACTGAACCAAGCTCAATAAAATAAATCTGATGACATATATATTATTATTTCATCAAATAATCTTACAAACCTTTCAATAAATCATAAACTGATTTAGATCAAGAGTAATAAAAACAGATTCTGTAACCAAATGATAAATTAAATTATACTTTTTGATTTATGACATGGTTTGCTTAAAAGGAAATTACAAGTACCCTATGATTAATGCATAACGTAATTTTGAATTGCACAAAGAAATGATACCAGTGGATTTATCCGGCGTGAGATTAATATAAACAGATTCCTTGAAATGCGCTACATCTGAAGCTACTAAATTAATATTATAACACAAAGTAAACTAAAGAATAATATATCACCGGGAAATCAAATGCTTCTATTTACCAATTATGTAATGGTTGCTAACAAACTTGCAATATCTTACTCTGCCTTTTATTAAGTTTAAAAAGTAAATACGAAAAGAAAGAATGATTAATGATAAAACATGGATTCCCTTTTCAGAATAAAATGAGTGACTGATTAAAATAGCAACGTAGTTTAATAATTAATGTCTCGTACGGAATTTCAGTAAATTATATACGATCATACGGAATTTCAGTAAATTATATACGATCAACATCACAAATCCATTTGTGCTAATTTTTTATTTCATTTAAGAAAAAAGGGCGATGAAAAATAAAGTCACAACTTCAATATTTTTATGATTAGAACTTTATTTTCGATTCCCCCCCCCCCCCCCCCGAAATGAATCGAATGTAAGAAAAATAAAATCCAAAAAGGAACTTAGACATTCCAAGGTGTTCACAAAATTTAAAAGGTCAAAATGTTTGAAACCACTGCCTAAATTCTCTACAAAAGTAACATAAAACTGTCCCGGTTGTTCAAAATTCGCAGTCTTGCTGTATGAAAATGGTTTTGTCTTTCTGCGCTTGAAGTGGCCAGTTTTCTCTGCAGCTAGGTTTTTAAAAATTCCTTTGACTTATGTAAGAACCATAAATGACATGATAAAAATCCTGAAATATCATTTAATTTCATTAAAAACCGTGTGGATTCAACAGTAAATTACGTATTTCTAATTCAATAACTATAGAAAAAAACAAGTTAAAACTTACCATGTCAAATTAACAACTACTTCCCTGGAAAACAAGCAAATAAAGATAACCCCTTCATAGGCAATGTAAATCAGCAAATACAGCTCGGAAAGCATCTATTACATCTTTTTAGTTTAATTTTTAATGCAGTTGAACCTTTTTTGCCGATTGTTGAAACTAACTCCGAAACCAACGATTGACTATGTTCATTGCTGTAATACCCTCATATGTCACTTACATATAAGAATAAACTATCTTTTATTATTATTATTATTATAGCCAATGTCTGTATAAAAGAGTGAAATTTCAAGTTCTCAAATTAATGTTTGTTTGTAAATTATGTAAATTAAACTTATTTTACATAAATATGCTTTTTCTTCATAATTTCAAGTGTTAATTTTTAGTGTTTATAATTTTTTTCATTTCAATTCTGCAAATCATTCTTTTATCATTTTTGTTTTATTATTTAATAATTAAATAATGAATGAATATGATTATATTATCATTAATTAGGTTTATAGGCTCATAAGTGCGACAATAAAATAACGCTGTAAAGAGAAATTATAGCTGTTTTTTATAGCCTCAAACCGAGAGGAAAGAATAGGGTCCATTATGTGTATAATTTTTGATGGAATTTTATACATCTGTTTGAAAAATATAAAACACTTTGCTTTATCACTTTGCATATCTGACACGATAGATATTTAATTTTTTCATCTTTTTCTTTTATCAATTCTCTAGCTACTACATAGCCTATAAAAAATCATTGCAATAATCCCGATTATGAAAGGTTAAGAAGAAAAACTGGATAAGGAAAATAAAGGGTTAGCTAATCTTTCGCAAACCGGTCTACAAGTTAGGTTTGCATCAATTATGAACGATAATAGTAACATTACATTTTAAATTGAATGTATATACCATTAAAAGGACATCACAAAATACACTTTATAGCACCAAATCAAGTTTGCTAAAATAGTCAATTGGAAGTGGACATGATTATGGATGATTACCCTATAGGTTTAAAAGTCACCAAATATGCTGGTTTTGGGGGATTTTAGTATGCTATTGCTATTGAGTAGATAAGGATGCAATTACATAAGAACTTATACATCTAACAAGGAGAGGGTCCGAGGTTGGTCTTACCGAATGCGATGAACATTTGTGTATCGAAAGAGTATAGTTAGTATATAAATATAAGAGCGCCATAAAGCGCAACCCCAGTTGGTCTTGAGAAAATATGTCTCAAAGTTTAACCTACAGTTTATAATCGGATCCTTCCTTCCTTTTTCTTCTCTGGCAAGCGGCTCAGTAGCGCGATCGGCAGCACGCTGGATTTGAGTTTTTTTGGCCCGGGTTCAAATCCGGCACAGACTTGTGTTTCGGAACGAAAATTTTTATCAATCATTTTCGAAGCGCAATTGGAAAAATATGTATAATAATTGAAATTTACGAAAAATATCAATTAAATGTATGTTTTGTAGCATATAAGTTCTTTTTTAACTACGAACTTTTGCATGTTTAAATATATAATGAAAAGAAAAAAAAAAAAAAGTACATATTTACATGCTTACAGACCAGAAATTTTTTGCTGTTATTTAAAATTATTTACAGATATTTCAATGAATATCAACAATTTTTAACAGAGAAATAAATTATAATAAGTTAACAAATATATTACTTTAATTTTGTTTCCTCATTCAAATACTTCAAATATTTGATGGTTTATTAAAAATATGCTTTTATATTTTTAATATGATTTTTAAAGTCTGAGATTCTTGATTTTTAATTAGAATACGTGTCTACGTAATTTCTTTCGGAAATCAATTTTTTTTTCTTGTTTAATATTTTTATATAATGCAGTTTAATTAAATACAATTTTAAGTGCGAATCTTTGCATGTTTATATATTTAATGAAAAGTAAAGCTAAAATAAATAAAAAATAATAATAATAAACTGAAAATAAGTCAATTGGAAAGTTTATAGACCATAAAATTAAGCTAATTTTAAAATTTATTTACTGTTATTTACATAAATAAGCTACTATTTTTCACAGTGAAATAAATGTATCGTTTTTTACCATCTCGCTTTTCAACTTTTGAATTTTTTAAATCTTGGTTCTTATGATTATAGTTAGAATAACCGTCTTTGAGCTTAAAAATAAGTTCTAAAAAGATATTGGATTGTTGAAAATACTTATTATGTAGGTAATAATTACAAAACCATAATTTCAAAACCAAAAATCCAAAATAAAAAAATTCATATTAAGAATTTTAAAAAGGATATTAAAAAAATCATCAAATATTCGAAATACTTTCATATAGAAACAAAATTAAAATGATACTAGTTAGTGCCCGTCAAGATTTGACGGTAAATAACTCGAATGTTTCATTCGAAAAATTCTTGAATTTGTAATTAGTTGCTTTTAAATTAATTATTGAATAACTAACTACGTGACGAATTTCTATATTGCATAAGGGATTCTTATTTCTTTAAGGCGATAGATGGTACTGCCAGTCTAACCTATTCAATGAAGTGAAATAATTTTAAATTTATAATTTACAACTAATTATGCTTGGTTTTTATCAGAAATTTATCTAAAAACACCTGTTAGAGAATTTATTTTTACTTACACCGACTTCATTTTCTTTTAATAACAATATCTATTATCATTTATTTATTTATTAAAACTACACGGCCATTAAAAGCTGTCATGAATTTTATTTTTATTTGTCCCATTCTCTAAAAACCTAAATTTGAAACTTGATGCAGCTAACGATTTATAATATATATTTTTTATTATTTCAATTTTATTTTACATTTTTTATACATTTTTTTAAAAATATTAAACCTGGATATCAAGGCAATTTCTTTTTAGCTCTTATACGAATATTTTTTTATCCGTTTTATTTTTTACACAGATGAATGATAAACTTTTCTTTCTGACACACACGCATTCTTGATAATGGTCAGAAAATATAACGAAAATTTTAGATCAGCTCAATTTATTTAATTTATAATTACATGGAAAATATTTTAGCTTAAATATTTTAAATATAAAATCTTTTTTTTTTCTTTCAAGATAGTATTGAGTGTTAAATTTTATTTAATTATAAAGCATTCAACTAATAATAATAAAATAAAAATCCTATAACTTCTCTTCCTAATAAAATATGTCATTATTGAAATGAATTGTCGAAAAAAATACAACACATTTTGCCATGATTGGGTTCGAACCTGCGTCCTCTACAAAAGTTCAGAGCTTTAAAGTGCTGCGTTAGCCCGCTACGCTAGCGATAACTCGCCATATTTCCTTCTAAATTGAAGAGGTTCGAAAAGTAGTTGACGCATACGAATGTCTCGAATTTCAGTTCTGATCTTACAGAAATAGTTTTGCGTTTTAATATGTATGATACCTTATTTTTTCAAAGAAGTAGCTACAACTTAATATGCTACTTTCCCAATCTTCATGTCAAACTATTGGCAATTTATAAGTTGGATCACCAGACATAACTTTTAGCCTCAAATCATAGTGTTTATCTTGTGTGTGTAATATATATATACCCCCCCCCCCCCAAATAAACACTGTACTATCTAGACCTTAATATAGACGCAATAAATTTTTTAATTGTTAATAATGCTGAAAGAGCCAAATAATATTAACTTTGTGAAAGAAAGAAAAGCTTGTTTGTAGTAAGATCGCATAGCAGACAAATTTAAAACAACTTCGACCTGTGATGTGATAGTTCAACTGAGCCAAGGTTCTTCTACAATAAGGTTGTTCCATTTGAAGGATAGCCAATCAGAGTAGAGCAGGACTGAAACGTCACGTGGCGGAAAAGATCGGAGCTCGATCAGCCGTGAGACAGTAAATAGATGCGTAAAAAGACCGAAATACGAAGTAAATAATTTTTTAAAAAACAGATTTTCGAAAGTAAATTGAACAAAATTACTTTGCTTAAAATAATTTGGACAAATACTGATTGGAGTTAATCAAATATAAAATACATAACGGTTAAATAATATCGCGATACGTTTGTTAACATTCAAATACTTAAGTAAATTCGCGAAAAAAATTACCTTTTTAATGTGCAAAATTACAAATGAAAACTTTTAAACTATTGTAAAATAAAATGAACGAATGAATTATATGAATATGATTACACAGGAGTAGTAATGAAAAGACTAGCATTATCAAACAGAATAAATTAAACAAAACTCACATTTCAAAACTTTTAACAATAATGCATTGTCCAATTACTAGATATAAGTTTTCAAAAATTTTCGAATGTCATTATGCTTATACAGGATGAAAATAATACAAAAATATTACTCTATAATTAAACTAATTTTATTATGAAAAAAATATGTACTATACATATTATTTACATTATATTATTAAAATAACAATATCGTTATTTCATACAGTGTTGAATTCAGACACTTTTCTCCGGGAGGGATTTCTGTGGCTCCGGGGGGGGGGGGGGGGGGGGATTGCACTTTTTGACCATTGAAAACCCAAAATCTCAAATCTTCCGGAGGGGACATCGCATTGCTCCGGGGAAGGGATGTCCTCCCCCCGGGCCACCCCCTGAAATTAACACTGATTTCATGTATACAAAATTTCAGCAAAAACTGAAAAACTTAAAACAACTTCAGTATTAAAATTTCCATGTTATCTTATAAAACACATCAAATATAACATTTCTTCATACAAATAGGAAACAATAGAAAGAAAATTTATGGAAGTACAGTAGAGAGCCGATTATTGGAACCCCAATTAACCGAACTTCCAATTATCCGAACAGCCAATTTCTATAAAAAAATGTTTTTAAACCGAACTTCCAATTATCCAAACAGCCTATTTCTCTCATTTTTTTTTTTTTTTTTTTTTTTTAGATTTGTAAAAGGAACTCTGTTCAACTTTTAGCCAAATACAATGAATTTTCTGCTCTGCAAGTTTTGAACTTTGAACTTTTTTTCCCCCATTTCATGGCGATTTGTCTGCATTTGTGAAAGAAATCCGGCTTTAACAGTTTGGTCCAATATAGTAAATGCCTCTTCTTTATCTTTCATTAAAGTTTATTCGGAATTTCTCGCGATTCTCTTATGCAATTTTTAGAGATTTTCCCGTTCTGCAGAATTTTTTTGACATTCGTAAAAGGAATTCGGTTTTAAAATTGCAGTAAATTTTGTCCTCTGCGATTTTAGTGTTTTTCTTTGCGATTTTCCAGAATAATAATCGCCAGGATGTCGATGCTCGGATTTGAGACTATGTACTGTATTGTTAAATCTGTATACTTGTTCTGTGAGAGTTATTAGAACACGTTGATATAGCGCATTCATTAGATTTTATTCAAAAAGTCTGTTTAAATAATAGAATAATTAAAATCATTCACAGAAAAAAAATTACAACGCAGAACAGCATACAGAATAATACTGAAACGAGCGAAACGAGGCGAAGTTGTCCGCCACGTGACGTAATGCGCGAGCAGTTAAGAAATCTTTAGAGTTGGCGCATCGCACGAATGGTACCGCCCTGAACTGAGCCAGCATTTTTGCACATGTGCAGCACGTCACTCCAAAGGCAGACTTGTACATATACTGCGCATGCGCAACTGTATAATTTTAATTTAAAATTCCGGCTAATTAATAAAATATTTGAACAAACGAATGTACGATAACAAATCTGTGGCCAAATATCTTTCATTTAAAAAAAAAAGGTGTAATTTGATGCAGTAGTTTCTTCTCACGGACTGTCGAAAGAAAACGCTTAGCGTTTTAAATATATAGATAATTATTCACGCATTTATATCACGTGTTTTAATTTATTTCTCTGTCAAAAATAGTAGATTATTCATTGAAATAACTGTAAATAATTTTAAATAACAAAAAAAAAATTCTGGTCTATAGACATAAATATGCGTTTTTTCTTTTTCTTTCTTTCTTTCTTTCTTTTTTTTTTTTTTTTAAACATGCAAAATTTCGTAGTTAAAGAACTTATATGCTACAAAACATACATTTAATTCATATTTTTCGTAAATTTCAATTATTATACGTATTTTTTTCAATTACGGTTCGAAAATGTTTGATAAAAATTTTCGTTTCGAAAAACAAGTCCGAGCCGAATTTGAACCAGGGCCGAAAAAACTCAAATCCAGCATGCTGCCGATCGCGCTACTGAGCTGCTTGCCAAAGAAGGAAATTTATCCGATTATGAACTGTTTAAACTTTGCGACTTATTTTCTCAAGACCCCCTGAGGGTTGCCTTTATGACGCTCATATATTTATGTACTAACTATACTCTATCGATACACAAATGTTCATCGCATTCGGTGAGACCAACCTCGGATCCTCTCCTTGTAAATATGGACAAAAAGAAACTGATTTTCTGAAACAAAAATTGTAAGAATATTTGATTTCTAAAGTAATAGTAAATTCAGTTTGCATTTCCATAAGTAACTTTCGCGCATGAGATTTTATTTAACTTCTTCATCAGAAGCAGATGTTTCGTTGGATGGCAGGTAAGTAAAGGCTGTTATTAAGACACTGAAAAAACTGACAAAAATAAGCAATTCCTCAGAATATCTTTGCATAAGCCTATGCTTAATGTGAAGCTTTGAATTTCCGGTAGCTTCGAGGAATCTTGTATGCTTATAAATCTAGTTATAACTTAAAAAATTTAAATTGCGGATTCTAAGATATTAAATGTTATGAAAGTGAGATTAAAAGACAATGACTTGAAGAGCTGACGTTGAGGCTCCTGATCTGCAGATTTTCTAGTATTTTCTTCATGTTGTTAAATCAAAAAAAAAAAAGTAAAACCCGACCATAACTGCCAAAACATCAGTGAAGCTTATTGAGACCCGAAAAGTTTTTGATTTCTGTTTGTTTGTTAGTCTGTCTGCTCCGCGATAATTGCCACGAAAAGCATCCGAATAGTTTATAAATATCCCTGTATGTTGGTGAGGTACAGGATTTAGCTGTATAATTTTGTTGTAAGTTTAGTTCAGTCATTCGAAAAATATAGAACATTTCTTTTCATGTCATAAGGCTTTTCTATAGCAATTCGGATGATTTTAAAATTTCCTGATTCACCGGAAAGAAAATAGCACATTTGAATAATTGATCTAAACGTAAATTTATGGATGCTAACTTTACGATATGAGTGCCTTAAATGTATCCAATCCTTTGAAAATTTACCAATATATTTATTAGAATTTCGAAATTAACTGTTTAAATTATTGGGAAATTTTACGCATCAGTTCGAGAAATATAGACATTTTACTTTCTCCATTTTTACAAATTTTTCAATGCATTTCTATTTTTCACTCTTTTCATTTAGTCATTGCCTAGCAACTATATTTCAAAGCATATGAAAAAAAATTAAATCTCACTATTTGGATACAATATTTTTTAGTAAAAGAGCTTATTTTCGGGTGATTTTAGTATGCTTTTTCTTTTGAAATAGATGTATTAGGATAAAAACTCTCTTTTAACTTACTGCAGAATGATCACCTAAACGCGTTTTCCAAACGAAAATTATAAAACGCTGAACTAAATTGGATCTATGTCTGGTAAGAGGAGCTTACATTTCTATAAATACATTTGTTAAACGACGATTTATAAGAGATGCTGATATTTCGCGATAAATATTCTTAAGATTGAATAAAGTATTCTGCACAAGGAAATGCTTAATCTAATAAAATTGCAATAGAAAACGCATCTATATATGCACTGTTAAAAATCTGCAGCATTCTGTCCAGTCATTCGACCGTTTTTTGAATAAACGGTTTCATAACCGTAATTTAACTATATTTTGACCATAAAATGGCCAATAATATGGTCAGAATAGTGTTAAATTACGATTGTGTAACCGTTTTCGGAAAAAACGGTCAAATGACTGGACAGAATGCTGAAAATTTTTAACAATGTGTATTCGAATCCTGGAAATAGCACAATTAGTGGAAATTGAGAACATACAGTTAAAGTGACAACGGGAGCTTCAGGAGGGCAGAACCCCCGTGAAGAAACGTACTTTTCATTCTGAAAAAACATTACAAAAATAAAAAGTTCATCAGAATATCATTGCATAAACCGTGTTTAATGTGACACTTCTAAAATTTTCGGACACTCCAAGAAATCTTATAAATATGGACTTTAAAAAAATTAAATTGAGCTTTCTGGTCTATTAAATATTATGCAAAATGAGATTAATGAACAATGACTTGCATAGCTGACGTTGAGCCCCCTGATCTGTAGATTTGTCAGTTTATGGATACCTTGTATTTCTATTCTAAATATTAATTAAGATTTTTAAAAATGAACTATTGTAAATAATTTTATAAAACTATTCAATAAACGAGAGATATGCTGCTAAAGCCTTTGATGATGTAATTTAAAAGTAAAAATTGAGTCTTATTCATGAATGTGAATAAAGAGTCGATTCATGCGTAGGTGTGTCTAAAGCAGGATAAGTTGAAAATAATGGAAACTTTAATCCCGAGGCGTTAAAACACTCTTTTGTGAAAAAGTACATTCATAAGTGCGTTTAGCTGAGAGAACACGGTGCAATGGGGTGCATGTACCACGGGTATCGTTTCTCTTACTTCTGTCCCGAAGGGTTTCAGGGATTATCTTCTGTTATCTGCATAGAGAATCTTTAATCTAGGCTCTGCGGCTTGACTAGGAAAATGATATCGCTTCAAGTAGGCCGAATCTAAGAGGGGTCGGGGGCTTTCGCACATGTTCTGTTACCCATATGAGCAAACGGAAGAGAGGCGATTTATCCCCATGCAATATTTCGTGCTCCCGGATTTTAATCCCGACCCTAGAGACCGGAGTGGTGAGAAGATAAAGTAGGTTGTGGATGGAAACGCCGGTTTGCGGAGAAGCAATAGGAAGTGCATAATTGAGTCTTTCAGATCTCAGAGATCTTGAAACGCACAGCTAAACGATATTTACTCAGGAAACTGTAATTTTCCGAGTGCACTTTGCAGGACCGAAACTGATTTTTTTCACCGGGGCAAGCATAATTTCTGGCATACCCTACCCTCTCCTTTCCAAAATAAATTTACAAATATGAAAGACTTATTTGGGAAATACAGGGTGTCCGAAAATTCCTGGACACATTTTAATATTCAATATAAAATCAAGTAATTGTCGTACAGGAATGCGGTTTGGACTAAAATACTTCTCAGGATGAAAAGTTTACTTCCAAAGCGATATAAATAAGCGTCCTATCTTAAATGGGAAAGGTAACCGCAAGATTAAAGGCGAGGTCACATCAATCAATGTCGCACGCCACGTAGCGGACGGGATTAAACTACAGGAAGATTCCTAACTATTTTCTTATTTCACACCACTAAAATTGTAAAGTTTTTTTCACCTTGATTAATAGCTGAAATGTCTCTGACAAGGCGAAGAAAAATTCGTGATGTCCAGTGCCTCTGGACTCCCATCTCGCTACGCCATTATTTTGCAATAAATGTGGTAAACTAAATTCAGTTCCATGAGTAACTAAAGATTTTGAAAATATGCGCAGATGGTAAATATCCTGTCATATATGACGTCACACTAAAAGCCCGCGTATGCGGTTTATCACCCCGTCCACAAGATGGCGCAACTGTGTTAATTCACGCCCGATTCCAGTATTAAGTTTGTACGCTTACTTATATCGCTTTGGTTTACTTCAAGTGAATGAAAATAATCAGTTCCAATTAGAATTTCGATCATAGATGGCGCCGCCTGTCTGTATGTTACCTTTCAAACATGCGTTTTTTACCTGATTTTCAGATTAATTTTGACGCTTTGACGCTGTAACACAGAAATGACGACTGCCAGCACTGGGAGTCGTCATTTCTGTGTCACAGCGTCAAACTTAATCTGAACATCAGAAAAAAACCCATGTTTGAAAAAACATACCGACAAGTGATGCCATCTATAATCGAAATTTGGAACTATTTATTTTCATTCACTTGAAGTAAACTTTTCATCCTGAAAAACATTTCAGTCCAAACCGCATTCCTGTACGACAATTATTTGATTTTATATTGAATATTAAAATGTGTCCAGGAATTTTCGATCTTCCTGGTAATCTTTGGTTTCTTTAGAAGTGGACCTATTGCAATCTCTCCATTTTTATATCTATCTATATATATAGTGCAAATCTTGTCACCACGATAATTTCCGAAATACTCAACCAATTCAAACTTAATTAGGACAGTGTGTTGATCCTGGAAGTATCTTGGATGAGTTCGTTAATCAAGTATGTGGATCTTATAGATTATTTACAGGGACAAACAAAAGCAAAGCTTGTCAACACGATTATGTCCGAAATATTGAACCAATTCAAACCTAATTTGTGACAGTGTATTGATCTTGGAAGTATCTTGGATGAGCTCGTTTATCAAGCATGTTGATCTTATAGTTTTTCTACAGAGACAAACAGAAGCAAAATATGCAAAACTTGTCATCACGATAATGCCCGAAATACTGAATTAATTCAAACCTAATTGGGAGAGTGTATTGATCTTGCAAGTATCTTGGATGAATTCGTTAGTCAAGTATTGTTCTGTAGCATTTAAGTGGAATGGAAAATCCGGTCCTGTTCAGAGCAAAGAGTGCGAAGCAAAGTATAATGAATACGTGACATTTTGCATAAATTTCGTTATTTATTTATTTATTTATTTTTTTGTACCGAACAGCGAACCAAACCATCTTTTGACGCCCAGAGCATATGCCCTGCACGCTGTCCCTAGTTTTGGTTCTGGTACTTTGATTCAAATCGCGAAATACTTTGCACGGTTTGTTTAGTACATTTAGTTTCAATTACTATTATTTTCAAGTGTCAGTTATTATATAGATTTTTTCCAAGTTTTTAAATTGTCATAACTGCATTTTATACAGGAAAAATAAAGATTCATCAAGTATTATTAAAATTTTTAATTGCGATATCCGTTCTTCTGACATTGGTAAAAAGCAGTTTTGATGTGTTATGATTGTATCAGTTTATAAAGTCAATTTATTAATATTTTAGCATAAAATTTAAAATTTTGTTCCAAAATCTGTCCGTTTACAAGAGGTTTTTTTCTAGCAAGGAAAACTTTCAACATTACATAATTTTTTTTACAAGTAAGCCGAAAGTACTTGTACTCACACGCCAAGTTCCAGATCTGGGACTTAATTTCTCTTCGTTAAAAAAATTCCCAAAATTTTAAAAATTACACTTTTAAGGCTTTGATATCTCTGGTGGAGCATACGATAAAAATCTGAAGTTCTGGATTCTGATAGTATTTTATGGTAGTTTTATGTACAAAAAAATTCAAGATGAAGATTTGACTAGAAGCTGAGATATAGCAAGGGCAATTTGTCAAAACAATACTGCCAAACTACTGTTTTATTGTAGTCACAGGTAAGTATTTATCTCAGAGTGTCATTTAAATTTATTTTTTATTATTATCTTTAAATAATAGTAACAGAAAATAAAGCCTTTTTCAAAGCTTAGCAATTAATTAAAAAAAATTATGCCTAAGACCTACATTTTGTATGGTTTCAGTAATTTTTGTTTTAAGTAATTTTAGTAACTAAAAAAAACCTCAAACATTTTAATAAAAAAAATAATATTTCATAAAAGACATGGGACAAAAAAAGAAAACGAATAAGGAAAGAGGAAAGAGGAAAGCTGTTAATGTTGACATACTTGTTGAGACATATCAAACGTGTCAAAACATATTCCTGCTTGTTGGTTTAAAAACCGCAATTGCAATGCTACTTGCCAGTTCCTGAAACTTGTTCCTAGCATAAGTATGTTCCTGTAAATGAAACAATGTTACCATGCATCAGCCTCAAGTAATTTTCAGAAAGTAAAGATATCCAAAACCCTTTCAAAGTTTATACTGCAGAAAAATGACATTGTTGCATGTGTGTATCATAAAAAGTGGTATCTTGGAATTATTAAAGAAGTGAGACTTGAACATAGTTATTCCGAAGTTCATTTCTATAAGCCAGTAGGGCAAAGAACTTCATTCAAGTTATCAAAAGATGACAAGATTTGGTTCCTTCCAACAAAATTTTGAGAAAGATCACCCCTATGGAACTGACAACAGTAGGTAAATGGTCGAACTCATAACATATCTCCTAAATTGTGTGAAGATATTTCTCAGATCTTTTTTGAACATATATAGCATATTAGTAAATTAAATACTTGTTATTACACTGTTTTCAACAAACCATATTTTGTGTGCAAATATCGTAATAAGAGATAAATCATCCTAAGGTACTCATAATAACATTTGTTGACATCTTGTCCTCGCCATATCTCAGCTTGCAGTCACATCTCCATCTTTAATTTTTTTGTGCATAATACTATCATAAAATACTATCAGAAACCAGAATTTCGGATTTTTATCTCGTGCCCCACCAGAGATATCAAAGCCTTAAAAGTGCGATTTTTGAATTTTTTGAAAATGAGGGATTTTTTTTGTGAGGAGAAAACAAGTCCTAGATTTGGAACTTGGCGTGTGAGTACAAGCACTTTCTGCCTATTTGTTAAAAAAAAAAAAAATGTGTCGTTGACAGCCTTAATTTCTAAAAAAAACTTCCTCTTGTAAACTACAAATTTTGGAAAAAATCTTAAATTTTATGCTAAAATTTCACCAGTAAGGATTTATTATAGGAAACTATTTTATTACTAGACTTTAGCCCATTTTATTCTGAACAAATTGCTTTAAATCCCACTCGAATTGGAAAAATAAAAGGTGAATTATTTACAATTCTGTAAGCCCTCGGAATGTGAGAAAATGCTGCACACGATGAAACAAAGATGGCTGCCATGCACAAACAAAAATTAATAACATTAAAATAATAGGTCATTTTGAACTTCCATCATGTTAGGGCTGTTGTACAAAAAAAATTCAGATTTTTTAAAAATGGTCAAGCAACCAATAACATATTTTCTGGACCACTTGAAATGGATTGACCCCTATGCATATAATAATGTGATAGATTGTCATTCTTGCAGATTTTTCAAATTTTCAACTAAAAAACCCATTTTTTTTAGTTTTGGCTCTTTTGTCGCCCAACATAGACTAATGAGTACGTCATCATTTTGAGTTGTACACACTTTTGTTGTTTGTTTTCTGGACATGTGACACTTTTGGTGATTTGACAGAAAACTGGTTTTGGAGTTATGACGTTTCATTAACAAGGATTTATCTATTTATTTGTTATCATCTGTAGATAGTACATAATTTTGGGTGAATGAATGAAGCTGAAAACATGATTGAATAATATTCTTTTATTTTGAATTTAGGTAACTTCAAGAAAATGCGTTCCTTTTCAATTTTTCAACTCTAGGCACAGTAAAACAAAACAGTTTAAATAGAAACATTAAGATTAATATTTGTTCCTGAGTGTTCCACAAATGGAAGATAAGCGCTCAGCTAATTAGTAAACTGCTTTCTCTAGATTCAACACGAAATCAATAACAAACCAAGGATTTTTTTTAAATAATATTTTAATGTATGAAAACCTTTATCACTTGTATCTATAAATTTAAACTACAAAACGTAGCTACGGTTGAAAAAGAACTAGGCGCACAGTACTTAATATAATGTTATTATCATTAAATCATAATTAAATACAGTTAAACAAGTTTAAATAAGTTTAATGCAACAGGTAAATAACAAACTTCAATCAGTCTTCTGGTTTGGTTGCAGATAAAAATATTTAGGTGCTTTAATCCAAAACATTTTTGAAGAACAAATAAAAATAAAAATTTCGGGATTATAATTTTATTAACGAGGACTTCAATATTTTTTTTTGTATTGTCTGCCAGGTAAAGGGATTTTACATCAAATCCTCTTGGGATCGTATATTCTTCGTATTGAATACATTTACCTTCATGAAAATCTCATTTCTTTAGGATGTTTTATAGACAAATGCACGAGGGTGATCTCATGCGACACGGAGCATCTTTATTTATTGCCTCTTCACTTTCATTTTAGTTGTTTCCTCGTTGAAATTGTTACCCCATTGTTCTTACAGCGACTTTATATCATAAAAATCCTCGTATCTGAGCTCATTAACATGGTAAAGAGGCCCTCTCCTCTTCGCCATCTGTATTAACGTGACGTATTTCTCTGGTAGGTATATTGGTGAGTATTTAAGATATTTTGCAATCTACTTCTCAATGACAGAGTCACCCTCGTTTTGAGAATGTACGTGTATTAGAAATTTGTGTGTTATACTTCGGATTCCGAAGCACTGTACTGAGCATGCATAAGCAACAAGCAAATACAGTGAAGGACGTTTAACACGAAACTGAAGGGACCGAAAAGAATTTCGCGTTAAAAGAATCTTAAAAAAAGAACAAAACTTACAAATATTTTCGATGTCGTCAAATTTTATGTAGATTTCCTGTTAAACTACTAATAAGTTGCATCCATTAGAATAAAAAATATTGTTTTTTTTGTTGTGGGGGGGGGGGGGGAATCAGATATCTTTTTTTTTTTAGTGTCTTTTTCTGCATTCTGAGATCTAGCTTCTTTGGACCAAATAAGCAAAGCTGTCTCTAAATCTTCCTGCTTAGCAGTTCTCATGCGCTTTCTCTCTGGCTTAAACATACTGCGCTCAAACATTAACGCATTGGGATCCCTGTTTTTTATTATTGTTGATAAAGTAGAATTGGCAATGCCAAATTCTTTACAAATTTCTGTTTTCGTCCTTCTTTTTCATCAACTGCATCAAGCAGCTTCATCTTCATTTGAAGCGAAATAGCAGTTTGTTTTCACACAGATTTCTCAGCCATTGTGCTCATAAAACATAAGTTAGTTTAGAAAAAACACGAAATTCACTGATTTTCACCCAAAATTCAGTATTTTTAACACAAAATTCACCAATTTCAACTCAAACTAACTAGATCGAAAGCGAATTTTTTTCGTGTTAAACGATTTTTGTTTCGTGTTAAAAGAAAAAAAAATGCATTAAACTGCATAATATACTGTTCGGACCGCTATATCATTTCGTATTAACCAATTTTTTGTGTTAAGCGTTTTCGTGTTAAACGTATTTCACTGTACTTATTTTTCTGTTGCCCAGAACAATTGCCGGAATAAAATCTTACATCAACGTCAGTGTTTTGGGCGGTTTCCTCTAGGGGTTTAAGATATCGAATCATACTACTTCCGATTCTGACTACACCATGTTTACCTTCTGTTTCATTGTAGAAGTAACATTTCACATTCTTTGCGCGCAAATGGCTTATGGTGAAATTATAACGTTTCATTTTACTTTTGTAGTAAAATGATGAGACTAAACCTCTTAGTGCTGCCCTCACTGCTTGCAGATCGTAGACAGCAACGTGTACTCCATTTGATTTATTTTTGTCAGCATCCTTTTCTTTGCAAGAGAGTCCTTTTTCTTTCTGGTTGATGTTAAAACGATCCTTTCTTCTTCAATAGCGTTTTTGTAAGATTCATAAAGATCTCTGCTGGGCGTAAAAACGATATATTAAATTCACCATTAAATATCCTTTTAAACGTAACGGAATTAGCAAACGGCTGCTGCTGTATCTCCCGGTCTTCTCTGTAGTCACGTTATAAGCCGGCCAGACATTTACCATACGCAATATACTCGGGACTGGTTTGAGTTCTTAAGTAATGGGACTCCACTGATGAATTTTCTTACGCTTTCCTTTATTTCAGTAGCAACCCTTGGCTCGTTATTGTGCTTACCTCTTTTGTCAGGTTTAACAAATCCTGATTCAGTCTTCGTAGCTAATGCTGTGTGGATAGGTCTGTTATTAAAATCAAGCGTAGTCGTAAAGAACGTTTTACACAGACTGATACGCTGCTGATTCACATCAAAATAATAAGCCATATTCATACTCCTCAAGTTCTGTGTACTCGAATAACTATATTTCGGTTTTATAGGTTCAGCATGCGCGACAAAAAATTCTCTTTGTCTTTGTAAGCAGGCGAGGTTCCAATAACAAGAAAAAAATCTCACCCCGAGTCGCTTTGTTAATTTTCGTACTGCAGCCCAATTGGCATTTTTTCCGCATTAGGTGGACCTATTTTCCTTGAAGAAAACTGCTTTTTTTTAGTTTTTGACGATGAAACGTGAGGTTTTCTAGATTTTCTGTGCAATTTTGCTTTTTTGGAAGACAAATTTTTAGAATTTTGTACTCTCTTTTGTACTTTCTTTTTTTCTTTCTTCCCTGCTGGTACACGATCCGATGAACTGCTACTACTTTCACTGTCATCAGGTATGGCATCACCGAAATTTGAGCCCGCATCTGAGTCGTCTATTTCACTTTCATTACTGGAAATAATACGCTCATTGTCTGTCAATATGGTTAGTCGCAAAACAGTAGGATTTGCAGAATCATACGAGGCTGCATAATGATATGAAACATTATTTTCTTTAGGCTGAGAAGTACTTAACAATTCAAAAGACTGCTGAGTGAAAATTTGTGAACTTTCAGTCAATACTGCTTCCACTTAAATTCCTCCTTGCAAACAGCTACCCACAACATGTAGATCGGAGAAACTACCTGAAGACTCCTTATCAAGTTCAAAATTTCTTTCTACATTGTTCCCTTGAGCATTATCACACCGCTTCGTATTTCCTTCAGGCTGAGATAAAGTGGCATCAAAGCTCGAACATTTGGCAGATGAAGATGAATTTCCGTTATTATCTTGTTCACTATCGTAAGACTCAGTATTAAACTTGACCTCACAGCCACTAGACGAAAGACTGAACGACTGTTTCTCCTCATCAGGATTCGCTAAAGCGAGTTTAACAAAAACATTATCTCGCCTTTTCCTGCATTGTATACTTTTCCTCGTTTGCAAAACCAAAAAAGACACATTTAGAGTTCCAACCAACAATTGTACCTAACTTGATCACCAAAAATGTCACAATTCAAAATATGAAACAGAACATATTTACACATGAATCATCTAGACTGTCACAATTCGAAATCATTTGGAAGATAACCATCACTTGAATCATTAAAAATGCCACAACTCAAAATAACGCACTTTTCAACTCACGTTCACGTATGAAAGTTAGAACACAACTGAAAATGTCGCCCTTTTCTAGAAGGGTCAGTGGCCATCTTGCAAACATAAAAAAGACACAATTGCTACCTGGTGGCTGGATTTTCAGTGCACTATCTGGCCCTTTAGGTGGTTGGTAAAGGCGTAAAAACCAAGCCGAATGGCAGCCATAACTCAAAAAACCTAATTTTTGAGTTGTGGCACTTTTGAAGCAAGGGTGCGACATTCTTAGGAGGAAAAATTCATTTTTATAGATTTTGGAACCATTGCTGCTGTGAACTACAATCATTTTGGTAAGAAGTTGAGTTTTGTACTTCGAAAAAAAAAAAAAAAAAAAAAAAAAGAGTGCGACGACACTTAGACATAAAATGTTCATCTAAGTGAACTTGTATGTCCAGGAAAAGGTATATTTCACTGCGCAAGCTTTCCTGAGGTTAGAAATATATATATTTTTTTAAGACTGAACCTCTAAGTTAGATTCTAATTCAGTAATCGGGAAAGTAAGTTTTTCCCTTCTTTAGTTCGCTGTACTAATTGTATTAAAGCATTCCAATTAATTCATCCTGTTCCACTGCTCGGTCCCTTTTATCATTTTTGTTACATGAACTGTTGTTTTGTTGTTAAAACGGTGTTATGGCTTTCTTTTAAGTAGAAGATCTCGAAAAGATAATCACAATATGTAAATCCTGTAACTTTTGAAAAGTTACAGGTATACAGTATATGAATTTATTTATGTTTTAGAAACATATCTTAGTATACTGAAACACATTTCAGCTGCTAAATGCATAACTCAGTTAAAACATATTTTAAATTAATCGCGTCGATAAATGGTAATGCTTACGAATTATTTTAGTGCAATCTTGTATATCATTTATAGAATTGATACACGACATTTAATATACTAAACTTTTGTTAAATTCAACACACAAGAAAACTGCAAACTCACTTTCAGCAATTATCGCTCGCAGACAATATTCTAACAGGATTCTTTTGTGTGCCGGTAAATTAACGATAAATGCTACATACTCCATACTCTATAGATAGCAGGTTGTCTGCACCTTAGTAGTACATATCAATTTTATTATGTTTGATTTAGTGCAACACCATTAAAATGCTCTGTAAACGTCCCCCCCCCCACCCCTATAGACCATAGTGAAAGAAAATTATTTTCTGGCTCTTTAAACAAACTGTAAATGCTACACACTCCATGTTTCATAGAGATCTGCCTATAGTAAACTTAAATAAACATCATGTCAATTTCGTGGTAATTCAAGTATATTTATGAAAGTTAGAAAACAGACAGACGGACAGACGAACCGAAGTCACAAGTACTTTTCAACTACAGTGAGCAAAAAAAGTATTACGCACGCAGACGATTTTGTGCATAAGTAACCATAGAAAGCAAATTTGATACTATTCTCTTAATTATTCATTTATTTAAATAAGAAGAAAATAAAAATAACTACCCATTTTCCTTAAACAGTAATATTACACATTTAAAAAAATAAATTAATATTTTCTCATACCTAAAAAGTATTTGCACAAGAAGCATTGACTGTTAAAAAAGGCATTAAATGTGAACATTATGCAAATGTTTAGCATATCAGTCCAGCAATACATTAGCCCCGTACTTTAAAGTCACGTAATATATTAACTGGAGCAGGGATTCTGGGGAGTTTTTGTTCTAATGGCGCCGAAAACGTGTGAACTGTCTGTTGCTACCCGTGAGAAGATCATATTTCTTCACAATTCTGGATTAAGTTACCGAGGAATAGGTAAAAAATAAAATATAAACTTTTCTAGTGTTCGTTATGTAATTAAGAAGAAAAAAGAAACTGGTTCGACAACAAATAAGCCGCGAACTGGGCGTCCAAGAAAGCTAAATACCATGCAAAGGAGAGCCATCATAAAAGAATCTTCAAAAAACCCTTTTCTAAGTGCTCGAGAATTAGCTGTTGATGTCGCTTCAACGTCGGGAACAATAATTGCACCACAATCAATTAGAAATATTCTTAATGATGCAAATATTCGAGGAAGAGCCCCTAAAAAAAAAACCCTTTATTAGTGAAACAAATAGGGTGAAAAGACTTGAATTTGCAAAAGCTTATGTCAGCAAACCACTAGCGTTTTGGAAAACTGTTATTTTTTCCGATGAAAGCAAGTTCAGTATTTTTGGCTCAGATGGTAAGAAAACTCTATGGCGAAAGCCAAATACTTCTCTTCAAATTAAAAACTTGAAACCAACTGTAAAACATGGCGGTGGTCATGTAATGATTTGGGGATGCATGCCTTTTAACGAAGTTGGCAAAATGACCTTTATTGACCGTAATATGAATGCTAAACAATATATTAATATATTGCGAGATCATTTATCTAATAGTGCTCTGAAATTAGGAATTCCTAGTTCATATTATTTCCAACAGGATAACGATCCGAGACACACTGCATATATTACGAGGTTATGGTTGCTTTATAATGTAAAAAATCAACTGAAAACGCCACCACAATCACAAGACCTCAATCCGATTGAAAATTTGTGGCATATTTTGGATGTGAAAATAAGGAAAAAGAAAATTTCTAATAAATCAGAACTTAAGCAAGCTCTTAGGGAAGAATGGCTGCAAATCAGCAGTGAAACATGTCACAAATTAATAGAATCAATGCCCAGACAATTACAAGCTGTAATTGAAGCAAAGGGCATGCATACTAAATATTAGCACTGTTTTTAACTTATAAATAATTCCTCTAGTTCTATTTTTATTGCTAGTGTGCAAATATTTTTTTTGGCAGAACAAATGCTACTTTTTTATGTTTTCATATTTTAAATATAATTATTAAGTCAGATATTAAATATGTTTATTTGTTTTGTAAAAGTATTGGTATTTTTAATTCTTAGTTGCTTTTTATTTATTTATACATATGCTACAACAAATTTACCTGGTGTGCAAATACTTTTTTTGCTCACTGTACGTTGGAAGTATTCCAACTAGTATAACAACTAATACGAGGGTCACTCTGAAATTTTTGAGATACAACTAGGTTTTTAAAGTTATAATTGCAAAATTTTAGGTGTGTTCAAAGTAGTCTCCTCCAGCATCAATGCACTTTTGTAGACGAATTTTCCACAGATTAAATGCCTCAAGCCATTCATTTCTTGGAATAGATGAAAAAATGCATTTATAGCTACATCAATCTCTTCTTCTGAATGAAAACGACGTCCACGTAAGTTCTTTTTCAGATTAAAGGATAACCAAAAGTCACACATAGCTAGATCAGGTGAATACGGCGGATGTTCTATCACTTTAATTCGTTTTTGTTTAAGAAACTCAACTGTTAATCCGGCTGTATGTGAAGATGCATTGTCATGGTGAAGCATTAGTCCACTAACATTCACTTCTTGTAGAATTTCTGAAAGCCATTTAGTGGTATACCAGTTTGCTGTTACTGTCTTCTGTCCTTCCAACTTGATGGCTTTGACCAATCCCATACTTCTGAAGAAAACGGCATACATCTCTTTTTTCAGTACGCGTTATCTTTTCACCATTGTGGGCGTGGGATCATCTTCAAAGACACATACTTTGCTTTCTTGACGTGTTGGAACGTCAAAAAACGGTATGTACGTTTCATCACCCGTTACAATTTTAGAAATGATGCGGTGGTCACCATCATTTAGCAATTTAAGAGTTTCTTTACTGATTCTGACACGCTCCTCTTTTTGGTGCTCATTTAGATTATAGGGAATCCAACGGCAAACTACTTTTTTCATATGCAATTCTTCATGAATAATTTTGTGTATGGCTGCGGATCCAATGTTAAGTTCCTTCTGTATCATTTGATAGGTACAGCGATTATGATCCATTAACATTTTTCGTATAGCAGACAATTATCCGGGATTATTGCCGACGGCGGCCTTCCTGTGTGTTCTTCTTTTTGAAGAAAATTGCAACCTCTGCTAAATTCTTTAAACCATCTGAATACAGTAGCACGAGCTGGAGATTCATCCCCAAATGTTAATTTCAACCGTTGAACGCATTCTTCTTCATTTAATCCTGCTTTAAAATCGTAAAAAATCATAGCGCGAAAATGTTCTCGCGTCAACTCTATTTTCTCTTCTGTTTAGAACTTGTTCTACGCTAAACAAGTTGAAGTAAGTCAGTAAAAAATCGTCTGCTGTGTCAAAATACTTTGTATTTTAAAATTAAACCGTTATTTTTATTTCGTAAATTCTCGTCTTCTCGTATCTCAATAATATCAGAGTAACCCTCGTATAAATTTTCTATTTAACAGATATATAATCAGTCTGAGATCATATCAGTTTATTTCTCATGCCATAAATAAACAAAAAAGCAAAGGTTAGAAAATTAAAATTCGTTGATAAAGGGTTGTTTATATTTAAGTTCTAGATTAGTCTATTTCTATATTTAGCTAGATAGACAGAATTATTTATTTTCCTTGGTAATGTTCAAAGCTAAATGTATTTCAGCGCTCTGAATGTAAATACAGAGCTTTGTGTTGTGTGTGATTTCACGATAATGAAATGTAAACGCTGGTACTTTAAGAACACATAAATATAACATTCTGTTGGTGAAAAGATATATAAGGCACTATAAAATATATTAGAATACATCTCACTTTTATGCTAACACACATTATCCAAAAGAAAATTCAAAACTACTCAAGGGAACTTTTTCCCCACTCATAGGGATATTTTTGTATCAGCGCCGAAGCACCACCCTTATTATTGAAAAGTAATTAAATTGAATAGGTAAAATAAACATGAATAGAATATTTAAGAATCAAACATAGCTACCACTTTGAGACCTCAAGGCGGGTTCAAAAAACCCTAAACAATAATATGCAAAAAATGGAGTTACAGTGGGAGTTAAGTACACCTTATTTATACTTCTATTAATATGTTTATATTTAGTTTTAAATGTTACAACACGATCCTTCTGGTGAATTCAAGTAAAAAAATTCTATAGTGATCAAGTATACTCTACATTGCTCATATGGACAAGTATCACATACAAAAGTAAAAGTACCAAATCTTAGGTCTTGGTTTCTATCATTTAGAACGAGGTTGTAGTTGATGAAAAGACTCTTTGGACCAATAGTCCTAGAACTGCTGACGAAGTTTCTGTATGAGACGCAAACTTTCATTAATACACAAGGACTTAGTTGCGATGGTTCTGGAAATTAATGAAGAGGACCGCCAACCAGGAAATGAGCTGACATCAAAGCATCTAAGTCAGCTAGATCAGACGATAATGCAGTGAGACAACTTGAATTTAAAAAGTATATATTTGAAAAAAAGAGTGAAAATCCCTTTGAAATTAAGGAGCCTCAGTTAGACATTCTCATTAACATTTGTTTAGCAATTTTAACTGCTTCTTCCGACAAACCTCTCAAATTATGTGTATATGGAGGAATGAAGGACACTCAATGCCCTTAATAGAGTTCGAAGTTTGCACGATGTTTGTTTTTTCTTCTCGACACAATATAAATCATAATCATTCCTTAAAGGTACCTGGCTGCTACTTTAAATTTGGAGCCATTGTCAGAGATGAACTTACTCTGATAGCTTTTTCTAGTGATGAATCAGCGTAATGCAGAAAGGAAAAATGTAGTAGAGATTCAGGTGTATTACCAACTCAAGGTGTAATGCTTTTGTTGCTGGACAGATGAAAAGGCAAAAGCAAGATTTGAATTTTTGTGGCAAATCTTTTATGAGCACATTTACGATAGAAAGTTCCAGCATAATCTAATCCTACTATGTCGAATGTTTTATTTGGTAGGCACCACTTTTTTAAAAGAAGTTACCTTCAATTACACAATTTCGAAAATACTCTTATTAAATAAGGCAAATTTTAATTTTCCTTTATTACTGGTGTCAAAAGCAAATTTTGCAAATAAAGATGATCCCAAGTCAGACTCGGGGTTGGACCGCAAAGTGTTAATCAAACTCTCTACTCGGATAATTGCACAATGAAGCTCTCTTGATGTTAAACAACCTGAAATTCAAGATGCAAATGGACAGCTATTGCTTATAAATCGAAGAAGCCACGCACATACACGGATCAATTTGGATAATGAAGAAATTTAAACCATAAAATTAGGCGATGCCATTGTTTGTGTAACATACGTACTAATAATATCCCCCCCCCTCCTTTTGGAAACTTTCTGATAGAGATGATGCATCAGTTAGGTTAAACTCTGATATTACACTTAAGGGCTGACCGGCCATCTGATGTTTCATTTAAGGCTCTGATCCAGCCAGGACCAAAAATCTGCAAATTGTTTGCCGATTGTGCACACGGCACAAATTTGTAGATATGACATCCATAAAGTACAATATATCCATATAGATAGTCCAGAATTCATTCCAGGAGTTCCATATTTCATATTCTCTACTTAGATAATACCATCAAATATTTCTCTCTGTACATCCGTATAGCGTTTGTTGGATATCCAAACCCGACATAATATCTACTCAAAGCGAATGTGTAAGTCCATACTCATCATGTCCTAGACCTAATATGTACGTATTACATAAGAATATATACATCACATCTACATAATATAGATCTATGGGGGAGGGGATTAACCAAAAGCTGAGAGTATAGCTAACAGTGAATCCAATTCAATAAAAAAATGTTAAATAAAGCATAGGGTAAAGTGCCCTAATTTCGTCCCCTTTCTTAATTTCGTTTCCCTTCACTTCTCCTGTTTTGCGAAAGTGGTGCCATTTATTAAGCAAGGCACAGGGAACGGAAGGTAAAAGGGGTCAGTAGTGATAGTTTCGTTCGCCAAGATGCATACATATTTTGAAAAAGGCGCCAGATTTCCTATTTTTAGAAGACCTGAGTTCTTATTACGTCGTTTGTATAACGTTATTTACTGTACTGTAAGTATTTATTTCATATTCATTGCATGTATCTTACATAGGTAAGATGTTGCCAGTAGCATACAGTGAGTTTTAGGACGCTCAATTCATCTTACGGGAACTTAAGCTCCGCCATATTGGAAAGTAGTGTGGTCAAAATTTCGTCCCCCTTACAGTTCTTATTTTCGTCCCGGGGACGAAATTAGGAATGCCTTTTCATGACATTTTTTTGAAAATGAAAATAAAGTTTAATATAAAATAAAATAAAATGAAAAAAGTTTAAAATAAAATTCCAAATGAAAATAACGTTTAATATCAAATGAAATAAAAAGTATAATAAAATGAAAAAAATTAATATAAAATTCAAAACAAAAATATTCATTTTACTTTAAAAAAACTTTTGAAATATTTTTATTTTTATTAAAAGAAAATAACATTGTCTATCGTGATCGTTGCAGTTGGTGTCACGGAATAAGTGGTATAGGGCTTTGCACGGGAGAATGGTCTTATAACCGTCTGTTTGCCTCCCCATTCAAGAGCAAAACTGCAACTTATCGGTGTCGCGTTTATGTTTCCTTTAAAACGTTTTATGCTAAAGCAATAGAAAATTCGCTGTCAAACCATCCTGGTAGAAAAATTGAGAACCAACAAATCGCACAACTTTTCAATGAAGCCTACGAGCGTGCCTGATCAACCATCATAAAACAGTCAAGTTGTTGTTGCCATCAGCCCTAAAGAGATCAGGGAAGTGCCAGTGATCACATCAGCAACTTCTGCAAGAAGAGGTTCCGCGACATTGAGCACTGGATCTCCACATAAAAACAAAATGAAATATTACCACGCGAAGAATAAACACTCAGCAGAAAAAAAAAACTTCTGGCACCCACCATTCTCAAGGGAAAGGAAGAATCAACCATGTAAAATGTCCAAACCTGATCTAACCAGCGATTCTTATGATGAAAGTGACTCTTCTATTGACATTCCTTATGATGATAATACAAGCTATAATGATAGCGACAATGATACAGAGTGCCCTCTCTGCTAGAAGCATTTTTCTGATGATAATCATGGAGAACAATGGGTTCAGTGCCTTCAATGCTGCACTTGGCCACACGAAATATGCTCAGGTGCCAAAAACAATACAAAATTTATATCTTCCTCATGTTTGAAGGGCCAATGTTTCGTTATGTTATTTTTCTACTGATAATTAGTACATTTCTTTGTGCGTTAGTTTAATGTAAATTAAATTACTTACTCATTTAGAAATAAATTTTGATTTAATGATAAGTTAAGCCTCGGCGCATTGGATTTTTTCAGGAGGACGAAATTGGGACCATTTTTTTTCTTTTTCCCTATATAGATACTTTTGAAAAAACAATTTTTCACATTGTTAAAAGTTTGTTGTATGATATTTGCTTATGTTTCTATGTGCGTTGGTAGTTAGTCTATGTAAAATCCAAATTTGGTAGGTTTTCACTGAAAATTACAACATTTAGGGCCTAAAAGTGACTGTGGGGGGAGAAAATAGGGCACCTTACCATAAATTTTAAAATTAATAATTTTTATTACTATAAATAATTAAAAAGTCATATTCTTGAATGAATAAATAGGTCGTGGAAAAGGTAAAAATGCTCTAACGCTCTAACCCGTACTGCAACATTAATTAGTCACAATATTCATTTTCTAAAAAAATCACATTCAAAAAAGTATCGGCAGATTTTATTTATGCCCCAGTTTGAAACATAAAAATGTTAATTTCACATTAAAAACATGCACAATTTTACTCTATTATTACACAAAATAATTCAATTTAGTCATTTTAAAATGTTTTCAGCTAAATAATTTTTGTACTTACTTTATTTATTCTGCAATCTTCATTGTCTCCTCTTTCGGCATAGCAGTGAAAGTCCTACCGTCCGTATTGACAGATTTTAAAAATTTAGTTTCTTCGAGGAAAAGGTGAATCTTTAATTCTTCCAAAAGTTGCGCGTAGTCCAAGGGCATCAGACAAATTTCACTTGTTTTCAGAAGATCACTAATGGTAGTCGCTTATTATACAATAAAACTACCCACTTGTGATCTCCGGAGAGCAACCAAAGTTGACGTAAGATCAATCCCTCCACCTGCAGCTAATTTCTATTACATTTTTTAGTTAGAAAGTCTTTCTGAAAAAAGAAAAAAACAATTTTTATGGAAGTATTCGCACTAGATAAAGTTTGAGGTGTGGGGTAGGAGAACAAGAAACTAAATACAATCCAAAATCTTTGTAATACTTTATATACAAAATTAAGATTGATTCACTAAAAAAATTACATATTTAAAATTTAAAGCCTATGGAAGTCAAGTACAGATATTGACATGATCTGTCAATTACATGACAGTAATAGAGAAAATCTTAAAATTTGAGGAGTTAATTCAAAATTAATTATGTGGCTAAAAATTTCTTGGTAGTTTTGTAAGATAAAGTTAAAAATCGCAAGTGCTACAAAGCGCACTGAAATAGAATATTAAATAAATACCTGAAATCATTCAAAGTACTTACTCACATACAATCCTGCTCGAGTATTTAATCCAAAAAAAAAAAAACTCAAACTATAAGCAATATGCGTCAAAAATAAACATCACTACAATTCTGAGATTCAGCCGTTGTCGTTAATGCTAACTTTTTCACAATAAATAAGTTTACTGCTGCATCTGCATCCTAATTCAACTGAAATTTTATAACAGTACACTTTTATAACTTTAACAATAAAGTTAAAAATGATAGAGCATAGATAAAATTAAATGAAAAAATCACTAGAGTTATGGTGGAATCTGTCCAAACAATAGTGTTTTGAATTGGTAAATGGATATCATTTAAAACCACTTGCAAAATAGCAGCCAGTAATAACGTTGCACATAATTCCAAATGAGGCAAAGGTTAAAACTTTATCAGGGATTCTCTTGTCTTGAATATAAGTAAAGAGACACAACAAATTTTACAAATTGCAACAAACTGCAGCATAATACTCCATTTCACAGACATCGCAAAATTCGTGCAACTCGATATTAAAGCAGGAGGAACTTAGAACACATCTTGGTACTTTAATTTGCTTGATAAGGTGAAGCCCTTTTCTAAATGAGATTCGCAGTTTATTCAGATCATTAGGAATTGGTTCATCCCATCTAATCTTATGCTTCCATAATTACTGATGTTTTCATAAATACTAGGCATTGAGACATCAATAACATTTTTCATCGGTAATACTGATAAAGTAAATGTGTTTGTTTTTGGATTCCAGTTGATACCGAGAGCCTTCACATCATCTTCAGAATCAATGGATCTCATCTGCTGTTCACCAGAAAATTCTTCAACAATTGTAGGAATACTCGACTTACACTTTCTCAGATTAAATCCTCCGTTTTTAATCATTTTCTTTAATTGATTAACAAGCTCAGCTGCTATTTCCTCCGATGAAGCTCCAGATAAAAGATACTCAACGTAAAAGTCATTCAAAGTAGCATGGGAGGCTAAAGGATAGTTACGTTTTTCGCCTAACGAAACTTGGTACTTGTAGAAAAAAATACAGTGCAAGTGACTGAGAGCAGTCGAAATTCAAGTACTGGATCGTCTAGAGTATTTCTCCCAAAATTCCGTTGCCAATTTATATCACCATGACTGTAACTTGACGAAACATTTATTTACGTCGGCACACACTGCAACAAGAAATTCTCTAAAACGAAGTAGAATTGGATATACACTGCTGGTTATTAAAATTGAAACACCAGTAAGGAATGATCTGACGAACGTTCAAGTCACATGACAGGAAGAAGAGGTTGGAATATGCAAATGATTAATATTTCAGCGCATTTAGACGACGCAGGCTGGAGAAACGACATCTGAAACACTGTATAAAAGAAAAGTTGCACAGCGGACTCCTCATTCGGAAAGGGCTTTGGAAGGTCGGCGTTTGCTCAGAATATCGTATTATGCCTCGAATAATATGAAGAAATGCTTACCAACAAGTGTCGGAATTCGATAGAGGCAGGATCGTTGCCTATTGAGATTGCGGATTATCGTTCCGCCATATCGAACATCGCACTGGTCGAAATCCTACCACTATCATGCGAATATGGAATCAATGGGTTGCTGAGGTTCATAGTGAATGACATGCAAAATCTCAACGCCCTCCTACGACTAAAGCCCGAGAGGACAGACATATTGTGAGGTCGGCGCTGCAAAATCGTACAACCACATCATAGATCATTAGTCTGGAATTTGGCAAGTTTGCAGCATGCCCAGTATTCCCTCCTACGGTGGGACGACGTTTGCAGCAGCGTGGAGTGTCAGCACGGGGACCATTACCGCGGCTTCCCTTGACAATGCAGCTTAAAGAGAGACAGCGACTCTGGTGAGCCGAACGACAAAACTGAATACAGGAGAGGCATAATGTCGTCTTTTCAGACCAGTCCCGGTTCTGCGTGCAGTATTCTGATGGCCGTGTACGTGTCTGGAAGTTCCGAGGAAAACGCTCGTCGCCTGCTTGCATTCGATATCGGCATAGGGGCTCTGCACCTGGCGTGATGGTTTGGGCAGCCATTGGGTACAAGACAAGCACATCTCTAGTTCGGATCGACGGTAATTTGAACGCAGATCGGTGCATTTCTGACATCTTACGTCCAGTGGTTGTGTCCTATCTTAGAGGCCTGCCAAACGCCACTTCCAACAAGATAACGCAAGACCACATATTGTACGTCATGTTCTGACCTTCCTCGATACACAGGATATTTTATTACTGCCCTGGCCTGCACGGTCTCCAAATTTGTCAGTCATTGAAAACATTTGGTCATGGATTGCTGAGAGACTGGTCCGCTATCCCTCTCCAACTAATACGGTTGATGCAGTGTGGCATAGACTTGAAGCAGCATGGAATGAGATGCCCATTTCTGTCATCCAAGCCCAATTCGACTCCATGCCTAACCGGGAAGGGCCGTTTTAGCTGCCAGGGGGGGGGGGCAGCTGTTTGTACTAGTTTCGCACCCCTGTAAACCCCCAAACTGCTTACAAATTTAGTCATTTTGTTTTCATGCCATACTGTTTACGTACAATAAATATCTTTTTTGTATTTTCTGTCTTTCATGGTGTTGCAATTTTAATGGCCAGCAGTGTAAATCTGTATGTACCCATGGACAATTATCAAGAAATCGTTGACGGGAAATCCAGAGGATGAATTAGACGAATCATAAAAAACTACACGGTGTTTTGCTGTACTACTGTATTCCCTTAAAGCAGCATGGTGAAGGAGGTCCTATGCGTCCTTTTTAGTGTACTCTGATTGAGGAACTAGCTCCATATATCCTAGTTCCGGATATGTTAACCAGGAATTTGTCTATATTGGCCATATTTCACAGGGCTAGAAATTAATGAATATTCTAAAGATTTTAATCTACGAAAAGCTGACTGTTTTGTATCACCTAATAGGTATAATGAAGAATGGAAAGGCAATTTCACAAAATAAATTCCAGTTTTATCTCTGGTATAAGTTTTTAGGAAGTGTTCCTCACATGCCTTTTCGGTAGTTGTTACTAAATTAGCGGTAGGAACAGAGTCCAGTTCCCAGAACTTATTTATTAATTGATCGTACAGTAATTGAACATTATTCACATGAACGACAAACGATTCTTTAGGTGCAGGAACTTTGCACACAATATTCCAACCCAGGTCTGGACGAACGGCAAAAGGCTTTCATTTAATAAATGAAAACATTTGACCTTTCAACATAGGCAATGCAATGTTAACACCAAGCAGAATGTCAATTGTAGACCTTTTTTACAAAATGTAGGTTCCACTAATTTCAAATCGCTAAAGATTTCAAGAGAAGAAGAATCTAAACTAACATGAGAAGTTGACACTGTTTTATGTACTACATAAACAGATGTAGAAAAATTGGAATTGGATGGGAAATGAGAATAAAAACTAATTTGTGAAACAACATTTATATAAGTGTCCGTAGAATCTAAACAAGAAATTACCACATTTGCTCTCTTTTTTGGTAGACATAGGCTTATAAGACAATCATTTGCCATTAAACAGACTTGACTTCCAGGATCAAGAAGAGCCACTCACAGTTGAACTCTTTTTTCAAAATCATTCACCTTTACGGTTGCTGTACCGAGTAGCACTTGGGGATCTGTGTCAAAACAGAACAACATAAAGTAATACTAAAGTTTATCACAACTTCACAAATTGAAATAGAACCACTGTTAGAACAAATAGAAGCAGCAGGTTTGAAAAATTTAGCTATTATAGATAAACCACTCGCAATAGCTGAATTTGTCACTAATTGAACACGATCAAACCTTGACTCAAAATTATTCTCAAAATGTACTCTCAACGTATTGAGAGTTTTTACATTTGTGACACTTAGTTGCACTTTTTCAGTTTGATTTACGATGAAATGGAGTGAAAAAATTAAATCCAACTTTATTAAACCTCACAAAAATCACCCGTTTATTTACAGAGAGCTTTATGAACGAATCACATTTACTTAATGTATGAGCATTGATTAATGAGCAATAAGCAATGATATATTTATATTATCATATTTATATTATTATATAACTATTTCGTAATGTTCATCAGTGATCGAAAGTGATTGCACTATTTTTTGTGCGTCATTCCTTAAAAGTCCTTAAGATTCTGTAGATTTTACCCCTTCCCTCATCCTGATAGTCTTTAATTACCTATAACAGCAGCTTTGAACAAATCCGAAAATGTAAACCATTTATCCACATTACGCGAAAGACCTGTAAGTGACAAAGTAGGTAATTTAATCTCATTAGAATTAGAAGTCACATTGATTATACCATCCCATTTACACTACTCTTCAAATTTATTCTATCAATAGTAGCTAGCATTTCATCTAAAATTTCAAAGGGTTATTCCCTTTCATTACTATATTTTCAATCTCATCAGCTTACATATCCGAAAAATATTACTGAAAATAGTTTTTAGTTCATCTCCATCACCAAATCTCGAAATACGTTTCATTTAGCTGAATCTAAAATATCTAATTCTTCCGTAGTTTTGTTTTTTAATCGTGTAAGCTCCAATTTCAAAACCTACTTTTGATTTAAATCAATATGTTTTAACATTCATTATGAATAACAATAAACAAAATATCGAAATCTATATCTATACTCATACTCATCATATCATATCATATCATATCATATCATATCATATCATATCATCATATCATCATATCATCATATCATATCATATCATATCATATCATATCATCATCATCATCATCATATCATATCACATATCATATCATATCATATCATCATCATATCATATCACATATCATATCATATCATATCATCATATCATCATATCATATCATATCATCATCATATCATATCATCATATCATATCATCATATCATATTTTCATTTCATTTCATTTCATTTCATTTCATCATCTATACTCATATTATAAAGAGGTAAAAATTGTTTATTTGTAGGAGGTAAGCTCTGGAACTACCGAACCGATTCCAAAAGTAATGGTATCAAAATGATGGTGTTAGTCCAACTTAGAACATAGGCTATATTTTATGTCGGTGCCACTACCCCAAAGGGGGTGCAGGAGCAAAAAACGTTCTAAAAACGCGATTTTTGCGTTACTGAAGGGCCTAGAAATATGAAATTTGGAATATTAGTTACTTATAAGATATAAATGATGTCTGAGAACAGTTCTTAAACAATTCGAAATTTAAAAGGTCTAAAAATGCACAAAAAGCGTTCTAAAAAACGTTCTAAATGGTAGTTTCTACATAATCTCAGGAAATACCATACCGATTTAAAAAATATTGGTGTCAAAATGATGGTGACAACGCTTGCTCCAAGATAGGCTATGTTTTATGTCGGTGCCACTACCCCAAAGGGGGTGCAGGATCAAAAAACTTTCTTAAAATGCGATTTATGTGTTATTGAAGGGCCTAGAAATATGAAATTTGAAATATTAGCTACTTATTAGCTATAAATGATTTCTAAGAACAGTTCTTAAACGACTCGAAATTTAAAAGGGGTGAAAATTCGCGAAAAGCGTTCTAAAAAACGCTCTAAATGGTGGTTTCTACGCAATCTCAGGAAATACCAAACCGATTTAAAAAATGATGGTGTCAAAATGACGGTGACAACCCTTGCTCCAACATAGGCTATGTTTTATGTCGGTGACACTACCCCAAAGGGGGTGCAGGGGAAAAACGTTCTAAATTCCGGTTTTTGTGTTACGGAACGGCCTAGAATCATGATATTTGGAATGGTACTTAGTTATAAGATATCAATGATCTCTAAGGGCATTTCCTAAAAAAATCGAAATTTAAAAGGGAGTCAAAATGCACAAAAAGCGTTGTAAAAAACATTTTAAATTGCGATTTCTATGCAATCTTAAGAAGTACTGAACCGATTTCGAATATAATGGCATAAAAATTATGCTGACAGATCTCGCTCCAAGTTAGGCTATATTTTATATCTGTTTCCACTACCCCAGAGGAGATGCAGGAGCAAAATGCGGGAAAAGCGTTCTAAAAACGTTCTAAATGCCGATTTGTCAGCGATATCTCAGGAAGAATCAAACTGATTTCAAAAGAAATGGTAGGAAATAGATGCTGACATACTCTGTTCTAACATAGACGCTATTCTATGTCGGTATCACTATCACCTAGACGTTGCGGGAGCAAAAAAGCGTTCTAAATTTCGATTTGTGTGATCGGTACGGGCTAGCAACTTAAAATTAGTCAAGGTACATATTTATTAGATATAAATGATCTTTAAAAACAGTTTCGAAAAAATTAGAAATTTAAAAAGGGGGTGAAAATGAGCGAAAATCGGTCTAAAAATGTTCTAAATTGCGATTTATACACAATCTCAGGAAATTCCAAAGCTATTTCAAAAGTAACAGTTGCAAATGAACGGTGATAGTCCCTGGTATAACATAGGTTATATTTTATGTTGCTGTCACTACCATCTGAGGGTTGCAAAAGCAAAACATGTTCTAATTTGCGTTTTAAGCACAACTGAGGGGTCTAACACTTTGAAGTATGGCATGGTATTTACTTACATGATGCAACTACTTTCTAAGAATAGCCGAAAGAAAATTCCAAATTTAAAAAGACGAAGTAAGCGAAAAGCATTATAAATTACAATTTTTATGCAATCTTATCAAATACTAAACCAATTAAAAATATAATGATGACAAATTGTTGGTGTTAGAACCTGCTCAAACATAAGCTATATTTTATATCTGTGCCACTACCACCAGAGGGTTGCAGGAGCTAAAAACTTTCTAAATTGCGATTTCTGTGATACTGAAAAGGCTAGAAACTTTAAATATGGCATGGTAGTTACTTATAAAATATAAATGCCCTCGAAGTACTGTCGAAAATAAATCCGAATTAAAAAGGGGTGAAGCGAAGGGGAGGTGTGAAAAGCATTCTAAAAAAGTCCTAAATTACGATTTCTATGCAATTTCAGGGAATATAAACCGATTATAAAAGTAATAGTGGCGAATCGATGGTAACAGTCTCTGATCCTACACAGGCCGATGATTCTACCACCTGGGGTTTACAGGAACAACAAACGTTCTATAAAAGGCCTTTAAAGCTTTCTAAATTACGTTTTTGTGGAATATTAAAAATAACAAACCGATTTCAAAATTAATGTTGGCAAATTAATGGTGATAGTTCCTAATTCAACATAGCCCTTTCTGTTGAGAGAGATGGTAGGACTTGGAATTTGACATGATAGTTAATTTTAAGATGTAAGAAGACGGTTTCTAAAAAATTCAAAACTTCAAATGAATACTTAAATGAGCGTATTAAATGAGCATAAAAGTTTCAAAATATTTTCTAAATTATCATTTATTTAGTTTTATTAATTTAAAGTTTCATTTCTGCCTAATGCAGTGTAATAATGATGTTTAATCAAACTGTGTTTTAAATAGTAATTTTTGAATTATTCTTAAAAGTAATAAGTAAAAATTTAGTTAGTACCTTTTAATAAAAATTAGACATATAAATATCACTTGGCATATTTCAAATATTACGCGAGCAAAGCTGCGGGGTTTGATAGTCATATTATAAAGAGGAAAAAATTGTTTATTTGTCGGAGATAAGCTCAGGAACTACCGAACCGATTCCAAAAGTAATGGTATCAAAATGATGGTGTTCGCCCAACTTAGAACATAGGCTATATCTTATGTCGGTGCCACTACCCCAAAGGGGGTGCAGGAGCAAAAAACGTTCTAAAAATGCGATTTTTGCGTTACTGAAGGGCCTAGAAATATGAAATTTGGTATATTAATTAATTATAAGGTATAAATGATGTCTAAGAACAGTTCTTAAACAATTCGAAATTTAAAAGGGGTGAGAATGCACAAAAAGCGTTCTAAAAAACGTTCTAAATGGTAGTTTCTACATAATCTCAGAAAATACCGAACCGATTCCAAAAGTAATGGTATCAAAATGATGGTGTTAGTCCAACATAGAACATAGGCTATATTTTATGTCGGTGCCACTACACCAAAGGGGGTGCAGGAGCAAAAAACGTTCTAAAAATGCAATTTTTGCTTTACTGAAGGGCCTAGAAATATGAAATTTGGAATATTAGTTACTTATAAGATATAAATGATGTCTAAGAACAGTTCTTAAACAAGTCGAAATTTAAAAGGGGTGAAAATGCACAAAAAGCGTTCTAAAAAACGTTCTAAATGGTAGTTTCTACATAATATCAGGAAATACCAAACCGATTTAAAAAATATTGGTGTCAAAATGATAGTGACAACGTTTGCTCCAAGATAGGCTATGTTTTATGTCGGTGCCACTACCCCAAAGGGGGTGTAGGGGCAAAAAACGTTCTAAAAATGCGATTTATGTGTTACTGAAGACCTAGAAATATGAAATTTGAAGTATAAGATACTAATTAGATATAAAGCATTTCTAAGAACAGTTCTTAAACAATTCGAAATTTAAAAGGGGTGAAAATGCGCGAAAAGCGTTCTAAAAAACGTTCTAAATGGTGGTTTCTACACAATCTCAGGAAATACCAAACCGATTTAAAAAATAATGGTGTCAAAATGACGGTGACAACCCATTCTCCAACATAGGCTATGTTTTATGTCGGTGACACTACCCCAAAGGGGGTGCAGGGGAAAACGTTCTAAATTGTGGTTTTTGCGTGACGGAAGGGCCTTGAATCGTGAAATTTAGAATGGTAGTTAGTTATAAGATATCAATTATCTCTAAGGACATTTCCTAAAAAAAATCGAAATTTAAAAGGGGGGTCAAAATGCGCAAAAAGCGTTGTAAAAAACGTTCTAAATTGCAATTTCTATGCAATCTCAGAAAATACTGAACCGATTTCAAATATAACGGTGTTAAAATAACGGTGACAGATCTTGCTCCAAGATAGGCTATATTTTATATATGTTTCCACTAACCCAGAGGAGATGCAGGAGCAAAATGAGAGAAAAGCGTTCTAAAAACGTTCTAAATGCCGATTTGTCACCAATATCTCAGGAAGAATCGAACTGATTTCAAAAGTAATGTTAAGAAATTTATGCTGATAGCCTCTGCTGTAACATAGACGCTATTTTAAGTCGGTATCACTAGCATATAGACGTTATAGGAGCAAAAAAGCGTTCCAAATTTCGATTTTTGTGATCGGTAGGGGCTAGCAACTTAAAATTAGGCAAGGTACATATGTATTACATATAAATGATCTTTAAGAACAGTTTCGAAAAAATTGGAAATTTAAAAAGGGGTAAAAATGCGCGGAAAACGTTCTAAAAACGTTCTAAATTGCGATTTCTATTCAATTTCAGGAAATAAAAAAAAATATTTCAAAAGTAATGGTTGCAAATCAATGGTGACAGTCCCTGCTATAACATAGGTTATATTTTATGTTGCTGTCACTACCCTCTGAGGGTTGCAAAAGCAAAACATGTTCTAATTTGCGTTTTTTGCATAACTGAAGGGTCTAACACTTTGAAGTATGGCATGTTATTTACTTACAAGATGCAACTACTTTCTATGAACTGTCGAAAGAAAATTTCAAATTTAAAAAGATGAAGCGAGCGAAAAGCGTTATAAATTACAATTTTTATGTAATCTTTTCAAATACGAAACCGATTAAAAAAATAATGATGACAAATTGTTGGTGTTAGAACCTGCTCAAACGTAAGCCATATTTTATATCTGTGCCACTACCACCAGAGGGTTGCAGGAGCTACAAACTTTCTAAATAGCGATTTCTGTGATACTGAAAAGGCTAGAAACTTTAAATATGGCATGATAGTTACTTATAAAATATAAATGCCCTCGAAGGACATTCGAAAATAAATTCGAATTAAAAAGGGTTGAAGCGAAAGGGAGGTGTGAAAAGCATTCTAAAAAAGTCCTAAATTACTATATCTATGCAATTTCAGGAAATATAAACCAAATATAAAAGTAATAGTTGCAAATCAATGGTAACAGTCTCTGATCCTACACAGGCTATATTTTATGCCGATGATTCTACCACCTGGGATTCACAGGAACAACAAACGCTCTAAAAAAGGCCTTTAAAAGCTTTCTAAATTACGTTTCTGTGGAATATTAGGAAATAACAAACCAATTTCAAAATTAATGTTGGCAAATTAATGGTGACAGTTCCTATTTCAACATAGCCCTTTATGTTGAGAGAGGTGGTAGGACTTGGAATTTGACATGATGGTTAATTTTAAGATGTAAGAAGATGGTTTCTAAAAAATTCAAAACTTCAAATGAATACTGAATTGAGCATAAAAGTTTCAAAATATTTTCTAAATTATTATTTATTTAGTTTTATTTCGTTTTATTAATTTAAGTCTCATTTCTGCCTTATGCAGTGTAACAATTATGTTTAATCAAACTGTGTTTTAAATAGTAATTTTTTTAAATTATTCCTAAAAGTAATAAATACCTTTTAATAAAATAAAATATTACCTTTAAATAAAATAAAAGTTTAGTTAGTACCTTTTAATAAAAATTAGACATATAAATATCACTTGGCATATTTCAAATATTACGCGAGCAAAGCCGCGGGGTTTGCTAGTACACTATATTTCTAAACCAGAAATGAAAAACCAAAAATATTCTCTAAAACTGAACTAATGAATCGAACACAATATGAATTCTGATAAACAACAATTACAAAATGAAAGAAACAAAATCACTCGCTCAAAATATTTTGAAATATCCAAGAGAAGAATAAATTCCTCGAAAAGAAAAAAAAAATACTCAACTTTTAAATTAAAAAAAATATTACTCGACAAATAGAATTATTTCGCCGATCAGATTCACAAAGCAGAACAAACATGAACTTCAAATTCCCGGCAAAAGACGGCCATTACTATTTATGTATGATTTTACGATAATGAACTGTAATCGCTGGTATTTTAAGAATACATAAATATCTATAATAAGGTTGGCGAACCTTTTAATAGTCGCGTGCCGTTTTTTTCTTTTTTTTTTTTTTCTTTTTTTTTTTTTTTTTTTTTTTTCAAAAAATATTTTGCATGACCTTGACGACCTAACTATAAAACAAATTTAGTGGATTGAAAAATAATGAATCAAAACTACTTGAAAATTACTTATTAAGATTTTTTTCTAATATGGGTAACATACACGTAAGTATTATACTGAAATAATTATAGAAACACTTTTATTTTAGAAATTAATAAAAAAATAATTTGATTAATTGTGTTGTATCGTGGATGAAAAATAATTAATATCATTTTAATGCTCAGTTAATTTTAACAGAATGCAAACTAAAATGGATTTATCTGGCAACTGCTCTCTATTTGATTTTTTATATTATTTATTTGAGAAAATAATGACTCACAGGTATAAATAGTAGGAAAAATTATTAAATGAAAAAAAGGCAGTTAATATTTAAATAGTTCTCAAATTAATTTTCAAGTTGCCATAATTTAACATCGGTATTATTTTTATTAATACATATAATAATTTTTCCTTTTTAGTAGTTTTCCAATATTTTCTTTGCTTGATAAATTTTCGAATCATATTGAATAAGATTAAAAATTCTTCAATTTCCGATTAATCAAATTTAGAATTAAATCAGGTCGTCTAAATTCGTGTATTTTGTGTAAAATCACTGTATTCTGATTTAGAGACATAATCAATGCCGCGCCGTGCCAAGAATATTCTTTCACGTGCCAAAAGTGGTACGCATGCCATAGGTTCGCCGACCCTGATCTATAACATTCTGCAGGCGAAAAGCTATTTAATTCACTATGAAACATCTTTAAGTAAATCACATCGTTATTCCTGAACACACATGTCCAAGTGAAAACTTCACAATTACTCAAGGGAACTTTCTCCCTACTCATGGGATATTTTTATAACGGCGTCGCAGCACCATTAAATATTTGTATAACTAATTAAATTGAATATCTAACATAAACATGAATAGAACATGTAAGAATTAAACATGATGTTTATTACACTAGACAGATCTAAGTAATCGCCAATCAAACGTTCCCTTGTACTGATGCTTGTTGACATGCAAATTGTGAAGTTAGGCACCCGGAAAAAAGAATGCTTTATAACTGGGAAAATATCGTCGTCCAAACAAAATTTGTATCCCGCCAACGATCAATTCGGATGCTCAAACGTATGGAATAATTAGAATTTCGCAATAATTAATTTGGCGTTCTATATACAAATGATGAAATTGTACCCACCGAAATAAAGAATCTTTCATAACTGTGACAGCATTGTCGCCCAAAGAAAAAATTTTATCGCTCGAAATATTATTTCATCTATTGAACGAACGAAAAATTTGTGAAGTTCTTTATAGAATTGTATTATAGTATGTGTATAGCGGGTATCATTAATGGTAGAATATATAACATATATATTAGGTCATTAAGTATGAAATGTCCGATTTGAAAGTGAAAGTTTGGTTCATTATATTTCAAGCAAGAAGTAGCATAATTATTCAAAGTAGGAGCCTAAACTATGGATACAATTTTGTCATCTTAAAGGTAGCTTGTTAATGCCAGCAGCAAAGAAGACTGAAGGGCAAGCGATGATAAAATCACGAAAGGTGTTTTCTTATTGTATATTGGGAATTAAACATTTTTCCTTTCAAGAAGAGATCCAATGCCTGAAAGAAATGGTAGTTAGTTGGGACAAGGTCTGAGGAATATGGTGGGTGACAGAGAGTTTATAAGTCTAGCTCCTGCGGTTTCAGCAACGTTATTCTGGAAAGATGTGGCCCAAGATTGGCCTCTTTCTATTCGCCAGTCTAGGCTGCTTTATCCGTAGTTCCCTGACCATTTCCTCTAATCGATTACAGTAGACATCTGCCGTAATCAATTGACCAGTTCTCATGATGTTGTAATGGAAAACATTAGCACTACCAAACTGACACCATTAGCTTCTTTTGGTGAATACTTTGTTTCGAGTCTATTATAGCGCTTCATCTTTTGTGCCGAAGGCTTTGAATTTTCGCAAAGTATCCATTTTTCATCGTATAATAATAATACGGTGTAAAAGTGGTTCGCTTTTTTGCCACGATAGCAAAGAGTGGCAAGCTTCTAAATGATTCCTCTTCTGACGCTTGTTCAATTCATCTAGAACACATCTGTCCAGCTCCATTACTTTTCCGATTAGTTTTAAATGGTTTAATATGGTTGGATCGATAACGCCATTCCTTGCTGCTAATTCAAGCGTCATCTGATATGTATTCGCTTCGACTACAACTTTCAGCTCATCATAATTTACCTTGGTCTCATATCACCCACATGATTCATTTTGATAATCAAAATCACCAGATCGAAACTTCTCAAACCATCGGTATACTGTGCGTTCATTAGCAACATCTTTGCCAAACATAATGTTTAACTAAAAGTTTGCATACTGCGTGGTGTGCATGCATTTTATAGATCATATACAGGGCTACGCAAAATAATTTGCAAACATTACTGTGTATGAACGTAAATTGTTTAAGGAAGTTTTTTAATTGAGTTATGCATTTCCCAGCTGAACTGTATTTAATATGCTAAGAAACTTTTATAAAATATGAATAAATTCAGGGCTGCATCAAAGAACTGAATACATTGCCGTCTATAGATAGTAGTTTTTGAACGTGCGTTTTCAGTTGTGTTGCGTGTTTTTTCCCCTTAAATTAAATTTTAGTTTAATATGAGGAGTGTATTAAAATCTGTAGCTAATATACTAGGCTGTACAAAATTATTCCAGTGCATTTCCGTCTATTTGAAGAAGTTGCTGAAAGTGATTTTCCGATTTTGTGATGCGTTTTGTAACAGCTAAATTTTAGCATATTATGTAGATCATATACGGAGCACATACAGTCTTGCGCAAAATAATTCGAGTATTTTTCTAGCTATAGACGGTAATTGCTGAAATCTGGTTTCAATTTTTAACTTTAAAGTTCCGTTGCAGTATTCTGAAAGTGTTTCATGATTTATGTTTGACGCATGATTTTCCTTTCTTGATATTCCTATTACAGTAGGACTCCTTTGCTGTATACCATTTTGTATTTTTTTCTGAATGTGTTTACTTTTCTTTACAATGGGTTTTGCATATTAGATATTCATCGTACATAAAGGTTTTTGTATTTACATTATCAGATTTTTAATGTTGTGGAAGGTTTTTAATACGTAAACACCGCTCCTCCCTTATCTGCTTCAATACTGCAGAGTGATATCGCAGATCTCGATCAGAAAGCGACTGTCTGGGTATGGTCATTCTGGGATAAACTAGATATATGTAAGTAGTTGTAAGTAGATGACAGACAAATTATTTTATTATCGGCTATTACCTCTGTAATTATTTCCCTTCAGGCAGACGATATCTCTATTTCGACCGAAAATGACCACCCCGGGAGAGAGCTCCTATCTGACCGAAAACCCGCAGAGTATAAAGACAAGAAACTTCATCAAGCAAAGGGGGCAAATATCATACTCGGGCGCATCGAACTGTAAACGTCGTCATTCAGTAGCGAATGACCGGGGCTGTAGAAAGCCGGGGCGCTCTGTGGAATCCCCCCCCCCTCTTCTCCCGAGATTAAAAGGAAGGGCGGACGGCGGCCTTTTCCTGTTCTCAAGCCTCATTAACGATTTCGGTAAAAGTTCTTTCGAGGCAAAAGTTTTCTCATTTTCAAAGTCGAGGAAAATCGAGTTTACTAAAAGAAGAGCGACAGTGGAGTTTTCGGACTAATTTTCTGCAAAAGGTTTTGAGCATGCGCATGGGTAATTTTTTTTTTCTACAGTAATTTTCTTAGCGTTTTCATCTAATTCTTTATGTTTTTGAATAATTAATAAAACTTATAAATTTAATAATTTTAAGTTGAATTTCTAAAGTGGTAACTCGGTTTAAAGAATTTTTCCCCAATGGCTTTTAAGTTTATTGCATAATTATTTATCACACATAAAATTATAGCCTCAGGAATTGTAAATTGAGGCAAATTAAATAGGAGTATATTTAAGGAAAAGCGTAAAGCAAGTTTAAAAAAGAGAGAGTGCGAATTAAATAAAAGGAGTTGATACTTATTACATAATCTTTAAGTAAGGTTTAGAAAAAAAAGTAAGCACAATTTCTCTAAACTAAAAAAAAAGTAACTAATGCTGTCAAGACCGTAAATGACTTTTTTTTCGACCGGTAGTGGGGTCTTTCTAGGCTAATGTTAAGAAAAGTATTGCATATAAAAATATCAATTTGGCAGTTCAATGAATGTTTGAGAAATGGTATAGATAAACGCGCTAAAGCAGACAGTTTTTAAATCGAAGAATTATTTAAAAAGCTGTTTAATGTTGCAGTCGGTCAAAATAGTTTAAGATGGCAATAATTTTAGGTCAGATAAAAAAAATTTTTATAGGAATAAAAACTGTGTATAACAGTTAACTCATATTTTCCAGGGACATGCTTGACATGCTTGCGGTGTGTAGTGGTCAATTATTTTTTTAATTGGACTAGTCTTTTGGGGTTTTTTTTAATTTTTTTATTCAAAATTCCATCATTTCAATACAGATTTAGTTTATTTTTTTGAAACGATCATTTTTTATATCGATAACAAATTGTAAAATAGCGCAAATAATATTATTAACTTCCAATTAAGAAATGTATTTACCCGTGATTATTAAAAACAGAACTAAAACTTTAGAATAATAAGTAAAATTACGTCATATTTAAATGTCCAAATAATAATATTGGCAAACAATTTCCATTTAAAATATATTTACACGAGAGATTTTTTTCATATTTCGATATGGTCGAAAATGTATTTTCACGTTAATAATGAAAAGAAAAAAAAAAGAAAACTTTGGTGAAAATTATGTCAAATTTGAAAGGATACATTTAAAATGTTTTATTAAAACAATTTTCTGATAGCGTCGTTATAAAATTTCGGGAGGCAGCAATATTGTTTACTTCGCCATTTTATATAAGCTGATTTTCAAATGTTTAATTGATCTTGTTTAATGAATCACGAAAACAGTCGTTAGCTGTCTCGGCAACAGCTCATTCGGCCTTAAAATCGAGTCAAAGGAAAATGAATGGAAACCCCATTACAGACCATCGCCACTGGTCATTTAGTTATATTTCAATCTTCCGTAAACTTTTTAAAGGAGATCAAATTAACGTGTTTTTAGAGTCTGCGGTATTTGAACTCGGGTTGGCGGGTGTAGCTCATAGGGAACAAAGCCCCCCTAGTCTTCTAAAAAATAACACATCTTCTACTTCTGTTGTAAATAATTGTAGAAAAAATAAAACCAAAATCAATCGATGAGGCATAACACTTTAAGTTACTATAATTAATGCTTTACAGAGTGTTTCATAAAATGTTTCCTTATTTTAAAATTAAATAATACATTAGCTGTAATAAATATAAAAAAGATGAGATTAACCAAAGAACATAAAAACATTAAAGGCGTTTTCAGAAAAACATCATTTTCACGAACAATCCATATGAGTCTATATGCATCTCTGTCTCCAAAAATTATGATTATATATTTATATAAAACCGATTGCCTTCAATTTATGTGATCATGTGAGCGTAAGAAACAATCAATTTAAATATCTAAACTTTTCCTAAAATGTTAGTTTTTTTATTAACATACAGAAAAAATATAAAAAAGCAACAATATGATAATTTGAATGTGTACCACTATGGAAGGTTTTACGTTATGGATTTGCTCATTACATTTTTGATATGCTAAACAGTATATTTATGAAAACTACATTTTTTTTTTTCAAGAACACCCGTGCAAAGTTATTGCATTATTTTTTTATTCTAAAAATTGAAAAGAAATTGCATCGAAATAAAATATTTAACAAATGATGTTATCTTTAATGAACTAATTTATTTGAAAAAATCCGTGTGATACTCATTTTTGATTTACTTAAAAAATTAGTCTCAAATATAGAAAATAATATAGTTATCAACATTTTAAAAAACACAGGGTTATCCAAAAATGGTTAGACACATTTCAAAAAATCATAACTCGAAACGTAATTAAGCAAAAGCAACATTTTTTCTTGCAAAGTACAAGGTAATTCTCTGAATTTGTTAAATGTAACTGTTTCTCTGACCTCCAAGTGATGCTCGTAAGCAATGCGCTGTGAAAGAGACCACGGTGCTGCATTAAAATGTGTCCAACATTTTTTGATGATCCTGCGTATAAAATGAAGAAATACTATTTTTTTGCGTCTGTTTGCTTTGTTGCTAAAATAAAGCTCGTATCTCTTCGTTTTATATACACTATGAGGAGGCCGATGTTGCATATAAAGTGGTAGCGTAAAAACTTCAATGAATCCGCTCTCATTAAACCAAAGAAATATTTATTATAAACAAAAAGTTTTCAAAAAATAAAAATTCTGGGACAAATGAGGTTCACAACAATTTGTCTTCTAAATAGCTTGTAGGCACTAGTAATTAATTAAAGAGTCCAGCTGTTACGCCACTGAATTACATCCACAGGAAAGTCAGCAAGGATTTCTCAGTCAAACTTTTTCTCGTAAGTCAAGAGTAGCTTTCTTTTCTATTCACTTTCGCAGTGGGTTTATTCACTATTACTCCTCTTGGGATGAATTCTCGGCGAGTCGCATCTATTCAGCCTGGACTGTACAGCTCCTGTTTAAACTTCCTTAACCGGAAGAGTACAGCTATGCCGGCTTTCACTGAACTAAAATCATCGGGTTGCCCAAAGAATAAAAATTTGCCTTAGAGTTATGTGTCTGAGCCTCCAAACTGGAGTCACAATTACATTTCAAAAGTTCCTTAGAATGCCCTTGCATTCCCTTATATCATCGCGGCATTTTCAATGTAAAAATGTAGAGAGACAAAGTAAGTGACTTGAAAAAAAAAAATCTTTTCATTGTATATCGTGTGGAGTATCCTGCGAAAGCTTTTGTGACGCTGAATTCAAAAATACATTTCTTTTAATTTTAGGTATTACATTTTCAAAAATATTGTCGAAAATGTAGCAGAAAAATATGTCCCCCCCCCCATCTAATTCCTAATCTACTGAAACTAAAATTATGAAAAAATTAGAGGCAGTAGACGTTAATATAAACCTTGAAGGAAAATTATAGCGATTACTCTAGGTTACATAGTTTTTGAGAAAATCGCATTTTTCCGTTACACATAAATTTCGATTTATGGGCATACAGCAAAGGTGTTGAGCAGCACTGGAGGTACCTATCGTAACAGAAGTATAAAAGCATTATTGATCATGATTTTCGAAAAAAATCATCGGTAATTAGCCGAGATATCTAGTCGGATGTGTCAGTCCTAAAATTTTCTTCCATCTCATACATGCTAATACTTCCTGATAAATGCAGCACAGCAGAGCCACCGGTTAGGTGATTTATGCCAAAATTTAATCAGGGACAACTTATGTGAACTTCTCTTTGAATTTGAAGTTTGATGGAAATACGTGCATTAGTTTTTGAGATATATCTATTTCAGAAACCGTGAAAAGTTCTGCATAGCAGTGGCACCTCTTGGACAATTTACACCAAAAACTTATCAGGATCAATTTATATCAGGGACTAACTGGATATAAAGTTTGATGAAAATTCATGCATTAGTTTTTCAGATAAAGCTATTGCGGAAATCGTGAAAATTACAGCATAGTAGCACCACCTGTTGGGCGATTAACACCAAAAACTAAACAGCTCTAATTTATATCGTGGGCTAACTGAATCTGAAGGTTGATGAAAATCCGTGTTTTGGTTCTTGAAATATAGCTATTGTGGAAATCATGAATAATGCAGCATAGCAGCACCAGCTGCCGTGGAAGGGCCTTTCATGTATCGTTGGAAAAGCCTGTGAGCACTTATTCATGGTATGCACCTCCGGTGACCCTCCACCCACTTCCAGATCTCGGGGGGGGGGGGGCACTTTTCTAAATTTTGCCGACATCCGCCATGTGACATATCGTTGGAAAGGCCTGTGACCGCTTATTCATGATATGCGCCTTCGGGGTCCCTCTCCCCACCCACCCACCCCACCGCGGGAGGGCCTTTTTCTAAATTTTGCCGTCACCCCTCATGTGACATATCGTTGCAAAGGCCTGTGACCACCTAATCATTTTATGCACTTCCGATGCTCCGCCCACCACTTTCCCCCCTGGGGGGCACTTTCCAATATTTTGCCGACACCCGTCATGTGCCATATCGTTGGAAAGGCCTGTGACTGCTTAATCATTTTATGCACTTCCGCTTTTTTGCACCCTTGGGAAGGCACTTTCCTATATTTTGCCGACACCCGTCATGTGACATATCGTTGGAAAGACCTGTGACCGCTTAATCATTTTTTGCACTTCCGGTGCTCCGCCCACCAATTTGCCCCGGGGGGGTCCCTTTCCTAAATCGATATACCGGAATATCATGATATAAATATGCCGACTTATCATGATATTTAATTCTAGACATCGCCGAGCCCTACCTTCAGCTGAGAAAACGGCTAGGGTTGCCATAAATGGAATTTGGCATGAATCGTGATAGGGTTATCAGAAACAAATATTTATCGCCAAGTTTGGCGAGATTTTTTTTTTCGAGAAATTTTGCAGACCACAGTCATCTGTACCCGATTCTTTAAACCTTGAAAATATTTTGGTTTCTGAGCTTTCTAAAGGTAAAGAACGCTTTTCGGTACCGTCGGGGACTCGGAAAAGATTAATGTATATTTTCGTTAGTGGTTAAATGATATTTTCGTAGATAATGAAACATTTGTCTTTTGTCCAGCATGCAGATTAATAAAGTCTTTTGGTGGACTCAAAATTTATATTATTTATTTTGCAAAAGGGAAATGTAGAAATTATGTTTTCAAATACATGTGTTAAGTTAATTGCACGGAATCAAAAAATAATTTTAATTATTCAGAATAAATTTATTACACAATTAAAATTATTACAAACAGAGTTAATCGCTACCACATGTACAAACTTTGAGGGGTGGTACAGCTCACTAAAATAAAAAAAAATTGTATAGGAATGCTGGGTTGCAATGCACTTATTCAGTGACAAATACAGGGTTTTTCATTGCAAGTCGAACACGTGTTTCCGTTCCCAACTTTAACGGTAATGAAGATATTTTACCGATATATTCAAAAGAATTACTTTATTTTGCGTGAAATGTGGTAGATATTACAGGAAATCCACTGTAATTAGGTCAATGATCCATACGTACTGTGAGCTACGTTCTAAATTACTAGGAAATGCCTATTGTTTGAACGCAGATCGTAGCCATTTCCAACAATTCTTAGGATGTTATCACGTTTAATAGAAAGTAAAGCATGTCTGTTGAAAATATCGGTAATTTTTTTTCATTATTGTTGAGGTTATGAAGAAAAACTCGAGGGCTCGACTTGCAGTGAAACACTCTGAATTTATGACTGAATAAGTAGATAGCAATCCCATTTACCTATCTTAACAATATTTGCTTTAATGAGCTATGTACCACTCCACAACATATTTACACGCGGTAGCGAGCGAATCACCATGTAGATTAAAGCATATTAAAATTATGTTACTAATGAGTTTTAGAAATACAGCAGTCTGCTTAATCCGCCATCATCCATTTTCATCTAGGGGTGACACGTTTTTGAAAGAATATTTATAGGTTTAGATTTTAAGTGATGCCTAGATGCCTCTAGTGGGATCTAGAAGAGTTTACGTATAGTCATAGAAAAAAGTTCCACATCTCTCGGATTTTCTTATATGGTACACTGCAAATCCCGGCAACACGATATAAAACGCCAAATTAACACAAAAAAGGGACCTTCTTTTGAACGCGAAAAATCTGTCCGTAATGCGTTTCCTGGCGTTTCTAGCATACCTAAACATATTTTAATGCAGGTGCTATATAAAGTGTTCGGGTGCCATTGTTTGAAACACATTTTTCACGCATCGCTTTTTTGAACACATTCGGACCACGGTATATACCATAAAACATGTTTTGTGCATTTTAGATCGCACTTTTTTTTTTTTCAGATAACGTGATGAGTACTATAAGCTTCCAAAGATTTGTATCTCTTCTAAACAAGCAAGGACATGAGTTGACCTTCTCTTTTGGGATAAAATTGTCAAAAAAAAAAAGCTGTAACTCTCTTAATTTTTTTGCCTGAATATTAAACTTGACTAAATGTTGAATTGATATTTGTAGAAGTTCGAATGTTTGATTATTTTTGGTTTTTGTGATGCAATAATGAATTTGTGTGCCACTTACTTGATACCATGTACTTTTTGATAAAATTTGTTCTTCATTACTTTTTTTTAGGGAAAACAATACAAAAATAAGTTTGAAAAAATATATATAATGTATATAATTTTAATTGAGGACGTATTAGCCCTACAGTCCTTGATAACTAAAAATGTAAAATGGGTCTAATTAAACAAAAAGAAAATATAAAATTGGAGCGAAAATTTGTTTAAATTAAACATGACTATTTTATACAAAGTGACTGGAAAGAAAATGTTTTTTATTACCCATTATGTATTATGTATAATGCAAAAAAAAAATGTAATGTTGAAAACACGAAAAGCATCAATAAAATTGCTTCAACCTTGTCTGTCGCAAATAAAAAAATTCGGCTTTCATTTTAAATACATAGATTTTCATTTTTGTATGATTATTCTTAATTCTAACGATTCTAATTCTATAATTTTGTTTTGTTTTTTTCATCATAGATGCCAAGAAATCGAGTATTAAATACACCGAAGGCTCGATGAAAAAAGGACCTACTCAAATCATCTACACTCCACTTTCATTTGAAGACTTTAAAGTTGGATATTTTTCCACACAAATATGAGATCTCAGGCACTCAGGCGTTTGTGTCCGTTTTTGATCTTTTAAGCTTGTTTAACATCATTTTATCCTGATGACGATCGCGGATGCAATTCGAAACGTAGATTTGTAATTTATTTTAATGTTTTTGTAATATCATTTATATGTTTTGTGTACCATTCAGCAAGTTGTGTTTACTTTGAATACGAATTATTTAAAATATGAGACCCTTTTCAGAAAGTACATAAAAATTTCAGGTTTCTTTGGTCAGTTTCTCAGAAGTCAAGCAATTTCCTTTCGAATTAAAGCATCTTCCAGAGTATACCACGGAAGTTAACATTTTAGTCAGATTTTCAGAATAATAAAAAAGAACAGAAAGACTCTTATAAAACTGAATTTTGTTTTGGGATTTCAGTTCTCCGAGAGTCTTTCTGTTCTTCAGATCTTAAAGACTCTACGAGTTCGACATGGATAGGTCTTGAAATATACCATGGCCTTCCCAAGTAGCACAAAATGGTTGAGACAACGTTGGCTAACTGTTTTCCTAAGTTGCCCCACAATAAGAAATGTCTGGCTTGCCATATAATTGGTCAACGAGTTATTTTACAATAAAGGTTCAACAGCGTTCCAAACCTTAGCTACTCAGAATCCTGTTCATATACGCTCCTGGGTAGCACTTTGAGCAGTATTAGTATATTCGCATATCAATCTTGCCGTTTCCCAATAGTTCCATAAACTGCCGACGGTGGTCCACTATGGTCCAATCTGTGCTATTGTACAAAGATACCAAAGATCCACCATACTATACCATAGAAGATATGGTATAGTATGAAGTTACTGTAACATTTAAGCTCGATTTATATCGCTTTTGTGGATTTTTAACATCAAGTGATCTGGTGATATGCTCAATAAGTGGAGAGTATTGTGTATAGTTTTAAGAGAATGGTATTCTAGAGGCATTGCAAGCACAGGAGCCATAACAGACTAATTTTCATGCAGTATAGAGCTCCTCTGTACATTGCTAGTTGCCTTCAGAAAGTGCTCAGGAGACGATTTTTATAAAAATTCAGTCATTAGTCTTTACAAATAGAGATTTAAAAAAATTATGTTTTTTGGTTCAGTTAATACAAGGAATATTTTCATAAAAAGATAGCAACATACAATACAGGATACATTCTCAGATTAGAAGGTTTTGTTCAAATTATGGCAGTTCACATTACAGAATTTGGAAATATTAATTCAGATGAGTAAACAGACACTAGCTTGGCGATAATGGCTAAGTCAAGTTTTGTCCGAAATCCTCTCTATCAATCAAATTTTTCTGTCCATATGTCTCTACTTTGATTATAAAACCGACTCTAGTGATAACATGAAAGATCTCATCAGTCATGACAATCAATGCATATCAAAAGAACTTTGTCAGAACTCAAAAATAGTATTTCGTGTCACGTCCCCAAAATTTAAACACTGACTGTTGATTTCAAGTTCGACTGTTGAATGTACTATTTTCAAATGTCAAAGGGTAAGTTGACAATTGTGGCCAACGTATTAAATAAGGTTTGTCTTGATGAGTTAACTCTATACTATAGTATATATTTTTTAAACTTCCAAATAAAAGAGTAATACGTTCCTTGGTGGTATTTCATATATAGGGTAATTTGCCCTATTATCGTCCCCCAGTCTCTTTTAAGCCCTTGGAAGTTCTAATTTTCAGTAAAGATCTACCAAATTAGAATTTTAGATACACTAACTACCCACGCACATAGAAACACAATCAAATATCGTTACAAAAAATTTTAACAATGCGAAAAATTGTTTTTACTAAAGTATTAAAAAAATCAAAGCAAAAAAATTATCCCAATTTCGTCCCCCCAAAAAATCCAATACGCAGAGGTTTAACTTATAACTAAATCAAAATTTATTTCTAAATGAGTAAGTAATTTAATTTATATTAAAGTGAGGCACAAAGAAATGTACTTATCAGTGGAAGAATAACATAACGAAACGCGAGCCATCCAAACATGTGGAAAAAAATTGAAAAAAATGTCATGAAAAAGCATTCCTAATTTCGTCCTCGGGACGAAAATAAGAACTGCAAGGGGGACGAAATTGGGACCACGCTACTTTCCAATATGACGGAGCTTCAGTTCCTGTAAGGTTATCTGAGCGTCCTAAAACTCACTGTATGCTACTGTCAGCATCTTACCAACCTAAAATGCATGCAATGAATAAGAAATAAATACTTACAGTACAGTAAATACGGTTCTACAAACGACGTAATAAGAACTCGTCTTCTAAAAATAGGAAATTCTCCGTCTTTAAGTTATGTGTGCGTCTTGGCGAACGAAACTTTCAATACTGACCCCTTTTACCTTCCGTCCCCTGTAACTTGCTTCATAAGTGGCGCCACTTTCGCGGAATCGGAGAAGTTAAGGGGGACGTAATATGGGCACTTTACCCTAACTGATTTTTCTTTATTGCTACATGTTGTTCCTATCTTTTCATTAAGACCCATACCAAGTTTCATAATTTCTAAAGACAGCAGGTACGCTGAAATTCTCCACTTTCCAAATTAAAAATATACATCCCGCAGCTAACGAGCAAGACAAGTTTTTATACTTGATTATCACTTGATCAACCCATGGTGATAAGCATTTCAACAATTGATTGAAATCAGCCTATGTTGACCGCGTAACAGCCAAGATAGTTAAAAGTACCGTGACCCGTCTTTTTCATTGGCTGGGATATTATCCTGTCCAATATACATCCAGGATTGTCTTTGAGTTCCATATAAGTTACCTTTATCAAAAGTAGTAGTAAAAACCTTAATGGTATTTAATTTTATTTTCGGACTTTTGATACAATGTTTGATAGCTATGCTTGTAAATCAATTTGCATTAAAATATTCCGCAAAACTCAATAATGTTTAGATGAAAGCATTCCCAACACTTCAATATGCTGCTTTTTACCCGACTGCCAAGAAGGGTTGTGTGGATTTCTTTATACCCTCGAAACATCCCAACGGCTGGATGGATTTTAATGAATGACGTCTCTATCGATTCGTTTTAACCGTCCGATGGTTATAGGTTGGATTTTGTTTTTATAAATACAAAATGGCGGTAGATATGAAAAATATATTTACGCACCCTATTGAGTGTCATATCATTGGATAGGTCTTTCAAAATGAAGACGATGTTTCATTGACTATTTTACAGTCAGAAGCTCCGTTTAAATATTATACAACCTGGAAATTGTGTAGGTAGGATCTCTAGCTTTACTGCAACTCTAAAAATCATAGACAGCTATAGGCCTCATCAAAACAGTGTTTACAGATAGGAACTTACAATTAAACATAACTTAAAAGTCATCAATACAAGAAAATACAAAAAACTTGTAAGTAATATAAACTAGTTGGATGTGCCAATCCCAAAACTTTCTTCTATCTTATACATCTTAATATTTCAAAAACTAGTTACACATGTGTACTTAGTTACACATGTGGACTTTTCAATATTATTAGTTCAATACTATACCAACTTTGATTTTCATCTTAAATTTCTGCTTCAGTCAATTAAACGAAATAAAAACAAGTTAATCTATATAATGATATTTGTTAAAATTAATAGTTTTGCGTTATTTTGTTGTTATGAGACGTTTGCGGATAGCCGGCTTAGCAGGAAGCGAGTTCCCGCCTTTGCACGAGCCGCCAATGGACAATAGTACTACGAAAAATCGAAAAAAAGTATACAAAAATCGCTATCACAGAGCCCCTTTACCGCGCGATATTTCCAAATTCAAGGAAGGCCTGTTGGCCAAAGCCAAAAACATGCACGAAAAATTTGGTTCAATTGTATGCATAATTTTATACACTTTTCGATTGTACAATAAAGAAAATGGCACAAACATCGCTATTACAGCGCCCCCCTTCCGACAGATTCTTTTCAAATTCAGGGAGGACTTGTTTGCCATAGCCAGAAACGTAAACAAAAAATTTGGTTCAATTCTATGCATAAATTCATACTCTTTTTGATGGTACAATAATGAAAATGGCACAGACATCGCAATTATAGCGCCCCCTTCTGGCGGAATTTTTCCAAATTCAGGGAGGACCTTCGTGCCATGACCAAAAACAAACACAAAAAATTTGCCTCAATTCTATGCATAACTTCACACACTTTTCGATGGTTCAATATTCAAAATGGCACAAAAATCGCTATTAAAGCGCCCCCTACCGGCGAAGTTTTTCCAAATTTAGGGAGGACCTGCTTACCATAGCAAAGAACTTAAAATAAAAATTTGGTTCAATTCTATGCATAACTTCATACATTTTTCGATGGTACAATTTTCAAAATCACACAAAAATCGTTATTACAGCGCCCCCTAGAGGCGATTTTTTTCCAAATTAAGGAAGGATCTGCTTGCCATAGCCAAAAACTTAAAATAAAAATTTGGTTCAATTCTATGCATAACTTCATACGCTTTTGGATGGTACAATATTGAAAATCGCACAAAAATCGCTATTACAGCGCCACCTACCGGCGAATGTTTTCCAAATTCAGGGAGGATCTGCTTGCCATAGTCAAAAATTTAAAATAAAAATTTGGTTCAATTCTATGCATAATTCCATACACTTTTGGATGGTACAACATTCAAACCTGCACAAAAATTGCTGTTACAGCGCCCCCTACCGGTGAATTTTTTCCAAATTCAGGGAGGACCTACTTGCGATATCCAAAATCTTAAAATAAAATTTGGTTCAATTCTATGCATAACTTCATACACTTTTGGATGGTATAATATTCAAAATCGCACAAAAATCGCTATTATAGCGCCCCCTACATGCGAATTTTTTCCAAATTCAGGGAGGACCTACTTGCTATATCCAAAATCTTAAAATAATAATTTTCTTTTATTCTTTGCATAAATTCATACACTTTTGGATGGTACAATATTCAAAATCCCACAAAAATCGCTATTACAGCACCCCCTACCGGCGAATTTTTTCCAAATTCAGGGAGGATCTGCTTGCCATAGCCAAAATCTTAAAATAAAAATTTGGTTCAATTCTATGCATAACTTCATGCACTTTTTTATGGTACAATGGCGACAGACACACGGACAGACAGACATTTTCTATAAACATGTTTTTTGGGATCTCTGACCCCTAAAACGTTTAAATCCGTCGAAAACCGGAAGTCGAGAAAAATTTCGATTACAATACTTTCTTCTATTAAAGATAGAACAAAGTAAAAATAGTTTCACATTGATGAGAAATAATTAATTAGTTCGCTTTTTACGTGGTCGGGTTTTTTTTTTTTATTTAATTTTTACTTGTTTAAAAAACTATATTTGAGCAAGTCTAACTGCGAGAACTGTGATGTTGTTGTCACGGCTTACAGGTAACCAGGAAACATAATTTGGATTACAAAAAATAACTCCACAAAAGCAGATGCGATGCACTTCGCACGATATGACCATGATGGAATGACTCGAGACAACTAAGATTTTCCTACAGATCGGGACACATTAAAGTACCATGCTAAATAAAAAACTTTATTCCCTACTATGGTAATACTAATACAGTCTACATTTTATCGTTAATTAGGCAGCAGGTACGCTGAAATTCTCCACTTTCCAAATTATAGACAACTTCAATTCTTCCTTCTCAAAAATTCTCCTGCACTTCGAGGAAATACTTTTAGAATGAAAACCCATACAATAACCAATCCATTATTCTTTTAACATAGCCTTTAGATTTCAAAGAGCGATTCCAGTGGAGACTCCAGCTTCTACCACATCTCAGATCATTAATGCTTCATTAGCAGCCAAGCACTTCAACCTAAACATACTTCTCCTCAAAACCCTTTGAATGTAATAGCTCAAATAACAATTGGTACTTTCTTACAACAAAGTCAGCACATGAATTACTACTAAGACTTGGTGGTCTCTTCATGGGCATTTCACAATATAGGAGTAAAGTGCACACATTTATTCACAGATGCTTCCGTTGTCAAGAGCTACGTCATCTTTCCAGTTTTTACCAGAATCCTATTCGTTGTGCCCACCTTGGCCTTGATCATTCAGAGAAAGATTGTCATAATCCCCTTCAGCTGCATCAATTGCAGCACATACAATAAAAATTTTAAAGCTAATCATGACACGCATCACAAATCTTCAGGCCCTGCTTATTTTACTATTAGTCACGCCTATGGTCACTACTAAAGTCCCCTGGACAGCAAATTTCAATTAATCTCAAATAGCATTAAATTAAACTATCAACTAATTCCTGTTCCTCAGAGAGATCTCATATTGCAATATTCACTTTTTTTCTCAACACAGATCCCCTATAATCAACTTTCCTGGTAATCTTCAATATACAATCAGCTGTATCCATGTGCCTAATTTAATGATGACCCAAGTTTATCTTTAAATATAGTGCAAGTATATCACAAAAAAAAAATCAAAATTTTTACATATTGATATTGTGTGGTAGTTTTGTGTATTTTTTCATCAAGAATGTTTTCAGATCCAATGTTCAATATTTTGTGTATCATCATAGTGCTTCTATTAGTGCCTTTTTATCGTTAGTGATTTGTGCTTATTATAGTGCTTCATCTTAAAGTAAATGGTTTTTGTGATCATCATTGTGTATTTTTTCCGTCTGCCGAGCCAACATTGATGCGCTGAAAAGTGAAAATTCAAAGTGTTATTCATTTACCATTGTCTCCATCAAACCTTTTCATCACTGTACTATCACAATGTTCTTTCTATTCATCGATCTATACATCTCCTGCCCAGTGTTGCACTTGGGTGGCAGTTGGCTATGTGAACAAGCGGACTTTATATCAAGTAGAAACTTCAAAATTTTCCGAATTTTTCACCAACGCATCCTTTAATTCCATCTTATTACTTCTACCCTATGTTTCAACTTGGTCGGTTTTTTCAGCAGACTGCTTGTGTACCACAAACACAGCCTGTAAAGTAGAGTTTTTCTAGATCAATACTACATTTTGCTTCTGTTTACCACCCCACCCTCTGCCGCGTTTACCGGTGTGCTCAGCTTCGGCTGAATTTTGTAATTTTTTATTACCTCAATGAAGGGACCGTGGGAGGAATCTATGCTCTACCGAATTGGTTTTCTCGTCTGAGCAGCCCATCATGGGAAGTAGCGGTAGCAGTTACAGTTGACAAGCCTTTACAGCTATCATTATATCCTTGTACGTTGATCCTTTCAACTATTTACACAGAGAACATTCATGGCATAATGCCTATTCAAAAATCATCAATGATGACGATGCGTAATGATTTATTTCAATAGCATTTTTACAATTTAAATTACTAAATTCAATGCATATACGTATATACGAGTCACATTGCATAAATATAAGGGCTGCTGCCCGAATTAAAGTGAGATTATCGAAAGTACATACTTGCTTGAAAAGGCAGAATTCTGAGCCTGCGGCGATAGAGGTCTCTGGATGACGAAGGTAAGAGATCTGAGCGAAACGTGGTAGTTGGATGTGAGCCAAGTTGAAGCAAGGTAACTGAAACTGTTTGTATCATGGAAGTATCCATAAATCCTCAGCGCCACCTGCACTTTTTACAGAAACTGAAAACAGCAATCAAGAATTGTCGGTGTGGTATGCTGTCCAAAGACGTTATTCTTTTGCATGATAACACCTTCATGTGGAATCCATGTGCAAATATTTGTTGCAGCGATTTCTAAGGGAAATGCTGAATAATCCCCTGTATAGTCCCGACTTCTCATCGGGCGATTGTCATGTCTTTGGACTATTCAAGAAAGCTCTTTACGGGATTCAATTTGTAAACAACAGTGAAATCCGGAACACTGAGAGCCGTTGAAGAATGGTTCCACGCCCAGCCCTGACGTTCTTTGCAAAAGGTATTTAGAATCTCGTGACCGCTGAAATGCCTGTTTCAACCTTTGCAATCCATTATGCTCCGTATGTTCTGTATTAGCTGTTCTGTATTAGCAATAAACTGAGACTATTAGAACAGTTATCAAACAGAGATCAGTATCACTATCATTTAGGTGATCGCTATATATTAGCAACAAAACATAACATTTTAGACAACTGTATATACCAGAACCCATAAACGGCTGTAGGACAACCCAATACCTAGTCGGCAACAGCTGATCTGTATATTTTCGAATGGGATACAAAATGATGCATTTTCAAACTGTTCACTTTCCTTTTCCAATGCATACCTCCACTGGTATCTAAAATCAACTTTACAAAGTGATTTTTGAAAATATCTCTAAAAAGTACGCAAGTCAAAGTACTCCAAATTAACGCAAATCAAAACAATAATCTACTCATAAAAATGAATTTGAATACGAAAATATACAGGCATTACCTCACTTTGAAACTCACATAGCAAGCATAACGGTTTTAAGGGAATGGTGGTAAATTTTAATGAAAAGTAGTCTTTATATTATGCGGGTTAAATTAGTTAACTGTTTAGATGTTCCGTTGTAGCACTCTGGAAGCAGCTGTGACTTCTTTTGCGGGTTTTGTGTGTAATGGCATTATACCTGTTAGTGCACATAGTGATTTGTTGAAGTTTTTCTGTACGCTCTAATGATAACGCACTACGCTCAGAAATGGACAATATCTTTGCATAGAACAGACAATTCTCAGACCATGTGAATATTGAAGTCTCGGAAACCATCCTGATGTTTCATATAATTTTTTTTTTCTGTAAAATTGTGATGTACCATATTTTTCAGATCACTCTAGATACGCCACGTCTGTGACATGCGAACTATGGCAAATTTTGGGGAACTTCTTCTATGTATTATCTTTTTTTTCTTTATATAAGTTATGAATGATAATGCTTTGTCACTCACTACTCCTTGAGTATGGAAAGCTATCCACGGTTTTAAGGGAATGGTAGTAAGTTTTGAAGAAAGGTAGTCTTTATATTATGCGGGTTGAATTAGTGTTAGTGCAGCGAATTTTTCACATGGGATTTGAATATTTTTTAATTTTGCCTATAGGTAATAAAATCTATAGCTAATATTTCTGAAACCTTTAATTCTCTTCTTGTGCGACCTTTTGTTATTAAAGCTAAATCGTCTAGGTAAGGAACAAAACAGACTGCTGCTCGTTTAAGAATTTTCAAAATGCTCTTTATAAAAACAAGCCATTGGAATGAGACTAAACCGATCGCTAAGAGCAGTATTCGGAAAACCAATGGATTTAAGCTAAATAAAGTCAGAAAACTTTGATTTTATAAGATGATGATTAATTATTGTTTAGTTCTTGTATCATTGCTTCTCATTAAAGTGAGTCAAATTCATTTTTAAAATCTACTGTTAAAATTTATGTTTAGCAGCTATATTGTTTATTAATATCTAAGTAGGAAAGGGCTTCTTGACAAGCTGTTTCCGTCCACTTTGCCTGTAAGAGATCATGCTTTGATGTACAGAGATTCTATGGTTTACAGACATAAGAAATAACTCTCTTTAGAATCAATTTCTCATAGATCTTTCCAAAAACTGCCAAGAGAATTTGTCTGTATGAAGAGGTTTCTGTATTAGGCTTTTGACTTTTAAAGGAAAAAGATTCTCTTATCTTCCAGACTTTTGGAAAATAATTAATATACAGTCGTATATACACTCATGTTTGTGAAAACTGCAACACCATGAAGGAATGACGCGATTGAGCTCAAAATTTCAGAGACTGCAAAGTATAGTGTGTTATGCAAATGCTTCTAATCAGAGCCTGATTACCAACGGGGCACACTTACACCAATAAATTTTAAAAGACATGTTCGCCTTATCTAAACGTCGTATTCATGTAAAATTTCTGCCATGAATGAGGAAAAATTTCCTGTTTCTTTTTACTAGTAAGAATGTGTCCCGTCGGTAATCAGGCCCTGCTTGTAATTTCAGAGTCACCACGCAAGCGTGGGCTGAGCAGCGCCCTCTGGACTGCTGCTGAAACCATATAAATAGAGGGCTGTAGCGAGACGTTGGAAATAGTCTATGGTTATCTGCTAGTGGTAAACGTCAGGTGAGACGTAATTGTACCGCTTCGACAAAAGAGGGCAACATTTCAACAACTGACGGAGTTTGAGGAGGGGATAATCGTCGACATGCGTGAAAGAGGATTTTCCTGTAGTGCAATAGCAGCTCCTGTGCAGCGTAACTGCAGCACAGTGATGCGAGTATGTAAGCAGTGGAGCGACAAGAAGGACAACTTGGAAATCTGAGAGTGGACACCGAAAAGTGACGTCAACGCGTGGTGATAGACATCTAGTGCGCTGACGGACCGTACAGCTTCATCTAGACAGTTGGCAGCACATTGGTCAACTGCTACAGGTGTATCAGTGTTTGCTTCTTCAATTCGCCGACGTTTGGTTGAAAGTGGACTGCGTGCAAAAATTCTTTTATACAGGATCCCCTCACTCAAAGCCGACAACGCCTGAGGCTGCAATGGGCTCACGAACATAGAGACTGGCATGCAGATTGGCAACAAGTGGTCTTTTCTGAAGAAGCCCCCTTTAATTTGCGATACCATGATGACCGCATCCGTGTTAGCCGCTAAGCTGGTGAACGCCACCTTCCGGAGTGCATTATCGAACGTCATAGAGGACGAACATCCGAAATTGTGGTCTGGAGTGCAATTTCATATCATGGACGATCCCAGCTACTACGAATTTTGGGTATTCTGAACAGAAACAGGTACACCAGTGAAGTGCTGGAGCCCGAAGTCGTTTCTTTCCTTCAAGGCATTCCTAGACCTATCTTTCATAAGGATAATGCACGCGCACGTCTTGCAAGGAATGTTCAAGACTTCTTGTCAGCAGAAAACATACAGCTTCTTCCGTGGCTTGCGTGTTCGCCGGAAATGTCGCCAATTGAAATAGTGTGTGATTTCGTTGTTCGACGTCTCGCTCATGATCGTCATCCTACAGTTTCTACAGATGAAATTTGAGTACTCATACAAACAATATGGAATGCTCTTCCCCGGCCAGACATTCTCATTGGCTCCATGCCACGTCGTATAGCAGCACTTACTGCCGCACATGGTGGCTACACCGAATACTGATTTCGGACACTTAATATTGTTTTTATTTTGCTTTGAAAATGTAATCATTTGTTTGTACTAATACCAGTCGTTTGTGTATTAAATTTCATTTAATTCTGATGATTCCTTCATGGTGTTGCAATTTTCAGAAATATGAGTGTATAAACATTTGCAGTATTATAATTTTCAAGTTTTTGTATGGCATTTTTACTATTATGTGATCGAAATTATCAGGTCCTGAAGATTTTCCTTTGTTGAAGGAATAGATAGAGCTTGATAATTCTTTATATGTAAATGGCTGCTCTGAACTATTAATTTTCAAAAATGGTGAATCTGTGTAGTGCAAAAGCCGAAGATATAAACTGTTATCTCTTTATGTACCGTGAATAGTTAATGAATTTCTGGCTATGAAATAAACAGAGCATATAATTATGATTTAAATTAGCTTTTAAAAGCCCCTTTTACAATTTTACCATAAGAATTCTTTTATCATAAGAATCTTATTCTTAATTGTTGCCCATGAAAGTTTTCTGTATCAGGCTTTCATTAGATTTCTTAGTTTTTGAAGCTGTTTTGACCGCCCTGTTATTTTTGTATGATGTATGCCATCCCTCTTTTTTCGGTACTTTCAAAATTATGAGTTACACACACTTCACATTTTTTATTAAAATCTTCTTCATTACGGGTATCCTCACTGTTGATGTTTCTGTTGAATATGACAATCTTTTGACCTGATACAATACATTTGACAGGCTATATTTGGTTTTATATCTTCTTTTCCGGAGCAAATATATCTGTGTAATATGAGCTTATCAGTGGAGATCACGGTTTAAGTATCATTTACTACTGAGAGATGGCGGGCAACCATATGTGAAATTATTACCTACCCTCTAGAACAGAGGTTCTGAAACTTTTTCAGTCACGGAGCACCATTGATATTGGAAATTCAACGCGGAACACCAAATTTCATCTCGCAGCTATATACTGTATTTAGTAAATAGAAAGACAGAGTAGCATTGACGGTACAAGGTAGTTTCGTAATTTAAGCTCGTAGGACATTAGCTTTTACCGTTTACATTTTTTTCTGCACTAATTTCCCATTGCAGACAAGAAAAAAAAAATTCAAAATAAATTCAGGGCAAATATTGCAGATCCACAATTTGTTATTCTACTAATTGACATTTGTTACAGATTTTTACTTGTTTTCGTGAAACAGAAATTTAATAAGTATGAAGCTGTTTTGATTTGCACAATGAGATTATATTTAGCTGAATTTCGGATAGTTGCAACTGAATGTCTTACTCTAAATGGAGACATGGTCTGTATTTTGTTTTAGTAGCAACGTATGCGGAGAATCCTGTTTCGCATAAATAAGTGGTTGCGAAGGGCAGAAGAATGAGTTTTGTTTTATCTGATAGGATTTTAAAATCCTCTTTCAGCGTAGACCAAAAATCTGAGACTGATTTCTCAGTTTGAAACTTTGATCGCTGTATCTGATGTCAAATCAAGCAAGCATTCATATTCCTCTAATGTCAGAGAGACAGTTTTTTTACTAGGTTGAGCAAAAAGTAATGGGAAATTTGTGAAAGTTGCGTTGTTATGAGCAAATTAACAACAAAAGCAACAAGGACAATTCTTCAAAGTAGAGACCATCATAGTCCACAACTTTCTGCCATCGTTCTGCCAGATTCCGGAGTTGCTGGAAGTACCATGGCGGCTCCTTGGAATCGAAAAACTCTTGACATACTTCTTAAACTTCATTAAAGGATTCTCATAGAAAGCTTTTAGAATCGTTAGACCTTTTCTCCAATAATGCCGGATCAACACACGCAAATCATGCTGTTCAATAGGCGTTTTGGAGTCGAAATTCCTGAACTCCTATAGATATACCACTAGTACTCCTATATGCGATAAAAATTCTGGTAACTATTAGATAAAACATTTCCCAGAACTTTTTGCTCAACCTAATATATAGTGTATAGTAATATAACCCAAACGTTTTCTTTTATGTTTTCATACTTTTGGAAAATAAGAGTTCAAAATATCAACTTCAAACTCGTTTAAGATATCCGTATGAATGTCTGATTCGTGCTCTTCTGCAAATCCTTTTGTTAATGGAAAACAATCCAGGTTTCCATTTTTGAATATTCTACACCATACTTCAGTTTCTTTTTAAATCCTTCCACTTTATCAATAGCAGGAAAAACAGTTACTGATTTTCCTTGAAGCGAGAGACATAAATCATTAACTTTTGTAAAAATATCAGCCAAATAACGCCAATTTCATTAGTTAACTATCAACAAAACAGCTTCTCTCCCAAAGCAAAATCATTGTTACTCATGAAGATTCTGACTTCATTTCTTAATTCAAAGAGGAACATTAAACTTTTACCACGGGAGAGTCTGTGTGAAGAAGTGAAGACGTATGCAGACTTCCCATATCATCACATAAGGTTTTGAACAACCTGGTATATTCTAAGGCTGTGATTTTAAAAAATTTATTATTTTAACACTTTCATCCAGGACTTCCTTTATAAAAGGTAGCATTTTCTTCATTGCAAGAGCATGTGGGGGAAGTACGCAGTGACTACTGCTGCACCCCTTGGCTTTTTCTTTTATTTTTGCGATTGCACCAGACATCTCACTAGTCATAGCTCTCTCTCCATCTGTGCACACATCAACACAATTATCCATACGATGCTATTATCCGCGAAAAATTCCTCTAATAATTTAAATATTTCTGTGTCGCTTGCGGTATTCGACAATGTCTTGTAGAGAAGTAAATCCTCTTGAAAACAGTCCAAATATGGATAGCGCACAAATACTATTAATATTGCCAAACCAGCAACATCGGTTGATTCATCCATTTGAAGCGAAACTTTGGTGGATTTTAAACGAAAAATTAAAGTAGTTTTCATATTCTCTGCTAAGTCTTCGATTCGTCGCGATCGCAAGATTGTTTCGTTTGACAAAGGAATTGTGTCTATCTAGTTGCAGCCTTTTCATCATTTCATCAATCGATAACGTCTTTTACAAGGCTTGATAAAGTTTTCATCAACAGCATGGGCTTTGCTAGCTATAGCAATTCGGTAACTGACCAATTAAGTTGCACCCAAAGCCTTTTCGTTGATAGTTTTTAAATGATACGATGTACATTTCTGCACTTTCCTGAGTTCTTTATACATCTTTCTGAAATTAGTTGGAGCTGGCAATCGCAAAACTTTCTTCTATCTCATACATGTTAATAAATCCTGAAAAATGCAGCATATCAACGCCACCGGTTTCTAACTGAATCTGAAGTTTGATGAAAGTCCGTGTATTTAGTTTTCGAGCTATTGCGGAAATCGTAAAAAATTCTGCATAACAGCGCCATCTGCAGGTCGATTTACACAAAAACTAATTAGGACCAGTTTATACCAGGGACTAACTAAATCTGTAACTTGATGAAAATTTGTGCATTAGTTCTTGAGACAGAGCTATTGCGATAATCATGGAAGATGCAGTATAGCAGCGCCACCTGTTAGGCGATTTTCACAAAAAATAATCAGCACCAAATTATATCAAGAATTAACTGAATCTGAAGTTTTATGAAAATCCGAGCATTAGTTCTTGAGATATTGCGGAAATCGTGAAAAATGCAGCATTGCAGCACCACCTGTAGAACGATTTGCACTAAAAAGTAATTAGCAACAATTTATATCAAGGTCTAACTGAATCTAAAGTTTTGTGGAATTCCGTGCATTAGTTCTTGAGATAGACGCCAATTTTTTTTTTTTTTTTTTTTTTTTTTTGTCACATACAGACTCACAAAGTGACAGAGTGATAGACAGACTCACAAACAGACATTTTCTAAAAACCATCAAATAGTGTTCAGGACCTTCTGAAACGTATAAATCCATCGAAAACCTGAAGTCAAAATTTTTCACGAATCCAATACTTTCTTTTTGTAAAGGTAAAAGAAAGTAAAAATCAGTTGGTGTATCCTTGCATTATGGATGGATCTCCTCAAAAGGACGACGCATTTTTGCTGGAAACATTGAACAGTTCGGCAAGACTTTGCCCCAATTTACGCACTGAGGTTTTTTATCAGTGGTCTCAGCGAACCCAATATCCAAATAAGAACCATGATACTTCCGTTTTAAAGTTTTCTAATTGTGGATGTGAAACTTGTATCCGAGGAAGTAGAAATATGCAACTTGTTCGACAATTCAAGAATTTCTGTTGCATGCGCTGCCAATAATTCATCCGAAAAACCATCTTGAACAGCAGCAGTAACAAATCTATCTACTTCCGCACTGCAATTAGCAAGTAATATGAACATTAGCTGTATATAACAACAGCTTAAATTCAGTAAAAAGTTTAAATAAGGTATTGCATCTTAAAAGATTCATTGAGGCAAAATAAATTTTTAACTTAATTTAAAGATTTTTTTCTTTAATAAAAAACAATGAAAAACTAGTAAAACTGAAGAGCAAATAAATAATAAAAAAATTGTTTATTCATCTTACCTTCTCGATTATGGATTGTTCGCAGTCATGAATTTATATTTTTTAAAATTTAATACGGTTCAGTCTTTTTAAAACAAAATAACTAAATGTCTGAATATATTTAAGGTGCTATGTCCCCTCAAACATCGAAAAAAATTCAAAACGAGTGCACACTTCTGAGATGTTGATGCTTCAACGTCTATTCCAATTGGCTTGGCAGAAGTTTTGATGTTTTTTAAAGTCCCCGTCTCCATTCAGCAATCCATTGAAAAAAAAAAATCGAGGTACCGCGAATCGAATCCCCGTATCACTAATTTAGTATTTGAAGAAGCCTGCACAAGGCAGATATTTTGTTATCAAAAGGAAAAATCTGAGAAGCTACAGAAAATCGATTTTTAAAAATGACAAATTGCATATAATAAATAACACCAGTCTGCATTTTTAAACTTTTTGTCAGATGATTTCTTATGATCAAGTTTTCCTGAATCAATTTTTGATGCTGATTCCGGAAATGACTTCTATTTTTGTCTTCCACGTCAGGATTTTTCAAAAAATAAGAAGTTGTGTTTTCAATATGTTATTAATGCAATAAAAAAAATATCACAATTTCATGCAAAGTATTTCATTAAACACTTTAAAAATACCGTAAAAAATATCCTTATAAGTTCATGATATTTCTTTAATAAAACGAAAAGCAAACAGTATTCAATTAAACAGACTTTCTTCTTTTTGTCTTTCTTGCAGATCCTCCTTCATCATTCATGTCCCTCTTCAACATCCAACAGTAGTCTATCGTCATATTTACATCCCATCTTCCCCAGTATCTATTCTCAATCTATTTTATATCCCGGTGAAAGCGCTCACCGTGCTCTTCACTGTAATGTCCCATATTTTCTGAAAAGTAGTCGATATGGGAATGCAGAAAGTGCATTTTTACACTCATATTACAGCCCAACTTCTTGAAAATTTCCAGCATTGTTTCAACAATATTCCTGTAATTTGGATCTTTCTTATTCCCTAGAAAGTTTTCTGTAACATATTTGAAGGTGGTCCATACGTCTTTTTCTATCTCATTCCTCGCTTTTTTTTCTTTCAAAATCTTTGTCCTTCATCAGTTTTTTGATTTGAGGACCAACAAAATTCCAGCTTTTAATTTTTGGTTTGTGATGAAAGGAAATTTCATAGTAAGGTACATGAATCAATACCCATCTTGTGGTAGAGCTTTTGCAAATTGCTCCATTAATCTTAATTTGATGTGTGATGGTGGGCAAAATGTTTGGTGGGTTTACGAGTCGTTCATGCCAATCAGACTGAATTCTAAAAGTCGTTAGATAAGTTGGCAAGTATCCAGAAGTACATTTACGTTATGTGTTACTACCACATAATGATTGTTCTCAGCGATGAATCTTCGAAATCAACTCGGGTGGATTGCAAACAAACTATACGTGATAGAAGAAAACTAAGAACAGTTTTGTAATCAGCATAAAAAATGAATTAAGGGCAGTCTTTGTTTTTTAATCATCTGATATCATCCAGACTAGTGTAATTAACATAAATTACTCGACTAGAGACATACACAGATAAGATTTATTAAAAACAGTTAAAATATAATTAAAAGTAAACGCTTCGGCTATTTCCATAGTCCCCATCAGTACACGAACACAGTCACAAAACAGCAAGACCAACAGCAGTGGCGTGGCGTGAAAATTGTCGGTGGTCATCGCAATTATTTAAGTTTGCGGTGAAAAATTATTAACTCTAAAATTCAATGGTTAAATGTTCAAAAAAGAAACTTTAAATCTTACCTTCACTTATACATGAACTCCAAATGTTCTGCTAAAACTGGGTCGTAGAGTTTTAAAAGCTTATTAAAAGTTTTTAAATATTGCTTGGTCATCGCCGCATCCAGCGATGACCGGACGCCACGCCACTGACCCACAGCAATCGAAAAACAGTTAAAATTACGGCTTAGCTAGGATAGCATAATCAGCAGGAACCTGGGTAGCTTCGTTAATTGGCGATTCAGCCAAAACAGTCATCCAACCCTCAAGAAAGACACGACTAATACATACGGGGCAATTAGATTCCACAATTTGTGCACTCTCAAAATCAGGAACATGATCAAACTCAACTGCATGCGCAACCAATCTTTATTGGAAGAATTTTTATGTTCCTTGAATCTTGCATTCAGAGAGCGTCCAGTCTCACCAATGTAAATCGAGCTGCAAACTTTACAAGGAATTTCATAAACGAAACCATTCAGGTCAAAATTTAAATATTTATGTTTAAAACTACTGAAAAAATTACCAATGCGATTTAAAGGAACATGAGCTGTCCTAACATTAACATCCTTGAGCATTGCTGAAATTTTTTCCGAAGTATTATTGTAATAAGGCATAGATACAGTTCCTATAGGATTCACACGCTGGTAAGGAGTGAGATATTGATCAGATTTACTTGTAAGTTCTGAAATAACTCTATAACACCAACGACGTGGATAATCATTGAGACGTAAATCATTAATTATCTTATTAATTTCATTATAAAAACTAACTTTGTCACTGCAAAATCTTAAGGCTCTGTTGTATAATGATTTAACGACTGCAATTTTATGTGAAATTTTATGTGAATATCAATAATTTGATTTTAAATTTAAATATTGCCCGGAGGAAGTACTTTTTCTGTAAACAGATGTTTTCAAAATAGGAATATTAACAATTTCTCTCTGGAGCAAAACATCAAGGAAAACGAGTGACATGTTATTTTCAAACTCTATAGTGAACGGGATTGAAGAAGAAAAGGAATTCGCTTTGTTTAAAATCCCCACAAGCTTATCTTCTTCAGCAATTATAAAAACAGCATCCACATACCGCTTCCAAAACCTAACCTTATTACCCAAACTGAAAATAATATCTTTCACCAAATACTGCGTAACAATCTCTGCCACTCTCACGGGCAGGGGGGAGCCTATTGCAGTTCCTTTTAACTGTTTATAAATGTATCCTAAAAAACGAAACAATTTGATGCCAAACAAAATTGAATGAGTTTAATAGCAATATCCATATCTAAATCAATAGCATTAGCAAAATCAGAGCACATGCTCTGAACAACGAGGTAGGCTAGATTTATTGGAATAGACGTGAAGAAAGAACCACATCCAAAGAAGCCATCACACAATTGTGAGGTATAATGAAATTGTTCAAATCATCAAGAAATTTAAATGAGGAATTAATACCGTAAAGAGAGGAAACGGTCATCGGTTTGAGAATAACTGACAAAAATCTAGATAATTTATACAAGGGGAGTGACTGTAATCAATAATAGGTCAAAGAGGAATATTAGGTTTGTGAGACTTCGGTAACCCATAAAATCTTGAAACGAGACCTGTATAGCATTTAAGACTTTTGGCAAGAGTAGGACAACATATATCATATAATGAACTTTATAATTTTTCAAATCTCGATTGAATGTTAACTAAAATGCAACTGATTCTAGAAATGAGTAAGCAACCAGTTTTATATGCAATAAAAAAATTTCCGATAATTCTGGAAAGGTGTCGAAGCTTCTAATTGCTTCTGCAAACGCAGAAACAGTAAGTCCAGCCTCTGTCTGGCTCCGTGTTATTTGGAACCCAATCGCGCCCGTCGACCTAATCGTTCGGAGTTTAACGTGGTTTACTTCGAACTCTGGATATTCTTGCCTAAATACGGGTTAGGTTTCCTTAGAAAGAACCCCACGGACTGCACACCACCTTCGGCCTACATCCCTCGTGCAGATAATCGACCATCATAAACAACACCAACACCGTGCGATCTGGTTCTGTGTTGTCTTCGGTTGCCGTTCGACGTAAATTTGTTTTGTCGACTGGCGGACGAGAAACTGAGACATTGAATACCGATTACCTATTTATAAATTCAATGTTTCGTCTGATCGGTGATAAAAGATTTATACTCGAATTTTTGTTACACACCGAGAGCGCAAATGATCATAATATTCAAATATTTTTTGTTCCACTTTTTTTTCGGAAAAATATTTTTTATTTTAAATTTTAAAATATATTTAATAAAAATATTTTTAATTTTAAACATACCCTACGTTTTTGCGAAGTACTGTTTGAGAAACGCTGCTCTAGAATCATCAGTGCTTTATACCCACAGTTGGTTATGAGCATTAAGATCTTGAATAAGTACAATATTTCTTTCTGAAACACTTTAAAATCGAATCAAGTTATTAAGGTCCTCATCGATATTGTGAGAGGGTATCGGTGTATTGAGAACTTATAGTCATTTTTATTTATTTATCGTAATGTTTACACAAACTGAATTACAGTGGAACCCGGTTAAGACGCTCACGGTTAATACGCGATCCCGCTTAATACGCGGATTTTTTCCGATCCCTTGAACATCGCCTATAAGGCTAATGCAAAAATATCACGTTTAATACGCGAACGGTTAATACGCGATCCCGCTTAATACGCGAGAGATTTCTGGTCCTTTAAGGCAAAAAATCACGCTTAAGACGCGAATTCATTGATCAAGATGCGAATTCCTTGTCTCCTTTCCAGTATTGACAATTTATCAGATTTTTTATATTAAAATGAAAAACAGCGACTTCAAATAGTAATATTTACTTTATTTAATAACAGATTAACTAAGGCGAACATTACTAATCGGAAATAGCGGTAGATATTTGAATTTTAAAAAACCCGCTAAATTAGAAACATTGGAATTCTTTGATCCCGCGTCCTAACTTTCTGTGTTTCTCGCTTCGTGTATGTTTTCACTGTAGAGAAAGACGAATTCAGGGTACTCAGATATGTCATAAAATTATGATTAAAGATGATTATACCTATTGTTAGTGAGGTTTTAAATGTAAGTTATATTCCTAATGTGTTTTATAATGCATATTAAAGGTAAATAAAAACAATTAAATTCAAAAAACCCGACTGCGTAAAAAGCGAACTAATTAATTATTTCTCATCAATGTGAAACTATTTTTTATATCACTTACCTATTTTTTTATTTACTTGTATTGATTACTTTTAAGTTGTATTTAATTGTTAGTTCCTATCTATAAACACTGTTTTGATGAGGCCTATAGATGTCTATGAAGGTTAGAGTTGCAGTAAAGCTAGAGATCCTACCTACACAACTTTGAGGTTGTGTAATATTTAAACGGAGCTTCTGACTGTAAAATAGTCAATGAAACATCGTCTTCATTTTGAAAGACCTATCCAATGTTATACCACTCAATATGGAGCGTAAAATTTTTTTTTCGTCTCTACCGCCATTTTTTATTTTATGGCCACTATTTAGAATTTATAAAAACAAAATCTAGCCTATAGCCATCGGACGGTTAAGACGAATCGATAGAGACCTCATTCATTAAAATCCATCCAGCCCTTCGGATGTTCCGAGGGTATAAATAAATCCACATACCCAGATATACGCGTGAAACACATAACCTTTCTTGGCAGTCGGGTAAAAAAAAAGAAACTCGTAAAGATTAAATAAATACGACTGAGGTTGTTTAATTCTTTTATGTTTTCTTTTCTTTTTGCTATGCTAACAATATTTTAAAAAAAAAGATTAATAAGGATAATTTTCTTTTATAATGAAAAGGATAGATTATAATGGCACTTATTATCACAAGTACTAAATATGATTTTAACAACTGGGTTGTGCTTTCAAAAGTTTAATATTTTAAATTTTTTACCTCTGCTAAAAAAAAAAAAAAAAAAAAAAAAAAAAAAAAAAAAGAAAAGAAAAAAAAATAGGCTAGCTTGAAATAATTTTTTTTATTTTTGGTTGTAAATTATTCTAGCTTGAAATTACTTTTTTTTATTTTTGGTTGTAACGTATTAATCTACATTAAAGCCGTTTAAATTCATTTTTTTTCTTATTTTCAGCAATTATTTTTAGTCGCTCCTAAAAAAATAATAATGAGTTAAAGTTGAATACAATTAAATTTCAATCTAAATATACCTAAAAGATAAAATTTTCAACCGTAAACATCTAACCGAAAGCCCTAAAGTTCATTTAGATGTGTAAATAAGCACAGTTTCTGCAACATTAAACAAATCACGTTTAATACGCGATCCCGCTTAATACGCGACTTTTGTCCACTCCCTTGAAACGCGTCTTAACCGGGTTCCACTGTATAATGCACCTGTGCTTGGTAATGAGCAAGGTTCTCGCTTAATATTATTTTAAAGCTGGTTGCGTTTAAAGAAGAATAACTTGCACATGATAAGGATAGACCTGATATACTCGTATGTCATATGACAATCTTGTAAACACGCTACGTTTAATTTATTTATTAGTATATAGTGAATAAGACCTTCTATCAGTGATTTCGTCTTTTGTAAGTTCCTCTGAGCTAATTTGAATAAGAAGCCTTTCGTTTTTCTTTTCGGAGACACGTTCTGTATGATTCAGAATGTTCTGCAGAAGATTAATGCTTTATTGAGTACGTAGTGTTTTTTCACTCTTGACTATCTGTACAATTTATGCTTTTAAATTTACATGAGTTATCTTTTATGCTGCAATTGGATGAATGATGTAGCTGTGCACAAAATTCACAGCAAATTCGGAAATCATATTTTAGTTTCTTGGCAATTTTGAGACACTTTGCCGCTTTGCCAACGATGACATCTTGCCATTCATTTGTATTTTGTTATTTGACAGATATTAAAATTGAGTAAACCTCTTTCCTTTAGCAATAGGTTTCCCGTTTGTATAGCCATTTCTACCACCTGATGGTATATATTGTCATCTTTGTGAACTCTTAATAACTGCGATATTTGCGACCCTGTTGTTAGTTTTAGGATAGCTTCTTTAAAGTAGTCTTCTTCTATTTCTTTTGCAATCGAGAAAATTATGATAATTTATCCTTTCTGCTTTTGTTCCTTCTATTTTTTCTGATATTTCTGTTGATTTTTTGTTTTACATTTTTGTACATTATCCTCCGATTCTCATTTGAGAATCAAATTTCGACTTCATATGGGGGCACAATCTTGTATTGTAATATCTTTCATTAGAAGCTTATTAAGTTTTTTTCTCAACTGATTCCATTGTTTCCTTTTTTGATTATCAATGAAGGCTATATCTTCTTCTTTGACTTTAATGCAAGGGAATATGACTCCGATAAAAAATGAAAGTTATTTTGTTGATTTTGTATGTCTGACATTGTTACCTCATACTGGTCTTGTAATTCTTTTATTCTTGCTTTCTTTTCTTTCAACAAATTTTCCATTGTCGCAAGTTGGTCCTCATAGTGATAGGCTACTTTTTACTGATACCATTAGGCTGCAGCTAACTGTAATAAATGACGTAGCTACACTGCAAGTCGAATTAATATTCGTTTACATACATGTATATATTCGTATTACTTCGCCCGTTATATGCACAAATACGTATGTCCTGAGCCTGACAGGAATATATTTTTTAAATGTATAATATTAAAAAAAGAAAAAAATTATATAAATTATTGCATAGCCTTTTCAATAAAATAATATAAAATTATAATAAATTGTATACAGCATTATTCAAACATATGAAAACTAATTAAAAAAATGAAAGTACATAATGTATTTTTAATGCAAATGTTTTGTTTTTCTTTTTGGATATTTTTTATTTTACTTTAACTACGGAACATCATTCCTTACTAATAATTTCCTAGTAAATGTTGCAAAGTTAAATTTTACGTATTAGACATACATATGTACTTCAGTGCATATTAAAAATGTATACAATCTTTAAAACTAGTCAATCTCGATCAATCAACAAAAGAAAGAAGAAAAAAATGCATAATTTGATCAATTACATCTTAATGAAAATTTAGCATGAAGACTAACTTTCAATTATTAAGCGTGAATTATTATTTGAATAAAAGAAAGCTTCAACACTATGTAACTTTTGAGAATATAATACATAAGTAGACTTTAATAAACGTTTGTAAAATTTTATGAAATAAGCATTCCATAAGAACCAAAAATTAGTTTCACAGTTGTTTCATAACCATTAATTTTGCAAATATGTATCTTAATAAAAACTTTTAAGCAGTACCTGCGAACTATACTGTACGAGTTTTTAAAAAATCTCGAACTGGAAGTGATTTACAGAACATGTTATTGTGGTGAGAGGCAGTAGCTATGCGGTAAATCTTTTAAAGTTAAAAAAAGTATGAAATATTAAACTTAATATTTGTCCAATTAATGATTTTGTAGTTTTCTTAATTGGGAAAACCAATCAAGATGTCGAAAATTAACAAGAATTTGCCTACAACGAATGCAATAATTAACAAAACTTCAAATCAAGCAGTCAGGAAAACACAGGTACTAGGCTGCTCTAAAGCTTTCTGTGGCAGATACTTAATTACATCGCTTTTTAAAATTAGAGAAAAAGAGTTTGAAGCTCTGAAGAATTAATTAACAAGAGTAAAATTTTTCGATTTCCCTTGTTTCTGCTTTATTTGCATAAATTAAGAAGAAGAAAAAGTCAAAGGGATTTGGAATGCCACAGTACACCACGTGTTTCTACTACCTCTCTATCTCTCTCTCAAGCTCTGTTTATTAAAAGATATTTTTGAGAACTGAATTTTTCGTCTTCAGCTTCCTAAATCCCCCTGAAGAAGGAAAAAAAAGTTAAATCTCGACTGAGAAAAATATTCTAGTGTTTAATGCTAGGAGCGCGCCAACTTGTAAACGCAATAAAGACATATGAGGTGTAACTTGCTAACCCAGGGAATGCAAGAGAGGAAGGAGAGACAGGAAAAAATGGAAAAAATAACATTTCAGGGAATAACAGGTGTTAATTTTCTCCTTTCGTATAATAAGGCCGGAAAAGTTATCTAAAAGAGCGTAAGAGAGGGGAAGGACCCGTTAAATTATTAATTTTTGCCCTAGATGACAATCTTGTGTCTTCCAACAGTTTCTTTAAAGTAATTACTGGAGTCGCACAGTAATGAACACTTGCCATCAGATGTCGCCTCGCTCGCTTCTTATTAAACGTTGTTGCCAGATTATGAAGCTTACTCGCTGGAAAGACGATGGACGTGTAAAAGGGGAGGGAGAAATAAATATATAAATAAAATAACAAATTACTTTTTTCCCGCTTGATATGGAAGAAAACTTTTTGCAAAGTTTTTTATGGTCATTATTTTAGCGCCTCGCATAATATATTTTTTTCTGGAATTTTTTTGGATTTTTTTTTTTCTTGACACTGCTGTAGCTGCAGTCCAAAAGTAACATGCTTATGGTAATTAGGAGAATTTTTTTTCTTTTTTTTTAAGGTGGAAACTGTCGGGGGGAATAAGAAGATGGGGATATTAAAAGAAAAAAAAAATGTGCACGAAGGGAAAAAATTAACTTGGAAGAGGGGGTGAGATAAGGGGAAGTAAGCATGAAATCTTTTTTAGCGTTTAATAGTATCTGTCAAAGTCATTACTACGGCAAATATTAAACGAAAAGTTTTCGCAAAGTTTCCGTACTCACAGACTTTTTCCGCATTTCCTCCTTTCCGCCCCCCTTCATTTCTTCGTCAATAAAAATACAAAATGTGGGAAGTGGATTGCAGATTGAGAAAGTAAACATGTGACTTTTTGAATACGTGAAATTAAACAATTTCTCGCGCTCGAGTTATTTCTTCTTCCATTTTTTTTTTCCTTCTAGAAAAACAAATTAAATTGCTTAACTACGAATAATTTAAAAAGCACTTTTTTGTCTTTTTTTTTATCATTCAAGTATTTCTGAATAAGTTCAAAAAAGTATGAAATTAATTAACAAATCTAAAATCAAATATTTTATGTCGCCAATTTTCTAAATTAAAATGGTTGAAAAATATGTGCCGGAGGATGATTTATTAAAAACTTTCATTTTGAGCGCTATTACAGTATATTCATATTCAAAATGTGGAACATATTTGATTTGATATTTTGCGTTGTGAAAGGTTCTCCTGTGTTTATTATAATATTATGGAAAATTTTACTCACGATAAATTAATAAACGAATATAACATCTTATTAAAAAAAAAAAAATGCAGCTTGAAGGAAGCTTTATCTTAATTTTTGCATTTACTTTTCTAGCGTTCTACTTGATTATTGAAGGAATATAAAGTGTAAATTTTGATTACTCTTTCTCAGAAATTACTTTTGCATCAAAGACTTTTAAAGCTAAAAAGTATACTCTGATATATTCAGCACTTTGAAAAGTTTTTTAATACTGATTGAACCGTACATCCTGGCTTAAAAAGGCGCATTTTTTTAAACAAGAAAATTGATCAAATTTTACAGGTGCGCATTATACGCCGGGTATAAAAAATTAAACTTAAAAATTAAGCATAAGAATTGAGATTTCTATATTAATGAACCTGAGAAAAGACTTGTTTGTACCAAGTTATTATACTTTTGAATGATCTTTATAATATTTTCGAGCTACAAATCTCATATAGCTTTCTTCGCAAAAATGGGGGTGAGCTTAATACGTCAAATGTGCATAGAAATAGATAGAAAATGCACATTGTCAAATCTTAGTGAACATTATATACCGGAGTACGTGATCCGTCAGAGTATATAGTAATGATGGAAATATTAAGGGGTCTCAGGACTCTTAAAATTGGAAAAAAGGGAAAAAAAAGACCATTTTCAACATTTAATATCTTAAAATGTATTTGATTTTTAGACACAATTTTAATTGGAATAAAATATATGAGTATGTTCTTTCATTTCATGCATTTAAAAAATTATAAGATGCAGAATTAGCATTTACAGGGGGCTCCAAACTGTTAGACATTTGACGAGCAAAAAATCGGCATAACACCTTACGCGCACGATTACAAAATAAGTATTGAAACTAGAATGAAAATTTTGGTGCTTACTTATACTTCAGATTGTAATAATTACCCTGAACCTAAATAAATTTGTTTTTAAAACTTTTTTATATTTTTAATACAAAGCTGTATTTACCTAATGCAAAATTAAGAAAATTTCAACAGTATAATCACCCAAAAAAAACATTGATTTGAACAATAAAAAGGAAATTTTAGGTTCAGTTTATACAGACTAACATGAAAAATATGTTTTGAAAATTTCATGAAAAAATATTCATAAGTTTTTGAGATATCGTGCGCGTTATGCACAAAAACGTCATTTGGAGAAAAATGGCTTCAAAGTTTCCGAAACTACGCTTCTGCTATTGAACGTGTATAAATGTAAAAGCCATAAATTCAGTTCTACTTGGAATTTCAATGAAACAATTGCATCAAAATGTTCAGAAAAGATAGGAGTTTAAAATCTAAAAAAAAATAAAATTTCGAATATTTTAAAGCTTTAAGAGTCCTGAAACCCCTTAAACATGGATTCTTTTAAAATCCAGTATGTACAGGGTGTTCTAAAATTCGACCGGCAAATTCAGAGGGGTGATAGTAGGCACCAAGAAGATGAAAAATTGCAATAGAACGTGGGGTTGGAAACCGATTGTTGAGTCACAAATACAGGGTGTTTCATCCTGATTAAACTCGGGTTGATGGTAATAATTTCGAAAAAAAAAAATATTGCAATAAAAATACAATGATATGTACCTTGTTTTGTGTGAAATTTGATAAAATCACCAAAAGATCTGGAAAAACATCTTGCTCAAGCAATCGATGATACCGTAGGAACTGATCATCACAGTGCAAAATTGTGGGGCGTCCAGTGCATGCTGCTGGCGCGTATAATGCAAACTTCTACCACTTTTGTTGGGTTTTATCACATTTACAACAAAGGTGAGAATGTCTGTTTAAATGTTTTATTATCATGTACTTCAGTTTTCTGAAAGTTATGACCGTCAACCCAAATTTGAGTTACGATGAAGCACCCTGTATTTTTGATTAAATACGTGGTTTGCGATCCCATGTTCTGTGGTAATTTTTCATCCTCTTGATGCCTACTGTCAACCCCCTGAATTTTGGAATGCCCTGTATAAAGTAATAGATTTTTCTACAATCACAAGGGAGATTTTAAGGGGACCGGGAAAGCCCTATCTCCGCCCTGTTAAATTCACCAAATTTATGTACCTTTTTCTCAGAAATGGTGAAAGATAGAGAACTAGATTTTTTTAGAGCAGTTTGAATAAAATGATTTACGTATTTTAACAGACCATTTTCTTTCTAAGTGAAACTCAAAATTAATTATTAATTATTTATTGAAAGTCATTTTTAAATTAGCATTTTTGGTAAGATTTCACTGTCTAAAATAAATAATTCTCAACAAATCATTAAATCCCTGTGTTAAAGTATACAATATAAAATAATATAAGTATTAAAATAAATCTGAATTCTTGTGTTTAATAGATATTGAAAAAAAGGAACATAAACATGAAAACTCCAAGTTTTGAGAAAAAGTCAATTAAAGATTTAAATGGCCATTAAGCTGTGAAGTACTCTTAGAAAGAATGAATAATTTCAACACTTATTTTCTTTACATATAAACATGTGTGACACATCGTTGGAAAGATACAAGTTTAAGCTATTTAATGATATAAAGAAGTAAAAATCGATTTTTTGGTTGAATTTTGCTTTCCCGGTCCCCTTAAGTCTCTTAACACCCGTCCCCCTTTTCCTTCAAAAGATACTTGAAAAAAAAATTCATTTTAAAGAAAATATGCAATTTAAAGTAAAATATTTTTACGAATGCATCATGCAGCAAAGACCAAATTTTGCTGACACAGGAACGCAACTGAAGGATTTTAGACGTTCGAGATCCGCACGAACTAAATTTATACTTTTTACTTATTTATTTCATTTATTTGTTTATTTGGTTTCTACCGTATTATATAAAATAATTATTCAATAAAAGAAAATAAGTAGTTATAAAGAAATAATACTTGAACATAATATAACACAGCACAGCTCTTAAATTGTGTTTTTCTTGCAAAAAGCACGATAAGTACAGCCGTGGAAAAAAAAAAGTAAACACCCCCTACTAACTCCTCAACAAATTAGCGTAGAAGAAAGTTACTGGTACAAACGATTGGAAATAAAGTCTACTTTTTAATGATGTACATAAAATTTGCTTAGGGGGCCATCTACATATTGCTTAGGGGGCCCTATACATATAAATGAACCATAACTTTGTTTTTTTTTTTTTCAATAGCAATATACAATTCTGACAGCATAAATGAACTCTACATCCTTCAATTAGCCTAAAAACAAATTTTTATGTAATTCGTACGATAAGTTTCCGAGAAATTAATTATTTTAAAACGAGCGTATTTTAAGGGCTGTATACAAATTGAAGTTCGGTGCTCGATTGTTAACCGAGAGAGCCCCCTCCTTGATCAAGGCACCTGAAGCACCACTCAAGCAGTCAATGAAGCCTGTTAGATAACAGGTCAGCAGAAGAAATTTCAAAATATCTACTCACTTCTATCATAGACGGCCCCTTAAACCATCATTTTGCCGTTTTTTAAGCATAATTAGAAAATTATTTGGAAGAAAAATGTGAAATTTTGGATTTTCATGAAGCAGGATTTAATAAATCTAAATCTATCAAAAAAATTGTAGGTTGAAATTCATATTTTTTTCGAATATTAATTTCATAATTCATAATTCATACCATAAAATTATAAAAATTACAAATTCAGCGTATTTATGTTTGGGCATATTAGTATTATTGCTACAAAAAAAAATTAGAACATTAGGAACATAATTTCAGGAGATATAAATAAAAATATGAAAATGTAATTTAACATTAGAAGCACTAAATTTTGAATGTTTATAATTCAAAAACTTATCATTCAAATTACTTGAAATTTGGTATCTAAGCATAGTTTGAACCAAAGATTTGAAATATCTCGTTAAAATTGGGTATTGCCATTGAAAAAAATGAGGTTTGGGTTCGTTTTAATATGTAGATGCCCCCCTAAGCAAATTTTATATACATCATTTAAAAGTTACCTTATTTTCAATCGTTCGTTACCAGTAACTTTCCGTCTACTATAATTTGTTAAAGAGTTACTAGGGAGTGTTTACTTTTTTTTTTCCACGACTGTACATATAAAGTTATAAAATAGTTATTTACTGTTGTGTTGGGTTTAAGAGATTCCATTCTAGATGTAGGTTTTTTAAACAATTTTCGTATTTTAAATGGCCTAGTTCAAATTTAACTTTTATATTCTTTGGTATCGTAAACTGGGGGTGAAAAAGAATGGTGGGCTGAAAAAAAATAACTTCATGAGATGACAAAAACAATTCTTTTAAAAACACATAATAGCATTTTTTAAGATCTTTAATTTTCACTCAGTTCGAAAACACAATAATAAGTTGGGGATTTAAGATTATGTTGGTGGCATCACTGTTTTTGCACTTACAAGATTGTTAACAACATCAATTTAAATCTGGCCCCTCTCCAAAACTCCTCCGGTAAGTACAAATATCTACTGTTAATGTACACTATATGGCCAAAGGTGACCGGTCACTTGCGATTTTAGACGTTTTGTTAAATATCTAGAAAAATACATGAGGAATTAACCTGAAATTAGGTGTGTAAACAGAATAGTACAGGTCATATATTTCCGTGAAGATTTTTTTCCGAAACCCCGTAGAGGTCGGACAACAAATTGGAAAAGAACCAATATCTTTTGGGTAACCCTGTCAAAACTAATGTAGCAAAATCGTTCAAACTCTAGGTTATAATTAAGTGGCTTATTGGAATAATTTCTGTTCATATTTATGAGGATAGCATGCATACTCGAAGAGAAATTCAGGTTTTCACAAAAACAGTCTCAAATTTTGCCAAGATTTTTGCCAAGATTTTTGCTTATAATTTGCAGAGTTCTTAATATATAAAAAAAAAAAAAAGTTATTTTCCGAAAATATGACAAACAATATTGTATACAATACACTGTAATCAGAATTAAAATATAGTAAAAATTGTATGAAAAATGAGCAGGTTTACTAAATAATGTTTCACTTCACATGCCCGAATGCAATCAAAATGTAATGCGCATAATGTATTAGGTAAATGTATAGAGCAACTTTTGTAAAAGTCTGAAAAACATAGCTAAAAATTCTGAAAGTTATCGTTGATAGAATAAGCTCAAAACCCGCTGTTCCCAAAATGAAGCAAAAAAGATGAGGGGCTGTATCCATGTATCCATTGATTAGTACCAATAGAGCATACACAATATTTCACGTACTACTGTATTTGGATACAGCCCCTCATCTTTTTTCTTTCTTTTGGGAATAACGGATTTTGAGCTTATTCTATCATTGATAATTTTCCGACTTTTCAAACCATGTTTTTGAGACTTTCACAAAAGTTGCTCTATACATTTAGCTAACTCATTATACAAATTATATTTTGATTGCATTCGCGCATGCGCAGTGAAACATTTTTTTAGTAAACCTGCTCATTTTCCATCCAATTTTTATTATTTTTTAATTCTGTTGCAGGGTATTGTGTACAATGTTGTTTGTCATATTTTCTGAAAAGAACTTTTTTTTATATTAAGAACTCTATAACTTATAAGCAAAAAACTTTGCAAAATTTCTTACTCTTTTTATAAAAACTTTAATTTCTCTACGAGTATACATGTTATTCTCATAAAAATGTGCACAGTTTATTACAATAAGCCACTAAATGATAATCTACAGTTTGAACGCTTTTGCTACATTAGTTTTTACAGGGTTATCCAAAAGATATTCGTTCTTTTTCAATTTGTTGACGGTCCCCTATGAGGTTTCGAGAAAACAATCTTCGCGGAAATATATGACCTATACTATACTGTTTACACATCTGAAGTTTCAGGTTAATTCCTCCTGAATTTCTCTAGATATTTAACAAAAAGTCAAAAATCGCAAGTGGCCGGTCACCTTTGGCCATAGTGTATATTTAGGATCAGTAATTTTTTATTTTATATTACGGTACATCATTTTAATTTTTCCATTTTTATTAATTAGTTCATGTAAACAATGCTTGCTTGTTAAAATTGCAATGTGTGGAAGTGAATAGAAACACAGTGTGTTTCTACAGTGGAACACAGTATAAACCACCTTCATCAAGTTACTCGGATTACTACATACAAAACAGAGGCAAAGTGTTTGCGTTGCGTTATCAACAACATGTAAGGGGAACCCTGACTTTAAAATAACCAAACGCCCTGAAACACTCGCTATTATGAAAGTGTATGGTAAGACCAAGGGCACAATCAGGCTCTAATGTTAGCCTGTTCTATACCATGAAGATGAAGGATTTATATATATATATATATATATATATATATATATATATACTATATATACATATATATATATATATATATATATATATATATATATATATATATATATATATATATTTGTTATGAAAAGTTTTGTCGAAACAGAGGAGGCACTTTTTGATTTGAAAGACGTTAAGAAAAAATTAATCCCTGCGAAAAGTGTCACATTTTCAAGTCTTAAGAACACGATAATCCTTGAGAATGACAGCGACATCGGTGATTAATTCAAGAAAGACTCTCATTTCCAACAAAAATTACGTTTAGGTAAAAAAACAAATTGAGTAACTATACATTTTTTTTTTTCAAAATAAACTTTATGTTCATATTTACCTTTCACAGCTGTTACTTATTTTCTTTGGTCTTATGCAAGTAGAAATAAGAAAACATACGGATTTGCATAGATTAGGATTACCATGTGATCTTTTGTTTTATACATAATACATTTCTGAAAATTCTATTGCTTTACTATCAACAGTAGAAAGTAAAGTCCAAATGTTTAGATAGGATTTTTCGCTTTAAAAATAGTACTTGCAAGACATAGCCACGTTTGGTTATTTTTTCTACATTCGTTCTGTATTTGGATGAAGACAAAATTTGATTATTTATTTCTACGTAAAAATACCATTTATAGTTCCTAAAACAAGTAATAACAAATACTGACAATTGGTTGGTTTGTTTTAAGGGGGTGGGGGATGGTTAGGATGAATTTTCTTACATATATTACACTATTTCTATTTTCTTCATGTTATCGAGATAACAATTATGATATTATGTTGCATATTTCTGCAGTCGTTAAGTACGAAATTGGTTGAATATCTGGGTATTCAACACTTCATTCCCACAATATTATAGCACTAGATTTAAACTGTTTCGCTAATTAACTCAAAAAAAAAATAATAATAATAATAAACGTCGAACATTTCATACATAAAAATAAGATATCTACCCTATATATATAAAATCCTAATGAAACGAATTTATGAAACGAATATATGAAACGCCTGAAATGTATCGATTCTTTGAATCGACTGATTAAACAACTGATTTTGTTTCACGTCGATTTCTCCTAAAATATGGAATACTTTGCGATGAAATTAACACCAAAAATCCGTGTTGATCCACAGATCTCAAAACTGGTATTAAAATTTTTAAATTCGAATTAGTTTTCGAAATATTAATTTTTTTCTAATTTTAAATACATTTTTTCTAATGATGGCAACTCAAATTTTAATCATAACAGAAATTTTTTTTTCATAATTCAGAAAAGGTTACTATTTTAAATTAATTTGGCGACAGTTGGGCCTCCTTTAAATCTATTCTCAGAACAATGCTTTTTTTGTATTTCGTTATCATTTTATTAAATACAAAACTTTCATTTAAAAAGGAAACATTTAAATTGATGGCTTTCACTTCTTTAAAAAAAAAAAAAAAAAAAAAAAAAAAAAAAACGAAAAGAAAAATATTAGACACAGATGTCATATACGCACCGTGGTACCTAATTGGCGCACAAATGGCCTTATTTTGATAGACATGATAACCCGGCTATTGTTGTTTATTTAATAATAAATGTATATTTACTTTTATTTCTTTTTTAAATTTATATAAATTATTTGTTCTATAGTAATTAATTATTATTTGCTATTTCCTTTTGAAAATAATAGAAAATAATTAAAAAATACGGTACAATGTAGTAGTTATTCCGTCACCCAATTTCGCAAATTATATAAATCGCCAAACCACTCGCCAAATTGTACAGATTGACAAAATTTTTATTTTAAATAACGAAAGAACAAATAAATTAGTATAACATTAACAAATATAAAAATAAAACGTCGAAATAAAAATCACTTGATGGAGTAAACACGTGTAACTTGCTAAAAGTAAAGTGAATGTGACATTTACGATCAAGCATTATTGACATTTAATCTTATAGTTCGCGATAGATTTTTTGTCGACGGAATAATTAAGTAGTACCAAAAATACATATGTAACTGGTATTCGAAAACGAGGCTTTCGTCAAATTTTCGTAAAAAAGAAAAAAAATCATGGCAAACATGCGGTGCGTATATGACATCTGGCGAAATATTGAATTATGTAACAAACCATGACATTTAATTTCAACTTCAAATCAATGTTTTAATTTACCACTCGAACAATAAAAAAAAATGTTAACTGGCGAGTTGAAAAAAAGATATTGGCGAGATTTGCACCCGGCTTTTTTTTCTTTCGGCACAGATGTCATATACGGCCCCATATTGGCGCGATGTCTTTCTGACGCCAATGTCATATACGCAACGGGTACTTAACTGGCGCCAAAGTATCGTTATTTTGCTTGATATGGTAAGCCGGATGTTGTTGTTTATGCTGTTGATGCGTTCCCCAATTTGGTATATGACATTTGTTCCAAACTTTCATATGAAAGGCGAAGGGATCAGATCGTATTTGTTTATGTCATTTGATGACTTGAACTATTATAATATAGATGAAATGATGGGGATAGAATAATATTTGGCGACTTATCACCTGTGCCTGGTGACATTAAAGTATCAAAATGGCACCTAGAGTATAAAAAGCAAAGTGTTCCGCCCGGAACTGCTGATGATAGTCACATGATTTAGGCTATTGTTATAGAGATTGTTTTAAAATATCGGTTGACAAAGACTCTGAATGCTTAATTCATTTTATTTTAGCTTCTTTTTAATGTTTAACTGATCCCCTTTAATCAAAAACGAAAACAACCATTGGATATCTTAACAGCAACTAATTCTCCGTTAAATTTTTGCAATCAAAGGGAATTGAATGGAAACCCGTTTACAGGGAGATCTGCACAGCTTTTTCAGTATAATTTAATCTTCTCTAATATTTTTAAAACCCATTAGATTTTTAGATTTTCAGATTCTGTGGTGTCTGAACGGGGGTTGGCGAGCGTAGCTTACAGGGGGCAGAGCCCCCTAGTATATATATATATAGAGAGAGAGATAGATTGTGGCAGTTCACACAAAACATCAAAGATGGATTCGAACTGCCGCATTATGACTAGATTAACAAAAGACTCAAACATCCTGTCAACCATGGTTCCCAAACATCACATCAACATAAATTACGGAATTTAATAGAGTTAGTAGAGTATATTATTAAGCCGCAAAGTAATTTCGCAGAATTATTATGAAGAGGTGAAGCTTTGAAAAACTGAAAGGGCGCTTAAATACCGAAGGAATAAAGCCTTATCAAAATGACCTTTACAAAACAAGAAAGTTCTCTTTACAGAGGACTCATTGTCCCAATGACCCGCAAATTATGCGCTGTCCTTACATTGAATGCTAATAAAATCTTCATAAAGAATGGTGGTGCATCAGTGTGGAAAAAAATCGTCAGTTCGCGAAATACTGATAAACGCATACAACCTTTTATGACCCCACCCAACAGAACATTTAATTATTTCGTTGGTCTACAATTGAGAACACTTTAGTCAGCAACTTATCAGAATTAAATTAGCACGACACCGGATTGCTTTTCGATTTGATCTCACTAATTAACCTACAGCTATTATTAGTGCTGATTTACGTTAGATACCCTTCATATGATAACATTAAGATGTTTGGTATAATAAAGAGTTGGTCTGCCGGTGTGGTCTGCCCAAGATTCCGCAGACAAACCGAATTTCGACTTAAGTCACATCTGTCATCGAATACAAATCTTCTGTAATTAATTTATCAGTATTCGTGTTTTATCAGTGATGTAGGCAAGAACTCCAATTACAGAAAATCAACGGTAAAAAAATTGTTTAAAGCGTTAAGGGTGTATTCGAAAAAATATTTTTCCACCCTCAACAGCTCGAAATTTTCTGAGATATTTTCAGACTCATTTTTAAAAGTAAAAACATGAAACTTGCTGGGATGATTTCTGAAGACATGTTTAACATGCCGTGTGATTTCATTTTCAGCTCAATTAATTAGAATTTGATTTTTAAACAATTATTTTCTCAGTATGACCATTTTTTTCATTCCCAGATCGACCGCTTCGGAAAATTCGGTTCAAAACGCCAACTTTGACAGCTTTTTTTACAGTATTTTCTGCATTTATCAAAAAATTAAGAAGCACGGCACATTATATAGTTTCTAAATAAGAGAATTTCCCAGTTTGATGCGTTTGAGAGCAAAAATGAATTTTAAAATGAATCAGAAAATAAGCAGTTTGGATCGGAATACACCCTTAAAGCGACTGTTTTCGAAGCCAAGACTAAGTTACATGGTTTTCTTGTACCACTTCAATTAGTACATAAGACATAATTCATGAAAATCATCGGAATTGTTTTGATTTATAGAAGCATTTTCAGTGCTGAGTTTGTTTTAAAATGTCAAATCGAATTCTACCGAATTTAGGAACTAACTAGATCGTTTTCTCATGCTCGAATTAGTATAAGAGGTAAGTTTTCTGAAAATCGTTAACGTCGTCTTCGAGATCTTCCACGCGTGTTCCTAATCAATAACACTGGTTTGTACGGTTTATATACTTTCGCCGAAATGTGTATTTTTTTTCATAGATTCTAGTGCACTGGAGTACGGGAAAATTATTATAAAAAATCTGTCACGCCTACGTTTTAAAATATTTATTAAATACCTAAAAAATAATAACATGAAATATAAAAATAAAAAATTAGAAATGATTGATTTTACTCTTATTTTTATAATTTTCTTGATCTGTTTCTCTTAAAATAGACCAGCAATATAGTCCCCTAACACGCTTTTTTCCCAAAAACCTTTGTGTCTGTCTTCAAAAAGTTTAAGGTCTTGATGAAAATGCTCGCACTGACCGTCATTCACGGCGCCCAAGTTTTCAGGGGAAAAATACAGGTGTGAATGGAAAATATGCATCTTCAGAGACATGTTCACAGTCACACCCATTGCATGATAGTTTTTTAATAAAACAGCAATATTTTTTTCATAATTTTCAGCTTTATGATTTCCTAAGAATCCATGGACCCCCGTTTTAACTCCTTCAAGGGTGGTGGTCCATTTTTGGATCTTTTAATTTCCTAAATGCTTATTTTGAAATAAACGTGTTTGCAAATTCTGGTGTCAATCGCTCATTCCATCATTTGACGAATAGAAGTACCTTGCCCCTGAAAGGGTTAAAGGAATCCCAAGTATTTTTTTTCATTAGTAGATAAAAGTTTTTCTAAGTCCTTATCTTGCATCAGTTTACGTATCTGTGGACTGACAAAAATTCCCTCTTTTAATTTTGCGTTTGAAATACTTGGAAACATTTTGTGTAAATATTTAAAAACAGCACTGTTTTTATCCATGGCTTTGACGAAATTTTTTATTAGGTTCAATTCAATGTGTAATGGAGGCAAAATCATATTTTGCGGATTCACTAAAGATGTATATTTTACATTCATTTTTCCTGGAGTAAATTCATTTCGGGCAGGCCAATATATTTTTACTTTCTTCTACCTTTACAAGAATAAAGTATTGGATTCATGAAAATTTTTGAATTCCGGTTATCAACGGATTTAGACGTTTTAGGGGTCAGAGATTCCAAAAAACATGTTTTTACAAAATGCCTGTCTGTGACTCTGTGAGTCTGTCTGTCTGTCTGTGTGTATGTGACACAAATTTTGTGGGCGCTTTATCTCAAGAACTAATGCACGGAATTTAATAAAAATTTATATTCAGTGAGTCCCTAATACAAATTGAGGCTGATTAGTTTTTGGTGTAAATCGCTCAACAGGTGGCGCTGCTATGCTGCATTTTTCACGATTTTCGCAATAGCTCTATCTCACGAACTAATGCACGGATTTTGATCAAACTTCAGATTTAGTTAGTCCTTTATATGAATTGATGCTGATTACGTTTTGGTGTAAATCGCTTAACAGGTGGCGCTGCTATACTGCATTTTTTAAAATTTCCGCAATAGCTCTATCTCAACAACTAATGCTTGGAAAATCAACAAACTTCAGATTCAAGTATACTTTGATATAAATTAGTGCTGTTTGTGTTTTGGTGCAAATCGCTCAACAGGTGGCCCTGCTATACTGCACTTTTCAGAATTTCCATTATAGCTGTATCTCAAGAACTAATGCAACAATTTTCACCAAACTTCAGAATCAGTTAATCCTTGATATGAATTGACATTTTGTACATTTTGGTGCAAATCGCTCCACAGGTGGCGCTGCTATACAGCATTTTTCCCGATTTCTGCAATAGCTCTAACTCAAGAACTAATGGACACATTTTCATCAAACTTCAGATTCAGTTACTCTTTGATATGAAATTATGCTGACTACGTGTTGGTGAATATCGTCCAATAGGTGGCGCTGCAGTGCTGCATTTTGCACTATTTCTTCAATAGCTCTATCTCAAGAACTAATGCACGAATTTTCATCAAACTTCAGATTCAAGTACACCTTGATAAATGTTGATGCTGATTATGTGGTTGTGTAAATCGCTCAACAGGTGGTGCTGTTATGCTGCATTTGTCATCATTTGCGCAATAACTCTATCTCAACAACTAATGCACGGATTTTCCCCAAACTTCATATTCAGTTAGACATTGACATAAGTTGATGATAATTAGCTTCTGGTGTAAATCACCCAATAGGTGGCGCTGCTATGCTGCATTTTGATGGATTTATACGATTTTAGGGACACTAATATCTCAAGAACTAATGCACGGAATTACATCTTTTAAGAATCCTCATGATGAGCATAGATTCACTGTGATAATGAATTTTGGAGTATTGACAAGTATGATATAGAAGAAAGTTTTGTGATGACCACAACATACTAGTTTTTTATGTAATGGTGTTTGTTCTTTAGCTCGACTATCCCACAGGCACAAAAAACATGAATATTTGGTATACCCGCCCTGTAAACCCAGTAACATAGTAACTACTTTTAAATCGCCACACATTTTCCAGTTGTGCTGTTCATATTGTATCATTTTCGTTAAAAGAGACATTGTTTGATAGGTTTCTTTACTGTTTACGGCGTGGCCAATTGTTGAACATGGTTTTATAGTACCGTTATGAAGTAACACAGCTTTCAAACTATATTTAAACTAATCTATAAATAAACGCCATTCATTTGGATCATAATTTTGATTCATCGCATTAAAAAGTTCGGGAATATGATGGAAAAAACAAAAATCATCCATTTTGATGACATAACTGCTGAAAATTTGACTCCCTTTTCGGTAATAAATTACTTTGGTATTTGGTGTCAATAAATCCCATCGTTGTAGACGAGAGGCAAGAAACTCTGCCTTAGATCTAAATAGATGAAAGTCTCTCTCAAGGTTGTGCAATTCATTTTGGTTTTTTTAAATGTGGCGTTTTACCATCTTCGATTGCGAACTCGCATCATTTTCATCCTCCATAAACACAGATCGTCACTATCTTGGCAACTCGCACTTGACTTACCTAAACATACGGAATATGGCAGAATTTCCGAATGTGATATCGGTTTTGAGACTGATGGAATGTCAGGATATTGAATTTTATGCTTATTTTTCAATTCCTACCATTAGTTCACACTCTCCCTATATTTATATATATATATCTTGTTCAAATTTTCAATCGTTAATAAAATACCTATTATTCATCCTATCAAGTTGAAATAAATTTTTTTAAACTTTTACTGGATGACAATTGATGTTAATACAGTTTTTTCAAATATTAATTCATTAATTAAATTTTAATTAATTAATTTTAGTTTTACATGCGAGACAAAATGGCGGCCATTGGTTATTGAAGCATTTAATGCATCTTCATATCTATAAGGGGGGTTACCATAGGGGGGACCCTGTTCTGCCGCCAAATACCGCCAAGTTTGTCGCCAACGTGGCGATATATCGCCAAAAGTGTCGCCAACTTGGCGATATCTCTAATATTTCGCCAAATTTCCATAGACTTCCATTGCAATCCTACTTGCTTATAGAAAATCAACAAATTGAGATATTTTAATGCAACAAAAACTAATATTAGCTTAAGGGATTATATTAAATTTTTCTTTGATGACCTAAGGAGAAATTGACTTTAAAAACAAAATTTTTATATTCTTGTTTAATTTAAGCCCGCAGTTTTTGTCAAACAAAAATAACAGTCATTTTTACGATTTGAAGGTTCTCTCTACAGCATTGGTGATCCAAATTAAAGATACTTTTTTTCTCCCGAAGCCCAGCATCTAAGAGTAAGCCTACAGCTTTCACAAAAAACATGAGACCCACTTTTTATCTTGATTACTCACTGATAATGCAAAATAATGCAAATATGCTGTTTCAAAAGATTCCTATATCGGTCTTCCTTTTTTTTGCGAATATGAATTGTCCACAAACGTAACAAAAACGATCAGAATTTAATTTACAATATTAAACATGTTATAAAAAACAAAACCACTTTATTTTACAAAAACACAAGAAAACAGAATGCAGAATCCAAGTTGACAATGCGGGTATGTCGAAAAAAGTTATTCTCATACTAAACTAGTATGTTGTGGCCATCACAAAACATTCTTCTATATAAATCTACTATGATGAGCAGAGTAAAATGCTGCTTTAAGTTAAAAAAAAATATGTCTTTTTCCCGAAAATCGACTGCTTATTAAAGAGGATATAAGATTTCGCGTTTAAGTAATTTAGAACAATAAGGCTAATGTCAGACGAACGTCTTTTTGCAATCTTTTTCCCCTACATATCATCCCTACACAATGCCGCTAGCATTGTGTGGGGATGATATGTACGGAAAAAAAAAACGTGCAAAAAGATGTTTGTCTGACATTAACCTAAAACTTCCTTCTTTCAATTTTAGGCTAATGTCAGACGAAAGTCTTTTTGCACGCTTTTTTCACTCTTACACCATCCCTACACATCCTAGCGAAGGTGAAGGGATAGTGTAAGAGCGAAAAAAGCGTGCAAAAAGAGGTTCGTCTGACATTAGCCTTAGGCTAATGCCACAATGCTAGCGGCATTGTGTAAGGATGATACGTAGGGAAAAAAGCGTGTCGTGCAAAAAGACGTTCGTCTGACATTAGCTTTAATATTTACTTAGTTCAAAAGTCGTCTGTTGTCTTTTTTTTTTTTTCTTTTTTGATAATATTTATATAAAATATCTATTTATATAGAAGAAAGTAAAAAATGTGACGTGATAGATTTCTTTCAAATATCGCCTTTCATTAGTAAGAGGTAGTATAATAAGAAAACTAGTTTGATGTGCCAATCACAAAACTTTCGTCTATCTCATATATTTTAATATTTCAAAATGTTGTTACAAATGTCAATATTTAATTTTTATTAGTTCAATACTATATCAACTTTGACTTTCATCTTAAATTTCTGCTTCAGTCAATTAATCGGAGTAAAAACGAGTTAATCTCGATCATGATATTTATTAAAAACACGAATAGTCATGAATAGTCGGCTTAGCAGAGTGGGAAGTTCCCATCGATTCACGAACCACTGGTGTACAATAGACCTACGAAGAATTAAGAAGTTTGCACAAAAATCGCTATTACAGCGCCCCCTTCCGGCGGTATTTTTCCACATTCAGGAAGGACCTTCTTGCCATGACCAAAAACATACACAAAAAATTTGGTTCAATTCTATGCATAACTTTATACACTTTTCGATGGTGCAATATTCAAAATCGCACAAAATTCGTTATTACAGCGCCCCCTTCCGACCGTTCTTTTTTTTTTTTTTTCGAATTAAGGGAGAACCTGCTTGCTACAGCCAAAAACTTTAAAAAAAAATTGTTTCAATTCTATGCATAACTTCATACACTTTTCGATGGTACAATATTCAAAATGGCGCAAAAAGTGCTATTACATCGCCCCCTACCAGCGATTTTCCCAAATTAAGGAAGGACCTGCTTGCCATAGCCAAGAACTTTAAAAAAAAAAATGGTTCAATTCTATACATAGCTTCATGCATTTTTCAATGACACAATATTTAAAATCGCACAAAAATCGCTATTACAGCGTCCCCTACCGGCGAATTTTTTCATAAAGAAAGAATGACCTGTTTGCCATAGCCAAAAACTTCAAAAAAAAAATTGGTTCAATTCTATGCATAACTTCATACACTTTTTGATGGTATAATGGCGACAGACACACGGACACACAGACATTTTCTATAAACATATTTTTGGGGATCTCTGAACCCTAAAACATGTAAATCCGTCGCAAACCGGAAGTCGAAAAAAATTTCGATTACAATACATTCTTCTATTGAAAAGTATATAAAAGATGTTTAAATTTGTAAACCAGTATAATGAATAGTATTGACCAAAACTGCGATTCCCGAAGCTTAACGGTAAAAGTTGTTTAAATTTATTTTTAAAAAAATTTCAAAATCGAGACCTAATTAGGTGAATTTCTCGTATTCGAGTTATCACATGAGGCTTACTTCATAAAAATCGTCCGAATTTATAGCAGCCTTTTCGGTGCTCAATTGCTTATAACGTTAAAACGAATTCTCCAGAATTTGGTTCCTATAGCTAGAACTTCATCTCGGTAAGTTTGCTGAAAATTAGCGCCGTGTTCGAGATCGTCTGTAAGTCGTGCTGCTGACCAATGACCAATAGTGTTGGCGAGAACTCCGATTACATAAGATTAATGACAAAACGTTATTTAATCCTGTCTAAACAATTTTTTTCCGAAATGAGACCTACTTAGGTGTTTTCTTGTACTCGAATTAATACTCACATAAGTCTTATTTAAAGAAAATAGTCATAAAAGTTCTTGATTTATTAGCAGCACTTTCAGTGCTGAGTTGGATTTTACTTGTTAAAACTAATTTTCAAGAAATTGCGGCCTAGCTTAATCTTTTTTTCGTAATCGAATATATTTAAGAGGTTACGATTCGTGAAAATTGTTAAAACCGTTTTAGATGTATAGCAGCATTTTCAGTGCTGAGTTTGTATTTAGCTGTCAAAACAAATTTTCTTAAATTTGAGACCTAACTAGATCGTTTTCTCGTGCTCTAATTAGTATATGAGGGACGTTTCATAAAAATCGTTAGAGCATGTTTCGATTTATAGCAAGTGGTAATTTCAGTGCTTAGTTTGTTTTAACCAGTCAAAATCTATTTTATTGAATTCGGAACCTAGTTGATCGTTTTCTCGTGCCTGATTTATTATAAAATCCAAATTTTGTGAAAATTGTTAGAGCCGCTTTCGAGATCTCCCGGACACCCAAAAGCGTTTCCTCATTTAACTTTCCAGCAGGCGTGCCCACCATACCAACATGAAAGGTCGCGCGTATCTCTAAAATGCAAATGAGATCGGCAGAGACCTGTCCACGACTGAAACCAGGTCAAAAGGAGACAGAGGAATAGCCAAGGTTAGGCATTTGCAGCGCCCTCAGTAATAAATATATAAAACGAAATTCATCTCTAGTGTATCTGTCACATATGCGCGCCTCCTGGAAAGTTAATTTATATGATTTAATACTAGCTGTTTATGTTTAAAGTTGTAAACTGTTCCTATTCATTTCATTTTACTTCTTGTACTACACATTCTCCTTGCCATATACTTGTTCTAGATTCGAACTAAAAGTTAATAATGTAAATTTTTTAAACATGTGAGGTCTTTATACATACTTCATATGGGGTCCAGGTGAGAAAGAGGATTAAGGAAAGTGAAATTTATTTAGAATGAGTACGCATTTTTTATTACAGGGAATGAAACTCGGGACGCCCGAACCATAGGCAAATATTCTACTCCAGAACAACTGATGCTCAAAGAGAGAAGAAACATATTTAAACAACATACAGGATCAGACATCTGAAACAGGCAAACCAGGGTACAGGCCGAGACATCTAGTGACGATTTAGAGCTTTCTTTCTTTCTAACCGATGACCAGGCCCCTACCTGCCGGAAAGCCCCAGCTGAACGGGTTTGATTCCTGGTATCGGGGCGGGTGACCGCCTAATCGCCGCGTTGCGGCAATAAACCTAACGAGCGCCTAGAACGTATCGGCAGTGCCTTTTGCTTAGTTGTGAACGGTGTTATGTTGGTTGCTTAACATTTATATCCTGGTCAATTTAGAGCTTAACTGGACGAAGGAAAGGAATGTATGCTGTTTAAATATTAGATACAAGGAGTAAATGTTAGGTAGGGTGCTAAAAATGTTATTTCAGAATCCTATCAAGATTTTAAACAACATTCGGCATAAAGAAGTTAGCTGAGATCCTCCTAGAATCTATTTTTTTTATTCATTGAAGCAATGAATTCAAAATTTTACTTACACAGTGAAACCCCGATAATTTTCTACCCTAATTATTTGACATTTGTTACTCAAATAGTTAATATAATGACAGCTTCAATCAGCAAAAACTTTACTAACGTCACATGCTATAAAAGAACCTCCTAAATCCAACACTTTTCACTAACTTAGCAATTTTTCGAGTATACAACTAATGTTCTTAAATAAATATTAAAATGAATTTTCCAAATAAATTTAATCATTCTGCTTTCTATTGTATGAATTAACTCTTCTTTCCAAATAAGGGTCCGCTACACTGAAACTCCTCGATCGCAAAACCCCATATGTTAGCCTATGGGAAAACTTTGAAGTGCGGTCACTCATGACCTAATATAATTATTAAAATACCGTTTTCACCATCAAAAAGTAGGCGTCAGATGCCAATGATGTCAGACAATTTTAAAAATTGTCTACGTAAATTTTAAGTATTTTTAAAGATGATAAAATTTAATCACATCGAAATTTCAAAGTTTATAGGGATTTTTTATGTACTTAAAATTTATGGAGATAATTTTTAAAAACGCACATCATCCAAATCGGACGTCTACTTTCTGATGGTGAAAACGGTGTTTTAATAATTATATTATGTAATGAGTAATCGCACTTCAAAGTTTTCCCATAGGTTAACATGGTATTTTGCGATCGGGGAGTTTCTGTGCAGCGGAGCCTTTCTTAGCGAACCTGCCTTTATATTGAGCTTTGTCAGACTGCCATATTCTCTAAGCTAACAATTATTTATTTGCCTCACTCCTCTAATCGAACTCTTCGAAGCAAGTATCACCAAATTTTGAAATGTGGGTTGTCATAGTTTGAACAAAAGCTTCAATCTGAGTCTTGTGCGTATGTCACCATTCTGTTACCTATAAATCCACTCAAATCTGAAGGGCGAATAAAAGGAGAGCAAAGTCGATTTAAGAAGTATCATTCCCCACAACCACTACAAGGTGGTTATGTAAAGTTTTTGAAGATTTTATAAGTACGAAAATGGCAACTTGGTTTATTTTTCACGGTATATTTTTTGCTGAAGCTAATTCCTTTAAGAAGCAAAAATGACCGATGTCTGATAATACCTTCTATTTATTTCCTACGGGTAATATAAATAATTGTGAGTTTAACTTTTTGTGTTTTCTAAATTTAGTTTTCTTTCCTATTTCCTTACTCTTCGCAAAGCTGTTGAAAAATAGAGGGTCGTTTAAAACCGGCGAAGAAATTATATTTATTACAAGCTCTATCAAATTTAAAGATGACAGAGTCACTTATAAGTTCTCATCAGCTAATAAAAATGAAGAAACAATTGATGGCTTCTGGAGAGGTTGTAAGGAAAATTTTGAGCAAGTTAAAGTCACTTAATCATTCATTGAAAGTTAAGTGATTTCCTCTTGTAAAGCTTTTTACCACTCTTTCTTCATACTTCAGCTACATCTTACGTAAAATTGGGAAGTGATAATAAGTGGTAATTTATCACTAAATAATTATTCTTCCAATATTGCTTTTCATAATATCATTCTTTCTAATGAGTAATGGTAAAAAAAAAAAAAAATATATATGGATTCACACATTTGTTACGGATTATCAAATGACTAAAAATTCGTAAAATTGAAAAGTTTACGAAAACGAGATATCGGATAATTCTAATATTAAAAATCCTTAGAAAAACATTTTGGAAGAAATCATTTCTATAATACATATAAAAGAAATATAATATAATATTCGAGGCATACTTGAAGCATCAGTGATCGAAATACACTAATCGTTGCCTGCACGAACAGAATCTTATAGAACCCCCCGCGTTTTTGAGCACGCAATACACTCTGTGTATTGATCCGTGGTTCCACTTAACCCCGCAAGTCATACATCATCTAGACCCCCTTCTAAAAAAGAAACAGAAGTGAAAAAAATACTGGAAAAAAGAGAAAAAGGAGAGACGAACGTTTTGTCACCAATAACGGGCGGCCTCGTCACAACATTTGACGACTTAATTCGACCAGAAATTTCGTGGGAGGGTGAAAAAAATGGGGTAAAGAAGGGGGTGGTTCGATTATGATAAAAAGTTCCCGGATGACGTGATGTAGCGCCAATCGCTCTCGCCCGAATGAATCTATATGGATGCATCCAAAATGATTTTTTCCTCCCTGGCTCTACGAGAAGTATTTTGTATCGCATAATATAAAGCACGCGTGCGCAGCGGGGGTAGACAGAAATTTTCGAACTCACTGAGGTGTGTTCTGATTCCCTACACCTGCCAACATGCCGGGCCGGACTGCTGTTTAGTGCAAGGATCGCTTGCCTGGCATATCAGAGAGTTATTGAATGAACACGTGTGCGCGGTAAAAGTCAAAATGCTACGCTGACAACTTTCAATTGAAAGTGAAAATTTTATTATAAGCATCAGATCAAAAGTCAACAACGAATTTAACATGGGTGTTTTGGCATTCACAAATATTTGTAAACAGACTCTCAAATTTACTGAAAGAGTCTGCGTTTACATCTTTGCTTGGTGTTGGAGCCAAAACTAGTATTCATAGGAGACTGTCAAGTATTTTTTATAGGTAGAATTTTTTTGTATTTCATTTGTATTAAATTTGGGGTAGTCGCAAGCACGAATGCAAACTGCAACATGTACTCTTTCTATAGCAATATCGCCCAAATTGCTTAGTAAAATCCCATTCCAACCTCCGTCCGCGAACCTGTAAATTGAAACATTAAGGCAAGGAGAAAATAGACTCAAGATCACCCATTACTATTGCTTGTAAATAAAATGAATGAAGTAAATGTGCAGTATAAAAAAAGAGTTGTTATAATATATAGCTGTATGATTAACTTGCTCTTAAAAAAAAAAAAAATCTTCATAATAGCTAAAAAGAAATAATAATTTTAGTAGTACAACTTTTACAAATTACTTGGATAAGATCAACATCAAAAGTTAATTTAAATAGATTCGCCACTGTAAATCTGCGTCACTACTGATTTGTGAACAGTCTCTCAAAGGATTAGCGGCGTTTTTGGCCCAAAAGAGTTTGATGCTTATATTTATGTATGTGTTAAGGTTGATCATATAAATTATAAATATAGAGCAGACAGGTTGAGAAGTTTAATAACAACATGATATTTCACGACATGAAGTAGACATGGCATTAAATATTTTAAGATATTATTAGAATATTAATTAAACATTGTGGAATGAATAAAACATGTAAAATATGATCAAAACTAATTTTTCAGACTCTTCTGTCACAGATTGATCACTTTCTGACCTATATGTGAAGTAGCAAAATCCAGAACATAATACTTGTAGTCAGCAGTGTGAGGCTTTTCTTCTGCTACACGCCTTGATATCCAAATACCACAAAACACAAAACAGCTGCAATATGTACACAGCAACCCACTACACGGGCTCCTACTTTACAATGACAATACCAAGAATTAATAAGCGGCGAATAACAGTTGTTGTACTGAATCCATGCGTTAAAAATCTTCGAATACATATGTCTCGATTGCAGCTAAACACGGATAATATCGTTTCGTTTTTTATGAACAAATAATTCATAGTCCGGAATCACGAAGGTGTTTCTCAGTTTAAGATTTTCCTTACTTTATTTGATACAATCCAAGTGTTAAGTTACGCAATTCATTGATCGTTAATCTAGGAAATCCTTCAATGTTTGTGCTTCAATTTTCTGCCAAACTACTCGTCTTCTCATCCACTTTTCAGAATCTACTAACGTTTTTAATTGATTGAGTTGATTTGATAGGTTCCGCATTCTTTCAGAAATAATCTCCTCGGCATTATTTTGCTTGATTTTAGGTGGTGAAAAAGAGTTATAAGTGGCACAGATAATGGACTCAAAATCCACTTATGAATGGTATTTGCGAATTGGGCATTACTTGGTCTAAATCTCTCCATCTTTTTATTAAACCATTTACGGCTTCATTGACCCACCTAACAGATGTTATTAATCTCGATTCATTCACCTCTTCACAAGTATGATGATTTTTATTTTGTAAAAAAAATGTGGCATCTTTGCAATCAGACTATTTTTTCTAAAAATATATTTTATCTCGTTAAATTAACAAAAAAAAAATATCCGTAGTAATATCACACGCAAACAACACATGTCTTATTAGCATGAACATAGAATATATCAGGACTTTGAACAAAATAGCTTTTCGAAGAAGAAAACCGTTCCGCGAAAAATTTGCGAAATAGGTGGCGTTATACGTAGCACGGTTCTACTCGGTTCGTTTGCTTCAATATACTCTACCAATAACCTCTTTGATAACTGAGAGCCAGGAAATGAACATTGTCTGCTAGAGACGCTGGTATGTACACGGTTCCATGCGAATTCTTGCCGTTATCATATTTAGGTACAAAGTCGCGACTTGATACTAACACTGTTTCGTTTGAAGACCTTCCCTATTCTATGTCCATGCTTATTAGCAATATTTACGTTCATCATACCACGTTTAAACACACCGCTGCATCCTAGAGCATCTTAGTCACGTGAAGGAATGGAGTTACTTAACTCTCTATTTTTAATATATATGAGCATTTTATAGCAAGAAGAATAGTGAAGATACAGGGTGTTTTCTGTTAAACTGGCGCTATTCAGTGTCATCTGTAGCTTGTTCTAATAATTGGAATGGCAGTAAACTTGGTAAGGGGATTAACAACGCCATGGGAAAAAATATTCCGAAGAAAAAATAGTTCAAAACATCATCGATAGGCGGAAATCTACCGCTGAAAAATGAAAAAAAGTCCTTCAAAAACAGGCAAAATAAATAACATACGTGAAACTTCACATTTTATTCACCACATTCATTTCACCGTCGAGTAATTTGGCCACGTTCAATGTAGCCGCCGTTCTCTTGACTACACCTTGCATACTATCCACAACATTCTCTACGGCCGAAAGTAATAAGAAGGAATATTACTCACTGCCTGGTGTTATCTTGTCTTTTAAGGTACTCAGGTTTGTGACCTCAAGATAATCATTCGACTTCAAATAACACTAGAGCCAAAATTCATAGTAGTTAGATCCGGGTACTGGGTGTCCAGGCATCTTGAAAACTACCACTAACGACCTTTTGGTCAGTGAAGTGATGGCGCAAACAGCTGCTGGCTGCTGTACTTTTTCACCAATGTGTGGTGATGCACCATCATGCATAAGGATTTTCTGATCCAGACACTGTCGTTGCTGAAGTTGTGAAACGACAAAACTAGTCAGCATGTCGTGATACCACTGTGCATTAAAGGTACACGTTACTGGTCCTGTCACAGTAATGCTCTAGAAAAAGAATGGTCCAAGGATGAATACGGTTATGAAGCCATGCCAAATACTTGACTTTTGGTGAATTCAACGGAGCTTCTAGAACCGCATGGGGTTGTTCAGAGGCCCAAATTCGACAATTATTAGTGTTAACAGACCCATTCAGATGAAAATGGGTCTTATCTCCCCACACAATTATCCACGGGAAAGCATCATCGATCTTCATTCTAGCAAGAAATGTCAGAGCAAATGTCAGCCGTCTATCAAAATCATCGGGTTGGAGATTTTGCAAGCAGCTAATCTTGTATGGATATGGATAGTAGTGGAGAATTCTCCACAAGATTTTCCGTACCATCGAAACATTCAAGCAGCATTACTAGCAGCAGGGCTTAATTTGCACCGGGGCCCACCGGAGCTCAGCTCCGGTGCTTCTCCGTTTTTAGTAAATATTTAAATATTGGTCGGAATTCACCGGAGCGCATAAATAGAGGGCTCCGGAGCCCAGTGCAATAGTGCTTCCGAAAAATCGAAGCCTAAATTACCATTTCCTTTCCTTCCTTTGCCAAGCTTTTACATTCTTTTTTTATCAAAACTCTTTTATATGTGACGTAATCTGTCGTACACAAAGGAGATGGAGATAAAACGGACTAAATTTTTATATTATTTTTTGGTCTTGGACTGACTCGAGCTCAATCTGTCTTACATCAAAATTTTATTTATTCATGTATAGAAAAAAAAACTTTTCCTCCTTCAAAATTACGTATTATATTCTATTTCAAATCATTTTAATGCTATTTTGATCAAAATGAAGAGAAAACATAAACCATGTTTTTCTATTCTAGTGATATTTACAAATTTATGTCTGGCATTGATAGCGACGACGTGTTCATACGGCGCCACTCAAGAGACTGGACAGTGAATTTGCTTTCAGTTCCATTTTCTTTTGTGACAGTAGGATAAATTTTAATTGGCTGTTTTCTTTTTTTTTCATTATTTAGATATCTAACCTGAAAAGAATACTTTCTGTTTTTTGCCAACGAGCATCAGCTTGAGATTTTGTTGGTTTGAGGTTTTTTGTCTTCTATTGCGTACGAGTATAAAAATCAAGTTATTTATTTTGTATCATGAACGCTGCCCATGATAAGGCTCTGCTCTGCACATTTTCGAAGTCACTTTCATTTGTAAGTAGATATAATATCTATGTACTGTTATTCTGATAGAAAACAATCGAGCAGTGTTTCCCCTTTCTATAAAAGCATCGAATCTTCGCGATAACGGTGTCAAATTTTTAATTTAATCTGATTTTCAGGGATTCACCACAAAAGACTGTTATGCGGAAGGAATCGATTAAAGTTTAAGATATGCACATTTTATAGGAAATTTAAAAACATTGTTCCATCTTTCAGCATATGAATACTAGTATCCGTCAGGCCGAAATGTCGGAGCATGGAGCCGTATAAACTTAACACATAACATTTTAAAATGAAAAAAAAAAAGTTTAATTTTCATGATTACTGTTTAATAGTACAAAATTAAATTTGAAATAACACCCGTTGAATCCTCATTTTCTAGTGTTTAATTCAGTCATCAGTTGCCTCAGGTAATGCTCAAATGCTAATTTGTGGCATGATAATCAACAAAATGAACCATTATAGCCTGTGACAAACCTGGGGGTTGAAATTTTGGCTCATAGACAGTATCTTTTACTGTACTCAGTACACCGCTTATCAATCCCCACTCCATCCAGATATTGGTATGTAACATAACTCTGCATCCAACTGCTGAAAAAAGTCAAGGCTGAAGTCCAAACACGTGGTCATCTTCACTACATCTTACTTTTAATTATTGTGGTCTGCTAACATTATTGTCATTGACCACTTTGATTTAAGAAGTACTTCTTGATTATGTTCTTTCGCTTGCTTGTTTTGGGAAAAAAGACATATAGCATCTTGAAATCATTCAAGTTGAGCCGGAAGCAGTGTAGCTTTCCACCGTTGCATAAGGGATGAGAGTAGTCTGAAACTTTACCCACGCAAAGCGAATATAGAGTGTTTCGAAACTGTCTTTGCTGATCGTCATTTTGTCTCAATGAGTTTGTTAATGTGAAGCAATTTTTAAAGCTCAAAGCATTTTTTGTCTGCGAAGAGCCAAAATGTCTTTTATAGAATGTATCTTATATAGAGGGATTCTTTTATGCGATGTAACTACCTAACACCTCCAAGGATTTAAACAAAGTACCTTTGCGACATCTTTGTTGAAGTTCAGCCATAAGACCACAATTGAAAATTCGTTAATAAAGATAAATAATACTGTATCCATGCTGAGCTGTAGATTTCTTTCTGCCTGACTTTTTAAATCAGCGAACTATTTAAAACACGGTGTTTTTTTAAGCACTGAGTGAATTAACTTTCCTTCGACATTAAGCGCAGCAGTACCTGTTTGTGCCAAAAGAATGACAGATTCTGATCCTAACTGCTCTATGATCGTTTTACTAATTTCTTTGATTATCCTACTTTTTCTAGCTCTTGCTTTTCCAATAATAAAAGTCGACTTAGAGAAAATTGTAACTTTTGTTTGCAATGACGAAAGCCGTTCTGTGCATAACTAAAGTATTTTCTGCTGCTCATCTGTAAATCTGATGTCAGAATTATCAAAATTTTCATGCGGCGTGATTTTTTCCTCTTTAAAATAATTCAGAAATGTTAAAAGTAAAGAGAATTCATTGAATAAGAGCGTCTACGGTAAAGATAAAGAATAACCACCGGGGATATGTTGAGCGATTTTGATTTGTTTAATGTAGCTCCGATCTTTGAGAAAATCAAAAATTGGAACTGGATCCATCGAGGTAACGGCAGAAAACTTCAAAGCCCCTTCAAAGACTTGCATGTTTGGCATAGCCCAGACTTATTTAATATGGTATAAGGGAAAGGTTTGTAACACGTATGTAACACGCACACATGGGTAATCTGCTATACTCCTCTATCAAACTTGATACTTTTGTTCATCTGAGTTATTGCTATATCGTTATTCGCGCAATTACTCGTAGGCAGCTGCGTTATTTTTATGTGACATTTCCACATAGAATTACGCTGAATAACTCTTTTCATCTCAATTGCTTTCTTTTAACCGGCATTGTCGAAACTTTTGTGTATAAAGTTACACATATAAAAATATGTACATTTCTTAAAATGTACACTACATCTAGGCAACAGGTTAAAAAAATCACGGAATGATTTATGACTTTTAGTGAAGTTGATTTCTCCCGAATTATCTTTAATTGTTGTATTAATTTTCCGATTATAAGCAGAAAACTACGAGTATATAGTCATATACATTAACGTCAAAAATTTCGCCAAGCTTGGAGACATTTCGCGAAATTTCGCCACATTTGGCGACCAAAAATATGTTGATATAAATGCAGCGAATTTGGCTCCAGCTGCTAAATTTGGCGAAATTTCCACTGAAATTCAGCACTGATGATTCTTCTCTAATTGGGTTCTTCGCATTTTAGCTTAGTATTTTACCGTAAATTTAGCTAAAATCTTAAAATCAAGAAATAAGTAAGCTACCTTTTCTTTACGCTTTTAGGACTTTTTATTTTGTTATCTACATATTTCTGTTTTCAAGTGTACATCTAGGCCAAAAATGCTTGTCTCATTCACTTCAGAATGTTCACTCGCATTTCAGTTGCAACAAATTCACTTACGGTGAATTAAAAAAAAAAAAAAATGAGTAACCTTCTGTAATTGGGACCACTACCAAATGGTTTTATTTGCGCATAAAACAGCGCTCACTGAATTATGAAATTTTCTACCAACCCAATAACGGAAATTTCCTAATACAAACATACATACCTCTGAATAAAAACATACATAAGAATAGATATATATAAGTAATACATACATAACATTATATTTTTCTCGACTTCTTTTGTTATCATTCGTTGCCATGCCGTTATTACTGAATCTGTTATCATGCAACTAACATCCAAAATCGTATTCTCCGTATTCGATTTCTTTTTATTTCTCTTAATTTAAAATTCAAAGTGAATCGCGTCGATTTAGTAGGTTACGGAAAATGTTCACTTGCATTTCAGTTGCAGCACATTCACTTACGGTGAATTAAAAAGAAAAATTAATAACCTTCTGAAATTGGGACCGCTACCAAATAGTTAAATTTGCGCATCAAACAACGCTCACTAAATTATGAAATCGTCTACAAAGCCGATTACGGAAATTTCCCAATACAAACATATATACATTTTAATACAAGAATACATACATATAAGTAATACATACATCACATTATATTTTTCTCTATTTCTTCGACTATCATTCGTAGCCATGCGGCTAATACTGAAATCATTACCATGCGGCTAATAAACGAAATCGCATTCTCCGTATTCGATTTCTTTTCATTTCTCTTTATTTAAAGTTCAAAATGAATTGCACCGATTTGGAAGGTTACGGAGAATGTCCATGTGCATTTCAGTTGCAGCACATTCACTTACAGTGAATAAAAAAAAAAGAATACCCTTCTGTAATTGGGACCGCCACCAAACGGTTAAATTTGCACATCAAACAACGCTCGCTAAATTATAAAATTCTCTACAAACCCGATTGCGAAAATTTCCCAATACAAACGTGCATACGTCTGAATATAAACATACATACATAAGAATACATATAAGTAATACATACATGACATTATATTAGGGTTCGTACGATTCCTGGAATTTTGCGACCAGGAAATTCTTCTGCACCGCTATTTTCTTACAAAAAAACTCTCAAAAAATCCCTATAAGAATGCGAAATTTCACCAGTTTAGCCTAGATTTCTTTTTCTATAAAACAAATACTGGAAACTCTCCTGGACCGTACAAAACCCTGTTATATTTTTCTCGATTTCTTTGATTTATCACTCGTAGCCATGCAGCTAATACGAAATCCGTTACCATGCGGCTAAGACAAAAAATCGTATTCCCCTTATTCGATTTCTTTTCATTTCTCTTAATTTAAAATTCAAAATGAATTTCATCGATTTGGTAGGTTATGGAGAATAAAAGGTTCGCACTGAAAAAAAAAAAAAGTGGTCGTTACGGACTTAGAAAGTAAAACTTCTAAAAGTCAATCTATATCTCAGGTCACAAATATTGACGACGCCATAACGATTCGGATGAGGCTAAAATGCATAATTTACAACAATGGAGCTAATATTTTGTTTAATAATGAGATAAAACCCGTCGTATTTTGACAAAAGAAATTGTTTAAAAAGGAACTCATACATTACTTAATACCTACTCTCAACAAATAATACTTTTAATTTAAAGTTACCAAAATACTAATTCCATAAACTTCGACTGTTCAACATATTAAATTAAAATGTATTAGTATACCTAACCAAGATAAGTAATTATGATGAAATTACCCATTGAGGCTCTTATGTTTGAAATTACCGATTGAAAATCAGCAAAAATGATTTCACAATGAGCCAATCATAGAATTATTTTTCGTGTGAAATCTAAACTTAACGTCATTTTCATCGTCTCAAAATTTACATACGCATCTCTCAAATTTACATTCACCACTTCAAAAATATCGCAGTACGCAATAAGTTATTAATACATATACAGTAGAGCATCCGAACATGTTGGAACCGACCCTAGTTCGGATAAGCAAAAGTTCGAATAAATGAACAGGCAATTTAAGGGATGTTTCTGACTATACTAAAACCTTCACTGGCAGCCCCAGTTAGTGCTGTCATGTTTAAAAATTGTTTTTTCTTTTTGTCTTAAAAAAAAAATGTTTACATTTTTATCATTATTTTTTTTCTCGCTCTTTTTATCATTTTCTGAACTACAGAGATTATAATTTAAGGAAAAAAGCTTTTGATTGTTGCTTGGTTCAACGAAGACATTCTTTTCAATGCTGCGATATCTCTAATTCTTCTTAAATACTGTTAGTTGAATAAGATCAGCGTTCTTTAACCATTCGAGCTATTTCATAGCTGTTTCCAGACATTTAAAGGTTTCGTTATGTGATGGACCTGGGTTATTTTTTCAGAGCAGCCATTTTCATTTTCTTGAATTTTTTTCATCATGAATCTCATTCACAATCTCATCTTCATTTAAAATCTGATATCCAGTGTCATGTATACTTCACTATTTAACCACTCGTTAATTTCATTTTGTTCATAGCTTAGGATTCTTTCCATATCCTTTATTGTTTTTACATTCCTTATTTTCTGTTCCACTATCAGTTTTTTCTTCATTTAAAATTTTATTCCAAGCCAATGGATAATGGGGAGTTCGGTTAAAAAACATTTTGGGAGAAATAGGATGTTCGGATAACTGGAAGTTTGGTTAAAAAATCTTTTTTTGAGAGAAATAGGCTGTTCGGATAATTGGAAGTTCAGTTAATTGGAATTCGGATAATCGGCGCTCTACTGTATTTCCAAACTTGAAATCAAGTTTGTTAACTACGACTTTGTATGTAAACATTCGCACTCTTGACTTGTGATTCTAATCTCCGTATCGGCGAGTAAAATTCCGGAAATTCATATCTTTTAGAGGCGTCCGCAGTAAAGTATTTCGTTTAATCAGAGAAAATGGTGGTTTTCGTTTAAATATGATGTCACTTTGCCTCATTGAAGCATTTCACATAGCGTCTCAAACTCAGTGGAGTGAAAAAGTATTGAATTGTAATAATTTTTTGAGGAAAAATTTTGTGTTTTTTTAAAGCATGACATCATTTTCTGTTCCCTTTTTTTACAAAGTTAATTTTGAATTTTATTAGAAACTGGCACCAATAAAGATAAACATACTTTATTAATTTTTTTTTCTTTACAACAATGAAACTAATCCAATTGCTACCATTTTGTAAAAAAATCATAGAAATTTTTTTAATTTAAAATTTAAATATAAAAATGGGAATATTTAAAAAAAAAATAGCTAGTGCCGCAAATCTACAAAGAAACAGCTTTCATTTTTTTTAAAAAGAATTATTAAAAAAACTCAAGGTAGATGTCTAAAAAAAAAGCCTTATCTTTCAAATATATAGATTTAAACCCGCAATGTTATCTCTATGGGAAAATTTTGAGCAGACATTTCATGCCGTTAGGGTTGACGAATATTTATGATTTTCAATACGCACCGAGATTTTGGCACTACCAACGTCCATTTAATTTTTTGTGTCGATACGGCAAATATTTTGGACGCTATCGCACTGCAAATAAAGGCGTCTTAAATTCAAACAGATATGTGACTGAAAAAGTAATTCAGACACTTAAGTGCCTGAATATGAAATTTCAGATATCACAGGCGTCTGAAATTAAGACACTTAAGTGTCTTACTATGATCATAGTATAAATACTGTAAACGAAACGTCTGAAATTTAGACACATAAGTGACTTAAAATGGAGTGTTCAATTTTCAAACATTTTAAAGTGTCTAAATTTTTAAGACACGTGTATGTGTCTGAATTTAAGACATTTCAAACCTCTGAATCGCATCCATCTTTCATCAACCTGCATGTTCGGCAATAGGCATAGGCAGCCGTTTTTTCACTTTTTTTTGTGAACTTTATACACTGTCAGGACTGAAACTGGCCTTTTTTGCACCCGGGGCAAACATAGATTTAGCCCCCCCCCCCCCCCCCCCTCTCCTCCGCAAAGTATACTTACAAAGAGAATTTTACTAATTTTCTAATAGCCTACTTATTTCAAAATTTAGAATATGTAATCATAAAATATATAATACTGAACTACGTTATCTGCTTTGTCAGATATTGATTCATTAAAATCTTGAAAACGGAATTGAATAAAATTCCGCTGTATACATGATTCTTATGCTATATCATATCATCTTTAGATTCTTCTATGCTTTGGCATACGCCAGACAGGATGATTTTAACAATACTGTGCTACATAAATGTGCGAAAAATCGACAAACAAAATCTTCATTTGGCGCCCCCTCGTTTTGCCGCCCGGGGAACATGCTCCCTCTGCCCCCCCCCCCCCCCTTAGTTTCAACCTTGTAACACTGTGAAAAAATATCCGTTTAAAATATAGAAATTGCACTGCCAGTCGAGACGCAAATTTACGTACTTTTATGTAATTTTTTCTTTTCGTAAATTCCAGGAAAATTTCCATTTTTTTGCATATTTCTGTATTTAGAAGGTTCCGTTTAAAAGTAAAATATAATCTTTCAAAGACAAACCCATATAGACATGATATTAAACATGATTTATTTATTTATATTCAAACTTCAAATCTTTGTTAATCGCTTATAATTCGATATGTAATTTATTCATCAAAAATTGAAAATTAATTTCGATCACATAGTTTCTGAATAACATCACCTACAATTTCATCCATTTAAGAACAAAAATGACTTAAAATTTCTATATTTCTCAAACGTCAAACGTGTTTCATAAGAATCTCTTTGGATTTTAAAATAATCATATACCTTTAAGATATAGATGTGGCGAAATCTTGTGTTAAAGTATTTATTTAATTATCTATTTATCGTATATATTTTATTTATTTAATTATTTAATTAATTAAAAATATCAAAGTACTTATTTAATTTTTTGGAAATATTTACAATAGCTCTGAAATTTTATACACTAACCTTTTAGCTAAAGATTGAGTTCAGGAGTAATCGGATTTCACCGTGAAAAAATTACTCTGAAAATCAAAAAATTTTACTCTGGATTTCTAATGATGTATGTTATATGCGTAAAACAAGGATTTTTATAACTAAATGTCAATATTTTTGCAGAAAAATTATACACAATATTTAAAAGTGAGAAATTTGGTTCAGAATATACAGCACAGGAAGGAATTAATCAGTCCAATTTCAAAAATTTTGCCATATATTCAATCATCAGAAGAAAAAAAAAGAAAGAAAACAGAGCTCTATATCAATACCTTCCCGTTAAAATTATACGCTGTGTTTGGGCAATAAAAAATGTATTTTTTTAATGAAAATTTGTTTTTTTTTTCACCCCTGAACGGCACAGGTCCCGAATTAAATGTTTTAACAGTGTATATACAATATATACACTTTTAAAGCATTTTAAATATTTTAAGGGTGTATTCGAAAAAATATTTTTCCACCCTCAACAGCTTGAAATTTTCAGACTCATTTTGAAAAGTAAAAACATGAAACTTGCTGAGGTTATTTTTGAAGAGATGTATAAGAGGCCATGTGATTTCATTTTTCGCTCAATTATTTAGAATTTAATTTTTAAACAATTGTTTTCTCAGAATAACCATTTTTTTCCCTGATCTCCCGCCTCGGAAAATTCGATTCAAAACGCCAACTTTGACAGCATTTTTTACAATATTTTGTGCATTTATCAAAAAATCGAGAAGGACGGCACATTGTGTAGTTTCTAAATAAGATAATTTCTCAGTTTGATGCGATTTAGAGCAAAAATGAATTTAAAAATGAATCAGAAAATAAACAGTTTAGATTAGAATTATCCTTAATATTTCAAAAATAAAGTTTCCTCTGTATAAAACAATAATATTTGTGTTCTAAAAAATTTTTTCGCTAGAAGAAAAAACCTTTTTGCTGGTCTTTAACGCATGAAATTAAACAAATATTCAAAATTCTACGGGGGAAAATGTGTAAAACGTTAACTGGATCGGAAAAAAATCTACCACTACCGTTTCATTGTGCAGCATAATAAGTAACAATATTTGAGTTTCCAACTAACGAAATCGTGGCCGAGTGGATAAAGCGACAGTCTGGAAGACATCAGTCCCGGGTTCGAATCCTGTCATTGGTAAGTTTAATATTCTCATGTAATGTGAGTTAATAAACCCTGTAAAATGTAATGGACTTTGGCAATCCCCAGTCTGTTAAATATGTCGGTTTGCCCTTCCTTAAAAGCTTGATTTTTTTTTTTAAATACAGAAATTTCCAAAAAAATTTAAATTTTTCAACGGAAGAAAATTCGTATTAAAATACCTAAATTGATGTAAATTGTACTGGCGTTTTGATTGGTGGTACAATTTCCATATTATAATAGATTTTTTTTTTTAAGTGTATAATGCTTATAAAAAAAAAGGCTGCTTTTGCATAGAAATGAAAGGTGGTCAAAGATGGATGCGATTCAGACGTTTGAAATGTCTTAAATTCCGATGCATACAAGCGTCTTAAAAATTAAGACACTTTAAAATGTCTGAAAATTGAACACTCCATTTAAGACACTTATGTGTCTGAATTTCAGACATTTCAGTTTACAGTGCGTGTTAACAATAAGTGTAATTTTTGCAGGGAAGCCGGAGCTGTGCTCCGACAATTAATTTCTGTAAAGTTCACGCATTTTTCCATAAAAATGCATTGTTGCAAACTATCCCTTTCTTGTGTTAACATTATTTCCGAGTCATAATCCTTACCATATTTAATCGCAGAATTCTGCAATTAACATACATTAAAATTAGGCAAAGATTACTATTCAGAAGAAGTGATAGCTAAAAAGTAGAATAGTTGACTTCTATGTATATGCTGATAGATATCTTTAAAATTTATACAGCTCATATTCAAAATATTAGAATAATTACTTTTTTTTACAAATTGAAAATATCGTTTGGTAATTTAATGTCTTTTAATGCAAATAGGCAAACGATATTTTTATTAAGAACTTATTGTTGATTAAACTTATTTATTATCTTAAAATTAATATCATTTTAAAAAAGATTAACTGAAAAAAAATTACTTTGAAAAGTCAAAATATTAGAATATTTGTTCAAGTGGTTCAAAATATCAGAATATTGCACATTAATTCTACTTTAATTATCACCAATTCATAACTGGTGGCATCATTGATTAAATTCAGATGATTTTATTTAAAATCGGTATTCTTTTTGCAGTTTGTTTGCTTTTTCGTCTTAAAATGGGTCGTGGGAGAGATATTCCTGAATCTATTAAACTTCGTATGGTTGATTTGTATCGGCACGGTAAAAATCAATGTTATATAGCGAATTATTTACATTGCTCGCAACCAAGCGTTAGTAAAATACTAACACAATATTCAAAAAATGAAAAATTTCAAAATAATCACCGAAATGGTGGCCAAAAACCAAAAAAATCTGCTAGAGATGACTGGAAACTGAAGCGGATAGTTAAGAAAAACCGTTTTAAACGTGTGCGATTCTTGCACCAAAAATGGAAAGAAGAAGGAGTTGAAGTTTGCACAATCGGCAACATTAAGACGTCTCCATAAATTTAAGTTTGAATCTCGTGTATCGAAAACAAAACCTCTCATGATAGCAAAACAAAGCGTATAAGATTGAATTGGTGTAAATCAAGACATTTATGAAGCGAAGAAAATTGGAAAAATATATTATTTAGTGATGAAAGTATGTTTTGTGTTTCATATGGTAATCAAGGTATTCGAGTTTGGAGAATGAAGCAAGAAGCATTTTGATAAAGAATGCCTTAAACGTTCCGTAAAATTTGCTACTAGTGTCATGGTTTGGGGTTTCATGAGAGCAGACGGACCTGGAAAGTTATGCATCGTCCACGAAAAGGTTAATTCTCAGATATATCAAGAAATTTTGGAATGTTACATCATTCCATCATCAGAAGATTTATTTGAAGATGATTTCATCTTTCAACAAGATTTAGTGTCATCGCATACCTCGGTGTCAACTAAGAATTGGTTCCGCCAACGCAGCATTAAGGTACTTCCTTGGCCACCAAACTCACCAGACGTTAATCCCATCGAAAACTTACAGTGTATAATGAAGAAAAAACTCCACGAAAATTTTCTTTCAAGTAAAACTGAGTTAGTGACACGTATAAAGTCTATTTGGGCTAATATTGATAGAAATGTTTGTAAACACCTTGTATATAGTATGCAAGATCGATTATTATGCTGTTATGAAAGCTAAAGGGGATGCTACAAAATATTAACTACCATTTACTTCATGTTCATAAGTTACTATTGTTGCGTAAAATAAAATATTCTAATATTTTGAACCAATCTAAATTTTATTCTAGTATTTTGATGTGTTTCAGAAAGCTGTGTGTGTGTACTTAATTTATTGTACTGTATTTTATATTTTGTAAATGTTAAAATCTTATCTAAACATTCCAGATTTAATTTGTGAGAAATTTAATTGCATTTACTTAGTATCAAAAATAAATAAATGAAAAATAATATTTTCTTATTACTTTTTCTGAATTATTCTAATATTTTGAATATACGCTGTATTTTGCTTAAAAAAAAAAAAAAAAAAAAAAAAAAAAAAGCAGCTTTAAATTTTCCAAATAATGTACGAAATATAAATATACAGATTGAACTGACCGGGGTGGGTGGTAAGGGGGAGCGTTACAGTATTTGTACTACAGAATACTGGGGCTCCGGTGTTTGTTAGAAATTAAGCCCGGTCTAGCAGCAACTCTGTGACCTGTCGACGATCGTACTTGAAAAATCTGTTGTTACCTCTTCTGACACCAGTTTACGCCCCCTGCCTGACTAGACTGTTAGAGAGCCTGTTTCCTCGGACTTCAGAATAATTGCTTTCAATGCATTAACTTATAAAGATCCTTTACGTATAGCTTGTGGCGTATTCTAAACTTAAGAAGAGCTGTGGATGCATTGCACTGGTTACAATAGCACAATTTCACAAGTAACGGTCGCTGTGATACCATGAGATGCATATTCAACCTCAGCTGAAAATTTTTCAGGAGATTTTCGTATACTTTTATAGCCTAAAATTTTGGCGCTGTTGTCGCATACGTTGGTATAATACTGCATTTGCCTTTGTTACCTGTGCTTTATGCTAATTCTCGGCTGCGCAGACTACAACGGCGCCACATTTCCAGCTATCGGCGATGTTTTGGACTAATTTTTATCTCAGAATCGTTTTTCCCATAACGTCATTAGCCCTCCTACCAAGTTTACTGAAATTATAGTTATTAAATCGAGTTACAGATAGCTCTGAATAGCGTCAGTTAAAAAAAAAACACCCTATGCTCTTGACTTTTGTCATCCTTCAATATTTGTCACCAGTCATATATTGAAGGACTATTACGTCTTGAGACTAAAATCACACAATAAATTAAACATTTTTACTTAAAGACGTATACTACATTAAAAGACTTTTTAAACATTTAAATAAGTTTCGACCACCCTGTGGTCTTCATCACTGTCCTATTCTCTATGAATATGACCCTGATGAAGATTACAGAGTGGTCAAAACTTGTTGGTGTTTAAACTTTTAAAATTTTTATTTAATGTTTTAAAAGTGTTTTTATGTAGTGTACGTCTTTAAGTAAAATTCTTTAATTTACTGTGTGATTTTTGTCATCAGTCTCTTTCAAATTTCGATGAAAGAAACAGCATTTAAGTATTTGGTCCGTTATATATTATACTAGCAGCAAACCCATTCTTTACACGAAGATAATGGGTGTGTGTGTGGGGGGGGGGGGGGGGAGATACCCATAAACCCTAAACATAGAAAGACACAAAGCTTCCAACGATGACTATAGCATATGCAAAAGTATATTGTCCATTTCATCGATACAAATTAAACCTATTACAATGATTGTTTAATGCAATTTTCATTTTTCTTTCAGCCTAGACTAAGATTAAAGATCCACATCACAAAAGTACATTATTTTGATTTTCACAAATAAAGCAAGCAGAGGAACTATTAAAGAGATTAAATAGCAAAAAAACAGTCATTTTTAAAAGAAAACGTGCAGTTTTATAAATAGCTTTTTACTTACGAAAATGAGGCATTTCTCTTAAGTCTCAGAATTCTTACCATAATGTGAAAATTAAAAGATTTTATTATCGACCGTCTTTAAATTTTTGCAAATTCCTTTCGCCATTTTATAATAATTATAATTTTATTACTTTACTAGGGGGGCTCTGCCCCCTGCAAGCTACGCTCGCCAACCCCCGTTCAGACACTGCAGATTCTAAAAGCACGCTAATCTGATCGCTTTTAAAAAGATTAGAGAAGATTGAATAATACTGATTAAAAAACCTGTAGCGATCTCCCTGTAAAAGGGTTTCGATTCAATTCCCTTTGATTGCAAAAATTTAAGGCAGAATCAGTTGCTGTTAAAACATCCAATGGTTGTTTTCTTGTTTGATTCACAATCTGTTGCCTGTTATACCTAAAATCTACCGCCAAACTATAAGATTAAATGCCAATAATGGTTGATCGTAAGTGTCACATTCACTTGACTTTAAGGAAATTACACGTGTTTACGCCATCAAGTGGTTTTAGTTCGACGTTTTATTTGTATTTTTATTAATGTTATACTAATATTTTTCTTCTTTCGTTATCTAAAATAAAAAATTATGTCAATTTGTATAATTTGGCGAGTGGTTTGACGATTTATATAATTTGGCGAAATTGGTCGACGGGAGAAGTAGTATCATTAAAACATTGATTTGAAGTTGAAATTAAATGTCATGATTTGTTGTATTGTCATACGCAACGGGTTGGCGTGCACTTTTTTTAGGACAGTTTGTAGAAAGCATCGTTTTCGAATACCAGTTACATATGTATTTTTAAATTATTTTCTGTTATTTTTAAAATGAAATAACAATAAATAAAAGAACGTTTAATTAATAACTATAGAACAAAACAATATATAACATTTCTTGTTAATAAAAAGAAAAATTCAAATAAACGTTTATTAGTAAATACGCAACAATAGCCATGTTACCATGTCAGGCAAAATAACACCATTTTGGAGTCAATTAGGGACAGCGTTGCGTATATGATATCTGTGCCTAATATTTTTCTTTTCGTTTCGTTTAAAAAAAAAAAAAGAAAAGAAAGAAGTAAAAGCCATTTATTTTTAATGCTTCAGTTTTAAATGAAAGTTTTGTGTTAAATAAAATGTTAATGAAATACAAATTGAATTATGAATAAAAGTAACATGATACATTTCTTAGCATACATTTAAGGGAGGCCAAACTGGTCGCAAAATTAGTTTAAAATAATAGCCTTTTCTAAAATATGCAAAAAAAAATAGAAATATGATTAAAATTTGAGTTGTCATCATTAGAGAAAAGTATATAAAATTAGAAAATATTAATATTTCGAAAACTAATTCGAATTTAAAAATTCTAATACCAGTTTTGAGATCTGTGGATCAATACGGATTTTTGGTGTTAATTTCATCGCAATGTATTCTATATTTTAGGAGAAATCGCCTTGAAACATAATCAGTTGTTTAATCAGTCGTTTCATAGAATCATTACATAAATTCGTTTCAATGTAGTCGTTTCATAATATCCGTTACGGTTCTAACCTGAAAGAGACGAAAGGCTTCCGTGGTAAAAATGGTCTTGCGTTTAGTATAATAAGTGCTTTTGTATCTTTCATATGAAACATTCATTAACAATTGTGACAAAAATAACATAATTTTCACTCATTTCGGATTCCACATGCGATGAAATTAAGGTATGTAAAGTTGAAAGATTATTAAAATTTAAATTGCAATTGACCCGACGATGCAACAGGAAAAAGTTATTCAAAATAATGACCGAATTCTTTGCCAAAAATTGCTAAAATTTCTGAATGTTGTCACAAACAGGTAGGAAAACAGGAAAAAACTAGGATAGGAATAATACACAAACAGGATAAAAAAACAACCACCAATGACCGATAAATGTAGATAGAAATTTGAACTCTATTACTCCCGAGATAAGCTCATGGGAGGATTTCGCGCTTAGCGATTTTTCATTCTTCGCCAACACCTATTTTGATTACTGATGACAGAAAAAAGGAAAAAATAAATACTTGTGATTCGATTCCACTAAAACAAAGCAAGGATATATATACATTTTAGTCATAGAAATAAAAATAATCCAAATTATATACATATATATTAAAATATAACCAGAAAAAGAAAGAGTAATGCGCGTGCTGACAGAATGAAAACAAAACTTAAGGAAGGAAAAAAATATTTTTTCAAGAAAATTGCGAAACTCTTAGACAAAATTGCGTTTATATCCATAATATAAACATTTCTGACCCTGAAAATTGGTGCTAAAAATCTAAACAAGCGTAAAAATATTATGAATTATGTTAATTTAAAAATTCTCTATTTTCGTCCTGTGTAAAGTCTGTGATACCGCTGCGGTCGATTGCCAGTGGCGGTTGAAAACAGCTTTGGACCAATCAGAATTTATTGCCATCATGTCGTTTCTCTTGGCCATTGCAGGTTCTCTAGGAAATACTACTGGCAATCCAGACGCCAGTATTATTTCCGTATTTTAACGGGACTTTTCCCCGTAAATGCCAAAGAAACGGAAATTTTTCTGTAATTTACCGACAAAAAATTCCGTTAAAATACGGAAATAGTACTGGCGTTTCAAATGCCAGTAGTATTTCCGTATTTTAGTCCGGATTTTTTACAGTGTAAGCACCGGGTTCGTCGCTGCAGCTTATTTGGCTAATTAGCTATTTGAAACTAAACAGATTTAATGAATCATCCTGTATGTTGATATGATTATACAATATAGTAAATGTAACAAAAAATGATGCCAATTTCAATAAACATGGTATTTCTTATTTATAGACATATCACACATGCACGCAATGAATCTTCTTGAATCACAATTTTTGTCAGTTCAAATGGCGTTTCGTTATTAATAGATACCATTTAGCCCGTGTCCTATCCTTTCGTCGTTCCATTAATACAATTGTCGAACTAAAGAGCATAGAGTACCATTTGGTGGCATTTCACTTTTTAGTGTAAAAGATATTTTAATATTTCTGCATTACGACATTGCCATCATCAGGGCCTGTCACCCATCACCCTGGCAACGGCCGTCCCTCGCTTTGCACTCGATTAGGCCGCCAACACCCCGTGAAATCTGGCCTCCTCGCGAACGGCCCCCCTTCCAGTCCTCACACAAACAGATATTGCCTCACAGAAAAATGATGCATTTTGAACTGGAGGAGAACCAAAAAATGAACACGTCAATCATAAGACGTAACTACTGGAGTGGCACTTGACATATAAACTTGACACAAAGCGGCACGAATAATATGAGTAATTCAACAAAGCTTTCTTTTTCTCGAAGAAGCATCGAGTTCTATTCATCACCTGCGAAATAATCGATTGTTCGTATTAATTCATCGGTCTTGTAAGCGGAATACGTTTTTTAAACTTCAGTTGGTACATTTTATGTAATATTTTTCATACTTCTAGATTAAAATGAAGTTGGGAAGTGATAGATTCACCCAGAAATTGACTGGATTACAGTACCTTAATTTGAAATGAAGTTATTTTTTAACAGAAAAATTATGCATTTTGAACCCGGGAGAGAATTTAACAAACAAAAAAAGAAAAAACTGTGTCAGTCAAAAGCAGAACATGTTAATTATTGAAGTAGCACTTGACATATAAACTTTGCATAAGACGTCAAGGATGAAATATGTAATACAACAAACGATACTTCCTTTTCTCGGAGAAACATCCAGCTCTATTCATCACCTAAAAAATCATGGATCATTCGTATTAATTCATCAGTCTTCTTCTCACACTGAAACTGTTACAGGAAAAGACTTTGTTAACAGCAAGTTTTATGTATTATTTAATTACTTGTAAATGAAAATGAATTTGGCAAGTAAGTTCAGCCAGAGATTGGTTGGTTTTCAGTCATTTACCTAAATTTTGAAACAATCAGTTATTTTTTTAGACCAAAAATTTACAGATTTTTTTTTTTTTTTTTTTTTTTTTTTTTTTTTTTTTTTTTTACAAGAACACGGAAAAGAATAAAAAAAATTAACATGTCAATCATAATCATAAATTACTGAAGTGGCACTTGACATACATTACTTGACATATATTGCGGCACGGATAACATGTGTAATACAACAAAATATCTTTCTTTTCTTGAAGAAGTATCCAAGTTCTATTCATTACCTGAAAAAGCATCGAACATTTATTCTAATTTATCGATTTTCGCATATTGAGCGGAAATCATGTTTTTACCCTTTAAAGGACACATTTTATACATGTTCCATATACTTTATGTCCAAAACACCTTATTGGTTCAGCCATAGATTGGGTAGATTTCAATTATTTCTCTTAATTTGGACATAAACATGTGTTTTATAACAGAAAAAGGATACATTTTGTGATACATTTTTAAATTGGGGATAGACGGAATATATATATAAAAAAAAATCAACATTCCAATTACCAGATGTAGTATATTGGAGTGGCTCTTAACATTTTAGACTTGACATAGACATAATGATATAGCACAAATATAGCATTAAAGAATAGTTTCAATTCTCTATAATGATAACACTTGCAATATTAACAATTGCAATAAACAATAGTTTAAGAAACGCCCAGTTATGTTCAACATATGAAAAACAAAATCATTGATCATTTATATTAATTTATCGATTTTCGCAGACTGAATCTGTTATAGGAATTGTACTTTTTTACGGTTTGACAAGCACATTATCTGCAAAGATGTTATTCAGAACTTCATCAGAAACAATCTTTTCTATTTTTGGTTTAGTTCAGTTTCAACTGCACAAAAGGTTAGGGAATGAAAAGTAGAGAAATCTACATTCACGTTCAAATTTTTCAATGAAAAATAAATTATTTTGTATTTAAAATTTTCTTGTATGAAACATAAAATTTTCTTGACATTTTATACTAAATCCTAAAGTTTTTTTTTTTTTTTAAATGAGGTAAAAAGCAAATTGTGTCTGTTTTCAATTAGTTGATCTTTAATTTTATAATTCACACAAGTGAAAAAAAAAAAAAAAAAAGAAAAACACATTTAGAATAGTGGTTTATTAAGCTTTTATGCTAAGTACAATATTTTAGTTTCTAATTTATGTTAAGTCTGACAATATTTATAATCATCAATCAGTTGACTATTTTGAAAATATCGGATATATGTATAAATATCGGATTTTTTTTTTTTTTTTTTTTTTTTTTTTTTTTTTTTTTTTTTTTTTTTTTTTTTTTTTTACATTTTCAAAAACATCATGACATTTAAGAACTCTGTGCTTAGCTAATTTGTTATATTACTATTAAAAATTTTGATTTATTTGAAATTTTAAATTATGGGAAATAAAGAAAGCATATTCCCATATACCTTCAAGAAAATGTCGCGACACTTATCAAAAGTTACCGCAGCGTATGATGGAAGTATAAAGACTCAATTTTCTAAAGTGAAATTTCCGACGATAGTTTGTAAAAGCCTTCAAATGTTTTTCCTCATCCGATATATGTGCTCTATTCTTGTTTACGAACAACTGGTACGGCTTAGTGGGTTTTTCCCAAAACAAAAATACCGACTGTTGAGTTTTGTTGATCCCTTCTTGATCATCGAAGAATAACAATTTTTGCTTTCAAATATAGGATCCTAAAAGTATAAAAACAAAAGAAAATTTCTCTTGTGTCAATCGGATCCCGAAAATTCTCAATTCCGGATTCTGAGTACGACAGTCTCTCGTCAATTCTTCCGCCTGTTTGCCAGAAAATATAAACCAGATGAAGGAAAAAAATCTTCTGAAAACAATTTTCTAGAAAGCCTGGTCCTCCCATGGATGCGTAGAAACATATTTGTGTGTTTGACAAGTGATTGGCGAAAGCAAAGCCTATGTCAGCTATCCAATCAAACAATGACGACACGAATGTCTGTGCTACATCAATAGATTACAGGTAGACATTGGAAATATATGTACAATCAAATCATGACTGTTTAGAAATTTCAAGTAAAAGAAATATTCTAATCGTTAAGAGTGTTCTAATATATATATATCAGTGGCGTGGCGTGAAAATTTTCGGTGGTCATCGCAATTATTTAAGTTTGTGGTGAAAAATTATTAACTCTAAAATTCAATGGTTGAATGTTCAAAAAAGAAACTTTAAATCTTACCTTCACTTATACATGAACTCCAAATGTTCTGCTAAATCTGGATCGTAGAGTTTTAAAAGCTTATTAATAGTTTTAAAATATTGCTTGGTCATCGCCGCATCCAGCGATGACCGGACGCCACGCCACTGATATATATATATGTATATAGATTACTCAATAATATATACTCAACAACTCAAATATTTCTGACACCTCCACAAGTCATTTTTATAAGTGGAAGCATAAAATTTGCAAACATCGCCATTCAAATGGTTTGAAATCGAATAGCGTTTTTACGATTAGAAAACTTAATTTTTTTATACTTGAAATTCTCAAACTTGCATTTTTCTTTTTCGTTATAAAATGCATTATGATTTATGCATTCCAAATATATATCATGGAATGGATTATGCTTCAGAGTTTGTCTTGTTTTAAATAAGTTTAATAGACAGTTCATATTTTACTTTGAAGTAACACAAAACTTACTTCTTAAAATGTTAACTTCTTAGTAGCAAACAACTTACTTTTTAAAACGTTAGATCAGTTGTAAACAACTAAGAAAGTTGCAGGAGTGGTTGGGTGTAATCAGTTCAATACTGATGTTGATCAGCCGATCTGCCGTGATGTCAAAATTCAGCTCATAGGCATTACTATAGAATGGTATTGCTTGAAGATACTTAATTAAAAATCAACTTCCTTAAACCGTGAATTCCTCACTAGTACAAATTCGCATCGACAAAAATTTCGAATATCGGCGATTTTTGAAAGCAAATATTTTCATTAATTTGCAATTTTCGTTAACTAAAGGAAATTTTTGATTAAAAAAAAAAAAAAAAATCAGAGCTCTATTCCTCATTCAATTTCATATAAGATATAACAATCGTGTGTTACATTGTATTATCACTTGATTGTCAACAAAGTTATACACAGTTGAAGTTACGGAATCTCTAATCACACTAATGTACAGTGCGCGGGTATGCTGAACCTACATGTGAAGTCCACGGGTTAAAAAAGCTTGTCTTTTTTTAATCAAAACAAGTGATTTGCTTACAGGGTGTTAGAAAAGCAAGCATCAATACTAAAAGTAAATAATTAAAAACAGTTAATCAAAAGAATATTAAAATTGAATATTAATGTCCGAATTACTAATAAGGCGTTGTTGGATGTTAGCAGCAAATTTTAGGGACAGATGGGGGTTAAAACTCGTCATTTTTAGATTGCTATAAGTTTCATATTTTAATATCTTCCTCGAATTACTATCAGCGAAAATTACATGTTGGAATAAAAAAAGATTCACATGCATCCATAATATACAGATTTATTTTTTTCAGGGATTTTTTAAATTGTGCTACATCGTTCGTTATTTAAGTCAAATTATACGAATAATCTTCGTCATCTTTTCCTAAAATATTAAAATATAAACTTGATATGTTTTTTAAAGATATTAATATGATATGTCTTCTGTTGGTAAAATCTACAACTAGTGTCAAAAAACAAGTTATTTTAAATGTATGCATTTGTACCAGAGCCGTAACCAAACGGGTGCGGAGTAGGCTGATCCTTCCCCCCCCCCCCTCACCACCAGGCAACTTCTTGAGATCCGTCTAGACTTCATAATACTCCAATATTAATATCATCTATATTACAGTTTAAAAAATTTAAACTATGTAATCAAAAGTTTTATGACATAGAGGCCTTCCCTCTACTTCTGTCTATATTTATATATAATTTAAGTAGAGAAAAAAAGAAAATCAAGGTGAACTTTACTGAATGTATTTGTGCAATTTCAACAGTGTGTGTGTTAATTTCAACAAGTTTGACTAGGTCATTCGTTTTGATAGAAATACATAAACAAAAATACTACAGGTATAGAAAGATAAAACTCGACTGAAAACTATATTAAAGTACCTAAAAGAAAAACTCGAATTTACAGGCAACACACTTTTCAAGCTCGTCTCATTCTCAACTTCAGAAAACATCCCTTTACAACTTTCTGCAAGGGCAGTAAACAAATAAAATACCTTAGTAGGTCGAAATTATTACACATTACATTCTTAGTTTGTGTAATATATACAAGATATGTTCGCAAAATTATAAAGGTTTTACCTTTAAACTAATTACAAGATACAAAGGTATTAGAGAAAATTAGTAAAGAGACATTTAGCAAATGATAGTTTAGTTGTCACAACTCCAACTTCAAAACTAACTATTCAGTTCCAAAATCTAATTATTTAATTCAATTATTTAATTTAATTATTTAATTGTTTCATAATTATTCATTGTTGCAATGACGCTGCTATGTTACCAAGATTGCAATTTTAATTTCTTTAATTCCCTCATGAAAACACAAACAAAATCGCAGACATGTACTCAAAAATCAGTAAATTCGTAAACAAGTTACAAACAAAAGATGAAAACAATAAAATCATAAAACAACTAAACAGAAAAAAAAAACGAACCAAGAAAGTGCGGATAAAAATTGGACGGAAGAAATGGAAACAAGAGGCATAAAGCAAACAGGGAACAGGGCGAAATCAAATAAACCAAGAACCCTCGGCCCAAACTCCTTTCTTCCCACCCGACGCATTAGTCTGGTCAAGTGCCCCTGCGTAACTACCCTTATGCCCGGGCGCAAGGTGGAAGTCGGACAGAGTCAGTGGCGCGGAAAAACGGGCGCCGAAACGTGCATCCGTCGCTAAAACGGCGCGATTTCACATACGGGCGATCGCGGGCCCACTGGAGCGAGACGAAAGCTGGGGCTCCCGACACCTCCCCCTTGAAGAATAGGGCGCCTTCTGGTGCACATATTAGACCTAGACCTATGAAGGGGCGGGGGACTTTTATTTCAGGGGCTGGCCCCCCAAACGTATGGCGGCGATAAAATTTTAACCCGGCGCCGTGGCATTAAGGAAATGAATTCCGGTTATTTGTGGCGGACTTACATCAACCTGGATTAGATCTCCTCCACCACTCCTTCTTCTGTGTCCCGACCATAAACTTCAAGTCACCCGAGAGAAACGGCCGGGGCGCTACAGATTTCTGCTGCCTTCTTGTTTTTATCATTCGGGCCCGATCTCTTAACTACATATTGTTCGACGGCAAAGAGTGAGGGGGGAGGGGATAGGGCTACGACACTCCAGCAAGGGCTGTGTCTTAAATCCCCCCCCTCCTTTTTTCTCCTGTTGTTTATGATTCCTCTGCCCCAAGAAAGAAGACAGGCATTCCTACAGCCATAAGTGACTTTTGTTCCTTGTCGTCTTTTAACGTTCGGAGATGTACTCCAGATGCCTGGGCAATAAAAAAAGGGGCGATTTGTATTATTACTCCTCGCTGCCAAATGTAAGTGAGCCATTGAAAATACAGCGTGTCTTACGTGAAGTATTTATGCGGAATGTAGAGCTACTTCTGTTTCTGTTTCTCAGATGGATGAGAAATAGCTTGTCGACAAGGACTGTACCAACATTTAACGGTAAACTTGAATCATATATTAAGATGAAAAAATTATTTTATTTCAGCGAAAATTAATAAATAAAAGAGGAGTAAGTGATAAATTAAAGAAAAAAAATGAAAAAGAGATAAAGGGAATCCTTGAAACAAATATAAACGATATATGTGGTAATTTAATAAGAATTAAATAGCTGATTAATAAGGGGGTTTCAGTGTATCCTCTTAAACTGAATTTAGTTCCATTTTCTAGCAAATTTATCAATATATTATCAAAAACCAATTCCACTTCAATATGCTCCTATCTTCAGATTTTTTGCTGTGCTATATGCTAAAGAAGTTTGAAAACTGGGAAATACGCAAAAGTTTCAATCTGATATTTTTAAGATGGGCACATCAGTCACAGCCTCAGAACACAGTATCGAAAAGGCTTAAGCAGTCGAGAGTCATACAATATGAAATAGAGCTACTTGAGTATCTATTTTCCAGATCGTTGAAAAGTTGCTTGTCGTCAAAGACTGAGTATCATTCTACCAGAAGAAAAAATGTACATTTGAATCAAATAATAAGGGGGGAAATTCCTTTTACATCAAGGAAAATTAATAAATGAAATAGTAGTAAGGAATAAATTAAAGTAAAACAAGAAAGAAAAAATAATACGTGAAGCATGGAGTATGAAACACTTTCCAACACATTCAGAATAATGTAACAAAAATGCACCGTTTAATAAATTAAAATATCATGTTTAATTCAACCATATTGAAACGCATAACACATATGAAAATCTAATTTCAACTGTCCTCAAACTCCCCTACAGCAACTTATAATGGTACGTGAATTCTTTTGTGCAGCCCTGTATATGAGATCTAGAATGTATATACAAGTAACATGCAAAAAATTATTTACATTTTAAAGCGAATTTTAAAATGCACTTCCAGCAATTATTACTCAAAAAGTGTACTGTAACCGAATTCTTTTGCGTGTCCCTGTAAATGAACGACAAATGCTATGAATGATCTATTTTATCGTAATCATCTTATAGTGAAATTCAGGGATTTTTATCAGTTTCAATTCATTTGAAATAGCGTAATCTCATTAAAATACTCTGTAAACAATTTTTCTCCATGTACCATAATGTAATTGAATTCTTTTGAGTTGCCCCTGTAAATGAACTATTAATTCTACGTACTTCATGTACAATACCAAGCATGCTTTGGTGACACTAAATAAAATTATCAATTGCATGAGAATACGAGTATATTTACGGGAGTTAGGGCGTGGACAGACGGACAGACAAACCGAATGCAGAAACACTTTTCAACTTTGTTGGAAAATGTTAAAAATGAAAAAAAAATATAGAAAATCCTCGAAACAAATGCAAATGAAGCATGTGGCAATTTTATAAGGATTAAATTACTGATCAATATCAGAGGTTTCAATATATATTTTTTTTAAATATTGTTTCATTACATAAAATTATTCCCAAATACATAGAAACCTCTCCTAGTTACACAGTTGGCTGGTTGAAGAAAAAAATATCCTACTTTCGAAGATGTCCAACTTAAGGAGATGCTTCTAATTTTTTTTAGCTTAATTACACTTGTATGTGCACTCTTCTTAAATAACAATAAAATTAATTACTTCTAGTTCTTAAAGTTAATAAAATTAAGCCATAAAAATTAATTAACATTGACTGTTTTTAAATTCATAAAAATAACTATTTTTTAAATTGAAATTTAAACGAAATGGTAAATGAATACAAAAAGGAGATACATATTTATAAATTACTATTACTACAATTATTGATGAATGACATATTTGATTAAATACAACGAAGTTCGAATCGAATTGAATGAGTTTACTATTAAAAACAGCATCTTGTAAAATTCATAGCAAAGTGCAGTAAATTTTACATCACTGTTAAAAAAAAAAAAAAAAAAAAAAGCATCTTGTAAACTTTGCGGCAAAGTGCAAAATTTTACATCACTATTAAAAGCAGCATCTTGTAAAATTTACAGCAAAGTGCAGTAAATTTTACAGTAACTATGCTGGCAGCCGGGGTGCCTGCACCTTTTGCTGTAAAATGCAAAAAAAAAAAAAAAAAAAAAAAAAAAAAATTACAGTGTTGTATATTCTAATAATTCACGCCCATAGACGGTAATACTTAAAAACTCTTTTGTAAGGCGTGCATTAAGATCTATAGCAGCGGTTCTCAAACTTTATTGTTACGCGATCCACATCCATCATAAAGTTTTAATTTTCTTCGCAACCCATCTAATATTTAGATATTACAACAACAAGTATAGTGATCAACTGAAACAAGTTTTTGACGCCGAAAACGACTTTTTGACATTTCTCAAGTTTCGACCGAAAACGAAACTATCTGAAGGGAAATTTTAAACTAGTTAAATGTAGAAATATAGAAATATATTATTAATTAATTATTCCCAAATAGCCATACTTGTCTACAGAAACACGTTTAATTATGAATATGCTTGAATGTGCATTGAAGTCCAGTTGCGTAGTGGTCAGAGTATTTGACTGACAACTGGGCAAAGTTCACTCAGGCTTTCATCCCTTCGGGGTTGATAAAATTAGTACCAAGCTTGCTTGGGAACTAAACACCGAGGGTCCCAAGTTAGACTGATCACCTGGCCGGGACGTATGCTATAGAGCACCTCGGGGCCCAGGGTCAGGGTCAAGAAAACGGGGATGGGCACTGTCGGAGTTTCCTCTTAGTCCGCACAACTTTGAAGAAATTCCGTGCTATTTATATGCTGCCACCACCGATATGATTACGTGATATCGGTCACGCACTGAGAGGATTGTTTAAATGAAAACCAACGCTTTAAATTAACTAAATTAACAGTTTATTTACACACTATTTACACAATACAAAACACTATTTAAACTTAAAACTCGGATGTAGGTGATCTGGTTCAACATTAAATTAAATACAGTAAAGCTGGCTGTGTACTGTTAAAACTACGTTATATCACTCTCACTCTATACGCGTTAAATAAGCTTTACCAGAGATCAATCTCAATCTCCCAACACATGGGCTCTAAGCCTAAGCTCTCCGAGCCTCACTCAATCTTAAGCTCTCTCTCTCAGAGCTATCCAAGGAACTACCCTTGCGCTTGGCACTCCAGCCTTCAACTGTACGCTCTTATCTAAGAGCTCTACGCAGGAACTACTGTCCACCCTGCGCTCTCGGCTCCAATTGACTGTCTCAGCAGAAGAGCCTGCCCATAGCAACCTTCTCCCTTTTCTCAACGTAACCCCCTCGGGGTTTTCTACCTGGCTCGCATTCCAAGCTCTTTTCTTCGTTCTTGGAATGCCTTTGTCTCCCCATCTTTCACAGGCATCTCAAAAGGTTGGGCAAGCCCCTCTCCAACTACCTTTTTTCCCCTTCATTCCATCCATACATTTTCACCGGCTTAGATCCAGTTTTAGACAATGAAAGAATGTTATTTTGAAATTCCAGTACACAGACCATACAATATATAATATATTAAGACAAAAATAGTATAGAACCCCAGTTCTAATAGCAGATGTTTCTCAGAACCTGACAGACACTGTCAGCCCAGATCCTTCATGGATTGTATAGCCACAGACTTTAGTTTTAGTTAGTGAATGTGCATTTGTTTGTTTTCAGTAAAAGCAAAAATTTTACTTATTCATTATTTTATTTAATTTTGTAACCAAAAATTTGAGGCACTTATTCATTATAAATTTTATAGTGTTTTTAAATTATAAATACATAGCCAGACAAACAGACGCTTATCCACATACACATACACACACGTACACACAGAGAGATGCATACCTATATGCGATTTTATAGGCAAATATAGATACACATACGCACACATGGATAGACACTTATGAAATCGATTTGATGCTATAATAATAAACATTGATTAATCTACATATTTTCCGCTTTCATAAGAAAATTATTTCTTAAATCGATACTATGTTTTATAAAATAATAAATAGAAAAATCAATTATTATAATTATTATAAAAATCAATTAACGGAAATGATCTGATTACAATAAACAATAGATAAGTATACTATTTATATGTGTATATTATAAAATGATTGTTCAATTATTATGTTATTTCATATAGGGTAACTCCGGGAGAGTCGCCGCATACGGGATAGATGCCGCACCCCTTGTATTTCTCGTAATTATCGATAGATGGTCGTCAAACGCACAGTATAGGTGCGCAGTGAGATTATTTTAAGCGTGAATCCCATTTCGATATTTACGTGTAGAAGTACAATCCTTAATTTGACGTAAGTGCATGATTTCACTGTTCAAACTTTTAAACACGTTATGTTTAAATGTTTTTCATACACTAATTACTAAATGCATGCATGATTTCGAAGCCAAAAATAAGTGTAGCTTTCGTATAGAGTTTAAAAAAAAAAAGAAAGAAAGAAAAAGAAAGAAAGAAAGAAATCGCAGAAGAGGACTTTTTACCATCACTGCCCAATAATAACTTACTCAGACTTTAGGTAATATAGATACAAAGGATACATTCCATCCTCTTTATAGTTACACATACAGAGCCCGCGATTAAGGGCCCCACTCAGTAGGGCGCCCAAGGCCATAGGCGTAGCGTCGGGGGGGCACTGGGGGGCACGTGCCCCCCCAACCTTCTGTACCCCGGGCGCCAGAACAGAAAGCGTAGGGGCGCCAAATGAAGATTTTTTTGTCTTTACATACAAAAATGTATATGTATATATATCGAATTTGCATAAAAATGTCTCGCAGCCGGAAAATCCAAAAGGAAAACTGAACCAAATGCATTAAAATTTACAAATATATAAAAAGATTCATCTATAATAGAAGACTGCAAATAGGAGAACCACTAACATTTTCCAAGGCCAATAGGTCAGTCCCTACTCCTCTCTTTTGTGTAAAACTGTCCCTCGCCGATAACCGATATCCTGGGGGAGGCGGGGAGGAGGGTGCAGAGTCATGTGCCCCGAACATCAGAACGTAAGGCGAAAAGGGCGCCAAATGAAGATTTTGTTTGAATGTGACTTTTCTGTTGAAAAGATTCCATGAAGACTATTTTATTCTTTTTGGAGCTTTCTTTTTTCCCGTCTTGCTATGGGCGCGACGTCAAATGATTGTCCGGTGCAATAAAATCAAACGGAAGAATGAGTCAGGGTTTGAAACTATGGAGGAGGGGGGGGGGCTGAGGGAGCATGTGTTCTGGGCGCCTCGCGCAGGGAACGTCAGATGAAAATTTGGTTTGCCTTTTTATACAATATATATATATGCGTGCGAAATTTGTGTAAAAGATATTTTCTACCCGAAAAGTCAAAAAGAAAAGCTTAGTACAGTGCATTAAAAATGTCAAATAGATAAAAAGATTCGCGTACAAGACAGCAAATGAATAACCCCATTCTTTTTCTTATAATTACATTTTTACATGCATATCACCAAATCTGTCCTTAGAGGAGGCGAGGTAAGGTGACCGACTGGGACAATAAAAACCAAGCGGTCGAAAATAAACAAAATAAGAAGTAAAAACTTAATAATTTTGTTGTTGTTGTTGTTTTGAGTCAGACATAAATTTGAAAATTAGCATTAAGTTCATGAAAGTATCTAGGCATATCAGCCTATAAATAAGAAGAGTGGTATAAGTGATAATTCGGAAAAACTGATAGTACAGGAAGATATTTTACAAAACTAGAATTCATTTTTATACCTACAGTACATCCTGGTTTTTAGTTCCTAAAACAATGTGACTCATATTACTATGACATTAAAGTGCCCAATTGCAATAATTTGTAATGCTACAACAACAGTAAAATCTCGAAAATGAAATCCGTCTATAATGGATCGTGTCTTAAATGAAAAAACTACATGGTTCCAACAGAAAGAATACCAACAGTTATACCTCCTAAGACGAAAACCTGTATAAACCGGAATTATTTCCGCTTCCTTTCAATTTTTTCCCCAAGTTTTAATAAATAAATATTTGATAAAGCTGGTTATATATTTCAATATGTATTTTATTGTTACACATTTTAAATTTTAAAATAAATCCGCTACTAGAAACTTTCGTAAATTTCTTTTTGTAAATTTACTTTGCAGAGGAAGGGGGGGGGGGCGCCAAAATCGACGTTTTCACCTGGTGAAAATATAGCTAGTTTCGGCCCTGGTAGGAGTGCACAAAGTAAAATGTTTTAGTAAAGCCTTTTCAAAGAAAAAAAAAAGAGTATAGCATTTCCAGTGGTACAGTAAAAAAATCTCTCACAGGGCGCCATCATGGCTAATAAAGTCTCCACAGCCTTTATCCCTCCCCCCCCCCCTCCCAAAAAAAAATGATTTTTTCTCTTCTTTTTGCCATTTCTAGGCGTTTTGCCACCCTAGGCGGAAATTGTAAAATGCAGCTCTGTTCCTTTTGCTGCAATTATTTTTTGCATTACTTTTTGTGCATTACTTTTGGGGCAATTGTTTTTTGCAACCAACCAAATCCAGTCTTAGAGAGAGGAGGCGAGCTTGGGCGGCTGCCCGTAATTAAAAAAAAACTCACCCAGGGCGCCATCAGCCGCCCCTGCTTTTACCTTCCCAAATTACATTTCTCGTCCTTTTGCCATTTCTAGGTAGGTGACAACTGAAAAATGTCGCCCATGCCTTTTACTAAAATTACTTTTTTTTGCATGCAGATCCGGTCTCAAAGGGCGCGAGGTCGAGCAACTGTCAACGAGTAAAAACTAAGGGTTGAAATATATGCAAGATAGAACAGTAACACCACTTTTTAATGTTTTTTAAAGAATATAGCCCGGGCCGAAACTAGGGGGGGGGGGTGCAGAGGGGGCATATGCCCCAGGTGCCAGAACAAAGGTGAAGGGGGCGCCAAATGAATCGTTTGTCGATTCATACAAAAATGTGCATTATATGAAATGCAAAGAAACTCGCAAGCTAATGTTAAACTAAGGGAGCGTTCTTTTGAAATTTCTCGTTTCGATTGTAATATTTTAAAATTATTTTTTTTCTTAGGATAGTTTAGATTGACCTTTAGCGTTGTCATACTTTTAGGTTTTGAAACAGGTACTGAAAGTGAAGGTAACTTTATAAAAATAATCTGCAACCAAAATCTAAAAAGTAAACTCTAATCCGGTTAGAATTTAACCTCAGCTTTTCTAAGCAAAGAAAAAAATCATTTAAAACTATTAATATGCAAGCGAGAAAATTTAAAAAGATCGCTCCCATAGGTTTAGCATTAGCGTTCCAGTTTCTTCGCGTGACTTGTGTAGGCTCTTAACGCTCAAGCTAATGTTAATCCCATGGGAGCGTCGTTTACATATTTCTTGCTCTAATTTTAATTATTTAATTATTTTTTATGAATTTTATTTAATTATTTTGCACAGGGTACCGGAGGTCAATAATATTTATTGTGCGTGAGGAGATGAAGGGAGGGGGTGGTCGCCAAAATCCATGTTTTCCCCTGGCGCAGAAAAAGGCTAGTTTCATCCCTGAACGTACGATTGATATTAAGGTTGTACTTATTGTGCAAATTATTAAAAACCTTCATTTGTCACTGTTTTAAAAGTATATGTGATTGTGTATTATACATGGGATTTTCAGATAAATTAATGTGAAATTTATATTCATATATTTTAGGATTGTGATTTATTGAGACTTTTACAAAAACGATAAATGGCAGTGATTTTCAATTGCTTTTTTTTTAAGATGCAATCAAATTTAAAACTTTTTAGTATGTAGCATTTCACCCACTCTCTCCTCCCTAAAAACGAAAACGCTTTAGTTCTCAACCATTAATACGGTGCTGGTCAATCATTGATATTTGGTCAGTAGTTGTAATTTGATCGATAGAAGGAAAAATTTCCCCAACTGCAAAGCTGGTGTCCAGTCACCCAAGTAGTTTAATTTCAGTGAGTAACACAAGGTGGTCACACAAAGAACTTCTTTGACCTCTGAACTTGTGTTTCCCTCTTGTGCAAAGTGAGATAATAGGAGCGTCTCTACCTAACCCCTCTCCATACTCCTACACACACTTGGCTTGGTATGATCTGGTCATTTGTGGGAATGTACGCGTAGTTAAATGTTTTTATTACTATTTTTTAAACAGATCAGGATTGAATGAGCCACACAAAAAACAAACGCGATAAAAAACAGGAAATTTTTATGGAGAACTCAATAACAAGCGATGTCATGAAGCACACCATGATTCTAAATTCATTCAAGTCTGGCTTCAAAAGGACGAAAATGGAATAGAAGGTAAGAACATACAGAATTGTTTGTTTTATTAAATTAATAACGTTTTCAGAAAAAACAAAAATCTCCACTCAAAAATGTGATTATTTTTTACACATTCATAAACTCATTTCTATTCCTATTTGCCTGAAAATTACAGAACAGCATTCAGGTGCTTAAGAATTGAGTAGCGTTCTCCCTTTTCTTAACGTTTTTTTTTCTAATTCGAAGCAGCTTGATTTAAAGCGGATTACTAAATGGATCCGTCTTGTAATTGTCAGCCTTTGAATTCGGAAATCAAAAGTCCAACTTTGATGTTATTTTATTTTTAAAAAATCGGAGTTTTTTGGAAAAAAAAACCCTTTATTCTACTTCATAAAAGCATCTCAAATGTAGGGCTGCCACTGCCAAATGACACTGAAAATAGTAGCTTTAGTAGCCTCCAACGAAAAAAAATATTAGTATTTCTTCGATAATAGTAGCCAAAATACTCGCATACCCACTTTAAAAAAAGGAAGAAAAATTCTATCCATAACAATGAAAGGACTTTATATGTCCACATTTTATGCTTCTGCTCAAATCAGTGAATAAAGAATAGAGTGATTTCTTCAAATGAGAATGCAAGTTATCCAGAAAATAAGGCCCTAATGTTTCAGTTACGAAGTAACTTGGTTCTTCCACAATAAAAATTATGTACAGCACCTGGAAACATAGCAGTAAAAACTTCTTGCAGATCATCCAGGTAACTACTTTCCATCAGGCCTTTCATTTCAAGAGTTTCTTGGAGAGAAGGAAGAAAAGTTTTATTTGAGGGGCAGGGTTAGAAATAACGTGGGATATCGCAAATCCCGCACAAAAAAGGAAAATCCCGCATAATAAAAATATTTGTTTGGATGGAATCTTCCAAATTTATTTCTTGAACAGACATATGATTCGTATGCGATTTTTTTTTTTAATTTCGTGAAAGCCACGATTTTTTTTCTTCGAGAAATCCACAAAATCAATTCATCAAACAGTCGCGAATTTTGCCATTCGGTAACGAAAAAAAAATCGCCGATATCAACAATTGGCCTTAGGAAAAAAGAAGTTTTCCATCAGTCGCGAAAAAAAACTTGTAAATTTCGCCAAAAGACTACGGAAAGAAAATCGAAAATTTTGTCAAACTGTCGCGAACAGAAAAAAAAATTACACCCGCGAATTTGGTCAAATAGTCGCGCAAAAAATCAAGAATTTCCTCAGTCAGTCGACAAAAGAAAAGATCGTTCAAAAGAATCGCGAATTTCGTCAAAAATCCCTGAAACAAATACCGAATATCATTTTCGTCAACCGGTCATAGAAAAATTCACGAAATTTGGCAAGGGATCGTGTAAAGAAAATCGTGAATTCCACGAAACAATTGGCGGAAAAAAATGCGAATTTTGGTAATTCGTCGGGGAAAAAAATCGCGAATCTCCTTAAACGCCCGTGGAAAAATATCTTGAATTTTATCAAAGGTTGTGGAAACAAATGGCGATTTTCGTCCTTCGGTCACGGACAAATCATCACAAATTTCGTCAAAAGAATATACAAAATATTACGAATTTCGTCAAACGATGAAGAGAAAAAAATTGCAAATTTCGTCAAATGGTCGCGAACAAAAAGACGGCAGGTGTAATTCTGGGTTAAAAAAAAAAAATCTGGAATTCACAGTAAATTTTCTAAAAAGTTACAGCAGAGGGAGGGAAAGGGGTGGAAATCGACTCCCGGCGCCAATTATGTGTTTTTTCCGAAATCCTTTGACGAAATTCGTATTTCCTGCGATCCTTTGATAAAATTTGCGATCCCTTTGTGAAATTTGTATTTTTCTCGCGATTCCTAGGCGAAGTTTGCGTTTTTTGCGATCCCTCGAAGAAATTCGCGTTTTTTTGCGATCCCTTGAAAAAATTCGCTTTTTCTGCGATCTTTTAAAGAAATTGGCGAATTTTTTCTGTGAACGTTTGTCGAAATTGATTTTTTCGGCGATCATTTGCCGAAATTTGCGATATTTTATTTTCCCGAATTTTTAAAATTTTCGGAACCGGATGCCTTAAATTTTCGGAAAATTCAGAACAGAATCATCCCTGAAAAGACACGAATTTGATCAAATATTCGCGTAAATAATCCAGAATTTAAACAAATGATTGCACAAAAAATCAAGGATTTCGTAAGTTGGTTTTGAAAAGAAAATCACGAATTTCGATAAACTATTGTGGGAAAGAATCGCGAATTTGTCAAATGATATCTGAAACAAACAGCGAATACCATCAATCGATCACGGAAAAAATATATATCCCGAATTTCGACAAGTGGTGGCGGAAAAAAAATCAATTTCGTCAATCTGTAGTAGAAAAATCTGCAAAATTTGGCAAAGGATCGCGGAAAAAATCGCAAAATCTCCTTCAACGATAGTATAAAAAGATCTTGGAAATAAATAGTTATTTTCGTCAATGGTTTAGGGGGGGGGGGGGAATCCCGAATTTTGGAATTCGTCGTGGAAAAAATCGCGAATCTCCTCAAACAACCGTTGAAAAAGTGCGTTTGGGAAGATGACTTTACAGGCGCTTTGAAGAAAAAGACCGAATATTTTCAGTAAAAATAGTCGCTGAATCCGAAAACAGTCGCCTACTGCTTTCTTGAAATAGTCACTTTTTAAAAGTTTTCGCCCTAAAATAGTCGCCATAGCCGCCGGATGCTGAAAATAGTCGCTAGGTATAGCATTTTAGTAGCAAGTGGCAGCCCTGCAATTGCATATTAAGAAAAATTGGAATTTTTGAGAAATTGAGTCGGGCCGGACCAGGCCTGAATTAATTAATTTTTTTTATGGGCCGAGCTTGTTTTCAATGATTTTTTTACGAACCGCGCCTGACCATAAACTGTGAAAATATAAACGGGCCGGGCTCGGGTGGAACTTTTAATTTTCACGCCGGCCTGGAAACTGTGGCCCGTGCAGACCTCTAGTGTTCCCCCCAGGGCCGTGCAAAAAGGGGGCTAAAGGAGCGGTCGCCCCAGGTGCAAAATTTATGCTGCGAACCACGGTTTTATTTGTTTATTTATTCAGTTTTTGTCCGCCGATCATTTTCAGGGGAATTTCTTTTTTCTTTCTTGATCCTTTTTTTTTCCTGTCGCAAAACATCATGAACTCTCTAACAAATAATTGCAATTTTCTCTTATGTTATTTAGTTGGTCTGAATTTCTAAATTAAAATTAAACATTTTAAAGTTCCAAAATAAACGCGAAATATTTATTCATATTATAAATATTATAGAATTTATTTATGTTTCTGCACTTTATCAATTTTATTACGCCCATTACAAAGAGAAAGATTTTTTTTTTATTGGGGGGGGGGGGGCGCAAAATTGAAAATTCGTTAAGGGCGCACTTCTCACGGCTTTGGTGCCCCCCCAAAATTTCTGGCCACGCTACGCCTATGCCCAAGGCCATGGCCTAGTTAGCCTATGCGGTAATCAGACCCTGAACACCTATTCGTTCTAAAGGGTGAATTCTTCTATGTTTTCATTCTGAACCTCTTAAGTAGAAAAAAGATTTAATAATCTTTGAAAATCCTTTAATATTTTTTGATCTTACCGCGTCTCAGATAACATTCCTGTGCATGTTCCGACAGATAGCGATGAGATAACCAAGTTCGGACAGGTTATGAGTGAAACAGTATAGTTGCGACGCGATTTCTAACATGGAAGTCAGACGAGAAGAAATTATGGAATATTAACAGGTACTGTCATTCGTTTTTATATTTTGATTTAATATTAAAAATATACATAGCTAAAACTAATATAAAAGGTAGAAATATGAATTTATTCTTTTCTATTGAAATTAAATTTAGTATAAGTGAAAATACGCATACCTAAAACGGTATATTTTCATTTTTGTTAGGAAATAATCATCAAGCAGATTCTGAATGCATTATTTAATAATTATCTGTGAGAATGTTATTCCTATTTAGAATATACTAATATTTATTTTCCAACATAGTATTATAAAGTATAGAAATTATATAGTATTATATATAGTATTATAAAATATAGAAATTATTAATTTTCGCGATATGAAGATCTTATATATTGTTTTCGCAGAATAATTAAGTAAAATGAATCCTGTGAAATATTGTTACAAAGTAATATTTTAACGTTAGATAAAGGATATTTCTAAATTATTTTTTTTCTTTTCGAACTCCAAAAATTTCTTAGTTTTGAATTTTATTAAAAATAATCTTAGTTCAAAAAGTTCTGAAGAAAGCATAAAAGATTAATGTTTCAATTGGCCTGTAATAGCATACACTGTGATTTACTTAGATTGTTTTCAAATTATAACTGTTTCAATTAACAATTAGTCTTGAAAATGCAGTAGCCTGTATCATGTTTTCAATGAGGCAGTCTAGAACAAACACATTAAAGAAAATGATTAATCAAAACTATATTTAGCCTCCAAAATTAGTTAAGTATTTGAAAAAGATAGTGGTCAAAAGTTGGGTAGAAAACGTTGGGGCGCGGTTTGCCCAGTGGATAGCATATCAGTTACAAAAAATGAAATTTGATTCGAAGTTCGCAGGTTCGAAACCAGACAATAACATCAATTTCGTGATCTTTGAATTTTCCTAAGTGCCTCTTTATATGATGTCCATCATAGTTCTTCAGGTTGCGAAATATAACAGGAATTGTTTTTCATTGCTTATAATTCAAGTTACATACATTTTTTTCAAAAAATACATTTTAACGATGTCCTATAGATACCAACACCAAACTTTTCTTTAGGGGAAGAGGAAGGGGGGGTGCCTCCTATGTTATAGTATGTTGTACGTCTAATTTCCATTCCTATTCTAAGCCTGTTCGAAAAATTAAAAAAAAAATAAGCCCCCTAAAAATTAAGCCCTCCAAAAAATTTAGCCCCCACCCCTTTCAAATTCCCTTTTGAAAAGAGCTACCCCTCTATGTTATAGTATCAGTTAATTGTCTCATTTCCATTCCTACTCTAAGTGAATTTGAATAAATTTTTAAAAAATAATAAGTTCGCCCCAAAAAATTAAGCCACTTCAAACTTCATAAGATTCACCAATATATTATATTCATCAATTTTGAATAATATTCGATATTTATAGAATTAAATTTATATGTTTCGTCAAAAACATAAAAATATAGTCAACATTAAAAATTTATCTAATTTATTAAATATATTTCATTAACAACATAAAAAAAATTAGACTTCCCGTGACATCATTAGCAAAATTTACTAATTGACTCATTAACATAATAATAAAGGGCGTATATTTTTGTTTAACTAGCCATTAATTAATTTATTTATTTATTTATCTATGCCTAAATGAATCAAGATCATCATATCGCCAAGATCCGGTGTAAACCAAGGGCATTAATTTATAAAAAGTATTAAGCACCCACTAGGAAAAATTAAAAGCTTTGATGCATGTCAAAGAAAATGTATGAATTTAGATAAATATCACATAAATATTTAATTCAGTTTGAAATATATTTCTACACTGCAAATGCTCGCACACAAAAATAAACATATTAAACAACACTATTTGTCCTCAGTTGTCAGACAGAACACTTTGTAAGAAACACAAATACAACACTTTATTGTGTTGCGAAAGTGTTCTAAATATGTTATATAAAAGTGTTGCTATCCAGAAATGTGTTCTAAAAATAGTGTTGTACATAGTGTTGTGATGAAAATGTGTTCGTACGATAGTGTTGTGCAGTGCAACACTTTGTCCCCAAATTAACAACACATTTCAAGCACTACACAAAATTTAGAACACAATAAATAGAACACTATATTAACACATTCAACACACTTTTTGAAATAAGGTTTTTTTAACGCAAAAATAAAAGTGCTGAGGTAATGTTCTAGCGTGCTAATGTATGTTAAATAGTATTAGGCATTTTTTTTTTTTTTTTTTTTTTTTTTTTTTTGCATGCAGTTATATTACATTATACGGTTTCTTTAAAAAAGTGCGAAAAAATAGTATAATACTGGGAAGGCAGAAAAGTCCCATTAGACCAATGGGACCACAAAAGTACTTCACAATACATGATTTTCATGATAATAGAATTTCAGTAATGAAATTTTTTAACAAAATTTCATGGGTACAAAATTTTTGCTAACTTTGTTATTCTTTTAAAACTAAAATTGAAAACTTGATACTTTTTTTTAGCAAAATTTGTATTTAATTTTTTATTATAAAATATTGAATTACTTATTATTTAATGATAATAATAGATTTAATAATAGTATTCAAACCTAATCGAAAGGAAATTCGAATTATTATTTGCAGTACGCAAAATTCTAGGTGAAATCAGTAGTCAGAACAATAGGGGTGTCACGTGACTACGAATATTTAATTTTAAATTACCAAAAGAAATGCATAGGAACAATTCATATTTAATGAACAGTAAAAAAAAACATTGTTAATTAACATTATTAATTAATAAGCAATTAATAACAACTATGGTTGGGGTGTAAGTTCTTAAAAACCTTAATTTACTACAGAAAATTCTAACATTTTCAAATTCGGTAAAATTTTCATTCTATTATTACATTTAATCCTAAAAAAAACCCAAATTCAAAATTTTGCTTAAGTTCTAAAATGAAATATTTTAAAATTAATTCTTCATGTATAATTAAAAATTCCACGCCAACCTATACTTTGCTGAAACATTTCAATCCCCCGAAAAATTCCTAAATTAAGCCCTCCTCCTAAAAAAAAAGCTCTCCGCAAGTGGAGGAGCAGGAGGAAGAACCAGTTGCTTGCAACAGGAGCAGGAGCAGGAGGAGCCATTTACTTGCGCCAGGAGAAGGAGGAGGAGGAACCATTTACTCGCGGTAGGAGTTGGTGGAGAAGCAGGAGAAAAAAACAGTTGCTCGCAACAGGAGCAGGAGCACGAGAAGCCCTTTACTTGCGCCAGGAGAAGGAGGAGGAGGAGACATTTACTCGTGGCAAGAGCAGGTGGAGGAGAAAGCCCTCCTTACATTTTACGAGGTTCAAACTTCAACTTTTAACTACTTTTAAATATATTCGAAATTATTTCAATTTTTGTCGGTTAGAGGGCAGCACAAAACAAATCTTTTACTTAATTAAAATCACCTAAAAAATTCTTACGACCAATCGTCTAGCAGCATAAATTCAAAATTCTAAACCTTTCGAAAAAATTTAAATTACTACATTCAACCCTACAAAAAATTCCCATTCAAAATTTCCTTAAGTTCCAAAATTAAATATTTTAAATTTAATTCTTCATGTATAATACAAAATTCCATCGCATACTACAGTCTGCTGAAAATTTTCAGGAACAGATGTCATATTCGCCCCATATTGGCGCGATTTTTTTCGGTTGCCAATTTGGCGAAAACATCAACAGCATAAACAACATAATCCAGGTTACCACATCAAGCCCTTTGGCGCAAGTTAAGTACCCGTTGCCTATATGATTTTGGCGACAGAAAAAAATCGCGCCAATATGGGGCGAATATGACATCTGTACCAATTTTCAATCTAAAATAAAATCTTTTGAAATTAAGTAAAATAAAATTCCTTCTCCAAAAATTAATTTTCTAAAAATTAATTCTACATTAAAATGTATTGTTAAACCTCGTTCTATAGTTCGCTAAAAAAATAAAATTCATTCTCCAAAATTACACCTCGTACTATAGCTCGATAAAAAAAATATAATTCTTTCTCCAAAATTACCCCTCAACCTATAGTTCGTTAAAAAAATAAAATTCATTCTGCAAAATTACCCCTCATACTGTAGTTCGCTAAAAAGTTTCAATCTCCAAAAAAATTCTAAATTTTTTTTTAACTCCCCTCTCTGTGGCCGCCCCTCCGGGTGGTTTGGGACCGACCCCTTGAGTGGGGGAGGAGACCCGAAGCCCGGCCGAGTTCGTTGTACACGAATGCGAGGGGGGCGGATGGGGACGAGTCGCTTCCTCCTCGAGAGACTTGCGATCGACAGGCCAAGAGTCGGTTGAGTCGGGGAGTCTGGGCGAAAAGCCCGGAGCAGGGTCGCTTTACGGCCGGGGAGACTTTTCCCGTCCTCCCGGATCTTCGTGCTAGGGACCTCTAAATAACTTTCTTATCGGCTGGCTCGCATAAATGTCTTTGCCGGAAAATGGTATTTGATCTTGTGAGCCTTCCGTAAAGCAACTACGGCTCGGGAAAGCTCGGTTCAGTTTCGTGGGCCCAGCGTCTTTATAGGCGTCTGGTTCCTGCGGGCATGCGGGGTCTACCGGATCGGGTAATCAAGCGAAGGGACCACTTGGTTTTTCTAGCTGGGTGGTGAGGATTGTCGTATGCGGCCATTCGTCTCTTTCTTGGGAATAGCCGTTGTTGCGTGCACTGGGCAGCACATCGGCTTGGCCGGAGTTTGCGCGGGGGTACCATCTTGTTGGGGCTTGTCTGGCGACGACCTTCGGGACGCGCCGCGGGGCTTGTCTTGCGGGCGGTCCCTGCGTGGACATATGGGCTCGATAAGAGCCTGGGACCGGAAGACGGTTCCCTTTTTGGGGGGCGCCCAACGTCTTAACTCCCCCCTCTTCTAAGGTCTTTCTTCTGAATGAATCATCAAGTGTTTTAAATTGCCTTTTCGTGATAAAGATTTGCTGCAAACAGCACACAAAAAAAGTGGCTTCTGTTTCTTCAGTTCTGATGAGGAGGATTCCGCTTCATTATCTGAATCGGGTTCTACTTTATGTCGCACTGTTAATCCCATGTCTTTATCCTTTAATCTTGATGAAAAAGATTGATTATTCAAACTTGATACGTCATAGCTTAACATAGTAGAATGTCCATCTTGAAAGCTAGCCATATTATCCAATGAAAAAATGTCTTCACACACTCATATAATAGCTAACACTAATGAAAATGTCTCGTTCCATTCAATTTTATATAATCATAGGGGGCGCAAGTTAAAAAATTATTACGATGGTGCAAATCATGTAATAGGATTAGTACAAAAATTTCAGAAAAACACGTGACATAAAAATGTATGTGCAGAAAGTTCACAGGAAGTGAGTCAATCCAAAGGTACTTATGCAAGGTTTAAAAAGTAATATGGTTCATCACGTTACGGATTTGAATTCGTCATTCTAAGGTTTTACAAATTAATTTTATTATTTCAGTGAAATATATCTTAAGCCAATGGTTAAACTCACACTAAATTTATTACACTTTACAAAAGAATGAGTTGAAGTGAAGCAGTAGTTTTAAAATTCATTAGAACTAATGTATAATCATCAAATAATTATCTATTGCAATAACAAACTATGAGTTTATTTAATTTATAATAATTGATGAATAGAAAATGTAACAGATATTTCTTCGATGTCTATATTACTTTTAAAAAATATGTGGAATAGCAATTAAATAGTATGGTTAAATTACAGCGTTATGTTGAAAAATAATGTATGTAGTTAATTGTAATATTTAAAAAAATATTCTTTCTCAAATTTAAAATCTGTAAACAAATGAAATAATCTCTTCAAAAATCAATGGTTATCATTATTTACATTTTAGCTATTTTTTGTTGAAAAAACTTATTATACTTATCGAATGTTTGTGGAAGGTAGGGAGTAAGTGTTCACAAGGGGGTTTAAGATGTGTATTTAAAATTTCAAATGATCAAAAGAAACGCACAGTAAAGTAGTAAGAGAATTAATACTGGTAAAAACAATGTTCAATTCAAATCGTTTGGTAGCCTTCTAATCGATCTGAAAAATGAGTTGCTTACTAAAGAAATATCGAAAGTTAATTTTAATCAGTTCTTCTATTTAAACGTTAAGCATAAATTGCATTAACTTCCCTAGTATAAGAAAGGGGGAGAGGTAGGTATTTTTAAAAATATATAGTGTTCATAAGTAAGTTAGTAATATAGTAAATGTTGGGGCGTGGTCTGGATAGTGGATAGCTTATCAACTACAAAAAATGAAATTTGAATCGGAGTTCACAGGTTCGAAACCATGGCTTGGTGAAATGATCATACTCTCGTACGCAAAATCGATAAAATCAGTTAAACTAAAAATAAAAATTGTATATACATTAAAGTAATTCTCAGAGTGTAGTAGCAGTTAAAATAGGTACTGTTGAGTTATCTTAAGAAACCGACCTCTCTTTGCACAAAAATGAGAGGAATACAATTTTTTTGTTTTGAAACATCTAAAATCTAAATACATAGACATAGTTTCTTGATCAGTTAAACCTACTCCAAATTATCAAATCAAGAGACTATTTTGCAATTTCAAATATTACACAAAACTTGTGAAAAAAAATAAAATTCTATCTTCAAAAATAAATTCGCACTAGCCCCTATAAATGACAGCATCAAAAATTTCCTTCAAAATATGAGAGTAAAAAATTTTCATTTTCATTCAAATTCTAAGACGATTCGGAAAAAAAAATTAAGCTCCCTTAAAAATTAAACTCCTAAAAATAAGCCCCTCAAACTCCCTTTCGAAAATACCTAAATCTCTATGTTAAAGTATCAATTTATTGTCCAATTTCCATTCCTACTCTAAGTCGATTCGGAAAAAAAATTAAGCCCCTAAAATCAAGCTTATCGAACAATTTAGCATCTTCATACTTCTTCTCGAAAAGACCTAACCCCTTATGTTATAGTATGATATTTCCATTCTAACACTAAATCAATTTGAAAAAAAAATTAAGCCCCCTCAAAAATTTAGCCCCTCCTACTACAAGATGATCAGATAAGCCTCATCTTTCCACCCACAGGTGGATTCTACCCTTCCTCTATCCACAAAGTGGATTCCACCCACATCCACCCACCACCACCACCTGTTGAGGTTGAACTGTCCTTCTTTCCCTACTCATGTCGTCTGTATGGTGAATCGGCGACCATGCACGAGTAGGGATAGGAAATGAGCGTTTTCTGATAGGTCGGTTGAAGTAATCGATGAAGCTTCATCTAGATTCCTGTGAATATTTTTGTATTGCATATCATGCCTCGAAGGCTGCTTTCATTTCTCAATACGTAACAACATGTCCCTGACGCCCGCAATGAAAATAAACTGGTTTCTTGTTTATTGTTCTATACACATCGTCCTTTCTTTAAAGAAATTCGGGTTTTTTGGCCTAATTGCCTCAAGGGCATTAGCGTAAGGGAACCTCGTTTCGGCAATTTTACCTCAGTCCGTCCGTCTCGACTAGGCTAAGACTCGAAAGGCTAAAGCCTTTCCTATTTCTTACCGAATTATGGATTTTCGGGGAGAAAAAACTCCTGTTCTGACACAGGTGATGCTGAAACAACGACCTGCTGAATTTCCTCTCGGACAATCCATCGTAACAGGCTTACAAGAAGTCAAGAATCACAGATGTTTGTTGACCTTTCAGCAATATCAAATGATCATTTCACTGTCGTGTGAGCAATGTTACCCTGATAATAGTACATTCAAAATTTCTTTTAACTTTTCGTTATTTCTATCAATTTTATTCGTTTACGACTTATGAAATTCTTAATATTTCTGAATTTTGCGTATTTACTTCTATTCCAATGTCTGTGATCCATTTTGGTGTATTTACCATGCTCATCTTTAGTAATATTTTACTACTTACACCATCTTTAATTGATTTCTATTTAGGTTTATCAAGGTGTAATGTATTGTAATATAATTGTACCATATTTACCCTTATTTAACAACTTGTTTGCGTATAGCTTTTGATTCTACATATACACATAGTTTTAGCTATATGAGCTGGTTTTGAAGGCGATTCACAACAGAAGTGACTGGATAGCTCGGTATTAGAGAGAGGAGCGTAAAATATCAAGCTTGGGGGTCCGGGTGGTAATTAATACGCCTCTATCGATAAGTGTCAAAAATTTCAATTTTAATAAATTTAAATTGAGTTTTAAAAAATCCTTTCTAGTTGTTCTAGGTTCCCAAGCCTGGAGTATCTTTGTTTCAAATACCATAGTGGCAGGCATCCCGTCACAACAGAATGACCATTACCACCTTTATTATCTGCTGATGCAATAAAAGGTAAATTAAATTTAGAATATAAATCTAGTATACTATGACCATCACAAAACTGTACATCAATTAAAAAAGCGGAGTTACACATCAACAATTACGAGGTATAATACACTTCTTTCAATCTAACACGGTAGTAGGGGAGAAAGGACAGTTCAGCATCAGCAGGTGGATTGTGGATTGGGAGGATTGAGGAGGAGTGAGGAATCCACCTTGTGGATAGAGGAGGAGGGTGGAATCCACCTGTGGGAGGTTTCTTAGAGTAGGAGAGGCTAAATGTTGGAGGGGGCTTAATTTTTGAGGGGGCTTAATTCTTGAGAGGGGCTTATTTTTTTTTTAAGTAGAGAATCGACTTAGAGTAGAGATGGAAATATCATACTATAACATAGGTCTTTTCGAGAGGAAGTATGAAGACACTAAATTTTTCGATGGGCTTAATTTTTGAGGGGGCTTAACATTTTTTTTTTTCGAATTGATTTAGTATTAGAATGGAAATATCATACTATAACATAGTGAGTTAGGTGTTTTCGAAAGGGAGTTTGAGGGGTCTAAATATTTTAGTGGGGCTTATTTTTAGGGGGGCTTAATTTTTTTTTCTTCAAATTGAGATAGAGTAGAAATGGAAATATCATACTATAACATACAGATGCAGGTATTTTCGAAAGGGAGTTTGAGGAGCCTAAATTTTTTAGAGGGGCTTATTTTTTTAGGGAGGCTTAATTTTTAAGGGTGATTTTTTTTTTTTTTTTTTTTTTTTTTTTTTATGAATTGTCTTAGAATTTGAATGAAGATAAAAATGTCTTATGTTTTCTGAAAAAAATTTTTGATGCTGCCATCCGTATGCGGTAGTGCGAATTTATTATTGAAAATAGTATTTTATTTTTGAAAAGTTTTGAGGAAGGTTTGAACCTGCAAAATAGTCTCTTGGCTCGATGATATGTTGAAGACTTAACTAATCGAGCCAAGAAACTATGTCTATATGTTTAGATTTTAGATGTTTCAAAACAAAAAATTGTATTCCCCCCTTCTGTATGCGCAAAGAGAGGTTGGTTTCTTAAGATAACTCATTAATACCTATTTTAACTGCTCACTCTGCGAATTCTTTTAATGTGTATGATTTTTATTTTTAGTTTAACTGATTTTATCGATTTTGTAAATGAGAGTTTGATTATTTTACCAAGCTAAGGTTTCGAACCTGCGAACTTCGATTCAAATTTAATTTTTTGTAACCGATAAGCTATCCACTATCCAGACCACGTCCCGACAATTACTGAATTACTTTTGAACACTATATATTTTTAAAAACACCTACCTCTCCTCTTTCTTATACTAGGGATGTTAATACAATTTATGTTTAAATTGAAGAAATAATTAATTTTTTATATTTCTTTAATAAGCAAGTCATTTTTTTAGATCGATTAGAAGGCTACCAAACGATTTGAATTAAACATTGTTTTTACCAGTATTAATCCTCTTACCTAATTTTAAAATTATACTTTTTCTTGTGAACCATATCATATTCATTTAATCGTCTGAAATACACTTCCTAAACCCTCTTATCAATGTTACTCACTATCTATCACAAACATCCGATAAGTCTAATCAGCTTTTTTCAACAGAAAATAGCTAATATGTAAATATTGATAACTATTGAAGAGATTATTCCACTTGTTTACAGATTTTAAATGAAAGTTTGAAATATTTGTCAGATTTTCTATTTATCAATTATTATAAATTGAATCAACTCATAGTTTGTTATTGCAATAGATAATTATTTGATGATTCTACACTAGTTCTAATGAATTTTAAAACTACTGCTTCACTTCAACTCATTCTTTTATACAGTTTAATAAATTTAGTTTGAATTAATCCATTGGTTTGTCATATATTTCACTGAAATAATAAAATTAATGTGTAAAACCTTAGAATGACGAATTCAAAAACGTAACGTGATGAATCATATACTTTTTAAACATTACATAAAAACCTTTGGATTGATTCATTTCCTGTGAACTTCGTACACATACTTTTTTATGCCACGTGTTTTTCTGAAATTTTTGCACCAATCATATTACATGATTTGCACTATCGTAATAATTTTTTAACATGCGCCCCCTATGATTATATATAAAATTGAATGAAACGAGACTTTTTCATTAGTGTTTGCTATTTTTTGAGTGTGTGAAGACTTTTTTTTCACTTAAGATAATATGGCTAGTTTTCAAGATGGACATTCTACTATGTTAAGCGATAATGTATCAAGTTTGAATAATCAATATTTTTCATCAAGATTAAATGATCAAGACATGGGATTAATAGTACAACCTAAAGTAGAACCCGTTTCAGATAATGAAGCGGAATCCTCCTCATCAGAACTAAAGAAACAGAAGTCACCTTTTTTGTGTACTGTTTGCAGCAAATCTTTTTCACGAAAAGGCAATTTAAAACAACATTTGATGATTCATTCAGAAGAAAGACCATTTATATGTGACATCTGCCAAAAAGCATTCTCTAGAAAGGCTATTTTGAATCGTCATAAACTATCCCATTTAAAGATTCCTTCCCAACATAAATGTGAATCGTGCGGTGAAACGTTCTCAAGAAAGTATGACTTATTAAAACACATGAAGATCCGCAAGTCTTCCAAAAAGGATAAATGTATTCAGCGTAGCGAAATATTCAATCCCAACTCCGATTTTTTATATCATTTGAAAACTTCACAGAGAGTTAGATGCAAAATTGATAATTCATCCTCTTTAAAAGATATGTTTTTTGAGAAGGTTAAGCATTTTAAAAGGCAAAATGCGTTAAACATATTTACTAAAACTGTAATCAACTCTAACGAGGAGAATGTTACAGACTTTAACACATTTTTTAATAGTATTCATTCGGACGTTTTAAACGAATTAAACTACCAGATTCAAGTTAAACGATCGATGAAATGGTATGCAAGTGTACAAGTTGTTGTATATCGTGTAACACAGGAGGGTGTATTAGAGATTGCCACACCCTATTTCCATTCAAAAACTATACTTGAATTAACGAAACAAAACTTATCTGAACATGTTGAGGATACCTTTGCAAAAATTATTAAGTCCTATGAGAAGTCCACCAGACGTGGTTTTAATTGGACATTAGATAAAATATTGAATTTAGAACTATCTACCTTTAAAATATAACATGATTTGAAATGTTTATACCTTTTTGAAATATGTGTACTCATGTTCTCACTATTGTAACTATTGAAAACGACGAATAAATAATGTGTAAATGAAAAAGCTGTTGTCTGTTTATTTTTGTTAGAACAACTTGTGATTTTTAATAACTCATAAAGTCGTAACGACTTTACTTACTATTTTTGTTTCAATTACTTATCAAATGAAAGTAGTAGAAAAAGGACAGTTCAACCCCAGCAGGTGGAGGGTGGAGGGAGCTCCTCCTCCTCCACCTCCTGCTCCTCCTCCACCTCCTCCTGCTCCTCCACCTCCTGCGGAGAATGTGTGCTCTAAGAGGAGGGGTTAGAAAGGAATGTTGATCTCTAAGAAGAGGGTGGAGTTTAAAAAATTTTTAGATTTTTTTTTTTTTTTAAGAGTGAAATTTTTTTAGCGAACTTTAGTACGAGGGGTCATTTTGGAGAATGAATTTTGAGAAGTGAACTATAGTTCGAGGTTTAAATATACATTTTTTAGGAAGAATTAAGCAGATAAATTTTGGAGTTATTTTACTGAATTACAAAGATCCTTTTTCTACTACTTTTATTTTAAATGAGTTTAAGTTTTGGAGCACTTTAACAAAGAGGAGGTATTTTCCAAAGAATAAAAAGATTTTCATTCAATTTTAGGGAGATTGAAATATTTTAAAAAAGAGAAAAATATTTTTGAAGAGATCGAAACTAATTTAAAAAATATTTTTTCTTTTGGGAATTGTCATATTTCGAAGGCACACTCTTCCAGGTACGGAATTCACTATCTTTTGAATTCCATACCTGGAAGAGTGTGCCCTCATCTTTTATCCGGGCTTGGGACCGGCATTCTCTGTTTACAACATTGTTTAATCATAAGCAGTGAATGGCAGATTTACACACTCACATTCACACACACACACACACACACACTTTTTTTTTACATTTTTTTTTTACATTTTTTTTTTTTTTTTTTTTACAATTTTTTTTTACATTTTTCTCAGGCTATAATGCCCGTAGGCTAAGCTGCTGATACCGTCATCTAATAAGTATCGTTTGTCGTCAAATGGGCTGAGACATTTTTTCCTTTGTTCCATAGTATAGATTCGATGTGATCGCTGCCCAATTCTTTTCTGTAATTCGTACGTGGTTTGTTGTTTCTGGAGGCAATCCACATAATCTTTATGTTTTAGTTTCGACTTTAACACACGTCTAGATATCCCCTTGGCTCTTTTTTTCTCCTCCTTCGAAGATTCGATGGAATACATCTTCGATTTCAGGCCTACGAACTGATATGCAGTTTCGCCGTTCAATTCGTCTTTGAATTTTCCCAAAACTTTATTATTATTCTGTGAATAAAGGGGATGGCTTTCGGGATAATTAGAAAAATCAAACATTGAACTGTGATTTTTCATATCAGTTTGTAGGTCGTCCGTCTTGATGTAATACGTCAAAGAATCCGTATCCGTGAAGAGGAGAATTGCACGATCATCAGGATACGTTTTCTTAATGAAATTGTAGTGAAAATCGTACATCAGCACTTTAGACAGTTCGAGTATGGAGAACCCGACATAGATTGGCCTGTTCATTAAAATGCTGGGCTTCTGCCTCTCCACGGCTACGAGATTCTCATCAAATTCTTTGAAGGATTTGAAATTAGGTGAAGATGTTAGTTTCGTCGCTCTTCTCTCGTCGTTGCAAAGTTCGATGTTCCTTCTTTTTCTGAGATTTTCTATGCATTTTCCATAGATCGAGTTATTCAGTAGTTTGAAAAAGTCACGTTCGAATTCAGTTGTGGCACTTTTCCTTTTCTTCGTGTTGAAGTCGATATAGGGTTTGAGCCAAGGGGACTGGTCGAATTGAAGAACTTTATGGATTTTTTCTACTATCAATCCAAGGCTTGTATATAATTGGAGGTTTCGATAGTGGCAGACGTAATTCTTTTTATCGTGTAGATTTGGAATCAATTTTGGCGTACCCTTGAACCCCTTCTTCTTTAGCAGATTTCTTGCGTAGGGTGACAACATTTCTTCAGTCACCGTCATCCTTTCTGGTGCAAGGGGATAGTGGTTGTGTAAGTCGTGAAGAGACTCTGGATACCTTAAATCGACTTCGAAAATATATCCGACGGTGGCTTTGTCTGAAATGGAATTAATTCTTTCTACTGTGAAATCTTTGGGATTGGCCCAGCAGAACCCTCCGTGAGGCATGTATTGGGACATGGCCCAGCCATACAGGTTATTGGCATCCCAATACATGATGTGACTTTTATCTTCGTTTTCTTCGAAGTTGGGAGTATCCTTGTTGTTGGCGGTCGCAAATCTGTGGGAAATCTGCGACACGCCACCTCTCACACCTTGTTCGATGAACAGAAGCATGTTCGGGTCCGTGAACAGCTCCAATTCCACCTCGGTCATCTTCAAACAGGCCTGCCAAGACAAACCTGGTGAAGTGACGAGATGTGCAGCATCTATGTCGTAATATTGCAGACATAAACCACGGAAGTTTTGGAATATGTCCGCGAGTAGTAGCACATCGGTTTGGACGTATAAGTTGTGGTAATCTCCCAGCGTTTGGAGATTGAAAGTCTTCCACACTAATTGGGCATGTTCGTAGTCCGTCTGCTTGATTTCTTCTCCAGTCAAGTCGCTGAAAAAGGCTGATTTTGGTGGTAATTGTCTTTCGTCGAACTTGTCGAAACTGTCCAAATATTCATAAGGATAGATACCTTTTCGTCTCAACAAATCCGTATTCGATGGAAATACGTCTTTCAACAGCCGAAATTCACTTTTGTCTAAATTGCTAGCTAACTTCTCCAGAGAAGCTGAGAGAAACTGTAGTGAATCGATGAAAGCTAGCTGGACGTTGCTGTTTTCTTTCTTGATTTTGAATGTTATGTATTGTTCTAGAGTGGCAGCGATCACATCGATTTTATAATTCTTGAATTTTCCCAATCTTGTCATAATATGATGGGCGTCATAATGCTTGAGGTTGTGAAATATGACTGGTATTATCTTCGCTTGCTTGAAATTTAAATTACAATACGGGTGAGCAGCACCACGAAATTTTGATGTTATGTGGTCGTGGTCTCTCACACGTTTTTCACCTAAAGATTTTCGGCAGATGCAACAATGCGTTGCTTCTTGGAACTGTCTCTCTTCTTCTGGGTTCAGATTCATGGGAGCGACATAATTTAATTTTTTGGCTAGCTCATTTCGAACTTTGAGAATATTTTCGATGAAATCATCGACGGCGTTCTTCCCGCGATATACCGTCATGGGTCTATATTTCCGTCCATCAGGGCCCACAATAATGAACGAGTACCCACACGGTACATGTTGGGCAGTATCAATTTGATAAGAAGGTTTCTTGCTGGAGGGTCTGCGGGCGTCTGTGGGCACGATCAGGGCTTCGAAGTCAGCGTAGATGGTATAAGCGATGGGATGTTGATAATGAATTCCTGTAAACTTTAGGATGTTTTCGGTCTCCTTAGGCATGGTGATGACTTGTGCTGCTTGTTTCTTGCAATACTGAATGTGCTCTTCTAAAAGGCTTTCCCTGGAAAAGCCATGGAGACAGCGGAAGCAGTAATGTTGAGCACCATCATGTTTGGTTCGATGGGACATGAATCTGGAAAAGTCCCGGATGAGGGTATAATGGCTATTTTCACCGTTGCTGATGAGAAGAAGGTTGATGACGTCATAATGAGGCTGTTCAGAAACATGAAGGATGGAGATTTCACCTGATTCGAACCCATAGACATTGATGCGGAGGTTGTTCTTCTTTTCGATCTGTTTAACCTTTTGATAGGCCACAGGATAACTAATTCCGTCCATTTTTAGTTCACTTTCGAAGGGCTGGTATTTTGAAACGCGTTCCGGATGTTCACCCTGAGGGAGATTGAGCTTATGGGCCAGGATGCACCAGAGGAAGCACTTTTCGTCGTCAAAGTTCTCAATATCTAAAACACTCTTGGTGTCTTGAATAATTTTTGGAAGTTGAATATAGCTGCTTCCACGTAGAGGGTCTTGTTTTGCCAGTTTTAGTTCAAAATGGACAATTTCTTTTAAACGCCAGCCAGAACCTTGCTGTGTGAATTTATCGAAAGACTTGATAATTTTTGATTTGGCGTCTTCGAGATGTTCTTCGACATCGTCGATTGTAAATTCTGAAATGGTATCTGAATGAAAATATCTCGTGATGACTTCGTCTTCACCCTCTGCTGACGTTTTCTCTAGAGTTACTTTTAAAAGCAAGTGCCATTTGATAGCTTTCTTTTCTTGGATGGCTTCTTCGATGAGATCTTTTAGTTCGTCACGGATGGAGTTGAAAAAAATAATAATGTCGAACTGGGTTTCTTCTTCCGGTTGGATATAAACAGTTCGAAATACATCTAATGCGTTAGTTTCTCTTCTTCGAGGTCTATTGGAAGGAACGGAAATTCTCTGTTTTTTCACAGAGACAAAATCCGATGTGCTACTATGCTGCAATCGAACATGGTGCTTGAGGTTAAATTTGGTGGAAAACTTTTGGCTGCACTCTCTGCAACTGTATTGAGGATTATCATGACATTTAATATGTTGCTTCAGATTGTCCGCGCGAGTGAACGATAAGCCACAGATGGCACAGCCAAAATTAGCCCTATCTTCTGCATGCGATTGCATATGTCTAAGTAGAGCGTCCGGTCTACTAAAAGATTTCCCGCAGACCTCACAAGTATTCGATAAGGCGTTTGATGGTTGTTGAGCAGTTGTTTCTACGTGTTTTGATCGATGGCGTCTCATGTTGTCTATCCTGGTGAATGATTTTTGACAAACATCACATATATGCACAGTCTGAAAAAAGAAGAAAACCCTAGTTGTAATTTTCTTTAAAATTAATAGACTTTTAAAGCATGCAATTTTTTTTTTTTTTTTTTAAACCCTAACCAAAATCGAATCGTTTAAATTTTTTTTTTTCTAAATTTACAAAATTCAAATTTTAAAAATATTTACTATTAATCGTTAATTTTTTTTTTTTTTTCTAAATTTACAAAATTCAAATTTTAAAAATAATTAGTATTAATCGTTTAAAAAAGTATAAAATTCAAATTTTAAAAATATTTACTATTAATCGTTAATTTCTTTTTTCTAAATTTACAAAATTCAAATTTTAAAAATAATTAGTATTAATCGTTTAAAAAAGTATAAAATTTTAAAAATATTTACTAATTATCGTTAAAAAGAATTTACAAAATTCATTTTTTTTTTTTTAGATATTTACTATTAAGCATTTAAACTATTTACTTAAAAAAAAAAACTAAAATTCTTTCTATATAAAAATCACATAAACATATTTTAAAAAACAGAAAAACATACAATACACTTTGAAATAAAAGAAAACACCTACCATAGATGAGTTTGCTTTAAAGGTCGACGGGCCAGCTAGGGCGGTAGATGGAGCTGCTAGGGCGGTAGACGGGCCTGGTATAGCTGTAGACGGGCCTGGTATAGCTGTAGACGGGCCTGCTTGGGCGGTAGACGGGCCTGCTAGGGCGGTAGACGGACCTGCTTGGGCGATGAATGGATCTGCTACGACGATGGATGGGCCTGCTTTGTTGTGAATGAGTCTGTGACGCTGCATGTTATACTTTTTGGAGAAAGATTTATGGCAAATCTCACAGACATGTTTGCCCTAAAAATAAATTACATTTTTTAAAGTTTATTTTAAAATATTTACTTTGTTAAATTTTAAAAAGTCTACTTTATTTAATTCGAGAATGTTTAGTTTATTAATTAGAAAATATTTAAAAAATCAATTTGTTAAATTTTAAAAATTTAGTTTAAACACACTGAATTATTTCTACATGCAAGTCATGCAAAAAAAAAAAAAAAAAAAATGTACAGCATACCTTAGAAGGGAAACGCTTCTCCACCTCATCCACGACTTGAATCAGTTTTGAAGGAGATATTGGAAACTCCTGGTCCCACTTTTAACAAAAAGTTCATCCGTTAGTTTAAAAAATCTTATTTATTAGATATATTACTTCTCAAAATATTACTTTTTTTATAAATGTTTAAAAATTCCTTTTTTTTAAATTTGTTAATAATTAAATTTCTTTTCAAATAATAAAAATTCATTTACTTAATAAAAATAAAATTACATTACAAATTCATTTTATAAAAAACTTTTCAAATATTTAAATTTCATTTGCAAACTAATAATAAAAATAAAATTTCGTTTTGAATATTAAGAATTCAATCCATTAATAATAAAATTACTTTTCAAATAATAAAAATTCATTCCGTTAATAATAATAATAAAAAAAAAACTTTTAAAATATTTAAATTTCATTTCCATACTAATAATAATAAAATTTCGTTTCGAATATTAAGAATTCATTCCGTTAATAATAAAATTACTTTTCAAATAATAAAAAAAATCATTCCGTTAATAATAAAATTACTTTTCAAATTCATTTTGTAAATAATAACTTTCGAATATCACAAATTCATTCCGTTAATAATAAAATAACTTTTAAAATATTTAAATTTCATTTGCATACTAATAATAAAAATAAAGTTTCGTTTCAAATATTAAGAAATTATTCCATTAATAAAAAAAAATTACTTTTCAAATAATAAAAAAATTCATTCCCCCAATAAAAATAAAATTACTTTACAAATTCATTTTGTAAATAATAACTTTTCAAATATTTAAATTTCATTTGCATACTAATAGTAAAAATATTTTTACCTCATCAGTCACATTTTGAGATCTCATCCTCTTCTCTGCTTCAAAAGCAGTCTCAACTTTCTTTAACAAATTCTGAAGTTTTTGAGGGGAAAGATCAAAATCCATCTCCCACTAGAAAAAAAAAAATCAACCCTCACATTTAATTTTAGGCAATAAGTTTTAATATAAACAACACTAAACTTTGAATTGGAAGGATGTTTTTGTCTTAAGACCAAACATGGTGTATTATTACATTCTTTTAAATAAAAAACAGTTCAAATTGGACGTTTTTTCATTCTGTGTATATTAATAACTCTAACTTGTATTAATAGAAAAATTACTCTAGGGTTATTTTAACTAACTCTACAAAAGATTTGGGACTTAGATATTATTACTTTTATGTTGAAAATTTCCTCATTGAAAAACAGTTTAAGAAACTTCGAATCGACTCTAATATTTATATCAAATAAAACTTGAAATAGAAAAGCATTTTGCTGAAAAGTTTTTCAGTAAAAATAGAGTTGACTTTGATGAAAGAACTTCTTTAAGGAAATAAATTCTATCTCAAACAATTCGTTCTGTGAACTAGACTATTTTAATACCAGTTAAGATTATTCATAAAAAAGGTACTCTTTATAAATTCTAGATTTTAGAAAAATAATATTTCATTGTAGAAAAAAGGATTCATTCATGAAAAACATACACAGAATATTTGTTTAAAATAATACCGTTTCAAAATTTTTTTAATAAGTTCATTGGGTTAACTTTAAAATGATAATATCAAATCAAAATTAAAATTATCCACTAGACGAAAACGCCTAAACAATTGAAAGGAAATATATAAAAAGCGCATTTCAAATAAAGGAAAAAAAATAGAAAGTACAGTTCAAATGAAATTCGAGGGAAAAAGACACTGATAGAATATATGTTTTCAGAATCAAAAGCATTTAAAAAAAAAATTTACTAATATTTATACACCCAATCGATATCGAATATAAATAAATACTCCGTTAAAAAAAAAAAAAAAAAAATTATTCTAACTCGGATTGAAAAGCATTCGCTAAAATTATCCACTTGGTTAAAAGACTAAACAATTGAAAGGAAATATATAAAAAGCACAGTTCAAATAAAGAAAAAAAAAAACATTGATAGAATATATGTTTTCAGAATCAAAAGCATTAAAAAAAAATTTACTAGTATAAACACACTCAATCGATATCGAATATAAATAAATACTCCGTTAAAAAAAAAATTGTTATTTTAACTCGGATTTAAAAGCATTCGCTAAAATTATCCACTTGGTTAAAAGACTAAACAATTGAAAGGAAATATATAAAAAGCACAGTTCAAATAAAGAAAAAAAAAACATTGATAGAGTATATGTTTTCAGAATTATTCAAGATATTTAAAAAAAAAAAAAAAAAAAAAAAAAAATATGCTAGTGTGAACACACCCTATTGGTGTCGAATATAAATAAATACTCCGTTAAATAATAACAAATTGTTATTCTAATTCCAAGTTTTCAAAAGCATTAGCTAAATGATAGTTTAATCTTTTAAAATTATCTCTTTATATTAATTTCTTCAAGTTAGGTATTTAAAGAAAAATATACATAGTCAAAATAATAATAAAAAGCACTAACCTCATTCTGAAGAGTTGAATCCAAGCTTGCTGACATTTTGATGAATTTCCAGCTAGTTGATCTCACAAACAATCAAATGCACAACACTTATTAACTATATGAAGCACTAAATAAAACGACTAACACGCACAAAATCCAAAGACTGAATGAAGCGTTATCAGATAGCAGTGACGTATCTAGGCGGTGTTATCAGATTGACGTCAGCGCCCTGTATAACCAGGGTAGGCAGCGCCTCCTATAATATGACGTCGGGGTTTCAGAGTATAACCTGGCGGTTAAATCAAAGGCTTTTGTGATTGACACACCGGATCCTCCCCTTCTTTCATCGAACCGCGGCTGGCGCCTGAGTGAGTGACAGTGACGCCACGCCCTTTCTTTCATCTACCCGCATTGAGATATCAGTTGGGATTTCCCTTATCTCTTTCGATGGAACCGCTAGTATTGTTATCTTAATTGTACATAGTAAAGTTTATTCATTGAAAGAAAATACGAATGGACTTGTTTTGACACCGACACATATTTTTCTTTTGAAAACAATCATAATGTATAATTAAAACCACTTATTGCTAATGAAACATTTTAAATACTTTTTGATAAAAGATTTCATTTAGTTATTTTTTTTCTTTCTTTTAAGTATAAACACGTTTATATTTATTGTCATTGTGGTTCTTTTATTTAAGAATTATTAAATTCATTTAATACTTTTTACCTCATAAAGAGACTCCTCAAAAAAAAAATCTAATTTCAATTTAAGAATGATTATTTCAATATTTCTTCTCTCTCTCATTAAGAGACTTTATAAAAAAAAAAGCATTTCGAAAGCTGAAAAAAAAAGAATGTATATGCGTGTTGGAATAAAAACAGAGAAAAATATCAAATAAACTCGATTTATTGAAAGTATTCACAATTTTTCTTATAACACTACAATTATTCTTTCAATAAATAATTTTCAAATAAGGTTACATAAGACTGAATAGATGGGAATTGATCGAAAAAGGTTTTGTTGAAATGACACATACAACGATCAATAGTGTTTTTTGCTATATTAAAAATATTTACATTTAGAAATATAAAATCTTGATTCAATTGAAACTTTTCAAGATTTGATTTCATTAAGCAGTCATGATTAAACTGACATGCATCTCCAATTTCACAAGCATCGCATTCATAGGTACTGTTCGTACAAGCTTTTAACTCTTCAAAAACACAATTTAAAAATTTTTCTTTAGCCTTTGTCTCAGTTATATGACTATCACACGCGAATGAATTTTTCATAATTAAAGCGGGAAGTTGTAATGTAAACATGGATTTGATAAGTGTTTGTTTAATATCTTGAATGTTTTCTAAAAGTCTAAAAATTTGATCGTGAAATAGTTTAATTCCGCAAGGTTTAAAATAAAAGCCTTTTGAAATAGAATAAAATATCTGCTGAAGCAGACAGGATTCTTCGTCGATGAAGGCTGTTAGTAACATATTATTACTGAGAAAACTATCGCCAACAGAATGAAAATTAAATTTATGAAGGTGTTTTTAAAAATGTGCGAAGGTTATTTGTGTCATAACAACGCCTTGTTTAGAGGGAAACAATTCACCTCCGTTAAACTCTTTGAAGTTTCTTATATGTAGTTTTATAAAAAAGTTCTTTTCCAACACAAGTTGTAGGAAGACATTCCATTTCAAATCCCAACTCTGAATAATGCGATCGGATGCAGTGAGATTCCATTGTTTTAAGAGGGGATCGAGAGTGTCCATTTCTTGAAACATTCTTGTGAGCCAGTCATTCGACGGTATATTATCGGGAGCTTCTACCGGCAAAAGATGGTCAGGTCTGTTGAGAGGTGAACAATATCTATTCAGTGGAGAACAGTGCTTCAGATTCACAGATTCGTCCAACAACAAGTCTACATTCAGTTTCGGCTTTTTCAAATCCAGCGGATGCGATATTAAATGTCTAAAGGTTATACTAATTCTCATTTCCTTGTTAGCAAGCTCAGGTGCAATTCCATGGGTAAACAGTTCATTTGAAGGTTTTAACATGCTATAGAACGAACCGTGGGCTAATTCGATGAAAGTGGATGGCACGTTCGGTCTTCTAAATTCAATGGTTCGTTTTCCACCAAAACTGAGAACCGCAATAGGAAAGTTCGCATTCAAAGAGGTTTCGTCATCTTTATGATGACTGATGAAGTCGTTTCCATCTTTGTATAAATTTAACAGCACATAGTTGTAGGTGCAAGACGTCTCCTTTTCAACTTTATCTCGTAACTCGATCATCAGGGGAGTCCAAGGATTAGCTGGTATACTGGTTCCACTGAAGGCATAAGTGGTATTTATATCACCATAAGCCAACATCAAACGTTTAGGCTTAGCAACTTTTCCACGAATTCGAAAGGTGGGTCTGTAAAACGGCAAAGTACGAAGCTCTGCCATATAGCGATCAGCATGGCTTTTCTCAATAAAGTCGCTGATATATTGTACATTCAGTCCATTTTCAGTATACATAACAGAAGACATGATGAGAATCAACGAGCAAGCAGGAACGAGCAGGAACGAGCAACCAGGAACAAGCAAGCAGATAAGCAGGAGCAGGAACGACCAAGCAGATAAGCAAGAGCAGGCAAGCAGGAACAGACGACTATACAAGATAATGAGATTTTCTCCTCGTGCCGGTGAATTTATACTAATCCTTATCAATATAAAACCTCCCTGATTGGTCGTGGCTTTTTATCTGTGATCGAATCACTGTGAAATCGCATATCACGGGTGCGATTGGGGAACGATCATCCATTCGTGATTAGCGAAATCACTCTCCGTGACGTCACCTAGTCGGTGTCTTATCAGTTATTCGGTTCAAGATCGTCGTTGGAAGTGGACGTGTTTGGGTAAGTACCGTCTATTTTCAATATTATTTTAAATGTTTGTATATGTTTCATTCGAAAAGAAAGACGCAAAGTGTTTTAATTCAAATTTATTTTATTAATATAAACTCGACCAAGGTTTTAAGAGTACATTGGATTTCGAGACAAAATTGGTAGGTCTCTTTTTGTTTTTTACAAAGTTTTTTCTGGGTGATACAGTCTTCATCTTGGGTTGAAATGACAAATATTTATTTTTTATCATGCTTTTGGGTACACCTATTTCTTGAAGGGCTTGTAGAAATTCCGTCGGTTGCTTGGCAGGGGGCTTTTTGTTAGTACAAAATATTAAATGAAACAGTTCGGCTAGATTGCTATCTTGTAAGATCTCTCCCTTGTACGTGATTAATCCTTTTCGATTCCATTTCATCTTGCTAGAATCAGACTTGAGTAATTTCAGTAAGGCATCTGCTTGTTTCTTCATAGGATTGGGAACAGAGGATAAAACAAACTTATCAAAATCTTCCTTCTCTGGCTTCTCGTCGAGTTTAGTAGAAGGTTCTCGTTTCACAAGGTCTTGTTTCGGGGATTCCTTTCTTTCCACATCATCATCAGGTCGGTTCAATTTCCAAGGCATGTTGAATTCTTGCAAATCCATTTTTCTTTTTAAAAGTTCATAGTATTGTTGAACTTTTTCATGATCGGCGAGAGAACTGTTTAAAATTTTTGACATGCTCACATCAAACTCCGTCATTTGTTTTTTAGTGGGTACATGTCTCGACAATTCCTCCTCTGGTATGAGTGCATATTTAGTGGCGAGCTCCATTGATAAGACCAGTTAAAACACTGAGAGCAGCTGGAATTAAAATATTTAAAAATCCTCCGTGTTGCACAATGAGTTTCTTTTTTTGAAAGAGAGCACCTTTTTTCGTCGCGATTTTGCGAAGAGTTGTTTTATATTTCTTCAAAGACTTTTTTTGATAGGATGATAAAGGTACGTTTCCTTTCAGTACGTTGTGGGTACACTCACAAATGGCTTTCACTGAACGAGACGGTAATTTCTTTAACAGTTGTTTGCGCAAGACTTTCGGCGAAGTCCTTATCAGTTCCAAATCTCGTAGTTGTTTCTTCGACAGCGTCATGATCACAACTAAATTAAAAACTAAATGTCTTTCTTTTTAAACCCTTTTTCGGTACGTAGATGAATTGGGTTTGACCGGGTAAAATCTGTGTTCTCAAACGCAAGCGTTCTACCGTTTCATTTCTCAAATCCACGAGTAAATAGGAGAAAGGTTTTTTAGTCGCGTCTTCAAATACTTCTTGAAAAAATTTACTTTTAGTCGGGTATAATTGTCTGCCCAAATAAATAATTTGACTCATATCACGACGATTTTTAAACAGGATCAAATATTGACTGTTTAATGAAACTCCCCTCATCTCTTTTCCTTTATGAAAGAGGTTTTGCGTGATAAATATCACACTGATATTTAAATGGTGACTTCCTTTCGTATATAGATAGGTTAAGCGCTCATCATTTGCACATTCCATCATGAGGTCGTCTAAGATCATTAAAGAATTAGTTCCTAAATACTCGCGGAAATTAGAAGGAAATCCCTCTACAAATGTGATTTCAGGCATTTCATCATACAGCTTTTGGTAGATCCCGTAAAACCAAATCACTTTATCAGGAGGAGGATAAAACATGAGGTTTCTGTTCTTTAGTAAATCCCTTAGAAACCAACTTTTACCCACCCTCGTAGGTCCCGCAAGAAGCATTGTACAAGGGTGTTGAAATCGTGGAAACTCCATCGTGACTAAACACAAACAAATAAAACAACACTTTAAATAATCACAGGCACATAGGGTTACAGACTAAAGAAGAATTTATTGATAAAAATTTGCGCGAACACCAAATCGTTTGGCTACAAAATTATAGACTCGACGGTCATTCGATAAATTTTCAGTGACAAAATGAGATAAAAATTGTTTCAATGTTTTACCTCGACAGCGACAATAAATATAAAATACACAATACTGCCCGCAGACGGCAGTCACGTGAGTTTGTAAAACGAGCGGATTAAACAGGACTCGTGAAAAGTGAGATACATAGTTCGATAAAGGTCCTTGAAAAAAGGTAGGCTTGTTTCCATACGAATCAAAGAATTCCACTTCATCAGGTAAAGTCAGGTAAAAGGCCACCCAGTGGCTTCCGGGTTCTGTAGACTTGTCCACGTTGCAGATAAAACAGGCGGGGTAATGCTGGATTCTTCTTGGTAGTTGATCACTTGGAAAAACACCCAAAAAGTGGTTTCGGGTGACTGGTTCATCATATAGAATCTTCTCGATTTGTAATGAATCCATTCAGTTGGGAAAGTCACAGATCACGTGACGAGATTTGCTAATTTCAATAATGTTTTCAAATTCTGCATATACCAATACAGTAGTCGTTCTGTCTAATGCGTCAGCGAATTTTATTTCAATTCGACAATTTCCTTGATGTTGTAAATTCAGATGCGGTCCATCACACAGGTCAGGACTCAAGTCGAAAGCATATAACGTATGACCATCGGCAAATTCTTCACGTGTTAAGAAAATACCGGTATCACGATTAAACCCAGAAAACAGGCGATGATAAGCTCTTATGTAATTATCTCCTTCGAAATCCAATTCCAATGGCTTACTGGGTACGGGTTGGCCATCGACGTAAACACTTAAAAAGTTCACTTTATGATGATGGAAGTAAAATGGATTCAAATCGTATTGACCCGTGTAGGCACTATTTTCCAAAAGTCCAATAATAATACGTTTCGGCATGACCCCTAAAAACACATTATCTTGCATGAAAGATTTACTTCCGGTGGATATAGAATAGGTCTTACACAGTACACGATCAATAGGATATTTCGCTGAACTTTTTTCCATGGCTTTCGCATGACCGAGAAGCACACCAGGACTCACTTTCACTTTACGAACAAAAATAGACGCATGTTCTAAAACCACTAGATAGCTCAACAGTTGTTTATTGCCATCTTTTTTGCCATAAGACAAAAATCGGGTTTACTCCGTGTCATTTTAATTTTCAGATCGACCAAATTCAATAGCAGTCGATTTTGTTGAAAAATATCACAGTGCAGGGGTCCGATCATATCCAAGGTTTTGCTATTTTTAGTCAGTTCGTAACGTTTCTTCAATCCTGGGTTTCTATTCGATTGGAGGGTGGGGTCTGTTTCCGTCAAATGTTTGTCTTTATAAAAACATTCGCATCCCAGTAAACTTTTTTTAGCATCTTCTCCATAGTTTAACAGCGTTTCAATGTAGGCCCGAAAGGGATAGGTATTACTCGACGAGGAGATGGCTCTTTCATTCAAACTAATATCCACTTGCGAAAACAGGGCATGTAGAAATAAATTGACGGGTGCCACATGATCATCGGCAGCTAAACCGGATCCATCCGACTTGGTGATTTTCACTTTCACATACAGGTAGGACGACGACAAATCAATATAGTCTTCGCCATTCCCAGATATGTTAAATTCCACGGGTCCTCCATCTCGAATATTGGCGAGGGGGTGATATTCAACAAAGTATCCTTTTTCAATAGCTGTTTGGGTAGGTGGGATTAAAAAGAGATCCAATTCGGACTTGGCGCAGGCAGCAGAATCTTTATGTATAAATCCAGACATCTTCAAGCGAAAATATCGTGAACTTTCACTTTCTTGGCTTTACGACGAATGACGGATTTGTTAGAGCGCTTTCTCTTTTTATAGCGACGACCGGAACCAATCATCGTCTTCACTTTGGTAGCTGCTTTATCCGTTAAGTTTTGACCAGCTTCTTTCAATCGTCGTTTGGCAGCAACTTTAATATCTTCGCCTCGTGAGAGATCACTGAGGACATTCACACCCGAGTGAAACAATTGCTTCCCCACAGCTTTGGCTCCCGACTTGAAGAGGGGGACCGCAGCACGAAACAGCGATCGAAACAGACCACCGAATCCATAACCCTTTTGAAGTGTCGAACCTTGATAATAGTTTAAACCGCTTCCCGATTGATGAGTATAATAATCTTCAAAAGATTTCGCGCAACACTGACAGGGGACAAACATCATGAGAGATATTTTTGACGAAAGTGAAGCTTCACGTATGACCTCCCACGTTCAAATGGCGTCAAGTCACCCAGGTGTGTCCTTATAACGATTTCTAATGAATCGAAGGATTTTCGAGAGATCGGTAAGTAATGCGGTCGGTCAAACGTCACAGAAATCACTTCACCATCTTTTCCAGCCACATTCACAATACGTAACAGGGGCGCTAACACATCTCCAACGATTTGCGGTTCTACAATATCCGAGTAAATCATCAACACTCTATAATGAGCACACGGATCTGCTACATACGGACTATCGACTGTTTGTTCGATATTGCTATCAAGAGATGCAATTTCACACGGTTCGAATCCCAACATCTGAGCAAGTCCATTGTGCAATATCAGTTTCGCATTATCTTGGACGTTCACCGTGACTCTTTTCGTAATCGAACTGTAAGAGAAAGAAATTTTCTTTTCCAGGTCAGGGATTGCAATGGCTTTCAAAATATCGGGTACCGTCTCATAAAATCCAGGTGGAATTCTCCTAGCGAGGAGCTTTCCATCATTCAAGTCGAATCCAATCAGATTTGTGCGATGATTCACATTATACCAGGTATGTGGATAAATAAATTCTACGAGTCCAACTTCCCATTCACCTTTGAGTTCTAAAGGCGCGGGTAATCGAGTGATAAAATGGGAAATTTTATTTTCAGGAAAATAATTCCTGGAACTATCCGAGGGTAACGTCAGGTAGAAGGACATATTTGCAAATGATCTTTCAACCTTCTTTCAGGCTTTTATAAGGATGATAAATCAGACGAGGGAATCCATTGATTAATTTTTTTAGGATATCCCTTAAACTTCACAAAATATTCCACACGCCGTTTTCGCATACGCTTCTTTAAAATCTTTTCAATCGTATATTTCTCTTTCAGCTGTACTCTTTGTAGTTCTTGCGGGTAGAAGGTTCCTTGAATGGGTTCGTCTAATAAGTCCTTAATTCGATAAACGGGAGGGTCTCTCGGCACACACTCCGTCACGACAAACAGTTCTTCGGTCCAATTCGTTTCATATCCTTTTTCAAATGTCAGTTTCTGTTTCGAAACACGCACCACATCACCGGGTTGAAACACACACGGTTTTCTGTTTACGTTCTCCAGATCACCATATAGAGTCGACCACACCTCATTTTCATTTTCCGCAGTCACTTCCCCGGGGGTCTCTTAATACTCGAATGGTAAGTATGATTATAACTTCTTAATAATTCATCCAACACGTCGATGTAGCAATAGGTATGATAGTGTGTGAAATATTTCCACATTTTAGTTTTCAGTGTACGATTAAATCGTTCGATCACCGAAGCCTTGGTGTTATTATACGTCGTGAAAAAGCGAACCCCTTCTTGTTTTAAAAATCTTTGAAACAATCTGTTCTTAAATTCTTTTCCAGAGTCCGATTGAAGAGACTTGGGTTTTCTCATCGCGAAAATAGAACGGAAGGCTTTAACAATCTCTTCCCCTCGTTTCGTTTTTAAAGGGATCGCCCACGCATATTTAGAGAGAATGTCGATGCACGTCAGGAGGTATCGAAACCCCCGATTGTGTTTTTGTAAACTGTTGAGATCTGCCATGGCTGATCTATAGTGTACACGATCACTCGGTTGGTCGGGAAATTTCTCCGCACCGGTTTGTGAAGCGTATACGAATCGACGCTGCTCAACCATTTCTGAATCGCCTTCTTCGATATTTTTCCTTCGGCAGCACGATATAAAACATTTACACCACCAAAACTTGCTACGTGACTTGGAACCGGATATATCGCCTTCATTACAACATAAAATTTGATTATTCGTCACATTAAAACGCATCATCATCTTTCATTCATGACGTCATCCCACACAATGAACCTACCTCTAACCACCCTTTCCTTAAATACTCTTTCCAAGACATGCAAGGAGGGCTTAGTGGTTAAGATAACAGCTAAAATCACTAAGCCATCCTTACATTTTGCGAGGGTTCAAACCTCAACACAACTTAAAATTATTTTTAAATAATTTTTTAATTATTTCAAATTTTCACCGTTAGAGGGCAGCATCAAACATCACTTCTCAAAATTCATTCTCCAAAATGACCCCTCGTACTATAGTTCGCTAAAAAAATTTCACTCTTAAAAAAAAAAATCTAAAAATTTTTTAAACTCCACCCTCTTCTTAGAGATCAACATTCCTTTCTAACCCCTCCTCTTAGAGCACACATTCTCCGCAGGAGGTGGAGGAGCAGGAGGAGGTGGAGGAGGAGCAGGAGGTGGAGGAGGAGCAGGTGGTGGAGGAGGAGGAGGAGGAGCTCCCTCCACCCTCCACCTGCTGGGGTTGAACTGTCCTTTTTCTACTACTAATGAATAATGAGTTAACAATCTTTTATTAATTTCATATTGAAAGTCTGAAATTATCCATTGAAATAGTTATTTTGCAATATTTCTAATTTATCATAATTATTTTTAAAGTTTAATATATCACTCGTTGTTTGGATAAACAACTGTTATTGCTCAATAATAATAATAATATTATCATTTATTACCATACAATTCTTTAAAAAAGCATAGAACCATTAACATAATATATCATTAACCACTTTTTAAAAACTGTTACCTTGTGTTGCCATTGAATTCTTCAAAGCAAAAAAGAATAAAACTAAAATCATTATCATTAAATATCATACACCACTTATATAAAAATTGTTACTTTGTGTTGCCATACAATTCTTCAAAAAAAGAATAAAACTAAAACTATTAACATTAAATATCATATACTGTAAATATAAAAATTGTTACCTTGTGTTGCCATACTATTCTTCAAAAAAAGGATAAAACCATTGACATAATATATCATTCACCACTTAAATAAACTGTTTATATATATATATATATATATTTTTAGACTTAAACTAAAATTAATGACATTACTAATTCTTTTAAGTGTTTATCTGTAACCGACACTGATTTTTAACGTATATTAAGGGATGTGCTGTTTCTAAACATTCAGTTTCCAACTGATTTTTGTTCTAACTTCATCTAATGTTACCTTTATTTTTTGAAAATGGGTTCTGTAGTAAATATGTTAAAAAGATCTTCCGACAAAGTGGCTTCTTCTTCAAAGTATCAACGTTTAGAAGAACCTAATGACCCCACTTCTGCGAGTGAATTAAATATACCAAGATTGGAAATTCCTAATTTATTAAACACTGACTGTGGAACAATACCACGTGATTTATCCACTACTGATTACTCACCGAATGTGAAATCTGAAATCGATATGAATTTTTTTATCCCTAACTTTGGTGATGATACTACATCTTCCGAGAATTCATGCCAAGAGTCAATTTCTGTCGAGGACTATTTGAATATATTTTTCAAAGACATGAATTTTGAATCCGCTTTAACCTCGACCCCAGCTAGTAACATAATTTCACAAGACGAATCCTTTCAAGAACGTACTATTGACCAAGAGGTTTCTGATTCCCAACCAAGCAACCTTTCTAAAGCAAGTGATGAATTACAAAGCACAACCCCACCTACGAATGTCATTCCACAGTCTAAAACTAGCAAATCCAATCATCCTATTGTATTTCGAGAAGAACTCAGTGACTGTATCTTTTTAATTTTAAAGTTGCATAATAGACAATTTCATATTCATATTCGAGAATTTAAACGCAGTGGGCTTACTAGTGAAGAAATTCTAACGAAAAATGGTATTATTATGGATGTTAACAGCTGGTTCGAATTTTGCAAGAAAATTTTTTCATTTAATTTGAGACATAAAAGTTCCTCATTTGTTTCTAATAACATGATATTAGTGTTAAATTTTAATAATTCTATCATGCGAATTAAAAATTTAAAGAATTATTCTCACATTGACTTAAACGAGTATCAGTTGCTGAAATTAAAAGAAAAAATACATGATTTGAATAAGGAACTTCTTCAGCATATATATGTAAACCATATACCAAGCTTAATTAGACAGAAATGTATCATTGGTCATATATCTACAGAAAATGAACTCATGTTGCAGTCTAAACTTATAACATGTATTGAGAATAATGTATTAACTATACTAAACCGCATTTTTGAATGTGATGGATGTATTTTTAATCAGAAATCTCAAAGCCCTCATTCCTGTTGTATACTAAATAATCGACAAAAATTTGAAAAACTAGGAGAGATGTTATTAACACTTATAGATTTAGATTTTGTTATTTCCTCATTTTTAAACGGAGTGGATTGTGTTAGTGAAAACTTTTTATCAAACATTCATGTAGAAACAATTCAAAACGAATTGTTTAAAATAATAAAATAAAATGTATTGCTATCATTTTTAATACGTGTGTGTTTATTTTTCTAAAGTGTATGTTTATTTTGTTATGTCTTTTAGAACTTTTAATAGAGTGTTAGACTTAAATTTGCATATGTATATAACTAAAGAAATCAACAATTCTTTAGCAATTAAAAAATTAACACAAGTTTAAAATATTAAACTAATAATCTTAATACTATAATTTCTACTTTCTAATATATATATATGAAACTTAATTATATAAAAAAGTTTTCAATAATAATAATAAGTTTAGAAAATTAAAAAGTTTAAAAAACAAAATTAAAAAACTCAATTAAAAATATTTCAAAAGTTAAAAAAATAAAGTTTTCAAAATTAAAAAATCTTTATAAAAAATTAAAAAGTTTACAAAAGTTTAAAAAAAAAACTTGAAAAAAACTCGAAAAAAAATTAAGTTATCAAAATTTTAAAAAAAATTATAAAAACTTAATACATTAAGTTTTCAAAAGTGAGTTTACCTATTCGTATATGTATACATGCATGTGACTTTCATTATGTTTTAGTTAAATACTTCTTTTTATCCTATAAAAGTGTTAGATTAATATATACTTATAAAAATATTTGTAAGCTAAATTAAAAAAAAGTAACTTATAAAAAAAAAAAGTTTGCAAAATTAAAAAAAACAAAATCTTTCTAAATAAAAAAAGTTTCCAAAATTTAAAAAAAAAAAACTTTTTAAATAAAAAATGTTTTCAAAATTTAAAAAAAAATTGTAACTAAAAAAAGTTTTCAAAATTAAAAAAAAATACTTTGTAAATAAAAAAAAAAAATTAAAAAGTTTATAAAATTAAAATTTAAAAAAAAAAAAACTTTGTAAAAAGTTTTCAAAATTAAGTTATCAAAATAAAAAAAAAATTATAAAAACTTAATACATTAAGTTTTCAAAAGTGAGTTTACCTATTCGTATATGTATACATGCATCTGACTTTCATTATGTTTTAGTTTAATACTTCTTTTTATCCTATAAAAGTGTTAGATTAATATATATACTTATAAAAATATTTGTAAGTTAAATTTAAAAAAAAGTAACTTATAAAAAAAAGTTTACAAAATTAAAAAAACAAAATCTTTCTAAATAAAAAAAAGTTTCCAAAATAAAAAAAAAACTTTTTAAATAAAAAATGCTTTCAAAATTTAAAAAAAAAATTGTAACTAAAAAAAAGTTTTCAAAATTTAAAAAAAAATACTTTGTAAATAAAAAAAAAATATTAAAAAGTTTATAAAATTAAAAAGTTAAAAAAAAAACTTTGTAAAAAGTTTTCAAAATTAAGTTATCAAAATTTAAAAAAAAAACTTAATAAATTATGTTATCAAAAGTCAGTTCACCTAACTGTATATGTATCTGACTTTCATAATTAAAAAAGTTATCAAAAAGTTGAATTAGATTGCAAATACAAGTATACAATCAATCATATATCAATCAGTCATAGCCATTAATCGATCAATCAATTAACCAATCAATTAATCAATAAATCAAACCAATCAATCAATCATATTAATCAACCAAACAATAATATCAATCAGTCATATCGATCAATAAATCAAACCAATCAATCAATCATATTAATCAACCAAACAGTAATATCAATCAGTCATATCGATCAATCAATCATATTAATCAATCATATCAATCAATCAACCAATCATTCATATCAATCAATCATATCAATCAACCAATCATTCATATTAATCAATGATTCATATTAATCATATCAATCGATCAATCAAGATACCGAATACAAGTATTCATACAAAAATATCACATCAATTGCAGTTCAAGTATTACAAGTTAGCATAATAACATTATAAGAAAATTTTGAATTAATACAATGATTAACTACCAACATTTTGTAACAGCACTTTTACAAAAGCAATGTATGAATAGATATTTTAGTTAAAAGAATATTTAAAATGCTTTTGAAAGTTAACAAAATTATTTTCCAAAAATATTAAAAGCATTACAAGCTGCTAAAACCTACACTTTAACAAGAGTGAGTTGTCCTATATTTCCTTTCTATTTGCATGTCCTATATTTCCTTTCTATTTGCATTTGAGTATATGTATACGGATTCCTCCTTTTAATTATGTTCTGTAGTATACACTTAAAATATATATATAAAACATTAAATTAAAATATTCTTTAGTTATTAAAATTTTTTAAAAAATTAGTAATTTTTTTTTAATATTATAAGATAACAAAAATTATTTTGTAATTTATTAAAGTGAATTTACCTATCTCTATATAAGCGTTTAATAAGATAAATCTTCTTTATGTTAACATCCTACCCACATTTTATTCTATAGTTATACACATCGAAACGAAAAAAAAAATAAACATTCTATTATTAAATTCTTCAATTTAAAATTTTAATACATACATACTTAAACATTTATATAAAAAATAATGAACTTACCATGTTGGAACTCAGAAAAGAGATGATGAGTTTATCACGTGCCTTCCTCGTGCCTTTTGATTGTCTTATCTACAATCAGATTGTATTATCAATCACGTGATCTAACTGATATGAGTCTATACCAAGACACTAGCCATTTTCACTTCAGTCATCGAATATGTAGGTCGTATATTTTTTTGAAAGTCTTTTATTTTGTGGAATCTTCAGCAGCATGATATCAGATATTTACAAATAAAATCCTATTAAAATCTTTCTCGCAATTGTGAACAAAGATTAATTTTCATATTGTTTAAGTATAATCATTGATTATTTAACTGGATAACAATATTTTTAGAAGTAACTTAAATTTCTTATAAAAACGGAAGTATTTATTGCATCATTCGTAGAATTCATTGAATATTAACCAAGTTTTTTAAACTTTTATAATTTATACTAGTAATTAGTATATACTAGTACTTAGTAAAAACTAGTATATTTTCTAGTATAAAGAGTTTATAAAAGTTTAAAAAACTTGGTTAATATTCAAACTTGAATTCTATGAATGATGCAATAAATACTTCCGTTTTTATAAGAAATTTAAGTTACTTCTAAAAATATTGTTATCCAGTTAAATAATCAATGATTATACTTAAACAATATGAAAATTAATCTTTGTTCACAATTGCGAGAAAGATTTTAATAGGATTTTATTTGTAAATATCTGATATCATGTTGCTGAAGATTCCACAAAATAAAAGACTTTCAAAAAAATATACGACCTACATATTCGATGACTGAAGTGAAAATGGCTAGTGTCTTGGTATAGACTCATATCAGTTAGATCACGTGATTGATAATACAATCTGATTGTAGATAAGACAATCAAAAGGCACGAGGAAGGCACGTGATATCTAATTGATTACGTCACAATCTACCACGTGATAAGCTCATCATCTCTTTTCTGAGTTCCAACATGGTAAGTTCATTATTTTTTATATAAATGTTTAAGTATGTATGTATTAAAATTTTAAATTGAAGAATTTAATAATAGAATGTTTATTTTTTTTTTTTCGTTTCGATGTGTATAACTATAGAATAAAATGTGGGTAGGATGTTAACATAAAGAAGATTTATCTTATTAAACGCTTATATAGAGATAGGTAAATTCACTTTAATAAATTACAAAATAATTTTTGTTATCTTATAATATTAAAAAAAAATTACTAATTTTTTAAAAAATTTTAATAACTAAAGAATATTTTAATTTAATGTTTTATATATATATTTTAAGTGTACACTACAGAACATAATTAAAAGGAGGAATCCGTATACATATACTCAAATGCAAATAGAAAGGAAATATAGGACATGCAAATAGAAAGGAAATATAGGACAACTCACTCTTGTTAAAGTGTAGGTTTTAGCAGCTTGTAATGTTTTTAATATTTTTGGAAAATAATTTTGTTAACTTTCAAAAGCATTTTAAATATTCTTTTAACTAAAATATCTATTCATACATTGCTTTTGTAAAAGTGCTGTTACAAAATGTTGGTAGTTAATCATTGTATTAATTCAAAATTTTCTTATAATGTTATTATGCTAACTTGTAATACTTGAACTGCAATTGATGTGATTTTTTTGTATGAATACTTGTATTCGGTATCTTGATTGATCGATTGATATGATTAATATGAATCATTGATTAATATGAATGATTGGTTGATTGATATGATTGATTGATATGAATGATTGGTTGATTGATTGATATGATTGATTAATATGATTGATTGATCGATATGACTGATTGATATTATTGTTTGGTTGATTAATATGATTGATTGATTGGTTTGATTTATTGATCGATATGACTGATTGATATTATTGTTTCGTTGATTAATATGATTGATTGATTGGTTTGATTTATTGATTAATTGATTGGTTAATTGATTGATCGATTAATTGCTATGACTGATTGATATATGATTGATTGTATACTTGTATTTGCAATCTAATTCAACTTTTTGATAACTTTTTTAATTATGAAAGTCAGATACATATACAGTTAGGTGAACTGACTTTTGATAACATAATTTATTAAGTTTTTTTTTTTTAATTTTGATAACTTAATTTTGAAAACTTTTTACAAAGTTTTTTTTTTTAACTTTTTAATTTTATAAACTTTTTAATATTTTTTTTTTTATTTACAAAGTATTTTTTTTTTTTAATTTTGAAAACTTTTTTTTAGTTACAATTTTTTTTTTAAATTTTGAAAGCATTTTTTATTTAAAAAGTTTTTTTTTTATTTTGGAAACTTTTTTTTATTTAGAAAGATTTTGTTTTTTTAATTTTGTAAACTTTTTTTTATAAGTTACTTTTTTTTTAATTTAACTTACAAATATTTTTATAAGTATATATATTAATCTAACACTTTTATAGGATAAAAAGAAGTATTAAACTAAAACATAATGAAAGTCACATGCATGTATACATATACGAATAGGTGCTGGGCAACATATAACTTGGATATGTTCCCGCACCATGTTGGTGAAATCAAAGTAAAATTGCGTAATTTGTTATTTCTGTTTATATAAATATTTTTTATAAAATATAATTATGAGTGTAAAATTATAATGTTTATATATTTAAGTAAAATAAGAGTGTAAGTTCATACAAAAATTATTAAGTTGATTTTAAATAGTAAATATATATTTTTAAAAAAATTGTTGTATTGTAAAATGAATGTATAATATTGAATGGAGTTCGGATCTCAGACAACAACAATACGCAGACGCCACGGTGTCGTTTTATGACAAGCCAATGGAAAGTTGTGTATAATTAGAAGTCGTAAAATCATAAAAACGTTGGAATCAATTTATGGCCTCAATAAAAGTGTTGGGATAAATTTATGACTCTTCAGACCACCCAAACTTTAAGGCAGATAATAATATTAAAGTATATGTTAGGGGCCATTTGCAGACTGCTAGCTAATAGGCCTATCGAAGTATAATAAAAAATCTTCTCACATCCAATAACAGTGGACTAGACAAAAATAGTTCCTCCCACTGCAGGAACTGGTGTGCAAGAAGAATAAGTTTTAAAAAAAGATAGTCTGAAAAAAGATGTAGAGGATGCAAGAGCTCTCCTGAAAGCCCGTGCAATGAGTCCCGCAAGCCCTAGTAAAGCCCAGGCGAGATGGACCTAGCGGAGCGAGCCTAATCCAGCCTAATCAAGCCTAATTGAGTATGTCTTCCTGAGGTACCTATCGGAGTGAGCCTAAACAAGCCAAATTGAGGATGTCTTCCTGATCTACATATCGGAGTGATCCTAATCAAGCCAAATTGAGGATGCGTTCCTGATGACACATTGCCATGATCCTAAGCAACGCAACAACTCGGAATTTGACAAATAAAGGCCACCATCCCGTATATTAAAAGAAGGTACTATTTTACACATTTTCTTTTACCACATAAGTTCATATGAATAATCTTAAAAAATACTTTTCTGATATTTTATGGTAGAGAGTTATCTGAGATCCGACCAAACCAATAATTAAATAAGATTAAGGTAATTTAAAAAATGAAAGAGAGTATTTCTTTTAGCAAAAAGAAACAATTATAATAATTAGAGTACGTGAAAATATTGTCTTTTTTTTTAAAAAAAAAAGATTAAACATACTTAAAATAATGAGAAGCAAACAAAAGTGTTGCTTTCTATTTTTTGAATTATTATTATGTTTTTCTGTAAATAGATTTGTTCAATGTAAATAAATTATTTAATCAAGTTTTAAAAAAGTTTCTGTAATTATTTAATTAATAAGATTTAAAGTGTGTCAATTCTTTTTTTTTTACAGCTTAAATTTTAGTTTAATTCATATGTGGAAGAGTTCGTCTAAATAATACACAACGCAAACTCTTAATTTTATTCGTAATTATTCAAATTTAATAATTACTTTTTGACGCGAATTATAATTTAATTTTATTAATGCTTCGCGTTGCTCTTCTACTAGAATGTAGGTAAATACGATCACTTATATTATTTAAATTTATCTAAGGTATATAAAACTATATACCAATTTGCTATGAGGTTGCTTGGATGATTTGGACCAATTAACAATTTTGAATATATTTAATAAAAAAATAAAAAGGTGTAATTATCTGTCCAGCATCCCCCCTTCATAGTACAAATGGCGCCGTGACTCAGGAACGTTCATTAAGTACAATGGTGCTATGACTCAGGAACGTTCATCTGAGGTCATTAGAAATAATAATAATAATAATAATAATAATAATAAAGGAAAATAAATTTAAGTATTATTTTAATGTCACAATTTTAAAGATATTGTAGGTATGTAAGTTTAATTGATTAAAATTTTATTAAAATTAATTTTATTATTGTAACAATACTGACACACATATAATAATTTTATATAAATAAAATGAATAATATATGTTAGTAAAAAACAAAAAGGAAATGAAAAAAATAATTCTGGGATTTATAATAGGTAAATTTAGGAATTACAATTTTGTTTTTTTTTCTCTCTTTTCTCTTGTGGTTGGATCTCAGTTACCATTGAAAAATAATGGCATTCACATCATAGATGACACATTTGTAAAAATAATTTTTTTTTATATAATGTATAAATAATAATAATAATAAGAATAATGAGTAAAATTTTATAATATGTCTGATATAAAAATGATTGAAATGTCAATAGATCACGATTTTTGAAATTGTATCACCTTGATACAAAAGAAAATTTATGAGTCGTACTACGAAGTAGTAGTACAATATTTATAAAAAAAAAAAAAAAAGATTGTTTTTTCTGTAGAAAAAGACAGATATTTTTCTGTTAAATGAAATTATGTTGTTTTTTATATATACGTGTATTATAAATATTTTAGGGGTATTTATGTGTGTAAAAGAATAATCTACAAAACAACTTCATCTCCTAAGAAATTTTTTTTTAAATTTTAGTGTTGTTGTTTTTATGTATTTATGCAATTTAGAATATTTTCATACATATGTTGTAATATAGAGAAAATAGTATGAGATGCAAAATATTCTTTTAAGAGGTATAGGATCTATTTTGAATTGATATTTTGAAAAAGTATACATTGATTACTAATACTTGTTAAAAATGATTCAGACGCTGGATATAGATACACGTATTAAGTTAGTGTCACCATTTGACAATAAAAAGAACAAAAACATTATATTTTTCTTAGAGGAATTTGAGAATATTTTCAATTCGACAGATATACAGGAAGAAACTAAATTATTAATTTTAAAGGCTAAAATTACTGGGGACGCAAAACATATTTTAAGTAAACAGATTGAAAAATATGACGAGACCAATTATAATTTATTTAAAAATAATTTGGTGGAGTTATTTGGTACAAAACTAAGCTTCCTTAATGCTCAGAGCAATTTCCTAAATTTAAAACAGGCCGCAAGTCAAACGATAGAGGATTTCATTTTGGAATTTAAAAAGGGTGTAAAATCTTATATCGAAAGTGCAGGCGTAAATGTGGATAATAAGGAAGAGAATTTTATCGAAATCTTAAAAATGTCGAATTTTTTAAATTCAATTAGACAGGATATTGCACTAGATGTGCGTAAAAATGCGCCCAGGTCCTTCAAGGAGGCATGCGAGTTAGCAAAACTTATGGAAAGTGCGTATAATGAATCAAAGTTTGAGGAAATTAACGCAATAAATAAAGAAAACAAAGATCTTTATGAGAACATTATAGAATCAAGTAAGCAAAACAAAGAGCTAATCGAGAAATTAAAAGGGGAGATTCAAAAACTAAAAAAATCAAAGAAAAAAAATCATGCAATTAGAGATGATAGTGTTCCGCGGAATAAGAAACTCTTTAATAAACACAATGATTATCAGGGTTCCCATTTCAATAACAATTTTCATTATAATGATTATGAACGATATTATAATGATTACTACAATTCCTTTAATTACCCGACGCATTATGGGATGTATGATTATTCACAACCTAACTGGAATTCGGGAAATAGGGATTTTGGATATATTCCTGAGAATTATGAGCAAAATGGTTATCAATTTGAAAAGCGCAAAAAGAAAAAAAAATGGGCAAAGAAAACAGCGAAATCGGATCAAGATTCGGGATTTTCAGAGACGGAAATCGATAAAATAAATAAAACAATCGCAAATATAACAAATGCAGACAAAGATAGTCTGCCAATTATATCACTAAGTATACAGGGCGTCGAAATACAAGCGTTACTGGATACCGGAGCTGCTGTGTCCCTTTTATCACCCTCCTTATTCAAAAAAATTAAAGATACAAACGTCAAAATCAAATATTTGGGCAATCAGATCCAAATTAAAACTTTAACAAATTCAAAGATTTTTTTTAAACAATGTGTAAAATTAACTTTTCGATTAAAAGGTATATTCACAACAGGCACATTTTATGTCACTAATGATGATTTTGATAGGCAGTACCAAATGTTATTAGGGTACGATTATCTCAAAGAAAATCATATGATTTTGGATTTATGCAATAAAACATTAAAATTTAAAAATCAACAAATTAAATTAAACGTTGCAAGTGAAGTAAATAATTATGAAGTGAATAACATTACGCCATGTAATTCAGGGGAACATTCAAATAAAAGTATGTTTGCCATTACTAAAAATAGAATTTTTCTCCAACCTGAAGAATCGAAAATTGTAAAATTAAAATGCCCAGAAGATATAAATATGTCAGATATAATTATTTTTGACCCCATTCAAGAAAATAGTAAATTTTCATGCGAGACTTCGTTACACGAAGTTCAAAAAAATAATAACATAAATATTATAATAAAGAATAAACTGTTAGAAAAGTTAATTATTCAGAAAGGAACTAAAATAGGGGAAATTATAACGAGCTTTGAGTGCAAGCAAGATGACTCAACTGATAATATAGAGAAAGGGACATTTTATGAAATAAATAATTTAAATATAGAAGATGTAAGAAAATTGCGAGAAGCAGAAATTAAAGAGACGGATTTCGATTTAAGCCATTTATCAGAGGAAGTACAACAAAAATTTCGAAAAATTTTAATGGGCAATGTTCATGCATTTTCAAAAAGTTATCAAACATTGGGGCAATCAGCGTTTGTTGCACCAAGTTTTCAATTGAATCATGAATTCCCGGTACAAGCTAAGCCATATAAATTGCCTCAGGCAGTAAGACAGTATGCGAAAAGGGAAATCGAACAACTGTTACAGGCTAAAATTATAGAGAAGACTGACTCCGAATATGCTTTTCCAGTTATTTTCGTTAGAAAGAAAAATCCGAGTAATAACCCGAATGCAGAACCCAAGTTTAGAATGGCAACGGACCTAAGACTATTAAACCAAATTTTACAACCTTATACTTATCCGATGCCGGACGTAAAAGACTTATTACAAAAAATAAGCGGTAAAAAATACTATACGGTGCTAGACTTACATAGTGCTTTTTTCCAAATAAATTTAAAACCAGAAGATTGCAAAAAATTAGCATTTGTTACGGAATTTGGAAAACATATGCCACTTCGTTTAGCTTTTGGCACACGAAATTCTAGCGCAATTTTTGCAGAAGTAATCGATAAAATTCTGGGACATTTTGACAAAAGCAAAGTATCATACTACATTGATGATGTGTTGATATCTGCAAATACAATAGCAGAGATGACGAAAACCTTAGAAGAAGTTCTACAGGTATTAATAAATCACAACATGACAATCGAACCTTCAAAAATGCAAATTTGCAAAGCAGAAATAGAATTCCTAGGATTTAGGGTGAATCAAATGGGATATTCTCCATCTCAAAAGAATATTGAAAAAGTAAAAAATTTAGTCAGACCAAAATCGAAAAAGGGGGTCAGATCTTTATTGGGCTTAGCGAATTATTTTCGGACGCTAATACCCAACTATTCCGACAAAGTTAACCCTTTAATAGAGCTGACTAAAGATAAAGTTAAATTTAAGTGGAGTCCAGAAGCAGAAAAAGCTTTCCTGATAATTCAGGAAGAAATTGTACAAAAACCAACGCTCAGACCCCCCGATTTTAACAAGGAATTTTTCTTATTCACGGATGGGAGCAAAGTTGCAATTTCAGGTGTTCTAGCTCAAGAAAAGGATGGTCATTTGCTACCTGTTGAATTTTTCGGGAGAAAACTTAGAGAACCGGAAAAAAATTATCCGAGTATTAAATTTGAGTTATTAGCAGTGCATGAAGCAATTATGCATTTTAAATATATGCTTTCAGGTAGAAGATTTACTGTGTTAACTGATTCGAAGGCACTAACTCAGCATTTACATTTACAAGATAAATCGGAAATTATAAACAGATGGGTAGCAGATTTACAAGACTTTAATTTCGACTTCGAATTCGTCGAAGGAATTAACAATCCAGCAGACTATTTGAGCAGGAATTTAGATAATCTTACAACAGACAGAGAACTCCAAAATAATTTGTTTGCAAGTAACATAGCACTTACAGACGAAAATATTAAATCGGAGCAATATGCAGACGAAAAATTAAAAATTATAATAAATAAAATCGAAAAAGACAAAAATAATAGAAGCACGAAGAGATTTGCTTTAAATCAAAATAAATTATTAATTTTGAAACCTGGTTCAGATAAAAAGGAGCTTTTAATTACCCCGGATTCATTAAAAATTGCAGCCATAGAAGAAGCTCATAAAGCGCATTTCGGATTTCAAAAAACTTATGATAATGTGAAAACAAGGCTTTTTTGGCACGGAATGTACAAAGACATTAAACAGTATTGTGCAAATTGTGTGCAGTGCCTCACATCTAAACAACACACAACAATAAAAGTCCCTGTTAAAAAAATGGTGAAAGATCACGAAGTCGGTACAGTCCTGCATGCTGACGTTATTGGACCTTTAAACCTCACGTTAAGGAAAAACAGATACATTTTAATTATAATTGATTCGACATCGAGATTCCTGGAAGCTGTTCCCCTACGAAACGTAGAGTCACAGACTATATTAAATGTACTAAATAAATATTTTGCAAATTATGGGATGTGTAAAGAAATTATCTTTGATAATGCAAAATATTTACGTAGCGAAATTATGAAAGAATATTTGGAATCTTTAAACATACAAAGGAAATTTGTGAGTGTATACCGTGCGCAAGGAAATGGACTTTGTGAAGTTACCAATAAAATATTAAAAACATCAATTGTAGCTATGTCGAAACGCACTACGGAATGGGACATAAGACTGGATTTTTTTTAAACTAGCGTATAATTCCTCGAAACACCGCGCTACGGGATATAGTCCCTCACTGCTATTTTTCGCAAGGGAAATAAAAAATCCCTTCACAGCCCATATTCCTTCTGAGGAAATATATACCCACTCTTATGTTAAAAGCAGAATACAGCATATGAAGGAAATCAAAATTCAATACCTTGCAAACCAGGAGAAAATAATGCAAGAATATATAGACGAAGAGGCATACGAAAAAGTAAAGGATTTAAATTTGGGTCAAACAGTATATTTAAAATGTATTGGAAAACCAGGCGCATTAGAGCCAAAATTTCAAGGACCCTACGAAGTTACTAAAAAGTTTAGAAACTTTAATTATTTATTACAATATGTTCCAGATAAATCAATAGAGCCGATCAAACGACATATGGATCAGCTGTACGCTCCGAAATACGCAACAGGTCATACAGAGGCGGAAATTACGAATTTACAAGGGTCTCAGAAAAAAATTAAGGGTGATAAAAATTACAAAAATAAATGTGACATTTGTAAAAGAAAATCGCACTTAACTGAAAATTGTTGGTTCAAATTGAACAAAAATACGAGTCAAAAGGGTGACAAACTTACTAAAACGCATTATAAAAAAAATAATAAATATTCTGAGAATATAGACCCATATTTACAGTATCAAACAGATCATTATGATCAAAATATGTCGTTATATGGTTATACACCATATACAAACTTATACGGGGATGTTATACAAGATCATTACCCTTTCCCCCCTCCCCAAGAGTATCCATGGTATATGAATTGGTATTAAAAATAAATCAAAATGCATAATTAATCAAATTTCAAAATTTAAAAAAAATTTTCAAAATTTAAAAATAAATTTTTCTTTTTTTAGATAAAAAAAAATTGAAACAAAATTAATAACTTGCCTTTTTAAAATTCAAAATAATAATAAGAAAGGATAGGAACATGGGAACGCCAATTTGTCTCAGGGTTACAATATTGAGCAAATGTGCAGGGCGCACCCGAAAACATACTTATAAAATTATGTAATGTGCTTCACAAAACTTCAATGGAGCAGTGAAATATTTCGCTCCAGGCAAAAGTTATATATTTTTTTTTCTTTTCGAATATGAATTAGAAAATATAAAATCTTAACAAAGCCAAATAACATTAAAACTTAATTAATTTCATAGTAAATAATGTTGGAGTAATTTTCAAAAAAAAAAAAAAAAAAAAAAAAAAAAAAAAAAAAAAAGAGAATTTTTTCTGTCTTCTATAAGGGTAGCCTTTGCTAATAGCCTTACAATTTAGATGACAAAATTTCAGAATTACTCTTTAAAATGAGTAGGTGTGAGCTATAGGTTCAGGGTAGTTAGAACAGCTTTATAGCATACTCATATATATTTTTTTTTTATATAAATATATGGTTGACAAGGAATAAATTATTAGTGCACTCTATATTAGGATAGCGGTCAGCTATAAGCCTAAACATAATAAAATATACAAAAAGTGCTAAGATTTATTCCGGTAGTTCAAGTACAACTTATATGCTAAAGTCTAGAATTTAGACAGCAGGGATAAGTTTTATGAACAAAAGTGTTATAAAAAAAAATTTAAAAAAAAGGATTTTGGTGTAGCACATTGGTTTTTAAAAAAAACACATATATGTATAACAAAGGACAAGGCAAGTTATTTCAACATGATTGCACACAAAAATAATAGTAAAAATACACAAATAAATAATTGAAGTAAAATTAAAATTTTCTCACCAAAGGCTTTCTGTATAGGGTACAATTTTGGCCTACGGCTGGGTATGCACCAACACCAACAAAATTTTTGTAGAAAATTTATCAATTCACAGATACATCAATATATGGTCCACCTAGGCATAAATTTCAGGATTCTTGGCTGAAAAAGGAATCGAAGAAAAAATTAAGTATGGTATAATTACTAGATGTTATGCTCAGAAACAATAAAATTAGTAATATTATATTGTAAAAAAGCAGCATTTTGAGTTTTCTTGAGGAAAATTTTTGATTTTTAGGTTTTACACATTTATGGAGTGTCTAGCTCAGTGTTTACTTCCTAGATTTAATAAGAAAAAATAATAAATAAAAATATAAGTTCGTGTTGTTTTCAAAATAAATAACAAAAGGTATAGCAATTAGCATTTACAGTTAAAATTTATGGAATTTTCATCAAAATTAACATTAGACAAACATAGTTTATATTATATTTAACTTGATAAGCTAATTTACTTTTATTAACGGTATTCAATTAGAATTAAAGTAGGCTTAAATTCAAGTTAAATTAATTAATAACATTGTTGTAGTGTAAAATTTTATGTAAGACTATTATATTTTTATTGTATATATAAAAATATGCGAATTTAACAATTAATAAAATGTATTAGCAAAATTATTTAATATAAATATTAAATGACATCTTGCTAAAATCAGCTAGATATTAGATTTTTTTTTTTTAAATGAAATATTTTATAAATTTATGTTAGTTTAGAATTTAAGCATTTTTTTTTCTCTTTTCTTTCCCTTAGAATTAAATGCAATTCTAAATTTAACACATATAAATATACATAGTATTGATAAATTTGAGTGTGTGAGTTCATAAATTTTTTTTTTATATAATTTGGCCAATTTAACATAAGAAAACAAAATAAATAAATAAATATATATATATTGGCCTTAATTTTATTAAAATACGTAGTATGGCTTAATAAATTTATTTACTTAATTTTTTTATAGTACATAAATTTATCATTTTAAAAACTTAATCTGTAACAATTGGATGTAGATATTTATGAGTATACAAAGATTCTTTTCTGCTGGCAGAAATTCTTTGGTTCGGCCGAGTACTCATGGGTTACTACATACGATTTTACGTAGTAATTATCATTTACTTTTTTTTTTTTAATTATACAAGTGTATTAATAACATTTTTTTTTATAATTAAATAATAATTATTAATGTTGGATTAATAATAATAATTTATTATCTTTTATTTTTAAAACATATCATTAAATTTTAGATAGTAGAATTCACATACGGAATGTTAATGATAAATAAAATTTTGAATAAATAAATTTTTATTTCATTCAGTAAAAAAAAATAAATAAATATGAAAATTTAACAATCTTTTAAGATAGAATTGTTGGCTAAATAAATAATAATTTAAGACACAAAAAATTGTTCTCTTCTTCGGCAATGGCATTTTCTGACAACACTATTTAATAGTATTAAATGAAGGTGCATTTTTAAGGTCAGCGTAATGCATATGTTGCATTTTTGAGAGGCCGTAGAAGTCATTTTTCCGTGTTGTTTACATTTTAATAGTAAACAATATCATGAATCAAAATTTGTGTTTGTTAAAAAGGTCTAAAAATATACAATGTAATCAGTTAAAGAAAATTATATGCATTTTTTTTTAATCCTGAAAGGCAATTTGGGTTAGATTTAAACCTGGATGCATGAAAAGGCCACCCTCGCTTCAGTTCCAGTATGAGGCAGGAGAATGCACATGCTAGAATCGCCATTTTTCCCCTGCAAAAAAAAAAAAAAAAAGCAGAAGGTTTACATTAGATACGATACAAATACATACACTGTTTATGCATAGATTATGTTTAAAATTACATACAGGCATGCACAGTGAGTTAAGAAGAAAGTATATCAAGAAATTATACTAATTAATACGGTAATTACAAGCATGAAATGGTTTTAAATACTTACTTTTTGAAGTCGTAAAATTTTGTCACAGCACAAATCACCTCACAGAAAGCGATTAGTAGCTTGACCACCCCCCACTTTTCGGGAGGATCGGCGACGGTCAAAAAACTGGTTTTATTCTCTCCTGCTTCTTCTTTTTTTTTTCTCTCGTATCGGGTAAAGTTGGAAAGCATTGCGTAATGATATATTAAAGGAGATGAATTAGCTTGTACATTTTGACAGATCATACATGTTTGAAGTAACAAATAAATAAAATAATGTAACAAGTTTGTATACAATATTTTTTCTGATTATAATTTGAATACATCAGATTAATTATGTGAAAATATAACATGTCATATTACAAGCATTGTATTTACTTTTATTCAGTATAAAATGTGTTTTAGATAAAACACTGTGTCATAAGGTTGTATGTGATGAAATAATATGTCAAATGCGTATGCCATTATTTTTCTTATAATGAGGTTTATTTCGGCATATTAATTTCAGACAAAATTATAGCTTTGAATGTATTTTGGGCACTTAAACTGTAAAGTTACAAAATTAGTAAACATGTGTGTGGTAAAGAAAAAAGGCTTCGAGAAAGACGTCTGATTGTCAGTACAGAGGTCTTCTATAAAGGTGAATGTCAACAGACAACTATGCTATCATGTGTTGAACTTTCTGTTATGAAACAATAGAAGAACTTCTTATAAAATATACCAGAACCATTCATAATTGAACTTTACAGTCTTCGATCAAAAACTGTGTAGATACACAGTCATATGGACACGTACATTCCTTCAAGCTTTAAAAAAAAAAAAAAAAAAAAACCAGCAATCAGTTTTTATTTTTTTTTTCTTCCGATACCGGGAGAGATGCTGGGCAACATATAACTTGGATATGTTCCCGCACCATGTTGGTGAAATCAAAGTAAAATTGCGTAATTTGTTATTTGTTTATATTTGTTTATATAAATATTTTTTATAAAATATAATTATGAGTGTAAAATTATAATGTTTATATATTTAAGTAAAATAAGAGTGTAAGTTCATACAAAAATTATTAAGTTGATTTTAAATAGTAAATATATATTTTTAAAAAAATTGTTGTATTGTAAAATGAATGTATAATATTGAATGGAGTTCGGATCTCAGACAACAACAATACGCAGACGCCACGGTGTCGTTTTATGACAAGCCAATGGAAAGTGGTGTATAATTAGAAGTCGTAAAATCATAAAAACGTTGGAATCAATTTATGGCCTCAATAAAAGTGTTGGGATAAATTTATGACTCTTCAGACCACCCAAACTTTAAGGCAGATAATAATATTAAAGTATATGTTAGGGGCCATTTGCAGACTGCTAGCTAATAGGCCTATCGAAGTATAATAAAAAATCTTCTCACATCCAATAACAGTGGACTAGACAAAAATAGTTCCTCCCACTGCAGGAACTGGTGTGCAAGAAGAATAAGTTTTAAAAAAAGATAGTCTGAAAAAAGATGTAGAGGATGCAAGAGCTCTCCTGAAAGCCCGTGCAATGAGTCCCGCAAGCCCTAGTAAAGCCCAGGCGAGATGGACCTAGCGGAGCGAGCCTAATCCAGCCTAATCAAGCCTAATTGAGGATGTCTTCCTGAGGTACCTATCGGAGTGAGCCTAAACAAGCCAAATTGAGGATGTCTTCCTGATCTACATATCGGAGTGATCCTAATCAAGCCAAATTGAGGATGCGTTCCTGATGACACATTGCCATGATCCTAAGCAACGCAACAACTCGGAATTTGACAAATAAAGGCCACCATCCCGTATATTAAAAGAAGGTACTATTTTACACATTTTCTTTTACCACATAAGTTCATATGAATAATCTTAAAAAATACTTTTCTGATATTTTATGGTAGAGAGTTATCTGAGATCCGACCAAACCAATAATTAAATAAGATTAAGGTAATTTTAAAAATGAAAGAGAGTATTTCTTTTAGCAAAAAGGAACAATTATAATAATTAGAGTACGTGAAAATATTGTCTTTTTTTTAAAAAAAAAAGATTAAACATACTTAAAATAATGAGAAGCAAACAAAAGTGTTGCTTTCTATTTTTTGAATTATTATTATGTTTTTCTGTAAATAGATTTGTTCAATGTAAATAAATTATTTAATCAAGTTTTAAAAAAGTTTCTGTAATTATTTAATTAATAAGATTTAAAGTGTGTCAATTCTTTTTTTTTTACAGCTTAAATTTTAGTTTAATTCATATGTGGAAGAGTTCGTCTAAATAATACACAACGCAAACTCTTAATTTTATTCGTAATTATTCAAATTTAATAATTACTTTTTGACGCGAATTATAATTTAATTTTATTAATGCTTCGCGTTGCTCTTCTACTAGAATGTAGGTAAATACGATCACTTATATTATTTAAATTTATCTAAGGTATATAAAACTATATACCAATTTGCTATGAGGTTGCTTGGATGATTTGGACCAATTAACAATTTTGAATATATTTAATAAAAAAATAAAAAGGTGTAATTATCTGTCCAGCAATAGGTAAACTCACTTTTGAAAACTTGATGTATTAAGTTTTTATAATTTTTTTTTTTTTTGATAACTTAATTTTGAAAACTTTTTACAAAGTTTTTTTTTTAACTTTTTAATTTTATAAACTTTTTAATATTTTTTTTATTTACAAAGTATTTTTTTTTAATTTTGAAAACTTTTTTTAGTTACAATTTTTTTTTTAAATTTTGAAAACATTTTTTATTTAAAAAGTTTTCTTTTTTTTAAATTTTGGAAACTTTTTTTATTTAGAAAGATTTTGTTTTTTTTAATTTTGTAAACTTTTTTTTTTTATAAGTTACTTTTTTTTAATTTAGCTTACAAATATTTTTATAAGTATATATTAATCTAACACTTTTATAGGATAAAAAGAAGTATTAAACTAAAACATAATGAAAGTCACATGCATGTATACATATACGAATAGGTAAACTCACTTTTGAAAACTTAATGTATTAAGTTTTTATAATTTTTTTTTTTAATTTTGATAACTTAATTTTTTTTCGAGTTTTTTTTCAAGTTTTTTTTTTAAACTTTTGTAAACTTTTTAATTTTTTATAAAGATTTTTTAATTTTGAAAACTTTATTTTTTTAACTTTTGAAATATTTTTAATTGAGTTTTTTAATTTTGTTTTTTAAACTTTTTAATTTTCTAAACTTATTATTATTATTGAAAACTTTTTTATATAATTAAGTTTCATATATATATATATATTAGAAAGTAGAAATTATAGTATTAAGATTATTAGTTTAATATATTAAACTTGTGTTAATTTTTTAATTGCTAAAGAATTGTTGATTTCTTTAGTATATACATATGCAAATTTAAGTCTAACACTCTATTAAAAGTTCTAAAAGACATAACAAAATAAACATACACTTTAGAAAAATAAACACACACGTATTAAAAAGGATAGCAATACATTTTATTTTATTATTTTAAACAATTCGTTTTGAATTGTTTCTACATGAATGTTTGATAAAAAGTTTTCACTAACACAATCCACTCCGTTTAAAAATGAGGAAATAACAAAATCTAAATCTATAAGTGTTAATAACATCTCTCCTAGTTTTTCAAATTTTTGTCGATTATTTAGTATACAACAGGAATGAGGGCTTTGAGATTTCTGATTAAAAATACATCCATCACATTCAAAAATGCGGTTTAGTATAGTTAATACATTATTCTCAATACATGTTATAAGTTTAGACTGCAACATGAGTTCATTTTCTGTAGATATATGACCAATGATACATTTCTGTCTAATTAAGCTTGGTATATGGTTTCCATATATATGCTGAAGAAGTTCCTTATTCAAATCATGTATTTTTTCTTTTAATTTCAGCAACTGATACTCGTTTAAGTCAATGTGAGAATAATTCTTTAAATTTTTAATTCGCATGATAGAATTATTAAAATTTAACACTAATATCATGTTATTAGAAACAAATGAGGAACTTTTATGTCTCAAATTAAATGAAAAAATTTTCTTGCAAAATTCGAACCAGCTGTTAACATCCATAATAATACCATTTTTCGTTAGAATTTCTTCACTAGTAAGCCCACTGCGTTTAAATTCTCGAATATGAATATGAAATTGTCTATTATGCAACTTTAAAATTAAAAAGATACAGTCACTGAGTTCTTCTCGAAATACAATAGGATGATTGGATTTGCTAGTTTTAGACTGTGGAATGACATTCGTAGGTGGGGTTGTGCTTTGTAATTCATCACTTGCTTTAGAAAGGTTGCTTGGTTGGGAATCAGAAACCTCTTGGTCAATAGTACGTTCTTGAAAGGATTCGTCTTGTGAAATTATGTTACTAGCTGGGGTCGAGGTTAAAGCGGATTCAAAATTCATGTCTTTGAAAAATATATTCAAATAGTCCTCGACAGAAATTGACTCTTGGCATGAATTCTCGGAAGATGTAGTATCATCACCAAAGTTAGGGATAAAAAAATTCATATCGATTTCAGATTTCACATTCGGTGAGTAATCAGTAGTGGATAAATCACGTGGTATTGTTCCACAGTCAGTGTTTAATAAATTAGGAATTTCCAATCTTGGTATATTTAATTCACTCGCAGAAGTGGGGTCATTAGGTTCTTCTAAACGTTGATACTTTGAAGAAGAAGCCACTTTGTCGGAAGATCTTTTTAACATATTTACTACAGAACCCATTTTCAAAAAATAAAGGTAACATTAGATGAAGTTAGAACAAAAATCAGTTGGAAACTGAATGTTTAGAAACAGCACATCCCTTAATATACGTTAAAAATCAGTGTCGGTTACAGATAAACACTTAAAAGAATTAGTAATGTCATTAATTTTAGTTTAAGTCTAAATATATATATATATATATATATATAAACAGTTTATTTAAGTGGTGAATAATATATTATGTCAATGGTTTTATCCTTTTTTTGAAGAATAGTATGGCAACACAAGGTAACAATTTTTATATTTACAGTATATGATATTTAATGTTAATAGTTTTAGTTTAATTCTTTTTTTGAAGAATTGTATGGAGACACAAAGTAACAATTTTTATATTTACAGTATATGATATTTAATGTTAATAGTTTTAGTTTTATTCTTTTTTTTTTGAAGAATTGTATGGCAGCACAAAGTAACAATTTTTATATAAGTGGTGTATGATATTTAATGATAATGATTTTAGTTTTATTCTTTTTTGCTTTGAAGAATTCAATGGCAACACAAGGTAACAGTTTTTAAAAAGTGGTTAATGATATATTATGTTAATGGTTCTATGCTTTTTTAAAGAATTGTATGGTAATAAATGATAATATTATTATTATTATTGAGCAATAACAGTTGTTTATCCAAACAACGAGTGATATATTAAACTTTAAAAATAATTATGATAAATTAGAAATATTGCAAAATAACTATTTCAATGGATAATTTCAGACTTTCAATATGAAATTAATAAAAGATTTTTAACTCATTATTCATTTGATAAGAAATTGAAACAAAAATAGTAAGTAAAGTCGTTACGACTTTATGAGTTATTAAAAATCACAAGTTGTTCTAACAAAAATAAACAGACAACAGCTTTTTCATTTACACATTATTTATTCGTCGTTTTCAATAGTTACAATAGTGAGAACATGAGTACACATATTTCAAAAAGGTATAAACATTTCAAATCATGTTATATTTTAAAGGTAGATAGTTCTAAATTCAATATTTTATCTAATGTCCAATTAAAACCATGTCTGGTGGACTTCTCATAGGACTTAATAATTTTTGCAAAGGTATCCTCAACATGTTCAGATAAGTTTTGTTTCGTTAATTCAAGTATAGTGTTTGAATGGAAATAGGGTGTGGCAATCTCTAATACACCCTCCTATGTTACACGATATACAACAACTTGTACACTTGCATACCATTTCATCGATCGTTTAACTTGAATCTGGTAGTTTAATTCGTTTAAAACGTCCGAATGAATACTATTAAAAAATGTGTTAAAGTCTGTAACATTCTCCTCGTTAGAGTTGATTACAGTTTTAGTAAATATGTTTAACGCATTTTGCCTTTTAAAATGCTTAACCTTCTCAAAAAACATATCTTTTAAAGAGGATGAATTATCAATTTTGCATCTAACTCTCTGTGAAGTTTTCAAATGATATAAAAAATCGGAGTTGGGATTGAATATTTCGCTACGCTGAATACATTTATCCTTTTTGGAGGACTTGCGGATCTTCATGTGTTTTAATAAGTCATACTTTCTTGAGAACGTTTCACCGCACGATTCACATTTATGTTGGGAAGGAATCTTTAAATGGGATAGTTTATGACGATTCAAAATAGCCTTTCTAGAGAATGCTTTTTGGCAGATGTCACATATAAATGGTCTTTCTTCTGAATGAATCATCAAATGTTGTTTTAAATTGCTTTTTCGTGAAAAAGATTTGCTGCAAACAGTACACAAAAAAGGTGACTTCTGTTTCTTTAGTTCTGATGAGGAGGATTCCGCTTCATTATCTGAAACGGGTTCTACTTTAGGTTGTACTATTAATCCCATGTCTTGATCATTTAATCTTGATGAAAAATATTGATTATTCAAACTTGATACATTATCGCTTAACATAGTAGAATGTCCATCTTGAAAACTAGCCATATTATCTTAAGTGAAAAAAAACGTCTTCACACACTCAAAAAATAGCAAACACTAATGAAAAAGTCTCGTTTCATTCAATTTTATATATAATCATAGGGGGCGCATGCTAAAAAATTATTACGATAGTGCAAATCATGTAATATGATTGGTGCAAAAATTTCAGAAAAACACGTGGCATAAAAAAGTATGTGTACGAAGTTCACAGGAAGTGAATCAATCCAAAGGTTTTTATGTAATGTTTAAAAAGTATATGATTCATCACGTTACGTTTTTGAATTCGTCATTCTAAGGTTTTACACATTAATTTTATTATTTCAGTGAAATATATGACAAACCAATGGATTAATTCAAACTAAATTTATTAAACTGTATAAAAGAATGAGTTGAAGTGAAGCAGTAGTTTTAAAATTCATTAGAACTAGTGTAGAATCATCAAATAATTATCTATTGCAATAACAAACTATGAGTTGATTCAATTTATAATAATTGATAAATAGAAAATCTGACAAATATTTCAAACTTTCATTTAAAATCTGTAAACAAGTGGAATAATCTCTTCAATAGTTATCAATATTTACATATTAGCTATTTTCTGTTGAAAAAAGCTGATTAGACTTATCGGATGTTTGTGATAGATAGTGAGTAACATTGATAAGAGGGTTTAGGAAGTGTATTTCAGACGATTAAATGAATATGATATGGTTCACAAGAAAAAGTATAATTTTAAAATTAGGTAAGAGGATTAATACTGGTAAAAACAATGTTTAATTCAAATCGTTTGGTAGCCTTCTAATCGATCTAAAAAAAGGACTTGCTTATTAAAGAAATATAAAAAATTAATTATTTCTTCAATTTAAACATAAATTGTATTAACATCCCTAGTATAAGAAAGAGGAAGAGGTAGGTGTTTTTAAAAATATATAGTGTTCAAAAGTAATTCAGTAATTGTCGGGACGCGGTCTGGATAGTGGATAGCTTATCGGTTACAAAAAATTAAATTTGAATCGAAGTTCGCAGGTTCGAAACCTTAGCTTGGTAAAATAATCAAACTCTCATTTACAAAATCGATAAAATCAGTTAAACTAAAAATAAAAATCATACACATTAAAAGAATTCGCAGAGTGAGCAGTTAAAATAGGTATTAATGAGTTATCTTAAGAAACCAACCTCTCTTTGCGCATACAGAAGGGGGGAATACAATTTTTTGTTTTGAAACATCTAAAATCTAAACATATAGACATAGTTTCTTGGCTCGATTAGTTAAGTCTTCAACATATCATCGAGCCAAGAGACTATTTTGCAGGTTCAAACCTTCCTCAAAACTTTTCAAAAATAAAATACTATTTTCAATAATAAATTCGCACTACCGCATACGGATGGCAGCATCAAAAATTTTTTTCAGAAAACATAAGACATTTTTATCTTCATTCAAATTCTAAGACAATTCATAAAAAAAAAAAAAAAAAAAAAAAAAATCACCCTTAAAAATTAAGCCCACCTAAAAAAATAAGCCCCTCTAAAAAATTTAGGCTCCTCAAACTCCCTTTCGAAAATACCTGCATCTGTATGTTATAGTATGATATTTCCATTTCTACTCTATCTCAATTTGAAGAAAAAAAAATTAAGCCCCCCTAAAAATAAGCCCCACTAAAATATTTAGACCCCTCAAACTCCCTTTCGAAAACACCTAACTCACTATGTTATAGTATGATATTTCCATTCTAATACTAAATCAATTCGAAAAAAAAAATGTTAAGCCCCCTCAAAAATTAAGCCCCCCTCAAAAATTAAGCCCATCGAAAAATTTAGTGTCTTCATACTTCCTCTCGAAAAGACCTATGTTATAGTATGATATTTCCATCTCTACTCTAAGTCGATTCTCTACTTAAAAAAAAAAAAATAAGCCCCTCTCAAAAATTAAGCCCCCTCAAAAATTAAGCCCCCTCCAACATTTAGCCTCTCCTACTCTAAGAAACCTCCCACAGGTGGATTCCACCCTCCTCCTCTATCCACAAGGTGGATTCCTCCCTCCTCCTCAATCCTCCCAATCCACAATCCACCTGCTGATGCTGAACTGTCCTTTCTCCCCTACTCACGGTGTTACAGTAACAAGTGAATTATAAGAAGCACAGCACAGCAGCGCTCTCTTGTTAGGTATTAAAGTTTGAAATTCAATTAACACACACACACATATATATATATATAAATTAATAACCTGCAGTATAAAATTTGGTGAACAAATGGAGGCTGAGATACATTTTTAATGTCCATCGTATAAAGGATACCCTATCAACGCACCCTGTTGAGTGTTCAAAGACACCCTTGAATCGGCATAGTTTTTTTTATAAGTATTTTATATATATTAAATTTGTCAAAATTCCATCCCATAGATGCCAAGATACAGTTATCACAGAAATCGTGAAAAATGCAGCCTAGCAACGCCATCTGTTAAGCAATATATATTTCAAAACCTAATCAGCACCAGTTTATGTCAAGTTCTAACTGAATGTTTTATGAAATTTCCTGCATTATCTCTTGAAATAGAGTGGACACAAAATTTGTGTCACAAACAGACAGGCAGACAGACATTTTCCAAAATCAGTCAAATCATATTTAAAACATCCTAAAACGTGTAATTGCATAAAAAAGGGAAATCGAAACTAATTTATATAGACTATATTTATATCGAAACTAATTTTATAATTTAACATCTATTATTCAATATTTATTAGTTATTAATTATTTCATTATTTATTAATTTTACTCAACAATTAATTATTAACTTCAAATATAAAGTATGGCACATTCCTGCCCAATACAAACTGAGATGCAGATCTAATGTTCATCACAAAAATCATAGAACTATAGCGCTTCCTGTTGAGTGATCAAAACCAATATTGAATCAACATAGTTTTTCTTCATCTTACATATAAAGTTTGATGACACTCCATCACATAGATGCCGAAATATAACAATCGCAAAAATCACAAAAAAAAGCAGAACAGCGCCGCGCCATCTGTTGGGCGATATACATAAAAAATTAATCAGCACCAATTTATGTTGAGACCCGAACTGAGTTTTTGAGATGTTATGGCCACAAAATTTGTACCACACACAAAACAAATAGACATTTTCCAAAACTAGTCAAATTGTATTCAGGACATTCTATAACTTGTTAATCCATAAAAAAGCGCAAGTCGAAAACTTTCAGAATTCCGAAACTTTTTTCTTATGTATGTAAAAGATAATTAAAATGAAGTGAAATGATAACAAAAAATAATTTCGGTTTCTTTTTGGGGTTAAACCAACATTATTCCTGTCTGAATAACGGCATTACTAACATTAAATTTCACAAATGATCCAGTTCAGTTTCAAGTGTGACACGCAAATTACGTTGGCCGCCACTTGCTACAAATTTGAATTTCCCTGAAACCGTTATAAACGAAACAAAATCTCTGAGTGGAGTAAAAGAGAGAGGAGAGGAGAGGAGTGATCTGGAAGAGGATGAATCTTTCTCTTTACATCCCACTCTCTTCCCAACGCTTTTCCATTCCGGAGGGATCTGCTGCACATCCCCTAAACTGGATATCCTCGGAAAACCGGTAATCCTGTACCCTTGGCTTCCCCCTATCGTACCAGAACCGAAAGAGATAGAGTTAGACAGCCGTGCACTACTAAGAGCTAACTGAAGTCGTGCTATTGGTCCGACCAGAGGGGCTAAGGGGGCGTGGTGAAGGATTGCTTTAATTCGGAGATCCCCCCCCCCTTCTTCAGGTTATAAATACGATGCGAATCTAACTTCACTGGGCGTGAGGAATCGGCTAAATCTCCCTCCTTCCTTACAGAAAAGATGTCTAAGTCCCACGTTTCACGCGTGATCAGACCAGATCTTTCGCTTTTTGACTTGACAACAGCTTTTCACGTTTCTTCTCACAGCTAACCAGCCACTTTAACACACGGCATAGAGCGGCTTTTGAATTTTTTTTTCCTTTTTTTTTTGTGCAGTTTTCTTTTGTTTTTTATTCCTCTCCATTTCCCAAACTTTTTTTTCTTTTTTTACTTTACTAGAATCCGTTCTCCATATTACGTTATTATTCATGTTTTTTCCCCTGCCTTTTCATACGTTTTTATCAATATTTTCTTATGGTAATATGTAAAAGAAATATGAACATCCAAAATGAGTTTCATTGTATATTTTTATTAGGAATGGAAGAACCTGGTGCAAAAATTTTCGAGATGCCAAAAAGTTGTTGTACAAAAATGTATAGTATAGAAAACAGTAGTAATCACTGAAGAGGAGACAATATCTGAAATTGCTGCTTGCGCTCAAAACCCACTCATACCTCTGAGCAGAGGAACTACTAAGCTCATAGAGGGTGAAAAAGGGGGGGAGGTCGTGAGAAAACTGCACAAGTTACTCCAAATTGTATTCTTAATTGTATGCATGACGATAAATACAGACTTTTGTTATTCCTGATGAAGTCCTAAACTTAAACTTTGTTTTGGAAAAATACAGAAACGTATCAATTTACATGAAAATGTAACTCACTTTCCACAAACACTTTGCTTAAAAGAAAAAAAAAAAAGCATCAGCATATTATGCTATTTCTTTACCCAAACTTTCTCACATAAAAAGGTTTGTTCAAGTGGTGCAAGAAAAGGTAGATAGAGGCTTTCCAATATCCAAAGTAATAATCTAAATAAACATAAACTATGTATAGCTATGGTGTGTTATCGAGAAATTTTATTTAGATTTTTCAGTAATAAAATTTGTTTTACTCAGTTTCATTCTCTTAATTTTCAAAAATTTGTAATGCATAAATGTTGATTTTTATTTTTTTTACACTCCACGATCTTTTTGGTCCATGTAGATTTCAAGACCACCACCCTATAGTTTCGCCACTGTTGACCAGTGAGTTCTTCCAGGACGTGATAACATCTCTAAGACCACATTTCCACTTATGTGGTCTTTACACATTGCCCACAATAACAATTTGGTTAATGTTATAGATCACTTTAACATTGGTCTTTAGACCATGAACAACGATACATGACCATGAAATTGTAAATACACTATAACAATTTACCGAGTATTTGAAAAAGAGAAAATTAATGCAATTTTAATATACTTGCATTTTGTAATTGTAAAGAAATGTTCTTCTAAAAGCTATGTCATTTCATAAATAATCTCAGTTATACCAAAGTTCAAGAACCAAAACAGTGACTTTTGGTCTTCATTAACCAACAGATATTTATGTACGAAAGGTAACATTTGCATACCATTTACTACCGGCTAAACATAAATAATCTCAATCGACCGGTTTCGAGAAATTTACAAAGATAAAATGATTATAGGAATAAAACTAGATTTTGCCCATAAACGCAAATAAAACTTACTCTAAACTTGCAATTGCTATTTTCAACGCGATCTTACTATCGCGCGAATAATCTGAGTTAATATTGAGATGTAAAAAATCATGGTCTTGTGTAGCGACTTTTTATGAACAAGAGGTAATAAATTAGATTTGCACACTGTATTTAACGTAATTAACGCAATTAATGATTAACCACATTGGCTAAACACAAATCATCCCATTCAGGTGATTAGAGTAAATCTAGAATGTTGAAAAGTCTATCGGAGAGAATAAGGAGATCTGAAACTTGTTAGAGTTATTTAACCCTTAACTGTTAGGTGGCTGCAATTTTCAATTTTCTCAGTTTATCTTCTAATCTTCTGTTTAACTACAATACTAGTGAAACTTTTGTTTGGAGCGATAGTACTATCGCTAGAGACTTATGAATAGGTGAAGTTTAATTATAATAGTCTTGTACAATGTACAGTCGTGGAAAAAAAAAAAAGTAAACACCCCCTACTAACTCCGCAACAAATTATCGTAGAAGAAAGTTATTGGTACCGAACGATTGGAAGTAAAATCTACTTTTAAATGATGTATATAAAATTTGCTTAGGGGGCCATCTACATATTAAAACGAACCAAAACTTCATTTTTTTTCAATGGCAATACCCAATTCTGACAGCATAAATGAACTCTATACCCTTCAATTAGCCTAAAAACAAATTTTATGCAATTCGTACCATAACTTTCCGAGAAATTAATTATTTTAAAACGAGCGTATTTTAAGGGCTCTATCCAAATTGAAGTTGGGTACTCGAATGCTAACCGAGAGAGCCTCTTTCTTGATCAAGGCACCTTAAGCAGTCAATGAAGCCTGTTAGATAACAAGGCAGCAGAAGAAATTTCAAAATATCTACTCACTTCTATCATAGACGGCCCCTTAAACCATCATTTGCCGTTTTTTAAGCATAATTTGAAAACTATTTGGAAGAAAAATGTGAAATTTTGGATTTTCATAAAGCAGGACTTAATAAATCTAAATCCATCAAAAAAATTGTAGGTTGCAATTCATAATTTTTTTCGAATATTAATTTCATAATTCATAATTCATATCATAAAATAGTAAAAATTGCAAATTCAGCATATTTATGTTTGGGTATATTAGTTTTATCGCTACACAAAAAATTAGCACATTAGGAGCATAATTTCAGGAGATATAAATAAAAATATGAAAATGTAATTTAACATTAGAAGCACTAAATTTTGAATGCTTATAATTCAAAAGACTTGAAATTTGGTGTCTAGGCATAGTTTGAACCGAAGATTTGAAATATCTCGTTAAAATTAGATATTGCCATTGAAAAAAATGAGGTTTGGGTTCGTTTTAATGTGTAGATGACCCCCTAAGCAAATTTTATATACATCATTTAAAAGTAGACTTTATTTCAAATTGTTCGGTACCAGTAACTCCCGTCTACGATAATTTGTTGAAGAGTTAGTAGGGGGTGTTTACTTTTTTTTTCCACGACTGTACATACAGTTTGATACCAGAAACAGTATTTTATGTATTAAAGATCCTTTTATTCATGAATCGATTAGACGGTCTCACTGACCGCTCACCAGTGGCTACAGCAGTTAGGAGTTAACCACTTCGCGGCGAGCGTCTTTTACACTTCTTTTAAATTTCAAGCACCAGTTTCTCTGAACAAAATTTTCTGCTTTACTGAACCTCTGAAAATCTGCTATTACATCAGGCAAAAATTTTTGTTGAAATTTACTTGGTGTCCAGAGATTTCGTGTACCATATATGGGACGCATACATGTCGTTCGTCGCGATGGTGTTAAAACGAAAATTCTCTCATTCCCAATTTGAGGAATAACGTACAATCGCGCACCCTTACACAAACTTATAACCTTTTTAAAAGAGATATGTGTAAAAGCAGCGAAATACAAATATGCTATATAGGGAAGCTACAGTTCCTATGCTAGTAGCTAAAGTTAATATTTTCTTATGACGCAGGTACAATCACAGAAGTATTCTTCAGGCATAAAACAGTAAATTAAAATTAATCTCCTCCAGAACCCCATGACTACTAAAATCATATGTCTGTATACATTAACATATTTTTACTCACACAAAACGAGAATAAGAGGATGACATATTCCAGGTTTCATTTGTTAAATATGCAGTTCAATAATGAAACACTGTGTATAAATTTATTAGTTTGTGTTTAGCATATCAAATCATTTAGTAATTTTGAAACGCAATGAAATTATCTAAAGGTGTCTAAGAATCAATCGTGCATTTACACACATTCAAATTCATTTTACTCTCAATGTCTCCCATAATAATATAATCTACCTTTCTAAAGTAATTTTCAGGGACCTACTTAAGCAAGTACAAATACTAAAAACTGATCGAATGTCATAATCAAAGCGAAAGTTTAAAATTTTCTTAGCGATCCATAGACTACAGTATTGCAGGGGATGTGTAAAAGGTTAAGGTCACTCTTTGAGAAAGTTTAAACCTTAAATGCATGATGCATATCTCCATTACTTTTTATTTAACTTTTAATAAATAAATTAAGTTTTTAGTAACCACTATATTTATATAGAAATATTAATTTTTGTAAAAATTACAAAAATGTTCTAGTAAATAAAGTTAAAAAAACTATCTTAAAATCTTAATTATCTCATCTGGTGTCCAATCCTTAATATAAGAATAAAAAACACAATTCTAAAAGAATAATCCATGCATTTAAGGGTTAATAGCTCATTATAATAAAATTTTGCAGATTCTCTATAATAAGTTCCCTTAAAATGCATGGGAAATCGAGTGGAAGCCAATTTCGTTGTCCGTCGTATCTGGAATTTCTTTTAATCCAGATAGCATCAAGTACATACATAATTTTACAGCTAAGAGAAGCGATGCTTTGAGTTATAATAATCTTGTCAATCCAACCTATGAATATCACTACTGTATATAAAAACGACATTCTTTTTCAGCAAAGCATTTTGTTGGGAAAATCTCGCTTTAAATTCATTGTCAGTTATAATTCTAATTATTATTAAGACATTTAATTTATTGCAAAGCCACGCTCATAGAAAACTCCTATTTCCCAATATTCTTTAATGAAAAATAAAGTTAAATATTTTAAGCTAATATCCCAAATGATATTTTTAACTGCTATTAAGCATTTTGCATAAAGGATTCTTGCAATACTTTCTAAGATTTATGATGCGTACAAAGCATATATACGATGCAAATGCAGCAACATTTAATGGCTGTGGTTCGAGCCAGAATACTTGAATAGTATTAAAATAATTAATAATTCTCCTAATATTTTGTCCCATAACTAAACTAATTGTATTTACTTGTAAATGTCTTAATAATAATTGGCGTTTTGTTATGAAAATATCATTACAAATCATTCACAATTATGTTTCTAATTATTATTAAGACACTAAATTCATTGCAGAACCATATCTATTCATCACAAGATCTTCTTCCAATTCCAAATACTATGTATCTCCTTCTAATTCCCAATGCTCTATAATGGAAGAATTGAATATTCCAAACTTTTATCTCTAATGATATCTTTATTTGGCATTAAACATTCTACGTAAGCGATTCTTGCAGTACATTCCACAGTTTATGATTCGACACAATTTCTCTTCTACCAATATCCCCCACCCCTACAGCTCCTTGCGCCCTATCTGTATATACATGTCCTCCCGCACAATATTACCTGCAAATTCCCTGACCCTCTCTCCGAACTCCTCACGGAAATATTCTGTCCTCAACGCCAACATCCAATTACAGCCTTAATTAATGATTCAGGGGACACGTTCGGAGGGGTGGTGGGGGTTGTTCAGGGGTGTGTTGTCATCGCAGCACGTCACCTGACATACGCGTCGTAGTTATGTAAGGTCATCTGTGTGGTCAGTGAGCGAGAAAATGGGAAACGGGGAACGCGACGACAGTCATTTGAGAAAACTCCAGAGAGGACGAGGGGGGAGGAGAATCTGAAATTTTCGAAGGGTCACACTGTCTCGTCCCCCCCCCCCTCCTCCTTTACGTCATCCTGGAACTCCGCGCATCATTTATTTGCTGCCTAATCACATCAGGTGTGTGGCACGTTAAAAATCTTCCCTCACATCAGTCAAGGAGTTTCTCATCAGGGGAAGAGAAGCTGGGGCTGGAGCAGAGGCTGGAGTATGCAAATTCCGACGGTAATAATTCGACGCCGGGGCTGTCCGTCCAAGCGTTGTCTGCCACTCCACTGCGCAATGTTGGGGGAACCCGGGGAGCTGTAAAGATTGATCAAGAAGGGAGGGGGGGGGGGTGGAGGGCGGTCAGCCCTAAAACGAGATGAAGAATTAGGTAATAGCGCGAATGCACTTTTGGCTTCAGCCTCTTTTCCGATGGTTTTCTTACAGCCTCCTTCCAAGGTAGTGTTTCAGAAAATATCTCCACTTGTTAACCTGATTCGAATGATAACAACAGATGTTCGGTGAAGATGTTGCTGCGGCAGCAAAAGGGCTTCTTTGATCTCGTAAAAGGTTCGTGATTCCACTAAGGAAGTTGCTACTTTTATATTATATATATATATATATATATATATATATAACCATTATAAAATATAACAATTATCAATTATATTAAATATATAAATAATAAATTAAGTTTTAAGGCAAGATTCAAACATTACAAATTTTAAATTTGGAACAACAAATTATTAAATGACATGAACAAAAAATGAATAAAAGAGATGATCAATATATGAAATATATATATTCAGGAAAAACAATTAAATAAACAAGGCTTGATTAATATTATTTAAATTAAAAGATTGTGCCAAACTTAGTATTCTCTTAATGTCTCAGGCATAAACATTGGAGTTTATTACGAAGTCTTCGTTGAAGTAATTCATTTCGTAAGTAGTAGTACAATAATATAAATATTATACGTTATTTTACACACTTTACGCGAACTCGCCCTCTTTGATGAGAAGTGAGGTCTATTACTTGCAGACAGTCTTAGTCAACGACGGACTCTCGCACAAAATTTTACTAAAAATGTCACTTCATTATGAAACTGCTACATAAGCTTACTCGTATGAGCAGTGTTGTGCAGGAGCGAACTCATTGAGTTGAAAATCACGAGTTTGACTCACCGTCTGTGAGTTTCAAGTGGAGTTAGATTCTCTTTTTGAAAAACGAGTATGATTTGAGTTAGACTTAAAAATCTGTGAGTTTGAGTCAAAAATTACGACATTCAATTTTTTTCATAATTTCCTGAATTTTTTTCGTGAAGCCGAAAACAAGTTTTTTCCTTTAAATGCCAGCTCCCACAAACTAACGGAACTCCAGCAAAGAAGTCTGAGAAAACATAGTGCGTAAATACGTGTGCGGTGATGAGTTTATAGTGTTACGAGCAATTTGTAATTTCTTTGGTGAAGCACTTAAACTACACTAAATAAATAAATAAATAAATAAAAATAAAAATAAATGCTTTTTAAATGTTCTTAATCAGGCACGTAGTCAGGGAGGGGACTAAAGCATTCCCTGAAAGTTAAAAAAGACTTTTCCTAATGATAATAGAGATGATGATGATAGATTTCTATTGGTAATATAATATCCGCTGGCGACTATTTTTTAATTCTCTCTCGCACCATTTACTCAAACCAAAATATTTTCATATATACTTCGACTTGGACTTAGACGAGAAACGGGAACAGAGTGCCTGAAGACATCGCCTTACCTCTAATAGAGCAATGTAATGTGGAGCAATTTAATGTCATAGCCGAAATCTGGCAAGCATAACACCAGAAACGCGGTTAGGGACAAACCGGTTATAAAAAAAGGCCATGCAGGCACCATACATTTTTATAATACATAAATACAGTTACAATAAAAGAAAGAATGAATAATAGGTAATGAGAAAGTTAATACGATAAAAAAAATAAAAGAAAAGAATATTTACAAGAATATATGTCATAGGCTAATTGAGAAATCAGGCTCTTTGCAATGAGCCTAGGCTGTTTGCAAATAGCCGGGCTAATTGGAGAATTATCTCCCTTTTTCAAATTAGCCTGATGTTTTTCAGGCTTATTGCAAAGAGGACACCGCCAGGCTAATTGAAAAATAACCACTTATTTCCCAATCAGGGTGATTTTTTGGGGCGTGTTAACCTATAACGGAACCCGAACACGAAAAAAAAAATTACAACAGACCGTACCCCGATTCGAGCAAGACAAAATGATTTCCGTTGACACGCAACCTAAGCAGAACCTGAAAGTCCTATATAAAAAAAACCGAAATCTACCCCGAATCAAATATGATAACACACAAAAATACTCTAAAGCACCAAACCCCGATCCGAGTGAGACAAAATAATTTCTGTGAACACGCAACTCGACCCGAACATAAAAATTCCAATAGTAACAACTCGAAATCTGACACGAATCAAATCTGAACCTGACAAAAATATTTCAAAGAATCATAACCCGATCCGAGAAAGACAAAATAATTTCCATGGACACACAACCCGATCCGAACCTAAAAATTCCATTAAGAAAAAACACGAAATCTGAACTGAACCAAATCTGAATCCGACGAAAATATTCCAAAGAACCATAACTGGATCCGAGCAAGACAAAATAATTTCCGTTGGCATGAAAGTTGTACTTGAAGTTAACCCGAAACCCGAGCAGAACCCGAAATAAAAATACATCAGGCCGTACCCCAATCCGAGCATTGCAAATTAATTTCCGCGTACAACGCTGTACGACCAAAATCTGAAAATTCCATTTGAAGTCAACCTGAAATCCGACCCGAACCCGATCTGAAAACGACAAAAATACTTCAAAGAACCACAACCTGATTCGAGCAAGACAAAATAATTTCGGTCGACATGCAACCGAACCTAAACGTTCCATTTGAAGTCAACCCGAAAACATATCATAACCCGGGTTCGGGTACAGTTTCGGATTGAGTTCAAATAGAAATTTTAGGCTCTGATTGGGTTTGCATGTCGACGGAAATTATTTTGTCTTACTCGGATCGGGTTATGGTTCTTTGGAACATTTTTGTCGGGTAAAAATTTGGTTTGGGTCTGGTTTCAGGTTGACTTCAAATGGAATATTTAGGTTCCGCGTTTCTGTTGCGTGTCCACAGAAATTAATTTGTCTTGCTCCGATCCGGTTATGGTTCTTTGGAATATTTTTGTCGGGTTCAGATTTGGTTCGGTTTTATTTCAAATGGAATTTTTAGGTTCAGGTCGATTTGCGTGTCCACGGAAATTATTTTGTCTTGCTCGTATGGTATTATGGATCTTTGGAATATTCTTGACGGGTTCAAAAGTCGGTTCTTTTTCAAATGAAACTTTAGGTTCGGGTTGGGATACGTGTAAGCGGAAGTTATTTTGTCTTGCTCGGATCGGTTTATGTTTCAATGGAATATTTTTGGCGGGTTCAGATTTGGTTCGGGACAGATTTCGGGTTTTTTTTTTTCAAATGTAATTTTTAGGTTCGTGTCGGGTAACATGTCCACGGAAATTATTTTGTGCTGCTCGGATCCACTTATGATTCTTTGGAATAATTTTGTGAGGTTCAGATTTGGTTCGCGTCAGATTTTGTTTGTTTTTTCAAATTGAATGTTTAGGTTCTGGCTGCGTTGCATGTCCTCAGAAATTATTTTGTCTTGCTCGGATCGGTTATGGTTCATTGGAATATTTTTGTCGGGTTCAGATTCCGGGTTTTTTCAAATGAAATTTTTAGGTTCGGGTCGGGTTGCATGTCCTCAGAAATTATTTTGTCTTGCTCGCATCGGTTATGGTTCATTAGAATATTTTTGTCTGGTTCAGATTTAGTTCGGTTCAGATTCCAGGTTTTTTTCAAATGGAAATTTTAGGTTCGGGTCGGGTTGCGTGTCGAAGGAAATTATTTTGTCTTGCTCGGATCGGGTACGGTTTGTTGTAATTTATTTTTCGGGTTCGAGCCGGGTTATGGGTTAATAAGCCTAAAAAAGTTACCCTGATTGGGAAATAAGTGGTCATTTTGCAAAGAGCTTGATTTCTCAGTTAGCCTACGACATATACAAGATTTACAAAACAATATAAGCGTTCAGGGAGGGAAAGCCCTATCAAAGAAAATAAAACTAGGACATTATCCTGGGTCAATGTTTTCCGGAAGATGGAGTGTTGCCCTTGGTCTACGCCAACGGACATTCTCATCAAGCAGGACGGTCGTTCTGCCAAGGCAAGCTGAAAAAAAAATGCTAACCCCGCCAAACAAACAAACGCCAAGAATAACGGCAAGACACCGTAACTGCTTATTATACTGATGACAACTTCTCCATGTTAAATAGACGAAATATGCCAGCGTAAAATTTCCCATATCAAAAGAAGCAATCATCGCAGAATAATAAAACCATCACCAGAAGGACCTAATAAAGAAGATCTTCAATTTGAGATTAAATGCATCCTCATAAATTAATTATAAACAGAGATATAGATTTTTTAAAATAACGTCGAGATACTGAAAATGACAGATTTATTTTCTTCGTCACAACTTATGTTTCAATTGAGGTAGAGACTTAAATAATAGACAGAAAAAAGTAAGGATTAAATTTTTGGATAGATATTTACTCAATCTACGTGCTTTTATAAAATTCAGCTTTAAAAACATTAATTTTCTATTCATAATTAGCGAAAAACTGTTAATTAGTTCTAAAGTTTACAAATTATGCCAAATAGCGATAAACCCGCCAAAATATTTTAGAAATCTTATACTTTTCTTTTATATTATCCTTTTGCATTGATTTCATCGAAGATAACTATGGCTGAGATTCAGATAGAATTTTCGCTGTTAGCGAAATGAGTTTGACCAATCAGAAGCCTGCATGTTTGAGAATATTTGCTGTTTCTGGATCCCGGCCTATGTCATGAAAGTTTTGAGTCATTTTTTTAGTGCCGTGGATGAAGTGCAATGTTTGTAGAAATGTAGGCTAGGATCCAGATAGATTTTTCGCTGTTAGCGAAACGAGAATCACCAATCAATAGCCTGCATTTCTGCAAACAGCGAAAAGTTCACAAAAATGCAGGCTTCTGATTGATGAATCTCGTTTCTCTAACAGCCAAAAATCTATCTAGATTGCGCCCAATGGAGGATATTCCAAATATGGGTTCGGGGCTGAAAAAAGTCACGTGATACCGGTAATTTATCCAAAGAACTTCTAACTGATAAGAAGGGAAGATACTACTACTTTGCCTCATGAACCGTTTCATTGGCTAGCGGGGATTTACATTACACGTCTACGGAGCCTTCCCTTCTTTACGATAGAAGTTTTTACCTTGACCACGTGATCAAAATATAGATGGAATATCCTCCATTATGTTGAACACAATTTTGCATTTCCACATCCAGGAAGGGTATTGATTGTCATAACAACAATACATATTCGAAACTATTTAAGGCACTGATTCTGAACTCCTTTGCTATACATTTCGATAATAAAGAAGTTGTTGTTTCCATAGTAACAGTACTTTTCTGTATTGCTTTCTCTAAAACACAAATATAGAAATTTAACAAAGAGCGCTCAGAATCAACACCATAACAGAGAGCCTTTATACATAAGAGTGGTGATATATGCACAGGAAGCATGCTCATGCTCATTTCAAGTTTTTGCCGAAAATATGGCTACAGCGTCTAGAATACCTTGAGCGCGTTCAGAGACCGAAACACGGGTAACTCGGAAAATTGGGGAATGACGTCATACTGGTTTCTCGCGAGGCTAACGAAAAAGACAGGCTACCGCGGTGTGTCCGATTCGTCTTTTTTTACAGACCGGTGGAGTCACGTGATGCTCGAATGCACCAATGAAAGTGTGCGAAAAGAGCATCACGTGACTCCAGCGGTCTGTAAAAAAAGAAGAATCGGACCCACCGCGGTAGCCTGTCTTTCTCGTTAGCCTCGGGTTTCTCGGTGTAAGGTTGGGTAAAAACGGCTCTGAACGCTTTCGGGTAAAGTTGCGGGATTTTTTTATTTACATTTACAAACATGGCGGCAGCTGCACGTTCGACAGTGCAAATAGATTCAATTATCACTTTTTTTTTAGATGAGAAACTGTTCCAAAAATTAATTTTTATGAGGAATACTATCGCAACAAATATGTATCACACACTGTTAAAAATATCGTGAAAAATTACCTCTGTTTTTAAAGGCTATCTATTTTCTGACCAATGAGAGCGCTTTATAGGCGTTTATGTAGCTTTCTCATTGGTCAGAAAATAGATAGCCTTTAAAAACAGAGGTAATCTTTCACGATATTTTTAACAGTGCAGGTTTTGCTAGCCATTTTAGGCTTCCAAGCGTGAACTGATTTGTCATATGCAAAATTTACATTTATCTTCTAACTTATCTAAAAGTTAAACTTAGACCAGAAATGTTTTTATTATTATTTTTGTAATATGAAAAAACAGTAACAATATGCGATAAAACTGATCAAAACAGTGCTATTCCGATTAACAGTCACAGTTAAGCTATAAAATGGTAAACAAATCAGATTTCCCAACCACGTGATCACTTTACCCAACAAAATTTTTCAGGTAATGTGGGTTCCCCGAAATCTCGGTAATGTTCGGCTCTGAATGCTACGGGGAACTCGGAAAAAGTCACGTGATGTCGGTCTCTGAACGCTTCGGGTTACCCGTGGTAAACCTGGGGAACCCAGAGTGCGGTCCGTGAACGCGCTCTTTGTGTGGAAATATGCTATCCAAAACAACGCTAAAAATTTGTATCCCTTAAATGTGCGACAATACTGCTAAAATCCCAAGTATCGATCACAGCGACATCTGCGGGATTTAGTATTACATTGTATAGACTAGCAATATCTTGAAGTTTGAGAAAACATCCTGCAGATGTCGCTGTGATCTGTATATTTCAGCAGCATCGTTGCACAGTTAAGGGATACAATATTTTAGCACTCTTTTAAGTATTACAGGGATAGCCAATTTCCACACTATATATTCTAGATGCTATAGTACGGCAATCCACTTTCTTGAATAGAGGCTATTCTATCTACGTTATGATCACGTGCCCATGGCAAAAACGTCTAACGTAAAGAAGGGAAGGCTCCGTCGACGTAATGTAAATCCCTGCTAGCCAATGAAACAGTTCAGGGGAGAAAGCAGTAGTAGTTTCCTGTTTCCCTTCTCATCAGTTAGAAGTTCTTTAGGTAAATTGCCGGTACCACGTGACTTTTTCAGCCTTGAACCCATATTTGGAATATTCTCCATTAGACGATACGTGCATGGACGAGCTTTATTAGACTAGGGAAATAATTCAATATGCATTAGTCTGACGATAATGACACGCACGCAAAGACCTTTAACGATTTGTTTTTATCACTTCTACCAATAAACCTTTATTGGCCATATGTCGCTACTTCGTTATAGCGACACACTTGTTCCTAATTGGATCCCGGCCTTAATGTATCAAAATACGGAGTTTGCATTCTGTACTATTCTTGAGCTCAGTTATAACGTCTAGAAATATAGGCCGAGATCCAGGTACATTTCTGCAAATAGTGAAAAGTTAGCAATAATTCTAGCTTCTGATTGGTCAATCTCGTTGCGATAACAAAGAAAAATCTACCTAGATCATGGTCATGGTGTGGAAACCGGCTATTCCAGTAATACTTTAAAATTTGCTAAAAACTGAATCCCATAAATATTGAAAAATACTGAATGACAAATGTCGATAACAGCAACATTTTCTAGATCTTCTCTGAGCGAAACGTTTTCTCATTTGATGTCTTTTGAAATAGTTACGTTGGAATTACCATATGTCGCTGTGATCGACATTCATCGTTCAGCCTAATTCAACATTTATGGGATACAATTTTTTAGCACCTTTTTAATAAGCCGATTTTTAAACTGTATCTTCTAGATACTATAGCTCCGTTATAGGCCTAGATTATATGTTGTAGAAATCGACTATCCCAGCAATACTTAAAAAAGCGCGGAAATAGTGAATCCTTTAAATGTACAACGATGTTGAATTCCAAACAGTCATTTGCAGCGACATCTGCAGGATATTTTTTAAAGAAGAAAGAGACACGTGTAATGCACCGCTATAACGTCTAGAATACATAATGTGGAAATTTGCTCTCCAAGCAGCGCTAAAAAATTGTATCCCTTAAATGTGCACTGACGCTGAAATCCAGGGAGCTGATCGCAGCGACATCTGTGATATACTTTCAAAGTAAACATCGTATTATTACAGCGGGCTTGACGCCAAGCACACAGGTCAGATGTATGTTAATAAAATGTAAAAAAAAAAAAAAAATGCTAGAGCGTCTAGACCAAATTATAGCGCCTAGAATATATAGCGTGGAAATTGGCTATCCCTGTAATACTTAAAAAAGTGCTAAAATATTGTAACCTTAAATGTGCAATGATGCTGCTGAAATATACAGATCGCAGCGGCATCTGCAGGATATTTTCTATAACTGCAAGATATTGCTAGACTATACAAAATGTAATACGAAAATCCCGCAGATTTCGCTGCGATCGATACTTGGGATTTTAGCAGTATCGTCGATCATTTATGGGATACAAATTTTTAGCGTTGTTTAATAAAATATTTCTACACTAGGTATTCTAGACGCTGTTACCAAATCGTCATAAAGCTTTAGGAAATATCCTGCAGATATCGCTGTGATCGACTCATTGGATTTCAGCATCATTTGAAATTTAAGAGATCCAATATTTTAGCACTTTTTAAAGTATTACTGGGATAGCCGATTTCCACACTATATATTCTAGGCGCTATAGCACCGCGGTAGCTTGTCTTTTTCGTTTACCTCGGAGTAGATATAGATGAAGTCATTTGTAGCTGTTCCTAAACTGTGGCCAACAACATATAAGGCCAGTTCATAACGTCACACGGAGTTGATTATCTGTACACGGCAATGGACACAAAAAAAAAATTGGCGCGCAGCTTTGTACTAATCATCGTGTAAAGATGCTCCAACTCTGAGGCTAACGAAAAAGACAGGCTACCGCGGTGGATCCGATTCTTCTTTTTTTACAGACGCTGGAGTCACGTGATGCTCGAATGCACCAAAGAAGGTGCGTGAAAAGAGCATCACGTGACTCCAGCGGTTTGTAAAAAAAGAAGAATCGGACCCACCGCGGTAGCCTGTCTTTTTCGTTAGCCTCGATCCAACTCCGTATGACTTTTAAACATCATGAACTGGCCTATTATGTCATTGGTCGCGCTAACACCCTCCCTCCTGCGTCCACCGTATATAGCGGCATCTTGTACTGGAGACTGCTAAATGGGCTGCTATCGGTCAAAATCAAGAGAGAAAAGGGCAGAAGAGAGGGAAAGAACTCGTTTTCTTTTGGTAACTAGCTTTTCACACGGGAAGATTGACATGTCTGTTCCTTTCATTTCATAGCTTCATGGTGGTGAAATAAGCCAATGAATGATTCACGAGCCAATGAATGATTTTTCTTCTTTGTTTTGCCTGCTTTGTGTGACGTTTTCCTGACACGTGTCAAGGCTTTCTCCAATATTTAAAGAGCGTTGAATAGGCCGGGATCAAGATAGATTTTTCGCTATTAGCGGGATGAGATTGATCAATCAGACGTCTGCATTTTTCCGAACTTTTTGATGTTTGCAGTAAACACCGAAAAGCCTGCAAGGATGGAGGCTACTGATTGGTCAATGTAATTTTACTAACAGAGAAAAATTTATCTGGATCCCGGACATTAACTTTGGTTGGTTAAACAATTTTGAATAAAATCAAATCAGGAAGCCAATGTTTGTTAACTTTTCTGGTCAGTTTAATTGAAATCTTCCTCGTCTATTACTGAAAACTAAGTTACCGTACTTTGGACAAAAAATTGAATATGAGTACACGAATTGTACATATGTCACCACTCTAACACAGTGTTGCCAGATGGGCTACTTTTTTTAATTCAGATACTTGATTGGCACCACTTTTTTGAAATTGTAAAATGTGCCTTATTTAATGACATATTAATTAAGGCGAAAACAAAGGGAATTTTACCGTTTATAATAAGTGCTGGCAATCAAGAAATCTGAATTAAAAAAAAGTAGCCCACTGGCAACACTGCTCTAACATATAAATGTTCTCTGTTATGACCATGATTCTAAGTGCAGTTGGTTAAATTTGAGTATCTGGGCATTAGAGAAAGCAATAGTGGCCCACCGTGGCTGAGTGGATGAGACACCATGCCGCTAATCGCTTGAGAGCGTAGGTGGAAGCAGATTCGAATCTCGCCGTGATCTGCATGTGATATGATGTATGTGTTCAATAAATCAAACAAACAAATAAGCAAGCAATAGTGAAAGGTACAGTTGGCATGGAAACAACGGCTTCTTTAATTCGTATAGAAAATTAATGAATAGTAGTAAATGACTCAAGTTTAAAATGTAGGCAAATGGTCTGGAAATATCAATGGCTCCCATCTAGTATTTCACAAAATTAATTTAATAGATTCACATGATGTATAACTTGATGAAACTCTTAGCTAATGAAAATTCTGCAACAAGACTTATGTAGGTAGATCTTTTGAATGAATAATTCAGAATTCTGAGAACAAAACGAAGTTCTAAGGGCTCTTCCTCATCCCCCCCCCCCTCAAAAAAGGAAATACGATAGAAAGATATAAGAATTTGGATAGCTTCAATATGTCTGTGATCTTTTGTCAGAGGTCAGAAAAAGAGTCTGGGCATAAAAAAAAAACAAATTTGACGAACGATAAGACTATAGATTTCAGGCAAATTTTAACCGAAAAATATTTAATTCTAATGTATATGCGGCTTTAATAATAGACTATTAAAGATAATCAATTTAGGGGAAATTTTATAGTAAATTAATATCCTCACATTCATGCAAATAGGTATGGATAAACAGACTTGAGTAAAATTACATATTTATTCTTTCTTCTCTATAACACGATCTAAATGAAGATGAAGTTATATGTACAGTTTATATCTTTAAATTTTTAGATTTTTTTTATCAAAAATGTTCCTTTATTATGTCTAGAATTGCTAGATTTACAGATCTTCGATTCTTTAGATCCTGCGGGGTTTCATTCTTGGATTAACCGTAGGTATTTGTAAAGGTAAATTTATTTTGCAAAACCGTCAGCAAAAAAAGTTAGAAAAAACAATTAACTGACAGACTACCTGTAAATATATATTTTATTTCGACTCTGTTTTTTACTAAATTTTCATCTTTCGTAGAAAATTTTAAGGAGATATAAATTGAGAAAGACTGATACTTTGAAAGAAGAAATTGAATTTCCTTACTTTTAAATTATTAATCACTATAAAAAATGAATGATAGGTAAACAAAATGTATAATATTGTGTTTGCTCCCTGCTTATAAAGTCTATACAAGGACTAATTTTAATTTGAGCTAGTACAATTATTTCAATTATATATCATTTGTTTTAAAAAAAGAACTGATATCTACTAAAAAACAACTTTTCAAAAGTAAAAAAAAAGCCAAGCAAAAAAAAAAAGGGTGAAAGTTGTGGCTAAAAAATAGTGTGATATCAAATTTCCAAGCTTATTTGACATTTTTTGATAAAAATTTACCATATGTAAGTCGAGTACCTAAGTATGCGTTGATAGAAAGCCTTTTCTCCTTTACTAAATACATCATAACCTGTTTCTGAAAATTAATTTATTTTTAATTATGCATGATGGGCTTGGCGGCCATCTTTCCATATTTTACACAAATTTCTAAGCACTCAAGCTCGTAACATATTTGCATTATTAAGAATTTCGAACTTCTAGTTTTAGCTACAGACAGATAAATTAAGAAAGTTTTTTATTTTGAAAAAACAAATTGATTTTTACTGCTTTAACTAATTAATTAATCCCCCACCCCCCCTCCGAAAAAAGAGAATCATAAGATGAAACCTGAAGTTACTTCAGCTTTATTTTTAGACACAAATTTTTAGGCACTCATTTCCATAAATTAAAAGAATAAAATGTTTGCTTTAGTAACAATTTCGAACTTCCAATCTTAACAATGAACTTGTGTGCTTAGAAATTTGTGTAAAATATGGAAAGATGGCCGCCAAGTCCATCATGCATAATTAAAAATAAATTAATTTTCAGAAACACGTTATGATGTATTTAGTAAAGGAGAAAAGGCTTTCTATCAACGCATACTTAGGTACTCGACTTACATATGGTAAATTTTTATCAAAAAATGTTAAATAAGTACCGTAATATAAGCTTGGAAATTTGATATCACACTATTTTTTAGCCACAGCTTTCACCATTTTTTTTTTTTTTACTTTTGAAAAGTTGTTTTTTAGTAGATCATAGGTACTTAAATTCTGAATAGCAGGATTAGGGATGTTGTGAATATAAACAAAGAATTTATTGGCATGGTTTTTAATGGCCGAACGAATAGGAGGAATTTTGATATCATGAAGCAGTATTTCTACGATACCATGGAGCATAATACCACGAAGGGTTTTATTCTGAACCACCTGAATCTTTTGAAGATAGGTTTTTGCCGCAGAACCTCAGATCTGAGCGCAGTAGAGGATAATGGGACGAAGTACTGTCTTATAGAGCAGTATTTTATTTCCCAAACCCATCTCATTACTGTACAGGAAATGGCCAAGATCACGTTTAGCATTATAGAATTTCTAGACTCTATAGTCGATTTGCTTCCGCCAAGTGAGAGTATCAACCAAGAATATTTAACCTCCCGTCCAAAACTTATGAAGGAGCCATCAAGATAAAGAGGTGTTGGAATAGAGCAGTTACGGGTGAAAATGACAGCCTGTGATTTGGTACAGTTGATTTTGATACGCCATTTACTGAAGAAAGATTCCAATTTGCGAATGTGTGTCTAGAGATGTTCGTGCATAACCAGCCAGTCCTTGTGACGAGCCATTACAGTTGTGTCTTCCGCATATATAGCCAACAACGTATGTGGAGAAGTGGGAATGTCAGAGATATCAGCCTTGTAAAGCCAGGAGCCCAATTTAGAGCCCTGTGGCACGCCCGCATTAATCGGGCGAGGTGTAGAATGCAGAATGTTCTGCCACGAAGGTACTTAATGTGTGCAAGTGAAATGTACTAAAAAGCTTGTCTTTTTAAAATAGTGGTAGGAATGAAATCTAAAAATAGTCACCAGTATAGTTTTCTGTCTTTTTGATCAAAAGATAAAATTTAACTTTTTTTTTAAAACTAGATGCGGTAGAGGAAAACGAATACCAGATTCGAAATCAGCGCAAAAAACTAGTTGTACACATGTGGGGGATACATTTAGACGTTAAGAAACGCTATTAGAAAAACATTTAAAATATGTAAATTAAGCACAATATTTCATTGTCGCGTATCAGTACAGTCTCGGGCACAAAATGTTTGAAAAGTAAACTAGACAGTCTGATAATGGTTTATGCCTCAAATTTGCATATAATTTTACAAAATATCCATAATTTGCATAAATTAAAATATGCAAATATCTCAATATCTTAAAAACTAGACGTGGTAGAGAAAACCTAAACCTAGATTTGAAATCAGTGCAAAAAATTGAATAAGAAACAACTAATTTCTGTTTTGTGACAGAGAAAAAAAAATCTAATTTGTAGACCAGTTTTATTTCACAGAAGCATATAAAAAATACAATGGAAACCTTTCGTTTGATTTTTAATTCTACATCAAAACTTCGGAAAGACATGAAGAAAAGCGATTGCGTTCCGTCTTCTAAACTGAAATGAAGATCCTAAGGCTAACACTTAGTCTGCAAACCCCCACCAAATTAAATCCGCTAAAGAGTATTGCAGGGTCATGGTCTTTATTCGCATGTAGAAAGTCTTGTGTCTCTATTCTCTGTCTAGAAAGTCTTATTCAGAATTTGAATGACAGACTAATTTCGAATGAAGGCATTCTAAAAAATTTCTAAATATTTCTTCTAGGATTTGGTTCTCCGAAAAAGGTAAGCAAATGAGAGAATCTCTCTCAATATATTGACGATAAAGTCACAAGTAATATCTGGATATGAATTATGATGTGAGGAAATCGCTAATATTGACACAAACACAGAGGTCCTAAAAACTTTAGAGAACTGTAATGTAACGTTTTACAATACCATCAAACACTTACTGACAGTCTTAGCTACAATCCTGGTAACAACAGCCAGTGCTGAAAGGTCTTTTTCGACAATGAAAAGAATTAAATCTTTGCCTAGAACCGTTATGGTCGATGAGAGACTGCGTAGCCTTGCAATGATTTCCATTTATTAGGGCATTACAATAGATCTTGATAAGATAATCAGATTCATGGCTGAGAAGAAGTCACGAAAATTGCTTCTGTAGCACTAGTAAATTTATTATACCAAGAGTTGCATTTATAATTATTGTAATAAGAGAATCGGACATATTTTTTAACTTTTTACTGATAGGTTAGATAAGGCTCATTTCAAACATTGTTAATTTGTGTTTTTTTATTTTCGTTGTAGATTTTCCGTGAAAACTTTTTCTGGTTTCTGAATCGGTTTGGAAACTGGAAGCACTCTTGAAACAATAAAGTGTAACAGAAATCAAAAAAGTACTAAATTAGAATTTTTTTGACATGGGAATCAAGTATACTAGAAGGAGGAATATACCTCAGGTTAAGCCTTGTTTGTTTTTTTATTTGCACTTTAAAGTATGCAAATTACTGTTGTCATGTCAGAAAAAAAAATCAAGATTGAGCCCTCTCCGAAGGAAAATCCTGCCTACGGGCCTATTCTTAATGGTATATCACATCTTGCATAGAAAATTACCCTGAGTATTTAAGACTAAAAACCACTGAAGTAATTTAAGAATTTAGGATTAAATAACATAAATTAATTTTATTAATTAAAATATTTCCATTACGCTGGAGTATTTAAAGTCGAAAATCGCACAAAAATTGCTATCACACACTGTAAATTGAAATATCTGAAATTCAGATCTCAGTTGTCTGAAATTCTGTTAGCCTTTAACTGATGTTACCGATCCCTCAGACCGCGACTTTTTTCAGTTTTTATAGATTAACTTGCAATTTTCAGTTTAACAAAAACTACCGAAATTTTGTTCCGTTTGGAACTTTAGTACTATCACCAGAGACTTTTGAATACGTGAATTTTAATTATAACAGTCCTGTGCAAAAGGTTAAACACAAAAACACCATCCTATGAGTTAATCGTGCCTATTATTCATCTTTCGTTGTAGCGGTCTCACACACCGCTTCACACTAGTTATGTGACAATTTCTGTGACATCAGTTAAAGGTTAAATTTTAAGGCGTTTTAAAATGTCTTAATTTTTTCAGATACTTCAAACGTCTGAATCGCAGCAACTTTCTTTCTTTCTTTCTTTCTTTCTGTTTATAACCATTATACGTAGTCATTTTTGACTACGCTGAATCCTGGAAAAATATTTGGCCATGGTTTTACCCCGTCCACCCCATACAACCTGATTTTAGGGGCTCCCAAAGTTGGTATGCAATTTTCATAAAGCTGGGACGAAATGTGCAAAATTAATATCCGACTGAATTCGAATATGTTTGGCATATAAAATCAATGGTACGATATAATACAGTTGTGTTCCTACATATTTTAGTAAAAATAAAAATATATTTTAGAAATCAATCATTTAATTAAAAAAAAAAGAGTGTTTCCATTAATCATTATCTAATAATTCCACAAAGAATATGATAATTGTATGGCGATACAATTAACTATATGGAATACTTTACTCTGAAATTGATTCAGCCTTTTATCAAAATTTTGGAACTGCAACTTGACAAATGGACATATTTCAAGTGATTTCAGCTTAGGACACTTTAATGCAAATGAATTGATTATAATAGCTATTTAATCTACATATAGTAATGTAATTTAATATTGATATACATTTGTTGTATGTGTCATGTTGTAGTACATGAAAAATATTTTTAGATAAACTTATTTCATGTACAAAGAGCAATGCACATGGTATTGCTTACATAAATATGTGCATTTTTAATGAAAATTTCTTTTGTGAATGGAAAGAATAGAGATATTTATTGATTATTTTAAAAACCTATGTTTTAATCACTTAATAGTCTTATTTTTATGCCTAAACAAGATATTGTATAGTTAGTAAAAAAGTTTATAAATGGATAATTTTATGATTTTTTTTTTTTAACTCGGAAGTATATTTTGTATAAAAATAATTTTATCGTTTAGAAGATATATGATAGTTTTTTCTTTCCCTTAGACCTTGCACATGAGAAAAGAAAAGCCATGGAAAAGTCGATTTTTCAAAAACAAAAAAATTAATACTCAGTCTGAGAGCGGAGACTAAGTAAGTGATTGAACTTACAACTTGCATTTGACTAAAGGTGGACAAAATGATATTTTGTTCGAGACAGTTTATTTCAGGATTTTCCAAAGGATTTTTCTCGTATTGAAAAAAAAAAAAAAAAACACCTGGTTTGCCATACAGAAGTTGTCCGTCTAGGTAGGTATCAGTACTATCCTTACCCATGCAATCACAATTGTCCGCAGAACATCCTATAGTATTCCTACTGAACCTGTAGTTTTCATATCCTATGAGAACTATCCAGTAGATATCCAGAGATCAACTAGATACCCAGATTTACTAGATACAGAGATAGCGTTATCAATTGCATTCTCCTTAGAAAAGACTGTGGATTCTCTTATGGAACGCGCATATGCACATTAAACTTCTTCCTTAATTTCTTCCCGCCTCCCTTCATCCCATAATTGTCTACACGTATTAAACAAGCATCCTATAATTGCCTACATGAATTATCCAATCACATTCTCCTCGGAAAAACCTGTGAATCCCCTTATAGGACACACATGTACATTAGACTTCTTCCGCCTGTACTGACCTAATTAAACAAAAAGTAAGAGGGAGGAAGGGCTACCCCAAGGTGCCCCAAGCTGGTTAAGATGAAGAATCACGAATGTAAGTATGTACGCGTAATACGCCTTAATTACGTCCACTAATAACCATATTAACTATATATAACCATATATAACCATAACTTGCGGAATCGTAACATAAAGAGAACACGTGCGATGGTGAAAATGCAGAGCGCGTTTTATGTTTACATGTTTATTATTCGATGATTTTTTTTTTTTTGCATTTTTCATATGCATTGTACGAGGGTCACTCTGAAATTTTTGAGATACAACTAGGTTTTTAAAGTTATACCTACAAAATTTTAGGTGTGTTCAAAGTAGTCTCCTCCAGCATCAATGCACTTTTGTAGACGATTTTTCGACAGATTAAATGCCTCAAGCCATTCATTTCTTGGAATAGATGAAAAAATGCATTTATAGCCACATCAATCTCTTCTTCTGAATGAAAACGACGTCCACGTAAGTTATTTTTTAGATTAAAGAATAACCAAAAGTTACAGATAGCTGGATCAGGTGAATACGGCGGTGATGAATTTCTATCACTTTAATTCGTTTTTGTTTAAGAAACTCAACTGTTAATCCGGCTGTATGGGAAGATGCATTGTCATGGTGAAGCATTAGTCCCCTAACTTTCACTTCTTGTAGAATTTCTGGAAGACATTTAGTGGTATACCAGTTTGCTGTTACTGTCTTCTGTCCTTCTAACTTGATGGCTTTGACCAATCACGTACTTCTGAAGAAAACGGCATACATCACTTTTTTCAGTGCGCGTTGTCTTTTCACCATTGTCGGCGTGGGATCATCTTCAAAGGCCCATACTTTGCTTTCTTGACGTGTTGGAACGTCAAAAAACGGTATGTACGTTTCATCACCAGTTACAATTTTAGAAATGATGCGGTGGCCACCATCATTTAGCAATTTAAGAGTTTCTTTACTGATTCTGACACGCTTCTCTTTTTGGTTCTCAGTTAGATTATGGGAACCCAACGGCAAACTACTTTTTTCATATGCAATTCTTCATGAATAATTTTGTGTATGGCTGCGGATCCAATGTTAAGTTCCTTCTGTATCATTTGATAGGTACAGCGATTATCATCCATTAACACTTTTCGTATGGCAGACACATTATCTGGGATTACTGCCGACGGCGGCCTTCCTGTGTGTTCTTCATCCTGAAGAAAATTGAGACCTCTGCTAAATTCTTTAAACCATCTGGATACAGTAGCACGAGCTGGAGATTCATCACCAAATGCTAATTTCAACCGTTGAACGCATTCTTCTCGATTTAATCCTGCTTTAAAATCGTAGAAAATCATAGCGCGAAAATGTTCTCGCGTCAACTCCATTTTCTCTTCTATTTAAAATTTATTCTACGCTAAACAAGTTGAAGTAAGTCAGTAAAAAATCGTCTGCTGTGTTAAAATACTTTGTATTTTAAAATTAAACCGTTATTTTTATTTTGTAAATTCTCGTCTGCGCGTATCTCAATAATTTCAGAGTAACCCTCGTATTTGTAATTTCTGTTATGCATTCTGATGACGACTCAGTGAAGGAGTTGAAACTTGTGAACATAGGTTTTTAATTCACTTTAAATGTGTTTTTAGTAACGTCTTTTAAGTATGGTTATTAGTGGACGTAATTAAGGCCTATTACTCGTACTTACTTACATTTGTATCATTCGTCTATGCTGGATAAAAATGGAGTCTTATCTTATACTATAATGCGAGCAAAAATTGCGTGTGTATGAATCTGTGTGTGTGTGTGTAAATTTTATCTTAAAAACAGCTCTAACGATTTTGACAAAAATTTGTACTTTACCATTTTCGGGCATGATAAGACCATTGGGCTAGGTCACGTGTTCGAAAAAATTCGATTAGTGGGTCATTTTCGGTCATAATGGGTCAAGGTCAAGGTAATTATATCTAAAAAACGGCTCAATCGATTTTGACCAAATATTATATCCAGCCGTTTTTCGCCACGAGAAAACTATTGGGCTAGGACACATGTTCGAGAAACTTCGATTAGTGGGTCATTTTTGGTCACAATGGGTCAAGCCAATTTTATCTAAAAAACGGGTCTAACGATTTTGACTAAATTTTGTATTCTGTCGTTTTGGATTACGAGAAGACCAATGTGCTAGGTCACATATTAGAGAAAATTCGATTAGCGGGTCATTTTGGGGTCACTGTGGGTAAAGCAAAATTTATCTAAAAAACCACTCGAACGATTTTGACGAAATGTTGTATTCTATCGTTTTCGGGCATGAGAATACCATTGGGCTAGGTCACGTGTTCGAGAAAATTCCATTAGTGGGTCATTTTGGGTCATAATGGGGCAAGGTCAAGCTAATTATATCTAAAAAACGGCTCAATCGATTTTGACTAAATTTTATATCTAACCGTTTTTCGGCACGAGAAAACTATTGGGCTAGGTCACATGTTCGAGAAATTTCGATTAGTGGGTCATTTTTGGGTCCCTTTGGGTAAAGCTAATTTTATCTAAAAAACAGCTCTAACGATGTGTAACTAAATTTTGTGTTCTGTCGTTTTGGATTATGAGTAGACCAATGTGCTAGGTCACATATGGGTCATTCCATGCAAAATGAGCAAATCAGCTGTGGCACACATGTCACGGATTTTAATCAAAATCAGTCTATAAGTAGATCATATCTATTTATGAGTAAATGTAAAATAATAGATTTCTGGATTGTTAATTTAAGTATTAAAATTTACATTAAAAGTGAATGTAAAATCGAGGTATTGTCTATGTGCTTAAAATTTCAATTTCGATTATTAGCCTTAGGAATGGAAAGAATATATTAAAAATTATTTATAATTAGGAATGAATGATAATTAACAGACTGGCGTAAGTTAGTAATTGTATTTTTATTTCGTATCGAGAAAAAAATTATTTTTGAAAATTTTTGAGGGAAAAAAGCAATATTTCTATTAATTCTTTACACACGAAGGACAGCCTTGACAAGCTGCAAATTGCTACACCTTATAGCTAAAAGTATATACTTGAAATATCGAAAGTTTCATTCTTGCCTTTTTTATTCCTTAATGAGAAAAAAAATAAATAGTAAAAAATGTTGAGGGTAAAATGCAATATTTCAATCACTTTTTTTTAAGTCAAGGAAAGCTTTATTAAACTTTTAAAATATTTGATATTACAAATAAATGTATATACTTTAAAATACAGAAACTTTTATTCTTGCTTTCAGTTTATTTTTGCCTCAAGAGAATTTTAAATTAGAGTAGAAAGAGCTGGCTAAGCTAAACGAAAAACTATATATCAATTCTAAATTCAAATAAAAAACCTAGATGGCAGCACTAAATATGTTTTCCCATGAAATCGTGCAATATTTTAAGATACGCGGGCGAATTCAAAGAGGTATAGCGAATGGAATCTAGAAAACATTACTATTTTGAACCCATATTTCTTATGTTAGGAATCAAAAGGCAATCTTGAATTTTTTTTAACGGATTATGGACTTATTAATCTTTATGTCTGTGCAATATTGTTACTGTCGGGCCTGTCCTTTTTTTATTTTTGACTTATACAGAAGAGGAAAAATCATGATTTTGTAATTTTTTTTTAAGTTTCTAAGTTTTTTTTAAGATGAAGGAAATAAATGGCCACTTTAAAACTTGGGGAATTCGATCTACATATGACATACTACATCAGGCATTAATTTCACAGAGGTTTTTTAATTCCTTTGATTTTTATAACGATTCTAATTTTCTCAAAATTCACAAATTTTCAATTTTTGCAACCAATTTATAAATAATCATGGTGTTACTAGATTATTATTACTCAGTAAATAAGAAGATAATTTTTCAGAGTTTACAAAATTACAAAAAAAATTCCTTTCTGTTAAACAGCTTTCAAGATACAGAACTTCAAACTTGCAATTTTGGACGATTGCGCACATGCCATTCTATATCACAAGTTTTTTAAATGTCCAAAACTGCTAAAAAAATTTTTTTTTTGTCAAGATATTTTGCAGAGCATTACTTGAATATGAATTGAACCTGTGCATCGAATTTTATTAAAATTGGTTAGTATGTGACCACGACTTTTTTTTAATTTTTGCTCATTTTACGTGGAATGACCCATATTAGAGAAAATTCGATTAGCAGGTCATTTTGGGGTCACTGTGGGTAAAGCAAAGTTTATCTAGAAAACGGCTCTAACGATTTTGACGAAATGTTGTATTCTATCGTTTTCGGGCATGAGAATACCATTGGGTTTGATCGCAAGTTCAAGAAAATTCGATTAGTGGGTCCTTTTGGGACACAATGACTCAGAGTCAAGCTAATTGAATCCAAAAAAGGCCTAAAACATTTCGATAAAATTTTGTAATATACCGTTTCCGGGCATGAGATGACCAATGGACTAAGTCACATGTACGAGAAAATTCGATTAGCGGGTCATTTTGGGGTCACTGTGGGTAAAGCAAAATTTATCTAAAAAACGACTCTAACGATTTTGACGAAATGTTGTATTCTATCGTTTTCGGGCATGAGAATACCATTGGGCTAGGTCACGTGTTCAAGAAAATTCCATTAGTGGGTCATTTTGGGTCATAATGGGTCCAGGTCAAGCTAATTATAACTAAAAAGCGGCTCAATCGATTTTGACTAAATTTTATATCTAACCGTTTTGGGGCACGAGAAAACTACTGGGCTAGGTCACATGTTCGAGAAATTTCGATTAGTGGGTCATTTTTGGGTCCGTTTGCGTCAAGCCAATTTTATCTAAAAAACGGCTGTAACGATTTTGACTAAATTTTGTATTCTGTCGTTTTGGATTACGAGAAGACCAATGGGCTGAGTCACATATTAGAGAAAATTCGATTAGTGGGTCATTTTTGGGTCACTGTGGGTCAAGCAAAGTTTATCTAGAAAATAGCTCTAACGATTTTGACGAAATTTTGTATTTTATCATTTTCGGGCACGAGAATACCATTGGGCTAGGTCACGTGTTCAAGAAAATTCGATTAGTGGGTCAGTTTGGGTCATAATGGATCAAGGTCAAGCTAATTATATCTAAAAACCGCTCAATCGATTTTGACTAAATTTTATATCCAATTGTTTTTCGGCACGAGAAAACTATTAAACTAGGTCACATGTTCGAGAAATTTCAATTAGTGAGTCATTTTTGGGTCACTATGGGTTAAACCAATTTTATCTAAAAAACGGCTCTAACGATTTTGACTAAGTTTTGTATTTTGTCGTTTTCGATTACGAGAAGACCAATGGGATAAGTCACATATTAGAGAAAATTCGATTAGTGGGTCATTTTTGGGTCATTGTCTGTCAAGCAAAGTTTATCTAGAAAACGGCTCTAACAATTTTGACGAAATCTTCTATTCTATCTTTTTCGGCCATGAGAATATCATTGGGCTTGATCGCATGTTCAAGAAAATTCGATTAGTGGGTCATTTTGGGTCACAATGTGTAAGGGTCAAGCTAATTGAATCCAAAAAGGCCTAAAACATTTCGACAAAATTTTGTAATATACCGTTTTGGGGCATGAGATGACCATTGGACTAAGTCACATGTACTAGAAAAATCGATTAGTAGGTCATTTTGGGTCAAGGTCAAGCTAATTATATCTAAAAAACGGCTCAATCGATTTTGACTAAATTTTATATCCAACCGTTTTTCGGCACGAGAAAACTATTGGGCTAGGTCGCATGTTCGAGAAATTTTGTTTAGTGGGTCATTTTTGGGTCCCTTTGAGTCAAGCCAATTTTATCAAAAAATTAACAACTCTAACGATTTTAACTAAATTTTGCATTCTGTCATTTTAAATTACGAGAAAACCAATGGGCTAAGTCATATATTAGAGAAAATTCGATTAGTGGGTCATTTTTGGGTCACTGTGGGTCAAACAAAGTTTTTCTGGAAACGGCTCTAACGATTTTGACTAAATTTTGTATTCTGTCGTTTTGGATTACGAAAAGATCAATGGGCTAAGTCACATATTAGAGAAAAATCGATTAGTGGATCATTTTTGGGTCACTGTGGGTCAAGAAAATTTTATCTCGAAAATAGCTCTAACGATTTGACGAAATTTTGCGGTTTACTATTTTCGGGCACGAGAATACCATTGGGCTAGGTCACGTGTTCGAGAAAATTCCATTAGTGGGTCATTTTGGGTCATAATGGGGCAAGGTCAAGCTAATTATATCTAAAAAACGGCTCAATCGATTTTGACTAAATTTTATATCCACTTGTTTTTCGGCACGAGAAAACTATTGGGCTAGGTCACATGTTCGAGAAATTTAGATTAGTGGGTCATTTTTGGGTCACTATGGGTTAAACCAATTTTATCTAAAAAACGGCTCTAACGATTTTGACTAAATTTTGTAATTTGTCGTTTTCGATTACGAGAAAACCAATGGGATAAGTCACATATAAGAGAAAATTCGATTAGTGGGTCATTTTGGGTCACTGTGGGTCAAGTGAAGTTTATCTAGAAAACGGCTCTAACAATTTTGTCGAAATCTTCTATTCTATCTTTTTCAGGCATGAGAATATCATTGGGCTTGATCGCATGTTAGAGAAAATTCGATTAGTGGGTCATTTTGGGTCACAGTGGGTCAGGGTCAAGCTAATTAAATCCAAAAAAGGCCTAAAACATTTCGACAAAATTTTGTAATATACCGTTTTTGGGCATGAGATAACCATTGGACTAAGTCACATGTACGAGAAAAATCGATTAGTGGGTCATTTTGGGTCAAATGGGTCAAGGTCAAGCTAATTATATCTAAAAAACGGCTCAATCGATTTTGACTAAATGTTATACCCAACCGTTTTTCGGCAGGAGAAAACTATTGGGCTAGGTCGCATGTTCGAGAAATTTCGTTTAGTGGGTCATTTGAGTCAAGCCAATTTTATCTAAAAAACGGCTCTAACGATTTTGACTAAATTTTGCATTCTGTCGTTTTGGATTACGAGAAGATCAATGGGCTAATTCATATATTCGAGAAAATTCGATTAGCGTGTCATTTTTGGGTCACTGTGGGTCAAGCAAAGTTTTTCTAGAAACGGCTCTAACAATTTTGACGAAATTTTGTATTTTACCGTTTTCGGACGCGAGAATACTATTGGGCTTGGTCGCATGTGCAAGTAAATTTGATTAGTGAGTCATTTTGTGTCACAGTGGGTCAGGGTCAATCTAATTTAATCTAAAAAAAAAAGCCCAAAACCTTTTGGCAAAATTCTGTAATATACCGTTTTCGGGCATGAGATGACCATTGGACAAAGTCACAAGTTCGAGAAAAATCTATTAGTGGGTCATTTTTGAGTCACTCTGGGCCAAGCTATTTGTATCTAAAAAACGACTCAAACGATTTTGTAAAAATTTTGTATTATACAGTTTCTGGGCATGAGAAGACCACTGGGCTAAATCACATGTTCCAGAAAATTCAATTAGTGGGTCATGTTTGGGTCAGTGTGGGTCAAGCTAAGTGTATCTAAAATAACGGCTCAAAACATTATGACAAAATTTTGTATTATATCGTTTCAGAGTATGAGAATACCATTGAGCTAAGTCACATGTTCTGGAAAATTCGATTAGTGGGTCATTTTTCGGTCACTGTGGGTCAAGCTAATTGTATCTTTAAAAAAGGCTCAAACGATTTTGACAAAATTTTGTATTACACTGTTTCCGGGCACGAGAAGATCATTGGGTTAGGTCACATGATCGAGAAAATTCGATTAATGGGTCATTTTTGGGTCACTTTGGGTCAAGTTAATTTTATCTGAAAAACAGCTTTAATGATTTTGATTAAATTCTGTTTTCTATCGTTTTCGGGTTCGAGAAGACCATTGGTCTAGGTCGCATGCTCAAGAAAATTCGATTAACCAGTCATTTTGGGTCACTATGGGTCAAGGTTTAGTTAAATTTATTTAAAAAATGGCTCAAACTATTTTGACAAAATGTGTTATTACACCGTTTCCTAGCACTAGAAGAACATCGGGATATGTCAGATGTTCGATAAATTTAGATTAGTAGGTCCTTTTTGGGTTACCGGGGGTCAAGCTAATTTTATCTATAAAATGACTTTAGCGATTTTGACTAAATTTTGTATTCCATCGTTTTCGGGTTCCAGAAGAACATTGGTTAGGTCATGTGTTCGAAAAATTTCGGTTAGTGGGTCCATGGCTTAGGATCATACCAATTTTATCTAAACAGCAAGAATCATACCGTGAGAATGAAATATCGAATTGAAGACAAGGCTAATTTTGACCGAGCTTAACTCGGTCCGGTCATGCCCGCTAGTGGTTGTTTATATGAATTCCAATACAGTGGCATGAAACTGGGAGATGGTGCTTCAGATACTTTCCTTTACTCTTGACTTTTTACCGGATCTGGATGCGTTTCAGTGTTTTAAATATGAAAGATTGCGGTTAGACAGCTTCTTAATCTACGATTTCTTAACATCTGTAAGCATATGAATATTACTCCAAAATTTTTGAAAGTGAACAATTGGTTTATGAATAATATGCTAACTGCTAATATTAAAACTGCTTCACCATATGTGTACATATGGTGAAGCAGTTTGAACAGAAGTGTTTAAGATCTTATATCAGACAAAAATATGCATTAATTAATTCATTATCTGTTAAAACAGTGGATGCGTACGAGAGAATGGATGTCAGTTACCCCTCTCTACTATTTGTTATTTTATTCAAAAAGTGGTATGCTGTAGAGAGCAACAAAATAACAGGAAAATTATAGCACCAGAGTAACAAGATTAATAGATTGAAAGTAAATTATCCAATGAAAAACAATAGAAAAAGAGTTGAATATATTAATTTATCTGATCATAAGTTCACTCAATATGAAGATAATGTTTTACGGCTTGGACCGAAGTTTATTTTCGAAAGACGTCCTAATGTTACCGAAGTGATTACTGAATGCGAACATATCATTCAAGCGGATCCTAGGGATCATAGAGAAGAAGTAAGAAATATACTTTTTAGCGCGCTCCTGTCCATATATCATACAAATCAAAAAATGAAAAACAGATTAAAACCATTAAGAGAATAAAATCATACAAAGATATTTCCATAATAGAGACTAAGTATAATCGCTTGGCTGTCCTTAATAGGAAAGAGTACATTAATGAAATGCAGGATTGTATCGAGAAAATGAATTGTAGAACCGTCAAGCATAAACTATTACGTAAAATTTGTGACAAAACCAAAGAGAACACTGAAAAAGGAAAATGGCCGGATTTCATGAAAATTAAATTGAGGTTAAACAAATAAGCTGTCATACCTAGATTAGTGGGTAAAATGAAAGATCATAAACAAGATTGTCCTCTTCGCCCGATTGTGACAAAATGCCAAGGTCCTACGTACTTAGAAAAAGCATACGTTCAGCTACTACAACAGTTGTTTCCTCCTTCCGTATTTACAGTGGACTCTACTACAGATTTCATTTAGAAAATCAAGAAGATCAAAATCTCTGAAGACTGCATTTTAGCAAGTTTGGACATTGTTTCCCTTTATCTATAGATGCAATAGAAGTTACCAAAAACATAGAGCATTTTATTGATAATGCAGAAACCTTTGATGTGCCCATGAAGAACACTTTAAAGAGTGTTCTGAACTTAATTACTTCAAGTAACTTTTTTATTTTTGATAATGTTATTTATGAACAACCGTGTGGTGCTCCAATGGGGTCCCCAGTATCTGGCCTTCTGGCGACATTTAAATTACGCCCCCTCGAATCTAAAATTTTCAACACTTTTGAGGTAGTTCCTTTAGTATGGTTACGTTATGTAGACGATATTTTTATTGTTTGGCGAGGGAATATTGATGAGTTAATGATTTTCTTACAGCATTTAAATAAACTTGACAATAATATTAAATTTACTTTTGAACTAGAAACAGAGGGAAAATTACCTTTTTCAGATGTTCAGACAAAGAAAGGGGAGTGAGTTAATTTGTTCAGTTTACCGAAAACCTATCGCGGATTTAAACGTTATACCTTCCGATGCATGCACTGGCGCCCCAATGTTTTATAAATTATCGACCTTCAGGTTCCTAATTAATCGTGCTTTCAGGATTTCTTCCGATATAAATCTGGGGACGAATTAGAGAAAATTAAACGTATTGCTATTGATAATGGGTATCAGGTAAATTTAATTAACAAATTGATTCAGAGCTCCTTTGATAAAATGTACACCGATACTTCTAAAAATAAAACTGTTAATGAAGTTAATATGAAAAGGGTTGTGGTAAATTATTTCCCGGGTTTCTTTGAATATATAAATAATCATTTAAGAAATTTTGGTTTATGTTTGATCGCGAAACCTCCTCCGAAATTAAAGATGCTTTTAAACACTAAAATTGATCCTATTAATAGGGATGACCTCTCAGGAGTTTATATGATTCCATTTATTAGAGAGGGGGGAATCAGAAATGATTACATAGGTATGACCCAACGGAAATTCAATATCAGATGTAAAGAGTATACGGCGGACATAAAATATAATAGAGGTAATACTGCTTTATCCCGGCTGAATCAAGTAGAGAGCATTAACATACTTTTTAACGAGAGTAGATTATTCTACAGGTCTAATTTTTATTTACAATTATTTATAAGAGAGTGCATTGAAATTTATTTAAGAGGTTCAGGGGTTTGTAACGACACGTTATCTTTTCGCATCCTGCATATATGGATTGAATGGTTGGACAACTTGCGAAAGCGTAACATAAAGAGAACACGTGCGATGGTGAAAATGTAGGGCGCGTTTTATGTTTACTTGTTTGTATTTGATTTTTTTTTTTTCATTTTTCATAGGCATTTTATTTGTAATTTCTGTTATACATTCTGATGACGACTCAGTGAAGGAGTTGAAACATGTCAATATAGGTTTTTAATTTACTTTTAATGTGTTTTTAGTAACGTCTTTTAAGCAAATAAATATTTTAATGTATGTTTTGACTTTTCCGTTTGGAATATATATTGTGATAGGAAGAATCACGAATGTGAGATAAAAATTAAATTAAAGGGGGGGAGGGAAAACGAAAATGGGGGCCGGGGCCCCTAAATTACGAAAGTTAAGTCCCCAAACGATAAAACTAAAGGTAGATTTAAGAACGATGACCTAATGGTCCTATATTGAGATACGTACAAGAGGGGCCCATTAAAGATTTATTTTAGTTGTAAAAAAAACATATAAGAAATGAGGAGGCAGTTAAGAAATGAATAAGGCCTATGACTCCTTGCCGGAAGGAGCCAAGCTGATGAGGGGGGAGAGGGGGGAGAGCAATATTTTCCCGAGAAGAAAATAATATTCAAAATAAGAATGATTCTCCTCAAGCGCTAAGAGATAGGCAAGAGAGGGAGGCAAAAAAAAATAAAAAAGAGAGAGAGAGAGAGAGAGCTAACTGAAGTTTCTCTAGAATTTACTGTCCGAATTCAACAAAATTTTACAAAGATGAAGGGCTGAGACCGAAGGTGCTTTAAACAAAAAACCATAAATATGAGAGACAAATTACAGGGGGGGGGGGGTAAGTTGTCATGAATATGAGATACAAATTACGGTGCCAATGCAGATTTAAAGACGATGATCTAATGGTTCTATATTAAGATACCCTGCAAGTAGAGTACATTGAAGGTTTATTTTAGTTATAAAATATATATAAGAAATAGGAGGGACAGTTGAGAAATTAATAGGGCAATTAAAAAATAGAGGACTGGGAAGAAAACTGGGAGGGAAGGGAGTAGTAACTGGAAAACACGCAGAAATACGGGCAAACGCTCAATTTGTAACCGTGAGGTCAGGGAAACCACCATAAGTCCGATAATAATATTAAAAATATATCTTTCCGGGTGAAATACACCACTAGGCCAGAAAAAATTGATTACCCCATGTTATATTACAATCACTCAGTGCTTGGAAACCTTAATAATACTGACCCAATTTACCAGCAAATAACGATTCTATAAGAAAAGATCGGATCGGGAAGAATGTAAATTGATTGATTGGCATCATCGAGAAATACGTGACACGAGATGTCCATACAATCGAAAAAATCTATAAAAACATCTTGCTATCGCCAAAAATTAATTTTTCCTACCTTTTAAAATTTACATCGGTCAACACCACTTCACTTTAGCATCAGACACAGCCGCCAGCTAGTCTTAGCGCGAGATACCAAGCTTAATAGATGTAATGGAATTGAGTGCTAAAGAATGGTTTTAAAATCAATGTTTCACGACGGATCTATTTTGTTAATACGTTTTTCCATTTAGCTACAGTTTCTTTTTGCTGACTGTTAAATTGCTAAGGTTGGTTAAAGTCAGAAGTAGGGCTTTTTTCTTTCCCTCTCTCTGTGTGTGTATGTGTTGCGATGCCCAGTGAAATCAATCGCATCTAATGGTCTGATAATTTTGTTTCAGACAGAGAAAGACATGCCCAAATGTACCTCGCACACAAATTTTAGATTTCTTAATTAATTTTTTTAATTAATTTTTATGGGATCTTTAAGAATTTTTTTACGTTTTGTGACGCTTTTTTTTACGTTAGTAAAAGGAATCCTGTTTCATTTTTTCAGCGCAGTACAGTAAATTTTTCCCTCGTTTCAATAAAATTTACTCGAAATTTGGATAGCAATTTTTGAATTTTTTGCCGATTTTTTAACGTCCTCCTTCCGCCGAAAATGAGGACTTTCCTTTTCATTAATCGATTTCTATTTTTAATCTTAGTCGTCTGATCTTTATTTTATATCTCTGTATGGCGCAAACATTCAGGAAACTTTAAAAACCAATAAAAAGGAAACTTTTAAAAATTAAATATTAAAAAATGTAAGACAACATTTTTTTTTCTTTTTTGAGACAGAACTTAGAATCTCGGGGTGATTGTTACTACTGCCATCAAAATTCGAAGCATGCCAAAGTGGTTGCTATAATGACCGGATCCGGTACTTTTATTCATTTCTTTTATTTCCCCAGTTTTTATGATCGTTATGGCTTAGGTTATGGATCCGCTGGGGAACATTTATATACTATATATATATAATACCCCCCCCCCCTCCTCCTCCTCCTCCGCGTTAGCCCACATGATTCGGGAGAATTAAAAATTATATTTTGCAGCCGCGAAATGATGTATGCGTAGGTTTAAAAATGAAAAATATTAATGATTTTTAACTGCGTGTTAAAAGTATCAAAATTTAATAACTCGAGATTTCATTGCCCTATCGGAATTTTTTAACCATTTTTTTTTTTTTTTTTTTTTATTTACCACAGTTTTTGACCTTAATGTCAAGATACCTTGTTGTTTTATATAGGCATGTATAAGGAAACCGTTATATTGTTTGCCTTTTTATTGATCACTCAGTACGAAGCCGAGGGGTCTCAGCATTATCTTCGTTTGCATATTGCATTTAATCCTTTCAGGGGCAAAGTATTTCCGTTTCTGAAATATTGACATGATTGATTGAGACCTTTATTTACAAACAAATTTTATTTGAAAATAAATAAAAGCTTTTTTTAACGTGCATTATAAAACCAAATTTTGATTCTAAATTGTGCCATTGTGGCATTTAGGGATTAAAAATTAAGTGGGATATATAACATCCCATCGCCCTTCAAGGGGTTAAGATAATTTTAGATATATTTAATCTCCGAAAAACGCCAGGCGGGTCTGCTCTAGTATTTAAAATAGGGAGAAAAACTATTTCAAAAAAATTGAAGCCGCAAAAATAGTAATTATTAATTATAAAACATGTTGTAAAAATTCAGCACATTATGTTAAGGAGTAACCTTTATAAAAGAAAAAAAAATTAATGGTAGCCTTCTAAATTAAGGGATTTTTTTTTTTCTTTTTCTGTCAAAAGTTACTTTACTCATTGAACAATTTTTTCCTTGAAAAAGAATGGATTTTCAACGATGATTTATTAACTTTAGTTAATGGGGAGAGCTAATTCAGCCTTTTCTTTTAGATAAATTTTTAATACGTAAATTAAGAATTTTTTATTCAGTTTTCGTTTTTTCTGATATTAAAATTGTACAACAAAATAGCTTTGTTCGTATTTTTTGGTACGCTGTAAAAAAAGACGGATGTTTTCTTATTCTAGGAAAATATAATACAGGAGTATCCCGTTACAACAAATGTCGCTTTAACGAATTTTTCAGTTTAACGAGTATTATTTGGACTGTTAAATAAAATCCTATTATCCTATTTCATTATAAAAATATTCACTTTAACGAATTTTTCAGTATAGCGAATTTAACCAGTGCTACCCCAGAGTAGTGTTGCCAGATTGGAGACTTTTTTAATTCAGGTTATTTGACTGCCACCACTTTTTTAAAATAGTATAATTAGCCCTATTTTCCAGTATTTTTAATCTATTTTTAAATAGGCCGAATATTTCTATTTCCAAAAAAAAAAAAAAAAAAAAAAAAAAAAAAAAACGCTGACAATCAACAATCTGGGGACAAAAATGTCCCCAATCTGGCAACACTGCCCCAGAGATTTGTTGAAACGAGATTTTATTGTATAAATAAACCGTGTACGAAAATACGAAAATATAAAGTAACCACGTACGAACCACAAACGAACGAAGTAACCACATACAATAAACTCTTTCGAGTCACCCGTGATTTCGAAATGCATTCTTTATCTTGGAAACTTTGGAAAACTAATATATTTTCGCGATTTAAATTTATAAAAACAAAGACTTTATAAAGCCAATGATTTTCAGAAACGTTTCCGAGTGATTTTTATAGTGTATTAATCAGTTTTTACGAACCGGAATATCTGTCTTTAAAAGGCCATCAATTTCTAATTAAACATTTCCAGCTGCGTAACTAAATTTATTCATGCAAGAGTAACTAAATAGTATTAAATTTAATTGTAATGTTTATTATTATTATTATTATTATTATTATTATTATTTAACATGTTTGTCTGCATAAAATACTTTTGTTGAATATGAAAACACTGCAAATAGAGGCGTCTTAAATTTAGACACATACGTGACTGAAAAAGAATTTTAGACACTTAAGTGTCTTAATCTGAAAATTAAGACATTATAGATGTCTTAATTTAAGATACATAAGTGTCTTAGTATGATCATGGTGTAAATGAACTGAGAATAGTGTCTAAAATATCCGCAAACGTCTTATTTTAAGACACTTCGTTGCTTCAAACGTGTCTTAATTTAAGACGTTTTGATTCTTCCGACGCAATAACCACCAGGGGGCACTGGGGCACTGCCAGTCGCGCATGCGTTTTAGATGTCTTCGTTCAAAGTTGGTATACGTTGTAATTCAAACGAAGTTTGTTTTTATGTACGCGTGTATTTTAATTCGTTTTTCGCGGAATGTGAAGTTCTGTGATTTAAATTCGTATTCACTTGGATTATTTATTTATTGAATACATGCATCTGACGTGTGTGCTTGACATCAAATGTCTCTTAGAAGCTGTCGTCCATATAAGGGTGGGATAGACAGAGAACAGAAGTAGACGACGCTTGAAGATTACACCCGGAAATTCTACAAAGCGTGTGCAATGGACTTAGTGTTAATTCGTATTAATTTATATCAATAATATTGTGTTATTCATCTTCGTCCTGTCGAAGCTAGCAAAAAAAAATAAGAAACTTTTGACTGGCGGGTCCTATTTTGAGGATGAAACATTTCATTCTTTAAATATGGCTAGTCGGATATATTATGGAATTTCGTACTAAAATGATGCAAGCCCTTCTCCTTCACTGGGGTAGTTTTTGAAATTTCAAATCGAGGAATTTTTCTGACCTCTTGCAACATCGATTGAAGTAAGTGTCATAATTTCTTTATAGTACTGAAATTAGTGTCTTTTATGATTTTATTTATAGTATAAACAAAATCTTGCATGAAATTCAATTAATTTTGAATCTGTTTGCGAAAAAACCCATTAATTCTTGAAGTATATATTTTTAAACTTATGATGTTGTCTTTTATTACAAATTATATATTCTGAATTTTCATCTTTTTGTCCCAAATTTAAAGTAATAATATTACTAAAAGAGAGACATTTTAAGTTGAATATTCATTCTCTTGCTTTCAATCGCAGTTTCGTTTCAATGGTTAATTCTTATCTCACGTAACGACCACAATGAAAGAAAAAAAAAAGCTTTGGAAAGATCTTTCTTCCTAACGTAAAACCGCAGATTAAAAAATAAGATAAATAAAGTGCCTGAAAACGTATGATGTTGTCATGATTCATCTATTATGTGCTCCTTAATTTTAAAACTGCCAGTAAAAATATACATATGTATTTGATTTGAAATCAAGTATAATATTGATTTTTTGATTATTTTTAGTAGAAAAGTAATTTGAAATTTATAATGGGAAAAAGTAAAAAGCTATAACTAGATTTTGTACTTAATATTGTGATTTTTGTAACTGTATTTATATACACTTATACGAAAATTACAAGAATGACAATTAGATGTTAAGATATATATTTAAGACAAATAAAGCTTGGAAACTATAAGTTATTTTTTCTTCTTGCTATTAATGTAGAATATTTATTTATTTATTTTTATTGATAGTTGAATAGCTTTTGTGATTACCCTGTGATCTACATAAAAACTTGCTGAAGTGGCATGTGGCAATATAATTTTTTTTTAATTTAATTTTTAAATGATAAGAATTTAAAAAAATTTTTCGGGAAGGGAGGTGGGGGGAGGAGGATTTTGTATTCAATTTTCGTAAAGCTGATATCATAAATCCTTTTCGATATTGCACTGATTATAATGAAAGTTTTGAACTTTTAGAGTAGGGCAAGATTAAAAACACAAAATATATTTAACAAAATACCGAAGTAATTTTTTTCTTAATGTTATTAAAGTGGAATATTTATTTTTTAATTTTTTTACTCATAGTTAAATAGCTGTTGTGATTATCATCTGATAGATATGTAAAATTGCCTATGTGTCAATATAATTTTTTTTTTTAATCTAATTTTTAAATTATATGAATTTTCCTTTTTTGGGGAGATGGGGGGATTTTATTTGCAATTTTCGTACATCTGACATTTTAAATCTCTTTCGACATTCAACCGAGTATAATAAATATTTTAAACTTTTAGAATAGGACAAGATTATAAAAAAATATATATTTATCCATGTATCTTAAAAGCCCTTAATAGCGGAAACTTCGGGATCGCGGAATTTGTCTGATGATCGGAGATGTCTGCTTTTGTGAGGTAAAAATATACAAATATGTATGCGTGTGCTTTGCGGATTAAAAAAGTATTCGCTAAATAGAGGTGTCCGCTATTCGTGAATGTCCATTAACCTCCACAATGGATACTCCCGAGTACCGGACATCTCTATTTAGATAACCATACTGTAGGGTTGCATTTTTTACAAAAGAACTTCTTGATTAAAGCATGGGTATTAAAGCAGTGTCCCGCCCCCCTACGATTTAAGTGCCACCAAATTTAATGTGCAATATTTGTAAAGCTTGTATTTTAAATCCGTTTCGAAATTGTACTGAATATAATCGATGTTTTGAACTTTTAAAGTAAAATAAGATTTTTAAAAAAATCATATTCAAAATCATATTTATCATCAAAACAAATATTTAGATAAATATTTTTTGCTTTAATCTTGTTCTATTCCTGAAGTTCAAAATATTGATTATAATCAGTAAAATGTCGTAAAAGATTTAAATAAACAGCTTAACGAAAATTGCATACCAAAATTAGGAGCACCAAAAAAATCAGGCTGCGGGGGGGGAGGGCGTGTGGAGGGGGCAAGACCCCAGCCAAATATTTTTCCAGGGTTCAACGTGGTCAAACATGGCTACGTATGATGCTTACAAAAAAAATGGATACCTATTAAGACGTTTGAAGTGTCTGAAATTCAGACGCAAAAAGTGTCTGAAAAAATTCAGACATTTTAAAATGTCTGAAAATTGAACACTCCGTTTCAGACACTTAAGTGTTTGATTTTCAGACATTTTAATTTGCAGTGAATGTGACACAGATGTCTCAGACGCACCGGGGTATCTTTTTGGCACCAAAATGGCTATTTTATGCCTGCGGAACCCAGTAATTTTGGTGAGATTTTCTTTTCTATGGCAACCCACAACCCAGTAGAAAAGCTTGCGTGTATTTTACGTTAAATTAAAAATTATATGTTTTATAATAAAATAATTTGTGCCTTTTTATAACAAAAATTGTGTGTGTTTTATAATAAAATTGTTTTTTTATATAAAGAAAACAGTTTCATAGAAAAAAAACTTTTCGCAAGCTAGGCCTGACAGATAGCTGAAAACGAGGTTTTCTCGCCAAAATAGCGCAAAAATATGCGCCATTGTGGTACTTGGGGGATTAAAATAAAGTTGGATATATATTATCCTACCACCCTTCAAGGGGTTAAATTGTGAACAAAAATCTTGGTTTGGCTTGGACCATGTATTATATATCTTTGATTGAATAAATAAATTGGCTAACTTCTTTTGCAATACAAAAATTGTTTGTCTTGAAGTGCATTATAATTCCTAAATGTTTATCTTAATAATTTTGAAACACTTTGTGTAATTATTAAAACGAGTTTTAAAACTGTGTTTAAAAATGGCGATGAAACTTTGAAAAGTGGGTATAAAAACGTTTGAGTTTGCTGGTTACTAGAGGCTAACCGATTTATCCCAATTTTAACCTGTACTAAAATATCATCAGGGTCTTTTCCATATAATTAGGAAAATGGGCTTTGAATTGACCATAACCTCAATGTAACTAAAACCAATCAAATTACGTATCCATGCAATAACTTTTTCCAAATTATTCCGGCTACACCTTTACGCCATTCTGGCTTTTATAACGCTGCTTAAAATTCTCAGCGAAAGGAATTGAAATGTTGCACTTTTCCCCGGGAGAGGATCTCCAGAAATCAGCTATACAGAAATTTCATGCATCAATGAGCTCTTAAAAGATCCCATACACGCCTAAGTGGGAAAGGACCTCGTGCTCAAAGCTTATCTCTCCATAGAAGGACCCTGGAAATTTAAGAGTAATTAAATTTCGCAGCTGACTACGGAATTTTCGCGCTTAGGATTTGAAAATTCTTGTAAGTCTAGGAGGGCAAAGATCCCTCCCTCCCCCAAAGGGCTAGCCGGTTTCCATGCCTCAGCAATTCCCGAAATTTTCCAGATTTTGAACATACCCTGGCGGAGGCAGAGGTCTAATACGCCGTGCAGAGAGACGTCCGTCGTATCAGTGACCACTTTGGGAAATTTGTCCGGATAACTTGACAAGTTGCTGGCAATTTTTCGAAAATGCGGACCTCTACTTTCGGCGTACCTAGGGAAAATTATGCAAATTTAGTGCCACGGAGAGGAAAATTACTGGACGGCGTAACGTGACCGATGATGTGGGCTCAACAGCTGGAAGGATTAAGTAATTTTAGGATGTACTCTAATCTTTAAACCGTGTGCTAAAATTCAAGAAAAGAAAAAGCAAGTTTAAGAATTAAAATTATAACATCATAATATTATGGACATATTAAGAGTTTTATTATATGTAACGAAACCAGCTAACAACTTATAAACTTCAGAATAAGTACTATAGTGTACACATTCTATGTAACGGCCGCTTACTGCGTCCATCTTCATGACAGCAAGCAAAAAAATAATATTGTTTAAAAAAAAAAAATTCTTTGATTGCAAATACAATTTTCATATTTTTAAAGGAGTTCTTTTTGTCCGATGAAATTAATAGTAAATTTATGAGAAAATAGCGAACGCGGATTTAACCCCTTGGGGACGAGCGACTGGTATACCTGCATCGTAAAATGCTCAGAATCTATGATTATTCTCACCAGTAAATGTTTATTGTAAATTTTGCCTTATTTAATCCGAGTATTTTCCCGATTCAATTAGGCAAAAATTTCTGTTTTCAAAAACAGGTGATAAAAGGTTAAAAATTCTGTAAAAAACGCGCTCGTACCGAAGGGGTTAAGAATATACTTTACAGATGGTAATGCTAAATGTCTAGTTAATTTGTCGTTTTCGTTACGAATTTGGGATTTTTTTTATATTTTTACACTCTAAAAGAATTTCTATATTTTGCTAGTACAATTTCTGGATTTTTAGGGATTTTCTCTTTTGCAGTGTAATAATAAGAATAAATCCTAAAACTCATTGGGGAAAAGCAAAATCCGTAAAATTACGAAAATTGTACTGCCAATCAACGCAATATATATATTTTTTATTGCATAGATACATTTTCATTCAAATACTTTTTTTTTTCATTCACTTAAACGATTGATTTAGATTGGGCAGCCATATACTCAATCTTTTTCTCTCGCTAGGCTCAAACATATATGTTTGCAACGTTAAATGGACCACAACACACCGTACTTTAATGCTAAACAAAAACGAAATATCATGCGTCTAGCATCGATTGTGAAACACTTTCCAACACATTCAGAATATTATATACAAACTTTACAGTTCACTAAGGTGAAAAATGTCTAAATAAATAATTTAAAAAATCCATTCACTCTAAACAAAAAAGAGTGACTATTCACTCTGGAGGAGTGTATATTCACTCTACCGCAGAGTCAAAATATGCCCAACCTTTTTAGAGTGACTATTCACTCAAAGCAAAAGTGGGATTGTTAACTCTCTGAAAGAGTGAATACTCACTCCTGGGAAGTGAATATTCACTCGAAACAGGGGTGAATACCGTGTTTACTCGCATAATAGTCGCACTTTTTTTGCCAATTTTTCATTGTGAAAGTGTAGGTGCGACTATTATGCGGGGAAATCGACTACAAAATGTTGCATACTCTACTGCTAAAACATTACTGATATAAAAAAAAAAACACATTATAATAAAATTAGTAACTTACCAAATGTTTCCAGATTATGCGCTGTTTGTTAAACAATTTTTTTTTGTATGATAATGTTTTTATAAACATAAAATTTACAAATAATCTTTGTGAAAATTGTGACAAAAAATTCTTATAATAAATTACTTTCACTGAAGGTATCAATATCACTATTGTAATGTGAATCGGTGTCTGAAGAATCTCCGTCATTCCATAAAATGTCATCTTCGCTTCAGTGCAAAGCGTTGGAGATACCTGTTTTCTTGAAACTTTTTGAAATTATATCGCTTGTTATTAAATCCCAGCTTTTGTAATATCCAACTACACATTATTTCCAGGGATGGACACCTTACTTTTCACTGGCAGTTTTTTCTTTGTTCCCATTGACCATCCAATCTCTATATACTCGTCTTATATATTGTCTTTAAATAGTTTGTTAAACTGATATGTCCAACGGTTACAGAATCGATGCGAGTCCTTCTAATAGCGTGCTTCTAAAAAAAATTTTTTTAATAAAAATGTTAAAAAGGGTACAAGTTCCAATAAATTATATCACCGTTAATTTAAAAAAAAAAAAAAAATAGAATATCAGTTTAGTAGTTTTAGCGTTCTGATCCCGCCCGTTTTCAAAAACGCGATTGCGACTTTTATGCGAAGAAAATATTTTGACGATTTTTTCTGCTTCGAAACGGGGTGCGACTATTACGCGAGGGCGACTATTATGCGAGTAAACACGGTAATCAGTCTTTCAGAGGAGTGACTATTCACTCTTGCAAAAGGAGTGCGTTTTTTCACCCGATAGGAGTGAATAGTGGTGGAGCGTAGAATAAAAATTTTTGAATTCAAAATCGGCCCGGTGTGCGAAAGTTGCGTATTGTATTGCGTATTATGTAAAAAAAAATTCTGCCCCCGGAATTGATATCTTCATGCGCCCCAAGGGGCGCGAAATTCCCGAATTTTAGCTAAATTACGCTAATTTTCTTGAATTTTAATAGCTATTAAAAAATAATAATTTGCTATTGGCCCATTGTGGATACAATGGTATTATGTCCCCTTACCATATGCAAAAAGTTTCAAATCCCTTGAACATCATCTTCATGCGTCCCAAGGGGCGCAAAATCCCCGAATTTTGGCTAAATTACGCTAATTTTCCTGAATTTTAATAGCTATTTAAAAAAATTTATTTGTTATTGGCCCATTGTGGATACAATGCTATTATGTCCCCGTACCATATGCAAAATGTTTCAAATCCCTTGAACATCATCTTCATGCGCCCTAGCAGGGTTAAAACCTTATGAAATCTGACAAAATTTGACTTATTACAGGTTTACTTGAAGCTATTATTAAATAATAAAGATCAATATATACATAAATTTTTGACATTTTTATTAATTTCAACCACAATATGATATAATATATGTTCCTTTTCCATGTTTACATTTAACTCCTCAGTTTTAATAAGAAAATGATAATTATAATAGGTAAGAGTAATACGAGTTTTTAAATACTTACAGTTTGTACTTTGCAATCGCATTTTGTATCAAAAGTCTTTATTCTAGAACATGACTCAATTTGAGTCCCAATTTATCCTTCCCGTCTTTCATATCTAGATACAGATTCAAAGGGCTATATTACTAATTTAGCAGTTTTCTCAGTTACTTGTGTGTGACACGGCAATTTCAACAGGTTTAAAAGAATTTCAGTGCCCGCACCTAGTGCACCATTCTTGAACCTTTAAATTTCTTCTGACCCCAATCTTCTGGTAATTGGAGTCTCCATTCGCTTTTTCACATCTCTCTCTAATATTTGATTTCCATCAATTAAATTGACATAGTCTGCTGCTGCAAAATCTATTTTTGGAACCCTAAACTTCCTTTTATTCCTGTTTTGTAAGCGGTCTTCTCTGCTAGCTCTCATTGTTTTCTACTTTTATGCGTCTAAATACGAGTTCCCTACTGTGCTTCCTATCCTCTGCTAACATAGCAAGGAGTTTTACTCATGAGCGAAATGGTTGTTTTTCTGGATCAGAACGCCAATAATATCCCCCAAATCCGACTCCAGATACATGTAATTAATATAAACAGAACTTCAATATAAACAGAAACGGGCACTTGTAACAGTGATATGTGTTCTTCTTTTCTTAGGATGATTCGAAATAATTTCCTATTTTTTCTTGAAAAAACGCATTGTCTTTACGGTCATAAAAAAAAACATTGCAGTTAATAAAAAATTCCACTGTGATGATGACATATCCTGCCTTAACGTCCCACGTTCCCGTCTTACTTTATTTCAGAAGTATCAGCATCAGCATCGTGGATGATGTCAAAGCCAGCAGCAAAGTCGTCTACGAAACAGGAATTTCAGAAAGATTGCGGTTCCAAAAATAAATTCTGAAGCAAAAGACTGTGTCAATTGATGAGAATAAAAAAATAGAAAGGGATGGGAAAGGGTGAATGGAGACTACCCGCAAATTGGGGACAGAAGAAATTGAAAGGTTCAAGTATGGTGCACTAGGTGCAGGGATTAAACCCCTTTCAAGCCTGTTGAAATTGCCAAGTCACACACAAGCAACTGAGAGAACTGTTAAATTTGTAACAGAGGCCTCCGAAGCAGTATGTGGATATGAAAGAAGTGATGGATACATTCGAACTCAAATTGAGTCACGTTCGAGGAGAGAGACTTTTCATACAAGAAACACGATTACAATGTACAAGCTCAAAGTGTTCAAAAACTCATATTACTCCTACCTATTATAATTATTTGATGCTTATTAAAACTGAGGAGTTAAATAGAAATATGGAAAAGAAACATATATAGCCGAAATTAATAAAAATTTGTGTAAATATTGATTTTCATTATGTAACAGTATCTTCAAGCAAACCTAAAATAAGTCCAATTTTGTCAAATTGTATACTGTTTTAACCCTGTTTCGGCGCATGAATATGATGATGTAGGGATTTGAAACTTTTTACATATGGTAAGGGGACATAATAGCATTGTATCCACAATGGGCCAATAACAGATTAATTTTTTTTAATAGCTATTAAAATTCAGGAAATTTAGCGTAATTTAGCTAAAATTCGGAGATTTTGCGCCCCTTGGGGCGCATGAAGATGATGTTCAAGGGATTTGAAACTTTTTACATATGGTAAGGGGACATAATAGCATTGTATCCCGAGTGGGCCAATAACAAATAATTTTTTTTTAATAGCTATTAAAATTCAGGAAAATTAGCATAATTTATCTAAAATTCGAGGATTTCGCGCCCCTTGGGGCGCATGAAGATATCAATTCAGGGGGCGGAATTTTTTTTTACATAATAAGCAATATAATACGCAACTTTTGCACACCGGGCCGATTTTGAATTCAAAAATTTTTATTCTACGCTCCACCCTAGTGAATAGTCTTTCAAAGATTCAACTTTTCACTCCTCCAATTTTAGAGTGTAACGCATTTGATAACCCGATTTCTGCAATTACGTCAATAGCCGAAAAATTTTCCGATTTTTTTGTGCAGCCCTGTGTATGATCTATGGATTTGTACGTATACTACATAGCATATTAAAAGTTAGCTCAATGAAACGCATAGCACAGTTGAAAATTAACATTCAGAAATTTCTGCCATTAAACGGAAATGCAGCTACTTGAGATTTTTGTGTAACCCTGTATATGATCTATAGAATTTATACACAGCAAGTAATATAAAAAAATATATAGTTAAATTTTAAAATTCTTAATACAACTGAAAACGCACTTCAAGCAATTATTGTGTCCTGAAACTGAACGATAAATTATATGCAAACCAGATTCTACAGTAAAAGCTTTGCAGTACACCTTGGTATATATAAATTTCAAAGTATTTTAAATAGTTTAATATTATTAAAATACACCGCAAACGATTTTTCCCCATAGACCGTAATGTACTGGACTCCTTTCGGATATTCCTGTAAATGAACCGTAAATGATACATACTTCATTTTCAATAGCGAATATTACATCGTAGACCATACATAACATACATTACATATATACATACATTTCATGGCAATCTCACTGTATTTACGTGAATTACAGCACGGGCAGACAGACAAACCGAATCATAAACACTTTTCTACTATGTTGGAAAGTGTTTAAAAACGGTAATCAAAATTGCACGATACCAGAAGTAGTATAACAAAATTAATTTAATCAGTATTAGCTAATAATAATCTTAAAATGTAATAATATAATAATATACATTAGATTTTTCCAAGTTCTAGTAGAGAATGATATTTTCTTCAATAAATCAGTAATAATCTGTAATCTTCAATAAAACACGTATCTTTATCTGTGAAAATATAAATAGTGCAAATTTAATTTTAAATAATGTTTAAATAATATTCAAAATCGAAAAAAAATATACGAGTACACCACTCTAAGGAAAAGATGACTCTCTATCTATATTATAAAGGACAAACGTGTCCGTCGGTAACGCTGAGGCTTTTTAGGTTGGCATTACTTGACGATTAAATTTCACTTTTGCAATTTTCGCTACTGCAATTTTTATAACTTCTAAATATAGCACATTTTCAATTTTTACACCATCGCACAGTGGGACGTTTTGACGATCTAGGTGGGGCAAAATTATTTCGTTGAAGTTTAATTAGTTTTTGCTGATTTTTCGAATGTATCCCTAATAAAATAGCTAGTGAGAAATAATTGGTTCATTTAACAATAATGTTTCAAAATAAAAATATAATGAATTACAAAGAATGCGTTAAGCGTACTTATTTTACTGTTAAGTAAAAAACAATTTAACTCACACATGTAAGTTAACATTCATTTCTTGTTTTATTTTTGTCTACTGAGATTTGCTCTAGAAATTTGTGTAGTCATCCTGGAAAGTAAAAATTTTAAAATAAATTCATATAAAAAAATTAAGGTTTTGTGTTACTCTGTAAAATATTATAAATGCTACCTAAATTATTTTCGGTTGAAAAAATGCTGCTGTGTGAATAAATAACATATATAAATTTTATTCAACTTGAAATAAATTTCTACATATAGACGGTAATGTATCCCAATTTTTTCTGTGTCCCTGTGAAAGAAATATAACTTCTACGCACTTTGTTTTCAATTTAAAAAATGTTATTATGTATCTCAATAACCTATAATAATTTTGCTGAAATTTAATTCATTTGAAATTTTTGTTAAGATTCTGCCTTTTAGCAACAGTCTTTCCGCGATCTTTTGTGTGGCCCTGTAAAAAATGCATAATTTCTACGTTCGTCAAATTATAATTTAATAATATTGTCAAAAAACACATGTAGGCAAAGCTTCAGCTCAATTAGATAATTGAAAGTGGTTTAAAATTGTCTTGCAAGATTTGAACTAGTTTTTATGTGACTCTGTAAAAAAAGCGTAACTGCTAAGTTCCATTAATTATAATAATATTGCTTAGTCATCAGAACTACATATCCTGAGAAAAGTTTCAGCTCAATCAGATTATTGAAATTGGTTTAAAATTAACTTGCAAGTTTTAATCTAAATTTTTGTGAATCCCTGTAGAAACAGTATCCTAAACAAACTTCTATGTTCTTTAAATTATAATAATATTGTATTGCCATTCAAATTACATATGCATTCATTATTTCGGCTCAATTGGATAATTAAAGGTGATTTAAATTTGACTTGCAAGATTTGAACTAAACATACATACACGCACTGCAAGCTAATATGATGCTTGTTTATTAATAAAAACTTAAAGATCTGCAGACATCTGCAGGAGATTTTTTAAGTTTCCAATACTTTAGGAAGGGCACTTTGATTTAAAATAATGCTTATTGCTGAATTATGCTGAATAATTTGTTAAAAGTCAAGATGAAATTTGTAAACAACATCAAGGATCATCCAGAATTAGAACCTTTGAAAAAAGCGGTTAAGCGGTTTTAATATCGCTTATTTTCAAACAAAAATTAGTTAAATCTGACCTTGACAAACCTGTGACATATGTGCAGCAAACTCGTGCATTCAAATAAAACAGAGTAGTCACGACGTGCTTTCAAACTTAGAGGAAGCTAGTGCAACTTTTGAAATTCCCTCAAACCAACTGCGCAAATGCCTTCTTCACTGTCATAATTAATCAACACCTCGGATTTTTCCCACAAAACTCGTACGGATCTTGAAAATACGGACATTTTGTCCACCTAGATCAGCAAAACGCCCCACTGTGCGTGATATAGGTTAACCCTTTAAGCTCTGGTGGGTGAATTTCTTCAAAATATCCAAATGTCACATTGGCACCAGTATTTTGCAAACAAAGAAATCGGTTTATTATATACACGAAAAAAAATGCATTAATTTATTTTCTAATAAATTTGGTCGAATATTCCGGTGCCATTGTGACATTTGGAGATTAAAATTAACCCTTTGCGCTCGGCGTCTCTTACACAAATTTTATTCGATCGGCACCACTTTTTTAAAAGAAGTTTCGTTCAAGTAGACAATTTCAAAGATGCTCTGATTAAATAAGGTACATTTTATTTTCCTTTATTACTGGTGCCAAAAACAAATTTTGCAAAGAAAGATTATGTCTCCGCAGCGGAGCCCTCGAGTGCAAAAGGTTAAGTGCGAAGAAATTCGCCTACCAGAGCTCAAAGTGTTAAATAAATGTACTTTCAGAAGCAATTTATTTGAAAACTTTATCACAATTTACTCATTTATCGTTGTTTTCTAAATAATTTTCCTGTTTTAATTTTTTAAATATATCTCTATCACATACAGAATTTTCTTGTATGATTTTTTTAAATCTATCTCCATCGCATACAGCATCCATTACGGAAGAATAATACCGCACTTAAAACAATATAAACAGCATTTGTCACCCGCTAATTTTCCATAACGAAGTTAAAATTTAATAAATAAATAAGTAATATAAAATAAAATAAAACACAAATTTAACATTATGTAGTTGAACAATTTCAAATTTTGCACCGCCAAATAGGAAAATATATATTTTCAAATATAGCTTGTTTGAAATTGCATCTCAGTTTGCTGATTGTTTATGGTTTTTAAAATGATTTTACAGCACGAATTATTTTTTAATCTATCTCTATCGAGTACAGCCTAATTACGAAAGATTCATTTGCATTTAAAACAATATAAATAATTCAGCATTTGTTTTCAGCTGATATTCCAGAACAAAATTAGAAATTCATCAATAAACAAATAAATAATATAGTAAAAATAAAAGTAAAATTTAACTAACATGTAATGGAACTATGCGCTTAAACCACTGAAATAATCAGAATCAAAAAGGCTGCAGTAAGAAGAAAAAATTTGGCGGTTAACTTCTGGCATGGACGCTAGTACGAAAACAACACTTTTAATAATTTGGAAACTTTATTTGCATACATGATTGATATTTTTGTTACAGAAATGCTTTTTTTGGCGTTGTTAAAAGACAAATTAAAAAAACATATTACATGTAAAATATTAATTACAATTAGAAAAACATGGGTTTCGCCTATGTCCTATAAACCGATAAACCCGGGTTAAATCCCCTTGTATTTATAAAGAACTCTTGACTCTATAAAGAAAATGGTATTTAGGATGTTTTAAAATAATTTTAAATTAATCTATAATAGCCCAAGTCATGTGACTGTTATAAACAGTTATGTGCTGACCGCTTCGATTTTCATATGCCGGATGGCCATTTTTGCTAAAAACTAATTTTTCAAATAAAATTTCATAAAAGTTAGATTTTTAGAAAGATCGTTCAAACAAACTAATTTTTGAGAGATGAGTTCCATTCAAATATGTATATATTCTGAGATAACTTCAGTTTAATTAATGTTTACTGGGCAATATCTCATTTCATCAAAGTAAAAAAAAAAAAAAAGAAAGAAAGAAAGAAACAGGACATTCGTTCGTCGAAAGCGATAAAAATATTAAACCATGAATATAATCATTCCCAAAGAAAGTTCTCCAGCGATGAATTTGCCAGCGCAAAAATAATTCACGCCTGTACGCCAATCAAAGTTTATCATCATTCTGTTAGATGAAGTACTGCTGTTAGATGTTGTACAACTGCTGTACAACTCAACTTCCCTTACGATATTTTCTTGACAAAATGAAATGTACACAAGCGCAACCCATACCATAATATTTAGTGAATCAAATTTCAAAACGCATCGTCAGTTTATGTGGTATACGTATTACCCGTGCCAGGAACATAGATCACCGGAAATTATTGTTAATTGCCAATTATATTTACCATTGTCAATAGCCAATCACATTCAAAACAGTAATTTAATACATATTTATTAAATATACATCATATAATTAAAAATGGTAAATAATATAGAAGCAAACTAAAATAATGCAAAACAATAATTTAGTATACATTTATTAAACCCACTAGCTAACTTGCCCGGCGTTGCCCGGATACGTCAAAAAACAGCACGAATTGCGAAAAAGCTCTGAAAATCACAATAAGATATCGCGAAAAAATTTTTAATCGCTGCACAAATTTCGAAAAGAGAAAAATATATATATATTGTGTTCGAAGATTGAAAGTTGATTCCTTTTACTAATGTGGAAAAATGGTAGGAAATCGCTGAAATACTCTAAAAATCACATACAAAATTCCCGAAAAATTCGAAAATTGCTATACGAAATCCGAATAAACTTTATTGAAATGAGGGCAGAAATTACTTTACTATTATAGGTCAAAAATGGAATGTCAAAAAATTGCAGCAGATCGCGAAGAAACGTAAAAATCGAATTAAAAATCACAAAAAGTTCAAAAATCACGAAAGTCAAAATTTACTATAATTGGATAAAAGTTTCAAATCTAATTCTTTTCACCTGCGGGCTCTCTTTAAATTTATGTTTGGGAAAACATGCTAAGAATTGTATCATGTTACTTTTATTCATAATTTAATTTACTTGGGTTCCCTTAAATATAATTAATATAACCCCTTAAGTTAATATTAGTTTTGTTGTATTAAGATATCTCAATTTGTTGATTTTCTGTAAGCAAGTAATCCCTATTGGTTTACAATGGAAGTCTGTGGGAATTTGGCGAAATATTACAGATATCGTCAAGTTGGCGGTATTTGGCGACAGAACTGTGTCCCCCCCCCCCTAACGGTAATGCCCTTATAGGTATGGAGATGCATTAAATGCTGTTCAATAATCGCTGTACGAATTCCAAATAAACTTTTTTGAAAAGGGAACAAAATTGACTATATTAGGTTAAAAGAAAGAAACCGTATTATTTTCACTAATGTGAAAAAAATTGCCTCAAAATTTAAAAATAGCATGAAAAATCTAATCAAAAATTCGAAAATCGGGCTTCGAGGTACAGAACTTCATATATAGACGTACCTTTTCCCCAAATTTTGTAGCTCTACGTGCAACGGTCTCTTCAAAACACCGTCGACACACTCACACACAAACTTCTTTCCTTATTATTATAGACTAGAAAGGTAGCTCGTCAAAAATGACGGAAAATTAGATATAACGATATATACAAATCATGCGCAAGAATATGAATTTTTTTCGCTTGTCATACAGTGAAAGATGAAAATAACACATTTTAAGAACGAAACACATTTATGAAAAACTATGTACAGTAGAAGACCACTAATCCGCGCAGTTTGGTTCCAAGTATTGTGCAGATTTGAGGCTTTTTGCGGTCATGTCTATTCAATCTTTGTTTACATTTTTTTTATTATTATTATTATTCATATATTGGACAATTTAGATTGTTAATTCTTAAAAATAAATAAACTACACACTTAAACATATAAGTAAGATAAAAACTATTAAACTACCATATACGATTTAATGCAATTGTATAATACGCGCGTGCTTCACGCTCTTGGTTATCACGTTGGCGAAATTGGCTGCAACTTGTCATAAGCATAATTGTGTGGCCCGATATAACAAAGAAGTAACTAGTTTTTAATAAAATTCTAAAAAAAAGTAACTACCGCTGTCACCGCCGCCGCCGCCGCCGCCGCCGCCGGTTTTGATTTTTTTGTGACCGGAGGTCTTTCTTCGTTAATATTAAGAAAAATAATGCATACAAAAATATGAAAATCGGTAGTATTATACAGAAATGTTTGATAAACACACTGATGCAGACAGTTTTCAAATCGAAGAATTATTTTAAGAGATATTTAATGCTAAAGTTAGACGAAATCGTTCCACTAAAAAAGTTTTATAGTAGCAAAAACTATACATCGGAATTTAATAATTTTTAGTTCATTTTATACGTTATAATTTCCCGGTGTGCAGAATTGATTTATTTTTTTAGTTTGACTCATTTTTCGAGGTTTTATATCTATTTTAAATTCAAATTTTCAGCATTTCTAGAGATATTTTTTACAGATTTCAGAAAATCGTACTAATTTAAACTGTTGCCAACAATATAAAAAGCGCAAGCAATAATGTTTGCTTCAAATTAAAAATTTATTTACACGTGACTATTATTAACAGGAAAAAAACTTTCAAATTAGAATTAAATAATTACGTATAAAAAGCAGGAACTTATTAAAAATTACGTCATAAAAAGTATACACGTGAATTTTAAAAGGAGAAAGGATATTGTAAAATAATAAGTTCATTAACATGCGTTAGAAGTCTTAGGAGAAATTACGTCATTTTTACGTCACATTATAGTTATTACATAAAATGAACACAAAATAATATTGCAAAAAAGTTTAAATTTAGAAATTGCGCTAGACATTTATTTGATATTTTGAGAATTAATTTAAAATGTCTCATTTAAAATAACTTTCTTTTCGCTTTGTTAAAAAATACCGGGAGACAAAGACTCTCTTTACTTAATTCCTTTTATATTAGCTTATTTTGAAATGTTGTTACACGTGTATACGTCATCAAGTTATTTTTATTTCGACGTTTTATTTGTGTTTTTATTAATGTTGTACGAATTTATTTGTTCTTTCGTTATTTAAAATAAAAATTATATCAATTTGTATAATTTGGCGAGTGGTTTGGCGATTTATATAATTTGGCGAAATTGGTCGACAGGATAATCAAGTAGTACCGCAGCGGATTTGGCGTTAAAATTCCCCAATCAAAGAGAAATGAATAGAAATTCGTTTATAGGGAGATCGCCACTGTTTTTTAAATTATAATTCAATCTTTCGAAATCTTTTTAAAGCCGATCAAATTAGCGTGCATTTAGAGTCTGCGGTGTCTGGAAGGGGGTTGGCGAGCGTAGCTCGTAGGGGGCCGAGCCCCCTAGTTTAATAAAATTTCTGATATGAAGTATTTTTCTAAAGCTTGTGTAAAATTGCCGGCCGTTCTGATGTTATGTCAGTCCAAGGAATAATATTTGTACACTGAAGAGTTTCCATGTATGTGGAATTTAGAAAAATTTCCCCAAAAGAAAAGCCCTGAAATGGCATTGTAAATCAACTAATTTCAAAGTTTAATCGGGTCCTGGTGTTGCTAACTGAAATCTAATAAATGCAGTTATTTTAAATATTACCACATAATTAAACTGTTAAACATGCTCTTACTTCAAAGTTATTTTTTAGTATTAAGAAAAAAAAATATTTAAATTTTTCAAATCAAGCATTTATAATTTTTTTTTCATCCCTATAATATTACCTAAGTCATGTGACTGTTATCAACAGTTCCGGGTTGACCGCTTCCCTTTTTACATGCCAAACAGCCAATTTGGCAATTTAATGTTAGCCGGGCGCAGGTGATAAATCGCCAAATAGTGTTCCATCGCCATCCTATCATCAGTATTATAATAGTCGATCTCATGCCATTGTCATAAACAATTTTTCGCGAGGTAAATTAAAACAAAGCTTTGATGTTGAAATTAAATGTCATAGTTTAATAATATTGTGTATTACTTTTTTTATATATATAATACTTTTTTTTTATAATTTTAAGAAATTGGAAGAAAATTGAGAGTCATAAATTTTAAGTATTTCAGTTTTAAATTAAAGTTTTGTATTTAAATGAGTCAAAGTATTATATTTTAAGGGAAATTAATGAAATAAGAAAAAATACGACGGGTACAATGTTTGGCGATTTATCACCTGCACTCGGCTAACATAAAAATACGGAGTTCATGATTTCGGTATCGGAATCTTCCGATTTGGCGAAGGATTGAGCAAGTAAATTAAATTATGAATAAAAGTAACATGATACAATGCTTAGCATAGATTTAAAGGAGACCAAACTGGTCGCCAAGGCCGGCTAGTAATTAATAATTAAATAATGACAAAATAAGCTTTTGTTCTGAGCTCATAAATATGATAATTGATAAAATACGTTGGAAGGGATGAGTTCGAGACAGCTTTGTGCTAAGAACCCAGTTTAAATATTAAGTTATCGTATTAACTAGTTAAATAACAATAATGGAATATAAAACGAGTTTTCTTACCCTTCTGGTAAGCCCATGTAGAATTCTTTTCATCTTACGTGATTCACCTAAAAATATTTATTTGATTTTATTTGAACATAAGTGCTAATTGTGTGAGGGATATATCTTCGTCGAAGGGTCGTTTTTGCAAAAGGAAAAACTTTTAATTAACACACGCAATCTGGGTTAGATACTGGTTACACTGCAAAATAGAAGAAATAATATTAAATTAGTAACAAATATTGTTGGATATGAAATCCACGTAGGAGAAGTAACTCTCCTTTTAAACAATAGATTGCGCACACAAAATTTGTGCGCCCTGGCTTGACCACCGTCAGCCCTTCAAGTGAAGAAAATATGGGGCCCTTGAAAGTTACAGCAGAGTCAATAGCCCAGAATAAAGGTAAAAATGCTTAATCATCAAGTCTCTTTCTTTTTTATCAGGAATACATTTCGCTCTTAATTAAGAGTCAAGATTCCTTTAAATGTCTTTAGTGCTGCCATCTTACGCAGCATTTACAGAACGGTGTTTAAATGTCCAGTGCTTCGTAATCTTACGAAATCTTGCTCAGGAAGTGGCGACATATTTCAGCATATCTCACAAACAAAATAGAGTGTCACAAATAGATAGTTATGTTGCATAATGCCACAGGTAAATTGTCGTATTACACGCGAGGGGATGTTTGGCATAAAACACTAACGTGCCGAGATCCATCACCCCCGCTTTTTATGTCAAACCGACGAACGTAAAATATTTAACTTATTTCTCAAGCACTCGAAATGAGGCTTTGGTAACGGCTTGGTGAGGACGTCTTCTAACATTAATTTCGGTGAGCAATGAGTTATTTTGATTATGCCATTCTGGCATAGATGTCTGATATGGTGATACTTCACTTCCACATGTTTAGTTCTTGTTTGTGCTTTTTCGTTTTCAGTCAATCTTATAGCTGACAAATTATCTTCGTACAACGTCACAGGTAGTTGTTGACACAGTTCGAGATCATTTAATAAGTCTAATAACCACGCGATTTCTTGACCTGCATTAGAGGCAGCAATATATTCAGCCTCCGTGGACGAGAGTGCTGTGCAACTCTGTTTCCTCGATGACCATGCCAATATATTATTTCCTAATTTAAACAAGTTTCCAGTGGTTGACTCCCTGTCTATTCTATCATTGCCCTATCGTAGGGGTGCACAACCTTTTTAAGAGAAGGGCCACTTACAAAAATGTTTGGGTTGTCGAGGGCCACATCAGTAACACAGAGAAAATTATGGTAACACAGAGAAAACGGGGGGAGTAATAAGTCTTTATTCTTGATGAATAATTATTTTTTGTCGATAATAAAAATAAACAAACGTAAATAAATAACTGTATGAAAGAATGCAGGGCTTCTTCGCAACTGGATGAATAACCATTCAACACTTTATGAAGACTAACGGTTCCTTCTTGACAAATGGTAACTTAAAAAAAAATTACACAAAATTTCTAAATAATTGAACGTAATTGAAAATTTAAAAAAAATACTGCAGAATAACTTCATTTAAAATAAAAGGAAACTTATTTTTTAAATAACAAGACATGATGGACTAGTTATGCTATTGTTTCTGCGGACTGTTAACAAAACTCTTTTTTTTCCTTTTCTCAATCAAGTGCGACTGATTGACGAAATTCGCAATTTTTTATCAACGACCGATTGACAGATTTCGCGGTAATTTTCCATTGCTAAATGGCAAAATTTGCAATCTTTTCAAACAACCAATTTGCGATACCTGCGATAAATTGACGCAATTCGCGATTTTTTTCAGCGATAAATTTTCAAATTTCGCGATTTTTTTCCGCAACGGATCAATGAAAATTGCGATTTTCTCCCGCCCCGATCGAATTATTTCACGACTTTTTTGTTCTGCCATCGATCTTCGAAATTTGCAAGTTTTTTCCATGAACGATTGACAAAATTCGCGATTTTTTTTCATGAGTGATTGGCGAATTTTGCGATATTTTACGAAACAGCTTGACAATATTTGCAGTTTTTTTCCAGTGACCAATCGACGAAACGTGATTTTTTTCCTGATATGCATTGATGTAATTTGCGATTTTTTTCGCGTAATAAATTGGCGACAATCGCGATTTCTTTGAAGCGCACAATCGATGAAATTTGCGATTTTTTCCTGCGACCAATGGATTTCTATTTCATGATATTTTTTGGAACCGACACACAAATTTTGTAATTTTTTCCATGAGCTATTCACGAAATTCGCGAATTTTGGGGAAAATTCACGATTATTTTTCACGAGCGATTGACAAATTCCGCAATATTTTTGCGACCAATTGATAAAATTTGTAATTTTTTCTATCAATTGTCAAATTTGTGATTTTTTTTCCGCGACAGATTGACAAAATAGCGATTTTTCCCAGCCGATCAACGAAATTTGCAATTTTTGTACCTCATCGACAAAATTTGCGATTTTACTGTGCCCGATTAAATAAATTCGTGATTGTTAACTGACTCTGATGAAATTTGTAATTTTCCCCGCGGCGAATTGACGAAATTTGCGATTTTTCCGTAGCCAATCAAGAAAGTTTCCAATTTTTCCGCAGCTCCTGGATAAAATTCGCGATTTTTCCGCGTCCGATCAACGACATTCGCGATTCTTAATTGACTCTGAAGAAATTTGTAATTTTTACGCGACAAATTGATGAAATTCGACATTTTTTCTCTCAATAAAATGACGAAGCTCACGATTTTTCCGCAGCCGGTCAACAAAATTTGCAAATTTTCCGTACCTCATCGACAAAATTCGCGATTTTTCTGTGCCCGATTAAAGAAATTTGAGACTTTTCCGCGCCGAGTGGACAAAATTCGCGATTTTTTCTCTCGTGATCAACAAAATTCGAAAATTTTCCGCTCCCGATAAGCGAAATTTGCGATTCTTATCTGACTCTGACCTAATTTGTAATTTTTCCCGCGGCAAATTGACAAAATTCTGATTTTTTTCTCACGATCAACTAACAAAATTCGCGATTTTTAACGCGTCCGATCAACGAAATTCACGATTTTTATCTGACTCTGAAGAAATTTGCAATTTTTTCATCGGCAAATTGTCGAAATTCGATTCGATTTTTTCTCGCGATAAACTGACAAAACTCGAGATCTTTCTCCAATTGATCAACGAAATTTGAGATTTTTCTGCAACTCATCGATAAATTTCGCGATTTTTCCGAATTCGATCAACGAAATTTGCGATTCTTAATTGGCTCTGATGAAATTTGCTATTTCTACCCGGGGCAAATTGACGAAATTCGCAATTTTTTCCTGCGACATATGGACAAAAAATTGCAATTTTTCCTGTTATAAATTGACGAAATTGTGTCAAAAAAACGAAGAAATTATGTAAATTGGGATCGCGGGCCACAAGTTAACCCATGGCGGGCCACTTTTGGCCCGCGGACCACAGGTTGTGCATCCCTACCCTATCGGCTTTGCTATATGCTGTTAGGATTGGGGGTTTTGTTTTATCTATGACAAATTTCAGATCTTTGGTAGTAAGTGGATATCTAATTAACTTCTCAGTGACTTGCCAATCGACTTCCCTTGGGGATTCATTCCTCCTACCCAGGATATTAACGACTGATGCTATGTCGGGTCTAGTTAAAGTTGTAATCTATAGAAGCCCTCCTATAGCCTGTCTAAATTTTACATTGTTTCACATTAGTTTCCCGTTTGGATCCAGATTAAAGTAGTTAGTATTCATGGGTGTATATGCAGGCTTACCATTTAACAAATTGAATTTTTCTGCGATCTGTGTTATTTTGTGTTCCTGATCTAATTCTAGATTACCGTTTTCTGTTTCCTTTATATTTATTCCTAGATATTGTGTAACTTGACCTAAATTTTTGATTTCATATTGCTTTGACAATTCAGTGTATATTTCGTGTATGTCTGTTTTATCCCCCGCGACTAAGATGTCATCAACATATACGATTATGTATGAGATTTTTCCATTTTGGACCCTTTTGTACAGACATTTGTCTGATGCGCATTCTACGAAATTTAGTTCTCTTAGCGATTTACTGATTTTTTGGTTCCACACCCTAGCTGCCTGCATAAGGCCGTAAATTACTTTGTTTAAACTACACACTTTGTCTTCTTCCCCTTTTGTTATGTATCCCTCTGGCTGATGCATATAAACTTCCTCTTCCAAGTCGCCATGTAAGAAAGCAGTTTTGACGTCTAGGTGGGTTATTTTAAGGTCTTTGTACACCGCTGCGTTTAAGAACGCTCGTAGGGTGGTATGAGCAACAACGGGTGCGTAGGTTTCACCAAAATCGCTTCCATATTTTTGAGAATATCCCTTAGTGACCAATCTAGCTTTATATCGCTCTATTGACCCGTTGGCTTTTTGCCTTGAACGTCCACGTACAACCTATGACGCGCTTTCCCGGGATAGATTTTATTAGTCTCCAAGTGTTATTTTGTTTTAGAGATTCTATTTCCTCACTAGTAGCTTTTAGCCATTTATTTTTGGTTTCCGCGTCATTGATGTTTTGTAAGTCTGTCCATGACTTTGGTTCCTGAATTTGGCACAGATTTGCGCTTATACCAAAACGGTTAGATGATACACCGCGATTTTGTCTTTGCGATCTTCTAGGTTCAGGGGATTTGTCGGTAGGGGTGTTAATTCGATCATCATCATGTTGTTCTAGATCAATTTCGATATTATCTGTTATTATAGCTTGTACGGTATTATTATAGTTTGTTCGTTGTTTTGATTTTCTTTGGCGGGTTTAATTTCGTCATCATTTATTCCTTCTTCAAAGAATTTTACGGTTCTAGATATCATAATTTTGTTTTCACTTGTATATATCCTATAGCCCTTGCTCCTGAAATCGTATCCCAACATTATTCCCTCGATGGCTTTCTCATCTAACTTACCCCTTCTAGATTTGTCGATATAGGCAAATGTCTTACATCCGAATGTTTAAAAGTTCGAGAGATCAGGTTTTCTTTTATGCCAAAGTTCATAGGGTGCCATGTTATTTTCGTTAGCTTTTGTTGGTAGTCGGTTAATCAGATAGGTGGCGGACATGACCGCTTCCCCCCAAAATTGTTTAGATAACTTAGCGTCTGACAACATGGTTCTAGCCATTTCCACTATCGTTCTATTCTTTCTCTCTGAGACGCCATTCTGATGTCTACAATAGGGAAAACTTAATTGACGCTCTATCGCATTTTCGATCAGGCAGTTTTCGAATTCATCACTGATATTTTCTTTTGCATTATCAGATCTTATTGATTTTATCAACTTGCCAAATTTATTTTTTGTTAGCGCTATGTATTCCTTCGATTTGATAACGGCTTCCGATTTATGCGCGATTAAGTATGTTATTGTATACCTGCTATAATCATCCGTGAATGTTATGAAGTATCTTTTCCCTCCTATCGTTTCTGTTTGCATGGGGCCACAATGTCGGAATGTGCAAGGGTACCGATTTCTTTGCTTCTGTTTGTGGCTACTTTAGGGTAGCACAGAACGGAAAGTTTCCCTTCAATGTACTTGGTGCATCGCGTGTCGTGTTTACAATTATTAATTGTTATCCCATCGGCTAATTTATGGTTAACTAGATATTTAATATCATCAAAATTTTTGTGTCCGAGTCTTCGGTGCCACATTGATATACAGTTTGTATTGTTACAGAAAGTTTGAGTACTTAATACTTATAGTATAACCGTAATCATCTTCAGTGTTTAACACGTAAAGATTATCGTTTAATTTAGCTGTCAAGATTATATTATCATCTTTGACAAATAAGCATGCATTTTTCTCGAAAATTACCTTTATGTTATTTTCAGTGGCTTTCTTAACTGACAATAAATTGCTTTTTAGTTCTGGGCAATACAGTACATCTTTTAGTGTAATGTAGTGGTTTTTATCTGTTTTTAGTTTTACATCGCCCATACCTTGCGAATTAAGCCTTTTGTTCATTAGTGATTGTTATATTCCCAAAGTTGCCGGCTGTGAATGTAGCAAAATTTGTTTTTGCGGATGTAACATGCCTGGTACAACCGGAGTCAATTATGTACGTATTTGAATTTGTTGTTTGTGTCTGGTTAATTTTTATTGACTCAATTTCAAAATTATTTTCCACTGGGAAGGGAAGAATGATCGATTTGTTGACCTCATCTTCTATATTTGTTTTGCTATTAAAGCAAAAATTCGAGGAGTCGGTTTTGCAACCATTATATTGATTTTTGGGGTTTCCCGAATTGGCTTTAAAGTTGGCATTGTTGTTGGAGAATTTATTCTTGTTATTATTTTCATCTTTTTGGTAGTTATTTTTCTGTTTATTTTTTAATTTGTAGCATTCTGAACTGACGTGTCCTTCTCGTTGGCAGAAGTGGCAATATTTTTTACTTCCTTTATTTACTATTTTGTACGCAGTGTCCTTTGGACGTGTATTAGTGTTCTTGTTTTCATTTCTATGCGAATATTCATCAATTAATTTGTTTTTCACAAATTCAAGGTCTAAGTCCTTTTCGTCTCTAGCCTCCATACTTGTTATGAGAGGAGAGTAAGGCTGAGGCAATCTGCAAAGCATGAGTGCCACTATGTGTGAATCATTTATTAGCTCTAATAGCAGAGAGTTTATCGCGCATCGTTAAAATGTTGTTGATATGCGAATTTAGATCTCCACCCTCATTTAACCTTTGGGAGTAAAGTTTCCTCAAGAGGAATAACTTTGACGATAAATTCGCCCTTTGGTGAACATTTTTCAGTTTCTCCCATATTTGTTTAGGGCATGTAAGGTTTCGAATGTGTACAATTTGTGTGTCGTCAATGCACAAACAAATGATGGCTTTCGCCTTAGCAGCATTTTTTGTGTAACTATCATCGGGTGTGCTATGGGAAGATTCTTTTACGTACTTAAATAAATCATCTTTAATTAATAAATTTTCTAACTTAAAACACCAATGATTATAATTACTATCATTTAATTTTTCAACTGCAGTAGTTTCTTTTGAAGCAGCCATTGCGTGTTATTCAAGTATTATATATTATTTGATAATATATATTTCATATAAAATAGTTCAGTGTTTTATATAAGAAGTTTTATAATTTTCTTAATTTCTTAGTATATATATAAGCGTAATCAATCATGTATTCATAATAATCAATGATATATTCATATAACACTTTTTATGATATTATATGTATCAGTTTTATCATATAACACCTTTTTGTGATATTATATATATCATATATATCGGTTTTAATATTTATGAACAGTATCAATTTTCAAAACAGTATCGATTTTCATTTATGCACATTTATTTTCATATATATATTTCAATAATCATCATTTCATATCTCATATGTTATATGTCCATCTTTTTTCCATTTTATCACAATCAAATAAATAAATTTTATTACTGGGTTTTATTTATTTATTTATTTATTTATTTTCCCCTTCTTATCAGAACTCATAATCTGATAAAATACGTTGGAAGGGGTGAGTTCGAGACAGCTTTGTGCTGAGAACCCAGTTTAAATATTAAGTTATCGTATTAACTAGTTAAATAACAATTATGAAATATAAAATGAGTTTTCTTACCTTTCTGTAATCCCATGTAGAATTCTTTTCATCTTACGTGATTCACCTAAAAATATTTATTTGATTTTATTTGAACATAAGTGCTAATCGTGTGAAGGATATATCTTCATCGAAGGGTCGTTTTTACAAAAGGAAAAACTTTTAGTTAACACACGCAATCTGGGTTAGATACTGATTACACTGCAAAACAGAAGAAATAATATTAAATTAGTAGCAAATATTGTTGGATAGAAAATCCACGTAGGAGAAGTAACTCTCCTTTTAAACATTAGATTGCGCACACAAAATTTGTGCGCCCTGGCTGGACCACCGTCAGCCGTTCAAGTGAAGAAAAAACTGGGGCCCTTCAAAGCTACAGCAGAGTCAATTGTCCAGAACAAAGGTAAAAATACTTAATCATCAAGTCTCTTTCTTTTCTATCAGGAACACATTTCAGTCTTAATTAAGAGTCAAGGTTCTTTTAAATGTCTTTAGTGCTGCCATCTCACGCACCATTTACAAAACGGTATTTAAATGTCCAGTCCTTCGTAATCTTACGAAATCTTGCTCAGGAAGTGGCGACATCTTTCAGCATATCTCACAAACAAAATAGAGTGTCACAAATAGATAGTTATGTTGCATAATGCCACAGGTAAATTGTCGTGTTACACGCGAGGGGATGTTTGGCATAAAACACTAACGTGCCGAGACTTTTTCCATCAATAATAATGTAATGCCGCTAAGAGAAATTTCAAAATAAAATCTTAGTGAATTCAAAAAAAAAAAAAAAAAAAGATAGTGTCACTTTTTTACCTACTATGACGTCATACGAATATTGTCCATTAATTTTGGAGAACATATTTTGTGAATGATTACCTCTATGGTTTAATATTTTTTACAGTTTATGATGAATGAATCTCTTGTGTTTGTTTAGGTTTATGGAATGAGATATTAAGCTGTTAACTTAATTTCAACTGAAATTATCGTACGATATATGTATTTTTGGTAACTACTTAGTTATCCCGTCGACCAAAAATCTATCACCAAACTATAAGATTTAATGCCAATAATGATTGATCATAAATGTCACATTCACTTGACAAGTTACACGTCTTTACGTCATCAAGGGATTTTTATTTCGACGTTTTATTTGTATTCTTATTAATGTTATACTAATTTATTTGTTTTTTCGTTATTTAAAATAAAAATTATGTCAATTTGTATAGTTTGGCGAGTGGTTTGACGATTTATATAATTTGGCGAAATTGGTCGACGGGATAATTAAGTAGTACCCTATTTTTTAATCGAAATTAATAACAATACTTTGACCTTGAAATAAAATGTTTTAGTTTATATAATTGGTTATTTCTATTAATTATTTATTTAGATACTTTTCCATTATTCGGCGGAATTCGAGCTTCAGAAAGTGAGATATGGGCACAGATGTCAAATACGCACAATATTTGCGCGATTTTTCCTGACGCCAATTTGGCGAAAACATCAACACCATAAACAACAATACCCGGGTTACAATATCAAGCAAAATAACGACATTTTGGCGCCAGTTAACTATGTTTCGTATATGACATTGGCGTCAGAAACAAATCCTGCCAATATGGTGCGTATATGACACCTATGCCGAGATATGTTGCCAAAATGGTCCTACTTGGTTATCCCGTCGACCAAAAATCTACCGCCAAACTATAAGATTAAATGCCAACAATGGTTGATGATAAATATCACACTCGCTTGACTTTAAGCTAGTTACACGTGTTTACGTCATCAAAAGATTTTTATTTCAACGTTTTATTTGTATTTTTGGTACTACTTAGTTATCCCGTCGATCAATTTCGCCAAATTATATAAATCGCCAAACCACTCACCAAATAATACAAATTGGCAGTTTTTATTTTAAATAACGAAAGAACAAATAAATTATTGTAACATTAATAAAAATACAAATGAAACGTCGAAATAAAAATCGCTTGATGACATTAACACATGTAACTTGCTTAAAGTCAAGTGAATGTGTCATTTACGATCAACCATTATTGGCATTTAATCTTACAGTTGGGCGATAGAGTTTTGGTCGACGGGATAACTAAGTAGTACCAGTAATAATAAATACATATATAAACAAAAATAAAAGTTCATCAGGTTTGTTTTCATAGCTGTTTATATATTTTGGCGGTATTACTTAGTTATCTTGTCGACCAATTTCGCAAAATTATATAAATTGCCAAATTATACAAATTTACATAATTTTTATTTTAAATAACGAAGGAACAAATACATTAGTATAACATTAATAAAAATACGGTACTACTTAGTTATCCCGTAGACCAATTTCACCAAATTATATAAATCGCCAAAGCACTAGCCAAATTATATAAATAGAGATAATTTATATTTTAAATAACGAAAGAACAAATAAATTAGAATAACATTAATAAAAATACAAATAAAATGTCGAAATAAAAATCACTTGATGACGTAAACACTTGTAACTTGCTTAAAGCCAAGTGATTGTGACCATTTACGATCAACCATTATTGGCATTTAATCTTATAGTTTGGCGATAGATTTTTAGTCGACGGGATAACTTGTTTTTTGGCCTCATATATAACAACTTATTTTTGTTGCCAAATTTGGCGATATTTTGCCAAGTTGGTCAAACTTTGGCACTATTGTATTAAACCCAGCAATTAGCATTTTTCAATGATTACTCATTCGATGAAGCGGTCCAACCGGAATTGTGAGGGACACACAGAGACTTGTATTTTATATAAATAGATAACAAAAGTGAATGATCGAAACGTCATTTTCACTTGACGTCAGATTCGCTACACGCGTTTGTTACGTCATGAAGCGATTTTTAATTCGACGTTTATCTATATTTTTGATGACTAGCCGCCCTTGGTGACCAGTTTGGTCTCCCTTAAAATATATGTTTGAGAAAGCATGCTAAGCATTGTATCATATTACTTTTATTAATAATTTAATTTACTTGCACTCCCTTAATTATAATTAATATAGGGACAGACGATATATACGCACCATATTGGCGCGATTTTTTTCTGACGCCAATTTGGCAAAAACATAAACAGCATAAACAACAACATCCGAGTTACTATATCAAGCAAAATATCAACATTTTGGCGCCAGTTAAGTACCCGTTGCGTATATGACATTGGCGTCAGAAAAAAAATCGCGCCAATATGGTGCGTATATGATATCTGTGCCTTAATATAATCCCTTAAGTTAATATTAGTTTTTGTTGAATTAAAATATCTCAATTTTTTGATTTTCTGTAAGCAAGTAAACACTATTGGTTTACAATGGAAGTCTATAGGAATTTGGTGAGATATTAGAGATATCACAAAGCTGGCGTCACTTTTGGCAACTAATTTCGGTCGCCAAATTTGGCGATATATGAGCAAGTTGGCGACAAACTTGGCGGCATTTGGCGACAGAACAGGGTACCCCTATGGTAACCCCCTTATAGGTATGAAGATGCATTAAATGCTGTTCAATAACCAATGAGGTGCGTTTCATCAAAGCATTCGGGAGTTGAAATTAAACAATTAACAAATAATCGCGATTTCTGTGAACGTACGATAGCGTAATACATATATAGATGTTTTACTGATTTATTATTTTTTTCGTTAGTTAAAATTATAATTACGTCATTAAACGTTAACGCCGTGATCGTGATATTAAAAGAGAAGAAGTATTGAAAAAATGTGGTGATGCATTCGTACAATAGATCAGTTTCAACCGTTTCAACTGATGACATCCACAGGGCTGTCACCATGCGACTATTTTTTAATGCTATTTCGCACCACTTTTTCATAACAAAAACCTTTTACATACGCTTTGGCAGGATTTGCAAGAGACACTACAAAATGTATTTATATAAATGTTGTGATATAATAATTAATCAGAGTCCGATGAAAAACATCACAAGCCTTTATTACTAAAGAGTACGCATATTACACACATACGCTAACATAACATAGAATAGAAAGCATCGAGAAAAACTATCTTAAAACTAAAAACAACAATACTGTAGCCACTTACAAGAATATAATTTATTATAAGGTTATAAGTACAGTTAATGTGCGATTACATTCTCAACACCTCCCCTTAATCTTACATAATGCAACACCTATACCTTAAGGGGTCTCAGGACTCTTAAAGCTTCAAAATTTCCAAAATTTTAATAATTGTATATGTTAAATTCTTATCTTTTCTGAGCATTTTGATACAATTATTTCCTTGAAAATCTCATTAGAATCGATGTTATGGCTTTTAGAATTATACCTACTAAATAGCTGAAGCAGCGTTTCCGAAACTTTGAAGTCATTTTTCTCCAAATGACGATTTTAGGCATAACGCGCAGGATATCTCAAAAACATCTGAATATTTTATCATGCAATTTCCAAAACATACGTTTCATGTTAGTCTGTATAAACTAAACCTCAAATTTCCTTTTTATATTTGAAAAAAAATAATTTTTTAGGTGATTATACTGTTGAAATTTTCTAAATTTTGCATTAGCTAAATACAACTTTGTATTAAAATTATAAAAATTATTTAAATACAAATTTATTTAGGTTCAGAGTAATTATTACAATCTAAAGTATAATTAGACACAAAAAATGTCATTTTTATTCCAAAATTTATTGTGTAATCCTGCGCGTAAGCTGTTATACCAATTTTCCGCTCGACAAATGTCTAACATTTTGGAGCCCCCTATAAATACTATTTCGGCATCTTGCAACTTTTTAAATACATGAAATGAAAGCACGCACTCACATCTTTCATTGCAATAAAAATTGTATTTTAAAATCATATAGATTTTAATATATTAAATGTTGAAAATGGTCTCTTTTTTTTCCTTTTTCTTCAATTTTAAGAGTCCTGAGACCCCTTAAGTTACATAACCTAGGCTTAGGCAAACTTTCAGTAAAAATATCGCCCAACTGATTTTCACTAGTTATATATGAGATGAGCGTTATACAAATTCAAAATTTCTCGAATATACTTTAACTTGATGTCTAAATGCTTTAGCCTACCACAATTATTTTCGTTAAGTACTACTTTAATAACTGACTGATTATCCTCAAAAATATTTACATTTACCTTTGTCATAGCTGACAACTTTTACGCTTTCTTCCTAACACTAAATTTTTTATAGTAATTCTTACCTTATTTAATGGTCGAAATCTCACGATTAAACAAGACGATATTTACTAAATTTTAGTGGTAGCAAAAAAGCGTAAAAGTTGGTAGCCATGCCTTTGTACACATCAAAATTTCTTTAGTTACATCATGCAAAGGAATCAGATCCTGTATCGCCTTTGCGAAGGCTAAAATCTCTGCCTCAGTTGATGATAATGCAATAGAAGTTTGCTTCTTGACACTCCAAGCTACAGGACAGTTATTAAACATAATGACATAACCTGAAACACATTTTCTATCTCTTGCATCAGATCCCCAATCTCCATCTACAAAACAAGAAATAATAGGATCATCAATATTAGATTTTTGAAACACTAATTTGAATTCAGCAGTTCATTTCAAATAACGCAATATTCTCTTTCGGCCAGGCCATGCAGAAACAGATGGCAGTTCTTGCAGTTGACTCAGACAGTTCACAGAATATAGTATGCCGGGACGAGTTGTCATGGATAAATACAACAAAGCACCAACAAGTTCACGATAAGGACCAAGAAATGTCTCACCTTTATCAAAAATGTTGATTTTGGAGCAAGTGGTGTATCACAAGGTTTGCAGTCAGACATTCTGAACTTTTCTAGACGTCTTTTCACATATGCTCCTTGACTTAAATAGAGACGATCAGGTAAACAATCTAAGCATATTCCAAGAAATTCAGTGGCATCTTCTGCTTTAGACATTTCAAACTCACTTTTGAGTAGATCAGTTACAATATTTACTTCTGATTGATTATTGCCTGCAATTAGTAGATCATCAACACATAACACCAATATAATGTCACTATTGTTAGTATGTTTCACAAAAATACAATTTTCATTACCAAGTTGCTGAAAATTTAGTTGAAATAGCTAAATCTTCGAAACCATTGCCTAGGAGCTTGTTTCAGCCCATATAAACTTTTAAAAAGTTTACAAAACATCACCACTATTGTCATTATATCCTATTGGGTGCTCCATGAAAATAGTTTCAACCAACTCACCATTTAAAAAGGCTGTTTTCACATCTAATACAAAAAATTTTAACTCTTTCTGAAGAATAACAGCAAGTACTAATCGAAGTGATGGCATATTTATGACAGGTGCATAGGCTTCACAGTAGTCAACACCTTCTCTTTGAAGAAAACTTCTAGCCACTAGCCGTGCTCTACAAACACCATCTCTTTTTCTTCTTAGTATCCACTTGTAGGATATTGCCTTTTCATTTTTTGGCAGGTCTACCATTTTCCAAACTCTATTTTTGTTCAATGAGTCGATTTCATCATCCATTGCTTTTCTCCAAGATTTTTGCTCTTCCGCAGTCAATTTTTCTAAATCTTCATAGGAGACTGAACACAAGCGTGCAGTAAAGGCTTCGTAAACATAGTAATCATCCAGCGTAGCAGGTAATTTTAGATTCCTCGTTGGTCTTATACTTTCTACTTCTTTTCCTACCGAAGTATCAATTTCATGCATTGCTGATTCATCTTTCTCATGATCATCATCATCTACATTAGTTTCATCACGAACTGTACCTCTAATGTACACTTTCTTTTCTTCATTGAATTTCACATTATGAGAAATTACAATTCGTTTAGTAGTTGGAGAGCATCGCATCCAAACACTTTGATCACATCAAGATCAGATATTCAAACGGGATGCAGTTCTGTGTACTCTGAAAAGGTATTATATTCTTCAAATAGGCAGCTGTTTGAACAGAATAACCCCAAAAAGGTTTTGGGAAGTTTTGCGTCATATATCAGAGCACGAGCTTTTTCCAGCAAGTACCTATTAGCTCTTTCGGTAATTCCATTCAGAGAGGAAGTATAAGGTGGTGCTGGATCTGTTAGAATACCAGCTTTTCTGCAGCAACGTGCAAGTTCACCAGAAACGTATTCTTTAGCATTATCACATCTAATTTTGTGCATTCGACTATTTTGTTTAAAGAAAAAGTTTAAGATCTCTACTATATCGCTCTTGTTTCTCAATAGATGTATTTCACAAAATCTAGAATAGTCGTCTATTATTGTCACAAAGTACTACTTTTCTCCTGTAATGGTTGGGGGAACTATAGGGCCACAGATATCTGTATGAATCATTCTCATTGGAGTATTTTCATGCTGTCTTCCCTATGGGCTCATTTTATTGTTTAGCTGAAACTTATTCCTCACAAAAAGCTTCAGATATTGGAAGGCCCATTTCTTGAAGAACCTTATTTGACGAATGTCCTAACCGAAGATGCACAAACCTGCATCTTCATTAACAGAAAGTGCTACAGCCTTAACAGGTAAAAATTCACTAACATATTGCCCTTTATCATTTAATTCAGCAATTACAAAACAATCTTGACACTTTTTAACAATAGCTTTGTTGTCTTTGAAAATAACACTATAACCAGCAAATTGAATATTCTTGACATATATCAGTTCTCCATTCAGATTTGGCACAAACAATACATCTTTTAGAATAATTTCTCTCTCTTTCAATGTTCCAGAAGCGCTCCCTATACCAGTTATGGTTAGTTTATCATTTTTAGACGCACGTGCCGCCATTCCAGAAAATGGTTTTAAGTCACTGAACCACTCACGTTTACTACACATAAGTGACGTGGCTACAGAATCTTAGAGAAAATTATTTCCTTCAATTTTTCCGGCAGCAGAAGTGACTGCAGCTGATTCTGTCTTTGAATCCGTTTTCTGTTTAGCTCTACAATTTCTTTCAACATGACCACTACGTCTTCACTGATAACAGACAACTTTGTTTTTACAAATTTTGGCATAATGACCTTTCAATTTACACTGGTAACAAATAATATCTCATTTAGATACTATAAAAACAGTATTATCACAAGTAACAGAAATATTTTTACCAGAAGTACTTCCCTTGAGACTATTCTTATCTTGCATTAAAGCTTCTGCATTTACAAGTCTCTGAGTAGCGAAATCCAAACTCAGATTCTCATTTGGTTGATTTTCAATAGCAGCTTTAATAACATATAATTCAGAGGGAAGAGACATTAACAGGTACACGACGACACCAATATCTTTAATTTCTACTTCAGCAAGTCGCAAATCGTTCACAAGACCCATACCCATCAGTTCATCAATATGTTGTTGCATGGAACATTCTCGCCGTTTTTTCATAGTAGACACATACACAACTTCATCGTAACACTTTTTCATATGAGAATTTTATTAACTGCTCTGGTTTTCGCATAAGTTAATTTCAATTTCTTCCAAATCTGATGCGCATTTACCTCACTACCCATAGCAACCAGAACTGTATCATCTAACAAGGTAAGTAGAATAGCGTATGCTTTCTTTGCCTCCATTACGTCTTCTGATTTTGTATCATCTGCTTCCCTTTCTAAATATATATGCAAGTTTTATGCTTCAAATATTGCTTCAACAGACATCGACGCTACAAAGAAAAATTCTTTCCATCGAATGGCTCAGATCCCTATTTAATCACCAATGGCCGCCATGCTCACAAACTCAGAACAGTAATAAAAATAAATATTAACTCCCGTGTGCAACTACGTTACCGTGCGTTCTATAGTTAAAATATCTAAACCACGCTCCGCTGTTGTGATATAATAATTAATCAGAGTCCGATGAAAACATCACAATCCTTTATTACTAAAGACTACACATAGAACACATACGGTAACATAACATAGAATAGAAAGCATCGAGAAAACCTTACTTACACGGAAAGAACGATTTTGTTAAAACAACAAAAAAATAGTTGTGCCAACCTAATTTTGCCCCCACCAAATATTTTTTGTTGGACTGACAAAATCCTTTTGTTAGTTCAATAAAATTTTATTGAAAGAACAAAATCATTTGATCAGTCGAACCAACATTTGGTCGGTCCAACCAAACATTTTAGCTGGGGCTATATTAACAAAATCTTTTTTTCAGTGTAAAACTAACGACCAACAACAATACTGTTGCCACTTACAAGGATAAAGGTTATAAGTACAGTTAATGTGCGATTAGATTCTCAACAATAAAATAATGTTGCGAACAGAATATAAAAATAGTTGCCCTACATCGTGGCAACTCTGCAACCATTTTTTTATTGGGCGTTAAAATTTGGCGATAGTCTTTTTCATGGAAAGTGGTCGGCCGGATAATGGAGAAATACCCAAAAAGTCATTAGCAATAATATTGGGTTTATGTAAATGTGGATATCCTTAAAGATATTTCACAAAAAAGAAGAAAAAAATATTGACCAAATCCTATTAGCTAAATATGCCAGTTGGCAGTAGACCAAATTACGGAAGATTACTTATTAGGTTTGAAAACCCCCGCATTAGTGAACGTACTGCAACAGATAAGCAAACGGACATGAAATATAAATTCCTAAGAGCTAAGCGATTTTTGCCAAGAAAGATGAAATGCATAACAACAAAAGATATCGAATTCCTGCCATGATCACAAATCGTTCTTGATTTCTCTATCAGAATCTTCAGATTTGGCGAACGATTAAGCAAGTAAATTAAATTATGAAGAAAAGTGTTGCAATATTTAGCATACATTTAAAAGAGACCAAACTGGTCGTTTGAGGCGGATAGTTATAAATAACAGGACAGATTTTGTCTTACCATAGATATATATTAAATAATAATGAAGGTGTTAAATATATTTAATACGTATACTGTTCAAATTTTGCATCAAACTGCCCAGTTATTCGACCGTTTTTATTGATAACGGCTTATTAACAGTAATTTTAATCGATGAGAACGCTCATAATATGGTGGTCAAGTAAGCGTTAATTATAAAAAGGTTGAGTGACTGAACCGTTTGCAGCAGATTTTTAACAGTGCATGTAATTTGTTTTATAAATATGGTTTAATGACTATGTGTGTCTCGGGCAGTACATATACTGTTAAAAATTTGCAGTGAACTGTCTAGTTATTCGACCCTTTTTATAGAAAACTTTTATCTAAACGTAATTTAACTGTTTTCTGATCATATTATTGCTCAAACTATGACCTCTATATTTAAGAGCGAAGCTTTCAATATTTTACTAATTATTATTTTTCAATTATTATACGAATTTCAATTTTTTTACAATACAATATTATTATATACTACTGCTAGTTAATTTGCAGCAAACTGACCAGTCATTCGTCCGTTTTAATTAAAAAATAGCTATATAACCGTAATTTAACTTTATTCTAATCATAATATGATCAGTAACAGTATGGTCAGTATCATAATATGGTCAGGTATATGCTTAATAATATAGCCAAGTAACCGTTATAATTAAAAACGGTTGAATGACTGGACAGTAAGCTGCAGTTTTTTAACAGTGTGTTAAAAATGCTGCAGCAAATTATACAGTCTCTAGTCATTTAACCATTTTTATAGATTATGGTTGCATGAACATAACTTGAAGCGTTCTCATCGGTCAGAATAGAGATAAATTAAATTACTGTTATGTAATCGTTTTCTATAAAAAACAGTTTAATGACTGCAAAGTTTTCTGCAGATTCTTAGTGTGTTGTGTTAAAAATTCTGCAGCAAATTATATAGTCTCTTAGTCATTCAACCGTTTTTTATAGATTACGGTTACTTCACCATAACTTGAAGCGTTCTCACTGGTCAGAATAGAGATGAATTACGGTTATGTAACCGTTTCCTATATAAAAACGGTTGAATGACTGGACAGTTTGCTGCAGATTTTTAACGCACTGTTAAAAATTTGCAGTAAACTGTCCACTCATTCGACCGTTTTTATAGAAAGGGGTTACATAACCGTAATTTAAGTGTATTCTGACTCTAATATGGGCAATAATATGCTCAGAATCGAGTTAAACTGCGGTGATGTAACAGTTTTTCTATGAAAACGGTCGAATGACTGGTCAGTTTGCTGCCAATTTTTAACAGCGCAGTGTACGAAGTTTTCAATGAAACTAAAACAAAGATTTTTGTTTAATTCTTAAGAGTAATTTAGTATTTCAAAAATTCTGAGTATTTCTTATCTCGTAGGATCGGCGGGCCCTGACTTTATTAAGAATTCTGTGGCACAGAAGAAATAATGTTACAAAAAAATAAAAAATATATAATTAATTAATAATATTGTTTTGTTTTTGTTTTTTCATTTAATAAAAGTCGCTCTCTTCTAAATTTAAATCTGAACTGCTGATGTTGGTTTTCGCCACAAACACTTGATTTGGATATGAATAACAGATTTTTTAAAAAAGGAAAAGTTCTTGTTTCACAGAAATAGGTTATCGTGACTTTTTTTCTTTTAATTTTGTTTCTAACGAATGTTGATTCTTTGACGAAATTTTATTCCTTTTTTCACAACATTTCATAAGTTGTGTGTTGTAGGAATTCATTCAAGGAAACGTTTTCAAAATAAATTATGATTCATTAAAAGGTGTAAATAATATATAAATAACATTTTTAAGAGCAAAAACTCATATTTCTCTAATAGCCCAGTGGTAGGGGAGGAAAAAAAGGTCGAATTCGGAATTAATTAGGGGAAAGCTGGAAATTGTTTTAATCAATTTAGTTTAGGTCTAGAATGAATATGCTAATTTTTCCCCCTCGTAGTAGGTGAGCGTTAAAAAATATGTACAGATTTATAGTAAAAAAACGCGTTTTTTTAAATACCATAACAATGTCTCAAAACAGCTAACTCTGTCAAAAACATTGTCAATACAAATGTTGTAGAGCTTAAAATTTTGAGTAAAATGAGTACCTACACTTAATATTTTTGTTGAACATTAAGGTCACAATTCTACTTTAAAATTTAGACCCGTGGTCAGGGGGTTGAAGTCAGAATTAATTAGGAGAAAGCTGGAAATTGTTTCAATCCCTTTAATTTAGATCTAAAATGGACGTACTATGCTTTCTTCCTCGTACTTGGGTGAATGTTAGAAAATATGTACGTATTTATTTTCGAAAAACACGTTTTTTTTTTTAATTACCTTAACAATATCTCAAAACAGCTAAATCCATAAAAAACATTATCAATACAAATGTTGTAGAGCTGAAAATTCTGAATAAAATGAGTACCATCATTAATGTTTTTGTTCAACATTAAGGTCGCAATTCTATTTCAAAAATTTTCAAATCAAGAGCTTGAAGCCAGGAGATATCAAGTTAACTTAACAATATCTCAAAATTGCGTTCTTCATATTGAACAAAAATATTAAGTGTAAGTACTCATTTTATTCAGAATTCTAGGCTCTATGACTTTTATATTGACAATGTTTTTGATAGAGTTAGCTGTTTGAGATATTGTTAAGTTAACTTGGTCTCTCCTGGCTTCAAGCTCTTGATTAGCGATTAAGGCAAAATTTTGAAATAAAATTGCGACCTTAATGTTGAACAAAAATATTAATGATGGTACTCATTTTATTCAGAATTTTAAGCTCTACAACATTTTTATTGACAATGCTTTTTATAGAGTAGCTGTTTTGAGATATTGTTAAGGTACTTAAAAAAAACGTGTTGTTCGAAAATAAATATGTACATATTTTCTAACATTTACCCAAGTACGAGGAAGAAAACATAGTACGTTCATTTTAGACTTAAACTAAAGGGATTAAAACAATTTTCAGTTTTCTCCAAATTAATTCTGAGTTCACCCCCCCCCCCCCCCCCCCTGAGCACGGGTCTAAAACTTTAAAGTAGAATTGTGACCAAAATGTTCAACAAAAATATTAAGTGTTGGTACTCATTTTACTCAGAATTTTAAGCTCTACAACATTTGTACTGACAATGTTTTTGGCAAAGTTAGCTGTTTTGAGATATTGTTATGTTATGCAAAAAAAAACGTGTTTTTCGACTATAAATCTATACATATTTCCTAACGCTCGCCTAGTACGAAGGGGTAAACATAGCATATTCATTCTAGACCTAAACAGAAGGGATTAAAACAATTTCCAGCTTTCTCCTAATTAATTCCGAATCCAACTCCCTAACCACTGGGCTATAAACATAGGTACAAAAAAAGTCTTAAAATATTTCACTTAATACGGAAGTAACTATTATTAATCATTTATCTAGTCAACTGTATAGTTTAGTTTTAGTATAAGTACAAAAATCTTGATCATTGGAAAAACATATATATTGCATGGAAAATCACGTGTGGGTTAAAGTAAGTGCCTAAAACTAAAAGTGAATATATATACAGTGTGTCCGTAAAGTCATGGTGCACTTTTGACCGGTCAAAGGAAATAAACGAAACAAGATGGAAATGGGAAATCTTCAACAAATAAAAGAAAAACTCTCCAAGTTTCATACCTGTTCAGTGCAGTTCGATGTGGCCTCCATTTGAAACAGAATCGCAGACATTATTCATTCTGTTACACCAGACGTCCTTAACTGTGTGTGGGAAGAATTTGAATATCGTTTAGATGTTTGCAGGACAACAAATGAAGGCCACATTGAACTGGACTGAACAGGTATGAAACTTGGAGAGTTTTTCTTTTATTTGGTAAAGATTTCACATTTCCATCTTGTTTCGTTGATTTCCTTTGACCAGTCAAAAGTGCACCATGAATTTACGGACACACTCTATGTAGCTCTTATTGTATTTAAAAAGCTTTATATATCGCACCCTTGCTTCAAAAGTGTCGTAACTCGAAAAACTCCGTTTTTCAGGAAATGCGAAAAACTGTTTCCGCCAGTCGTAGGGTCAGTGGCCATCTCACAAACACAACTGCTACCTGGAGGATGGATTTTCAGTACTATCTGATACTTCAGGTGATTGGTAGATGCTTAAAAACCAAGTAGAATGGCTGTCATAACTCAAAAAACCCAATTTTTGAATTGTGACACTTTTGAAGGAAGGGTGCGATATGCTTATTCATGCTTTCAGTTATATACAATTAAAGGAATCGAAAAAGTTCACTTTCACAGTACTAAAAGCGTTGGAAAGTAAGGCTGTTCTCAAATTCAAGGAGTTATTTTCTGACATATTTTTTAATAATTTTTTTTTCAGAAATGCATGAAACTGGGAGATGTTCTTATTCAAAAACTGTGTCATCGAAAGATGGTTTAAATTTTTTGGTAAAGGCAGAAGATCTTTCAGAAAATACTGTCAAAGTTGGCGTTTTCAACCAGATTTCCACACGCGATACCGGAAAAAGGAGAAAAATCGGTCGTCACGTGACCAAAATTGCTTATAACTCGTTTAGTAATTTATTAATTAAAAAATGGAAAATTCATGTTTAAAAATGCGTCAGAAAGTTTTGTGTTGTTTAGGAGTGGATTTGAGAACCGCCTTAAATGAAGTTTTAATGTTGACGCTATTAAAATCTCAAATACAGCTTAATATTTCCAGTACCTGACAATTAACCAAGTAGCAGAGAATGGTTGGGTCAACATTGGCTAATTGTTGACCCACGTTGGTTCACGGTAAGAAATGTCCTCCTTGTCATACCATTGACCGAAGGACCGCTGAGATACGCACCAAATTAGAGTAGTCTTTGTTCCATAGACTTCTAATATAATTCAATTTCTCCTCTAAGTTTTGTTCCTGCCACTTCCCAACCATTTCCAACATTTTCCACAAACTGGCAACGATGGGCCAACAATCTGTGCTACTTGAACAAACTGAGGCCCAGATCCTGATCCTATTGTGAATTTGTATGCAGCTGCCTCTGCATGAAAACTCGCAGCAAAAAAATTCGCATAGTTTTAAAATGGTCTTTTTTTTTTTCTATAGAGGAAGTACCATCTAGCTTGGATATCAAAGTACCGTGTACAAATTCTGGTACAGTTTGGGTTACACCTGCTTGGTAACCAACAATGAAAATTCGCATAATTAAAAATTGCTTATTTTTGTTTGCAAGAAGAACAATCTAATATCTGTATGTATTGCAGGGCCGAAACTAGCTTTTTTTGCACCCGGGGCAAACATGGATTTTGCCACCCCCCCCCCCTTTTGCAAAGTATATTTACAAAGAGAATTTTAATCGAGTTATTTTCTTCTGATGGGCTGATGGCTTTTGTTATTATGAAACAGTCATTATAAATAAACTGTTAAGTGAAGATGAAAGAGCAGTCGTAAAAAGTTAGAACTCTGATTTTCTAATCAAAATGGGGGAAAAAATGGGCATTTTTTTTTTTTTTTTTGAAAAAAAAAAGCAGATAAAAAGATAACGATAAAAAAGCAGAAAAAAGATGAGAAGATAAAAAAGAAGATTTATAAGAAAATGGCAAACTCTAATTTCTTGGTATCTACACAAAATCGGTAAATTTTATATTTTTACGAATATTAATGCAATTTTTTTGTATTTACGAATGAAAATGACTACGCGAAAGTATCAGAAAAGTAGTTATTTTGGATTTGGGAATAGCTTTCAATATAAAAAATTCTCGTAACGAGAAGTGATCCCTTCCCACCTCTTCCCAAAAAAGAAATCCATGACCCCCTCTAAATGGTGAGCTGGATCCGCCCTTGGCTTTGTCAAATATTGATTGATTAAAATCTTGAAAACGGAATTGAAAAGAATCGAAAAAAAAATCCGCTTTATACAGGATCCTTATGCATATCATCTTTAGATTCTTCTATGCTTTGTCATACGCCAGACAGGATGATTTTAACAATACCGTGCATAGATGTGAGAAAAATCGACAAACAAAACCTTCATTTGGCGCCCCTTCGTTCTGGCGCCCTAGACACATGCCCTCTCTGCCTCACCTTAGTTTCGGCTCTAATGTATGGCATACCATTACAAAAACTATTTAACAGTAGTTGTAAGATATTTCATGCCATCGTTATAGCTTTGAAGCTGAAACATCTTTGAAATGTAGTCACCTAATGGCGCAATATTAAGTTAATATTAATTTGTTATCATGCGATCATATATAAAATGTGTTATTTTGGGATCCTAGAAATTTTGCTTCCCAGACGTGATTGGCCGCGACACATCGACCGAATTCTCGAGGCACACTTGTGTGCCGCGACACATTTGTTGAGAAACACCGCACAAAAGCATCACTGTTGCCATTTGTTTGCCATCACTATAGTATTGTGAAGAAATAATTATATCCGGGACAGTCAAAAGTTTCACCTGACATCAACTAGACAAAAAAGGAAAAAGTAGACGCAACACTTAACAAATCATTTGATGTCAGCACCCTCTATCTGCTGAAAACTGCATCAGCCATAACAAACACCCCCTCCTGTATCTCATAAGGATCTCGATTCCATTATTAAATGACATCGTCTCCCCCGAACAAAGAGCTGTCAATCAAGGAACGGGGTAGAGCAAAAGAGGGAGTCAAACGATACGGAAGGATATCGTTGCACACACACACGTGTCGTGCAGCATGTCGTCAACTTTTTTTGGCGAAAGCTGCCACTTCAGAAATAGTGTCATTTGGGAAGTTCTGAAGTGTTTAAATGGACTGTCCGTTTTTTTTTTTTTTTTTTTTTTCGCTTCCGTACGAATAAAGCACTCATTATAAAAGCATTATTCAGAAAATACATTAGTTCGTTAGCATTTAGCTAGTGGGAAAATCTTTAGAACAAAATATCTATTGTAAAAGATCTCGCTAATTCACGAATAAATTTGCTAATTAGAGCACTTTAACACGTTGACCGCCACAGATGACGACAAAATGATTTTTTTTCTTTTTTTTTTCTTTTTTCTTTTTTTCTTTTTTTTTTTTTTTTTTTTTTGCAGACATTTACAAAACTGTTTTGAGTGTTTATCGAGTCGGTTCATAAATCCCGATCGCGGCAATATTTGTTAGTTTTATAGAAGTATTCATTTCACACATTTTTAATTAAAAAATATCAAATTTTAGTTGTTTTTACACGCCGAACGCCAAATTGAAATCGCTAAACATGCCTGGAAGGGCCATGGAGTTCTTTTTTTAAATACTTGGTAATAAATTATCAATAATCCCGTTACATGGCAATAAATTGTCTTCAATGAAGATATTGATGGCACTCGTTTTCGTCTGGTATGGGGGCCGGTAAAATATATCTGGCACATATATTTGTATGCCATGGTAATTAATATGTTAAGATGCTTCTGAAAAACAAATAAGAAATAAAAATCATGCGTCCAGCATAGATTATGAAACACTTTCCGACACTTCCAGAATGCTTTAAAAAAACTTCGCCCTTTAATAAGGTAAAGGTGATATCAAAGTATACATATTAGAAACCGCATAACACATTTGAAAACCAGATTTCAACAATCATCTCTCGGCATAGCTGTAAATATACTCCAATTCTTTTGTGCAGTCTGTATATTGCAGTCTTTTGTGCAGTCTGATCTATAGATTTGTACAGATTCTACATAGTAGAACGCTAATATTAAGCTAAGTAAGAAAACGCATAACACAGTTGAAAATTCCCCTTCAGCAATTTCTACTAATCGAAGGAAACGTACTTGAATTCTTTTGTACAGACCTGCATATTAGTTATAGATTTTTATTAATTCAAGCAAAAACATGCTTAAAACTACTGAAATCACACAACCAGAAATTATTATCCGTAGGCGGCCATGTATCCAGTTCTCTGCATAGCCCTGTATATGATTTTATTTATATGCTACAAACATTTCTTAGAGTACTAAATGTAGTTGAGCTTGAAAATGCATAACTGAAATTTAAAAAACCTTGAAATGAACTCTGAAATTGAATCTTTAAGCAATTAATGCTCATTCTCAATAATGCTTACGAATTCTTTTGCGTAGCCCTGTATATGGTCTATAGAATTTATGCACACCACGTAGCATGCAAAAATTTAGCTAAACGTAACAACACATACCATAGCTCAGAACGCGCTTTCAGCAATCATCCCTAATAGACAACACTTCGGATACAGTATCGTCTCCGAAATCTTTTAAGTGTCCCTATAAATGCACGATAAATGCAGTGTACATCATATTCTACTGCAAATCTACTTGTAGTAATGCTCAGTAATGTATATCAATTTCATCATGTTTGAATAGTGCAACATAATTTACATACGCTGTGAACAGTATTTCCCCCGTAGACCATTATATAATCAAACTCTTTTATGTGACCCTGTAAATGAATGATAAATGCTTTGCACCCTATGTTCTACAGAAAGCATGTATATTACTTCACTTCAGAAATTCATATCAATTTCATTATGTTTTTAACAGAATAACATCATTAAAATACCTCGCAAACGATTTTTCTTCATAGGCCATAATATAACGGAATACTTTACAGTTTACCTGTACACGTAGTGTAAATGCTACACATAACATATTCTGTAGTGATCCTTTTCTAGTGCCCCTCAATAATGTAGTGTATATAAATTTCATTATTTTTAGCACATTGTAACACTATTAAAATACACCGCAAATGATTTTCCCCCTTAGACCTTAAAGTAACGGAATATTTTTGAGTGCCCCTGTAAATAAACTATGAATGGTACACACTTCATTTTCAATACCGAACATGCCATGGTGAAGATGAATAACGTATATAAATTAAATGACAATCCGAGTATATTTATGCGAGTTAGAGCACGGACAGACAAACCCAATTCATAAACAATTTTCAACCATGTTGGAAAGTGTTAAAAAACATTCTGCTCAACAACACGAACTTTTTGACAGATTCATTGGCTCATTTTTATACTTAAAACTCATGACAGACGTGACTATTGAAGCGATTTGGAATTGAATTTCATTTTTCAATAAATGAATTACATATTGAGTTATAAATCATAGCTGTCTCAAGACGAACTTTTCGCGGCTGTGGCATTCCGAAAATCGGTTCTAAACACCAACTTTGGCAGCATTTTCTGAAAGATCCTTTACCTTTAAAGAAAAATGAAAAACGGTATTCGATTTCGTCTACTATTAAAAATCAGTTCGTGAAACTGAAAGGAAATATCCACTTTGAATACAAGCTTAACAATAAAACTAGCTTATTTAAAAATGGATCATTCGTCCTGATGCTTCAGTGTATAAGTTCCATAAAAAAGGACTACTATCGAAATATTACTTGAGATATAGAGCCATCTAAGAAGTTGTAAAGTGTTTAAATACTCAATGCATATCCCCATTTCCACCTTCTATTTTAATGAGTAGAGAACATGTTGGAAGAATATTAAAAAAGTAAGGGGTTTTGGGGCAACTGCACCATGATTTTACAATGTGACTCTGGAGCTTCTGACAATTCAGCTTCAAAAAGCTAATGTTCATTTGAATTAAAGTCTGAACTTCTATAAATGTGTTCAGTTAGGTTGCCTCTATCAGACAGAAATGCTCAAAATTACATTTTAATATTTAAAAATATAAAAATATGCATATTTAATCTTTCTTTCCTCATGGGTCCAGTTGCCCCATAAAAATGGGGTAAGTGGACCAGGAGGGTCTATGTTCCACACGCGTTTATTTTTTTTTTCATGTGGGATATCAGGTCCTGATTGAAAAAGTGTAAATAACTTAAAAAAATTTAAACGAGGCAGATCATATAAATTATATGTCAATAAAGAGCCTTGTAAGGGAAACCTTTGCTGTCAATGTGTCTAAAAAAGCACTAAAAGTGAAAATATTAGATTTATTTATACCAAAAACATAAAAATTAAGTAAGTACTTATGTACTTTAGTATAGGTAATAAGTATAAAAGTCACATGGGTATTTTAAGGGAAAAAATAGCAAGGTAAATATATGAACAAACGGCTACGTAAGTACTTAAGTACTTTATCTGTATTAATCGTACAATTTCAAGGTTTGGCTATCTCGCTTTCAGGTGCAAGGTATTTGCATTCGTAAAATGTTGAAGTAATTTAATGACACCAATATTTACAAGAGAATCTATTTGAAAACAAGTAAAAGTATATTTTCGCGTACTTAATAAAGGTGAAATTTCCATTATAAAATTCCGGTGCCAATGTGACAATTAGGAATTTTAAAAAAAATTATGTGATGCCATAACGGCATCACCGCCTCTCAAGAGGTCAAGAAATTTGGTTTGATATCAATATTTGGTTTGCCCAATATGCTTTTTTTTTTAATTTTATTACATAATTTTAATAACGTATTCTATAATTTTCTTTATTGTGAGCAAAAAAACAATGGAGAAATTTACTTCCCGTTGTATAAGAGAAACTCCAAAAAATTATTTATAACTATTGGGGTAACTGGATCCAGCATGGTCCAGTTACCCCGGATACATGTCCCAGTTACCCCATTCTTGAAAAATTTATGGGGTAACTGGGACACCGGGCTTACATTTTAAACATGAAGTAAATATGCATAGATACCTAATAATATTAACGTAGTTATATGCCTAATCATTAAAAAAAAAAAAGATTGTTTAATAAAAGTACTTACAGTCAGTGGTGGGATTCAGCCGGTTCGCACCGGTTCGGAAGAACCGGTTGCTAATTTATGTTAGGTTCGGCGAACCGGTTGTTAAAATGATACTTCAAATGCAAAAATCGCATTTACTTTGCTTTCTTTAAGTGTTTATCTGCACAAAATGGTTTTGTAGGCATAACTCTGTGATAAGTCCTGATTAATTTCATTTAATAAAATAATATTTCATTTGGAATAATAATATATTTTTTCTTCATAAGTCCTGTAAGAGAAAATTCAACTTAAAAAAACGAAATTTTGAAGAATTTTGGATCTCAATTGACAGTCCTAAGGCTAATCCCAGTTATATGGTAAGGTTATTGAAAATTACACTAACTACTTATCTATCAAATAAAAGAAAGATTTTCCCTGTCTGTGTGTCTCTGTGTGTACGATGGCTAGCAAAATCTACGGTATGTACGAGACTGAAAATTTTTGTGAGTCTCAAAATGTCTCCTGATGTTTCCGAGACACAGAATTTTAAAATTCTAATAATTAGTAGAGTTAATAATTAAAAATCGCAACTCACTCACATTAAAATTTAACTCGGTCCTTGTGAGAAAAAAAAACTCTGGCGTACACACAGAAGCCTTATTTACGCATCAATTGAAAATGAAGAACGAAAAGAAGAAATTTCGGGAGTATTTTGTCATTATTTATTAACTTACATGGGCCAAACCGCTTGGTAAAGTTAAAAATGAAAGACATATGCTGAAAGATCTACGTCTCAAATGCCGCAATCAATTAAAAATGTATCGCAGTTAACCTCTTGAAAAACAATTTTCAAAAAGGGTCGTTTTTCCGAAAAACTTTTTCTGCCCCTCCAGGCGCAATTTTGGAGGTACTGACAAACCAAAAATATGTTCTTAAAGTGAATCCCTCTTCTAATCGGTGGTGCAATTGGTTTAAAACAAATATGAATTGTAACACTTTCAAATACACCGGCAAGCGCAGGTCACTTCGCGCCTCACGAAGACGATATTTTTCTACACTAAAAATAACTAAATGACCGTATTCTTTTTAGAGCATCTCAATAAATAGACCCGATTTACACCACCTAAAAAAATTATGAAACGTTCGAACGGATCGAAATATTTCTTACAAAATAAAATGTGTGAAAATTTCAACGAAATCACAGCAAAAATCTGAGTGTTTCGTTGAAGTTTCGCTCCTTCAGGGCGAAATTTTAGAGGTACTGATAAACCAATAATATGTTCGTAAATCTGAAACCACCTTCTTATCGATGGGACAATCGGTTTTTTAAAAATAGGTATTTTAACCCTTACAAATACACCAGCAAATGCAGGTCATTTCGCGCCTCAAGGAGATTATATGTTTCTACGCTAACGCTAAAAGTAATTAAATGACCGCGTTTAAACACAATCTTTTAAGAGTATCTCAAATTCAGATGGTATTAAGATTCTCAATAGATCAGATTTACTTCATCTACAAAAATTTTGAAACATTCAGACGGGTAGAAATGTTTTTTACAAAATAAAATGTATGAAATTTCGACGAAATCAATGAAAACCTGTGAGTGTATATTCGCGATTTCGCTCACTTTCGGTGCGCATAGACTCCACAAATCAACTTGCGCAGAAAGTAAAGTACCAAATAGCAAAATCTTTCAATTCAATATTTTTTCATTTAAAAATATAAATTCAGATAAAATATATTTAAAGATATAAAATCACACAAATTTCGGGTTAATTTAATAGTCATTCATCACGGGCCCAGGCAACGCTATTATTTGAATAAACGGTACTTTACTTTGGCACGAAATGTTCCCTGTTATCGCTGTTCTATAGCTAATACTTAAATCATCAGATTTAGATATATACTTCCAACTGCACATTTTTTTATATTGTTCTTCATATCTTAGAAGTTTTTTAAATGAAAGTAATTATTTTCGTAAATGGTACAAATCCAAAATTTTGTGAAGTTCCTCGAGTCCTATAATTTATATTTAGAAAAATATTTTTCCAGCTCTAACAAATGAAAAGACATTGTATGATCTAAACTTTTAAATATGTTATACACAACTTTAGGTCATGAACATGAGTTAATTGTTAAGCATACATTTCTGCTATTTTATATTATATTATTTTGATGCATTTTCTGATAGAGATTATGGTCAGGGTTTCATGATTGCCGAATATTTATTAACATCCTTTTTATAGGGTAACATGTTTCAGGATTTCTTTTCACTGTACCAAAGGATCAAAGTTTTTTTTAACAATGTTCTTATAATATTGGAATGTGTTTCATAATCTATGTGTGATGCTTTATTTTTCTTTCATTTTTGTACACCAAAACTCATTCGGGCAGTGAACCGGTTGTTAAATTATTTGAATCCCACCACTGCTTACAGTATTTTAATAAAAAGCCGAGGAAGTTCATCCAAATGGACATTGTTTTTTAAAAAAAAGAAACGTAAATTTTCGACAACCTATATCACAGCAAAGAGAGAGGTATGATTGAGTTGACACACGTTGTTTTAGGAAGTAGAGGTTAAGGGGCATTGTTCACAAAAGCTAAAACTTAAAATACATCAAAGGTTTTTTATAAAATAGCCTATGGCCCAGTTACCTCGGGGGTCCAGTTACCCCAACTAACCTTATGTTGTTTCATTTCTATTTAGCCTTTGTGGAAATCTTTAGAAAAAGTGTATTTGTGACAGGGCTGTGGAGTCGGAGTCGGTCTAATTTTTGAGCGAAAGAGTCGGAGCCGGAGTGGGGGTCGGATCTGTTAAAATTCCCGGAGTCGGAGTCGTCCATTTTACAAGCAGGTGTGCATTATCGGGGTCGGAGTCGGAGTCGGCCCATTTTTGAGCGAAAGAGTCGTAGTCGGATCTGTTAAAATTCCCGGAGTCGGAGTCGTCCATTTTTCCCCCGACTCCGCACCCCTGATTTATGATCAAAGATTTTACCAAGAAAATTCCTACTTTGAAAACATATTAATTTGTAAATTGGCTTTCTTATTCAAAAATAAATAGAAAATAATACATTAATATAAAAATATGTGTATGTATTAATGCTTTGGGACAATAAGAGGACTGAATGTGTCAGTTTAATAGACTTTTAGCACTGCTGACTGTCGAAGATATTTTAAAATATCCACATTCATTTCTTCCTGATACATTCTCAGATTCATGTGGAGTGGGAAAAAAGTACTGGTAACCCGACTTCCAGCATAATTTCTCTAACTTCACGAGGAAAGTATTGTAATCACGATTTAAAAAAAAAAAAATTAAAAAAAAAGCAATTTAACAAATTACAACGACCATTTGGAAAATTATTTTTTCAAAGACTAAAATTTAAGACATAAAAAATTGCACGGAGTTGATCATACATTACGTACGCCATGAATTAAACATTAATAGTGTTATTACACGTAAAAATTGCAAGCGACAGAAATCGCCTGCGACTCGTACGTATTATCCACCTGAAACTTACGTATTATCCAAGCATTTCATTGACTGTTCGGGAAAAGGCTTTTCCATCGTCAGATTTCCAAGAAATCTGACAGCCCATTTTAAATGAAATTTCATTCTTAAACTACTAAACATACCACAATATTACTTTTTACACCGTCGTATAGAGAAAAAAATGTACTTTTAAATGCAATTTGTTTGAAAGCTGTATCTCAATTTGTTTCTGAGTTATTAATTTTTTTTTGTAGTTTTTATTACTTTTTTGTCATAGTGGCAACACTCTGTTGTCCATCTCTGTTGAAAGTAAAGAGAAATACAGATTACTGTATAGACCAATCAGAAAACGAATAAAATGATCATTAAACCAATAAAAACTCTCAGATATGCTTTTGATTTCCTACCCTGATGAGGACAATAACCATTTTTCCAAATGGTTAAAAAAAAGGGGGGGGGGGAATGTCACCAGAATTTATGTACAACTTTATTTACAAATAAATAAATGTTTTTCATCCCTTATCTTACGCTTCTTTCTTATGATGTGCTACAATTACTCATCTACGTGGCGTAGAGTTGCTTTGCAACTAGAAAGCCTCTGAAATCATTCACAACTGTTTACCGTTATCTTATAAAAGTTTTTTTTTTTTTTTTTTTTTTTCAGAAAGTTTTTATTTCAATTTTCCTTTTTTTTAATTCAATTTTGTTCGCAAACGTATCAAATTGGCAGGTGCACATAATATGAAATTATGTAATCGAACTGTTTTGTTTTTTTTTTGTTTTTTTTTTTTCGTTTTTTGGTAAAGGCAGGAGATTTTTCAGAAAATACTGTGAAATTTGGCAATTTAAACCGAATTTCCGGAATCGAGAGTGCACCAAAATAATAAATAAATAAATAAATAAGCAACTCCCGTCCTTATATAAGAATCGCTTAAAATTCAAAATGTGTATTCATTTAAAAGAAAATGAAAAAAAAAAACTGTTCGATAAAAACAATCTTGACCGCAAGTATCATCTTTTATGTTTAGTTTCAAGTTGTTCAGCAAGGAAAACATTTTTTTTTCTTTTTATAATGGTCTTAAAGAAGGAAAAAAATCTTAATTATATAAAAATGAAACTGTCTAAAATAGCATATGTGGATTAAAATTACTTATTTTTTGAGACATAATGTAACAGATTTGTACATAGGAACAGCAATAAAAAGCATGGAGGCCAATATATATACTTTTTTCCTATTATTATACAGTCTAGCTGCCACTTCAACAACTCTTTTATTCACAGATGTATACAAAACTAAACTATCAATTACCAAGGAGTTACTAAAATGTACAAAATAAGTACTCCACTTTTTTCCAAAACACTCCAGCACCAAAAAATGCACATACGGTCTCCTTTTTTTTTTTAAACTCTAGAACAGGAGGGCCAAACTGACCCGACAGATGGGTTCTCCTCCAGCACGGGCTCTCGAGTCTATGAAACAGCAGTAGCACTACTCGAAAAAGCCCTCGATCCCCTGCCCTACACGGTACTTTGGCCACAGCACGGTAAATAAGATGACAAGAATAGTTACAACTAATGGGTTAGATCCCCAACATCGACATTGAGTTGCAGGACAAAAGCTTTACATGTAATGATCAATGATTAACGAAGAGGGAAGGGGAGATGTGGCGATAAATCCCGTGTTGCCAGAAAGGAATAACAAATGTTTGGTAGCAAAAGCAAGTTGCAAGATTTTGGAATAAATGAAGTTTTTTTATATATATCGATAATACCTGAACTGGCAAGTTCTCTACTTACAGTTTGATTCTTAAAAAGTAAATTCATAAAATTTGCAACTTTCCTTACACTCATACTAAAAAATGGAATGACGTTTTCACTTTCCTTTAAAGCAGTTCTCAATTGCTCAGCTCAATAAGCGCAAAACGTTTTGCCACATTTACAAATTCCTTTTTTAACGGAAAAATATAAAATTGGAAGGCCGGACTATGGAAGTGATTAGGAATCGAACTGTGTTTTCTATTTTTTGATAAATAAATTGCCTATTGAGTTATAAGCGATTTTGATCACGTGACAATGACGATTTTCATCCTTCCTTGAGTGGTTATTCTTCTTTCGTGCGGAAATTCGGTTCAAAATGTCCACTTTGACACTATTTTCTGAAAGATCTATTGCGTTTGCAAAAAAACGGAAAACAGTTCGATGACATAGTTCTGAACAGAGATGACAGGGATGACCGCCCCGGGAACCCAGCTTTCGCTTTAGAGTATAAGTGCAATTCCGGGGGGGGGGGGGGGGGCATAGTTTCTGAACAACAACACCTGCTAGTTTCGTGCATTTCCGAACAAAAATAAACTAAAACTTATTTCATAAAGTTGCCCTTTTGGATTTGAGAACAGCCTTAAAATATCCCATTTACTATGCAAAGAAAAACACTATCCGGAAGTCAGTTTCTTCGTACACATAAAAAAAGACAAATGTTTCTTAACCCTCTAATGCCCATAGTTAGAATGCGTTCTAGAAATCTCTTTTGGCGAATCAGAATTCATACCAGAAAATCTAAATAATGAATTTTTCTTTATATAATGACGGAATGTCTGTTACTAAATAAAGCAAAGATTACTATTTTACATTTCTGGTATGAATTCAGAATACCTGAATAAATAATTCACTAAATTGGATCATTGACGGTAGCATAAATACTACCATTGGAATTAGACGGTTGATTTACGAAAATGTGCAATAATCACGAACGAAAATATACAATGACCTCTTCCGAGCCAACCAAGATTCCGAAAATCGTTCCTTTATCTATAGAAATCTAAAAAAAAAAAAAAATTCATTTTCGAAATTTAAAGAAGAATTTATAAAAATAAACTTTTATTTCCTGCCCGTTATTTTCGGAAACTTTTCTGAGTAGCTTTTACAATGCATTAATCAGTTCTCTCTACCCGGCTAATACCAATTCTCCAATAAACAATTCCAGCTGCATAACTGAATGTACAATTGTATTGTAACAGAATGGTGTTAATGTTAATGCTGTTAATTTTGCATATTTGTCTGTTAAAGAAGTTTGCTGGACATAATGAAAATATGCTACTAATTTGATTATCCCGTCGACCAAAAAACAATCGCCAAATTATAAGATTAAATGACAATAATGGCTGATCGTAAATGTCTCATTCGCTTAACGTTAAACACGTTATCCGTGTTTGTTACGTCATCAAGTGATTTTTAATTCGATGTTTTATTTGTATTTTTATTAATGTTCCTTTGTTATTTCGTTATTTAAAATAAAATTTATGTCAATTTGCATAATTTGGCGAGTAGTTTGGCGATTTATATAATTTGGCGAGTAGTTTGACGACGAGATAATCAAATAGTACCGAAAATATTTATTTTAGAATGGATAGCACCCGAAAAAGCAATATTCCGATTTGAGAGTGGCTGAGAGGTTCTGCTCTCGAAGATGAGAGACGGGAGGTGCTGGGTTCGAACCCAATCGCTCCCGTCGGCCTAACCGTTCGGAGCTTTCCGTGGTTTTCTTCGAACCTTGGAAAACATTGCTTAAGGCTCCTGTCCCTTCAGGCGAAGACACTCACGAGCTAATGAAAATCCTATGGGGAGAGATTTTTCTAATATCTCGTTTGCATTTAAACATTTTTAAATAATTTTTTTTGCATTGGATAGCCGAGATCCGCCTCTACATCGCATCTTTTTTACTTTTTCGATTTTGGTTGCAGATATTTTTTAGAATGACACTTTCATTTTCAGAACCGGTTTTGAAAGTAAAAGTAACTTTATAAAAAAACATCTGCGCCCCAAATCGAAAAAGTATTAAAATGCGATGTAGAGACGGACCTCGGCTATCCAATGCAACAAAAAATATTTAAAAATGTCGAAATGCAAACGAGATATTAGAAAAATCCCTCCCCATAAGATTAGCATTAGCTCGTAAACATCTTCGCCGGCAGGGACAGGAGCCTTAAATATGGGTTAGGTTCCCTTAGAAAAGCCCCCACGGAGGGCACCCCCCCCCCAGGACCTATATCCCTCGTGCAGATAGTCGGCCGTCATAAATAATATAACAACACACCGACGTGAGAAAATTGATTATTGCACTATAAAAGCTGCTCAGAAACGTTTCTATGAAGATGATAGGCAGCTTTGTTTCTATAAATGCTTCTTTCAAAAATCTATTCAATTATGGGCTTTCTAAAAATAAAGAAACGCTTTTCATAATCGCGAATGACTCGGAAGACATTACATTATGTTTTCATTCGTGATTATAGTATTAATATTTTTGTAGATTAAGAAATATTTGTCTTTTTATACCAATCAGTGTGATTGATTTAAAATAATAAGGTGTTCTGATGATGCTTCAGAATATTTATAAACGTTGATTGAATTTCGGAATAAAGTTTTCTGATTTCATATCGGATTAAAGCTATTGTCTAATCAAAATCCGCAAACTTATTCCCAAATCTCGAAGTAATTTTAATTTGCATTTTTCTTCAAATTCTAAATAAATTCATTATTATTTTTTCAGTTCATTTTTTTTTTCTCAAAAGCATATTGGAAAAAAAAAAAAAAAAAAGAGGGGGGGGGGGTATGACGCCATTACTAACTATTAATTATATAAGGTGATTGCAGGGGTCGTACTTGTCCTGAAATTTGAAGATCAGGAAATTCTTCGGAACCAGTATTTTCTTATAGAAAATCGTGACAGTGATGTTAGATGTTATTTGTAACAGATTGGGGGAAGGGATCGCCATTACTATATTACACAAGGTTCTATTATAGGTATTTATTTATTTATTTATTTTTAAGATATAAGAGAAGACTTAAACAAAAAATATATTTTTTTACAATTATGTTTTTTTTTTATAAAACTTAATATTTCAAAAAAATTGCGTCGTAACCAATAAAAAAACACCCATGTTTGCGTAATATTACATGAAATTAACCCCAAATAATGCTAAAATTTACTTTATGATACATTATTATAATTTTAAAATGTAATTTATTTTTCATCATCATCATCATCATATTATTATTATTATTATTATTATAGCAAATAAAAATGTTTGAATAAAACATTTGCATTAAATATTTAGAAGTAAAAAATAATTTTTAAAACTTTTATTTTTAACTTTATCTCACTTTATGCGTATTTGTTTTAAAATAAAATAAAAAGTAAACACCGCAAATGCCTTAAAATAAGAAAATAATTTCTCTTTTTTTTTTCTTTTAATAATATAGTCTTTTCCTTAATTACATTTTTGTTATAATAAATGACAAATTTTTATTTCACTTTCTCCAGTCAAAATTGGAAAAAAGGGAATTCCGTGAAATTGCCGAATGCAAGGAAGTAGCGTCATCTATCGTTCAGATATAAAACTAATTCTTTTACCCTCGTTCAAAGTGTAAACTGTCACCAGACAACTTTATGTGGTCTGTATTCAGGGATGTAGTGGAGGGTATACGGGGGTATACGCCGTATACCCTCTGGATTTTTTTAAGGAACGCCGTATACCCTCTGTTTCTCAAGAAAGCTATAGTATATATATACTAGGGTATACTACCCTCTGCCTTGAGCGTATACCCTCTGCTTAGAACGTATACCCTCTGTTTTTTTTTTACGACTACAACATTGTCTGTATTAGAAGCTCAGATTTAGAGATGAGACGGAGTCAGCCCCGAAACGGGTTCGAACTTAATTTCTGTACCAATCTTCGGCCTCTGGTTCAAAAAGATTTTTTTTTTTTTTTCACAATTTGAAAAATAAATAAATAAATAAATAAAGCAATTTAACAAATTACAACGACCATTTGGAAAATGATTTTTTCGAAGACTAAAATTTAAGACATAAAAAATCGCACGGAGTTGCTCATACATTACGTACGTTATTCATTTTCTTTCATTTTCATTAGTTATTATCCACCTGAAACTTACGTATTATCCAAGCATTATATTGGCTGTTCGGGAAAAGGCTTTTCCATCGTCAGATTTCCAAGAAATCTGAAGACCCATTTTAAATGAAATTTCATTCTTAAACTTCTAAACATCCCACAATGTTACTTTTTACACCGTCGTATAGTGAAAAAAAATGTACTTTTAAATGCAATTTGTTTGAAAGCTGTATCTCAATTTGTTTCGGAGTTATTAATTTTTTTTTTTTTTTTTTTTTTTTTTTGTAGTTTTTATTACTTTTTTGTGATAGTGGCAACAGAAGTATCCATCTCTGTTGAAAGTAAAGGCAAATTACAGATTACTGTATAGACCAATCAGAAAAAGAATAAAATGCGGATTCAACCAATAAAAAACTTCAGATATGCTTTTGATTTCCTACCCTGACGAGGACAATAACCATTTTTCCAAATGGTTAAAAAAAGTGGGGGGGGGGGGGGGCTATTTGAGAAACAAGAATGTAGTCTAAGTTTCTCACAGTGCTTTACAATCTTTTAAAAATCCGTTTGAAAGGAAATTGAATTGTTATTGATGGAATATATGCTGAAATATTCTATCTGAAAAACATTTACTCTGAGTGTTCGTAACACAAAGAAGCCGTGGAATGTCCCTCGTCTATGAATGTCCTTGTGTTTCTGTTTGAAGTCATTTTTAGAATTAGTGGAAAACAGAGCTTATGTCTTACTGCTAAATACTTGCACAATGATACTTTGACCCTATGATGGGCAAGCAATAATGTCTCTGTATGTAATATTGAATTCTCACCTGAATAATCGCGAAATTTTATTTTTAAATAAGGAAAAGCAATTTTCCAACATTTCCTCCCCCCCCCCCCTAAAGTTAAAAATATAAAATTTAGTTAAAAGTTTCTGGTGCGAATCTTGTTTAAATAAGGTGGGGTATAATACACCCCATGGGCCCTCAAGCAGTTAAAGAACAAGAATTGCGAATTTCGCAAATTTCTGACAGTAGTTGCGTATAAATAACATATTTTCAATTTAAACAGATTTTCGGGGACATGGAAGCCACGAGACGTTGTCATGAGGGAGCATTTAGGATTAATATACACACAGTGGGTGAACAGTTAACGAACTGTTCTGTTTAGGAACAGAGATTTTTATGTTCGGATAACGAACACCTCACAAAAAAAAAAAAAAAAAAAAAAAAAAAAAAAGCCAAAAAGAAGCAAAATTGTGTTTCAAATTTCCCGCGCTGTATTTAACTCTTTATCTACTGACAGTACTTATAAGTACCATTAAAATAATTTGCTATAACATTCATTTAATACACCGCTTAGTTGTAATACAGTTTAGAACGAGTTATAGATACATTACTTCATCTTGTTCCAAAATCATTATTGGTTACACAGAACAAAAATATTTTTAAAAGCATGATTTCTTTTGTCTTTGAATCTTTTCAGCTTTCTTGACGTTGGGGGTGGGGGTGGGGAATTTTTCGATTCGGAAAATTTCTATATTTCTATTGTAAGAACGTTATATTTGTGCATTTCCTAATTCTACAAAATACTAAGGAAAATATTTAAAATAAAAGGTTTGAGTGGCGTTATAAATATTGCACAAAATCCTTATAAATTCAAATTTAATTAATCCTTCTAAATCCTTAAATCCTAATGATTATGTAAATCTCTTAATGTAGTTTAGAACGAGTTACAGATACATTACTTCATCTTGTTCCAAAATCATTATTGGTTACACAAAACAAAAATATTTTTAAAAGCATGATTTCTTTTGTCTTTGAATCTTTTCAGCTTTCTTGACGTTGGGGGTGGGGGTGGGGAATTTTTCGATTCGGAAAATTTCTATATTTCTATTGTAAGAACGTTATATTTGTGCATTTCCTAATTCTACAAAATACTAAGGAAAATATTTAAAATAAAAGGTTTGAGTGGCGTTATAAATATTGCACAAAATCCTTATAAATTCAAATTTAATTAATCCTTCTAAATCCTTAAATCCTAATGATTATGTAAATCTCTTAATGTAGTTTAAACAATTCACGAAAAATGCTTTCGAAGATAAAATTTTCATGAATTCATAATTCAGTACATAAAGGGTTAATTGCATCTATTGTCGACTTAGAGAACATTTTAGCAGTTCTTATATGACCTAATTAATTCATGGACTACCGGGGATTCGAGTCTTACATTTTATGGTCCCCAAATTATAATGAACAGCTTAGAAACATTAATTTTTATACTTTGCGTCCCTTTTTACAGAAATATTTTTAATTGCAAATTAATTATTTTAATGGAAATTTAGTTCACAAATTATTAGGCTGCACTTGAGCTTTTATTAAGGACAGCAATAAACACAATCTTTTAAAAAACTAAGGAGTTTTTCTAAGGTCAAAGTGATAAATTGATACGATTTAATGCTATAGTCAATGAATGTAAATCCTAAAAGTTTTTACAATGGGCATGTCATTTATTTAATTTTTTATATATATATACGACACGACACGTACAAAGCCATCAAAATATCTATCGCACCATCTGTCTGTCTATATTAAATAAGGATGTATATTAACCCTATTACAAAGCTAAGATTTATATTATTTCTTATGTATTATTTAACTTTTAAGAACGAATTAATTGAATTCCCATACAAATCTATACAAAATCTATGATCGGTTAACGAACAATTCGGTTAGCGAACACTGTTTTGGAACGGATTAAGTTCGGGTGTTTCTCAACTGCTCTGCTCAACAAGTGCAAAACTTTTTGACACATTTGCTAATTCATTTTTTAACGGATAGGTATAAAATTGGAAGGCCTGACTATGGAAGCGATTTGGAATCGAACTGTATTTTCCATTTTTTGATAAATAAATTACCTTTTGAGTTATAAGCGATTTTGATCCCGTGACAAGGACGTTTTCCATCCTTCTTGGAGTGGTTATTCTTCTTTCGCGCGGAAATTCGATTCAAAACGCCCATTTTGACTCTATTTTCTGAAAGATCTATTGCGTTTGCAAATAAAAGAAAACACAGTTTGATTACAGAGATTTTGAACAACAGCACCTGCTAGTTTCATACATTTCCGAACAAAAATGAATTAAAACTTTTGTCATAAAGTTGCCCTTTTGGATTTGAGAACAGCCTTAACCGATCACCCATTGTAGTTCTATGTAAGAAGAGATTTTTAAATGAGAAAATTAATCTTGAAAGAATTTTAAATTGTTATTAACAAATTTTTTAGGGTTCCGTACTTAAAAAGTAAAAACGGAACCATTGTAAGATCACTCCTGTGTCTCACTCCTCTGTCACAGCCATTTTACTCGTAAACTGTGGAACGTGGAAAGTTCAAATTGGGGGAAGTAATAAAGACTATTAACCCACATATTTTCAGATTATTAAACATTTATAAATATATTAAGTAAAAATGTAGTACTTGGAAAAAAAAAAACTCTTTTCTTTGTATATCGCGTGGGGTATCGTGTGAAAGCTTTCGTAACGCTGAACTCAAAAATACATTCCTTTTAATTTTAGGTATTATATTTTCAAAGATATCGTCGAAAATGTAGCGTAAATATATGCCCCCCTCTCCGCCCCCCATCTAATTCCGAATCTACTAAAACTAAAATTATGAAAAAATTAGAGGTAGTAGACGTTAATTTAAACCTTGAAGGAAAATTATAGTGATTACCCTAATTCACATAGTTTTTGAGAAAATCGCATTTTTCCGTTACACACAAATTTAGATTTACGGGTATTCATCAAAAGTGTTCAGCAGCGCTGCAGGTACATACCGTAGCAGAAGTATAAAAGCATTGTTGATAATGATTTTCGAAAAAAAAATCGTCAGTAATTAGCCGATATATTAACCCTTAAAGATACGGACTGTTTGGACATACATAATGACAGGGGCGGCGTACTCTATGTACCATCGGCTTTTAAAGCCTAGTTAACAACTTTTAATAATATATATGTGCAATGCAATGTCCAGTAGCAGTATAAAAGCAATAAACGTCAAATTGTTAAAAACAGACTAATTTAATTAGAATTAATCACATAAATACTATGGGATTCGCGACTAGCTTGCACTGAGTGGAGCTCTCAATACGCCTCGAGTGTCTTTAAAAGTTAATTAAAAACCTATCTGGAAAAACGCGGCACGGACCAAGACGGCGTTGCAACTTTGCGACCTCCTTTCGAAGCGCGCTTAGCACAATGCCAAATTTAAACTTTGAACAATGGTTTTGTTTTTATAGCGCAATGTGGAAAAGAAATGCTATTACTACGCTGAATTTAGTTTTATGAAATGCCAAATGAAGTTTAAATATGCACTGTTTTTGTTGTCAGTACCGTATTAATTTCATCATAAACGGATTAGGATAATATTAAAAAATGAGTTATACAGAATAGCTATATTTGATATTATTTAGGTCCACATCTCTTTGAACTTTCATGGTATATCCATTTACACTTTTCTAGTACATACAGTTATACCCAACCATACGTTGTATAGTTTTTTACAAAGTCTTAGTATTCTTTTAGCAATGTTTTTTTTTTTCAATATAATACAATTACAAATTCATATATTTATTCTACGGAACCCTCTGTGCGAAGTAATACTCGCATTTGACCGTTTATTAGTGCATACTTTTTGTACCGAATTCGGGCTCTGATGATACAAAATTTTACGGGCTCGGACTTCAAATTGTCGAGCTCCGAAAAGATAGCCTGAACTCATATTTATTCCGTGCGTCTCCCTCTCTAACAACCTACAAAATATGTACACACACATATATATATATATATATATTTCCAATATAAAGAGATCCGGTTCAAGAAACTTTTAAAGGTACAGTTGTAGAAAAAAAAAGTACCCCGTACTAACTCTGCAACAAATTATTGTAGAAGAAAATTACTGGTAGGAAACGATTGGAAATAAAGCCTGCTTTTAAATTATGTATATAAAATTTGCTTATGGGGCCATCTACATATCAAAACGAACCCAAACTTTGTTTCTTTCAATAGCAATACCCAAGTTCGACACCATAAATAAATTCTACAACCTTCAATTAGTCTAAAAACAAATTTTCATTAGATTCGCAAGATTGTTTCAGAGAAATTAATTATTTTAAAAGGAGCCTATTTTAGGGATTGTATCCAAATTGAAGTTTGGTACTCGATTGTTGAAACGCTTACAGAATGATTATGTCACTTTTATTAATGCGTTATTTCTTGCCAATATGACCATTTCACTCGCTTAATATGTTTCGATTTTTGTTGCACAAATGTTATGCTTATCTGTTCACCGAAGACGGAACCATCATTTTTATAATTATTTTTTTTTATCATAATTTGAAAACTAATTGAAAAAAAATTTGAAATTGAGAATTCGCATAAAGCAGGACATAATAAACATAAATATATATATAAAAAAAATTGTACGTTGCAATTCATATTTTTTTTTTCGAATATTAATTTCATAATTCATATTTTTAAATTTTTAAAATTACAAATTTCATGCATTTATGTTTGGATTTTTAGTATTATAACCTCACAAAAAATTATCACATTAGGATTTATAATTTCAGGAGATATTAATAAAAATATGAAAATGTAATTTAACATTAGAAGCTCTCAATTTTGAATGTTTATAATTCAAAAACTTATCATCCAAATTTTCTTTACATTTCGTTTCTAGGCATAGTTTGAACCGAAGATTTAAAATATAGTGTCAAAATTGGGTGTTGCCATTGAAAAAAAAAACAAAGTTTGGTCTGGTTTTGATTTGAAGATGGCCCCTTAAGCAAATTTTATATGCATTATTTAAAAGTAGACTTTATTTCCAATCGTTTGGTACCTTTCTTCTCTTATAATTAATTGCAGAGTTAGTAGGGGTTGTTTACTTTTTTCTTTTCCACGACTGTACAAACGGGATTTTCGATAGGGATGGGGTGGAAAGTAGTGGTACCTAGTTTGTAAATTTCCTTATTATTATTTCAAGTTACATCTTAACATTTTCAAAGATTTATCACCCCTCTTGCATCCGCCCTGCGCACGTACATATAGGGACCTAAATTAAATACATTTAAAAAAATTTTAAAGGCGGGGATGGGGGGAGGTGCTTTTAGTCTCCTTGGGCGCCTTTGTATGCGTGTGGGCCTGATTCGAGTACAGGTGCAAAACTTTTTGGTATTCTAATTCTATTTTTTTTTATTCCGAAGATTAATTTCTTCGGGACCAGCGACGCACATCTGCGTTTTAAAAAATGCGCTCAATCTTCCTTATAAGTACCACTATTTTCGCAAAGAATTCTTTGCCCTACTAAATTATAAAATTTATGTGGTTAAATAGGGCGAAAATTCCTATATGAAAGCTGTGGTATTCAAAAAATAAATCCGTATACGGAACGTCAGCACCGAAGGAGTTAACAAAATAATAGTAATAATAAAATCAAATATTTTAGTCTCATTGGGGACATCCATAACAGTGATGGAACTCTGGTGCACCCACCTTCTTCCCAACCTTTATGCCCAACACTGATCAGCAATGTAATTTCGGTCTCCACTATGAGCGATAATTACTGAAATTGTATTTTCACTTGTGGTATGCATTTTAAAGATTAACTAAACTTTAGTATACTACGTGATGTGTATAAATTCTATAGATTGTATACAGGACTGCACAAAAGATTTTTAAATTTGCTTTCAAAGTTAGTATTTTGAAGCGAATTTCTGGATGCGACTTCCCAAGTATGGTTGTCATGAAACAGCAATCGCTTAGACCTCAAAATGCAATCGGAAAAAAGCTGTTCGATTCAAAACCACTTCTAATTTCATGTCTGCTAATTTCATAATATTACATATATAAATATGAGTCTGTGATTATGTCAGAAATTTTTTTTTCCCTTGCAGAACCAGCCCTATATTCGTTTATCTCGAGTACCCTATAGTTTTTACTCCAAAACCACGTTCTTTGACTATCAAATGAATTCGCCGATGTCAAAGATCAACATCACTAACAAATCTTTTTTTTAATACAGTATTTATTTTGTTATTAATTCTCAACATCTAACATCTCGAAAACAGATCTTGCAAATCCTGTTAAAAACCTTTCACACCACACATGTTAGCTATTGTAGAAACGCATAATAAAAACGCGATACAGCTTAATATCGTCCGTGACAATTAAGGTAAAATTAGCCTCGAATTCAGGAGGGGGCAAGCTGTTAATTCAGAGGGTTACGCTTCATACATCAGTTTTACCCTGTTCAAATTTGTTCTGGCACCTTTGCCCCTTATCATGTAGTAAATCACAACCCTAGTTCCCCAACTACATGACCGACGACAGGGTCCTTTCAATGCAGAAATTCTAAAGCCCTGCTCCATAAAATGGATAGGTCCCCCCCCCCCCCCCGAGTCCCACTCATTTTGCTTTTTCGTCTCCCCCATCGGGGCATAAGGGGGTTATTCTCCCTCCTGGGTTATTAAAGAGTCATCTCTATCGAGCCCTGGAATATACATCATTTTTACATCTGCTGCAGAACTAAAAGGCCAGATTTTTTTTATTCTTGCTTTTAATAGATTTCGACCAAGTTTGTTTTCGTTTATGTTGAAGGTAAATTAAAAATAGTTACAGTTTTTCACCACAATATGATGGTTTATACCGTGTTTCCCGAAAATATCAATTAATTGAAAAATAATTTGAAGCACATTTTTTTAGGATCTCGTAATATATGCTGTACCACAAAATAAGCCCTACTTCAAATGAGCCTGTCTCACTTAAACAAAAAATCAGCTAATTATCATCCTGGCCTTTAAAGTGTATACATTTATGATGCAGCATTCAAACAATGAGCATTTAGCTTAAAATAATTATTCTAATATCCAAGTATGTATAAAAAAATAACACGAAATTTAGCAAAATTTAAGGAAATAATTCTATTTTTGGCATTATTGATTGGAGAATATGAATTCTAAATAAATTGAATTTTTTTTTTTTTCCTTGTAAGTTGTATAATAACCCGTTATCAAGAAGTGAAAAAAAAAACTTCATTGAGAACAAACTAAGAAACGGGCCCAGAAATCAAATGACAGTGATGAACTTTATGCCAACATCAAAGACTGGCAACGAGACAAATCGCCATATACGGGCAGTGGTGGCCCAGTTAGCAGTGCGTCGTGCTCGTAGCCGAAATGTCATGGGTTCGAGGCTCACCGCTAGCTAAAAATCTGTCATATACGCTAATGGCACCTGGTGCATGTAAAATCCGTCGTGGTGCAAAGTCCTCCAAGCTCCCTTTGAATTATATCTCTGGAGGTGCCTAGTCAGGTGAAGACCTCGTCACCTGACCAAGGTTCTAAATTACGAGATCAAATTCGAGTAGCGATGGCCGCCCTTACAGGCGGCTTGTAAGAGTTCTGTAGAAGAGTGAGCAACCCCCCCCCCCCCCGTCTTTTCTTTTTTCATTTTCGACAACGAACGAACAAATCCAAACAGCATAATTAATAGCAGTCAAGAACCAGTCAACACAGTAGCAAAAGTGATAAAGTAAATAGCGATACAGCCACGAAAAAGCCAAATCAGGTAGTTTTCAGCATGAAGTGATCAAGCGGATCACTTCATGCGGCCAGGTACAAAACTCGTTAAGCTATGCATATTGACTGGCAGGTAAAGGCCTGGTATGTGCGGTATAATAATAATGATGATATAATCTTTTCAGATAACAAAAGAAAAAAAAAACTTTTTATTTAATATACTTTATAAATGTTTTTTACATACGTTTTCTACATATATATTTTTTCTCATACTTGACAAGCTTTTTACCTAGTACATGAATAAATATTGATTCATATACATGAATATTTGAATAAACGTAGATTACTGTAGATAAATAGAAGCCTCATTTAGGGACGACGGGATAGAGAAAATAACTTTCCTCCCCCTCTGAATTTCAGACTTTTTTTCATATTTACAAGACGATAAAACACGTGGAAACCGGGTTAAAAACTCTCGACATACTGTCCAGAGTATATAGAACGTCATTTTTAATTGAAAACTGTAATAGATTTTTACATTTAGTATATTTTCTTAGTTTGCCCGCCAACTACACCATTATGGACACAACGCCCTTTAAAGTGAATGCGAATACCGTTAAACTCTTGCACCAAGTCACATTGGATGAAATACGCCATTTGGCAACTGGCCTAATTACGGATAAAAGGCAGATCTTCACTGTATGTTGACTATAAAATTAACATCAAGTTAAAATGGAGTGGGTATATATGTTTTTTCTCCATAAGTCAATGCAAGCAAAACACATTGGTTAAACACCTTTCTTTTCAAACGAAGAGGCATGTTACTCTTCAGAATAATATTGTTCTTCCCAAAAGCACTCTATCCATTTCTTATTCTTCTATTGATTTCATTCATGATACTGTTATCCGATGATATTTCCTGTCCAAGGTACACATAACTTTGCACTTCTTTAATCTCATAGTGTTGTTGTAGACAATTTTCTTTTTTGATGCGAATGAATTGAACATCACCTTAGTCTTTTCCAAATTTATTTTTAACCCCGAAACATGGACGCTAACAAAATGGTTGGTACAAAGATAACAAACAACACAGCGATGTATAGAAAGATGTATGCTAGACATAACTAGAAGAGACAGAAAGAGAATAACCGGGATAAGAAGTCAGACGAAAGTTTTTGACATCATTGAGAGAACTAAACGGCTAAAATGGAAATGGGCTGGGCACATTGAAAGAAGACAAGACAATAGATGGAGCACAAATACCCTACAGTGGTATCCCAGAGATGTAAAACGACCAAGAAGACGACCTCAAGTAAGACGGAGTGACGAAATCAGAAAAGTGGTCGGTGTTAATTGGATGATTAAGGCACTAGCAGGGCCTGTTTACCGAATAGGCCCGTGAAGCCCGTACTTACTCACAGGAATACAAGTGGGCACCAAAATTTGCTTTTCAAGCCTAATTTTTGGAAGAAAACAAAAATAATCAGGGTAAAAAATGCATTTGTTTTTCTTACGAAACTTTTATTTCTTACTTTGCTAAAATTTCTAAATCATGAAAGATATTTTGAAGTTGAAATGTTCTCAACTGTAGTTCCATACTTGTCACTTACAAAATGAATTGGGTATGCATACTTATGTATGTAATAAAATGCTTTTCATATGTATATAGGTAGTTAGTTTTAGTTTAATAGTAAAAGTGTTATTTACTCGAAATTTTGATGATATTATTTAAGAATACGAAAAATGTACTAAATAACAAGTAGTCGGAAATTGTACATCAAACGTGGCAAATGAACTATAATTTACTTCGTACTACACTATGACGCAAAAGTTTAGACAATGAAGAAATTCTTACATACTTTGAAAAATATTTATTCAATTTTCAAATCACTGCTTGAAATTAATGTGCTCTACATATAAACAATATTTATAACAAAGAAAAGTGGAATTGTGCATATTGCAATAAATTAAATGGTAACAAAAATAAACTGCTGTCTCAAAAGTTTAGACACAAATTAAATAAAATCGAAATAAACAATTTTTAAAACCTGGTTGCGCATCCATGCTTATGTATTACGTCATATACACGAGATTGCATGGAAGAAACTAAATCTTGCATAGTTTGTGGATCGATATCGTACCATGCATTCTCAATAGATGTCTTAAGTTCCTTTTCAGAAGAGTATTGTCTAGCGTTGCTATAAACTTTGCGACACATGATGCTCTAAAGGTTTTCTATAGGGTTAAGATCTGGGCTACATGCTGGCCATTCAAGAAATCTTATATTATGGGAATTAAACCAAGATTTTGAATGTTTTGCAGTGTGAATTGAAGCATTGTCTTGCTGAAATTCCCACTGAGGACCCCCTAGAAGCTCAGCAAATGGCAGTAGGTTTTCTTCTAATGTCTGTGTATAATGCTGTGAAGTTTGACGACCACTGGTGAAGGTCAGAGATACTTGTCCATTATAGCAAAAGGCTGCCCAAACCATCACCGAGCCCCCTCCTTGTCTACGACTAAAAAAACGTCGAGGTTCCTTCCGCAAGTCATGCCAATACGATAAACAACCATCTGGACCATCCAGATTCCACTTTTTTTCATCGCTAAATATGACTGACTGCCATTTCTCTCCATATGACATATGCTTTCGAGCCCACATAAGTCTTTGTAACTTATGATATGGTTTCAGAGCTGGTTTCTTCTGCATTTTGCTATAAACGATTGTTCCTTTTTCCAAAATTCGTCTACGAATCGTATCCTTTGATACAGAGAGTCCCGATGAGCTTTGAACTCCACGTACACTCATTTGTTGAGTACTCGCTAGTCTTTGTATCAGGCGATCCTCTCGTACATTTGTCACACGTGGCCTCCCAGACCGACATTTTGCTTTATATTCGGAACCACTCGATAAAACTCGATAAATAGATTTTTTTGACCTATTAATAATAGCAGAAATTTCAGAAACGCTCTTCCCTTCACCTTTCAACTGCCAAATCCTTGAAACCTCATTCACTTGAATTTCTTTAGCTCTCGGCATGTCGACTATGAAGCGCAATCGTTTGCAGAACTTAAGTACTCCAAATTTGTGGCATCACCTATTCTAAATTTGCATATGCCAGCGAATATTCAAAGAAATTTAGAATAGTGTCTAAACTTTTGCGACAAGCACATTTGAATTTTTATGAAAAAAATTAGTATTATAGCAAATAAAACGACTGTCTTTTGTACATAGCATTTTAAATCAGTTTTTGAATATATTTACAGGTTTTTGTAATTCTGACGTCATAATTCTACATTTTAAAGCTGAATGACGTCATTGTCTAAACTTTTGCGTCATAGTGTATAACTAGTTTTATAAATATTCGGACCTTGGTGCAATAGCTTTTGCATACTTATGACAAAAACCAAGAATATGAAATTTATCGCGATTATATATATTAAATTCAGTAATAAGAAAATAATATGACTCCATCTTCAATAGCACGTCATTGCCATGGCAATCTAGTATCATTGAGCAGGTGAGAGCAGATGAAGATCTAGAGCAGATAAAGATTTTTCTTTCATCATTAGTCGCTGTCGGATTTTCTAAAAACGTTTGAAGTAATTTTTATTTATTAATAAATTGTGTTGCAATGTAATGTATAAGAGATACTATTTCTTCATGACGAAAGAGGCCGAATATGTAACACGCTTCTTTAATACAAATAACACTTTCTTGGCTAAATACTTGTACACTGAAAATAGAAGTAAAACAGGTTAGATTACATAATTATTAACCGCCATAATACAGGCAGGAAAGGAGTGTTTCTGAACTGAAGATATCGCACAACAAACTTGTGCAGTCCGGCTTGGTCGGTACCAGCCCATACACTAAAATAATTTGGGGCCTATGAATGTTCTCTAACAGTCAGAAACAAAGGAAAAACAGCTGAGTTCACATATTTCTTTCTTTTCTCTGGCGTATTTGAGCTTGTCTAATTAAATAGGATGGCGCGACAAATATACGTGGTGCTGCCATCTCGTGACTGTTTCGGATAACATTTGTGGGCACTTAACGAGTCCTTTACTATTAGCACTTAAAGGTTAACACGTTTTAAATGAAACACTGATTAAAGTATATTATTTCACAAACAAATAATGGAACAGATGTGTTATTATCCCTCCATCTGCCATCTTGGATTTTTTTTTGGGCGTGAATTAAAAACTGTTTTTTAATTAATAGTTATAATTATTATATTCCAGTTTTTTTAATATTATATTAATCTATCAACAATATTTAACCATTGGCGACATTTACTACTTGGCGGAAAAGGAGTTTTCACGCAAGAAAAAAATCCAAGATGGCGGATGGAGGGATAATAACACATCTAAGCCCAAATAATTATGTAGGGAACACACCTCACAAGAAAATGGAGGTTTCACAAGCGAGAGGGGTAGGCACGAAATACGCACATAAGAAGAGGAATTAAATCACTTAAAATTACTATAATTTAATAAATAATTTTATTAAATTATGTTCTTCCAAGTTCTTCCTTATAAATACATTAATATTTATTTATAAATAAGATAAAAATTGCTAACTCAAGAAAATGCAAAAAAACTAAATATAAATAAAAACATACATTTTAGACTCCATGGAGTTTTATCGATTCAAGATATTTTATTACCGATAGTAAAATATACAGGGAAAAATTTTTTTTGAGAGAAATTTAATCGAGCATCCGCTGAAGGGGATCCTAGTGCTCCTGGTAAGTCTAATTGATATCCTTACTATTTTACAAACAAAATTATTTTGAGAATATCAATAAAATAAAATTTTATTTCAATCATTAAATAAATAAATAAATGGAAATTGAGTGAGCGCAGAGATAAAATTATTGGGCGGGCTCAGGCACCACGGGCCCATACAAGTTGGCGCTACTGCTCACGAACATACTTTTCTTTATAATATAGTTACATTTTTTCAAAGCAATATTCTTAATTTTATAACTTACTTACATGCAATTATTAATGTATCGATAAAAGCAAATAATAAGAAGAAAGTAAATAAACATATAATGCTAAAAGAAAATAATCTTAAGGATGTATTCGAAAAAATATTTTTCCACCCTCAACAGCTCGAAATTTTCTGAGACATTTTCAGACTCATTTTTAAAAGTAAAAACATGAAACTTGCTGGGGTGATTTCTGAAGACATGTTTAACATGCCGTGTGATTTCATTTTCAGCTCAATTAATTAGAATTTGATTTTTAAACAATTATTTTCTCAGTATGACCATTTTTTTCATTCCCAGATCGCCCGCTTCGGAAAATTCGGTTCAAAACGCCAACTTTGACAGCGTTTTTCACAGTATTTTCTGCATTTATCAAAAAATTAAGAAGCACCGCACATTATATAGTTTCTAAATAAGAGAATTTCCAAGTTTGATGCGTTTGAGAGCAAAAATGAATTTTAAAATGAATCAGAAAATAAGCAGTTTGGATCGGAATATACCCTTAATTGGAGAAGCCAGAGAAGGAGACAATTTTCTTATCTTGCCCTGCCCAGATGAGTCCGCGAATTTAAGAGGCTACTTCAGTCAAATGAAAAGACACATTCGCTAATGGTAATCCTATGGAAGAAATTTATAAAAATATCTCGGTCGCATTTCAATATTTTTAAATGATTTCTTTTGCATTGAATAGTTGAGATCGATCTGTATGCAGGCCATTTTTAACTTTTTTCGATTTTAACTGCAGATATTTTTTATGAGGATGCTTTTACTTTCGAAACCGGTTCCGAAAATGAAAGTGTTCTCATAAGAAATACCTGTAAACAAAATCGAAAAAGTAAACAACGGCCTTTATATAGATCAATCTCAACTATTCAATGCAAAAGAAATTATTTAAAAATATTGAAATGCGACCGAGATATCTTTATAAATTTCTTCCATAGGATTAGCATTAGCGAACGGGTCTTTTCCTTTGACTGAAGTAGCCTCTTAATATTAGTTTATTCATCCTTAATTTCATTTAACTTTCACGTATTTTCGTCGCGAAGTCATGGATCTCCTATGATGTGAAACCTTTAGGACTCCGCGTAGTAAAGTTTGGGAGTAACTGGACAGGAGGATTCTATGCCATATTCTATGAAAATGAGATTTAAAGTAATTCCAACCTTTTGAAACTAAACAACGTAAAAAGACATGTGGCATACCTTTTAAAGTTAAAGTTGCTAAAACATTTCCGTTATCAACATTCGAGTGTCCAACCAGTGTTTTTTAATTTCCTATAAATTTTATAGATATTAAGTTATGGGCCAATTGCTATTAAATAAACCCAACCATAACCCCTTCCCTCTCCTTCTCCTACATAAGCATTTTAAAAGCCGCACTGAAAATTGCAAATACATTGTCACCTAGTTGCGGAAAGCATTTGAAGTGTGCTTGTGATGATTTTAGCAATAATACAATAATTTAGTAATAAAATAATAATAATAATAATAATATGATAAGTCTGTTTTCTGTAAATATTTGAATTCTAAATCATACAGTGAAAAGATTTAAGATGAAAATCAAAATTATTTGCCTTTTTTTCTCTACTTCCTTTCCTTCTTAAACCCATTTTTTAAAATTCCGAATCTTACCATTTTCATTAGTTTTTCAGTATATTTATATTTCTTACACAATAATATTTTGTTAGATTTTAGTATGATACTTTAGTAATAGATGGCAGCACTACAAACAGAAAAAAAAGAAAGTTTGACAAGAAATATACACAATATCAAAATTATATTGAGGGAAGCAAATTTATTATCTATCTAAATTTACATTTTTATAAATCTGAAAAGAAATTTCGGTACTTTTCGGTTAGCCGGGCACCAGTGTTACATATACATATATATGTATATATCACGCATGTATATTTACATATATATTTACATATATATATGTGTGTGTATATATACAATATGTGTATATGTATACATATGTATATTTACATATATGTATGTATATAAATATGTATATGTAACATTGGCGCCCGGCTAACCGAAAAGTACCGAAATGTTTTTCTCTATATTTTCTAAGAACTATGTTCAGAGAATTATTGACGTCGTTGTGGTGTTATTTATAATCCTTACACGGACTCCTTTCAAAAGGGGACATTAAAGATATTTTAATAAGTTTCTTTGTATTTAAAGATAAGATAAAAAGCAAAATACAAAAAAAAATCATAATGATAACTTTCATTCTTTAACCTTCTTCATTATATGTATAAGTGTCATGAGTTATTATTTTACTTTGATCCCCCCCCCCCCCCCCTAGAATAGAAAGAGCAGCTCTGTAAACAGAAAATAAATTTTCAGAGTTGATTTTGCAGAGAGAGTGAAGACAATGAGAAAAATAATTTTTTCATTTAATTATAATTATTCTATTTTTTGTGTTACATCCACATTTTGGCTTAGATGTGTTACAATCCCGCATCCGCTATCTTGGATTTTTTTCTTGCATGAAAACTCCTTTTTCGCCAAGTAGTAAATGTCGTCAATGGTTAAATATTGTTGATAGATTAATATAATATCGAAAAAACTGGAATATAATAATTATAATTATTAATTGAAAAACAATTTTTAATTCACGCCAAGAAAAAAATTCAAGATGGTGGATGCGGGATTATAATACATCTGTTCCAAATTATGAAACTTCTCGATGCTCGACTATCCACATTTTAACAAGCAAAATATGTCCGTTGCTAAAATGCTGAAAACATTGACTGTCATAAGATTTTACAAATAAATTGATATGGAAAAAATCAATGCTTTTCTTCATGTGCATTAAAAAAGCAAGATTGTTTAAAAAAAATTCTTTACATTTTCAGCAGTTGGGAATTAAAAGTAATTAAAAAGTGTACGTACATATACTTACTACCTCCTTTGAAATGGCCACGCTATTGTAGCAATGTATTACTTTAATTAACTTTTAATAAATCTTTCACTAAGAGATGGCAGCACTATACTAAAATCTACTACTGGCTCAATCATAGAACGCTACCAATGAATAAATAAATATACTAAATTAAAGTAAATAATAATAAGAAGAAGAAGTAGAATTTAAGAAACACATAATGCAGTAAATTCAGCAATTGCTGTCCATAACCTGTAACGTCTACGATTTTTTGTTTTTCGGCAATGAGTATTATTGTTACCGTATGGAATTTATATATGCCCATGGAGATAAAGTATTAGTGCTCTATCATGCATCCGCTGAAACGGCTCCCAGTGCTCCTCTAAGTTTAATTGATGTCCTTACTATTTTACAAATAAAATTATTTTGAGAATATCAATAGAATAAAATTTTATTTCAATCATTAAATAAATAAATAAATGGAAATGAGGTGAGTGTAGAGATCAAATTATTAGGCGGGCTCAGGCACCACGGGCCCTTACAAGTTGGCGCCACTGCTCACGAGCATACTTTTCTTTATAATATAGTTACATAATTTGAAAGCAATATTCTTAATTTTATAACTTACTTACATGCAATTATTAATGTATCGATAAAAACGAATAATAAGAAGAAAGTAAATAAACATATAATGCTAAAAGAAAATAATCTTAAATGGAGAAGCCAGAAAAGGAGGGAATTTTCTTATCTTGCCCTGTCCAGATGACTTCGCGGATTTAATATTAGTCTATTCATCCTTAATTTCCTTTAAATTTTATGTATTTTCGTGCCGAAGCCATGGATCCCCTATGGTGTGGCACCTTTAGGACTCCGCAGGGTAAAGTTTGGGAGTAACCGGGCTGGAATATTCTACGCCCTATTCTATGAAAATGATATTTAAAGTAATTCTAACCTTTTGAAATTAAACAAAGTCAAAAAGACCTGTGGCATACCTTTCAAAATTAAAGTTGTTAAAACATTTCCGTTATTGACATTCGAGTGTCCGACCAGTGTTTTTTATTTTCCTATAAATTTTATAGATACCTGATTATGACTAATTGAGGCCCTGGGCAAAGATAAATTAGAGGCCTCATTCGAATCATTGCAACGCTATTCAAATAGAACTGATGGTTAGTCCTATGTGTAATGCATAAACAATATTTTCGCACCTTGGTTTTTCAATAGATGAAACTTCTTAGCTCCGTCAATTCTAAGTTAAGCACCTTAATTAATAAAAACTCTTTATTTCTTAGTACAGAACGAAACTCTTTTATATAACTTTATGAACTTTTTATATTACTTTAAAATGAATTTAATAACTTTAACTTATGAAAAAATGTCAAATACTCTAACATATAAATGTGAGTTAATCAATTTACTTTCTTTTCCATCTTTTTAAATACTATACACAACATAATATCAAATAAAATACATTCTAATTCACAAGTAGACAGTGTTTTTTAAATAAACCTAAAAATGATGGCAATTCTGGGTTCGTTTTTTATATTTAACAAAAAGTTAAACGAAAAAACTTTGAATACAAAAGAAAATTTTTCTTATGACAATTATAACTTATTATTTTCAACCACTAAAGTTTAGGTACGAATTCAGTTCATTGCTAATACAGTGTATTGAAATCAAAATGTTATTTCTTATTTAATAGTGGTTGAGGTTAGCTTTGCAAAAGCATTGAGCGTGTGTTCAAAATGAAATTTGTTTTTCAACAAGTTTAGTAGAACATTTTATAGATGAAATTTGTATTTGAAAAATATTTAGAGTTGGAATTGGGAAAAAGAATATTTTATAAAATAATGCATGGATTTGGGAGACCCTTGATGTCCGGGGAAAGTCCTGATTTGCCCATGCGATAATAAATGTCTGGTTATGGGCCAATAAACACAACCATAACCCCTTCCTCTTCCTACATAAGCATTTTAAAAGTCGCACTGAAAACTGCAAATACATTATCACCTTGGTGCGGAAAGTATCTGAAGTGTGCTTGTGATGTTTCAAGCAGTAATACAATAATTTAGTAATAAAAAAAAAAAAATAAGATAAGTCTGTTTTCTGTAAATATTTGAATTCTTAATTATACAATGAAAAGATTTAAGATGAAAAGCAAAATTATTTGTCGTTCTTTCTCTGCTTCCTTTCCTTCTTAAACCCGTTTTTAAAGATGCCGAATCTTACCATTTTCATTAGTTTTTCAATATATTTTTTACACAATAATATTTCGTTAGATTTTAGTAACATATGGCAGTATCAGATGGCTTCAGTAGTAGATGGCAGCACTGAAATCAAAGTTTAACCAGAAATAGACACAATATCAAAATTATATTAAGAGAAGCAAACTTATTATCTAGCTAAATTTAAATTTTTATAAATCTGAGAAGAATTTTTTTTTCTATATTTTCTAGGAACTGCGGAAAGCATGTGAAGTGTGCTTCTGATGATTCCAGCAATAATACAATAATTTAGTTTAGTAATAATAAAAAATAATAATAAGATAAGTCAATTTTCTGTAAATATTTGAATTATTAATCATACAATAAAAAGATATAGGATGAAAACCAGAATTATTTGCCTTTTTTTCTCTACTTCCTTTCCTCCTTAAACCCATTTTTTAAAATGCCGAATCTTACCATTTTCATTAGTTTTTCTGTATGTTTTTTACACAATAATATTTCGTTAGGTTTTAGTATAATACTTCAGTAGTAGATGGCAGCACTAAAAAATAAGCTTAACAAGAAATAGATACAATATCAAAATTATATTGAGGGAAGCAAATTTATTATCTAGCTAAATTTAAATTTTTATAAATCTGAAGAGAATTTTTTTTCTACAATTTCTAGGAACTGAGGAAAGCATATGAAGTGTGCTTGTGATGATTCCGGAAATAACACAATAATTTAGTAATAATAAAAAATAATAATAAGATAAGTCAGTTTTCTGTTGATATTTGAATTCTTAATCATACAATGAAAAGATTTAGGATGAAAACCAAAATTATTTGCCTTTTTTTCTCTGCTTCCTTTCCTCCTTAAACCCATTTTTTAAAATGCCGAATCTTACCATTTTCATTAGTTTTTCTGTATGTTTTTTTTTACACAATAATATTTCGTTAGGTTTTAGTATAATGCTTCAGTAATAGATGGCAGCACTAAAAACAGCAAAAAGGAAAGTTTAACCCCTTGAGGGGCGGTGGGATAAAATATATCCCACCTAATTTAAACAAGATTCTCACCAGAAAATTTTTACTAAATTTTATATTTTTAACTTTGGAGAAAAATCGTTGAAAAATTGCTTTTCCTTATTTAAAATTAAAATTTTTCGATTATTCCGGTGAGTTGAGTTGGGTGGGGTTGATTTTTGACGGCCAATTATCTACACGAGGGATATGGGCCCGGGGGGAGTGCCCTCCGTGGGGGTCTTTCTAAGGGTACCTAATCCGTATTAACGCATGGAAGATCCACGGCTCGAAGAAAACCACGAAAACTCCGAACGATTAGGCCGACGGGCGCGATTGGGATCGAACCCAGCACCTCCCGTCTACCAGCTTCGAGAACAGAACCTCTCGGCCACTGGTGGGGCATTATTCCGGTGAGAATTCAATATTTAGAGTCATTTTTGCTTGCCCCTCAAGGGGTTAACAAGAAATAGTCACAATATCAAAATTATATTGAGGGAAGTAAATTTATTATGTAGCTAAACTTACATTTTTATGAATCTGAAAATAATTTTTTTTTTCTACATTTTCTAGGAACTATGTTCGGAGAATTATTCGATGTCGTTGAGGTGTCATTTATAATCCTTACACGAACTCTTTTATATATATATATATAGATAGATATATATATCCCCCTAGAATAGAAAGAGCAACTCTGTAAACATAAAATAAATTTTCAGAGCTGATTTTGCAGAGAGAGTAAAGCCAATTAGAAAAATAATTTTTTCCTTTAATTATAAATATTCTGTTTTTGCGTTACATCCAGATTTTCAGACCAACTAAAATTGATATTAGCTAGTTCATTAAATTGACAAAATGATTTAGACAAAATACAAAATAATGAAACTTTTCGATGCTCGACTATCCACCCTTTAACAAGCAAAATATTTCTGTTGCTAAAATGATGAAATAATTGACTGTCATAAGATTTTACAAAGAAATTGATATGGAAAAAATCAATGCTTTTCTTCAAGTGCATTAAAAAAGCAAAATTGTTTTAAAAAAGTTCTGTACATTTTCAGCAGTTGGAAATTAAAATTAATTAAAAAGTGTAGCGTACATATACTTTCTACCTCCTTTGAAATGGCCACAATATTGTAGCAATCTATTACTTTAATTAACTTTTAATAAATCTTTCACTAAAAGATGTCAGCACTATACTAAAATCTACTACTGGCTCAATCATAGAACGCTACCAATGAATAAATAAATATACTAAACTAAAGTAAATAATAATAAGAAGAAGAAGTAGAATTTAAGAAACACATAATGCAGTAAATTCGGCAATTGCTGTCCATAACCTGTAACGTCTACGAATTCTTTTGTACAGCATGAATAATACTTTTGTACAGCAATGAATGTAACTGTTGTAGTAATAATGCATGTTTTGTTGTAATCAAAAAATTTGGTAAATTGGTTGTAATCTGATTAACAACTAACGCATCTAAGTGAAAGGTTTCATTCTTGAAATGTGGAGAGAATGTCAAGGAAACTTCCTGAAGAGCCGTTTCTGCGACTAAATTATTGATTCCTGAGATTTTATGATTTGTAGTCCTTGATGGAAGCGAAGGGCAATCCCCCCACATTAGGGCCTATATCCCTCGAGCTGATAATTGGCCGTCAAAAATCAACCAACCAACCAACCTTGATGGAAGACCTAGTTTTTTAAAACAAGCTTTAGAAAGTAAACTTTTTTGAGAAGCACTATCTATTATAGCTCTGCAAGGTATGAATTTTCCCGATTTAGATTTCACATTTATAATGGCAGTAGACAACAACGTTTGACAATTTTCATTGATAGACTGAGAAGTGAAACAATTTGACTCATTAAATTGATAATAGCATTTGGGGTTGTAACACGATCTTGCTGCCTGAACCCAGGTAGCACAGCAATATTGGCCCGATACTGCCCAATATCGGCCAATCTTGGTGTGCATCGGCAAAGACCGGTCATGTTTACCGACATTGGCCAATATTGATCGATGTTGTCCGATGTTGGATTTGTAACATTAAAACTTCTGGAATCATGAATATTTTAATTTTTTATTCACAAATTGCACTTTTTGTGGGAAGGTAGAAAACAGGAAACAATTATAATAACATTTTAAGTTCTGTAAATCCATGTAGAAAAACTCACATTGGCCAATATCGGGCAACATCGGTCGACGTCGACACAAGCAATGATCACAAGGATGTGCCAGCCAACCAACCAATCAGATACAAGACAATTACCCAACATGGCCGCCGCCGTCTTTCTGGTATGCTGTTGCAGATTTGTTGTCCCATTTTATAGAAAAAAAACGAGAATATTTATATGTTGATGGTAGTATGGAAAAATGAGGTGTGTCATTCTTGAAATCCGAAAGTTACATCTTTATGTGAAACGGGTAAGTGCTCTTTATATTTCATATAATGTTTGTTTATTGAATACATATAATCACTCATTTCATATACCTATTCAAACTTATTTTTGAAATATTGTTTTTTGTTCACATTGGTATTATTACTTGATTAGTTATCCATATTCTTGTGTAGTGTGCATTTACTGTTCATATTATATTTATACTTGTCTCGGAATGTATATTATGCTTAAAGATTTTCGTCACTAATGATTGTAAACAAATGCATATGAATTTTTGCTAGTGGTTGAGTCAGTATATTATTTAACCGTGTAAGTAACACCAAAACACTTTTTCATTGTTTATTTATTAATTAAATTGTCCGTTTACTTTATTCTTGAAGTAATTATTTATATTAAAACGTGATTTTTTTTTTTTTTTAATTGTACGTAACTGAAACGATTTACTTACTTAAATGGCACAAGTACAATTAAAGTTGTGAGCAATTTATATAACCTTGAGGTCCTTTTTATGAGAATTTGGAATAAACATTTCAGATATCCTAATTTAAAAATGCGAGAATTTTTTTTTTTTCTTCTTCCCTTATAAGGGGGAGGGGAAGGGAGAGTATAGAATTTTTTTTTTTTTTTTTTTTTTTTTTTTGTCATATTTGTTATTTTGAACATAATTTTCAAAATGTAAAAATCGTTAAAAGACTCAAAATCAGTCATCAAACAATTACAATCAAAGGTTATTTATTCTTTTTATATTCACTTTGTTATTTATTTATTTATTGGTTTATTTTTTACTCCATCCAAAAATAAAAATTTGATACATTGTTAAAGCTGATTCCTCTTATTTAAGTTTAATCATTTGAGATTTTTTTAAAAGATTTCTACTGATAAATTATCTGGTGGGGAGGGGGGGGGGGGAGATTTCAAGATTCTGTATAATGCTTCTTCCTACCACCAATACAGTTAAAAATCTTTAAACTCCTTATTTTGTTTAATTTGCATAATGTGTTCTTAATTAAGTCATATACAGAAATTTAATCATTTGGGAAGAGTTCCCTATCTTGTGCCACTTGGCATGACTGGCAAAAAAGTAAGCAATGTTGTCAAAAGGGCACAGATGTCATATTCGCCCCATATTGGCGCGATTTTTTTCTGTCGCCAATATCATATAGGCAACAGGTACTTAACCTGTGCCAAAGTGTCGTTATTTTGCTTGATGTGGTAACCCGGATTATGTTGTTTATGCTGTTGATGTTTTCGCCAAATTGGCAACCGAAAAAATTGCGCCAATATGGGGCGAATATGACATTTGTACTGTCAAAAGTTGTCTGTTTTAGCTTCTTACCAAATTTTTATTTTAATTATATTTTATTAATATTATATTTATATTATTTGTAATATTTTATTTTTAAATTTACCAAATCATCTTACCAAGCGTCAAAAGATTGCAACAACAACATCCTAAGCATTTATCGCCCAAGTTAACTTTCCAAGTTTTCTGGCACATCACACATGCTATGGAATTCTTGTCATGAATTTTATAATGGCTATGTTAAAGCACTATTATTTATCTGATGTCTATTAAGAAACCATTAATAAATGCAAATTTCCCAAAAAATTAAGGGTACTTTTCGGTTAGGCGGGCACCAGTGTTAAATATACGTATATATACATATATTTATGTGTGTATATATATATATGTATATATATATATTTACATATATGTATGTATGTAAATATGTATATATAACACTGGCACCTGGTTACCCGAAAAGTACCAATTTAAGTTTTATGAATAAGCAGTTTCTACCTGTTAAATTCTTCTTGGGCAAGATTTCAAGATTCTGTATAATGCTAAACCTTGCATTTTAAAAATCATCTATTTTTTCAACCTCCAATTTAAGTAATATTTACAAGGAGAAAAAATTTGTCGACTGGTATTGAAGAATTAAAAGTGTATAAGATGCTTTTTGTGTAAAAATAAAGTTTGTTAATACAGTAGACTCCCTCAAATTGAATAATTGAAGGAAAATGATCTCATTTTTTTTGTGCATATTCAAATATGCATTATTAATTATTTACTTGAACTTTGCTTTTAATATTTTAATCAGTTTTTAAATTATCTTACTTTTTATCCTTTTAGTTCATTACTTTACTTAATTATTTTAATATTTTACAATTTCACAATCATTCATTATAATTTTGATTGCATTAAAATTACTGTTTAAAAAATGTAAACAAAGCAATGGCCAGAAATCCGCACAACATCTGGTCCCAAGCTGTGCGGATTTGAAGGAGTCTACTGTATTATATTGAAACATGTCAGTTTTTTAATCAATCATACATATATTTCCTGGCTTGTGTGGGCCCATAGGGACAGAGGGGCTTCTGCCTCTGTGCTGTGTGTTGGAGATGCCCTCAAAAATGGTGTAAGATTGAGTTTAACACTCACAGCATGGGTCTCTATATTGCAGTCAATGTTGTATTTTTACACTCTTTTATTTAACTTGGTTTTTATATGTAAAGAAAGAATTTTGTAATTGATTTTTCACTCTTTTCTTGATATTCTAGAATGATTAAAATTATGCTTGTGTATTTCCAATGACAATATGCCATTTTAATATTTTTAGAACTTCATTATAAATTGATTCTAAGGCATTTTTGTTCTATCTAGCCACAGGTGATAAATCTCCAAATAATCTTTGTTATTACAACTATTTATGAATTACAAAAACAATGCAGTTAATATGCACCAAGCCATTTACATCAAAATATGTTTAGTGGCTGTGAAACTGCAACAATGAAATATTTGGAACAATAAAAAATATATATATATGAATAGAAAATTTTTTTATTTTTTAAGTTTCCTAATTTTTATTGATTATTTTTAATTATTAATGATAATTTATTTTATTTAATTTTAATATGTCTTTAAAAAAAATCATTGTTTATAATTTATTACCGTATATACTCTCATTAGCCAACCCCAAAATTTGAGAGAATAAACATGTCATCCATTTGAATAACAATATTTAATAATAGATATAACAGTAGTAATCTTGGTCTTAATTTAATTTTAATCAAGGATTAATATGAATTCTGCAATCAAATAGGGCTGAAAAAAAAACGTTTTTTCTTTTAAAAAGCCCAATCCGTGTGGGTTTTTCGGGGTTTATTGGGATTTTTTTTTTCTTCTTTCAGGTTTTTGTAGTTTTTTGCTGCACGTTTCTTTGAACAATGCCAACTATGTTTAATTACTTACTTGTTATGATTCTATTATATATGTAAGATAAAATTTGAATTAAATTTAGATTTTCAGACATCTTTGCATAAAAATTAAAAATGATTTGAAAGAACTGCAAGACCCAACCCTCATCAAATTAATATAATCCAAAGAACTTGCATTTTTAATTTTTTATGACTACGTAGGAAAAATGATTATAGTGTATAGGTTATAATTCATTTTTTTAATAGTACATAGAAAATGTGTTCATAATGTATTATGTATTTTTGCAGTTGTGGCTGTATTTAATATTTCAATTTTACTTATGATTTGTATAGAATTACAGAGGGACAAATTTTCATTTTTACATATTAGATAATGAATGATAAAAAATAGTCATTTTTCCTTTTGGATAATTTTAATTTGCTGAGGTTTGGGTTTTGCGGTTCCTTCAAATCATTTTTATCTTTTTATACAGATGTCTGAAAACCTAAATTTAATTAAATTTTTATCTTACATGTATAACAGAACCATAACAAATAAGTAGTGATTGAAAATAAATGATACTGTGCAGCAAAAAACTCGTATAAACCAATAAAACCCACTTTTATGTGGGGTTTTTTTTGGGTTTTATTATGTGGGTTTTTTTTAAAAAGCCCACCCAGGTTTTTTTGGGCGGGTAGGTGGGCAGACAGCCCTGATGAAAACTATTCCAAAATACTGATAATAAAATGGAATTATTTTCATTCCTTTAAAATTTTGGTGTTTATTTACACGTGAGTACATATAGTAATTATTTTATGATTATATGTTATAAAAAATAGTTTAGAAATCCTGTATAACAGTTTAAATAATATTTTTCCCTGTTACTATATTTTAAAAGATAAGTAGAACAAATATTATATATATTTTAAATAAATTCACATATTCATGCTATTTATCAAGTAATACATCAAAGCAGTGATTTTTCAATAGTTGGGGTCTTTGTAAAATTAATTCATTGTAACAGATTTTTTTTTTTTTTTTTAAGACATAAATTGTAGTCGTGAAATTAGGTGTGATTCTAAAGGTAAACATTGAATGCTTATAAAAGTGTACTTTTTTAGAAACTATTTTTACTTTTATTATTTTCATAAAGAATTTTAGTTTTGAAAATTCACTTTAATTTGAAAATGCCTTTTTGAATATTATGTTCAAATTTTGTAAGAGGAAAAAAAAACTGAAGTGAAATTTTAAAATTGTAAGTTTTCAGTTTGTAAGTTAAGTAGTTGGTTTGCAATTTTGTTTTCTGATTTATAAAACCATTAAACAATAAAGTTGTGAGTACTGTGTGATTTTAGCACTAACTATTAGATACAGTAGACTTCTTCAAACCCGCACATCATCGAATATGTAAACAATAGAACTTTCAGTTCAGATGTAGGGACAAAATTAGACTTTTTTATTTTTATATAATTCCATGTGTATTTTAATATGTAACTCTTGTTAATGTGACTGAACTCTTCCTTGTTCATGAAGGAAATAATATAAATTTATTTCTGAAAAATTCTAGATATTGTTGATATCACTGGTAATTGCAATCTTCTTACCAAATATATTTATGTATTAATCAAGCTTTTTTGGTTATTAAGTCTGGCTAAACCTGAAATAAAACTTTTTTATTTTATGATTTTGATATGCATTAGTAGGGTACCTTTATGAGGCAAGTTTGGTTGAATAATTCAAGAAAAATGTATTATAATCTTTATTATGTATATTTAATTATGCATTATTATTTACTTGATGTTTACTTTTAATAATATAATTATTTTTTAAATTATCTTAATTTATATTATTTCAACTTATTATTTTACTTAATTATTTTAATATTTTACTATAAGTAAGCATTCATTATAATTTCGATTGCATTATTACATTCAAATTACTGTTTAAAAAATATAAACAAAGAAAGCAATGACCAAAAATCCGCTCAAATTCTGGTCCCAAGCTGTGCAGATTTGAGGGAGTCTATTGTATTATTATAATAAAGTAAAAATATTTCATTTTCAAGCTGAAATTTTGGTGAATAAATTAAATCTCCCATTTAAAATTTGTTTGTGGAAAAAAAAAAAAAAAAGCTATAGCAAATTATAAATTGTTATAGCAAAAATGTACTTGGTCTAATTGTGATTTGTTCATTGTACTTTTCTAGCTAGTGTGGAAATGAAGTTTGAAGGAGCAGAAACCACTGCTATCTCTAGCTGCATTGGAAAGGTGCTTGCAGAATTTGACGACAGGGATAGAAACACTTTTCAAATGAGAAGAAGATGACTAACAAGAAATAGATGATTTGTCGAAAAATTTTTTGTTAAATAATAAATATGATTAATAATAGTTTGTAAATAAAAAAACATTTAATTCTTTTTTGTGATTAATAAATTTTATTTGTTATACATGGTAAGTTTTTATTTAAATTCTAAGAATTGACTTCTAATTTTTGTATTATTTTTAAAACTAGTATCCAATGTTTAAGATATTTCAATAAAATGCAATTTATAAAATAAATTTACAAACTTTTAAAATCACCTTGTAAATTTTATCTTGGAGAAAAACAGTTGATAAAAATTGACTCATATAAAATCTATCTAAAATTAGAATTTTTAACGAAATATAAATTATGATGATATTCAAATGCTAAGTTTTTAGATTTCTAATTATTTCAAATGCCTTACTTATGTGCAATTGAGAGAATCTATCAATTTGAATTTCTAAAATGTATTTTATATCTTCACCCCCCCCCCCCCCCTCCCTGACTCAAAAGAGAAAACATATAAAGAAAATAGCTATTTTGTCCTTTGTATAATTTCTGATATTTTCAAAGTATTTTTTATCTATTAATTTTTTTGAGGGCTGGGGAAATGACCTGAAATATATTTTAAAAAATTTCTACCTTCTATCAGTCACAATTTCTTTCTGCTTACATAAACTTAAGTAGGTATTGTAAATTCTGAAATGGAATTTAGATAGCCTTAATGTCATGTTAGTCTACTTTTTGTAGGGATGTATAATTTTTAGAAAGATATAAACAAAAAGTGTTGGGGGGGGGGGGGGGGGACTTTCTGTAAAAATTGATTTTTTTTTTCTTTTTACAAATAAGAGCTTTTTTGTTGCTAAATTTTCTTTGAAAATATAAAATATAAATTTTTTGAATATACGTATGTACATTAAAAATAGAAAGATTTTATTTTTACTTCATATGAATACATTACAAATAGAAATAATAAACTTACTATTAAAAATTTTAGTTCCAGAATAGATTTTCTCGCTTAGTTTGACATTGTTTGTAACATATTTTTTTAAATGGTCATTTCAGTTGCACTTTCAATTTTACACTGCCATTAAAACTTATAATATAAATATTTGCCTCATTATTTGCTGGCAATTGTGTTTATTTAATAAAAAAATCCCATCGAAGTGTTTATCCCCCAGTAGTATAGTCAGACTCTCATTCAGAATGAAGGGAGTATAAAGATAAAATATAAATTAATGTTTTACTAATTTTTAATGTAGGAGTAACTAAAATAAAGTTGGTTAAATAAATAAAAAAAACAACAGATGGATTACTTTTTTCAACCAAATTTTGCTTGCATTTTTCGGTTAGCCGGGCACCAGTGTTATATTTACATACATATATATGTACACACGCATACACATATATGTATAGATATGTGTATGTAAATATAACACTGGCGCCCGGCTAACCAAAAGGTACCAATTTTTTTTTTCAGGTGTGGTGGAGAGAGAGGGTAACATTTCATTTATACAGTAGAAGATCTTTATAATCCTATATAATGCACAGCTTTTGAGATGTGAGCAATGAATTTTGTACTTAAGAAGCACCTGCAATCCGTATTGCAAAAATATTGTATGCAGAGGATTAAATTTCAAACATTATTTCATCTTTATCTCCTTAATTCAGAATTTTTTTAAATGAAAATATTGCTGTTATTAAATGTAAAAATTTTGGGATTAAGCAATGTGTTGATTTTGTCCCAGCATGTTTCGATAATTTTTATAGGCGATTTAACAATATGTGAAATAATCAATATTATGCAAAAATTTTTTAGCCTGCAAAACTTTTGGTCCTAAGGAATGCAATGTAAATATCTACTACGATTGTTTTGTATATTGCCATATTTACAAGGTAAGCTTTAATGTTGTGTGAAATGACCTATATAACACAAAATGTTGCATGTTTTGGTTTGCATTATAAAGATCTTCTACTGCATATAAATACTATGTTAACGTTTATTGTAAAGACATAAAAAAAAAATCATTTCAGCTACATTATTATTTTTTTTTTTTTTATAATGGTTGAGTGTTTATTGATTATGTGAAAATAAAATATGGAAATCTGCTTATGATGAATTGATTTTTTTAAATATTCAATTTTTCAACCTCACTATAACCACAAATTGGTATTACGAACATAATTTTACATATGAATTTTTAATGAGGAAAGTAGCATTTACTTATGAGTTTTTCAAAAAGTTAATGTTTCAATGTAGAACGTTGAACATTGGTAAGAAAAAAAAAGAGAAACCACCAGAATGTAGAGTGAACATAAGAGAGTATTCATCTTCCAACACTATAAAATCGGTAAGTCTCTGATTCAGGATGATGGCCATACAGATAAAATATAAATTTTCTTCTGAGTTAATTGGGTTGGAATAATAAATAAAAGTTAAGTTCAGTGGTGTAGTCGTAAAAAAAAATAGTGGGTATACGTTCTAAGCAGAGGGTATATGCTCAAGGCAGAGAGTATACCCTCATGCATATATACTATAGCTTTCTTGAGAAACAGAGGGTATACGGTGTTCCTTAAAAAAATCCAGAGGGTATACGACATATACCCCCGTATACCCTCCACTACATCCCTGGTTAAGTTTGAAAAAACAACAAAGGTAGAATTTTGCATATGTAACTTAAGAGGACACAGTACCTTTTAAACTATTTTTTAGTTTTCAATAGTATTGTAATATCTGTGGTGGCATTATGTTTAATACTATAATGGAAATATATATATATATATATATATTTAATCTTACAGAAATGCCTATTTAATTAAAATTAAAATTTTTTGAATAATTTTTAACTTTTAAAAAATCTCTACTACTTTTTTAAATATGAATATTTTTTGCTTCAGAAATTTCTGTAATTTCAATGATGAGTTTGTTGAATTTCCTTGATTTTTTATTATACAAAAGAGAAAATGATTTATATTAAATGTAATATCCCATACATCTAAAAATCCATGGCACAGTTTTATGTAGTATAATCTAAGGAATGTGGGGAAAAAAATTTGAAACGAAAAATATTGATATTTAAAAAATCAGTTGGGATTAAAAAAAAAAATTTTTTTAATTTAAATTTTAGTTAAATAGAAATAAGTAAGATTTTTCTTTTTTTTTTTTAATTATATGAAATTTAATTTGCTTTATAGTATTAAATATAATGTCACTACAGATATTACGGTATTATTCAAAATTGAAAAAGTATAAAGGGTACTGTGTCCCCTTAACATAGTTTTTCACTAACTTTTACTAGTTTTTTTTTTTCCTTGCAAAGTTTATACATCAATACAGTTAAACAAATTTGAACATCTATATTTATGGTAAAGGCAGAAAAGAATAAATCATTTCAGTTAAATATTTTTTTTTATTGTAATATGTTGAATATTTTTATTGATTATATGGAAAAAAATTATCAAAATTGCTTATATGGTAATAAAAGTTATTTTATTCAAATAATACAATATAACACTTTTCAACTTTACCATTTCCATAAATTTTTATTATAGATATAATTTTGCATATGTCACTTATAATGAGAGAAGTATAATTATTAATTTTACACAATATTTTTACGTACAATACTGAGCATGAAAAGAAAAAATTAAAAAAAACATCAGAATGTATAAAATATTTGAATAAATTATTTTATTAATGGTATTTGAATTTTCGTAAAAAGCTACCTTTTAATATGAGAAAAAAAAATTCCCCAAAATTTTTGGGTTATTTCAGAGCAATCACTTTCAACATAATCATGAAAAATTTCCCTTTTAAATATTTTTTACATTATCATGGCAGTGAACTTAGCTATGATTTTCCATATAAACAATATATAAATATATATTTCTATCATAGCAAAAAAAAAAAAAAAAAAAAAAAAAAAAATGAAATAGTTAAAAAATATATATTTATATGCATATGTTTTCAAACCTAGATTCATCAATATAAAATGGCAAACTTTTTTTCACTAATATAAAGAGATATTTATTACCAATACTATGTCAAGACAGGTAATCAATACCTCTCTATATTGAAAAAAGAAAGCTTTGCTATTTTATAGTGTCGAATCCAGTTTTAACCAATATTGACCAGTCCGGCGTTCCCCGATATTGGCCGGTCCGGCGTCCACCGATATCGGCCGGTATTGGGTCCCGATATCGGCCGGTATTGGGTCCCGATATCGGCCGGTGTTGGGTCCCGATATCGGCCGGTGTTGGGTCCCGATATCGGTCGGTATTGGGTGCCGATATAGGCCAATATTGGAAAAAAAGTTTGCCATGCAATATCGGTATACCGATATTGCCCGATATTGCGAAATCGCTGTTCCCGATATTGCTGTGCTACCTGGGAACGTATTCTGTGATGCAGGGGTAGTCTGATCACGATGAAGGAGTGTATGATGTTTAGAGTTGCAATATTTACATATGGCAGCAATAAGGCAATTTGCGACAAAGTGATTTGATCGTAAACAGTTGGTGCAAAGCTTTTTAGATTGAACTAATTGCCAACGTTGATCAACAGATAATTTTGAAACTTCTGGGAACTTATAAAGTGGATGAGATTCGTTACGCTGTGCACATGAAAGATTTGGAAATTTATTAAGGCTATCCATCACGATTGCATTGGCGACAGATTTTTTTCAAAAAATGTTGAGATTTATTTTCAAATTTTTGATTAGATTTGGATACCTTTAAAAAATCCCTATTACAGCTACAGCTCTGCAAACTACGAGCCTGTTTTTCGAGAAATGTCAACAACCTTTCATAAGTTGGAAACGAATCATTATTTAAGGATAATTCTCATTGCTTTTTTAAGGATTCATCAAATTTCGCCTGTACAATATACACTAAAATCAAATCAACAAATTCATTAAATTCAAATTTCAAAGATTTTAAATTTCGAATCACTTCATTGCACGTATCCAATAGCTCTAAAATAGTTTTCTGCGAGGGCAATTTCAATGGTTTGGCATTAACAAATTTAGACAGCAATGAATATGCCAAATTCTTACGATTATCATATCTGTTAACTAGAGTTTCCCAAGCTTCTTTATAATTATCACCAGAAATTGAAAAACCAGAAATTAATTTAGAAGGATAATTCTTAACACTAGAAAAGATACGAAAGATACTATAAGATACGAAAATTTCAACTGGTCTGAAATTGATTTATTATTGTGAATTGCAGTTAAAAATGTCTCTTTAAAGCTTATCCATTGAGTGACATTACCATAAAATATGGGTAACACGAACTTCGGCAATTTTAATGCGTTAGTATTAACACCTATATTTAAGCTATTATTAGTTGCACTTTCATTTTCTTGTGATTTTATGCCTTGATTTTCTAAAAACTGTTCAATTTTAACTAAATCCTCAACAACAATATCTTTAGCTTCAGTAAAGTTATAATATAACAAATTTACGCTTTCTTTAGCTACGCCAAAATAAGATTTTTTTAAATCATTCTCTAAACTTATCAATTCAGCCTTTAGCTTCTCAATTAATTTTAAGCTTTTATTTTCAATTGCCTCAGTAACTTGAGCGTTAAATCTCTTTATTTCTTTAACAGTAAAAAGAAATTTCGATTCAGAAGCAGTTTCTGCTTTTGTTTTCGTCATAATATATTAATTAAATAAGATTGTCACTAATTTTCTTCAGACTACGACGGACCAAGAAATTATATATGTAAGATTTTTAAGAATAATAGAATATAGATTCTTTCTTTATTGTACAGAATAAATTTGAATCAAAAAAGTACCTTTGATTTCTTGACTACGTGCTCAACTTCGTCATTGAATAATTTATTCCGAGAAGGCGACTTTCGAAATAGATGAATTGAATTAAACAAGAACGTTGTCGAATTTGCATTGGTGAGTCGAGATAAAAAAACATACTTAAAGAATAAAGAATTCAGTTCAAAGAATTACGAATTAACTTGCCTTTCGTGTTTTTTAATATTACAGAATTAGATTTTAGATTTAATCCACTTCACATCACGAATCAAAAAACATTGTAACATTCGATCATAGTTCTGCCGCAAAAGCAAAGAAAAAAAAGTAAAATTGTTCTATTAAAGAAAAAAGACAATGATTAATATTCATGATACATAAAAATGACAATAAGAATTTTAAAATTAAAAAACAGTTAAAATAATATGATTTTGAATTAATTAAAGTCTTAACTTTTAAAGCAGCAAATAACTCAGTTCAGAAATGCAGCCTGTTCAGTTTTTTAGTGCTGCCATCTATAATGACTTTTGATTATTAAAGTCTCTGTCATAAGGAAAATTAATTTGTAAATGCGTCAAAACGTTTTGTTGAGCAGAGCAGTCAAAAAGAGCCTTAAGTTAAAAAATGCATAACATAGCTCAAAATACACTTCCATCAATTATCACTCGTAATCAGTACTGTAACCTAATTCTTTTGCGTGTCTTTGTAAAGGAACTACAAATGCCTTGTATTCTATAATCTAAAAAAGAAAGAACATGCTGTAGTATTTAAGTTAAGTTTATCAAATTGCATTATGTTTGAAATATCGTAATATCATTAAAATGCGCCGGAAAGGGTTTTCCCCTTAGACCAACTATAATGTAACAGAATTCTTTTGCATATCACTGTAAATGAACTATAAGTTCTACACACTTCAGTAGTAAATATGCCATAGTAGTTAGAGCAAGGACAGACAAACAGAAGTCATAAACACTTTTCAACTATGTTTTGAAGTTTTTATAAAGAAAGAAAGAACTTCAACATTTAGATAACGTTCTCAGTTAGCATGTAATAGTTCTACATGGTTAAGCGGGGCATTTCCCCCAGTCAATCATACAATTGTTGCAACTGTAAACGTTTCATTTAACATTTTATAAGAGAAAAACTATATGTAAATCGTTGGAAATTAACCACTTTAAGAAAATTTTCGATTCGACTGTTTCCCTGTACTTTCTAAATGTGATAGAGTATTTTGTATGGAAACTAAAATGTCGTTTTATCACCAAATAGGTTAAATAATTTTTATAATAAATTTCCTTTGCTGGTACTTTGTACAGTCGCAAAATAAACGGTTAAATTTAATAATACAGTTATTAGAAAAAATGTAATTTACGAAAAAAGATAAAAAGCAGCTTTCTAAACAATATAGAAAAGAAATTTTTCCTTTAGTTAGAATTATCTTTTCGTTAGTGCTAAAACCATTACAAAATAATTATAATAATAATCAGGGATGTAGAGGAGGGTATACGGGGGTATGCGGCATATACCTTCTGGATTTTTTTAAGGAACACTGTATACCTTCTGTTTCTCAAGAAAGCTATAGTATATACAGTCTAGGGTATACGCTTTGCCTTGAGCGTATACCCTCTGTTTTTTCTTACGACTACACCTCTGATAATAATAATAATAATAATAATATAAATGTCAAATTTTGCATGGAAAACAATTATTCGAGTAAAGATAACTTTATAAAAGATACAAAATAATACAAAATACCTTATATTGTATCAGATTTATTCTGACGTATTTACATTTCTATAAATACAAAATATTATTTCAATCTGATATTAACACAAACATTTTTCTTAAAAAAGTAGAATAGACATATAGTACAGAAAATAAGAAAATAAAATGGCAACATAGTTTGATAAATGCTTAGATATAAGCAACCAGACAGTACAATTATTACCTCTAAACAAAATATAACACATTTTTCTCTTTTGTTAGATATATCGTAGTACTAAAATCAATAAATATTTAAAAAAAAAATCTGAATAGAAAAGTGAAATGTTACACAAAAAAAAAGCATGGTAAACGTAGCTTCACTTAAAGATTCGAAAAGACATACAAAATATAATATGCAGTATATTTTTATGGATTGGATTTACTCTGGTATTATTTTTACAATGACATCAAAGTTAACAAAAAAGGGTACTGGAGTACTGATAATCTGTAGCATATTCCCCAATCCTATCCACCAACATATTTATATACATATTACATACATTATTTACAAAATTTAAAGCAATTTTTTTATTCAGAAAAAGAAAATTTCAATATATTTATATGCAGATATATATACAGGGTTCTCGCTGCCGCTCGCCATTGCACCAAATCGCCACAAAATGTTTCATTTGGCGAGTAAACGAAGAATCAGATTCACCAAATTGCGAGTGCTCAATTTCTGCGTGTGTGCCAGTATAATCGAGATTCTTATCGGCGTTACTGAATGATTGATGTCTCTTTTTATGTTTAATCACACCATGCCATATACATTACTCTATTTATAGCGATACTGACTCAACATCAATTCAGTTTAGAAACAGCCAAAGTCGCAGAAAGGATTATGCGATAGGCATTTCTCTATTGTCAGTTAATCACTATCTATGCACCGGTAAAAACACAAACAAAATTACTTGCATCAAAAGCCAAAGTTAGAGTAAAGTTTTGCTGGAATGCGGCGTTGAAATTAGCCAGTCACCATACTATTTATTAGTTGTATGCAAAGCACCATTTACCGGACAATTTTTTCTATCAGTTAGAGCCCAAATCTCATAGTAATTTTTAGTGACTGTTTTCATAATGGTAAATCAAAGATAGATGTTGTGAATTTTTATTTAGGCAGTTAAAGAATGCCACATTTAAGAGACATTAAGAATGTGCTTACTTTTAATAGTTTCTGTTAAAAGAATATTTGAAACATTTACACATTTAAGAGGCATTTAGAATGTACTTATTTTTAATAGTTTCTGTATCGGCTATTCGAATTTCTATTTTATGAGAAATTACAAAAAATTGGGTTATTTTAGAACATATTGAAAAAAAAAAAAAATACAATAAGGGGTTAACTATAGATTTTTCAGTGCTTCACACCGAATTTATTTTGCTAACTTTTTTTCTATTTGGCTACTGTTTTTTTATTTCTTATTCACCAAATGTTGGTTAAAACTCAGCGAGAACCCTGTATGTATATATATATATATAATAAATTTCTAATAAATTAGCAAACAAATATATTTATAATCAGGTGTGCGATATTTTCACAAAATCTTATTCGCTAAATAAAAGACTTTATTATTATTATTAACCAGGAAAATATAGCAAACAGGTGCTGTTCTGGCTGGCTTCGATGCACATATTGCTAATATAATATGCGGTGGGCTCCAACAAATATTTAAATATTCATTAAAAATAAAGAAGTATTGAAGCTGAGTTCCGGCGCAAATTTAGCACTGAATAGTAAGATTCCAAAATATTATACGGAATAAAAAAAATAAATATGTATAAAAAAAACTTTAATAAACAAGGGCGAAAAATCATGTATTAAGAAATATATATTAGAAAACACTTTCCAACAGATTATTATTAAGAAATTTCATTTTTTCACACAATGAATAAGCTTTCTAGATAAGCAATTTAACCCTTTATGCCCCGACAGTACTTTGCAGTACCATAAAAAAAACTTGTTATAAAATTAATTTAATACATCGATTAGTAGTAATACTATTTAGAATGAGTTACAGATACTTTACTTTATCTTGCTTCAAAAGCATTATTGATTGCACAAAACAAAACAAATTTTTTAAAGCGATGATTTCTCTTTCATTTTCATCGCCCCACCAGTGGCCGAGAGGTTCTGCTCTCAAAGCTGATAGACGGGAGGTGCTGGGTTGAAACACAATCGCGCCCGTCGGCCTAATCGTTCGGAGTTTTCCGTTGTTTTCTTCGAACCTTGGATTTCCCTGCGTAAATACGGGTTAGGTTCCCTTAGAAAGCCCCCCACGGAGGGTACCCCTTCCCCTCGGGCCTGTATCCCTCCTGTTGATAATTGGTCGTCATAAAACAACAACTTTCATTTTCATCTCTTCAGCTTTCTCCACGTTGAAAGATTGTGGGTGATAAGTTTCAGTTTTAAAATACTTCTATATTTCTATTGTAAGAACCGTTATATTTGTACATCCCTTAATTCTATAAAACATTCAAAAATATTTTAAATAAAAGATTTGATTGAAGTTATAAATATTTCAAAAATTCCTATAAATTCAGGTTTAGCTTATTAATTTTAATTGGCAAGTCTCTTACAAATTTATTAAATGATTGTGTTAGAAACGAAAAATATTGCCCTACTGAGAAAATAATTGTTTATTAATCAAGTTTCAATTAATTTAAAGAAAAATAAAAACACATGTCGCTTATAAATCTTTTAAAAAATCACGTCAGCTAGTTTCGTATTTTTTCTATTAAAAATGAATCTGAAAATGTGCCAGAAAATTTCGTGTTGTTGAGCATGGAAAAGTATTTTTTTTAATACCGCCTTAACATGATTCTGATAAAACCAGCTATTATAAAAAAATGAAATAAAAACTCGTCAAAAGCGGCCAGATAAAACTGTTAAAGTGGATTTATATCTAATCATGACTTAGTTTTTGTTGGTGCAATTAATATACTTAACTTCGAAATCTATCTCCGCCTGTTGGCCGGGCCGGCAGGGATTTTTTATATTTTAACCCATATTAAACCACACCGATTAAATATTTAAAAAAAAATTTAAACATTAATATGGTGTAATTAAGTAGATACTAGCAAAATTTTGAAATTTTTTTTAAATTTTTTAAGTAACTAGCTGTCCTATAAACAGGACATATTAGTAGGACACATAGTAAGGACATATAAAATGCATACATAAACTAATTTTATGAGCAAATATTTTATTTTACCTTAAAAATACTGTTTATGTTGTACAAAAATACTCTATGATTTCTCCAATAAAAAGATAATAATAACGGTAAAATTCTCGACTATAAGATCACAATTTTTAAAGAATTTTTTAAATAGATTTTTTTCAATGAAATTTTAATTGGTTACTTGTTTTTTTGTTTATATGTTATACTTTTATGTCTTTTAAAGACGTCATAACAAAATGCATCCAGAAAATCCTTACCAATTTCATTTAAAAAAAAAATGTTTTATTAGCTGTCCTATTTATAGGACAGCGGTCCAATATGGATTAACTTTGCATTTTTAATTTTTTGGGAAAGGCAAGTTTGTCTAATACAAGAGAATACCCGTACATGACTTCAAGAAATTTATCTAACCGGGAAATATGAATGTGTTGAACTGAATAGATTATTAACCAATCATACGAATACGACATCCTGATGTGCTGGTTAGAAATCATATGGGTAGTTGAGCATACGACAACTATATTACTAAATACTATATCTAAAGTAGATACAGGGAATGTAAAAAAGCTGTTTAATGAAGTATATGTGAATTTGGCTGAAGCCACTCCCAGAAATAATATTAGTAGCATTGATGAGTTGTCCGGTATGTAGAATTAAGAAAACTTTTCGCAAATGAAAGGGGTCCTAAAATGATACTATGCTTCCCCTAGATTCAAAAATCGGGCCCTGAAACACGAAACTTTTTTACATAATTTCTGACACATTTTTAAACGTAAAGGCATAAAATTGGAAGGACTGACTATTGAAGCAATTTGGAATCGAAATAAGTTTTCCATTTTTTGACAAATAAATTATTTATTGACTTATAAGCAATTTTGGTCACGTGACGACCTGTTTTTCTCTTGTCTCGCGGTATCGCATGCGGAAACTCGGTTGAAAGCTCCCATTTTGAGAGTATTTTCTGAAAGATCTTTTGCGTTTACCAAAATATGGAAAACGTGTTTCAATTGCACAGTTTCTGAATAACAACACCTACCAATTTCATGCGTTTCCGAAGAAAAGTGAATTTAAAAACGTGTCAGAAAGCTGCTCCTTTGGATTTGAGAACAGCCTTAACAATTTGCCAAATGGTCTTTACTGAGTAACAGAATAAACCAGTGTAAAAGTAAAAAAATAAAAATAATAAAAAAATAAAAATAAAATCATCCACGATGTTGTTTCCTAGGGACTCTCTTCAAATTTACTAAGCATTATCTAATACAAAATGTTTCATCATCTTATTTTATATATTACAGTGTAACCTCGAAAATCCGGCAGTCGGAAGTCCGACAACTTCAAAAGTCCAGCCTCAAAGTCACTTCACTTTTTTACACTTTCAACTTACGGGAGAAAGAAAAATAACAATTGTTTATGAATTAAAAACTTCGATATCGAAAGCGACATATTAATGGATAGCGAGATCGCTGACACTGTGTTAAATAGAAACGCCGATAATGCTAGTAGCACCTCAGAAAAACGAGGCCAAGGAGGCAGCAGAAGAAACGATGTCACTGAAAAAATGCATAAATTTTTCAAAATTGATATTCTTCATTGCACAAAATCCAACAAAAAATTGTTATAGAATGACCAAAAAAATTGAAGCAAGTAACATTGACATCAATGTTTCGGCAATTACACGAGGAGAAATTCACGGTTTATTCAAATTTTTTTGCAACATAGAAAATATCAATTAAAGTAATTTTTTTTAATTTACATTTTCTCCTTTTCTCACATAATTATCACTTTGGCTATGAATTTTGATATTCTCCCAGAAATCCGGATTTTCCAGAATTGGGATTAGTCTGGATCCTGAAGATGCCGGATTTTCGAGGTTCTACTGCACATCCTTTTAAGTTTTGCTATGATGTTGTGTTGTTCCAGCTAATATCCAGTGTTTTTGTATATTTCTTACCTATAATAAATTCGTGTATTTTCATTTCATGAAGAAATCAATTTTAAATTGGAAAAAGCACAGAACTTAACGGTAAAACTTCTAACTTATCTTAATTTTTATTTTATTTTTTTTATTATTGGAGAACCACCTACTCATGCCTTCATATGGAATAATGGAATAACATTCCTACAGATTTATAGAATTTATACACAACACTGAAAATCTGTGCTACATGGAAAAACTCGCTTTCGGTAATTATCGATCATGCTCAGTCCTGTAACTGAATTGTTTTGTGTATCTATGTATATGAACGATAGATGCTATGCACTCCATAATCTATTGAAAGCATGTGTAATGTGTCCATCTCAGTGGTTCATTTTAATTTTATTTTGTTTTGAAGTATCATAAAACGAGAGCGATTGAATTTGCAATTTCTATTCAATATCATACAAGCTTTTTTGAGAAATTAACCCTTTATGGATTATGAATTATGAATTCATGAAAATTTTATCTTCTAAAGCATTTTTCGGGAATTGTTTAAACTACATTAGAAGATTTACATAATCCTTTAATAAATTTTAGAAGGATTTTAGAAGGATTGAAGGATTTAGAAGGATGAATTAAATTTGAATTTATAGGGATTTTGTGCAATATTTATAACCCCACTCAAATCTTTTTCTTAGTATTTTGTAGAGTTAGGAAAAGTACAAAGATATTGTTCTTTCAATAGAAATATAGAAATATTTCCGAATTGAAAAATCCCCCCCCCCCCTTTCCCAACGCCAAGAAAGATAAAAAGATGCAAAGGAAAAAGAAATCATCCTTTCAAAAATATTTTTGTTTTGTGTTACCAATAATGCTTTTGAAATAAGATAAAGTAATGTATCTATAACTCATTCCAGATTGTATTACAACTAATCGATGTATTAAATGAATTTTATAACAAGTTATTTTAATGGTACTTATAAGTACCGTCAATAGATAAAGGGTTAAAATACATTCTGAAGCGTTTCAGTATCTGCTTAGTAGCCAAATTATTTCCGAAAGTAAAGAATATCATTTGCGCTAAAATTGACCCAATTAATTATGAGAATTACTCAGGAGTATATGAGATACCATTTATTAGAGCAGATGGGTCAAAAAATTACTATATTGGTATGATTAGCAGGAAATATAGAAAGCATAGAAAAAAATGAGCATGTAGTTGATATTAAATATAATAGAAAAACCACAAAGCCCTGCAAGGTTATAACAACAAGAAATCATCCAAATAAATTTCAAAATTAAAGTAACATATTTCCCCCCCCCCCCCACCTCCAGTCTATATCTATACTATCCATCCATTATAAGAGAAACCATAGAGATTATAAGACGTAAAAATTCTGTACGTAAACTTACCAAAATTATGCCTCGAGATTGTCAATGGTTGCGAAAATAGAAATATGTTGGAAATACTAATCTCTTCAGAATTAGATAAAACTCATAAATCAAGATAACTGTTTTTCAAAAACACTTAATGCCTGCCATAAATAACACTGATTACTTTTTCAGCCATCATGTCAGAAAAGTAGAAAATTACTTCCTTGTTTATGTATTGATGTGTCAATCAAAACTGCATAAACATTTACATTAAAAAGCTGCAATTTTGACAGCTCAAAGAACTATATTATTAATTTAGTGACTTTAAATTACAATAAGTGTTTTATTAATATACATAATCTAGAATTCATTTATGTCAGTAATCAAGTATCAATAATGTTTTTTGTATTATTATTCTTCAGTGTGTGTGTAAAAATATAATCAGATAGGAGCAAAAATGTATGCTGCAGTTTGTATTTTTAAGATACATAAAATATAGTATATTAAACCAAAAATTCTGCAAATTCATGGGAAACATTATGAGTAAAAAAAAATCAAGTTTTTTAACAGACTAAACAACTAAGGATATTTTAGATATCAAATGGAATATATACAATCCCTTATTGGATATGCTGAATATTACTGTGTTAACGTGGACGATCATGAAGAAAAAGGTAATCAGATTTACCTTACCTTTATTTTATGATTTAATGTGATTATTATTATATCACTAAAGTCTCATTTTTTATGATCCAACAAAATAAACATCCAAGTAAAATATAAAATAACGTGCATAACATGAAAGAGTACGTGAAAAATTAAATGATGGCATTTCAAATTATTGCATCATAGATCGTGCCATTTTGAAATATCTTTATTTATTTGTTTTGAAAATGACAGTGATGATTTGTTTTGAAAATCGGTTTTAATCTTATGCACTGTAAAAAAAAAAAAAAAAAAAAAAAACTGACTAAAATACGGAAATTGTACTAGCAATCGAGACGTCAATACTATTTCCGTATTTTAACGGAACAATTTCCGCTATTCTGGAATTTACGGGGTAAAATTTCCGTTAAAATACGGAAATAGTCTGGCATCTCGATTGCCAGTAATATTTCCGCATTTCAGTCTGTTTTTTTTTTTTTTGTTTGTTTTTTTTTTTCAGTGACACCTATTAACAATTAAATGTAGTATAATATCATGACATCTTAAAAGGCATAGCAAACGATTTCCCCCCATACATTATTATAAATGACACTACAATTTTTCTGCTACATATGACATCATTTTGATTGGAGGGATTAGGAAATATTTTCTTTTTTAACTCTACCTTTTCCAGTTTTCATATATTCATCACAACTATGACTATCGTACATTCTGCGGGTCAAACAGGAAAAGTGGCATTGTGCGCACATAAAATCTTTACTAATCTTGTGGTAATTTAATATTATATCCGTAATAGAAGCAGAGCATTTGTCATGATTAATTAAGGTTTTTCTTTCATTTAACACTTCTTCATATCTCAGATAAAAGTCATAAGAAGTATGATCCTTATCATCTTTAAAATCGTTATGTATGCTTTCATACAGTACAAGGTCTTTTGATTCTTTTTCTGATCCACTGCTATTAATTGCAGTTTTTTCTTTTTCATCATCATCCTTGTTTTTCTGTAAGTGAAATTCAGATGCTGAGACGGGCATTTCGATCAAAGGATCACTAAAAGAGATGTGTTTATTTCTGTTAAGTTCTTTCGTTTTTTGTGCTACTGAATCTTTTGTTCTATTAATTTCTTTTTTGTTAACTGGGTTCACTTTCTTTTTTATTTCTTGTGATGCTCTACTATGGACTACTACAGTTGCAGCTGCTTTCGGTGATAATTTAATGGAATCTGTATAATCATGGTCTCTAGAAATAGATTGTAATTTATTTCTTGTTAAAATTTCTTTTGAAGAAACAGCATCCCATTTTTTAAAATTTGCAGAATTACAATCTATATTATTTATTCCGTATGTCTTTTTGCTTGCAACCTTTCTTATGAAGCTTTTAACAGGGGCATTAACATGCTTTTTTTGTTGCGGATTATTTTTTTGTACAACTGAATGGTGAGGATGAACATTATTAATTTTAGAATATCCAAAAGTACCTTTTGAGTTTTTTCGTAAGTCCTCCACTTTTAAAATATCCGTATCTTTAAGTATTTCTTTTTCTGAGCTATTTTCATGAATTTTAACTTCTTTCTCGTGGCGCATATACGTAAAAGCTGATTTATGAAAATCTGATATTACTACTTTATGTGGAGCTTCAGCTTTTATCTCTTTTAAATTCTTTCTTTCATAACTACTTTCTTCATAATTTATTTTTTCATTGCGAGACATAAAATCTGATAATATTACTTTATGTGGAGTTTCAGCTTTTATCTCTTTTAAATTCTTTCTTTCATAATTTCTTTCATCATAATTTATTTTTTCATTGCGAGACATATCTTCAACAGTGCTAATACCGTCAGACTTAATACCATTATTACATTCAGCAACTGTATCATTTTTTGAGCTTTTTCCATAAATTCCAACTTCGTTCATATGGGACTCAGCTTTACTTTCTTCTACACTTCTTTTTTCATAATTGATTTCTTCACCCTTTATTTTTTTGTCGATAGACATGTTTTCTCCATTTCCGATATCATTAGACTTAATAGCATTGTTGGATTCAGATATCGACCTTTTACGATTTCTTTCAACTTCTTCCTGTTTGCCCATATTCAAAAGTGGAAATTTCAGAACATCAAATAAAGTTACATTTACAGAGCTTGCAACTTTCATTTTTTCTAAATTTCTCTTTTCATGATTATTTTCTTTCTCGTTTATGTTTTCATCAATACCCATATTTCTTTCAGTGCCCATATCATTAGTCTCAGTACTAATATTCAAATCAACTGTATCAGTTATTTCTTTTTCGAGCTTTTGACAATTTTTTGCGTTCTCATCAATAATACTGAGCTCCAGTAATTCATTACAACAATGACTGTCATACATTCGACGACTTAAACACGAAAATTTACATTTTGGGCAATTAAAATCTTTTTCAATTTTATCATAATTGAATAACATATCATAAACAGAAATTCTTTCATAACTACTTTCATCATAATTTATTTTTTCATTGCGAGACATATCTTCAACAGTGCTAATATCGTTATACTTTATATCTGTCCTTTTATACTGTAAAAAAAAAAAAAAATGTAAATAAACAGGTTGATTTTTAATCATACATATTTTTTAACAATTTCAAATTATTAAAAAGCGTTATAGGATATTTTAACAATATTATTTTATTTAAAAACGGATTTACTGTTTATCCACAGTTTAATTAATTGCATTGTAATGCGAAATACCTGTGTACAAAATTTTCATGTATACTAAAGAAAGCTGCATATAAGGAATTTTTAGATAATGGCACTATTAAAAAACGCATTTACTGTTTGGCCACAATATGCTGTATTATAACGCCTAACACCTGTATGCGAATATTTTTGAGTACGCAAAATATCTGTATACCTGAAATTTCTGTATGCGTAATGGCAGATTGTATTTTTTGATGTTGTGGTTCTTCGCATCATTTTGTAAAATCTGCTGTGTTTTGAGTGTTTAATCTATTAATTATCGTACTTATAACTACAAACTGGTGGACTTTTCATGTACATTAGAGTCTTCTGCACATTTGAAGGTATGGATTTTGAAGTTATCACCATTAATTATTTAGTTATGACAATTTTAAAAAGTACTGTTTGGGCATTCCACGACTTGTATTCTCCGTAAGAGAATTTATGGCAAAAACAATATAGTTCTTATGCTTTGAAAGATATTATAACTCCATATCAATAAAAAACTAATACTTAATTCAGTTACTTTGAACTTTCTACTTTTGTTATGTACTTGTTTTATATTCTGATGACATATATAAGTGCTTTAAATAATTTTTTCAAAAAGTATTGTTTTTGCACTTTCAGTTTATCCTCGCCCATTAGGATAACATGGGGAATGGTGAATTGTTTGCAATTTTACTTAAAACTTAAAAGATATTAATCCTCTATTTTTATGACATACTTTTATGATATTCTAACGATTTAATGCTTTATCTTTGCTCCGCCACCCTCCATGTTGTCCAAGATGAATTTTAATATTTCTAAAAAATAGTTTAAAAAGTGTTATTTTTGTTTTGCCAGTTTTGAAGTTTCCCATTGAAATACATTATGTGCGATCGTTTTTCATAAATTCTTTAAAAATAAAAATTATTATTTTTAACTCTTAGTGGCTTATATCTTTTGAAAGTTTAAATTCTAAATTTTGCTACGATAAAAGTTTTATATTTGTATGAAAATTGCTAGTATTTTTAATTTAAGTGTACTTTTTATATATTTTTAATTTTGAAAAAAGGATGGGTAGACTGATTAAGTTAAATGCTTTAACATCTATAAATTAATAGTGTAGAATGGAGTTTTATTATGTCATTTCCATGATTTAAAACATAAAAGTATTAAATGTAGATTTTTAATAATGGATTGAATTGGTTTGCAAGTGAAATTTCTTCTGATTTTTCAAACTTAAACTTATAATTGATGTTTATGATACGAATCATGGGAAACTATGCATTCTGGGATGTCCTTAGATGTCGCAATATCCCAGTTTCCTTAGATGTCGCAGTATCCCAGTTTTAGCAGTATTCGATACTGCTAAAAATATAACCTAACAGCATTTTAGAGGAGGGCGCTATGGGTAACTGTGGGTAGAATGTAATTGGATATATTTTAATAGCAGACATTTTTAATGACTACTTGAACTTCTATTTTAACACTTTTGGGAATGTCTGATGCCAGAGGTCACTTAAATTTTAACCCTCTGTGTTTCAATTCTCTAAAAGTACAAGTTTTGCTATGTTGTATTGTCTTGCAAATGATATAACTTTAAACTTTTAGAATACCGTAGTTTTGAAATACCATTTATTAAATATCATCTAGTTAACCCTTTAATGGGGTTTTTAAATGAATTAACCTCCAGAAATGTTTTATTTAGACTTTTAAAATTATTTTTCTCTCTGTACCAGTCATTTCAAATAATAATTTTCTAAAGTCAGCATTTTTAGATTAAATATTGCTCAGAAAGAGCTGTTCAGAGTATTTCTGATGTTTTTGGGGATGGGCCACCGATGGTGTGGTCCATTTTGTTCTGGGGGAAGGAGGGGGAAATTAAAACTTTATCGTAGTGGGTTATGTGACATATCGTAGATAGGTCTTGAACTAAGCTCCTATTATCCATTTTGCAATCTAAAATATACTTCATTTTTTAGCCTCCAGGGGGCTTTTTTCATTCTTTCTTCTAATACCATCGTGTAATATCTTAAATGAAAGGTCTTGATCTGGACTCTTTACTCCTATACTTTACTTCAAAAAACTTTCATTTCTTGCCTGCAGATGGCGTTTTTTAACTCATTTTTTATTATATACTTTGAGTAAGATATCTATTGGTAGGTCAAGACCTGTACTATCTATTTTTAAATTCTAACCTAAATTTGGCTTAAATTTACGCCCATAGGGTGCGCTTTTTAGCTTTTACCATTTTTTGTACTTTTTACATATTAACTTTATGAAGTTACTGCACTAAATCAGTTCCTGACAGAGAACTCATGAAGGTTGTCTTGCTCTTCTCCCGGATCTTCCCCCCATATCTTTTCACTCCCCACTAAGAGAATTATTGTTACAGCATCACCTTTTCTAATAAAAAAGTGCAGAAAGGAATACAGACTACAGGGAGTAAGTATACTATAAATTTACTTAATGATTTTATCTTTTCTCATTGTATCTTTTGGGCTCTGGCAACAATTTAACCCGGCGAAACTGGTCATACTTTCCTTTACAGGTCTATATTTCTGTTATGGTGAAATTTGTATATGGACCATGCTCTGATACTGTGTAGAAGTACGGTTTGTGCAGCTGTTCAATCAAATTAGGAAGTCAATTTTATTGTAAATGCATAATATTAATTTATCATTAGTAATTATTTTTAAAAAGTCATCTTACTTTTTTTTTTTTTTTTTTGAGTAAAGGTGTGTGAGACTGCAGGATATTCATCAGCTCTGTCATGTATGGTAGATATTCTTCCCTTATATTACACTGATTTATCTATGAGTGTAACACTTATACAAATTAAGACATTGTATTAAAAAAATAATGATTTTTCTAAGCCAAACTTTTATTTTTCCTGGTTAAATATATTTAGGAAAACAATTTCTTTATAAAAACAACTCCATGTATTTAATTTTAATTAAAAGCTTTGAATAAAAAGGCATGTTTTGAAGCCTTTTCTAATCCTAAATTATTTTGTATTTTTGGCTGTACCAATCCAAATGTAGAAAATATTCTTTTAACACTTGTAGGCCGGGAGGTGCAGCACAGGCAACCACCTCATCGAATTCACGGATGAAATTCTAGGATTAGTTAAATTTTGATTCGCATACTAAAACGCAATCGGTCTGCCAAATCATATCTCGGTGGAAAATACCCGAAAACCCGATTTTAGCGGTTGACTCGTAGGTTTACCATTGTGCTTTCCTGCTCTCAGTCGTCCATGTTTTTATATCTTTGGGTGCAGGAAAATACAATGGTAAACCTACGAGTCAACCGCTAAAATCGGGTTTTCAGGTGTTTTCCACCAAGATATGATTTGACAGACCGATTGCGTTTTAATATGCGAATCGAATTTTAACTAATTCTGGAATTTCAGTCGTAACCTCGATGAAATCATAATCGCAAATCATAGTGAATATTTTTCATTGGTAAATATTAATGTAACTTCAATGTATTATTAGTTGCAGTTATAGAGATTGGCCTTACATTTTTTATCCATGCTTTTTTTTAATTAAGAAATTAAATAAGGATATACCTAAATTCTTAAAGTTACTCGAAATACTTCTATTATACATACACAGTCAAGACAAGATTCAAAGGGACTGGTAAAAAGTTCCATTTTAGACAGACTTCCATAGAAAGAAGTGTAATTAATTATGCTTCTAAGATACACAACCTCAATAAGATCTATTGTTCGTTTCGCAGTCTGAAACTCTTCCGTTTGAGACAGGATTCCGTTATAGAAAGATTCCACTTTCACAGGTTTCACTATGTTTCACTAAAGAACAATGAAAATCCCCTTTCAGACAGGTTTTCGGCAAATTTAATTGCATCGCAATTCATATTAAGACCATGTAACGCTTCCGTTAAAGACAGGATTCTGTTATAGACAATTACTATTTTGACAAGTTTTATTTTATTCATATGACATAAATAAGTATTCTTATATAAATACACAAAACTTGTAAAAATGGAACCTGCCTATAACGGAATTCTGTCTAAACAGAACCATTCCGTGATACGGAAAATAATACTATACACCTATAATAATACACCTAATAACACGAAAACCTGTGTAAAACGGAATTTTCCAGCAATATTTACGATTTTATCTTGAAAGTTTTTCTTTATATATATAACCTGAAGAAAAAAATTTTGGACCCCCCCCCCCCCGAAACGAAATCCTGGCTACGCCACTGGATATATTTAAAAAATTTTCATGCTTTAAAATTATTTTGAAAACCATAGGAAATCAGTAAACTGAGATGAACTTTGCAAATAAATTCCATTTGAAAAACAAATCATATTTGGTGATCTAAAAATTTAAATTGTACGATTATAAATATGTTAGATTTGGGCGTTTTTTTTAATATTATTCTTTTATTTTTTTATAAAAGAAGTTATAATTTCGTTAATTTGTCTTTCACAAATATGTTAGATTGGTGTTTTTACTTTCTTCTATCTTTACAAGAAGAAAGTATTGGATTCATGAAAATTTTCGAATTCCGGTTTTCGACGGATTTACACGTTTTAGGGGTCAGAGATTCCAAAAAACATGTTTTTACAAAATGTCTGTCTGTGACTCTGTGAGTCTGTCTGTGTGTATGTGACACAAATTTTGTGGGCGCTCTATCTCAAGAACTAATGCACGGAATTTAACAAAAATTCATATTCAGTTAGTCCCTGATACAAATTGACGCTGATTAGTTTTTGGTGCAAATCGCTCAACAGGTGGCGCTGCTATGCTGCCTTTTTTACGATTTCCGCAATGGCTCTATCTCAAGAACTAATGCACGGATTTTCATGAAACTTCAGATTCAGTTAGTCCTTGACATAAATAGACAATTTAGAGATTTTGGTGCAAATCGCTCAACAGGTGGCGCTGCTATGCTGCCTTTTTTACGATTTCCGAAATGGCTCTATCTCAAGAACTAATGCACGGATTTTCATGAAACTTCAGATTCAGTTAGTCCTTGACATGAATAGACATTTTATATATTTTGGTGCAAATCGCTCAACAGGTGGCGCTGCTATGCTGCCTTTTTTACGATTTCCAAAATGGCTCTATCTCAAGAACTAATGCACGGATTTTCATGAAACTTCAGATTCAGTTAGTCCTTGACATGAATAGACATTTTATATATTTTGGTGCAAATCGCTCAACAGGTGGCGCTGCTATGCTGCCTTTTTTACGATTTCCGAAATGGCTCTATCTCAAGAACTAATGCACGGATTTTCATGAAACTTCAGAGTCAGTTAGTCCTTGATATGACTTGATGCTGATTACGTGTTGGTGTAAATCGTTCAACAGGCGGCGCTGCTATGCTGGATTTTTTACGATTTCCGCAATGGCTCTATCTCAAGAACTAATGCACGGATTTTCATGAAACTTCAGATTCAGTTAGTCCTTGACATGAATAGACATTTTATATATTTTGGTGTAAATCGCTCAACAGGTGGCGCTGCTACTGGGCATTTTTTGCAATTTCCGCAATAGCTCTATCTCAAGAACTAATGCTTGGATTTTCAACAAACTTCAGATTCAGGTATACCATGATCAATACAAAAACCCTTAACGGGTTAAAAGTTTGACGCAGCACTTTACTTTATGGCTATAGGAATCTGAAATATGGGTCTTAAAAATTCTGATATCAAATTTTAAGTGACGCTGTGCTATTAAAATGAATTTATATATATTTAATTTTTCTTTTTTGTTGTATTTATTTTTAATCAGTGATACTTTTTCATTCAAAATATGAGTTTTAAAAGATATGATATCAAAATTCAAGTGACGCTGTGATCTGACTTAGATTAGTTAAAAAATTACTTTACACATACTTATGTTTTGCCTTCTGAAATGTATTTAGAAATTGAAACATTTTTTTTTTCAATACACTATCAAATATGTCATACATTTTCTCAGGCCAGCGGGTCACATGAGGGGTCATATGTCACATGAGGGGTGACGGTAAAATTTAGAAAAAAGCCCTCCCGCAAGGGGGGGACAAGTGGGGAGAGGAATGCTGAAGGTGCATAACATGAATAAATGGTCACATGATGAGTGTCGGCAAAATTTAGGAAAGTGCCACCTTGGGGGGCAAAGTGGTGGGCGGAGCACCGGAAATGCATAAAATGATCAAGCGGTCACAGGTCTTTGCAAGATACGTCACATAACGGGGGGGGGGGGGGGCAAAATTTAGAAAAGGCCCTCCCACGGGGGGGGGATAGGGACACTGGAGGGGAATAACATGAATAAGCAGCAACAGGCCATTCCAACGATATGTCACATGAGGGGTCTCGGTAAAATTTAGAAAAGTGCCCCCCAGACGTGGAAGTGGGGGTGGTCACCGGAGTTGCATAACATGAATAAGTGGTCACAGGCCTTTCCAATGATATGCCACATGAGAGGTCTCGGCCAAAGTTAGAAAAGTGGTTCTGAGGACCCAGCTATATAATTATTATTTCATTTGTCTAATTAAATCCACTGTTGCAAATAAAATGTTATATTTCATTTCTTTATCGTCCTGATTCACACATTGTTCAATAACAAAGAGCAAATATTCATCAACATCGCTGAAATCTAAATACCACAATGAAATGAAAGACATGGTGTCTGCAGCATAAAACGCATATGCTCAGAGATTCATCTTACACCGTCAATACCATAAATTATATATATATATATGTATGTATCATCTGATGTCAGTGATAACACAGAAAACTGTATGTACGATACTTATCACCCACCAAAACGAAATCACATACCATTAGTATCATGAACATGGAACCCGAGGAGTCGGTATTTAATATCACAATTTAGGCTGGCAGAAGTCGCACCGTTAATATCAAGAATACTGAAACCGAGGAATTTGTATTTTTAATACCACGGTTTAGACTTGAGAGGAGACACTCCGTTAGTATCATAATAATCAGAAGAGACGATTCAGTATTTAATACCACGGTTTAGACTGGGTCGAAACTGAAGAAGCGCTGCTTAATGTTGCGGTTTAATGAAGAACCACGATAATCACGGTTTACATCACGATTATGATATTCATGATATACCATTTTGTAAGGTTTTTTAATATCATTATCACAATTACCATTTTATATCAATTTTATCAATATATCACACAGCTCTACTTTTAAGTTATTTGCATTGAAGTACATACAGATTTTTACCACAGAAAACAGCGAATGCTTACATGCATAAATATATAAATACACTATTTTTTTTTAATTACACAACATAAATCAAACGTCTTTATATTTATTGATTGGCCCAGAAGCAGAATTTTCTGCGTCAGTCTGCAGCAAACAAAAATTTATCTGTGACCCAATAAGCCTACTATCATAAGAAATAACAGAAACACTTAAAGTAAGCAAAATTTCCATTTATAAAGAATATATATAATATAAGAATACAACAAATACCATAAATGTAGAGACTTAAAGCAAATTTCAGCTATTTTTTAAGCCCAGCATTTATTTTTAAGTTGGTGGATTAATCTGCAAGGTTTAAAATAATCTGCAGCGCCCGCTTCCGTGCTGCACTGTTTCTGCTACTGGGTTGATTGGAATATATATATATATTTTTTTTTTAAACCCTCCGAGCATCTTGAAGGCGTTCCGGCATTTTCATAAAAATGCTTATAAAAATAATTTTAATTAAAATTTTCTTTTCCTGTTTGTTTCTAAAATACACTTCATGCTCCTTTATTTGATAGACATCTTGAAATACAATTCTGCTGAAAATATTTTTGTCTACAACAGATTAAAGTTGTTTTTGGGAAACTGAAAAATATGCTCAAACCGCTCAGAGAGTTAAAATATTTCTTAATTTATTTCTGAGTAATATTGTACTGAGTACTGTTTCGGCCAGGTGTCATGAACTGTGCAAATACCGAATTAAAAAAAAAAAAACTTGTGCACGTTATAAGTGCACTCGCATATTAAAGAGTAAATTTTTTAAATATAAATCAGTGTTGATTTCAGGGGGTGACCCGGGGGGGGGGGGAACACCCACCCCAGAAGATTTGAGATTTTGTGTTTTCAATGGTCAAAAAGTGCAATTCCCTCCTGGAGAAAAGTGTCTGAATTCAACACTGATATAAACAATGATTAAAGAGATGACCTGTAATATGCAAAATGCTTAAAAACAAACAGTGCCGATTAATTTTCTTGTTTATACAGTACATACAGGGTTTAGTTTTGCTACTTTTTCGGCCAGATGTCATGCACTCTGCAAATACACAATTAAAAAAAAAAAATAATAAAAAATCACTGGTGCACACATATGTGCACTCGCATATTAATGTATACATTTTAAAAAATAAACAATCAGTCAAGAAACAGTACAAAGTCTCTTAATTTTTAATCTGCATTACAACAATTCTTTAATTATGTTAGCTTACTTATCATAGAGTACTTTTTTTAAATACACGACTTGATTAAAATATTTTGCATTACAGTTTAATTGCTTTAAACCTACAAACTGGTTAATTTATTTAATAGAAAACTTACCAATTGCTGAATAATGATCACCATCTTGCTGGGAAAAAAATAGTGTAACCATTTTTGTGCTTCACACACTAATTGAGGAAGCATGTAAAACAATTTACTACACTAACTGAAAGATATCTGCATTAGAGTCCTGCATCAGGTCGGGTTACTTGCTTTTACCCGAACCGACTCTTGGTTCGGATCGGATCAATAGTAGATTTTTTGTTGCAGGCCGGGTTCACTTTCATTGTTTCGGTTTGGGTTTTGACTCTAATTGGTCGACCTGAATTTCAAATGATATCCAAAGTATTATTTCAGGTTGAAGATCTATGTACAGGGGTGGGGAATTTCTAGAAAATCTTACCAGCCAAGGATTTATTTCACCAGCCAATAAAATGCAATCTACAGTTGAAAATTTTTATGACAAAATTACGCAACTCAAAAATAGTTGGTTACTATTACTATAATGCATTTTCATATTTTTCTTCCCTATAAATTTTAAAAAAATAAACAAGAGATGAAAGTTTAATATAAAATAGAACTTAGTACCATGTTTACATCGCAATAATTAGGAAAGTTGAAAAATATAGCTAACTAATAAAAAAAAAAAGTTTTCGGCTTATCTGTATAGTTTGCAGTTTTCAAAAACTACCTAAAAATTCACTCGCCCTGTTAGAAAATTCACTCACCAATGGCGAGTAAAATAATGCATTTTCCTACCCCTGTCTATGTACAATAAGACCTCCATAATGGCTTTTCTTTCAAAAGGCAGACATTTCTATTTAGCAAACACTTTTTAATTCCTAAACTTTATGTATTTGAACTTTTATATAAGTTTGAATAACAGGTATCTCTCAATTTAAACACATGTAACATGTGTACATAAACTATCAAAAATATGATACATGTGGTTTTTGCGTGTATCAAAAACAAAATATTGATAATATTTTTCATATTTTGAAAATTATTTTTGCAGGTTCGGGTCGTGTTGACTTAAAATCAGGCATGGTACAGGCTCAGCTAAAAAAAAAGCTGAACTTTCACAGCCTCACAGCCCGGGCGCAGAATCGGCGCAACGCTGCGACGCACGTCGCAGACTCTTGAGAAGGTCTGCAGACTATTTTTCAACTGTTAAAATTTAGAAAAAAATGTTTGTTAGAAATTATTTGAGATGTGCCATAATTATACAATCCACGCCACATGCGATTGACGAAGCTACGATTCCCTTTAAAATATAAATAATTCACGGAGAAAACTAGACACGCGATCATGAAACGCCCATTATTAAATGAGTCAATTCTCATAAAGGTGATTTCTTTAGAAATTAAAAAAAAATTGGTCATTAGTCCGAAAATTCGGACGTAAATATCACGAATTTCGACAAATGTTCGCCGAAAAAACAATTTCTCCAATCGTTTGCAGTTAAAATAACCAATTTCGTCAATGGATCGCGGAAAAAACGTGAATTTCGTCAAAAGATCGCGAAGAAAAAACGAAATTTTTTCATAACGTCAATACTAACAAATACTAACAATAATAACAAAAATAGCAACTTTCGTCACAGGCTGGCGGAAAAATGCGGTTTCTATCAAATGATCGCGGAAAAAACACGAACTTCGTCAAAGGGCTACGGAAAAATAGCAACTTTCGTTAAATGATTGCTGGAAAAGGTAAATTTCATCAAAGGATCGCGGAAAAAACACTAATTTCGTCAAAGAATGGCGGAAAGAACGCGGCTTTTATCGAAGGATTGCTAAAAATGAGATTTTCGTCAAAAGATCGTAGAAAATAGGCGAATTTCTTGAAAATATGGCGAAAATTTTGTCACAAGATCGAAAACAAAAGCCCATTTCGTCAAAGGGCTGCGGAAAAATAGCAACTTTCCACAAAGGATGGCGGGAAAACGCGAGTTTCGTCAAATGATCGGGGAAAAACGTTAATTTTGACAAAGATCGCGGAAAAAAACGCGAATTTCATCAAAGGATTGCGGAAAAAAGGTGAATTTCGTCAAAAGATCGCGAAAAAAACACGAATTTCGTCGAAAAATAGCGGGAAAAAGCGAATTTCGCGCAAAGATCGCTAAAAAACGCGAATTTCGCTAAAAGATCGCGAAAAAACGCGTATATCATCAAAAGATCGCGGAGAAAACGCGAATTTTTTTTCAAAGGATCGGCAGAAAAACGTGAATTTCGTCAAAAGATCGCGAAAAAAACCGCGAACATCGTCAAAAGATCGCAAATAAAAGCGAGCAACATCCAAAGATCGCGAAAAAAACGCGAACATCATCGAAAGATCGTGAAAAAACGCAAACATCGTCGATAGATCGCGAAAAAAACGCGAACATCGTCGATAGATCGCGAAAAAAACGCGAACAGCGTCGAAAGATCGTGATAAAAAAAGTGGTCATCGTCTAAAGATCGCGATAAAAAAAGGCGGACATCATCGAAAGATCGCGAAAAAACGCGCATTTCGTCAAAGGATCGAGGGAAAAAAAGGTGAATTCCGTCAAAGAATCGCGAAAGTTTTGCTGCAACATTGATGTTTTCACGATTTTTTTTTTACAGCTGAGTGAGAGGTTAAATGTTAGTTAGCCTTGTTTTGAGTGAAAGCATATTAAATTTTGAATTGCACTACTAGCTAAGATTGCTAAATAAAACATTGCATTAAAATTACTTATAGTATTTGCATGAATTACTCAAATTTGATTTTCTAAGAATTTCAATCTGCTCCAATAACAGCTTTTATTGCTAAAAAATTAAATTTTTGCTGCTACAAAAATGAATTTTACTGCTACAAAATTAGATTTTTGCTGCTACAAAGTGGCTTTAGTGCACTTTCATCCCTGTATTGTCACATCTATATATAATTTTTGATATTATCACATTGTATCAATCTTCAAAAATTTTTTAAATTAGTGTTCATATGTTATTTTTACTGTTATTCTGTTTTCTAACTTCACAGAAATTTTGACAAATTTTATGAAAGATTTTTCAGATAGTGGTGTTAAAAATTTTGAGGACAAAGGTAAATTGTTTTAAAAAATGCTTTCTTTCCTTTTATGTTAATCACAAATACTGGGTGTGAGTGCATGAGGGATTGGAAAGAGGGCGTTTGTCCTTAAGTTCTGCAGACTGTTTTTGAAGTTTCTACTTGTGTTGCAGACTGCAGAAAAAAGTTCTGCTGCTGGGAGACTTTTTACGAAATTCGAAATTTTCCGTAACATTTTGAGGAAATTTTCATTTATTCTGCGATCCCTTGACAGAATTAGTCTTTTTCTGTGACCATTTGACGAATCTTACCACAGGAATCTTATTAATGCATGAATTTTGTCTATAATCACTGTAGATTATAAATGTATGTAGAGAAATTTCTAAATCGCTCGTGAAGGAAAAAATTCACAAGTTGGTTACAAGAAATTCTTCAGTTAGTCATGAAGAAAAAAAAAAAAAAAATCAATTTGCCCATCTACTGCTTAAAAAAAAAAAAAAATTCATCAATCAGTCGCAGATGAAAAAGAAAAATCGACAGTCGGTTGTTAGGGGAAAAATCATAAAATTTGTCAAGTGGTCACATAAAAAACACACAAAATTGCCAATCGGTAGGAGAAAACATAGGATTCATTCATAATTAATATTCATTATGAGGTTTTTAGGTTAAGGAATGATTTTTTTTTCTTTTTCAGAACTGAATGGCTGAAATTTCAGAACAGAATCACCCCTTGCTCTTGAAAATAAAAGTGATGTTCTCAGAAAATCATTGGCAAAAAAATAATCCCCCCCCCCCCCCCTGAAATCATGCCATGTTGGACAGCGCTGATAAAATACATTAAATGTTTTCCCACCAACCAAAACACTGATAATTTTATTGTCAGTGTATGTGAATGAACTCTTACTTTGGAAAAAAGCTTTTTAAAATAGGATTACACATGTATTTTGAAATTTATTCATTCTGACTTTTTGTGAATTAATCGTGAACTTTTCTTTTGATTTAATAATCTTAATGGTCTTCAGATTTTCAAGTGGAAGCTGTTTAGAAATCTATTGGTATGTATCATATGATAGGGCATAGAGAATGTAACTTTGGTGGTTTTTAACACAAATCGCAACCGTCTGTCAACAAACATTGAAAAAACAATGATAACTTAGTTTAAAATATTTTTTGAGTTATGGGGATCCCACAATAAACAATTTAATTAATTTGTAATTCTGACTTTGAATTTTAAATTTACTTTAGTGAAAGCATAATCCATTTATTTGTTCCCATCAGAAACATTGTAATCTTTTCTAGCTAAATAGTTTTAGGTTTTTTTAGTACCTTTTTTCGCGAAAAATCAATCGGCAAAATTAAGAACTTCATTTTGTTTAAATTTGTTAATATTTAAAGATATTTTAGTTAAAACATTGTGATTAAACATCCATTGTAAGATATCTGCTTTAAAAATTTATCTATTTGTCTCAGCCTTTCCAAGTATTAAAATTTTCAGGCTTAATTTAACATATAATTTTTTATTAATGATTCAATTGTTAAAATTATCATTTTAGTTACATTTTCTAAAGAGTCAAGAACATATTTTTTGTTACTCGATATGTAATCAAAACAAAAGTTTAAGTTACTGCTGGATATTAAAACATTCCTATCGTAATCGATATGTAAACAAAAGTTTTCAGAAATTTCTGTTGCCCTTTTCAGAAGAAGCTATTCAACTATGAAGCCATAAGGTATTGTAAAAATAATTATTGATGCTGGATATTAAAACATCAATAGATATTTCAAGAGAAAATAAAAGGTTCGTAATATCTACAAAACGATAGCGTGGTTAGGTTAAATCGGCAGAAAATAAAAAAGGACACATTAAATCTAAGTAAATCAAAAGAAAAGTTAAAAATGGAATCGTAAATCAGATTAAAAAAACAAACAATAAATTAACAAAATACCTAATAATAAAGTGTAATCCAATAATTATGCAAAGCAATGAGAAATAGCAATGGTTGAGTTGAGTCACAAGTCGAAAACCTCGAGACACGATCATAAACAAAAAATTAAAAATAATTTTTTTTGAAAATTGAAAAAGAATGATAAATAACAATTATATTGAATACATATAATTAAAAAAAATTACCCCCTTTTTTAAAAATGAATCTAAATATTTTTCATAACAAAAGAGAAAGATAATATCAATCGAAATTTCATTTAATATATTTAATATTTTAAAACACATAATAATTAACATTTAAAATTTTAATATCTAAAAAAAAAAAAAGATTTACTGCCTACATTCAGATTGTTAACTCAACTTAGAATACCTAATACTTGGACTTGGACGAGGGGTCTCTCAATGGGCGAAATCGTGTACGAGATTACGGAATCACCTTGATTACTATGATTACATGTGATTATACCTGATTACACCTAGATTACATGTGATTATACCTGATTACACCTAGATTACATGTGATTATACCTGATTACACCTAGATTACATGTGATTATACCTGATTACACTTGATTACAGTTGATTTCACTTGGAAATACGTGATTATATTGCTAAAATTTATGATTTAACAGTTTTACTCGATTTTATTGCCTTCCAAAAATCTGTTTTTTTTTTGTTTTTTTTTTTTTAAAGATTTGTCCAAAATAAGAAATAAGTATCAAGCAGGACGGTGATTTGCCTATCACTGTTCTGCTGACAGTGGCGTAGCTAAGGGGGTGGGGTCTGAATCTCACCCCAAATGATGGGCTCGTACACTAAATCATGAATAATAAAAGTAGTAAATTCTGCTAAAACGGCAATTTTTTTTTCTTTTTTTACATGTTAACTTTTTAGATTTGTCCAAAATAAGAAAATAGTATCAAGCGGGACGGTGATTTGCCTATCACCGTTCTGCCGACAGTGGCTTAGCCAAGGGGGTGGGGTCGGAATGTCCCCCTCTAACGATGGGCCCGTACACTAAATCATGAATAATAAAAGTAGCAACTTGTGCTAAAACGGCAATTTTTTTTATTTTTTTTACATGTTAACTTTTTAGATTTGTCCAAAATAAGAAAATAGTATCAAGCGGGACGGTGATTTGCCTATCACCGTTCTGCCGACAGTGGCTTAGCCAAGGGGGTGGGGTTGGAATGTCCCCTCTAACGATAGGTCCGTACACTAAATCATGAATAACAAAAGTAGTAACTTCTGCTGAAACGGCATTTTTTTTTTCTTTTTAGCTCACAGGCTATCAAAGCCTGAGAGCTAATGTGTCCGCCCGTTCTGTATGTATGTACGTACGTACGTATGTATGTATGTATGTACGTAACGCGATAACTCTTGATAGAAACATCCGATTTGCTTCAAAATTTTTTTCTAGGTTCACTGTGATAAGGCGCTTCCCTGATTAGTTTTGGGAGCTCATTGATTAACCCTCTGTCTACCAGAAGGGTCCAATGGACCCGACATGTACATTCAAAATATTTATTCAAACCAGAAATTTCTTCAAAACAAACTAAATGTATAAATCAGACAATAATAAGTTAAATAAACAAATTAAATAGTTTTAAGTAAAAATTCTGGTGTAGAATGTTTTTATAAAACTTGAGTAAAATTTCCGGTAGTTCTAGGGTTAAGGATAAAGGGGGAAAAAAGGGGTTAGTCCATCCCCTTAATTCAGATAAATGGGTTTTTCATGCAGAATCATTCGATTTGCTCCGAATTTGGTATACCGGTTTATTATGTTAAGGAACTTCCCTTTATTAGTTTTGGAGGTTCATTGGTTAAGGATAAAGGGGGAAAAGGGGTGTTAGTCCACCCCCTTAATTCAGATAAATGGGTTTTTCATGCAGAATCATTCGATTTGCTCCGAATTTGGTATACCGGTTTATTATGTTAAGGAACTTCCCTTGATTAGTTTTGGAGGTTCATTGGTTAAGGATAAAGGGGGAAAAACGGGTTTAGTCCACCCCTCTTAATTCAGATAAATGGGTTTTTCATGCAGAATCATTCGATTTGCTCCAAATTTGGTATACCGGTTTATTATGTTAAGGAACTTCCCTGATTAGTTTTGAGGGTTCATTGGTTAAGGATAAAGGGGGGTTAGTCCACACCTTTAATTCAGATAAATGGGTTTTTCATGCAGAATCATTCGATTTGCTCCGAATTTGGTATACCGGTTTATTATGTTAAGGAACTTCCCTGATTAGTTTTGAGGGTTCATTGGTTAAGGATAAAGGGGGAAAAGGGGGGGGGGTAGTCCACCCCTTTTAATTCAGATAAATGGGTTTTTCATGCAAAATAATTCGATTTACTCTGAATTTGGTATACCGGTTTATTATGTTAAGGAACTTCCCTGATTAGTTTTGGTGGTTCATTGGTTAAGAATAAAGGGGGAAAAGGGGAGCTAGTTCACCCCCTTAATTCAGATAAATGGGTTTTTCATGCAGAATGATTCGATTTACTCCGAATTTGGTATACCGGTTTATTATGTTAAGGAACTTCCCTGATTAGTTTTGGGGGTTCATTGGTTAAGAATAAAGGGGGGAAAGGGGGCTAGTTCACCCCCTTAATTCAGATAAATGGGTTTTTCATGCAGAATGATTCGATTTGCTCCGAATTTGGTATACCGGTTTATTATGTTAAGGAACTTCCCTGATTAGTTTTGGGGGTTCATTGGTTAAGGATAAAGGGGAAAAGGGGGGGGGGGTTAGTCCACCCCTTTTAATTCAGATAAATGGGTTTTTCATGCAGAATAATTCGATTTACTCTGAATTTGGTATACCGGTTTATTATGTTAAGGAACTTACCTGATTAGTTTTGGGGGTTCATTGGTTAAGAATAAAGGGGGAAAAGGGGGGCTAGTTCACCCCCTTAATTCAGATAAATGGGTTTTTCATGCAGAATGATTCTATTTACTCCGAATTTGGTATATCGGTTTATTATGTTAAGGAACTTCCCTGATTAGTTTTGGGGGTTCATTGGTTAAGAATAAAGGGGGAAAAAGGGGCTAGTTCACCCCCTTAATTCAGATAAATGGGTTTTTCATGCAGAATGATTCGATTTGCTCCGAATTTGGTATACCGGTTTATTATGTTAAGGAACTTCCCTGATTAGTTTTGGGGGTTCATTGGTTAAGGATAAAGGGGAAAAGGGAGGCTACCCCGCCCCTCTTAAATTAGATAAATGGGTTTTTCATGCAGAATGATTCGATTTGCTCCGAGGTTGGTATACCGGTTTATTATGTTAAGGAACTTCCCTGATTAGTTTTGGGGGTTCATTGGTTAAGGATAAAGGGGGAAGGGGGGCTAGTCGACCCCCCTTAATTTATATAAACGGGTTTTTCATGCAGAATTATTCGCTTTGCTCCAAATTTGGTATACCGGTTTATTATGTTAAGGAACTTCCCTGATTAGTTTTGAGGGTTCATTGGTTAAGGATAAAGGGGGGTTAGTCCACCCCTTTAATTCCGATAAATGGGTTTTTCATGCAGAATGATTCGATTTGCTCCGAAGTTGGTATACCGGTTTATTATGTTAAGGAACTTCCCTGATTAGTTTTGGAGGTTCATTGGTTAAGGATAAAGGGGGAAAAGGGGTGTTAGTCCACCCCCTTAATTCAGATAAATGGGTTTTTCATGCAGAATGATTCGATTTGCTCCGAATTTGGTATACCGGTTTATTATGTTAAAGAACTTCCCTGATTAGTTTTGGGGGTTCATTGGTTAAGGATAAAGGGGAAAAGGGAGGTTAGCCCGCCCCTCTTAAATTAGATAAATGCGTTTTTCATGCAGAATGATTCGATTTGCTCCGAAGTTGGTATACCGGTTTATTATGTTAAGGAACTTCCCTTTATTAGTTTTGGAGGTTCATTGGTTAAGGATAAAGGGGGAAAAGGGGTGTTAGTCCACCCCCTTAATTCAGATAAATGGGTTTTTCATGCAGAATCATTCGATTTGCTCCGAATTTGGTATACCGGTTTATTATGTTAAGGAACTTCCCTTGATTAGTTTTGGAGGTTCATTGGTTAAGGATAAAGGGGGAAAAACGGGTTTAGTCCACCCCTCTTAATTCAGATAAATGGGTTTTTCATGCAGAATCATTCGATTTGCTCCAAATTTGGTATACCGGTTTATTATGTTAAGGAGCTTCCCTGATTCGTTTTGGGGATTCATTGGTTAAGGATAAATAGGGGGCTAGTCCACCCCCTTAATTTAGATAAATGGGTTTTTTTGCAGGATTATTCGATTTGCTCCAAATTTGGTATACCGGTTTATTATGATAAGGAGCTTCCCTGATTAGATTTGGAGGTTCACTGGTTAATTATAACGGGGGAAACGGGGGCTAATTCCCCTTCACTTATTTTTTTGAGGGGCATTATTCTTTAAAATAAGAGTATGATATACAATTAGTGTGAATAGCCTGTGAGCTCAATGCCATCAGTTTAGCTGGGCACTTTTATTTTTTATTTTTTACATGTTAACTTTTTAGATTTGTCCAAAATAAGAAAATTGTATCAAGCGGGACGGTGATTTGCCCATCACCGTTCTGCCGACAGTGGCTTAGCCAAGGGGGTGGGGTCGGAATGTCCCTCCTAACGATAGGTCCGTACACTAAATCATGAATAATAAAAGTAGTAACTTGTGCTAAAACGGCAATTTTTTAAAATTTTTTTTACATGTTAACTTTTTGGATTTGTCATCAGAAATGTCATCATGAGAGAGCAATTTGCATTCGCGTCCGGAAATTTAGTTTAAAATGCCAAATTTTATGGAATTTTTGGTAAGATTCTTCGCTTTTATTGAAAAATGGAAAACAGTTTCGATCACATAGTTTCTGAATAAGTGCACTTTCAAATTTCTTGAGGTTAGAAATATTTTCACGGATGTATCAGAAATTACCTAATTTTGATTTGAGTAGAGGTTTAAAGAGTCAGAGAGATTCGCATTGTTGAACAAACTTCGGAGGAGGGGGATTGAAAGAATTTAAGATATATTTCATTTTTTAATAACTTTTAGCATTTTTCTGTTGTTTACGAGGGGGAAGGTCATGACCCCCGTCTCCTTCCCCTTGGATCCGTCACTGATAATAACCGCTTGAGAGCATAAATGTACTATAGTTAAATCTACGACATTAGAACATGTCTGTAACGAAGCGTGCCATAAATGGAAAAAAATTAAAGTTTGACGAAATTAACACTGTACAATTTATACCCGCTAATATAAAAATCTATTTAAAATGGAGCATTTATCCAGACCTTTGCGATTCCTTCTTTGTAGCAGTAAAGCCTGTGGAAAATTAAAAACAGAAACATTTCATGATCCCGATTACGAAAGGATGGATAATCTTAGAAATACTCTGGCTAAAGCGGATACCTGTTTAAAACGGTATTTTCCCGATCTCTAGTAATTCCGTTTTGAGAGATGTTATTGTAACTAGATAAAGTGTAAAACTTCATCAACGGAGAATTTGGTGGGACCAATGTTGCTAAAACTTACAGTAAAAAACAGGGCCGAAACTAGGGGGATGCAGAGGGGTCATGTGCCCCAAGCGTCAGAACGAAAGGCGAGGAAAGGGGTGGGGGCGCCAAATGAAGATTTTATTTTTCATTTCATACAAAAATGTATGTATATTATATATATATATATACATTAAAGACAAAGTAACTCGCAAGCTAATGTTAAACCTATGGGAGCGTTCTTTAAAAAACATTTTCGCTTGCATTTTAATAGTTTTAAATGATTTTTTTTCTATTTTCGTTGCATATTTTTTAAATTTTACTTTTGGTTATTTTTACGTGTTTGGATTTTTTAACTGCAAGACAATTTTATCAAAATTCCATATATATATACATTTTTGTATCAAACGACAAACAAAATTTCCATTTGGCGCCCTCTTCGCCTAGGGTCGAAACTAACCTTTTTACACCCGGGGCAAGCATGGATTTTGGCGCCCCCCCCCCTTTTCCGCAAAGTATATTTACAAAGAGAATTTTACTAATTTTCTAATAGCCGACTTATTTAAAAATTTAAAACATGTAATCTTAAAATATGTAATACTGAACTACGTAATCTACAATGGCGGATCCAAGGGGGGGGTGTCACGGGGGTCATGACTCCCCTCTAAACACCAACAAAAATATTATAAAGATCATTTTAAAAATAAAATATACAGTTAGAGTCCCGATTATCCGAGTCCTGCTTAACCGAGTTTCCACTTTCACCGAGTTATTTTCTTCTGATGGACTGATGGCTTCTATTATTGTGAAACAGTCATTATAAAAGAAGTGTTAGGTAAAGATGAAACAGCAGTCGTAAAAAGTTAGAACTCTGATTTTCTGGTCAGAATGGGAAAAAAAATGGCCATAATTTTTTTTGGCAAAAAAAAAAAAAAATAAAAAAAATATGGTCATTTTTTTTTCCATTCTGACCAGAAAATCAGAGTTCTAACTTTTTACGACTGCTCTTTCATCTTCACCTAACACTTCATTTATAATGGCTGTTTCGTAATAATAGAAGCCATCAGTCCACCAGAAGAAAATGATCCATTCCAAAGGTATAAGCCTTCATTTGGCGCCCCTTCGTTCTGGCACCCGGGGCACATGCCCCATCTGCCACACCTTAGTTTCGACCCAGGGCCGAAACTAGCCTTTTTTGCGCCCGGGGCAAACATGAATTTTGGCGCCCCCCCCCCCCCCCCCCTTCTTTCTTCCTCAAAGTATATTTACAAAGAGAATTTTACTAATTTTCTAATGGCCGACTTATTTTAAAATTTAAGACATGTAATCATAAAATATGTAATACTGAACTACGTAAATTGAATGTGACGTTTGTTGCAATTATAGTTCGTTCACATAAAAGAATTCGCATGTATTACCGGCTATTTACAGTAATTGCTTATACAGTAGAGTTCCGATTATCCGAGTCCCGCTTAACCGAGTTTCCGCTTTAACCGAGTTATTTTCTTCTGATGGACTGATGGCTTTCATTATTATGAAACAGCCATTATAAATGAAGTGTTAGGTGAAGATGAAAGAGCAGCCGTAAAAAGTTTGAACTCTGATTTTCTGGTCAGAATGGGGGAAAAAAATGGCCATTTTTTTTTTCTCATTCTGACCAGAAAATCAGATTTCAAACTTTTTACGGCTGCTCTTTCATCTTCACCTAACACTTCATTTATAATGGCTGTTTCATAATAATGAAAGCCATCAGTCCATCAGAAGAAAATAATCGGTTCCAAAGGTATAATCTTTCATTTGGCGCCCCTTGGCTCTGCGCGCGGGGCACATGCCCCCTCTGCCCCCCCCCCTTAGTTTCGGCCCTGGCCTTTCGTTCTTACGCCCGAGCAAGTGCCGCCCCCTCTGCCCTAAACTAGAAAAACTATTACCTAAACTACTACCCAGAAAAAGTTAGAAAATTGCCCCCCCCCCACCCCGGGTGACAATAATCACTCCCTCCTATCTTTAATATTTTTATATGTTATAAATATTATATATCAGATTTAAAAAATTTGCTTGCGGTCCCTCTCATCTCCCGCGTATTTTAAATACACTTAGTCGACATTAACTTGTAATATATTAGAATGTAATATAAGTTATATTTAAAATACATATAATTGGAATTGACCTACAATCCATTGCGGGTTAACTGGATTATACAATTAAAAACGTAATTTAAATCATCTTTTAATCCATTGCAGGTTAATTAGATTATATAATTAAAAGAGTAATCGAAATCCGCACGTAATCGATTAAAATTAATCTAATTAAATCTTAAAATGTTAAATAAGAATTGATTTGTAATCCTTTAGATAATTATCGGGTTATACAATTCAAAAGCTTAAATTGAAATTACTTTTCAGTGCTCTGCGTGTTAATCAATTGCATTATGAGGTGATTATAATGTATTTTAATTTAATCAATAATTTCATTACTCTGTAATCAGATTCTGCCCCAACACTGGTCATATCCATTGAAAATTATTCATATTTTATCGGTTTCGTTTAAATTTTTAAATCGGGTTCGACAGCCCGCGGATTTTTTTTTCTTTGTTGTTGCCCCAGCTCCCCGTTAAAAATATGTCCTAATGCTGCCGGGCTGACCAGTTTGAAAGTTTCCCTCCATTACGATGGCCCCATGCCGACCACTAAACGTTCTTTGAATAAAATCAAACAAATTCTTGAGAAAGCCCCTCCCCCCCCCGCCCCCACAGACTACTTTCTTATCTAGCTTATTTCTTTCCTCATCTGTGAGCTCGCCTTTCTGCCATTTCCGAGGGCATTTCTCATTTCTGCTTTTGCCTTCCCGCCGCTTCCCGCCTTCCCCAACTTCCGTCTAAACTGAAGACAGCGAGAGGAAGAAGACAGAATGGCGACAAAATAGATTTTTCTCGAGATTTTTAATTCGAGATTACACTTGATTATACATGATTATACTATGATTATACTGATTACATGTGATTACGTTAAGATTTCATTGATTACCACCGATTACATGGATTACATGTGATGACATGATTACGCATGATTAAGACTTGATTACAGTATGATTTCACTGATTACAGGAACGGTTGTACGAGATTACACCCCATTGAGAGACCCCTCGGACTTGGACTTGGAAGAGACAGGTCAGCGACTCCGCACCTCCGGTAGTAACCTGTGGTAGAAACATTCAAACCATAGCCAATGTCCAGAACATCTGGAAACGCGTAAAGGAAAAGCTCCCCAATATAAATATATTAAAAAAAGGCCATTTAAAGGCACCAAACAAAAAGATATAAAAATACAAAAATAAAAGTTAATGAAGTTAAAAAGGATTAATAGAAGATATTTAAAAGCAATAATTACAAATAAGAATAAAAACAAAATTTACAAGAAGTTAAGTAGTGAGCAACCAGGGAAAAATAACCCTATCAAAGCGACAGTAGTGTCCTAACCAGGGTCGATATTCTCAGGGAGATGAAGAGTAGCACGAGGTCTACGCCCTCGGGCCCGTTCATCATATACAGAAATATTATGGAAAATAGGATTAGGAATGTCAGGAATGCTATTGAAAAATTTTGTAGCTTGATTTTTGATGACAGATCTGATCGGTGGAACTTTGACGTCATGGTGGATTGTAGTATTTCTCCTGTACCAAGGTGCACGGACGATACCACGAAGAGTCTTATTTTGAAGGATCTGAATTTTTTGGAGGTTTGTTTTAGCAGCAGAACCCCAGATCTGGGCACAGTAGAGAAGTATGGGGCGAAGAACTGTCTTATATAACAGTATTTTATTGCCCATACTCATCTCATCACTATACAGGAGATGGGCAAGATCGCGCTTAGCTTTATAGAACTTATGGATGCTATATTCGATGTGCTTACGCCAAGTAAGAGTACTGTCCAGGAAAACCCCAAGGTATTTAACTTCCCGTCCAAAGCTGACAAAGGAGCCATTAAGGTTGAGTGGAGGAGGGGTAGAACGCTTGCGAGTGAAGATGACTGCCTGTGATTTAGTAGGGTTAATTTTGATACGCCATTTAGTAAAGAATGATTCCAATTTGAGAATGTGTTGCTGTAGATACTCGTGCATAGTAAGGCAGTCCTTGTCACGAGCCATCACAGTGGTGTCGTCCGCATAAATGGCCAATAACGTATGTGGAGATGTAGGAATATCAGAAATGTAGGCTTTATAAAGCCGGGGCCCCAACTTAGAGCCTTGCGGCACACCCGCGTTAACCGGGCGAGGTGTAGAGAGGATATTGGCATAGCGGACGCAGAATGTTCTGCCGCGAAGGTACTTAAGAGTAAAGCGAACATGCACCGTAGGGACTTTTAACTTTAATAATTTGTAAATCAGGCCAGGGAGCCAAACTGTGTCAAAAGCCTTCGCGACATCAATAAACAGTGAACCAACATACTCAGAGTTCTCGAGTCCATCAAAAATGAACTCAACCACTCTGAGCAATTGGTGTGCGGTAGAGTGTTTAGGCCTGAAGCCAAATTGTTCAGGGATATCGGGGAGGAAATTTTGAAGGCGTGTAAGAAAAATATGCTCAGTCAACTTACCAAGAACAGGAAGCAAACTAATGGGTCTGTAGCTTTTGGCCAGAGAAGGGTCTTCTCCAGGTTTCTTAATAGGGACAATAACAGCTTTTTTCCAGTCATTAGGAAAGTAATAGAATTTGAAAAGAGCATTTATCAAATTGGCTAGATAATCAGCATACTGAACGGGGAGATTTTTGATGGCCGAATTAGAAATTCCATCATGTCCAGGGGCCTTTCTATTAGGAAGATTTTTGATCACCGCAATGACTTCCTCAGGGGTGGTCGGTTCAATTGATCTGACAGGCTCATGGGCCAAGAATCTGCCAACAACTTGGTCAACCCGATCTATAGTGTCTGCATTTGAGACATCACTATGCGGTTGAAATTGACCTTCATATTGATCAGCAAGTACCTCCACTTTTTCAGCGTCGAGGCATTTATGTCCAGTATCCGTTAGGAGAGGGGGGATAGGAGTAAAAGGTTTCCTGACTCTTTTCAGATAATTCCAAAGAGAGTTATCCATAGGAGTCAGGGAGATAATAAAATCCGTCCATTTTTCACTCTTGAAATTTTTGATATCACGTTTAATGATGGCGTTTAGCCGATTCATTTCAGTGCGGATACTGGGGTCCCTACTGGCTTGCCACTGTCGACGCAAACGATTCCTATTATTAATTTTGATTTTAATTTCTTGAGGGAGGGTCTGAAAATTTTGAGGAGCCTGGTGGCATTTAGATGCTTCAAGGGAATTTTGAATTAATTTGGTAAGATTTGCGACAGCCAATTCAATATCCTCGACGGAATTGAGTTCATCGAAGGGGGGAGGAGAATCATTGATTGCAGTGGTAAAATTACGCCAATTGTAAACATAAGGAGAGATTAAGGAAGGTAGTGAGGGATTACAATCAATGTTAATTTGAATTGGGAGGTGATCCGATGCGAGAGCCGAAATAGGGGTGATGGTATAGGGGTAAGGGATATTATTAAGCAGAGCCAGATCAATAGTCGTGCCGTTTCCCAAAGGGCCAAAGCAAGTGGGGGAGGTGGGAGCAGCAATTTCAATACCATTACTGATGCAGTAATTATGGGGGGTTTCCCCTAAACGGTCCATATTACTGTTTGGGCACCAACTGGGATGATGAGAATTGAAGTCGCCAGCAAGAATGACATTGTTATCCAGCCGGAAAAGATTGTTAAGGTCAGAAGGGAGATCCGAATGATTCGAAACCCGGAGATAGATGGAGGATACTACAAAAGAATTTCGTTGATCAAGATAAATTTTTACATTAGTGTTTTCTAAACGATTAAGAGAAAGGGAAGGGATATGAGCATGAGTGACCCTTCTACTCACGAATATAGCAGTCCCGCCATATGGCGAAATAACATTATTATCAATGCGAGGAGTGAAATAAGATTTGAAATTTTGAATATTGAGGCCCCTAAGATTACTAGTACGGACCTCCTGTATAAGGATGAGATCAACAGGGTTGTTAATAACAAAATCCCTGAGCTCTGCTAGCTTCGATCTGAGGCCATTAGCATTCCAAAAAAGGATACGGAAAAGACCCATTATTTAGTTGTTGGTGAGCTTTTAAGGCCTCCTTGGCCATCCATATTTATAGCACTTAGCAGCTCAGACATACCTTTATTAGCAAATATTTTCTGGAATTTTGCCATTATATCATATAATTTATTTAACTTTTCAATAATAGCATCTATGTTATCAAAATTAGACAGAACAAAATTAAGTAAGACATTATTACTATCAATATTAGAATTATTAGGATTAATAGTATTTACAACATTTTCAGCAGTATTATTTCCAGTATTACCAGTATTTGGGACGTTAGCGATGATTTTGCTATTAGTAGCAGTATTAGAAATATTCTGATAATTTCCACCAGGAACGAGATTCTGCGATGAAGTAGGTTTTGAAATAATAGTCAAATCTGGTTTTTTCCCTTTTAGGGAGTCGGCAAAAGAAACGTTTTTTGTGGTGGTAATGGCAGCAAATCTGTGATTGCTATCTCTGATTGTGGTAACCCTGCCACTTTGGATGTTTCTCGGATTTTTCGGGCAACCACTGAAATTTGCCGTATGATTATCACCGCAGTTAGCACATTTAAAATCTTTACGGTCCGTGACCTTACATTCATTAACTCTATGTCCGCCTGAACACTTCAAACACACTGGTTTCAGTGTACAACATTCTGAGCTGTGATTATACAGTTGGCAATTATAACATTGCTTTGGTCCTTTAAATTTATAGGTTTCTACCTTAATATAGAAACCGAGAAAGGATCGAACATCAAAAATATTTTTAAAAAGTTCATTCCTAAAAATATCGACAAGAAAAATGGGGAGGGGCAATTTGGTTTTGAAATTTCTAAGTTGAGAAACTCTGTGAATATCATAGCCAAGAGAAGATAACTCCGACTTAACCTCGGAGATGGGGGTGTCAATGGGCAATCCCTTAATAAGAATTTTCCTTGGTCGCTCGTTTTTTGGTCTCATGCCAAAGAATTCGATTTTGCTATCACTTAAGAATTTTTGTATTTTACGATACACATCTATGGTTTTAGGAAAAAATTTTATGAAGTCCCCTTGGACTCCTTTGAAAACTTTGCATTCAGCAAGCTCGTCAATTTTATTGGCAATATCACGCCAATTTTGAGTCGTTTTAACATAAAAAGGTTCGCATCTGGGCTCCTTAGGTGTAGTATTAGTATTTTCAGTTGTATCATGATCTGATATATCTTCATTCCTATTAAGGGTATTAAAAGAATTTGAGGTTGTCACAGGAGTACCATTCCCTAAGGTGACAATTTTGGCAGTTTTTAACGGTTTCTTAAAACCGTCATCTAAAGAATTATTAATTTCATTAATACGTTTACCGTTAGTACTAATTTTTTTTAGTGCAGGAAAGTCATTATCATAGGATTTAAGTAAATGAATTACATGTTTAACATTAGTTAGGATAATAACTAGGAAAGCATTATCCCCCGTATTGGCAAATGGTTCGAATGATTCAGACCACATACCTTGAATAAGTTCCATGAATCTGTCCTTAGCACGTATAGAACATCTGGCATAAAAGGAGCTGGCATCCTGAAGGACGGTGTAGGCAGTTTTACCCAATTCATTATCATCGGCCAAAAAGGCTGGTTGAAAATGTTTTATCCATTTATTGAGACACTCCAATTCAGCCGGGAAAAAATCGGCTTGTTGAGTACTAATGTTCATATCGGCATCCATTACCGAGAAAAAGTTCGTAGCACCACGAAATATATTCTAATAAGAACTTTACTTCATATCACTACAAACTACAAAACGCGCACAACACCGGACCTACTTTCGATTTCAAATTTACAACTCTGAAATGCGGAGCATAGCAGAACACGTCTGCTCACCTCGGCGCGATACTCCAAAGTGTAATACCTAATACTATGTTCACACTACGATCTTAATTTTGAGGTGGTACCCTCCCGGAATTGGAAACCTGTTCACATGGAAAAACTCACTTAAGATAACTCAGTGAACGTCACTGTGTTCTTTGCGCATGCGCTTAAGATAAAACCGCCCGCAACACCCAATCAGTTAATGCGAAGCTTTACAGCCAGCGAGAGTGAATGGTCGTGACTGTCTCTAGCCCGAAGAAAGTTGAAACTCTCTCAGAGAGTTTGTGGAACTCCCTCAGAGAGTTCGGAGGTTTAAGAGAGTTCCGATAACGCAGTGTGAACAGGGTATAAAATGACTTTGCAAATATCGGAAGTCGGAAGAGACTCAAGGGTGAAAGGTTCCATTCTCCCATTGGTTGAGAAGAAACAAGAATCCCGCGATTAATTCTCAAGGTTACAAGTCCTGATAATTGAGCAGTGGTAGACAATCCTAACTAACAAATCAGAAGGCACATAGCATTTCACCACCAAAACAAATCACCAAGTATCACTTGAGATTATTTCAAGTATTAAGTTGCAATCATATTAAATTTTCTTTACGACATGTAAGGAATTTTAATTTATTTCTCATATAAAGTGATTCACGGATAACAATGATATGGTATTTTTTAAAATATCCTTTTTTCCCTGCAAAAAATTGATAAAACTGACTTTCTTTTAAAAAAGTAACCAATTTAAATATTTTAGACTTATTATTTTGTAACTTACTTTTAAATTACTCATTACATATATTCCTTTTGTATATACAGGTGTATGTAAATTTAAACTAAAAAAAAAAAAAAAACATATCCATATTTTAAGAGTATAAAATTGATATTTATACGAAAAGTAAAATTTAATATTTTTTTATTTATAGCTTTGCATCAGGAGGACAGAAGCTTAGGGGATTGCCCCATGGGCGTACCCAAGGTGGGGGCTGATGGGGCTACAGCCCCCCCCCCCCCGAAATTTTCGAAAGTGATATGAAAAAGTGCTGCTTTTTCGTCTTTCTGTTTTGGAAAAAGTTTTAATTTTTTTAAATCATACAGCGGGCTAGTCATTCTCATTAGTCCCATATTAGTCCACATTGACAACAAAGAAGAGAAAGGGGGCAGACCACCCCCCTTCTCCCGAAAAATTAAATGAAAAAGTAATTTTCCCTTATTGTTTAAAGATAAATCTGTAATTTTTTCTCCTGTCATATAGCAAAATAGACATTCTCGTTAACACCATATTAGTCTACATTGACATCACAGCATACCCAAAGATGGAGAGGGGGCTGTTGGAATTACAGCCCCCAACTCTCTCGAGATAGTAGAAAAAAAATGATAAAATTGTGCTGAATTTTTTCTGCTTGTTTATGATAAATTTGCATTTTCCCCCCTATCGTTCAACAGACTATATGCTTCCTTCACCATATAGTTCCATAGTAGTCCATATCGACACCAAAGAAAAGAAAGGGGGCTGACGGGATTACTTCCCCACCCCTCCCCAAACCAGAAATAGTCGAAAAATTAAATGAAAAAAGTGTTTTTTCCTTACTTTTTTAAGATAAATCTGTAATTTTTTCTTCTGTCATACAGCAAAATAGCCATTCTCGTTAACTCCATATTAGTCCCAATTGACATCACAGCATACCCAAAGATGGGGAGGGGGCTGTTGGAATTACAGCCCCCCCCCCCTCTCGAAATAGTAGAAAAAGAAATGAAAAAATAGTAGTTAGTCTGTTTGAGATAAATTTGCATTTTCTCCCCTATCATTCAACAGACTAGCCGCTCCCTTCGCTGTAGTTCCATATTAGTGTACAGTGACACCACGTTATACCCAAAAAGGTAGAAGGGGGCTAATGGGGTTACAGCCCTCTTCCCAAAAAGTCGGACATGAAATGAAAAAGTGCTGATAGTTTTCTTTTTGTTTGAGATAGATTTGTATTTTCCCCCTATCATTCAACAGACTAGCCGCTCTCTTCTCTTTAGTTCCATACTAGTACACAGTGGCACCACATTATACCCAAAGAGGTAAAAGGGGCTAATGGGGTGCCCCCTTCCTAAATAGTCGAAAATGAAATGAAAAAAAGGCTGATTTTTTTCTTCTTGTTTGAGATAAATTTGTAATTTTTAATCTGCCATACAGCGAAATAGCCATTCTCGTTAAATCCATATTAGTCCACATTGACATCACAGCTTACCAAAAGAAGGGGATCCGGCTGATGGGCTTACAGCCACCTCTTGCCGAAATAGTCGGGAAAAAATATTGCTTTTTTTTCTTTCTCTTTGAGATAAATTTGCATTTTCCCCCTCCTATCATTCAACAGACTAGCCACACTCTTCTGTTTAGTTCCATATTGGTGCACAGTGACACCACATTATACCCAGAGAAGTAGAAAGGGAATGATGGGGTTACAGACCTCTCCCAAAATAGTTGAAAATGAAATGAAAAAAGTGCTGATTTTTTTTTCTCTTTTTCTTTGAGATAAATTTGTAATGCAATTGTTTTCTGCAATACAACGAACTAGACTTTCTGGCTAGCCTCATATCAGCGCACAATTACACCACATTATACCCAATGAGGGGAAGGGGGCTGATGGGGTTATAGGGCCCTTTCGAAGTAATCAAAAATGAAAAAAAAACTCCTGTTTTCTTTCTTTCTTTTGAGATAAAATTTAATTTTTTACTGCGACGCAGCTATTCTGGTTAGTCCCATATACTAGTGCACAGTGATGCCCCAGCATACACCCAAAGAAGTCGATGGCGACGGGGATTATAAGATTACAGCTCCATTCCACCTCCGAAGAGATCGCAGTGAAATGAAAAAAGGGCTGATATTCCTTCTTTTTCAGATAAATTTGTTTAATTTTCTGGCATGCCACGAATTTGTTTTTCTTGTTAATTTAATATACTTCTCAATCCTGCGACCAAATTTACTTGAAACCCTAAAATCCATTTTCAAATGTCTGAAAAATAGCCCCATGCCTGTTTTATTGGATAAATGAAAACGTGTATGGTCAGTTCAGGAGACCTACAAGTAAATTCGACAAATCTAAAAGTAGTTTAATTTAAGGAGTTTTTTAATTTCGCTCACAGTCGGCGGGCGCCAAGATTGTCAATGCGGAAGAATGTTAATGCACAAGTCGATTTCGGCTAAATCGGAAATCCGGTGTGGCAGAGTTGACTGTATATGTAGCTTATTAACTTTCATTTTTCAGTCGCATCTCCATGACAAAAATTTGTGTTTTTCCACGGTTTTTTGACGAAATTCTGCGTTTTCTCCGCAGTCCTTTGAAGAAATTTGCTTTTTCTGCGGCTTTTTGCCCAAAAATTCGCGTTCTTTTACGTACTACTTCGTCTAAATTTGCGTTTTTTCCGCGGATCCGTGACGAAATTTGCGTTTTTTTTCGTGATCCTGTCGAAATTTGTGTTTTTTCCGCGGGTTTTTGATGAAATTAAAGTTTTTTTTCGCAGATTTCTGCCGTAATTCACGTTTTTTTTTTACGAAATCCTTCGTCGAAATTTTCTTTTTTTCCGCTGTTTTTTTGACGAAATTCGATATTTTTTCTCGTCTTTTTGACGAAATTCGCTTTTTCTTTGACGAAAGTAGCGTTTTTTCGCGAAATTCGCTTTTTTTTTCAGCAGTCTTTTAACGAAATTCACGTTTTTCTGTGGCCCTTCTTTGTGACCCTGCCTTTTCTTTTTTTGCGATCTTTAACGAAATTCGCGTTTTTTCCGGTTCCCTTTGTCGGAATGCGTTTTTTTTAGCGATGCTTTGTCGAAATTTGCGTTTTTTCTGCGGCCCTTGGACGAAATTCGCGTTTTTCCGAGGTCATTTGCCGAAATTCGCGTTTTTTATGCAATCCTTCGTCGAAATTTGCGTTTTGTCCCCGGCTTTTTGATGAAATTTGCGCTTTTTTCTTGTCTTTATGATGAAATTTGCGTTTTTCTGCGGTCTTTTGACGAAATTCACGTTTTTTCTGTGTTCTTTTGACGGAATTCGCGTTTTTCCACTTTCTTTTGAAGGAATGCGTGTTTTTTTTAGCGATCCTTTGTCGAAATTTGCATTTTTCAGCGGTCCCTTGACGAAATTCGCGTTTTTTCCGAGGTCATTTACCTAAATTCGCGTTTTTTTTTACGCAATCCTTCGTCGAAATTTGCGTTTTTTCTTCGGATTTTTGACGAAATTCGCGTTTTTTTCTCGTCTTTTTGATGAAATTCGCGTTTTTTTGCGATCCTTTACGAAATTAGCTTTTTTTGTCACAGCTCTTTGACGGAATGCGTGTTTTAAGTGATCTTTATTTCGAAATTCGCGTTTTTCCCGCGACTTTTTAATGAAATTCGCGTTTTTTCTGCGGCCCTTTGACGATATTCGCGTTTTTTCGAGATCCTTTGTCGAAATTTGCTTTTTTCCACGGCTTTTTGACGAAATTTGCTTTTTTCTGTGGCCCTTTGACGAAATTCACGTTTTTTCTGTGGTCATTTGCCGAAATTCGCGTTTTTTTAGGCAATCCTTCGTCGAAATTTACGTTTTTTCCGCGGCTTTTTGACGAAATTTGCTTCTTTTTCTCGTCTTTTTGGTGAAATTTGCGTTTTTCTGCGGCCTTCTGACGAAATTCGCGTTTTTTCCGCTTCCCTTTGACGGAATGCGTGCTTTTTTAGCGATCCTTTGTCGAAATTTGCGTTTTTTCTGTGGCCCTTTGACGATATTCGCATATTTTCTGTGGTCATTTGACGGAATTCGCGCTTTTTCGGTGGCCGTATGACGAAATTCGCGTTTTTTCGCAATCATTCGTCGAAATTTGCGTTTTTACGCGTCTTTTTGACAAAATTAGTGTTTTTTCTCCTCTTTTTAATGAAATTTGTGCTTTTCTGCGACCTTTCGACGAAATTCATGTTTTTCCATGTCCCTTTGACGAAAGATTTTTTTTTTTGCGATCCTTTACGAAATTAGCTTTTTTTACAACCCTTTGACGGAATGCGTGTTTTTAGCGATCTTTTTTCGAAATTCGTATTTTCCCCGCAAACTTTCGATGAAATTCAGGTTTTTTCTGCGGACTTATGACGAAATTCGGGTTTTTTCTGTGCTCATTTGACGAAATTAGCGTTTCCTCCGCGAGCATTTGACGAAATTTGACTTTTTTTTCGCAATCCTTTGACAAAATTCGCATGTTATCCGTGGCCCTATGACAAATTTTCGGTTTTATCCTTTTAAAAAATTGGTTTTTTTTTTCTGCGAACGATTGATGAAATTGATTTTTTTCGGCGACCATGTCAAAAATCGCGATTTTTTTAAGTCCGAATTTTTAGACTGGACAAAATTTTTCAAATTTTCGGAAAATTCAGAACAAAGTCACCCCTGCCCCTCCCCTCCCCCCCCCCCTGGTTACGGCCATATTGGCAAAAATGATTTCTGTTTATAACACAATTCAACGGGATTCGTAAGATTTAGAATATTATAGAAATTTAAGTCAGCCCCCCCCCCCGAAATAAAATCCTGGGTACGCCACTGGATTGCCCCCCCCCCCCGAAATAATATCCTGGCTACGCAACTGCATTTAATTACCTATGTGTTTTGACTGCAATTATGTGTGCAAAGCAACAGTTAACTCAAGCACCCCCCTCCCCTTCCTTGATAGCTGATGTGTTTTTTAAAAATAAAAACTATATAAAACAATTAATAAAAATACTCAGTCAAATTTTATCCATTTTTTTTTTTCATGGCACTTTGTGTGCGTAAATATAAACAATTAAATGGCCAAACTAGTACTCAAATAATCAAAATTGTCAGAAAGGAATTTACATCATCTAAATTCTACCTTGCCCGTATAGTAATTTGCAATATTAATATATATTTATTATTACTGCAAAATAACAAACAAGGCAAAAAATAAATAAATAAATAAATAAATAAAGTATTTCTTAGATAGTTAGATAGTGAATGAAAAAGGCAAGCTAAAATACATTATAGTTCACACTTGTAGTGAAATATAATGAAAAAATAAATTAAATAATAATGACTTTTTTTTTTTTACTCACCCAAAAGAAAAAAAAAAGTTGGAACCAAAAACAATAATATCTGAGCAATAACTACCAAAAACTATAAGAAGTTTTTATAATGTATTTTGTTGCATTAAATATTTCTAGTTAATGATTACTTGGACTAATGCCTTTAACTTGGTTTTCAAATATTTAGGGTGGTAATAGTGAAGGGGAAATTTATGATAATTTTAATTTTTTTAATAAAAATAATTTATGTTTTTGACTGAGTTTTCAAATAATATATATATTGTTTTAAAAAGTAGTTTATTAGAATTTTTTAATAAAAACAATTAAAAAAATTTTAGCAAATTTTAATAAAAAGTACTTAACAGTTAACTATTACAAATTGATTTAAATAATTAATTACGCTAATAATATTATTAATATAAATTCATAAATTAATAAAATTTTACTTTCAAATAAAATAATCTGAATATAGTTATGTATTCAGATATATTGTTAAATAATATAACATTAAAATATTTTATATAAGTGTAAGAAATAACATTATATTTTCAAAATTATTCATTTTAAGGAATTGAAATAAATAGCTTTTAAGTAATATGAGTTTTAAAAATTAATTTCATTAACGGTATTTTATACATAATAAAAAATTACAAAGCATTTGATAATAAAGTAATAAAGTTTTTCTGTATGAAAAATACTAATTAATTTTAAAAGAAAACTTTGATAAATTAATTTTGCTAATTTAATATTTATCTGATACTAAAGTTATAAGGGAAAAAAATAATGTAAGTTTAAGAGATATTATTATTGAATTACAATAAATGCTCACTTTAAATCATAAAAAAATAGCTTATATGAATTTCGAAATTTATTTAAAACTAAATTTTATTTTATTTAATAAAAATTAAATTTCAATTTTATTTAATTTAATAACAATTAAAACTTAATTTAATCAAAATTTTATTTAATTATCTAATTGACAATTAAAAAAATTGGAAATGAACTGATAATAGAAGTCTACAAATCTTTATTAACTAACTTAATAAAAATCGAAACAAAACACAAATAAAAAAGCAACAGAGGGGGTAGAACTCGCCTACTTAAGTTTGCTAGACAAGCGCGTTAACCACTGGACAACATCGTCCACACAAAACTCGCACCAAAATAGCATGAATTAACTAGGTACGATATTTCTCAAAGTGCTTGCATTTCATCGCCAAATCATCCCTGCGAAGCAAGCCAAGACCGGTTTCTGATCAACCAATGAGAGAATGGAACCTTTCACTCTTGAGTCGCTTCCCAAATATCTTCCGATTTTATACCCACAGCAGATGGATTAAGACTCCTCCTACATACGAAGTGACGTCAAACCTATTCACCAATCACAGACGAGAAAAGTAAAAAAAGCGATTTTTTAAAATAACGATTTTTAAAATAAAACGAGTTTTCCCAGAAAAAAGAAAAGTGTTATTCACCTCGTATTAATCAGATTTATATTATATATCAATTTGCAGAAAATCGTTAGAAGCGTTTTCGAGATTTTCATATTAGGAACTTCCTCGATAATCATACCAACGTTTTCACTTTAAAAATGGCTATTTAGATCTCAAAATATACTGCACGTAGAAATGTAAAAATTTCAGTATACGATTAGACTGCAGATATAAGACTGTTCTAGAAAATTCAGAACAATAGGACCTATATCTGCTGAGTTATTAAAAGGCGGCTTTTCGCGTTTTCTTTGATCTCGAGTTAGCTGTATATATGAGTTCCGCCATCTACGAATTCTACGATACGATACGATACGATTTTAACGATACGATACGATACGATTTTAGGCTTAAGGCTGCGTCACTCGGAATACTACCGTCTTCCATGATATGAATTAGTGCTGTTTATGTTTTGGTGTAAATCGCGCAACAGGTGGCGCTGCTATGCTGCATTTTTCAGAATTTCCGCCACAGCTGTATCTCAATAACTAATGCATGAATTTTCATCAAACTTCAGATTCAGGTATACCTTGATATCAATTAGTGCTGTTTATGTTTTGGTGTAAATCGCTCAACAGGTGGCGCTGCTATACTACATTTTTCAGAATTTCCGCTATAGCTCTATACAAGAACTAATGCACGAATTTTCACCAAACTTCAAATTCAGATATATTGTGATATGAATTGGTACTATTTAAACGATTTAATTGACGTGACTTATATAGAAGAAAGTTTTGTGATGGCCACAACATACTAGTTTAATATTATTCTTTTATTTGTTTATAAAGGAAGTATTAATTTCGTTACGCAATAATCGTCAGAAACAAATGCTGAACAATGTTTGTTGTTTTATGTGTAAAATGTTTATTATTATTATGTATTGAAACCGGCACGTGATAAGATAAACTTTTAAAAAATCATGCTAAATTTTTTTTTTTTTTTATAAAACATAATACATCAGTCTATTAAGATACAGTTTTAAAATAAATTGCATTTGAAAGTAAATTTTTTCCCTATGCGACGAAAATTAAAAATAGGGATCGCAGCGTTCCTAAAATTTTCACATTTTCCTACCGCAGTTTTAAAGCGATAATATTTATTGTAGAATTCTATTGTAGATGTTAAAGGAATGTACCACGAAGATATTTGATTTTCCATACTGGTAGCAAAGCATGAAAATTTTAGGAACGCTGCGAGCCCTGATTAAAAACGTAACGATGGTCAGAAGATTAAAAAATTGCAGTAGCGAAAATTGCAAGACCGAAATTTGATCGTGAAATGTTGCCATTCGCAAAATGACGTCAGCGTTACGCACAAATACGTTTGTTCTTTATAATATAGATACTTAATCAGTAAAATATAATAAAGATCAGTTATTAGGATGTGGTTATCAATTGAGGCTCTTATGCTTGGTATTCCTGAATAAAAAATAGCAATTTTCACCTTCTCACAATTTGCATACACACTTCTCATGTCCATATTCATCATTTTTTAAAAATTTGTATTTTGTTTGATCATTTTAAAATCTTTCAAAATGAAAATCAAATTTCAAAGATTTTGAAATATTGTATGCAAGGCGAGTGTTTCTCTCAGGAATAATTTCCATGTATTAATATACATTTTAAAATCATTTTAACTCAAAACTTGAAGTCACGATTGTCAGCAACATCTTTTATGAGAACAGACGCACTCTTTACTTGAGATTCTAATCTCAATGTCGGAGAGTAAAAATTTCCGTAATTTATGTTTTTTAGACGAATTTGGGTTAAAATGTTTAGTTTTATCTAAGAAAATGATCGTTTTCTTTTAAATATGACTACATTTTCACTTAAATAAGCATTTCGCCTAGTGTCTGAAACTTAGTATCAGTACATATGAAGAAGGAAAATAAATATAGTGAATTTACGAGGAAAAATGCGTGTTTTCAAAAACAGTATGTCATTTTCCGTTATTATTCTCTTAATATAATATTATGCTCCTAATGGGATTTTGCGCCACTAAACCCTATATAACAATTTTTATCAACAATTTTGAATTTTTATCGGAAAATGGCATGAATAACGATAAAAATATCTCATTATTTCTCTATTGTCTACAATAATGAAAGCTATCTAATTTTCACCATTTTGAAGAGATTTCATAAAATATGCTTTAAAATTAAAATATAAAAATGGGGATATTAAAAAAAACAGATAGTGCGATTACATCCACAAATGAATAGCTTTCAGATTAAAAAATATATATATTAGTAAAATTGGTTCAGCAGAAAGATCAGGGCAGATGACTAAAAAACACACTTGTGTTTTAAATATATAGATTATATAAAATTATGAAAAATTAAATTAAGCAAATTATATTATTTTGATAAAATTATAGTAGGAATGTCCTAAAGAATACCATTAAAATTTTATTATTCGAGAGAATATTGGACAAAAACTTCAGGAACAGGATATTATTTTAATCCTCGAATTATTTGTTTGCTTGTCTAACTCGGCGAAACGAATCCACCCAGGCGAGAATCATCAATTCCTGTAATATAAATCGCTATTATTTGCATGTCACTTCTCTTTTATAACGACACTGTAAATATTTGTTCAGGTTTGAGAATTAAAATACACGCTTTTTTATAAAATGACGTCATTAGCATTCGGTAAAGCAATCCTCTTTTACAATCCAGCCTTACTTCCTTTATAGAAAAGTATGAATATGACGTCATTATCACTTAATAACAGACAGTATTCTTGACATAGCCCGTATTTTAATTTCAACTTTTTTTTCAGGTTTTATGAGGAAATGGCAACAAAAAGATACAGTATCTCGTGTTTTTGACTATTTTCCGTTTACTTTCAATAGAAATGGGGTACTTTTGTTGCCACGATTAGAAAACTGGTATTAAAAACTACAAAAAAATTAATATCTCAAAAATAAATTGAGATACAGCTTTCAAACAAATTGCATTTAAAAGAGCATTTTTTTCCTTATACGACGGTGTAAAAATTTAAAATGTGCGATGTTTAGAAGTTTAAAAATTTGCAGTAGAGAAAATTGCAAAACTAAAATTTCATTTTAAATTTCAGAGTGTTGCCATCGCAAAATGACGTATGCGTTACGCAGAGATATGTTTGTCCTTTGTAATATAGATATGAAGCTGTTGTAATAAAATCTCAAATTATGATGTACTGTAAAACAAAATTTATTATAAGCGATATTGAATGAATGTGGTCCGTACTTTCCAAATTCTTGCTTTTTTTAAAATATTATACTAGAGAATTTATTTAATCTGATATTTTATTTAATGAATGAAATCAGATTTCAATTGACTTACTTCAGAATTAATATTTAATTATTAAATTTTTCTTAGCAATAATTGGAATGAAACATCTGTTTAGTACTGGTTAAATTTAATCCAGTGTCTGTCCACAGATTTTCTTGTACTTACGGAAAAATCCTGGCAGCAAAAGTTGCCAGAAAATATCTATATATACAGATGTTTCTTGTACAAACAAAAAAAATTCTGTATGTACAGATGTTTCTTGTGTAAACAAAAAAATTCTGTATGTACTCAAGTTTTCTGTATCTTACAAAAAAATTCTGTATGTACGCAAGTTTTCTGTATCTTACAGAAAAATTCTGGCAGCAAAAGTTGTCGGAAAGTTTTTGTATGTACCACATTTCTGTATATACAGAAAAATATTATGTGTACAGATATTTCTGGTACATACTAAACTTTTCTAGCAACTTTTGCTGCCAGAAATTTTCTGTTATTTTACTAGATTAATTTTTACAGTGCAGCCCTCATGCTTTCAGCATTATCACGTGATGCAGCATTTGTATATTTAGTTAGTGAAGAAAGCTTTTGTGGTTTACGTTTAACTTTGCTAACACTAAAAAGCAGTAAACCAACGTTTAAAATGCACAAATAATGCGTGAAAAGCAGCAAACAGCTGTTTTGAATCTACAGCGAGATTCTTCTTCAGTGCAAGACAGGGAAAAAGGAACAGCGTGCTAGAAAAAGCAAAGCTGAGCAAAATGATAGACAGAGACGCGCTGGCTTATATACCCTATGCGGGTAGCGAAGGCGCCAGAAACAACCAATGAGAGAGAAGCAGTGGAAACAACTGGGTAGACAAGTAGCGACATCTACCGGAGAAGGAGAGAAAAAGAAACCAAAAAGGGGGAAAATAAATTAATGCTTTCGAAATACTTGGAAAATCAGGAATACTAGATAAGTCATTGACTAAAGAGTGAGAATTTTTAATGATGTGGTAAGCTTCCCAAAAATCAGGATCAAGGTTAGAAGAACATTTTTGGATAATGGTGGCTGAGGAAAAATCGAATCTATGTTGAGAAGACCAAGAATGTTGAGCAATAGAAGAACGTTTGAGCTCCTGATTTTTAACATAACCTTCATGCTCTTTTAAACGAAATCTAAGAGCACGTTTAGTCTGGCCAATATAAGAAAGGCCACACTGGCAAGAGATTTGGTAAATACCCCAGTTATCAAGGCGATCAACGGGGTGTTTGAGATTTGAAAAAGTGATTTTATTAACAGGAGAATAAATAACATTAAAATCGAACCTTCTTAAGATTTTAGCAACTTGCCGACTGATTTTAGGAAAATATGGTAACACAACTGAAGTATTAGAGTTGGAATTAGAATGCTTTACAGAATGGACGGATTTCGTCAATTTTCGCCAATTTCGACGGAGATTCAACGGAGATTCGACGGAGACAATTTCTCTACTTGAGAGTTTACTCTTAATTATCTTTGAATTTCTAACATTTTTAGAAACGCGAAGGTTGGCTTTCGCTGAAAAATTTTATGAATTGCGGCTTTTTCTTCTTTTTTTATTATTCATTGTGAAAAACCACCCAGCTTACGTTGTTCTTTCAATAGTTTCACAAGCATTATCAAATGTTAGTTTCACATCATTAATAAATTTAGTTCCACTTTTGAATCGTGGATCAAGATTAGTAGAAAAAAATGGCCTTCTGCAATTTCTTTATTTCAGCTGATTTCGCGTTCTAATAGTTTATCTGGACTAGATTATTTTATACCTTTGCATTTTTCATAACTGTTTTGCAGGACAGTTTACTACACGCTGTATTAAAGAAGATAGTGAAATAAATCCAGTATTATAGAAATTGTATTTAATTGAATCAATCTTATCAATTTCCCTTTTATCTTCATTACTACACTTACGAGAACTAAGTTCGTAAGTAGTCAATATTTTTCAAAGTATATAGTGCCCTTATGGGGGCATACATCGGTTAGGTATTTTAGACAGTCTTCATAGTGCTTTCTGCAAAACCAACAAAAATTTGATTGAATACTGCATATACCATGCTAAAGTGATGATAATAATTAAAATGTTTTTAATAATGAAACATAAATAAAGAAACAAGCTGTATAAAGTTCTCACCACACGAGCAAAAGGACTTTCCTTTTCCTAGCAATAAAACATCGTGTTGTCTTAATCTGACTGTCTTTTTATAATATTCCCTAATAAAAAATTAAATAAAAAATCAGAGTGCACTTGAAAAAGAAACAGAATCTTTATAAACAAAAAATTAAATTGAAAACTTCAACAACAGATGAAATCGCATAGCAATAGCTTTAGTATGATAAGAGAGTAAGTCTCCTGTTTTTGATATGTAGAAGTTTCGATCGTGCGGTTGCTTTAAATGTTTAACAGGGAAATATTTGCTACACTGTAAAAAATGCAAATGTTTCTTCTTAATCTATGAAAATATAATTATAACCAAGAAAGAACGAAAATATACAATAAGCTCCGCCAGAGTTATCCATGCTTACTAAAAACGTTTCTTATCATTAGTAAACTCAGAAACATATATATTTTCAAGATTTAAAGAATCATCTATAAAAACAAGGTTTCTTCCACTGCCACTGATTTTCGGAAACGTTTTCGAATGGTTTTTATAGTGCATAAAGGGTTCATTAACAATGACACATTTAATAATCTAAATAATGGAAATAATTAAAGAGCTTAAATCCAAAATTCATACGGTTGACTAAAGCCCAAGTGCAAAGCATGGGATATACATTCGGAGTTTTCTTACAAGCAAACGATAAATTTGTGTCACTTTCAAAGCTACTCGTTTAAAAGCTATTTAATTTTATGTTTTAAAAATTTAGTTTTTTAATTTTAATTGTCGTTAATTAGCGCCGTACTTTATTAATTTCACGATATATTTCTTAGCATTTAATAAATACAACATATTATCTTATAACGGAGTGTAAACTCAGAGAAAGTTGTAAATAAAGTATATAAAAAATATCATTTGACGTAAAACATATCAAAAGGTACAGGAAAAAATGCTACACAAATTTTACAAACCTTTAAATTTTCAGACTCAATATCTGAAGCTCTGCTACGTTCCGATTGATTATTTTCTACCCACGATTTTTTGGAGATGAAATTTAACCCCTTCGGCCTTGATTTAATTTGGAGACAGATAAAAAAAATAAATTACAGATTAAATAAGCTTGAATAGACATAAATAACTATAATATGAAGTTTGATATCATTTCGATAATTAGTAAACTAATTAAAAAGTGTTCTAAAGTAGGACACCAGGGCTTAAATTACGCAAAATGAGCAATTTTATTTTCTGTGCACATTTACAATTATGTAAGATATAAATGACATAAGAATGAATGAATTGAGTTTATTTCGTATGCAATCTTTTAAAACAATTTCTCTGTACGTGAAAATATAAAAATACTTCATATTTTTCACAAAAACATGTACTTTTATATGTACAACCTTCCATTTTGCATCTCTGTTGCTTTTCATTCCTTTCAATCATATGGTTCACTCCATCAAATCTAATATCTTTAGAAGGCCTAACAGCAGTATTCATTTTGTTTTTTGGCAAAACAGAGCTTCTTGATAACGGCCTTCCACGTTTGATACAGATTAGCGACTGGTCTTTGAGTGATAGAGCTTCTGCTATTTCAAATGTGAAATCCAATAAATTCGCAGAAGGAGCTAAAGGCCATTCCCCAATTTACCTCTCTAAAAAGTATGGAAGATTGGGACCTGTGCTGGCATAGTTGTATTGAACTCAGTAGGGTCTACTTTGAAAATGGCAAAATAAATTTTGATGAAAAAAATATTTTTTTGTGTGTTTTATATAGCAATTCTGGATACTTTTTACACCTACTTTGTTAGCCCTAAGGCCTCACGTCCTAATACTAGAACAAATGTTTTATTTTTAGTTATAGTGTGATTTATCATTATTTTCTAAGTTAGAGGACCAATTTAGGTAGAAAAGGCTTTCATTTATAAAATATAATTAACAAAATGTCGCTAAATTATTATTAGTATTTTTATTGACAAAGTTAAAAATGTAGAAACCTGCATTTTACTGCTTAGTGAGGTATGTGCTGCCATGTGTGATCACAAATGAGATTGCAATATATTATTAGTAGGACACTGGGTTTTAAACTTAAAATTCTGAAAAATGAATAATTTAGAACAATTTAAAGATGCGTTCTAATAGTAAGACGCCAGGGCCGAAGGGGTTAAAATTAAATTAGATTTGTCATGGTGCCAGGTGGGTGTTTTTTCTTTCAGAGTGCTAACCACTTTGACCTTAGAATAATGTTTCCCTTATTTAATAATAAAAAAATATTATTATTCGAAAATAGTGGTAACATTCCGAATAAAAAAATCCCGCCTAACTAGCAACATTGATATACATATACGATTAATTATACATACACTTTCAAATGTTTGCCATCTATAAGAGCTTGGTTGGTGAAAGTGTGTTCGTGCAGCGTTTATTTTTTGCATGCGAGTTTCAACAACTTAATTAAACACAGGTAAAATGACAAAGGCTTGGCGGGCCACAAATAAGTTGTTAGCAAGCCAATTGTGACCCGAGAGTACTTGTTTGAAATATCTTTTTCAGAGTGTACTTGAAAACCTGTAATGTGACTCTGGGATATGTAAATTGGAGTAAACATTCAATTGGAAAATTCAAATTGAACCAAAATAAATCTAATTCACACTTCCCTGAACCACACTATGGCCGTAAATCATAGTGGAAAATCAAATTGCGTTGTAATTAGATTGAATTGAAACTGAAAAAGAAAATTCTTTATATATAAATAAGGAAAACTATTATTACTCACCCCATTTGATGCACATCAAGAGAAACACAATCTTATACTAAATAATCAAATTAATTTTATTCATTTATTTTATTTATTTATTTTATTTTTTATTAATTCATTGAATATCAAATATTTAAACGTTAAGTGCTGAGGAGTATACAAAACGTAAAAAAAAATTCCTAAGATGAAATTTAAGCAATGTGTTTGTCAATTCAAAGAACGTAGAGAAGTTTCTCCATAGTATTGGTGACATACAATGCCCTATAAAGACTACCGATTTCTAATATGTGTTTAAACATATTTTTCGTATGATTTTTACATATGTTATCATTTATTTATATATATATATATATATGCATATTTTTCACTCATTCCATTCATACAATGTGTGTAAAAAAAATAACCAAATACAACAAAAACAAATAAATTGTTCCAAAATTTATGGACAGAGTTACTCGTCAGCAACTCAAAAACAGAAATATAAATCATTGTGGCATCAGTTGACACCAAAAAAAATTATTTTCTACCCAATTCATAGTAACTAACAAGTAGTTCGTACTAACTACAAACCGAAAGAATTTACCTAACTGGATGAGTTAGCCTGGGAGAAAATAAAAAAGAAATAGAAAAATTGAAATCAAGATAAGTCTTTATATTTCTTTCTTATTTTTATATATTTCATTTTCTTTCTTTATTTCTTTATTTTCTTTTTTCATTTCATATTTCTTTTTATTTTCATTTTTCTTTTTATCATTTTATTATTTTTTATATAACATTTTTCTTCAATTTATATTATAGGTTAGTTATAGGTTATAGGGTACCCTTTTTATAAATTAATATAAAATTAATGTTTTGATATCCTCAGCAAGAAGTTAAATAATTCTCTCAGTGTGACAAAATCTATTATAAATTGAAATAACATAGAAAGGGATTTGATTTTGACTAAAGCATAAAAAGCCATTATTGCAAAATTAAGTGGTATCTTATCAGAGCATATAATTCACCGCACGAGAATAACCTGAGAGTGGAAAAAAAGCTATTTTCTTTTGTGATCCATCTCTATGGAAGACCGGCCAGTAAACAATACTTAGTATCTCCGAGCAAATACCAAAATTATAAATAAAATGGACTGCTCCATGATAAATATAAACTATTGACAAAATAAGGAATTACGATTTTAACCTATTGAGCAGAGAAAAATGCGCGTAGAGCATCTCAACTGTCTGAGAACCAAATTAGCTATCTCAAGAGCAAGATCTTGTTAACTTGTCTCCGTAACAGTTGGAAGTCCCACATTCTTCCAAATAAAATGACAAAAAAATATATCTGGCTGGTATACCTGTATACCATTTACGGCAATTTTTGGGTCTAAGCACAGGAAAAATTGACAGAAACCTTGGGTGACAGCTCTAACCAGTGAAAGTATCAGAGATAACCAAAGATACCTTTAAACATAGGGGGGGGGAATTAAATGCTATAGTATGTAAAAATAAATAAATATTTTAAGGAGTATAAAAAGCAGTGGAGTATTGGGAATGCTATCAGTTATTTATCAATTTCTAAAACCTAATTGAAGAATAAATTTCATGCCTAGCAACACATAAAATTGTACTTATAATAGAATTTTATTGGTATAAATAATTTCTGTATTTAATAATTCTCAAATTACTAATCAGAATGTTTTAAAAAATAGCTTATTTGCAATTCAAAAGAGTAATAAATTTATTATTATGATTATTATTATTACTATAATTTTTTTTGATAAAATTGAAAGGTAATTATTTCTAAGTTTTATGTAAGCAATATAATTATATATATTTAAAAACCAATTCTAGGTGAATGTCAAGTAGAACAACTCAGCAAATAGTACCAGTAGATCACAATGTACCATGTACGCCTAGCACACTGTTGTGCTGTCCGCAGTGCATGGAATGCCGATACCAATCGACTAAATTAACCCACAATGAAAACACCCAAAAATGACAGTAATAATAAAAAAAATCTGTGAAGAGTGGCATTAAGATGCCGTATCAGAAAGCAAGTAATAGAGTTCACATTGCGCTGATGAACTCTGATAGTTACTGCATGATATGTACATGTAATACTACTTAATATTCCAATGAGATATGAATGTTAATAATGAATAAAAAATTAGAATCTTGATAATCATAAAAAAATGCATTGTAATTGAATAAAAAAATTTTTGAGCCAAAATTTATGTATTTCTGAAAATTATTCAACAATAATAAGTATAAATCACAATTGTATGATATAAACTTGTCAAACTTTGTAATATTTAAATATAATAAATCATTGATATTGAATTTTTATATAATTACTTTAAAATTTTCATTAATTCATTATAGCATAAAATAATTTTGACTCCATCATATTAAAATATTTCATTGTATATTTATATATAACACCCCTTTTGATTTTTATAAAAAAAAATTATAACACTTTGAAATAAATTGTTTAAAAGAAAACCGTCACATACCTAACAAAAATTTCAAAAGTAAAAAATTGTACCATCTCAATTTTAAATGAAGTATTTATCAAAATTTTTTCTTGTATATCAAATAAACATAAAACTTCAATTTTATCAATAATTTAAATTATGTCTTTGAAATAAAAATATTGCTGAATCTAAAATAAAATTGCACATACAATGTAAAATAATACATATTGCATTTTCTTTTAAATTAATATATGTAGTATACATAAATATATATAAAGTCAAATTTATCTGCACATGAGAGAAAAAACGTAGAAATTGAAAAAATGTTAAAAGTTATTAAATTTTTTTAATGTGTATGTACTTGAAAAACGTAATTTTTAAAGAAGTGAATTGCAAAAAAAATCATAATAAAGCATTATAAGAATATTTTAAAAATAATCTGTTTCTTAAGTTTTTTTTTTTTTTAAATTTATTTATGGAAGGCTATTAGAGAGAAAAAAAATGCAAAAAGTTTAAAAATGCCATAAATTTTGAAGCGAAATCGCTAAAGTTTTACGTCATCGTAAATGCTTACGAGAGAAAAGGGAAAAAAAATATTGATAAACAATGAAACAATGATACCAGAAACGATCTCTGACGTCACGGCACCATTAATGTAATGTGACTCTGGGATATGTAAATTGGAGTAAACATTCAATTGGAAAATTCAAATTGAACCAAAATAAATCCAATTCACACCTCCCAGAACCACACTACGGCCGTAAATCATAGTGGAAAATCAAATTGCGTTGTAATTAGATTGAATTGAAACTGAAAAAGAAAATTCTTTATATATAAATAAGGAAAACGATTATTACTCACCCCATTTCATGCGCATCAAGAGAAACACAATCTTATACTAAATAATCAAATCAAATTATATATTCATGTATTTTATTGTAATTCATTAAATATCAAATTTATCCGGATCCGGAGCAATAGATTAAATTTTGAAAATAAAGTAACAAATTATGGTAAAAGGAGACATATTATACTACATTATTTCGGGAATAGATTCTGGACAGTTTTTTTTATATATGCTAAACAGTCTTCATGAATATTAACATTTCTTGAATTAAATATGGCTCATAAAACTTGTGGAGGAAAGTTTAGTTTTTCATAAAAGTTTGTAAAGGAAAGTTTTCATAGCACTACAGAGATCGATGAGTAAAAACATGAGAAAATTGAAGCAGTACTATAAATTACGGATTTTACTGATGGGTTAATGCTACGCTGGATTACTGGCTCAAACCCTTTCAGCATCTAACGAACGGCGGTACAAGCTTGACTTTGAGAGTAAATGAAAATCTGTATTTTCTTACGGCAGGGAACAACAATAATGCGAAAGATTGGAGTATTATATCTACATTTTACTGATGGGTAAATGCTACGCTGGACTTCTGGCTTCAATCCTTTCATCATCTAACGGACGGCGGTACAAGCTTGAATTTGAGAGTAAATGAAAATTTGTATTTTCTTCTTCCATGTTTCCAATAATAAAATTACTTTAACTATTGATGTATATCGTAGTTATTATTTAATGTAGATCATTGCAAGTATGTGGCATTTCACAGCACACTCACCGGGGCTTACGTCCAACGGTGAAAAAGAATTCAAAACTCCTGATTCGAAAATCGGTCTCCAGTCTTCCGACAAAATAACGAACTGATTTCTTTTTTGAAATACCTGCGGAAATTCGGAGTATACTCTCAGCGAAAACAGCCAATAAGAATGCTCCAAAAGACGATCCATCGAATCCAAGAGACAATCTGTCGAACGTGAACAGGGGAAAAATGTTTTTAGCGCGAGATTATCGCCGTGGAATGGCAACATTCGAACGGGCGGGAATGAAAGAAATGCCTGCATCTTGTGACGTAGAATGGAATTTCCGGCATTTCGAGATAAGAACATTTTCTGAGCTAAAAAGGCTGCTTTTTTGAGACACGATGTGAATAGAAAGCCATTAAAAATAAAGAGAAGTCTAGGACTTATAATCTCGTTTTTATGGCAGACTATTTTAGCAATTATTCTGAAATTTTTCCAGAACAATATGAGAAAATAATAGAATACAATAAATTTAATTTCAAATTAAAATAATTAAGGATAAAGATTTAGAATTTAATATTTAAAAACTTAGTAAAATTTACTGTCAAATTGAAAGATGGTAATTTGAAGTAGTTTATTAAAATAAACAAAATAAACAAATTTAAATTTAAATAGAGAATGTTATGTAAATCTTTTAAAACATAACATTTTATCTCCGCTGCATACAAAAAAAGAGCAAAAAAAATGTTTAGTCAACGGTTTTTTAAAACAAAAGGCATTGCAAACATTTTATAAAAATTGAAACGAGGAAAATCATGTGATTTGAACAATAAATATAGCCTCACTATACCTATAAACTTTTTAAGAAGATCACATGATTAGAAAGATGCTGTGAAAAATTTAGATTCTCACTTGAAGAAAAATAACGAGAAATTAAAATTATAAATTATAGCTACAAAAGTTTTAAAATTGACTAAATTTGGATTTAAGAAGGAACTATCTTACTATAAAAACAGTACGTAAAAACATATAAATTTTAAGCACAGTACATAAAATATAATATATATATAATACATAACAGTGACGGTGTGAATAAACATATATTAAATGTTAATGAAATGTATTATGTAATAAAAGTATACGTACAAACAGTTGTTTCTCTGCAAAACACAAAACATTTCAACAGATGCAGGATATACATATATTAGGGGTGAGTTGTGAAATCGAACACGAAAACCTATAACTCTCATGTGCAGATGACCAGTATACAAATAAAGCAATAGAAAAGTGAACCAAAATAATAGTCAACAATTTTACCAATATTTCATAACTGACAATAGCATAACAGTATTTCTGTGTCAACCATAGTAATATAGAAAAAGTTTTATAATGTTTTACCACATAAATATAAAAAACAATATATTGAAATTTGTAGCTTCTGTTCCAAGTAAAAATAATATCATTAGTACTGTAAGACATCAGTTTTTTACTTAAATTAATAACACAAAGAAAGTGGAATCTTCATACATCATCACAAAATAAAAATTATAAATTTCAAGGAATTTATGAAGCCTTCAAAAAATTATTGGATGCAAAAGAGCATTTAGGACATCAAAAGATAAGTTTATCTGTTATAAATCTCTTAATTTTTTTCAGAAAAATACAGAGAAGTTTTTTTTTTAAATAAAGTCTACTAAGCTAATAGATGATTCTTATGTTAAAAGCATGAAACATTCTCACAAAATAAGTTAATAGGAATAGTAATGTTGATTTTGTATCAAATATTGATTAACATATGCAGATATCAAAATTTTTCAATTTATTTATACTCTTTTTATTTTAATTATTTTTATTTATTTATTTTATTTTTTATTAATTCATTAATATCAAATATTTAAACGTTAAGTGCTGAGGAGTATACAAATCGTAAAAAAAAAAAATTCCTAAGATGAAATTTAAGCAATGCGTTTGTCCATCCAAAGAACGTAGAGAAGTTTCTCCATAGTATTGGTGACATACAATGCCCTATAAAGACTGCCGATTTCTAATATGTGTTTACATATATTTTTCGTATGTTTTTTACATATGTTATCATTTATATATATATATATATATATATATATATATGCATATTTTTCACTCATTCCATTCATACAATGTGTGTAAAAAAATAACCAAATGCCAACAAAAACAAATAAATTGTTCCAAAATTTATGGACAGAGTTACTCGTCAGCAACTCAAAAACAAAAATATAAATCATTGTGGCATCAGTTGACACCAAAAAAATTATTTTCTACCCAATTCATAGTAACTAACAAGTAGTCCGTACTAACTACAAACCGAAAGAATTTACCTAACTGGATGAGTTAGCCTGGGAGAAAATAAAAAAGAAATAGAAAAATTGAAATCAAGGTAAGTCTTTATATTTCTTTCTTATTTTTATATATTTCATTTTCTTTTTTCATTTCATATTTCTTTTTATTTTCATTTTTCTTTTTATCATTTCATTATTTTTTATATATCATTTTTCTTCAATTTATATTATAGGTTAGTTATAGGTTATATGGTACCCTTTTTATAAATTAATAAAAAATTAATGTTTTGATATCCCCAGCAAGAAGTTAAATAATTCTCTCAGTGTGACAAAATCTATTATAAATTGAAATAACATAGAAAAGGATTTGATTTTGACTATAGCATAAAAAGCCATTATTGCAAAATTAAGTGGTATCTCATCAGAGCATATAATTCACCACACGAGAATAACCTGAGAGTGGAAAAAAAGCTATTTTCTTTTGTGATCCATCTCTATGGAAGACCGGCCAGTAAAGAAATAGTATCTCCGAGCAAACACCAAAATAATAAATAAAATGGACTGCTCCATGATAAATATAAACTACTGACAAAATAAGGAATTACAATTTTAACCTATTGAGGAGAGAAAAATGCGCGTAGAGCATCTCAACTGTCTGAGAACCAAATTAGCTATCTCAAGAGCAAGATCTTGTTAACTTGTCTCCGTAACAGTTGGAAGTCCCACATTCTTCCAAATAAAATGACAAAAAAAAAATATCTGGCTGGTAGACCTGTACACCATTTACGGCAATTTTTGGGTCTAAGCACAGGAAAAATTGACAGAAACCTTGTGTGACAGCTCTAACCAGTGAAAGTATCAGAGATAACCAAAGATACCTTTAAACATAGGGGGGGGGGGGATTAAATGCTATAGTATGTAAAAATAAATAAATATTTTAAGGAGTATAAAAAGCAGTGGAGAATTGGGAATGCTATGAGTTATTTATCAATTTCTAAAACCTAATTGAAGAATAAATTTCATGTCTAGCAACATATAAAATTGTACTTATAATAGAATTTTATTGGTATAAATAATTTCTGTATTTAATAATTCTCAAATTACTAAAGAGATTGTTTTAAAAAATAGCTTATTTGCAATTCAAAAGTGTAATTAATTTATTATTATGATTATTATTATTACTATAATTTTTTCTGGATAAAATTGAAAGGTAATTATTTGTAAGTTTTATGTAAGCAAAATAATTATATATATTTAAAAACCAATTCTAGGTGAATGTCAAGTAGAACAACTCAGCAAATAGTACCAGTAGACCACAATGTACCATGTACGTCTAGCACACTGTTGTGCTGCCCGCAGTGCATGGAATGCCGATACCAATCGACTAAATTAACCCACAATGAAAACACCCCAAAATGACAGTAATAATAAAAAAAAATCTGTGAAGAGTGGCATTAAGATGCCGTATCAGAAAGCAAGTAATAGAGTTCACATTGCGCTGATGAACTCTGATAGTTACTGCATGATATGTACATGTAATACTACTTAATATTCCAATGAGATATGAAAGTTAATAATGAATAAAAAATTAGAATCTTGATAATCATAAAAAAATGCATTGTAATTGAATAAAAAAAATTTTGAGCCAAAATTTATGTATTTCTGAAAATTATTCAACAATAATAAGTATAAATCACAATTGTATGATATAAACTTGTCAAACTTTGTAATATTTAAATATAATAAATCATTGATATTGAATTTTTATATAATTACTTTAAAATTTTCATTAATGCATTATAGCATAAAATAATTTTAACTTCACCATATTAAAATATTTCATTGTATATTTATATATAACACCCCTTTTGATTTTTATAAAAAAAATTATAACACTTTGAAATAAATTGTTTAAAAGAAAACCGTCGCATACCTAACAAAAATTTCAAAAGTAGAAAATTGTACCATCTCAATTTTAAATGAAGTATTTATCAAAATTTTTTCTTGTATATCAAATAAACATAAAACTTCAATTTTATCAATAATTTAAATTATGTCTTTGAAATAAAAATATTGCTAAATCTAAAAAAAAATTTGCACATACAATGTAAAATAATACATGTTGCATTTTCTTTTAAATTAATATATGTAGTATACATAAATGTATATAAAGTCAAATTTATCTGCACATGAGAGAAAAAACTTAGAAATTGAAAAAATGTTAAAAGTTATTAAAAATTTTTAATGTTTATGTACTTGAAAAACGTAATTTTTAAAGAAGTGAATTGCAAAAAAAATCATAATAAAGCATTATAAGAATATTTTAAAAATAATCTGTTTCTTAAGTTTTTTTTTTTAAATTTATTTATGGAAGTCTATTAGAGAAAAAAAATGCAAAAAGTTTAAAAATGCCATAAATTTTGAAGCGAAATCGCTAAAGTTTTACGTCATCGTAAATGCTTACGAGAGAAAAGGAAAAAAAAATATTGATAAACAATGAGACAATAATACCAGAAACGATCTCTGACGTCGCGGCACCATTAATGTAATGTGACTCTGGGATATGTAAATTGGAGTAAACATTCAATTGAAAAATTCAAATTGAACCAATATAAATCCAATTCACGCCTCCCAGAACCACACTACGGCCGTAAATCATAGTGGAAAATCAAATTGCGTTGTAATTAGATTGAATTGAAACTGAAAAAGAAAATTCTTTATATATAAATAAGGAAAACTATTATTACTCACCCCATTTCATGCACATCAAGAGAAACACAATCATATACTAAATAATCAAATCAAATTATATATTCATGTATTTTATTGTAATTCATTAAATATCAAATTTATCCGGATCCGGAGCAATAGATTAAATTTTGAAAATAAAATAACAAATTATGGTAAAAGGAGACATATTATACTACATTATTTCGGGAATAGATTCTGGACAGTTCTTTTTATATATGCTAAACAGTCTTCATGAATATTAACATTTCTTGAATTAAATATGGCTCATAAAATTTGTGGAGGAAAGTTTAGTTTTTCATAAAAGTTTGTAAAGGAAAGTTTTCATAGCACTACAGAGATCGATGAGCAAAAACATGAGAAAAGTGGAGCAGTACTATAAATTACGGCAGGGAACAACAATGATGCGAAAGATTGGAGTGTTATATCCTCATTTTACTGATGGGTTAAAGCTACGCTGGATTACTGGCTCAAACCCTTTCAGCATGTAACGAACGGCGGTACAAGCTTGACTTTGAGAGTAAATGAAAATCTGTATTTTCTTACGGCAGGGAACAACAATAATGCGAAAGATTGGAGTATTATATCTACATTTTACTGATGGGTAAATGCTACGCTGGACTTCTGGCTTCAATCCTTCCAGCACCTAACGGACGGCGGTACAAGCTTGACTTTGAGAGTAAATGAAAATTTGTATTTTCTTCTTCCATGTTTCCAATAATAAAATTACTTTAACTATTGATGTATTTCGTAGTTATTATTTAATGTAGATCATTGCAAGTATGTGGCATTTCACTGCACGCTCACCGGTACTTACAGTCCAACGGTGAAAAAGAATTCAAAAAACTCCTGATTCGAAAATCGGTCTCGAGTCTTCCGACAAAAATAACGAACTGAACTCTTTTTTGAAATACCTGCGGAAATTCGGAGTATACTCTCAGCGAAAACAGCCAATAAGAATGCTCCAAAAGACGATCCATCGAATCCAAGAGACGATCTATCGAACATGAACAGGGGAAAAAAGTTTTTAGCGCGAGATTATCGCCGTGGAATGGCAACATTCGAACGGGCGAGAACGAGGGCGAGAATGAAACACCCGTATTCTTGCAAGTTACGAAACGAATTTGCGGCGAATTGTGACGTCAGGTGAAAACACTCTTTCGCACCCTATGCCATTTCGCATCTGGCGAAAAGTGCTATTCTGGGATCAGCTTTCCGTACGTTCGAAAGTGATTATGGATGCAGGATGCCATTCGAAAAGGCGGGGATAACTCCTCCCAAATGTACGTCAATTTTACTGATTACGATGAGCGATATTATGATATAGCCAATGGCAATCCATCACACATTAATCGAAATAATCATTATCGTATCGTAGTTTCATCCTAAACAAACGTAGAAATTTCGTTTCAATGGCAGCTTGCTAGCTAGTGTTTGTAATTCATTTAACGAGGATAATTTTTGCCGTATAAGATAATTTCAATCGTAAAGAAATTCCTTTTATGATGAAAAGCTTGTTCCAGAATATCTGCATACTAACTATTGAAGTGTAGTGTGTTTACTTGTGCTTACTTTCTTGCCATATAAAACTTTTGACTGAATGAATATTGCCTCATGTATGTGTTGATCAAACGCCACATACTTTGGCAATAATGATTCAGTTATTTCTACAAATGATCCTCCACCCTCCAGCCCCAGGAACAAGATAATTATAAAATTGTTCTATGCAGCACTACAAGCAGCACTTGTTCTAGAATTATACAGACCTTAATAGGTAGGAAACCAGCAATATTCATTTTTATTATTTATTTTAAAGCTGAAAAATGGTATACTGTTATAAGAGAAATTTTTAATTTTACCGTTGTAAATAAGAGTATTTTTTGCAGTTTAGACAAAAAAATGGAATGTGTGAATTATAAACATAATATTACAAATGATCATAGTTATCTACAAAGCTACTTTGTATTAAATATAGGGTAAATGCTCCAGTTGTGGCCACATTGGATAAGTTTGTCCAATATTTAAGCTGTGAATTGATGTAGACAAATAATATGCATTTTTACACCTTAAGCAAACACCCTTTTATCATTTACAATCTCATTTGTTTATTTTATGATAAAATGTGACTTTAAAAAAAATAAATGTGTGAAACTGTAGTGTGTGCTTACAAGTATTAAGATTTTTGCTTAGCTGTCATGTTTTCCAAATCTTTCAATATTAGGCACTTATTGGGTTCTGTTTGTCCTGAAACAAATTACTATTAGGTTTTATTAGGTAAGCTTCCTCTCTAATGAAATTTCACATTTAAATTAATTATTTTAACAGTTTAATGGGGGGTGGCCAAAACTGGTGCATTAAATTTGCTATATGTACCAGTTGTGGCCATGGTAGTTGGAAGTGGCAAAAAAGTTACAGCATATGTTCCACTTTTGGCCACATGATTCCTTATAGTGAGAATTTTAGCCATTAAATAAATTTTAAGAACATCAGGATAAAACAAAATCAATTTAGTTTTGTTTTATATGTAATGGCTTCAATAATAAAAAAAAGCAAGGCTAATAGCAGTTCTATCAAAGAGATTTTGTTTTCTCTGTCCAATAGATAATTTACTTTAGAAAGGACACTGTGCTAGTAACTAAAGAATGATATATTGCTAAATAAAATATAGTATATTGTGTTTAGTACTGATAAAACCAAAGGGGAGGGGCTATATGTCCTATATGATAAATAAATTAAAACATAAATTTTGAAAGATTTTACAAATTATAAATTAAAAAGTTCAATAAAATTACAGCATGATTTCTTATATTTTTCCTAAAGAAATGAAGAAGTTCCATAATTTTTGCCAGATTTTGGGCAAACGGATTTAGAAATACTAAATATTGCCAAAATCTTAACTAGAGATATCTAAATACAAGCAAGAATGTATTTCCCATTATTTACAGAACAGTGTTCATTTTACCAAGTTTAAAAAACACAGAATTCTGTGCTCTTAAAAAATGACCTAGAGGGAACACTGTTCTAGGATAAGAAGTAAAATTAAGGCCATTCAAAATGTATAATGCCAGCACTACAAGCTAGCAAAGTTTTGGAGCACCAGAAATATAACTCTTTGGTGACGATTCACGTGTTTTAATCAATCCACAATCCATTGGATAATTATAAAACTGATTTAAATAGTTAATCTTGATGTCCTACAGGCACTGTTGTCCCTTTTATGAATCAAATTAAATATATTTTTTGTTTTTTTAATTGAAATTTTCAGTTAAAATCAACGTAAGTACATTTTACTTGATGTTTTTATCAATTCATAAAAAAAATTGCAAAATTCTTTTAATATATTAACAAATATATGTGTGGTAAAATAGATGTTGCATAAAAATGCTTTATTTTTACTTATTATCAATTAAAATGTTTGTTAAACTACATGATATTGGGGTGGCCACAACTGGTACATAGAGATGGCCAAAACTGGTGCAGGGGTGGCCACAACTGGTACAAATTGGTATAAATTATTTAATGAGTTATTACTCACAATCTAAAATATTCTGTAGAAAATCATTATAATTCACAGAAAGACAATTAAATTTGCTAAATAATGATGTTATTATGATTTAATATGCTTCAATCGGTCAATAACTGTAAAATTTCTATTTCAAATTTTCTCTAAAGGTGGCCACAACTGGAGCATCTACCCTAGGTTATTTTATATAGTAAAGGATATTTGTTAAATTGCAGCTAGTATAAGTGAGGGTGTTCATACAACACAGCACAATGTTTTATTTATTTTATGCTTTCAAAAGTAAAAGCGAATTGCTATTTCAAATCCCTGTTTATATTGCTCTATTTTTACTTTCTTCTATCTTCAATAGAAGAAAGTATTGTAATCGAAATTTTTTTCGACTTCCGGTTTTCGACGGATTTACATGTTTTAGGGGTCAGAGATTCCAAAAAACATGTTTATAGAAAATGTCTGTCTGTCTGTGTGTCCGTCTGTCCGTCTGTCCGTCCGTCCGTCTGTCCGTCTGTCCGTCTGTCCGTCTGTCTGTCGCCATTGTACCATCAAAAAGTGTATGAAGTTATGCATAGAATTAAACCAAAATTTTATTTTAAGTTTTTGGCTATGGCAAGCAGGTCCTCCTGGAATTTGAAAAAAATTCGCCGGTTGGGGGCGCTGATATAGCAATTTTTGTGCGATTTTGAATATTGTACCATCCAAAAGTGTATGGAGTTATGCATGGAATTGAACCAAATTTTTATTTTAAGTTTTTGGATATGGCAAGCAGGTCCTCCCTGAATTTGGAAAAAATTCGCCGGTAGGGGGCGCTGATATAGCAATTTTTGTGCGATTTTGAATATTGTACCATCCAAAAGTGTATGGAGTTATGCATGGAATTGAACCAAATTTTTATTTTAAGTTTTTGGATATGGCAAGCAGGTCCTCCCTGAATTTGGAAAAAATTCGCCGGTAGGGGGCGCTGATATAGCAATTTTTGTGCGATTTTGAATATTGTACCATCCAAAAGTGTATGGAGTTATGCATGGAATTGAACCAAATTTTTATTTTAAGTTTTTGGATATGGCAAGCAGGTCCTCCCTGAATTTGGAAAAAATTCGCCGGTAGGGGGCGCTGTAAATGCGATTTTTGTGCGATTTTGAATATTGTACCATATAAAAGTGTATGAAGTTATACATAGAATTGAACCAAATTTTTATTTTAAGTTTTTGGATATGACAAGCTGGTCCTCCCTGAATTTGGAAAAAATTCACCGGTAGGGGGCGCTGTAATAGCGATTTTTGTGCGATTTTGAATGTTGTACCGCCCAAAAGCGTATGAAATTATGCATAGAATTAAACCAAATTTTTATTTTAAGTTTTTGGATATGGCAAGCAGGTCCTCCCTGAATTTGCAAAAAAATTCGCCGTTAGGGGGCGCTGTAATAGCGATTTTTGTGCGATTTTGTATATTGTACCATCGAAAAGTGTATGAAGTTATGCATAGAATTGAACCAAAAAATTTTTTTAACTTCTTGGCTATGGAAAGGAGGTCCTCCCTTAATTTGTAAAAAAACTGCCTGCAGAGGGCGCTGTAATAGCGATTTTTTTGCAATTTTTGTGCCATTATGAATATTGTACGTCAAAAAGTGCATGAAGTTATGCATAGAATTGAACCAAATTTTATGTGTTTGTTTTTGGTCATGTCACGAAGGTCCTCCCTGAATTTGGAAAAATTCTGCCGGTAGGGGGCACTATAATTGCGATGTCTGTACCATTTTCATTATTGTACCATCGAAAAGTGTATGAAGTTATCCATATAATTGAACCAAATTTTGTGTGCATGTTTCTGGCTATGGCAAACAAGTCCTCCCTGAACTTGAAAAAATTCCGCCAGAAGGGGGCGCTATAATTCCGATCTCTGTGCCATTTTCATTATTGTACCATCGAACAATGTATAAAATTATGCATACAATTGAACCAAAATTTTTGTGCTTGTTTTTGGCTTTGGCTAACAGGTCCTCCTAGAATTTGGAAATATTGCGCGGTAAAGGGGCTCTGTGCTAGCGATTTTTGTATACTTTTCTTGATTTTCGTAGTTCTATTGTGCATCGGCGGCTCATGCAGCGGCGGGAACTCGCTTCCTGCTAAGCCGGCTATTCGCAAACAGCTGATAACAACAAAATAAGGAAAAATTAATAATTTAAAAAAATATCATGATATAGATTAACTCGTTTTTAGTCCGTTTAATTGACTTGAGCAGAAATTTAAGATGAAAATCAAAGTTGGTATAGTATTGAACTAATAATATTGAAGTATTAACATGTGTAACTAGGTTTTGAAATATTAAGATGTATAAGATAGAAGAAAGTTTTGGGATTGGCACATCCAACTAGTTTTTATTATATTTAATCTTTATATGCTTAAAAGTGAATTAGTTTTTTACCAAGTTTAAGTGGTTTTAGTACTAAGTGAATGAGGTTTTTTTTTTTTTTTCAGATTAATTTAAATAAGTTTTTCTAATTATTAATTTAGTTTTAATGATTTAGTAAAGGATATTTTACTTTAAAATTTTGATTTAAAAGAAATCACAAACCCTGCTTAGAGAGTAAAAATAAACTTTATGAATTTAAATATATTAGTCATACTGATAAAGAAGAAAAACCTTTACAGGGAGTAAAAAATCTAATTCTGAGTCTTAAATATTTCATTAGGAAAAACTAAAAAAAAAAAAAGTGACATTTCTACTATTACTGTATTTCTTCTAATGTGATTAAATTTGTAAATTAAATACAGCCCCCCCCCCCCCCCCAAAAAAAAAAAAAAAAAATAAATAAAAGCTTTTGAAATCTATTCTCTCTAAAAATAAATCACATAAGTTAGTTCTTTTCCTTTTCTTTCTCTTTTTTTAAATTTCATTTCTTAAATTTGCATTTTAAAAACAGACAATAAAGATATGTATTTAATTTATAATGCTTATTTTCATAAATGAATAAAGTTGTCCTTTTTTTTTCGCTTAACCTTGTGATGAAAGTACAAATTATGTAAAAAATCTTGATTTATGTAAAAAATCAAGAAATAAAGCACTGAATACATTTGTAAGATAGAAAATGCTTGCAAAATGGTTTTCTAGAAAGCTTTCAATCACTATTTCAATATTACAGCACATCAACAACCCCCCCCCCCCCCCCCACTACCAGCCTAACATTATATTACATGTAAATAAATGCTTATCAGCCCTTTTCATCTTATTAAAATAGTGATTGATAGTTCTGAAAGTCAAAAGACTCATTAATGCAACTTATTATTTACTTTATATTATATATATAACTCTAATAGAAGGGCATATTTCCCCCTGCTAAAGGCTTTAATAAAACCTCCAAAAAATCCAACTTTATATAAAGTAGCAAAGCTGTTTACCTTTATGCAGAGATAATCGGCAGAAGCCTTCAATGGTATTACTTGTGTTCATGGATAAGATAATTTTTATTTTATCTTTCATAAGAAAAATATACAATATTTTGCAACAGTTCATGCTTTTATGATTTTTTTATTTTATATCCTTTCATTTTAATAAATTTCATGTCATTATTTATAAAAAAATTTCAAGTAACATATGCTTCATTATAAAAGCTAAACTGATCCACAAAATAAATAAAAATGAAATATGTATGTTTATGTTGTGTGTGAAATGCAGTGATACAGTTGATTGAACATGCTTATCATATATGTTATTGGTGTTACATCACATTGCTTGAGGATAAAATTTGTTTATTGTAAATGGGTGGCAGGAATGTAAACAAGTGCAGATTCAATAGTGCAATTGATATATTGAGATATTTAATGTAAATACTTTAAGAAAGACTAAAGAAAAAAACTATTCATAGCATTAAGGTAAGACTGATAATATAAACAGTTGTTTAAACGATGTTTAAATAAGATTAAGAATGCTGACAAAAGTATTGACTAAGTAATTTGCTACATGTTTTCAAAACCAGTAAATAAATAAAGGAGAAACTAAATGTAAATCACATCCCCCCCTTCCAACCCACCCTTCTCTCAAAAAAGAGACATTTGAAATAAATTCTTTGTAAAAAATACATTTCAAATGCTTCCTTTCTTAAAGATAATAAAGAAATGCATTTCATTTTTAGCTCACAGGTTATCAAAGCCTGAGAGCTAATGTGCCCGCCGGTTCTGTATGCATAGCTGCCAACCTTCCACTAATCTTCCGTAATATCTGGATTAATTTGGCCCAGGTTAACCACTTTCGAACCAGAAAATTTATTTACTGAATCTTTATTTATTTAATTCAAGGTTTCTACATGGAACCTATTTAATTTCATTTCTTCAAAAAATTTCTGGTTCGAAACGTAATAAACCAGGGTTAAATTAACGCACGTATTATGGAAGATTAGTTTGAGGTTGGCACCTATGTGTATGTATGTAATGCATTAACTATTGATAGAAACATCCGATTTGCTTAAAATTTTTTTTCTAGTTTCATTCTGATAAGGCGCTTCCGTAATTAGTTTTGGGGTTCATTGGTTAAGTACAAAGGGGGGCTACCCCCGCTCCTTAATTTAGACAAATGGGTTTTTCATGCAGAGTTATTCAATTTGCTCCAAATTTGGTATACCGGTTTATTATGTTAAGGAGCTGTCTTGATTAAATTTGGAGGTTTATTGGTTAAACATAAAGGGGTGGCGGGGGGCTAGTCCCTCTCCCTAATTCAGATAAATGGGTTTTTCGTGCAGAATTATTCGATTTGCTTCAAATTTGATGTACCAGTTTATTCTGATATGGCGCTTCCTTCATTAGATTTGGAGGTTCATTGGTTTAAGTATAAAAGGGGGCAAGTTCCCTCCCCTTAATTTAGATAAATGGATTTTCATGCAGAATTTGCTTTTTTTTTTCTATGTTCATTCTGATAAGGAGCTTTCCTTATTAGATTTGGACGTTCGTTAGTTAAGTATAAAGGGGTGTTAGCCCCCCCCCCCCCTCCCCTTAACTTAGCGAAATGGTTTTTTTATGCAGAATTATCTGATTTGCTTCAAATTTGGTATACCGGTTTATTATGTTAAGGAGCTTCCCTGATTAGATTTGGAGATTCATTGGTTTAGTATAAAGGAGGGGGGGGGGAATAGGGGCTAATACCCCTTCATTTATTTTTTGAGATGCATTATTTTTTTAAAATAAAAGTATAATATACAATTAGTGTGAATAGCCTGTGAGCTCAATGCCATCAGTTTAACTGGGCACTTTTCTTTTTCTTTATATTTATTTTCAAAAGAAAATAATAATAAAGTTTTTTTTTCAACACTGGTGAAAATAAAATTCTTTTTCCTATTTTTTTAAGATTTCTAGGAAACATCAAGAGTAAAGAAAAATCTAAATCTTCTTAAATATATCTTCATGAAATAAAATGCCTACAAGTTTAATTTTCAAAGCTTTCAATCACTATTTCAGTATAGCAACACACTATAACTTACATTCCTTTTTTCTCGTATTTTTACAGGAACATCAATTAATATTTATTTATCATGTATCCTATATAGTGATTGGAAATTTTAAAAAGTGAAACATATTCTTTTCAAAAAATTAATACCTTCTTAAAATAAATAAATATATATATATATAAAATGTAAAAAGCACATTTTCAACTGTAAACAAATTAAATAAATGGCTGTCTCAAAACTCTCATTGAACTTTACTTGTCTGTTTCACATTTACTATGCAGTTTATACATGCAAGTAAGTCATTTCTATGCTTTTGATATTACTTGAAATTTCTATAACAATTTCTATAAAATCAAGAATTATTGTTATTATTTTTTAAAGACTGTCTTAAAGTTCAAACTTTCTACTTTTAGAAATATTTTCTTGTATATTTATATGTGTGTGATTAATGTATAAAACACATGAATAAAAGTTTCACATTTCTAATAAATAAACATTTTGAAAATTTTCTTCCAAAAAGGGAATAAAACAAACTTTCATAAAAGCAATTTTCAAAGAAAAAACTATAAACCACAAAAAATGAAGTTAATCAGCCAGCAACCAACTTTAATCAAAGAGGCTTATATAACACTTATAGGTATTTTTTTGTCTGAAAATTTTATTCATGTAGGTATGAAATTCATTTTGTAACTATAGTAAAGATTACAATGAAAATTATGTTTTTGGGTATCTTTTCACTGGTATTTTAACTTTTACATTATTGTAAGTATATAATATACAATATTTAAAAAAAACTTCAATAATTAAATTCTACCATGTATTTATTATTCAGTTTTAGCCTTGCTATTTTAATATTATTGGAAATGCATAAATATTTAGTAACAAAGCCATTCAAATTTAGTAATAGCAGTACCAAATTGCTACTATATTTGAAAAGATGATTTCATGGCGGGGGGGAAGCAGTTTTAGCCTTGCTATTTTAATATTATTGGAAATACATAAATATTTAGTAACAAAGCCATTCATATTTAGTAATAGCAGTACCAAATTGCTACTATATTTGAAAAGATGATTTCATGGGTGGAAAAAAAAGCAGAAGTTGTGTAAGACAGCAATAGATGCATGGTTGGGGATTTAAAAATAAAGAAAACAATTCTCCAACATCATTTACACAGCACTGCCATCTATTTTTGGTACTACTTAGTTATCCCGTCGACCAATTTCGCCAAATTATACAAATTAAAATAATTTTTATTTTAAATAGCGAAAGAACAAATAAATTAGTATAACATCAATAAAAATACAAATAACACACCGAAATAAAAATCACTTGATGACGCAAACACATGTAACTTGTTTAAAATCAAGTGAATGTGACATTTACAATCAACCGTTATTGGCATTTAATTTTATAGTTTGGCGATAGATTTTTGGTCGACGGGATAACAAAGTAGAACCTTGTTTTTATTATGTTATGATGATCACAACTATTTCAAAACAATGGCCATGGCATAACTCTGCTAATCTTTGGGTTAGATTTTCTTAGAATTTATAGACATTATCTATTGAATACACTATTATTACTTGAATACTATCTATTAATACACTATTAATCAGTAACAAAGCTTCTTTTTGACTGAGTTTCCGATTAATTTGATAAAAAAAAAAGTATAATTAATGAAAAAATTATTGTAATACATAAATAAAATGAAGTTTAAAAAAACATTTATTCTTCATTTTTCAAAAATACAAGAAAGCAACAGTACATGTTTTTCTTACACATAGATATAACAATTTCAAAAATTATATTAATATTAAATAATATTTCAGCCAGTTTGATGTACACCTCAATGCAGATTATTTCATATTCTTGGCAACTTCAAAGGAAGTGGTATACCATAGAAAACATTTTCAGCTAAGCATTCATCAAAACCTAAGGTTATATGTAAAATAAATAAATAAAATCAGATATTAATAGCATGTATTTCTTGAGATAAGTACCTATTATGTTTAAAACTATGTAGCACATAACAATTAAGTTATTAAACTCTTTGTAAAGCTGTATTTATTGGAGAGCATCTACTGCAAACCCTTGAACCTTATTTTTTTTTAAATTATTAAAAAATATATTAAAATTTATTTTACCCATTTGACTTAAAATAATTAAATATAGATAAAGCAGTTATAATTGCAAGCAAAGTGCTTTTGTTTATTATAATAATTATCATCAATTTGTTGAAAAATCCCCCCCCCCCCTCTTGGATTTTGATTAGACAGTACCAATGCTATCAGAACATCTCGGATTCTTCATATTATTTAACAAGTAGCACATTTGTAAAAACTATTATCTAATTGCTAAGCATTTTCCTATAGATTAATAAATATTTCAATTGTATTGTATACTAATATTTCACAAAATTAAATTGAAGCTGGCGGAAAAAATGACCGTTCTATAGTAATTAATCTAACGTATTATAGAACTGTAAGTAACATGAGATTTTCAAATGATCATGACCGATTTATGACATTCATGTAATCTTTTCCTTGCTAAAAATAATCCATGAAGATATATAGAGTTTAAAAGTTATTCATTAAAATATAGAATATAACTCTTTCAATTCATATTTATCTCCCGTAAATATATAACGAAACTTTATTATTTTCAAGCAATTGTCTATAAACACACACACACAATTTTTATTTTATAAATATATACTATGCATTTCAATCCATGATCTATCTTCATTTTAAAAAAAATTCTACAACTTTAAAATCATCTCCAAACATCAGGTTTTTTTTTTTAATAAAAGTATTTTTTATAATGTACATAATTTATTTTAAAATAAATAAACAAAAATTTTGTTTTACCAAACGTCAGATAATTTTGCAAGCAAAATATCAACAAAACCTCCACACATCAAAATAACTGAATAAATACTCATTTTTTAAGCGAACTTTTAACCAAATACACTATAATATTCTTCATAAATGCAATAAAAAAGTCCTAACATTGAAAAATACTAGAAACTTACTTATTTAAATGTCCTATCGTTTGTAAACAATCATAAAAGTTGCGTCCGAAATGGGCTTTTCACATGCTTTTCACCTACTTTGAGATGGCGAAAAGAGCAGCCGAAAAAATGTAAACATTCGAAATAAATTTTCGCATCTAACTTTTCGCCAAATACGAAAAGAAGTGCTCCAGAATACAGTTTTCCCTTTTCTATGCCACGATGACATCAAAGTGATGACGCGAAGGGGGGCGTTCCGCCAAATTTTCGCATTCGGACGAAGCGAGAATACGGGTCACAGACTTCTAATATAAGTAGACTCCCAATCCCATTGTTCTCTGGGGAAGGTTTTGACTCCAACATGTTTTGCTTTCATCGCCAAAAGGGTGCCGTATTTTGGCGGTAATCCCTTTATTGGCAACTTTTGGATTTCATCCTCGCAATAAAATAAATGTAAACATAGAAGCGAAACTACAAGCTGACGCGAAAGTTGTCATTTTAAAAGCTAAAATAAAAAGTTCTTAAAAGAACTGTTAAAGGGTAAATTAAAAGGAAAAGCAAAACTACGATCAACTCAAGACAAACGCAGACAGACGATGTTTCGGCGAGAAACTGGAGAGAGATTCCGCGGAGATTTTGGCGGGAGAAAAACCGGTTTGGCGCGCTAAATCTGCCTTCCATCACGTGATGGAGGGCAGAGATGTGGGAGACAAGAAAAGGTTGCCGATTGGGAGTCTACTTATATTAGAAGTCTGTGATACGGGTGAAAGAAATGCCTACATCTCGTCACGTAGAATGGCATTTCCGGCATTTCGAGATAAGAACATTTTCTGAGCTAAAAAGACTGCTTTTTTGAGACACGATGTGAGTAGAAAGTCATTAAATATAAAGAGAAGTCTAGGACTTATAATCTCGTTTCTCTGGCAAACTATTTTTGCAATTATTCTGAAATTTTTCCAGAGGAATATGAGAAAATAATAGAATACAATAAATTTAATTTCAAATTAAAATAATTAAGGATAAAGATTTAGAATTTAATATTTAAAAACTTAGTAAAATTTGCTGTCAAATTGAAAGATGGTAATTTGAAGTAGTTTATTATAATAAACAAATTTAAATTTTAATTAGGGAATGTCATGTACATCTTTTAAAACATAACAAAACCCCTATACGAAATTTCATACTTTATAGTAATTTAGAACAAGTAGTAATTGAGAATTTTTTTTACTACTAACAAACATTATTTAACATCATACGCCATTTTTAAACTCCATTACTCAAAATCACATTTTCATAATTTTGATTAATTCGGAGTGCTTTGGATTTTATGATCTCAGAGTTATAAATGTCTATACTATTTTTAAAATTTTGATTTTATATTTAATAAACGTATCGTAGGGAAATATTTTTTGAAGAAAGTAATTAGCAAATTATATAAAAATTAACATAAACTGGGCATTTTTAAGGAAATTTACCAGCTATAACCTTTCTTTTCTAAACAAATTGAAATATAAATTTAAAATAACATCTGTCCCTAGTTCCTTAAGAGCATTTCATAACACACCTTCAGAAATTTGAATAATGCACAAATGTTAAAAATTCACGTAGTAGTATTTTTTTTAATGTAAAAATGGGTTTAAAATGCGTAAAATACATTATATAAAACAAATTTGTGGTTAAAAAAAGTTTGTTCATGAACTCATGCTAACAAAGGTTAATAGTTATATGAAAAAGAAATCATTGCTTAATAATCAACAATGAAAGATTTGTGTTTTTTCTTACAGGTCTCTTTTAATGCAAATAATTTCTGCAAAAATAAAGAGAATAAAAATTTAGTTACGAATAACCAACCATACTATTAAAGTGTTAAACATCTTTCCATGATGTAATCTGGAAAACGGGCGTCTGCCATACCTAATATATATATATATATTCTAAGCCGAAACGAGAAATAAAACCAATTTTTGAAGAAAGTGTGAGTGACAATTATGATCAGTGGTGGAAAATTGGCGCAGAGGTGGAGCCTATTGACACCACTAAATTTTTATGGTATTATTCAGTTTAATTAAAACTCAGACATTTGATCATTAGGTAAGAGGCATATTACTACTATATTTTAGTGGTGTTAGTAGGCTCCACCTCTGCGCCAATTTTCCACCACTGATTATGATGATTGATTAAGACGCAAAACAATAAAACCGTAGTTAGTTATTTACCCTTATTTGTAGCGCAATCATATATCATTTTTTAAAGTAATATATCTGTCCTGTCGAGAAAAAAAAATATTGTTGATGATTAGACGATCAACACTTACTTTTATACAGGGTGTCCGGTCTCAACGGTGACCAATGGCTAATTCCTAAACCGTTAGTCATAGACATATAGTTCCAATTACAAAAATGTTTTAAATCAGGTAAAGAAATATTTTAAAAGCAATTTGGGTCAATAAAAACGTTTCTTAAAAAATTACGAAATTTAAATTTTTATACGGTCCCCAGGTCCTATAAGTTATATTTTGTAAAATTTTCCTATTATACTGACAAGTAAGACAAAAAAAGTCCCATTCATATAGTAAGACAAAAAAAGTCCCATTCATATAACACTAAAATTGAGCAAATTATGAAACTTTAAAAATGCATGACTTATGCCACTTTTCTGCTCTGAAAACAAATGAGTTCGGCTTGGCATTGAGGGGTCACATACCAAGTGCTTAAAGTATTCGAAGATCGTATTTCATGTGTATCTGCGCTTTGAAAAAAATCGTACAAGTATTACGATTAAGTTAACATTTATTAAGTTTCAGATTGGCTAAAATAACATATTGTCCGACTGCTCGTGGTTCTTAGTTTACTTTTTACTTTATTTCCCAGGTTCGAGAGTCGGATGTATGAAATAAATAGGTTCTGAAAACATTGGGGATGAAACAGTAGTTTATTAATTATTCAAAATGATAAAGCATTAACATCATGCCTGGAGCAAATTCTTCCTAGGTATATAAATATTAATAATAAACAATCCATAGAACATCTGTATAAATTATAGCTTGAACTTTCATAGGGACTCTAAGGATGCCTGACTCATGTTTGTTTACAAAATACAACTTCAATATAAGTTATTGATTGCCCGAAAGAACGATAGATTAATCCCACTCACCTCTTAATTCCTGAGAAGCATCGCTTATTCCTTCCATTATCCTTATTTTGCACCGTCACATAAATAAAACTATTTATTTACACCCTGCGGCCGCTTATGAGCAAACCCGCATTGTTTTACATGAGCCGGGAGAATACAAAGATTTCTCCCTTCTTAAAAGGCCTATACTTGAGGCAGACCTTAGTTGTCAATGGAGATTATACTAGAGAGGAGTGTAAGTCCGCGACAATAAATAGTTCTGTACAGAATCTGAAAGAAATGGCATATTAAATCTCTTTTTTTCCACATTTTTATATGAAGAATGATTGACTCGTTAATCAAAATCGATTGAGCTTAACATATATTCATTTTAATGATAAATATCTAATAATAATCAAGGAAATGTATTTATTCGCAAGAAAGGATTCTGGCGAGAATTTGGCGCGGCGCAAGCAAATGGCTAGTAACCTTAGACCCCCAACAGAGATCTGCGGGGGGATGGTCAATAGATAAAACCTCCTCTTATTGTCAGAGATAGTAGATTTTTGATGGCCAATCAAAAGTTTCTTTTTTTTAACTATTAAATATAGAGAAAAATTTTCGGTGGATTCGAATTTTTCGGAAAATTTCACCCCAAGTACATACCCAATATATGGCTGAGACATTTAAAATAACAAAGAAAAATTTCTTTTGCAAATTAAAACGAATAAAAGAAGCTCTTTATTTTAAGACTGTTCTCATAAAACTATCTTTCCCCGCCCAAGAACCGGAAACTTTATATTTTAGGGCTTGTTTTTAAACGTAAAAACAGGATACTTGAAGGCATGATATTTGAAGGGATTTGAAATCGAACAGTTTTTCTTAGTTTCCAGTAAATTAATTACAAGCAATTGCTATCTAAGAATGCATTTTTATTTATTTAATTTACTGGACAATCGCGTTGGGTAGAAAATTTTGGTGGATTAGACAATTTCATCTCAAGTAAATATGAAGCACATGGAAAGAATATTGCTGGGCAACATATAACAATGATATGTTCACGCACCATGTTGGTTAAATCAAAGTAAAATTGCGTAATTTGCTATTTCTGTTTGTATAAATATTTTTTATAAAATATAATTATGAGTGTAAAATTATAATGTTTATATATTTAAGTAAAATAGGAGTGTAAGTTCATACAAAAATTATTAAGTTGATTTTAAATATTAAATATATATTTTTTAAAATTGTTGTATTGTAAAATGAATGTATAATGTTGAATAGAGTTCGGATCTCAGATAACAACAATAGCCAGACGCCATGGTGTCGTTTTATGACAAGCCAATGGAAAGTGGTGTATAATTAGAAATCGTAAAATAATAAAAACGTTGGAATAAATTTATGGCCTTAATAAAAGTGTTGGGATAAATTTATGGCTTTTCAGACCACCCAAACTTTAAGGCAGATAATAATATTAAAGTATATGTAAGGGGCCATTTGCAGACTGTTAGCTAATAGGCCTATCGAAGGATAATGCAAAATCTTCTCACATCCAATAAGAGTGGACTAGACAAAATAGTTCCACCCACTGCAGAAGTTGGTGTGCCAGAGGAATAAGGTTTGAAAAAGAGAGTCTGAAAAAAGATGTAGAGGACGCAGGAGCTCTCCTGAAAGCCCGTGCAATGAATCCTGAAAGCCCTAGTAATGCCCAGGCGAGATGTACATATCGGAGTGAGCCTAAGCAAGCCTAATTGAGAATGTCTTCATGATGTACATATCGGAGTGAGCCTAAGCAAGCCTAATTGAGGATGTCTTCCTGATGTTAAAATAAAGTGGATTGTTCTACAGAGGTCCGTAGCTATGCATCCTGCCATCCCGATATCGCCGCTCTGATACGAAGCGAATTCCTGATGACATAAGGATTTGATCCTTAGCAACGCGACAACTCTGAATTTGATGAATAAAGGCCACCATCCCGTATATAAAAAAAAAGGTACTTCCTTAAACTTTTTTCTGTTACCACTTAAAATCATATGAAAAATTATAAATATACTTTTCTGATATGTTATGGTAGAGAGTAATCTGAGATCCGACAAAACCAATAATTAAATATAATTAAGGTAATTTAAAAATGAAAGAGAATTATTTTGTTAGCAAAAAGAAAAATATATAATAATAAGATTAAATGAAAATATGTTTTTTTTTTTAAAGATTAAATATACTTAAAATAATGAGAAGCAAACAAAAGTGTTGCTTTCTTTTTTTTGAAATAATATTATCTATTTCTGTATATAGTTGTGTTCAATGTAAATAAAATATTTAATCAAGTTTTAAAAAGTTTCTGTAATTATTTAATTGATAATGTTTAAGGTGTGTCAATTTATTTTTACAGCTTAAATTTTAGTTTAATTCATAAGTGGAAGAGTTCGTCTAAATAATTCACAACGCAAACTCTTAATTTTATTCGTAATTATTTAAAATTTAATAATTACATTTTGACGCGAATTAGAATTTAATTTTATTAATGCTTCGCGTTGCTCTTCTACTAGAATTATGTAATTACGATCACTTACGTTATTTGAATTTATCTAAGGTATATAAAATTATATACCAATTTACTATGAGGTTGCTCGGTTGATTTGGACCAATTAACAATTTTGGATGTAAATTAATTAGAAAATAAACAGGTGTAATTATCTGTCCAGCATCCCCCCCCCCCCTTCATAGTAAAATGGTGCTATGACTCAGGAACGTTCATCTGAGGTCATTAGAAATAATAATAATAATAATAATAAAGGAAAATAAATTTAAGTATTATTTTAATGTCACAATTTTAAAGATATTGTAGGTATGTAAGTTTAATTGATTAAAATTTTATTAAAATTAATTTTATTATTGTAACAATAATGACACACATATAATAATTTTATATAAATAAAATGAATAATATATGTTAGCAAAAAAAAAAAAAGGAAATGAAAAAAATAATTCTGGGATTTATAATAGGTAAATTTAGGAATTACAAATTTTTTTTTCTCTCTTTTCTCTTTTGGTTGGATCTCAGTTACCATTGAGAAATAATGGCATTCACATCACAGATGACACATTTGTAAAAATAATTTTTTTTTAATATAATGTATAAATAATAATAAGAAGAAGAATGAGTAAAATTTTATAATATGACTGGTATAAAAATGATTGAAATGTCAATAGATCATGATTTTTGAAATTGTATCACCTTGATACAAAAGAAAACTTATGAGTCGTACTACGAAGTAGTAGTACAATATTTACAAAAAAAAAAAATAATAATAATAAGATTGTTTTTTCTGTAGAAAAAGACAGATATTTTTCTGTTAAATGAAATTATGTTGTTTTTTATATATACGTGTATTATTAATATTTTAGGGGTATTTATGTGTGTAAAAGAATAATGTACAAAACAACTTCATCTCCTAAGAAATTTTTTTAAATTTTAGTGCTGTTGTTTTTATGTATTTATGCAATTTAGAATATTTTCATACATATGTTGTAATATAGAGAAAATAGTATGAGATGCAAAATATTCTTTTAAGAGGTATAGGATCTATTTTGAATTGATATTTTGAAAAAGTATACATTGATTACTAATATTTGTTAAAAATGACTCAGACGCTGGATATAGATACACGTATTAAGTTAGTGTCACCATTTGACAATAAAAAGAACAAAAACATTATATTTTTCTTAGAGGAATTTGATAATATTTTGAATTCGACAGATATACAGGAAGAAACTAAATTATTAATTTTAAAGGCTAAAATTACTGGGGACGCAAAACATATTTTAAGTAAACAGATTGAAAAATATAACGAGACCAATTATAATTTATTTAAAAATAATTTGGTGGAGTTATTTGGTACAAAACTAAGCTTCCTTAATGCTCAGAGCAATTTCCTAAATTTAAAACAGGCCGCAAGTCAAACGATAGAGGATTTCATTTTGGAGTTTAAAAAGGGTGTAAAATCTTATATCGAAAGTGCAGGCGAAAATGTGGATAATAAGGAAGAGAATTTTATCGAAATCTTAAAAATGTCGAATTTTTTAAATTCAATTAGACACTATATTGCACTAGATGTTCGTAAAAATGCGCCCAGGTCCTTCAAGGAGGCATGCGAGTTTCCAAAACTTATGGAAAGTGCGTATAATGAATCAAAGTTTGAGGAAATTAACGCAATAAATAAAGAAAACAAAGATCTTTATGAGAACATTATAGAATCAAGTAAGCAAAACAAAGAACTAATCGAGAAATTAAAAGGGGAGATTGAAAAACTAAAAAAATCAAAGAAAAAAAACCATGCAATTAGAGATGATAGTGTTCCGCGGAATAAGAAACTCTTTAATAAACACAATAATTATCAGGGTCCCCATTTCAATAACAATTTTCATTATAGTCATTATGAACGATATTATAATGATTACTACAATTCCTTTAATTACCCGACGCATTATGGGATGTATGATTATTCACAACCTAACTGGAATTCGGGAAATAGGGATTTTGGATATATTTCTGAGAATTATGATCAAAATGGTTATCAATTTGAAAAGCGCAAAAAGAAAAAAAAATGGGCAAAGAAAACAGCGAAATCGGATCAAGATTCGGGATTTTCAGAGACGGAAATCGATAAAATAAATAAAACAATCGCAAATATAACAAATGCAGACAAAGATAGTCTGCCAATTATATCACTAAGTATACAGGGCGTCGAAATACAAGCGTTACTGGATACTGGAGCTGCTGTTTCCCTTTTATCACCTTCTTTATTCAAAAAAATTAAAGATACAAACGTCAAAATCAAATATTTGGGCAATCAGATCCAAATTAAAACTTTAACGAATTCAAAGATTTTTTTTAAACAATGTGTACAATTAACTTTTCGATTAAAAGGTATATTCACAACAGGCACATTTTATGTCACTAATGATGATTTTGATAGGCAGTACCAAATGTTATTAGGGTACGATTATCTCAAAGAAAATCATATGATTTTGGATTTATGCAATAAAACCTTAAAATTTAAAAATCAACAAATTAACTTAAACGTTGCAAGTGAAGTAAATAATTATGAAGTGAATAACATTACGCCATGTAATTCAGGGGAACATTCAAATAAAAGTATGTTTGCCATTACTAAAAATAGAATTTTTCTCCAACCTGAAGAATCGAAAATTGTAAAATTAAAATGCCCAGAGGATATAAATATGTCAGATGTGATTATTTTTGACCCCATTCAAGAAAATAGTAAATTTTCATGCGAGACTTCGTTACACGAAGTTCAAAAAAATAATAACATAAATATTATAATAAAGAATAAACTGTTAGAAAAGTTAATTATTGAGAAAGGAACTAAAATGGGGGAAATTATAAAGAACTTTGAGTGCAAGCAAGATGACTCAACTGATAATATAGAGAAAGGGACATTTTATGAAATAAATAATTTAAATATAGAAGATGTAAGAAAATTGCGAGAAGCAGAAATTAAAGAGACGGATTTCGATTTAAGCCATTTATCAGAGGAAGTAAAACAAAAATTTCGAAAAATTTTAATGGGCAATGTTCATGCATTTTCAAAAAGTTATCAAACATTGGGGCAATCAGCGTTTGTCGCACCAAGTTTTCAATTGAATCATGAATTCCCGGTACAAGCTAAGCCATATAAATTGCCTCAGGCAGTAAGACAGTATGCGAAAAGGGAAATTGAACAATTGTTACAGGCTAAAATTATAGAGAAGACTGACTCCGAGTATGCTTTTCCAGTTATTTTCGTTAGAAAGAAAAATCCGAGTAATAACCCGAATGCAGAACCCAAGTTTAGAATGGCAACGGACCTAAGACTATTAAACCAAATTTTACAACCTTATACTTATCCGATGCCGGACGTAAAAGACTTATTACAAAAAATAAGCGGTAAAAAATACTATACGGTGCTAGACTTACATAGTGCTTTTTTCCAAATAAATTTAAAACCAGAAGATTGCAAAAAATTAGCTTTTATTACGGAATTTGGAAAACATATGCCGCTTCGTTTAGCTTTTGGCACACGAAATTCTAGCGCAATTTTTGCAGAAGTAATCGATAAAATTCTGGGACATTTTGACAAAAGCAAAGTATCATACTACATTGATGATGTGTTGATATCTGCAAACACAATAGCAGAGATGACGAAAACCTTAGAAGAAGTTCTACAGGTATTAATAAATCACAACATGACAATCGAACCTTCAAAAATGCAAATTTGCAAAGCAGAAGTAGAATTCCTAGGATTTAGGGTGAATCAAATGGGATATTCTCCATCAAAAAAGAATATTGAAAAAGTGAAAAATTTAGTCAGACCAAAATCGAAAAAGGGTGTCAGATCTTTATTGGGCTTAGCGAATTATTTTCGGACGCTAATACCCAACTATTCAGACAAAGTTAACCCTTTAATAGAGCTGACTAAAGATAAAGTTAAATTCAAGTGGAGTCCAGAAGCAGAAAAAGCTTTCCTGATAATTCAGGAAGAAATTGTACAAAAACCAACACTCAGACCCCCCGATTTTAACAAGGAATTTTTCTTATTCACGGATGGGAGCAAAGTTGCAATTTCAGGTGTTCTAGCTCAAGAAAAGGATGGTCATTTGCTACCTGTTGAATTTTTCGGGAGAAAACTTAGAGAACCGGAAAAAAATTATCCGAGTATTAAATTTGAGTTATTAGCAGTGCATGAAGCAATTATGCATTTTAAATATATGCTTTCAGGTAGAAGATTTACTGTGTTAACTGATTCGAAAGCACTAACTCAGCATTTACATTTACAAGATAAATCGGAAATTATAAACAGATGGGTAGCAGATTTACAAGACTTTAATTTCGACTTCGAATTCGTCGAAGGAATTAACAATCCAGCAGACTATTTGAGCAGGAATTTAGATAATCTTACAACAGACAGAGAACTCCAAAATAATTTGTTTGCAAGTAACATAGCACTTACAGACGAAAATATTAAATCAGAGCAATACGCAGACGAAAAATTAAAAATTATAATAAATAAAATCGAAAAGACAAAAATAATAGAAGCACGAAGAGATTTACTTTAAATCAAAATAAATTATTAATTTTAAAACCTGGTTCAGATAAAAAGGAGCTTTTAATTACCCCTGATTAATTAAAAATTGCAGCCATAGAAGAAGCTCATAAAGCGCATTTCGGATTTCAAAAAACTTATGATAATGTGAAAACAAGGCTTTTTTGGCACGGAATGTACAAAGATATTAAACATTATTGTGCAAATTGTGTGCAGTGCCTCACATCTAAACAACACACGACAATAAAAGTCCCTGTTAAAAAAATGGTGAAAGATCACGAAGTCGGTACAGTCCTGCATGCTGACGTCATTGGACCTTTAAACCTCACGTTAAGGAAAAACAGATACATTTTAATTATAATTGATTCGACATCGAGATTCCTGGAAGCTGTTCCCCTACGAAACGTAGAGTCACAGACTATATTAAATGTACTAAATAAATATTTTGCAAATTATGGGATGTGTAAAGAAATTATCTTTGATAATGCAAAATATTTACGAAGCGAAATTATGAAAGAATATTTGGAATCTTTAAACATACAAAGGAAATTTGTGAGCGTATACCGTGCGCAAGGAAATGGACTTTGTGAAGTTACCAATAAAATATTAAAAACATCAATTGTAGCTATGTCGAAACGCACTACGGAATGGGACATAAGACTGGATTTTTTTAAACTAGCGTATAATTCCTCGAAACACCGCGCTACGGGATATAGTCCCTCACTGCTATTTTTCGCAAGGGAAATAAAAAATCCCTTCACAGCCCATATTCCTTCTGAGGAAATATATACCCACTCTTATGTTAAAAGCAGAATACAGCATATGAAGGAAATCAAAATTCAATCCCTTGCAAACCAGGAGAAAATAATGCAAGAATATATAGATGAAGAGGCATACGAAAAAGTAAAGGATTTAAATTTCGGTCAAACAGTATATTTAAAATGTATTGGAAAACCAGGCGCATTAGAGCCAAAATTTCAAGGACCCTACGAAGTTACTAAAAAGTTTAGAAACTTTAATTATTTATTACAATATGTTCCAGATAAATCAATAGAGCCGATCAAACGACATATGGATCAGCTGTACGCTCCGAAATATGCAACAGGTCATACAGAGGCGGAAATTACGAATTTACAGGGGTCGCAGAAAAAAATTAAGGGTGATAAAAATTACAAAAATAAATGTGGCATTTGTCCGAGAAAATCACACTCAACTGAAAATTGTTGGTTTAAATTAAATGAAAATACGAGTCAAAAGGGTGACAAGGCTACTAAAAAGTATTATAAAAAAAATAATAAATATTCTGAGAATGTAGACCCATATTTAAAGTATCAAACAGATTATTATGATAAAAATATGTCGTTATATGGTTATACACCATATACAAACTTATACGGGGATGTTATACAAGATCATTACCCTTTCCCCCCTCCCCAATATTATCCATGGGATATGAATTGGTATTAAAAATAAAACAAAATATATAATTAATCGAATTTCAAAATTTTCAAAATTTAAAAATAAATTTTTCTCTTTTAGGTAAAAAAAAAAAAAAAAAAAAAAAAAAAAAAAAAAAAAAAAAAAAAAAAAAAAAAAAATTGAAACAAAATTAATAACTTGCCTTTTTAAAATTCAAAATAATAATAAGAAAGGATAGGAACATGGGAACGCCAATTTGTCTCAGGGTTACAATATTGAGCAAATGTGCAGGGCGCACCCGAAAACATACTTATAAAATTATGTAATGTGCTTCACAAAACTTCACTGGAGCAGTGAAATATTTCTCTCCAGGCAAAAGTTATATATTTTTTTGTCTTTTCGAATATGAATTAGAAAATATAAAATCTTAACAAAGCCAAATAACATTAAAACTTAATTAATTTAATAGTGAATAATGTTGGAGTAATTTTCAAAAAAAAAAAAAAAAAAAAAAAAAAAAAAAAAAAAAAAAAAGAGAGATTTTTTTTCTGTCTTCTATAAGGGTAGCCTTTGCTAATAGCCTTACAATTTAGATGACAGAATTTCAGAATTACTCTTTAAAATGAGTTGGTGTAAGCTATAGGTTCAGGGTAGTTAGAACAGCTTTATAGCATACTCATATATATATTTTTTTCTTATATAAATATATGGTTGACAAGGAATAAATTATTAGTGCACTCTATATTAGGATAGCGGTCAGCTATAAGCCTAAATATAATAAAATATACAAAAAGTGCTAAGATTTATTCCGGTAGTTCAATTACAACTTATATGCTAAAGTCTAGAATTTAGACAGCAGGGATAAGTTTTATGAACAAAAGTGTTATAAAAAATTAAAAAAAAAGGATTTTGGTGTAGCACATTGGTTTAAAAAAAAAAAACATATATATGTATAACAGTGGACAAGGCAAGTTATTTCAATATGATTGCACACAAAATTATAGTAAAAAAATTACACAAATAATTAATTGAAGTAAAATTAAAATTTTCTCACCAAAGGCTTTCTGTATAGGGTGCAATTTTGGCCTACGGCTGGGTATGCACCAACACCAACAAAATTTTTGTAGAAAATTTATCAATTCATCAAGGTAAATCAAGGTCATCACTTAGTTATAAATTTCAGAATTCTTGGCTGAAAAAGGAATCGAAGAAAAAATTAAGTATGGTATAATTACTAGATGTTATGCTCAGAAACAATAAAATTAGTAATATTATATTGTAAAAAGCAGCATTTTGAGTTTTATTTAGGAAAACTTTTGATTTTTAGGTTTTACACATTTATGGAGTGTCTAGCTCAGTGTATAGTTCCTAGATTTAATAAAAAAAAATAATAAATAAAAATATAAGTTGGTGTTGTTTTCAAAATAAATAACAAAAGGTATAGCAATTAGCATTTACAGTTAAAATTTATGGAATTTTCAGCAAAATTAACATTAGACAAACATAGTTTATATTATATTTAGCTTGATAAGCTAATTTACTTTTATTAACGGTATTCAATTAGAATTAAAGTAGGCTTAAATCCAAGTTAAATTAATTAATAACATTGTTATAGTGTAAAATTTTATGTAAGACTATTATATTTTTATTGTATATATAAAAATATGCAAATTTAATAATTAATAAAATGTATTAGCAAAATTATTTAATATAAATATTAAATGACATCTTGCTGAAATCAGCTAGAAATTAGATTTTTTTTTTTAAATAAAATATTTTATAAATTTATGTTAGTTTAGAATTTAAGCATTTTTTTTTCTTCTCTTTACTTTCCCTTAGAATTAAATGCAATTCTAAATTAAACACATACAAATATACATAGGATTGATAAATTTGAGTGTGTGAGTTCATAAAATTTTTTTATATATAATTTGGCCAATTTAACATAAGAAAACAAAATACATAAATAAATATATTTATATATATTGGCCTTATTTTTTTATTAAAATAGGTAGTATGGCTTAATAAATTTATTTACTTAATTTTTTTTATAGTACGTACAGTAATTATTTTAAAAACTTGATCTATAAAAAAAATTGGATGTGGTTGTTTGTGAGTATACAAAGATTTTTTCTGCTGGCAGAAGTTCTTTGGTCCGGCCGGGTACTCATAGATGGCTGCACACGATGTTACGTAGTAATTATCATTTGCTTTTGTTTTTTTCAAATTATACAAGTGTATTAAGTACATTTTTTTTATAATTAAATAATAATTATTAATGTTTGATTAATAATAATAATTTATTATCCTTTATTTTTAAACATATCATTAAATTTTAGACAGTAGAATTCACATACGGAATGTTAATGATAAATTAATTTTTGAATAAATAAATTTTTATTTCATTCAGTAAATAAATAAATATGAAAATTTAACAATCTTTTAAGATAGAATTGTTGGCTAAATAAATAATAATTAAAGACAAAAAAAAAAATTGTTCTCTTCTTCGTCAATGGTATTTTCTGACAACACTATTTAATAGTATTAAATGAAGGTGCATTTTTAAGGTCAGCGTAATGCATATTTTGCATTTTGAGAGGCTGTAGAAGTCATTTTTCCGTGTTGTTTACATTTTAATAGTAAACAATATCATGAATCAAAATTTGTGTTTGTTAGAAAGGTCTAAAAATATACAATGTAATCAGTTAAAGAAAATTATATGCATTTTTTTTAAATCCTGAAAGGCAATTTGGTTTAGATTTGAACCTGACAGCATAAAAAGCCACGCTCGCTTCAGTTGCAGTATGAGGCAGGAGAATTCAAATGCTAGAATCGCCATTTTCCCCTACAAAATAATAAAAAAAGCAGAAGGTTTACATTAGATATGATACAAATACATACACTGTTTATGCATAGATTATGTTAAAAATTACATACAGGCATGCACAGTTAGTTAAGAAGAAAGTATATCAAGAAATTATACTAATTAATAAGGTAATTACAAGCATGAAATGGTTTTAAATACATACTTTTGGAAGTCGTAAAATTGTGTCACAGCAAAAACCACCTCGCAGAAAGTGATTAGTAGCTTGACCAACCCCCACTTTTCGGGAGGATCGGGGACGGTCAAAAACTGGTTTTATTCGCTTCTCCTTCTCTCCTTTTTTTTCTCTACCCTGTTTTGAAAGTTGGAGAACATTACGTAATGATATATTAAAGGAGATGAAATAGCTTGTATATGTTGACGTATCATACATGTTAGAAGTAACAAATAAATAAATAAAATAATGTAACCAGTTTGTATACAATATTTTTCTGATTATAATTTGAATACATCAGATTAATTATGTGAAAAATAACATGTCATACGACAAGCATTGTATTTACTTTTATTCAGTATAAAATGTGTTTTAAATGAAACACTGTGTCATAAGGTTATATGTGATGAAATAATATGTCAAATGTGTATGCCATTATTTTTCTTGTAATTAGGTTTATTTCGGCATATTAGTTTCATACAAAATTATAGCTTTGAATGTATTTTGGGCATTTAAAACTGTAAAGTTACAAAATTATTAAACATGTGTGTGGTAAAGAAAAAAGGCTTCGAGAAAGACGTCAGATTTTCAGTACAGAGGTCTTCTATAAATGTGAATGTCAACAGACAACTATGCTATCATGTGTTGAACTTTCTGTTATGAAAAATAGAAGAACTTCTTATAAAATATACCAGAACCATTGATAATTGAACTTTACAGACTTAGTTCAAAAACTGTGTAGATACACAGTCATATGGACACGTACATTCTTTTATGCTTTACAAAAAAAAAAAAAAAAATAAATAAAACCAGCAATCAGTTTTTATTTTTTTTTTCTGACCACCGGGAGAGATGCTGGGCAACATATAACAATGATATGTTCACGCACCATGTTGGTTAAATCAAAGTAAAATTGCGTAATTTGTTATTTCTGTTTGTATAAATATTTTTTATAAAATATAATTATGAGTGTAAAATTATAATGTTTATATATTTAAGTAAAATAGGAGTGTAAGTTCATACAAAAATTATTAAGTTGATTTTAAATATTAAATATATATTTTTAAAAATTGTTGTATTGTAAAATGAATGTAATAATGTTGAATAGAGTTCGGATCTCAGATAACAACAATAGCCAGACGCCATGGTGTCGTTTTATGACAAGCCAATGGAAAGTGGTGTATAATTAGAAATCGTAAAATAATAAAAACGTTGGAATAAATTTATGGCCTTAATAAAAGTGTTGGGATAAATTTATGGCTTTTCAGACCACCCAAACTTTAAGGCAGATAATAATATTAAAGTATATGTAAGGGGCCATTTGCAGACTGTTAGCTAATAGGCCTATCGAAGGATAATGCAAAATCTTCTCACATCCAATAAGAGTGGACTAGACAAAATAGTTCCACCCACTGCAGAAGTTGGTGTGCCAGAGGAATAAGGTTTGAAAAAGAGAGTCTGAAAAAAGATGTAGGACGCAGGAGCTCTCCTGAAAGCCCGTGCAATGAATCCTGAAAGCCCTAGTAATGCCCAGGCGAGATGTACATATCGGAGTGAGCCTAAGCAAGCCTAATTGAGGATGTCTTCATGATGTACATATCGGAGTGAGCCTAAGCAAGCCTAATTGAGGATGTCTTCCTGATGTTAAAATAAAGTGGATTGTTCTACAGAGGTCCGTAGCTATGCATCCTGCCATCCCGATATCGCCGCTCTGATACGAAGCGAATTCCTGATGACATAAGGATTTGATCCTTAGCAACGCGACAACTCTGAATTTGATGAATAAAGGCCACCATCCCGTATATTAAAAAAAGGTACTTCCTTAAACTTTTTTCTGTTACCACTTAAAATCATATGAAAAATTATAAATATACTTTTCTGATATGTTATGGTAGAGAGTAATCTGAGATCCGACAAAACCAATAATTAAATATAATTAAGGTAATTTAAAAATGAAAGAGAATTATTTTGTTAGCAAAAAGAAAAATATATAATAATAAGATTAAATGAAAATATGTTTTTTTTTTTTTTAAAGATTAAATATACTTAAAATAATGAGAAGCAAACAAAAGTGTTGCTTTCTTTTTTTTGAAATAATATTATCTATTTCTGTATATAGTTGTGTTCAATGTAAATAAAATATTTAATCAAGTTTTAAAAAGTTTCTGTAATTATTTAATTGATAATGTTTAAGGTGTGTCAATTTATTTTTACAGCTTAAATTTTAATTTAATTCATAAGTGGAAGAGTTCGTCTAAATAATTCACAACGCAAACTCTTAATTTTATTCGTAATTATTTAAAATTTAATAATTACATTTTGACGCGAATTAGAATTTAATTTTATTAATGCTTCGCGTTGCTCTTCTACTAGAATTATGTAATTACGATCACTTATGTTATTTGAATTTATCAAAGGTATATAAAATTATATACCAATTTACTATGAGGTTGCTCGGTTGATTTGGACCAATTAACAATTTTGGATGTAAATTAATTAGAAAATAAACAGGTGTAATTATCTGTCCAGCAAATATGTAAAATAACAAGAATTTTCTTTTTTGTGTAAATTAGAACTAATCTCTCTGCGGCTTTTTTAAGTACATTCATGATATAATTTCTATCTTTCCGCAAACAGAAGTTTAAACTATTCTTATTTTACTTAGAAAGCATTGATCAGCAGTTAAATTAATCTGTCTTTTAAACAATAGTATAAATTCAATATTTTAACAGTATTTTAGACATAAAAAACAAGAAAAAATTCGCCAGTTATTCATAATGCGTGCTACAGTTTTATGCATAAATGTAAGTTAATTTGATTTGATAAGTAAAATTATAATTTAACTTGACATAAATCAATCAGGCCCGTGCGAAATGGGGGGAGCGAAGGGGGGCAGTCGTCCCAGGCGCGGAGATTGAGGGGCGCGACTACCAACACAAACATCCTATTTTGATTGTTACAAGAAATTATAGATATACATATCGAGAATGTTTTTTCAAAATGAAAGTACGTACATTTTTCGTTTCAAAGTTTCACCGTTCCTCAACCCATACCCGAATACAAATTTCTGATTAAGGACTTCTTCCTTTTAAAAACTTGTTTCGACATTTTTATTTTATTTTATTTTTTTATTTTTATTTTTATTTATTTATTTATTTATTTTTTTTGCATTGGATAGCTGAGGTTTATCTCTACATCTCTCCTTTTTTTACTTTTTCGATTTTCGTTGCAGATATTTTTTTAGAATGACACATTCATTTTTGGAACCGGTTTCGAAAGTGAAAGTAACTTAATAAAAAATATCTGCAACCAAAATGGAAAAAGTAAAAAGAGCGATATAGATATTGACCTCAGCTATCCAATGCAAAAAAATATTTAAAAATTCCGAGGTGCAAACGAGATACTAGAAAATAAACTCCCCATAGTTTTAGCATTAGTTTGCGAGTGTCTTCGCCTGTAGGGACAGGAGCCTTAGACGTGAGTTAATGTTAAACCAATGGGGAGGTTCTTTTCTAATATCTCATTTGCATTTACACATTAAAAAAAAATTTTTTTTTGTTGTTGTTGGATGGCTGAGGTCCATGGTCTACATTCGCCCGCTGCAGAATGTAAGTATAAAATAAGCTAAATTAAAAAAAAAAAAAAAAAAAAAAAAAAAAGACAGAATTCTCCATTTAAGACAATTTTTAAACATACTCAGAAGCAACAAAATAATACAACAATTAAGAAATATTAAATATTCAAAAATAGATTTCTACCAACATTTAACAAAATTGACAATTAAAAAAAAAAAAAAATCCCGCCACAGGGTCTCTGATCCCTTTTGGATAAATTAAAAACACGTGAATGTAAAAATAAAATTAAAGAAAAATAATTAAAAATTCTTTGCCACGGTAGGGGTTGAGGAAGGCAAGGCAGTTTTTTATCTTTCGTTTTTAACAATCAGAAATGAAGAAAGTTTCGTTTGAAATTAATTTTCAAAACCCAGAGAGAGGCGGTGGCCCTTACTGGCCCCTCCCCAGCCGGCGCCCCTAAAGGGGTTTTTTCGTTTTTTTTTTTTTTTTATAATTTTATTCTAAATGTATTTTGGCTGTCTATCATCAACTGGAATTCTTTCAGGAAAATAAAAAAAAATCTGCGTGGAACGGGAAAAAACAAAATAATTGATAAATTCAACTCGCGCAAATTTATTCCTCCAAACAACGATAAACAGCCTGGCGATCCAAGAATATACTTCAGCAGTAAACAAATAACATAAATTAAATCCGAAAAAGGATTTTCTGCACGCCAAACTCCTCGCTATATCTCCCAGTATGGAAATCCTACATCGCCAGAGTCAGTAAAAAGGCTCGCTCAGTATAATCACCATTGACAACTAAGGTTTGCCCGAAGATTAGTTAGTTTCTCTCAGATCTAAAACTTCATCTCCTGGAAAGGGATGTTTCTTCTCCAAAATCTAAACTCCTTCTCTTTTCACTTCTCAGTTCCTATCTTCCTTATTTTTTTGTAAGCTTAAACCCCTCCTACAAATCATCTCATCCTATCAAAATTTCTAAGGGGCGAGATTTTTCTTAACCAAACCACTGACGCTTGTATAACATTATAATATTATAGTAACGCTAACGCGACATGTGGTCTCAAACTAAGACCTTAATACCTTAATCCCTTTTTATGGCGTAATCTAAAACTCGTATTCCTAACATGGGACATTTTTAGAGCTGCTCACTAAAATTTACTGTTGACAGACTCACCAGAAGTTCAAAAAGCTCAATCCCTTTTATTGCCTAACCGAGTATTTTCCACTGAATCCTCTGGTCCTGTAAAAACACCCGCTCATTCTAGAAATTCCATCGCACTAGCGACCTCCCACGATATGCTTGCATCTCAAAGAAGGTGGTCCAATTCCTATATTGTTTTTGTGTCTCTTTCCTTCTTTTTAAGCACACTTGTGATATGGCGGTGTTATCCCGACAATATGTTTTATTTTGTCAGGATTTGAGATTGTTTCTTTTATGATTTCTTTTAACAAAAATTATGTTATTTTTGTAAGTTTTTATGTTACTTCAACAATCGTATGTATGTTTTTTCAGTTCAAAATTTGTATTCGAAGTTTAACTCACTTTTAAATATTCGATCGAGATTACATTTTACATACTGGCGCAAATCCAATAACAATCTAATATTATTATGATTTTCGGTGGTTACCATTTATACTTATTTTACAGGATAACACAAAAGATTTCGGATAGATTACCGCCAAGAAGTTTAAGAAAAAATTTTAGATTAGATAATACAAGACTGCAATTGTAGATTTTTTTTTAAAAACTTTTATGCATTTTTTAGTACTGAATCAGAAAATTACATTAATTTTTAACCATCATGTCAGGATATTTCGCAAATCATAAATTGCCAAATTTAAAGAATAACAAAAATCGGATACTATAAAGTAGAGGAGATGGTTGTGTTTTTTAACTTTTGATAATTGATTTTTACGTACTTTTTAGCACTGAATCTGAAAATGACCTTCATTTTTAACCATCACGTTAGAATTTTTTTCGTAATGTGTAAGTTAATGTGTATCGTAAATGTGTAAGTTAAAATATAGCGGAAATCTTATACTATAAAACATATGTAAAACTTTTTTTGTTTTATTTTATTTTATTTTATTCAATAATTTATTCGATATTTTAGCTTATCCTGGGATTCTGACAGCTAAATAGTTGAGTGGTCCCATGAGAGGAGGGAGGAGATTCAATTTCAACTTTGAACTTTTTAACTTTGAAATTTGCGAAAAATCCTGATGTGATGGTTAAAAATGAAGGTCAATTTCAGATTCAGCGGTACAGAATACATAAGAATCAATTATCAAAAGCTAAAAAACATGACATAACCCAACTTTTGCAGGCTAGTGTAATCTAATAATATTTTAAAATAGGTATCATTTTGTAAAGAATTGAGGCTGTTAATTTAGCATCATTTTATTAAACAAAAATTCTGTTTTCTTTCTTCTTAAAAGTTTATTACAAATTGTATATTTTGTATTAATATGTCAGAATGATTAAATATTTCAAATTTATATTGCAATGTTAATTTTAGTCCCAACCATTTTTTAATATATCTGACGAAATTATATTTCGACTAAATTTGTGAATGACCCCCAATTTGCAGCAAAAAATAGGCTCCAACTTTAAACAGCTATTACTCGGTCAATTTTAATCGTAGAATAACGGGACTTTTTGTGTATTACTTGTCAGTGTAAAAGGAAAATTTTACTAAATATAACTTATAGGACCGGGGGACCGTATAAAAATTTAAATTTCGTAATTTTTTAGAAATGTTTTTATTAACCCAAATCGCTTTTAAAATATTTCTTTACCTGATTTTAAACATTTTTGTAATTGGAACTATATATCTATGACGAATGGTTTAGGAATTAGCCATTGGACACCGTTGAGACCGGACACCCTGTATATAGGCGCGTCAAAAAGAACGTTCTTTCATATTATAAACAAATAAGAAAAAAAAAGAAATAAAGGGGGGGGGGGTTGATGGGAAAAGAATAATTAAAATTGGTATATTCTAATTGTTCTAGATATTGAATTATTTTATTTTTAAAATGCATAGATGAAATAATAATACGAACTCTTTTCTTTCAATATCCTTTTATTTTTTCATGGGAATACATATATACAGGGCGTTCAGAACTTCAGACAGGTTAAAACTCCCCTGATAAATAAGTTATCTTCTTAAACAAAAGAAGATATTATCAGCAAAGAACACCAAAATATTTAGAAAAGCATTGTTAGAAAAGCTCAGTTGTGTACTGGAAAAAATATTGAATGCTTTGTGAATTATTAATTTTTAAATTATGTTTCTAGATTTTAAAATTGCATTTGTCTATTTATATGATCTCTAACTCTTTAATGTATTATTTATGTGTATTTGTGATGAAATTTTTCGCACGTGTTAACATTTTTTGTCTAATAGAGCTGGGCAGAATCTAAAATACGATTATTTGAAATGCATTTTTTTAACTACGTTTGTACTTTGCAACGCTTTTTCCAAGTATTTTGTATTTTCAAAATGCACTTCTCCAGATTTCAAACTGTCTCGTTTAAACTGCAGATCAAGCTATTCGCAATAAGAAATACATGCCTGTCCAATTTGTCTAGTCTTCGGATACGATTTTGGACAGGCTACTTCAGTCAGGTGAAAACATTCGTTCGCTAACGTTAATCCAATCGGAGAAATTTTTAATGATATCTCGTTTGCATTTGAATATTTTTAAATGTTTTTTTTTTTTTTTTTTCTGCATTGAATAGCTGAGGTAGATCTGTACAGGGGTCGTTTTGCACTTTTTCGATTTTGTTTACAGATGTTTTTAATTCGGACACTTTCACTTTCGGAACCGGTTTCGAAAGTAAAAGCATCTTCATAAAAAGAAAAAAAACTTGCGAACAAAATTTAAAAAGTGCCAAACGACCTTTGTACAAATCTATCTCAGCTATCCAATGAAAAAAAAAATCATTTAAAATATTCAAATGCAAACGAAATACCTTTAAAATTTTCTCCCAACTTATGGAGGTCATACAAAATTTCCATACTGATATAAGATATACCCTTATATTAGGTGGGTCGCAATTTTTTTTGTTTTGTTTTGTTTTACTTACAGGTGGGTCGCGCACCAATAAAGGTTGGGAACCACTGCTTTTAAGTAAATAAAAAAAAATTCATTTCATTTATTTTTTATTTTATTTTACTTTATTTTGTTTTACCCCTACCTTACCTTTCTCTTCCATTTCCTCTCAGTCTTGCCCCTGCTTTCAAAGTGGTAGCACTAGCACGTTTTGTTTGTACCTAATGATGAAAGGATCGTTCTTTCGGAACGCTTGGAGCTTTACTTGTTTTAAAATGATTAAGAAGTATTTAAATGAAACTGTACGTTTAAACGAGTAGTAATTTTTCCATCTGAAAATGTGTCTAGGCTGGCACTCGAACACAGAACCCTTGTCTTTAATTGTCAATGCTCTTCCGTTTGAGCTATCTGGACGACACCCAAGATGACAAAATATTCGCTTTTATTTTAATATGAGGATTGTTTAATTAACATAACCATTTTCCTTATCTTATTTACTTACCTAATCTAAAATACTTTTTAAAGTAGTTTCTAAAAATATGTGTAATATGTTTATACGCTATACGCATTTAAAAACATCACAGTTTTGATGAATAATGGTTTTTATTTGTTTTCTTTTTAGCGACATAATTGCTCTCTGCTTTCAGTCGCTGGAAAAATATTGTGTCATTTATGACACATTTTTTACTGGTACATGTTACTGGTAAAAAGTAAAATCTTCGGAAAAGGTGGATCCTATTTATGTATGTTCAAATTTTGTATTAAACTAGGTATTAAAACTATTTCGTATAAACTACGTTCGCCAAACCCGCTAAGACACCGCAAACTCTAAAAACACGCTAATTTGATCGGACTTAAAAAAAAATTGCGGAAGATCGATCTATAATTAAAAAAACCAGTGGCGATCTCCCTCTAAATGCGTTTCCATTCCTTTCCCTTTGATTGTGGAATTTTAAGGCCGGATCTACTGGCTGTTTTCATGTTTGATTAAATAAGATCAGTTAAACATTTGAAAAAAAGCTAATGTAAAATTAACTATATAAACAGAGTCTTTGCCTCCTGGTATTTTTTTAACATAAGATAATTGTTTTAAATAAGACATTTTAAATGTATTGTTTTAAATAAGACATTTTAAATGTATTGTTTTAAATAAGACATTTTAAATGTATTGTTTCAATTCTGATGTAATTTTCACCAAAGTTTCCTTCTCTTTTTAATATTCACGTGAAAATATTTTAGTTGTTAGAAAGAAAATATTATTTGCGCTGTGTTAGAATTCACAACAATAGTTAAAAAGATCATCTCAAAATATGAAATATACATGTAAATGACTCGTGTAAATATATTTTTTAATTTAAACTGTTTTGCAATGTTATTATTTGGTCATTTTAAATAGGACGTAACCTCACGTACTTACTGCTTTTAATGCATATTCATGAATTTTTTATTTTAAAATTTTCTTTCTCTTTTTAATATTCTCGTAAAAATACTTTTGTTGCTAGAAAGGAAATATTTTTATTTGCGCTGCGTTAGAATTGGCAACAATAGTCTAAAAGATCGTCTAGAAATGTGAAATAACTATCTCGTATAAATATATTTTTTAATTTAAATTGTTTGGCAATATCATTATTTCGAAATTTTAAATATGACGTAATTTCCTCCATTTACGTCTTTTAACGAATACTAATGAATTTATTATTTTAAAATTTTCTTTTTGATATTCACGCGTAAATGTAGTTTTTATAACGTAATTTTCAATATTTTCTGCTCTTAATACGTAATCATTTAATTATAATTTGAAAGTTTTTTTCTGTTTATGATTGTCGAGTGTAAATAATTTTTTAATAAGAAGGAAATATCATTTTTTGCGCTGTTTTTATAATTGGCAACAATTTAAAGTAACCTTTTCTAAAATATAAAAAATATCTCTCGAAATGCTGAAAATTTGAATTTAAAATTGAAATACCCCCCTACCCCTCCAAAAAAATTAGTCAAATTAAAAAAATAAATGCAGTCTACACACCGGGAGCTTCTAATGTTGAATTCTCTAATTCCCCAGAAAATGTTATTAAATTCCTATCTATAGTTTTTGCTCCTATAAAACTTTTTTAAGGAACAATTTTGACTAACTTTAACATTAAATATCTCTCAAAATAACTCTTTGATTTAAAGACTGCCTGCTTCAGCGTGTTTATCAAACATTTCTCTATAATACTACCAATTTTAATATTTTTGTGTGCAGTAGTTTTCTTAATATTAGCGAAGAAAGAGCCCAGAACACAAAAAATTCATTTACTGCGGCGGTGACAGCGTCAATTACCTTTTTTAGAATAAGAGAGATATCAGAGTTGGCTTGATTTTTCCCAACCCGAAAAAAAAAAAAAAGAGGTTTTTTTTTAAATCCTTATTTAAAATTGCAGTTATCTAACTAATTTTTACCACTATGTATTAGCCCTATGCTATTTTTTTCGTCCAGCAATTAAAGTGTCGTCTCTAAAAAATAATGTTACGTTATAGCCGGCCGTAAAACAAAGCAGATGTATCATTGTACGGGATAATCTCTACTGCAATTTTTAAAACTTCTAAGCATCGCACATTTTCAATTTTTATGCTGTCGTATAGGGGGGAGGGGGAAGTACTTTTAAACGCAATGTATTTGAAAACTGCATCTCAATTTTTTTATTTATTTTTATTTATTTATTTATTTTTTTTTTTTGTAGTTTTTAACGAAATTTTTTTAATGTTAGCAACTGAAGTACTCCATTTCTGTAGAATGAAAAATATTTGGAAAATAGTTGACTATTACATCTTTTTGTGTCCATTTTCCCATAACAGCGGGAAAAAAATGTAATTAAAATACGTGCTATTTTGAAAAAATATACATCAATGATTTCTGATAAAATATGGAGCTAGTATAAACTATATTTAATTTTATGTATCTGTAACTATATTAATGTTACAAACAAATGAAGACATATGAATCATTAGATAGTCGATTTTTTTGGTCGAGTTTCTTGAATGACGACGTCGCTTTTTGCTGGAATTGTGTATGACGTCCTATGCATACTTTTTCTGTAGATGTTGTTTAAGACTGGATTGTAAATATGGAATTCTCCAGCGGATGCGAATGACATCATTTTACATGAAATAATAAAACTGAAAATAGTCTGAAAACTGAATAAAAGTCTTAAAACTAAAACTGTTTTGTAATATCTACATTTATATACATACATTTTTTTTTTCATCGGGAGCGACACTAAATCTGAAAAAGCGGAATTCCTGTTTTCTAGTTTGACTATTTATTTGAGCCAAACATAATATATATTTTATATCATAGACGTAGAGTTTTCAGAAATACTGACAGAACCCAAATTTTTCTTCATAACAAAATTATCATGAAAAAATTATTGTCCTTAAAAAACATTGAAAAAAGAAAAGTAAAATAGTGAGATATCGGGACATACATTTTTTTTTTCATGAGCGACACTAAATCTGAAAAAGCGGAATTCCTGTTTTCTAGTTTGACTATTTATTTGAACCAAACATAATATATATTTTATATCATAGACGTAGAGTTTTCAGATATACTGACAGAACCCAAATTTTTCTTCATAACAAAATTATCATGAAAAAATTATTGTCCTTAAAAAACATTGAAAAAAGAAAAGTAAAATAGTGAGATATCGGGACATACATTTTTTTTTTCATCGGGAGCGACACTAAATCTGAAAAAGCGGAATTCCTGTTTTCTAGTTTGACTATTTATTTGAACCAAACATAATATATATTTTATATCATAGACGTAGAGTTTTCAGAAATACTGACAGAACCCAAATTTTTCTTCATAACAAAATTATCATGAAAAAATTATTGTCCTTAAAAAACATTGAAAAAAGAAAAGTAAAATAGTGAGATATCGGGAAACAAATTGAATGAATGTTCTTCTTGTTTGGTAACTTTATAAATTAGATACCTTTGATTCTAAATAAAAACAATTTTTTCTTTTAATGCCCATTACTAAAAATTTTCTGACTATTATTGAATTTTAGGATATTTCGATTTATTTCTCTTGCCACAGTCAATTTTCGATTCATAATGGGAAATATTTCAGCAAAGTTAGTTAAAGAGAATAATGTAATGCAAATACAATTGGAAAATAATAATTATAACTATTAATTAATAAACTACTTTTATGAAACTTTTCCAAAAGAAGATATTTGTTCTTTTAAATAAGATGGGGAAGATGGCGGTAGTATGATAAAACCAAAAATAACTATTCTCAATAAAACTCAATAACTCAATAAAATTCCTTTTTTTCCCTTGATGATATGACAGCAAAGTTAGTTAAAGAGAATAATCTAATGCAAATACAATTGGAAAATAATAATTATAACTATTAATTAATAAACTACTTTCATGAAATTTTTCCAAAAGAAGATATTTGTTCTTTTAAGTAGGATGTGGAAGATGGCAGTAGTATGGTAAAACCAAAAATAACTATTCTCAATAAAACTCAATAACTCAATAAAATTCCTTTTATTTTTTTTCCTTTTCTTTGAGGAAAAAAGAATCTGGCAGTAGTCAACAGTCATTTTTCATTTAAGGAGAATGTGGCCATTACTAAAATTTTACTGACCATTATAGATATTTCGATTTATTTCTATTGCCGCAGTTAATTTTCGATTCATAATGGGAAATATTTCAGCAAAGTTAGTTAAAGAGAATAATGTAATGCAAATACAATTGGAAAATAATAATTATAACTATTAATTAATAAACTACTTTTATGAAACTTTTCCAAAAGAAGATATTTGTTCTTTTAAATAAGATGGGGAAGATGGCGGTAGTATGATAAAACCAAAAATAACTATTCTCAATAAAACTCAATAACTCAATAAAATTCCTTTTTTTTCCTTGATGATATGACAGCAAAGTTAGTTAAAGAGAATAATCTAATGCAAATACAATTGGAAAATAATAATTATAACTATTAATTAATAAACTACTTTCATGAAATTTTTCCAAAAGAAGATATTTGTTCTTTTAAGTAGGATGTGGAAGATGGCAGTAGTATGGTAAAGCCAAAAATAACTATTCTCAATAAAACTCAATAACTCAATAAAATTCCTTTTATTTTTTTTCCTTTTCTTTGAGGAAAAAAGAATCTGGCAGTAGTCAACAGTCATTTTTCATTTAAGGAGAATGTGGCCATTACTAAAATTTTACTGACCATTATAGATATTTCGATTTATTTCTATTGCCGCAGTTAATTTTCGATTCATAATGGGAAATATTTCAGCAAAGTTAGTTAAAGAGAATAATGTAATGCAAATACAATTGGAAAATTTCTGCACATGATTAAGGGTAATAAGACAACAAATTTTTTATCAATGGACAATTGAAAATTGACTATCCATAACATTTGTTTCTTTACATAGATTTAAAAACCAGCATATAAATAAATCATTCTAAATGAAAGAATTTTTACAAATATAAAGATGCTTTTGACTTTTTTTTAAAAATAGATAACATTAATGAAAAACAAAATATCTTAAACTATATAAAGAAAGTAATTTTACTTCAATTTAGACTTAATTGATGCACATTGTATATAGTATATATTTTTAAACAGACAAAAATATTTATAAATAACAATTAAAAATAAGTAAATGTGGATATGAGAATAACTTATGTAAACAATTCTAGTACATATCATCATATATAACAAACAAACCAAATAAGAAAATATCTAAATAATTTAACAACAAAATACTAGCAATTAGTAATGGGGCAATAATTCAAAACATTTGAAGGAATTCTAATAAATTAGAACTATCTAATAAAACAAAACCAAACAATTGACTATTTAAATCCAATTTTTATATGTAAAAGACAGAGACACAAAATTTTAGAATTATTTTCACTATTCAAAATTTTCTTTCAATTGAATCATAGAATGTCTTTAAAAGAATTTCGAAACTAATTTTCTTACTTTTTTTTTATTTTAATACAGGATTAATATTTATTATTATTTTTTAAATCATCGAATACTACACTAGGCATGTTAAACTCGTTTTCATCCGAGGGCCAAATGCACCATTGTATACAAAGCGACGGGCCACATTATATAAAAAAAAAGCAAAATTTATTATACTAACGTCGCACAGAACGAAATTTGTTCATATAAAATGCAACACTGTTAAAAGAAGAAATAAATAATAAAACACAAAACATTCCAAAGCTGCCTAACCGAAAATTTTTAAAAACAATATTTATAAAGTAAAATACATCAATTTTAACTGTAAAATTAAAAACAGCAAAGATGTCGTACAAAAGCGTGCTGCCAAAAAAAGGTAAAAATACGTTTAGATAAAGATAAAATGATTTTTAAACACATATATACCTGGCGTTTAAAAATTTATATCGCAATCAAAATGAAAAAAAAAAAAAAAAAAAAAAAAGTGCAATACACTGATCTTTGCTTTTTTTTTTTTTTTTTTTTTTTTTTTTTATTACTCCTCTTTATAAAACCAGTCTTTGCAGGAACACTATTATTTGCAATATACGCTTACTTCTTTACGAAAATTATTATTAAGTCAAATTTTTCAGAATTGAGTTAAAAATATCATCTTGGTTATTTTGATCAAAGAATAGGAATAATTTACAGAAGCTCTTCACTTATTTTTAAGTACACATGCTGTCTGAAAATAAATAAATAAATAAATAAATAAATAAACAACGGACGAATTAGTGGAATTTCATGCACCTGTATTTTCATGAATTACAATATAATAGGTAACAAATACTTAAATAATAGATTTTCTTTACTGTTGAAATTTCTGGCTGCATCATGAATCTTGAAAGCAATGATGCATATGCATTTCAGTTTATATTATTTTCACATTTCTTTATCTGCTCAGAACATCATTTCTTCTACTTTGCAGTGAAGAGAAAGACAAATATTTTATATTTTTCTTTTCTTCATAAAAATATGACGATAATTTATGTCCCTTTTAAAACTACATTTAGATATATATATACGTACAATTTTAACTATTGTAAATTATTAGCGCTGTAGTTTAACAGTTTTTCGATACACTTTTTAGAACCTAATATATACTGCACAATGCGATTTAAACTAAAGGGAGCGGCAAATTAAAGTATTAGTTTCACGCACTTTGTAGTTTTCCAATTGTTTATTTTTGCATCCATAATCTCTTGGAGCTGAAACATTAAAATTAGTTTGATCTGACGATATATACCAGGGTTGGCGAACCTTTTTATTGCCGCTTGCCAAATTCGGTCAAAAAATATTTTACGTGACTATGACGAGCCAACTAAAAAACAAATTTAATAGGTGGAAAAATAATGGTTTAAAATTACTTAAAATTCTCTATTAAGATTTAAAAATAGAGAATTGGGGAACGTATGAGGAACGTACATGTAGGTATTACACTGTAATAATTATGGAAACAAATACATTTTTGAAAATAATTAAAAAAAATTACTGCGATGTAATTTGATTTCTATTGCTGCATCTTAATATCAAGTTAATTTTAATGCAAACTGAACAGGATTTATCTGACAAGTGCTTTCAGTTTCAGTTTTGATATTATTCATTTGTGAAAACAATGACTCGAAAGAATAGATAGACAGAAAAACTTAAAATAGCAAACGCCAGTTTCTTTGAAAAGCTCTGAAATACTACATTCTAAGTTGCTACAACTTTACCATCGGAATTTAGTAATGTCTCATAACCAATTCTTATCGATAGTTTTCAAATATCGTATTTGTTCGAATAATTTTTGAGACCATAATTAATTAGATTGGAATATAACATGCCGCGATTTGATTTTTTCAATTTACATTTAATCGAATTTAGAAAAGATCAGTCACGATTTTGTGTAATCTCTCTTTATCTTGAATTAGAGCCATAGCAGTGCCGTGCCAAAAATATTCTTTCGCGTGCCAAAAGTGGCACGCGTGCCATAGGTTCGCCGACCCTGATATATACATATACTATACTTTTTTATATTTGCCATACATAACGCAACGCAAAGGCAATGTTCCCAGAATGCGGAAACTTTCATTCAAAATAGCTACCAATTGTTTTACTAATAATCTGTTCTTTATTTTATTACGAAAAGCTTGTCAATTAATAAAGTGGAGATAACCATTCTGAAATAGTAATAGATATTTTGAATAAAAAATTCTCCAACTTGGCTATAAGATAAGTAAAGTAGTAAATTTAAAATACAAGCAGTTAAGCTGTCTTTGAAGATAAGTAAAGTAAAGTAAAGTTAGTGAGATTCTTGTGTATCAGAGACATTTTATCTATCTACTAATAAAGTCAGCATTAATATCAATTTCATTATTAATAATAATTCTTGTATTGCCCTACCCGTTAGGTATGGGACTCACTGGGATGAGAACAATTAATCTAACAGATGTTTATTTCAATATTTTCAAATCCATTTTCTTTTCTCTTAGTTAAATAATTAAGTAAAAGTGTTTACCTCAGTCTACATTCTGATTTCAAAGGATCGACAAATTAGGGAATATGTCGTTGTTTTTATCAAAGACGGGGGCATATAACGACGTAGATGCAATTCACTTCAATTTATTACAAGATATTTCGCCACAGGCGAACGAAAAAACATGTTCTCTTTCAGCGATCATTTCATTTCTGACGTTTAATCTCCCAGAATTGGATTATTTATATTGTGCAATCCATGTTTAAGGATTTTTCGTCCATGTGTAATAAATAATTATCTGGTATAACATCATTCTGATGCGAGGGGGGGGGGGGGGGGGAGAGAAATTCATTTTAAGATTTTCTTTTTGTTTTCAAGTAATGATTAAGTTGACGTGATTTATTGAAAAAGTATTCATTATTCAGACGGATAAAACAGATATAAACAAAATTGCATACTTAAACATGATGTTCGCTAAATTTCATTTTCTGTGGACTCTTTCTTCATATTTTAACACTTTGATGTCTGAGCAATTTCCAGCGCATATCTCCCTCTGGACTGAGGGTATTTAGCACTTTTCATGATTTTTTAAAAAATACTAAGAAGGTATGTATTTTAATAAATTTGTTTTAATATAAACTTCAAACTGTCCATATTCACAATGAAGGAACTATTTATATGTACTAAAAATTAATATTTAATGTCAAATTATTGAAAAAAGCATGTTTTATATACATTTTTAAAGTCCCGCATAAGAAAACATAATTTTTTAACATAAAATTTTATATAGGCTTGAATAAAAACTGAACCAAATGCTGTACAAATATCTGAAAATACGTTTTATTTGTATATAAACGTCATGTAGTAAAATTTGCTTTTGTGTATAGTACATTTCAAAGCACGGATTTGCACAAAAAACAACACCGCAATGTTCACAATAAGTTCGCGTTAAGCTCTGATTCTTTATATTTTCATATGCTTACTTCTGTTTAATGCTGCAATCTACATTTTTTTTTTTTAAATAAAAGGGTCATAGATAATATTTGAAAAGACCGCGAACGTATATAGTCAGTACTTTTAAAGCTGAGTTTTATAGAGAGTTAAAAGTTGACCGCGATATACTCTCGGGCTTAGTTCCGCTTCACCGAAAACTGCAACTCGAGTGAGTCGGGCTCAGACTTCAAAGTGTTAACAAAATAAATACAGCAGAGAATCGTAGTGAGTCATAATGTGGAAAATTCGTCTTCAGTAAAACCTATAAAAATCTCTATTTATAACTAAAGTATGCCTTAAAAGGAAACATTTCATAATTCAAGCGAAAACAATGTCATACAAAACCTGCGAAGATGGTAAATTGTCTAAAACGAAATATTTTCTTGGTGACTTGAGATTAGAACTTTGCAGGTTATAATACTGTACCATGTAAATCGATATTTATTATTCACAGTGTTAAGTTCAAGGAGGAAAAAACTCTTTAACGTGAAAAATAAAAGCAGAAAAATCGATTTTAGTAGAAAACTGTTTAAATCGACTTCTTTGCCCTACGTTAAAAATTTCTGATTGCACATGCACAAACTAGGTGACAACTGGTCAAGTATGACACGATTTCAGTTAAAGTTAGTTGTTGGTAAAAAAAAAATGGCTTGGTGATAATAACTGCTGAAATGGCTTAGTGTAATGGTTCAATTACGTAAGTTTGTACAGCAAAGTATTGTTATATTTTGATTGCATCTAATTGCAATGAAACGTAATTTTTATTTTTTATTTTTGGTTAGATGTAATGTTAATACAATGTTAGTCATAATTTTTTAGGTACTTTCATTTCACTAACCATAGGAATGAAAAATTGTTGAAAAACATTTCAACACAAACACTTAATGAAAACAAAAAATGCGTGTTTTATTATTATTAATATTAATATTAATACTATTATTATTATTATTGACCAGGGCAAGAGTGGCTAGGTTAACGGAGAGAAAATGCGCTGTGTTCTCTTTTAAACGTAGTCATTTTCAGTGGCAAAAAGTGGGTAATTCGTGTCAAAAAGTGGGTAATTTGTGTCTCTTGGGGTTATATGCTACATTTTACCCTTTATCTAATTTTCTATTGCATAAAAGGTTTTCTGTAATGCCTTTCTACAATTTAAAAAAGAATTTTCAAGAAAATAACAGTAAAATTTACTTATTCTAAATATTCAAATTGTCACTAGTGTCCCTTGACCCCCCCCCCCCTTCATGCACTGATCTTCTGGAACAAATTTAAGTGTAATGATAAACTATTTTTAGAAATTTTGCTATATAAAATAAAATATTACATTCTAAACAGTGTTGATTTCAGGGGGTGACCCGGGGGGGGCATTCCCCCCCACGGAGCAATGAGATGTCCCCCCCGGAAGATTTGAGATTTTGTGTTTTGAATGGTCAAAAAGTGCAATTTCCCCTCCGGAACTCCATAATGTCCCCCCTGGAGCCACAGAAATCCCTCCCGGAGAAAAGTGTCTGAATTCAACACTGATTCTAAAGTATAAAATAAAGAATTTTTATTGTAAATTATAAATGGTTATATATTTATTCCGGCCAAAGAAATGTTGTCCTTTAGTTTTTATGTCACTACTGTTCCCCTGTATAAAACTGCTCATGTGATCATCAAGAGGTCAGATAAAATTTGGAGGACAGTTACATTTAGTAGAAACAGAAATCTGAATTGCTGGGAAAGTCAGATGGTTTAATTATCTGAACTTTAAGCAGTTACAAGCTTCAAAATAGATAGAAAGATAAGTATACGTTTATTACCTGTCATTACTGCCCCGTACTTAAATTTTCTTTATTATTATTTTTACTTATTTACGATTTTGTCATGATGTAACATACTTTTGCTTAGTTCAAAATATCATATTGCAGTCTTACTAAACTTCACTTACTATGAGCACAGAAGCAGTTTTCTTAATTTTGTTATTACTGTTGGCTATCACTCCAGTCCCCTTTTCAATAAAATTGCTTCAGCTCACTACCCTGTCCTGTTGAAATTTTACTCAAGCTTTGATTTAAAACATTACACCAGAATTTTTATTTAAAACTATTCAACATATTTATTGAACTTAATTCTATGTTACTTTTATTTAAATAACTTTATGAAAAAATTTCTGGCTCGAATCGAATGCAATAAATTATAAAAACCGATCGATTAGAGGTAAGTAAGTTAAAGAAAAAACTGTTTAAAGTTTATCCCGGAATATTGTATAATACTCACTACCTTATGCCTTACCTATTTCTTTAAAAAAATCGTTTGAAATTTAACTTTTATTTCTCACGAAATCACAGAGTGAAATTACCCACTTATTGGAGAATCGCCCATACAGGGCTGTGCGAAGAAAAAACAGCGCCCGGGGCGAAATTTCAATTTGCCCCCCTTCCCCCCTAAAGTGTTTTTTCTTTGTGACAGGTGCCACAAAATTGATAAAGTGCAGAAACAAAAATAAAGTCTATTGAGTAAATATTTTGCGTTTATTTTGGAACTTTGAAATGTGTAATTTTATAATAATTCAAAAATTCCAAGCAACTAAATAACATAAGAGAAAATTGCAGTTAATTGTTAGAGAGATTGGTGATGATTTGGACAGATTTTCTCAACCTTTCTCTCTTTTTTCAATTCCTACTATTAGCTCACACTCTCCCTATATTTATTTATATATTTATCTTGTTCAAATTTTCAATCGTTAATAAAATACTCATTATTCATCCTGTCAAGTTGAAATAAAATTTTTTAAACTTGTACTGGATGACAATTGATGTTAATACAGTTTTTTCAAATATTAATTAATTAATTAAATTTTAATTAATTAATTTTAATTTTGCATGGGAAACAAAATGGCGGCCATTGGTTATTGAAGATCAATGAAAGTATTTTCAATAAGGGGTTACCATAGGGGGGACCCTGTTCTGTCGCCAAATACCGCCAAGTTTGTCGCCAATTTGGCGATATATCGACAAATTTGGTGGCCAAAATGAGTCGCCAAAAGGGACGCCAACTTGGCGATATCTCTAATATTTCGCCAAATTCCCATAGGGTTCCATTGTAAACCTACTTGCTTATAGAAAATCAACAAATTGAGATATTTTAATACAACAAAAACTAATATTAGCTTAATATTAATTTTTTCTTTGATGGCCTAAGTAGGAATTGACTTTAAAGACAAAATTTTTATATTACTTGTTTCTAGACATTTTCAACTGTTATTAGTATTTCAGTTTGGGAAAATTGGCAAGGTAAAAATTGCTAACAACCAGATTAGAAACAAGTGGTCCCGAGAGAGAAAAAAAAAATCCTCCAAAAATGATCGATAGCAAAAAAAAAAAAAGACGTCGGTAGAATAAATTTGGCGCCCCCTCAATTTTCGCGCGCAGGGCGACTGCCCCCTTCGCCGCCCCCCTTTTCACACGGGGCTGCGCCCATATATGTACAGTTATAGCCCTATAAGAGCTTTTTTTATTATCTTTCCCCAAACATCACCTTGACACAAGTGATTCTTGGGTCATCTTCGGCGTGGTTTCGAATTCCGGTAAGCCTCATGTGGGTCGAGGGCGTACATCAAACTTCGAATCGTGTCTCCCACAAACAAACGCGCGCACCCAGATTCTGCAATTGAAAACCTTTATTATCGCTCTTCCATCAGGAAGGAGATCAGACAATGATCTCAAGGGAATACAAAAGAAGGAAAAACAAAAAAGAAATTCTTTTTGAGGCGAAGGGATGTCACGAAATCGAAAGTGGACATTCCTGCTGTCCACCTGTTGCGTCATCCTCATGCCCAAATCTGGAAACCGAAGGTAATCTTGCGAAACAGTGGCTAAATGCATATTAGTTGGAAAAAAAGCCGCTCTCGATACTCTACTAAAATTTAAAATATTGTTACAGAAGAAGACATGAAATGGAAAACTAGAGGAATTCGGGTCATGTGATCGAGGTCTTGTCCTCTCTTCGCAAATTTATGATTCAGAGCATTTGTTAAATGATTTCGAAAACTGAAAACACTACTTGTTAAATTGTTTCTTTTTTCACTGAAAGATTTTACGTTTAGAAAATTTGATTTAGTATGAATTATAATGAAATCAGGGTCGTGGACAGGTCGAGAATAAAATGGAACAGTTCAGGGACCGCGTTAACCTTTCGCCACCTTACCAAAAGCAAATAAATCTGAAAATTGGCGGTAAAAATTTAATTTTGGCGAAATATATGACGAACGATTATTTTAACGACGATTGTTTTTAAAATAGGCACAAATGCCGCCAACTTTTTACCCGACTGCCAAGAAGGGTTATGTGTTTCACGCGTATCTGGGTATGTGGATTTCTTTATACCCTCGAAACATCCCAACGGCTGGATGGATTTTAATGAATGAGGTCTCTATCGTCTTATTCGTCCAATGGTTATAGGCTAGATTATGTTTTTATAAATTCAAAATGGCGGCCGTATAATACAAAATGGCGGTAGGGACGAAAAATTATTTTACGCACCCTATTGAGTGGCATATCATTGGATAGGTCTTTTAAAATGAAGACGATGTTTCATTGACTATTTTACAGTCAGACGCACCGTTTAAACATTACACAACCTGAAAGTTGTGAAGGTAGGATCTCTAGCTTTACTGCAACTCTAACCTTCATAGACATCTATAGGACTCATCAAAACAGTGTTTATAGATAGGAACTAACAATTAAACACAACTTAAAAGCCATCAATATAAGTAAATAAAAAACATAGGTAAATAATATAAAAAATAGTTTCACATTGATTAGAAATAATTAATTAGTTCGCTTTTTACGCAGTCGGGTTTTTTGATTTTTTAAATTTCATTTTTACTTGTTATTTTTTTAATATTTCAAATAAAATTGAACCGAAAGTAAATTTCGATGATAAAATAAATTATTTTTTACTCATTATTGCAAAATTAAATTTTTATGTACCAAAAATAAAAGAAATTAACATCATTAAATAAAAATTCAATGCAGTTTTTGGCTAACATTTGAAAATTCGCTATGATTTTCAAATTTGGCTAATGTGTTGGCGAATAGTCTAAATGTTTTAGCGCGGTCCCTACGAGTTATAGCAACACTTGATCTTAAACGGGCGCCCTCTAGGGCCACCTTAGGAAGTATTATATAGGGGAGCTGGGGGTTGAATGGGACATTCTCAATATTTCAGGCAATAAACATTTATTTTAAATTGCATCTTATCCCCATATAAGGCTGTACCACAGTGTGCTTCAGAACTAAAAGTTGGACCACATTGCTGATTTCATTTTCCTTCAAAGTTGCATTTCCTGAAATCTCTGCTTAAAAGTAAGTTTTTATAACATTTGAAGATGTGAAATATCTTATACAATATAAAAAATTAAGCTATGTTGTAGTTATTTATTTTAAGTTTCAATATCAATAATTAAATCCCTACGCCATACTACCCCCTAATCCGTACGTTTATCCTACGCCATAATGTCATGTGTCCTATTTGTGCAAATTTTGTCTAGTTTCTGAATTTCGTAATGCTTTTCCCCTAAAACAATAAGAAATTTAAGTTAAAAACAACTATTTTGGGGGGGTTTCGGGGGGGATTTTGGGGGTAAGTTAAAAATTCGGATTCAGCGACCCAAAAAACTTAAAGTAAACCTTATAGAGAAAGTTCGAAGGGGAGATGGGAGGGCGAATGTAAACGTGTGAGTGGTTAAGTGGAATTGCGCAACTTAGTCCACGCAGCACTGCGGCGCATGTTCCGAGGCAGATCCCCCTTCCCCCCGTTTATCCTACGCCATAATGTCATGTATCCTATTTGTTGCAAATTTTGTCTAGTTTCTGAATTTCGTAACGCTTTTCCCCTAAAACAATAAGAAATTTAATTTAAAAACAACTATTTTGGGGGGTTTTCGGGGGGGGGGGATTTTTGGGGTAAGTTAAAAATTCGGATTCAGCGACCCAAAAAACTTAAAGTAAGCCTTATAGAGAAAGTTCGAAGGGGAGATGGGAGGGCGAATGTAAACGTGTGAGTGGTTAAGTGGAATTCCGCAACTTCGTCCACGCAGCACTGCGGCGCATGTTCCGAGGCAGATCCCCCTTCCCCTTCATCCTAAGTCATAATGTCATGCATCTAATTTGTTACAAATTTTGTCTACTTTCTGAATTTCTAGATACTTTTTCCCTAAAACAATAAAAAAATGGATTTTTTTTAATAAAAACCTTTTTTGGGGGCTTTTTACCAAAAAAAAATTTTTTTTTTTTTTTTTTGGGGGGGGGGGGGGTTGCCGGGGGAAATTTTGGTGGGAAGTTACAAATTCGGATTCAGCGACCCAAAAAACATAAAGGAAGCCGATTTCCAGAACTACCATTAATTTTGCTAGGTAAAATTCCCTATTGCCTGGACTAGCCGTGATAATTTATTTTATTTGCTAAACGCGGCTGGTTGTTACGGTTTTCTTTCCCTTTTCTTTTATACTTTTTTATCTCACGAGAGTGGGTTAAAATTTGGTGAGGTACCATTTTCGCAACTGAAAGGGAAGAAAATATGGGGAATCTTAGGGAAAATCTTTAAGATACTGATAACAAACTTTGAGAGGCACCCATTTTGATGCTATAGAGTAGAACTCTTTCCTGCTCCTTGAGATCGGTTATCGGTTTATCTGTTGCAGAGCGTGGAGCATTTTACAACACAACTAATTGGTATCTGAGATCAGTTTACGATAAGGATCTGAGGGGAGTGAAGGGGAAGGGATAGGCAGGGGAACAATAGGGAGTGAAGTGGGGTTGAAATATAGCGATTAATGCTTATAATGTTTTTAATCTTTTACAAATTTAGGGTTTTTCTAACAGTTTTTCTATTTAGACGTTTTGAATTAAACTTGTCGGGTGAGAGAAAGGTTTGTTTCTTTTGTTTTAATAAAGTGTCAAAAAGTTTTAGCTGTGAATAAATATATTTAATATAAAGGACTTTGCTAAAATTGTGTAAACAAGACAACTGGATATAACAATATAAGCTCAATTCCTTTTAAAAATTGGAATAAATAAATGAAAAAAGTAATAACACATCTTAGAATGCATGTTAAAAATGTACCAATCTAAACGTTAAATTGTGTTATTTTACAGGGGCGCGCCAATCCAGTGTTATAATGTGTGCAGCGAACACAGGGTCTGAAGAGGTCGGAAATTCCGCGCCCGGGTCGGTCTCGACTCATTGAAAAAAGTTCAGCCCAGCCCAATATAAAAGTTAAAAGTCGGGACGAACTTTTAACTTTTATAAGCCTAGTCCGGTTTAAAAGGTTTTTTTAAAACCCGGCCCAGTATAAAAGTTAAAGACTCGACCAGAGCCGAACCCGACAAATACAAAAAAATATTAATGGCACGGACTGATAAAAAAAGCTAAAAGTTCGGTAAGTCAATTACTTTGTGCGAGTTTTAAATATATAAGCTTTTATTTTCCTCTTTTTACAAAGTTCAAACGCACAAATATGTTTGAGCGTTTCAACGTTGTAAAAAAAAAAAAAAAAAAAAAAAAAAAAAAAAAAAAAAAAAAAAAAATGTAGCTTACATCTAAAACTTCGACCCAAATCCTGTCCGGCAGGAAAAACGTTAAATCTCGGCCCGAACCCGGCCCGACTGAATTTCTACAACAAATCTGGATTTTTCCGTCGATAGGGTTAAAAATTGTTTCGTACGAGACTTTCACAACAAAAATATTTATTTTAGCTCGTTTAGTGTGGTTTAAAAAAATTAATTGATTTTTGCAAATTTTCCTTCAAAAATAGCATTTTTCCTTGAATAGATCATTTTTTCTTTCTAAAACCATTTAATAATATGTCAGTGAGATTTTATAAAATAAATTTTAAAAATGTTCAAAGAATATACATTCCTTAAACGTTAATACTTGAAAAATTATACAATATTATGTCCAAATGAAATGGTGCTGGTCATTTAAAAGATGAAAAAAATTATCCAAGATAAGAAATTAATTGTTTTTAATAGTTTTGGAGATTAAATAGTGGATTTCACTTATGATTTATTAATCTAAACTTTGTCAGTATGATTTCTGTATGGGAAATAAGCCAATATTAATTCATTTTCATAACCACCACTACATTTTGCTTCTTATTTTTTTTATACTCTTCAATTATATTTCTTAATACTAAGATATATTGATGTACTTATAAAGATTTAGATTTTGGCTTTAAAGGTGTTCCCAAATCCAAAAGGGCAACTTTCTGACATAAGTTTTAATTTATTTTTGTTCAGAAATGCATGAAACTAGCTGGTGTTGTTGTTCAGAAACTGCGTAATTGAGCTATTTTCCCCATTTTTTTTGTAAACGCAATAGATCTTTCAGAAAATAGTGTCAAAGTGGGCGTTTTGAACCTAATTTCCGCGCGAAGGAAGAAAGAGCACTCAAGAGCGGGCGAAAAACGTGTTTGTAACGTGATCAAAATTGCTTATAACTCAATAGGTAATTGATTGATCAAAAAATGGAAAAAAACGGGGCAGTTCTATTCCAAATCGCTTCCATGGCCAGGCTTTCTAATTTTATACCTTTCCGTTAAAAATTGAGTTTGTAAATGTGTCAAAACGTTTTGCGCTTGATGATCTTTAAAATGATGGGCAATCGGATTACTTCCATTGTTGCAGAGAAGCGAGTAAATAAAGTTTGTTTTTTTTCTATTGATTATATCCTTATTGATGTCATTGTCTCATTATAATTAAAAATAACTTAAATAGATTTTAACATAAAAGGACGTCATGCTTTACAAAAATCGCATTTACCTCATAAAACTGTTACATTTCAATATTTTTTCGTTTCTTTGATACTGATGAGATGATAAGCGAAATGTTTTATTGAAGTGAGAGAAATATGAGAGAAAATGTCGTCATATTTAAAAGAAAACTCACATTTTCTTTGACAAAAACTAAATATCTTTCTACAAATGCGTCTAAAAAGGCACAATTTTCTTCAATTTTTACTCGCCGGTACTGAGATTAGAACCTCAAGTCAGAAACGTGAATGTTCATATCCAAAGTTTTAGCTTATAAACGCGACTTAAAATTTGGAAAAATATTTAGCAATAAACTATTGCGCGTTAAAATATCACTAGCGGGTATGACCGAGCTAATCTCGGTCAAAATTAGCCTTGTGTTCAATTCGATATTTCATTCTCACTGTATAATTATTGCTTTTTAGAAAAAAATATTATGATCCTAAACCATCGGGGCCCACTAACCGAAATTTTTCAAACACACGACCTAACCAATGCTCTTCTGGAACCCGAAAACGATTGAATACAAAATTTAGTCAAAATCGCTAAAGTCATTTTATAGATAAAATTAGCTTGACCCACGGTAACCCAAAAAGGACCTAATAATCTAAATTTATCGAACATCTGACGTATCCCAATGGTCTTCTAGTCCTAGGAAACGGTGTAATAAAAATTTTTGTCAAAATCGTTTGAGCCATTTTTTAGATAAAATTAGCTAAACCTTGACCCGTTTGATCCAAAATGACCCACTAATCGCATTTTCTTGAACATGCGATCAAGCCCAATGGTATTCTCGCGCCCGAAAACGTTAAAATACAAAATTTCGTCAAAATCGTTAGAGCCGTTTTCTAGATAAACTTTGCTTGACCCATAGTGACACAAAATGGCTGGTTAATCGAATTTTCTTGAGCATGCGACCTAGACCAATGGTCTTCTCGAACCCGAAAACGATAGAAAACAAAATTTAATCAAAATCATTAAAGCTGTTTTCTAGATAAAATTAATCTGACCCACAGTGACCCCAAAATGACCCATTAATCGAATTTTCTCGAACATGTGACCTAACCCAATGATCTTCTCGTGCCCGGAAACAGTATAATACAAAATTTTATCAAAATCGTTTGAGCCTTTTTTCAAGATACAATTAGCTTGACCCACAGTGACCTAAAAATGACCCACTAATCGAATTTTCCAGAACATGCGACTTAGCTCAATCATATTCTCATGCTCAGAAACGATATAATACAAAATTTGCCATAATGTTTCGAGCAGTTCTTTTAGATGAACTTAGCTTGACCCACAGTGACCCAAACTGACCCACTAATTGAATTTTCTCGAATATGTGACACAACATTTCCCAGTGGTCTTCTCATGCCCAGAAACTGTATAATACAAAATTTTAACAAAATCGTTTGAGTCGTTTTTTAGATACAAATAGCATGGCCCACAGTGACCCAAAAATGACCCACTAATAGATTTTTCTCGAACTTGTGACTTAGCCCAATGGTCATCTCATGCCCGAAAACGGTATATTACAGAAATTTGTCAAAAGGTTTTGGGACATTTTTTAGATTCAATTAGCTTGACCCTGACCCATTGTGACCCAAAATGACCCACTAATCAAATTTTCTTGAACATGCGACCAAGCCCAATGGTATTCTCGCGCCCGAAAACGATAAAATATAAAATTTCGTCGAAATCGTTAGTGCCGTTTTCTAGATAAACTTTGCTTGACCCACAGTGACCAAAAAATGGCCCACTAATCAAATTTTCTGTAATATGTGACTTAACCCATTGGTCTTCTCGTAATCCAAAACGACAGAACACAAAATTTCGTCAAAATCGTTAGAGCTATTTTCTAGATAAACTTTGCTTGACCCACGGTGACGTCAAAATGACCCACTAATCGAATTTTCTCTGAAATGTGACTTAGCCCATTGGTCTTCTCGTAATCCAAAACTACAGAATACAAAATTTAGTCAAAATCGTTAGAGCCGTTTTTTAAATAAAATTGGCTTGACCCATAGTGATCCAAAAATGACCCACTAATTGAAGTTTCTCGAACATGTGACCTAGCCCACTAGTTTTCTCGTGCCGAAAAACGGTTGGATATAAAATTTGGTCAAAATCGATTGAGCCCTTTTTTAGGTATAATTAGCTTGAGCGTGACCCATTATGACAAAAATTGACCCACTAATCGAATTTTCTCGAACACGTGACCTAGCCCAATGGCCTTATCATGCCCGAAAATGGTAAAATAAAAAAATTCGTCAAAATCGTTAGAGCCGTTTTTAAGATAAAATTTACATACACACACACACACATACATACACACACAATTTTTGCTCGCATTATAGTATAAGATTGAAATGGTGGATACGGGTATGAGAGGTGCGTATGTAAATTTTGAGATGGTAAAAAAAAAAAGGACGTAAGGTTTAGATTTATCCAAAAAAAAAAAAAAAAAAAAAATTCTATGATTGTGTCAGAGTGAAAAATTTTGCTGATTTTTCATTCCATAATACATTGCACAAGAGCCGTAATTGATAATTTCACCATATTTACTTATCTTGATTATATTTTACTAATTACGTATACGAATAAAATTTAATTTTTCAATAATTTGGAACAGTTTAAATTTAAGGAAATATTATTTTGGTAACTTTAGATTAAAGTACTACATTTGTTTTAAGAGTCAGACTAACCAATGTTTGATGGATTTTTTATTGCAATCAATTTTGACGGTTTATTATTATTCAATGTAACTGTTCTTCTTTAACAATTTTCTGTCGTCTAAATTCGATGGGTTCCACCTCGTAAATATTTATTTTATTATTTATATACTATCTTACGTTCAAACTCAAATAAATGTTGAATCGCATGAAATTAATATTTTTCAGAGTACAGACTTAAACATCTATATAATCAAATTTATACAGAATATATCAAAAACTACATGGATTTTTCGATAATGTTACGTTCTAATGTTGTTACCAATTACTTACCTCTAAATACTATTACCTATTACTACAAAACCTTCATATAAGTCAGTTTGCAAAAGTATTTTTGTTAAATTATCTGCGAAGATTACTAGTCAAGAATAGGAGTTGAAAAATAGCTTAAAAGTTGAGCATTCTTAAATACAAGTAATACTCGTGACTGGCCAACAATGTCTTGATGTCTATGTATTACTTCTCACTGTGCCTTTCTTTTAAAGATATGTAAAAGCCAGATATGTAAGCAAACTATTTGCCAGACTAAATTTATCATGCATGTCTTTATGTCAAAACATTTCTCTTTTCGATTTTATAATTTTATCTAAGAGAGACATCTCTAAAAATTCTTAAAATTCAATTTATAAAACGCTAAATACTCTGTTTTGCTTATTTTCTTTCTTTCCTTTTTTTTCTTTCTCGTTTTTTAAACTTTTTATATATGAGTCATCATACCACTGTTTTTAAATTGTATTTTATTTCAAAATTATTTAAAGTTGTCAAGCTCAAGTAAATCCATTCATGTGAAACAGATTTTGCATTAGTTATATGTGACCATTATTAAAAAATCGTGTTTCAATGCAATTTTGATCATACATATTCACTCGAATTGTAATAATTGCATTTTATATCTAAAAAATGTAGTGTTAGTATTGACAAATAAGAACTCTAAGGTTGCGTATGACTAATGTCACAAGAGACATAAATTATTTCGCCGGGCTTTCTCTGTGAAAATTCTGTGTGGTCAGTCGTCACCTTTTTTTTTATTGCTCTTCAAAACTTTCAAATCAAAGTGCACAAAAGCAGCAAAAGCAATTCTCTTCCCAGAAGCGTTGATAAACATGTCAGGGACGCCCACTCCATTAACGGCGCATTCTCTTGTGATACAATAAAATAATTATTACTCAAACAAGCTCAAACAAATTTCGCATTCCGTCGTGTTGGCATATTGCAACTTTAAGTGGTGGCCACCATCCGCGTCCAAACAGCACTGATCTGGTAGACGGGAGGTGCTGGGTTCGATCCCAATCGCGCCCGTTTGCCTAATCGTTCGGAGTTTTCGTGGTTTTCTTCGAACCATGGATTTCCATGCGTTAATACGGGTTAGGTTCCCTTAGAAAGACCCCCACGAAGGGCACTCCCCCTCGGGCCTATATCCCTAGTGTAGATAATCGGCCGTCACAAAATCAACCAACCAACCAACCAAACAGCACTGAAATACTCTCTTTATACTTCGAAATGTTTCTGCTAATAGGACCTATGTCACTTATTAAACTACTGGGTACTTCTAGCACTTATCATAATGTTGTTACATTTTACGTTAAACAGATGTCTTTAAATATACGTCAGAATGCCACAATTGTTTACTGAAACTCGGTTTAAAATGGCACATTCTTTTTTTTTCTTTTTATAATAAGTAAATAATTAAGATTAAATAAGGACAATTTTAATCATGGTTTCATCATCAAAATTTGTTGTCATTTACTTTCGCTTTTCTTCTTTTGTCATTAATGATCAGGGTGACACTGTATATTGTAGAATGTGTACATGAATACTTATACAATCTGTGTGAGTTTGTGCATGTACGATAAGTATATGAAAAATAATACATCGCATAAAATTTAATCGGCAAATTATCTAAAAAAAAAAAAACGAAAATAGTCATTAAATTATGAAAAAATCTTCTCTTAATTTATGTAAAAAAAAAAAAAAAAAAAAAAAAAAAAATCCAAACTTAGAAATTTCTTGTACAGGCATCCAATTTTAATAGTATATCTGAATTTTTCAATACATTTTACCTTCGAATACAAAATAGAAAGTTAAACAGGAATTATGAAGGTTTAAGTTCGAAATTAGCAAAAGAAATTTCTTTTTAAAATCATTGCAAAATAGATCGCAGTGCGGTAATTTTTAAAGCAAACTAAAAATCTACTTGTTGGAATAAGATGTAATTTTCGATTCGCTAATTTGAAGCTCCTAAAAACAGATTCCTCTCAAAATATTCACTGGTTTGAATTTCTTTTTTATTGTTCTCGAAAATATTTTTTAAATGTGTATATTTCCGGAATTAATCTTCGAAAATATAATGAAATGTAACCTATGATTTTATTTATTTACTTATTTATTTTTTGTATCAGAGTTCCAAAAATCTAATCAATAGCCACGAAAAACGAGCATCAGGCAAACTGAAATAGCGAAGACAAAATGTATGGTACAGCTTGTGCTCTAGCACTGATGGGAAATATAGTTACTTTTGGTTAACAGGTTACATCGTTCCACACTTGTACAGGTAACAGGTTCCAACAACCTGTTATTTTTATAACATATAACTAATCGCTGTATATCCGGTCGACGGATGTTTTAATTAGAAGGCCTTTCAAAAAAATGTCTGAAGTAATTTTTTGACGTAATTATAAATGCTGCTTTATATTCAGATGAATCAGAATCAGTTTGTGGCTAAAAACTTAATTTTTGCAAGACAAAAACTTACCTAGTTATAATACTTTGAATTTCATGCATTTTTCGCGTTTTCTGACACTAAAAACATGTTTTTCCAGTTATGGTGATTAAAACATTGAAAATTCATAAAATTCCAAGTATAACTCAGTAAGTTTTGTCCATACAAGAATAAATTTTTGCTCTTTTCAAAACATAGCTTTTTGTTAAAACATAGAAAAACTTCTTGTAAATAAAACTTATAGGATGCAGGCATATGTATAAAATTTGTAATTCCTTACCTATTTAAAAAGAAATTGTTGTAATGTAAATCGATTTTTATGGGATGCAAAACAAAATTTGAAACATTTTTTAAACTGGTTATGCCTCTAAAGCTAACGGCTTAGAAATTACTTATTGGTAAACAATAAGAAACACGCACTGTGTAATATTAAACACAGTTTTAAAAACACGATTTCTAAGAAAAAATGCATATAGCTTAGATTATGAAACACTTTCCAACACATTCAGAATACTATAACAAAATTTCACCATTTACAAAGGTGGAAGATGGCGTCCTAATGAACAATTTGGAAAATGCAGAATGCATTTGAAAACACGATTTCTGCTATTACCATGAATAGTCGTTAAAATATACGATATTTTTGCAGCCCTGTATGTATATGATCTACAGATATGCATGCATACTACATAATATGGTAAATGTCAGTACAGTTAAACGCATAGCACAGTTAAAAATTTCCGCTCAGCAATTTCAGCTAATAGACGAATGTTGTTGAGAACTTTTGTTCGACCTTGTATAGGATCTAGAATTTATGCACACACATTTATACAGTAATATTTAAAAAATAGTTAAATTTCAAAATGAAAACGCACTTCCAGCAATTATTATGCGTAGGCTTCAATAGTTCAATTACTGCTCATTTTCTTCTGTATCGAAATACTTTTGTGTGTTCCTGTAAATAAACGATAAGTTCTATGCACACCATATTATATAGTAGAACCTTGCAGTACACCTCAGTGATGTATATCAATTGAAATGTGTTTTAAATACTGTAATATCATTAAAATACACGGCAAGCGATTTTCCCCCATATACCGTAATGTAACGGAATTCTTTATGGCCCTGTAAATGAACCAAAAATGCTACACACTTCCTTTCCAATACCGAACAAGCCATACTAAAGCCCAAGAATAACATATATCCATTTCATGGCAATAGGACAATATTTACACGAGTTAGCGCAAGGACAGACAGATGGACAAAGAAGCCGAATTCATAAACACTTTTCAACTACGGTGGAAAGTACTGAAAAAGAGAAATTTGATCCCCGACTTCATAGCAGCCATATCTGTCAACGCATATTCAAAGCTAATTTCACAAGAACTCAAAAATATTATTTATATACTTTTAATCAAATGAAATTCGTCCAAACAAATTTCTTTCGTACAAATATGTTTCTCAAATTAATTAAAATTAAGTTTTCTCACAAATTATAGGAGGCTATTTTCTTTCTTTTTTTTCAGCGAAATAAAATCACAGAAATTAAATGTTTTCCGTCTCATATTAAACGCAATGATAAAACAAAAATTTTAAAAATACTTGGCCAAAAAGCGAAATTTATAGTGCGAGAATCACCCCCCCCCCTCCCCCCCCCCGAAAAAACCCCTCCATGAGTACGTAGTGTAATAACCCTTTTAAATATTCAAAGAATCTGTCCATAAATATCTCTCATTCAAAATATCAACACAGATTAAGTCCTTTCCCATTACTTCCTCATAATAATTACTCGTTGTGCAAAACACTCATTCATCCCACTGAGACAAAATTATCCTTTAGCGTATTTTTTTTTTACCTAAAACACTTTGATAACAAATGTTTCAAAATAAGCAAATGTTGTATTGACCGCAGAAAATTTTAAGAGATAAATAACTGCAAATATGTTCTATTGTCTCTGTTTATTCAGATGCTTACTAAACGATAATGGATCATTTTATACGTTAAGAACTAGATTTACTGATGGCGTAATGAAAAATTTTCCGAATGAATTGAGGAATTATTTGCGGTTAGTTTTCCATTGCTGTTTTCAATTGAAATCAATCTAAGTACTAATTACACGTTTTAAACGCGGTAATCAATTAAAAAATTATAAATTTCTGCATTTTATTTGGATGCAGTGAAATAGTGTTTCGTAATTTTTGAAATGGACTTTCTATCCAAAATCGAGTATTAAAAATTTTTAAGGCATAAATTTATAAATAAATGAATTTTACTTAAACGTTTCAAAAAGGTACTTTTTATAAATTTAATGATTCTAAACTCAAGTTTTGCTGTTTTTTTTTTTTTTTTTTTTTTTTTTTTTTTTTGGGGGGGGGGGGGGGAGGGTAAAAATCGATGCTTTTAAATTATGTAAAATTGTTCAATTTTAGTATGGAATATTGAACAGGGGTGTTGTTGTGCTTTCTTAAAAAAAAAAAAAAACCTGAATTTTTGCAACTTCATTTTCGAAGAAATTCATTATAATTCCTATTCCTCATTTCTGATGTGTAACTGAGCTATATATTTGGCAATATAATTCACAGGTATATAATTTTTTTAATTTACTCATTGAAAATTAGAAGCAAAACAAGAAAAAAAAGCACGAAAGTGTATTTTTAGTTGGAAAAAGACTGGTTAGGTCAAAAGTTAGACAAAACTTTGCTGGGTTTTAGAAAGTCAAACTTAGCTTTTTGTTAAGGAAATGCTAATGTAAGCATTTAATATATATATTAATATATATACGATTTATGCGTACAAAACATGTCAAGCATGAGCTTTTTTTCTTACCAATTTTCAATTGTTTTTCTGTCCTACTATTTGATTCAGTGTTTCGCTTATGCTCTGCTTTGCACAGTCAGAATCGGAGAAAGTGATGGTGGTGACCTAGCACCAGGCACCAAGCCGGAAAAGCGTTTAATTAGTGGTGCAAGTTGTTACTATTCATGTATTGGGGATTGATGAAATGTAAAATAATTTTTTAGCACCACACATCTAACAGAATCACCTATAACTAGAGAATGAAAATGCGCACGTCTCAAAAGAAACGATTGAAGACGTTTTTAGTGAATGTTGTTCTATTTTAGAGACACGAAATTGAATTCTTGAATAAGGCAAATGAATGAAGACGCTGCCATTTAAAACCACATGTTATTTAATTAACATGGTCTTTTCGGTAACATATTAATGGAATATTAGGTTCCAACATAGTAACAGTGTTTTTTTATCCTAATACGTTAAATAATACCCACCCCTATCTAGCACTTGGAGCCAATATTGATAGGCTAATCAATAGTGACAGCTATCAGTCATCAATAACCAATGTACTGGCGATCAGTATGAAACTATAAACACCTTTCTGTAACTGGTGTTAGATTTTCTTGTTTCGTCAATGAACTGTGCCTAAATCTGAAAAGAATGTTTTCGCAGTGGCGAAGCCAGAATTTGGCTCTACACTGTTTAAAAAAAAAAAAAAAAAAAAAAAAAAAAAGCCTCCGAAACGTTACTTTTACCATTGGGGCAACAATGTGACCCAACTGTTCTGTTATGTTTCAGCATATTTCGGTCAGATATTCGCAAATGTTTCCGCATATTTCAGTAGAATATTAAGAAACGTTTCTGCGTGTTTCGAAAAAGTTACTAGATATTTCGGAAATGTTAGTATATATTTTGAATATGTTTGTGTATGTTTCGTAAAAGTTTCTGCGCATTTCGAAAAACTTTTTGAATATGTCATTTTTTTTAAAGAACTAGGGGGCTCTGTCCCTACGAGCTACGCTCGTCAACCCCACTTTAGACACCACAGACTCTAACAGCACGCTAATTTGATTGGCTTTAAAAAGATTTCGGAAGACTGAATTATAATTTGAATCTGACAATTATAATCTGACGTAATTTTCACCAAACTTTTCTTTCTCTTTTTAATATTCACGTAAAAATACTTTTGTTAGAAATGAAATATTATGATCATCTTAAAATACCAAATAAATGCGCAATTTTTAGATTTAAACTATTTTGCAATATTATTTTTTGTTCATTTTACGTAATAAGTGTAATGTGACGTAAATGTGACGTAAATTCTCCTATTTAAGACTTCTAACGCATGTTAATGAATTTATTATTTTGCGATATTCTTTCTCTTTTACAAATTTTATGACGTAATTTTCAATGAGTTCCTGCTTTTTATATTTTCTGTTTATAATAGTCACGTGTAAAATAAATTTATAATTTGAAGCAAACATTATTGTTTGCGCTGTTTATACAGTTGGCAACAGTTTAAATTAATACAATTTTCTAAAATACGTAAAAAATATCTCTCGAAATGCTGAAAATTTGAATTTAAAGTGGAAATAACCTCAAAAATTGAGTCAAATTAAAAAACTAAATGCAGTCTGCACACCGGGAAAATCTGGCCCATAAAATGATCTAAAAATGCTTAAATTCCTATGTACAGTTTTTGCTCCTATAAAACTTTTTTAATGGAACGATTTTGTCCAACTTTGGCATTAAATATCTCTTAAAATAATTCTCCGATTTGAAAACTGTCTGCATCAGCGTGTTTATCAAATATTTCTCTATAATACTACCGATTTTCATGTTTTTGTATGCAACAGTTTTTTTTTAATATTAACGAAGAAAGGCCATGCTTAAGCATTCAAATTGGATGCCGATCTGCCGGGAATATCTACGCAGATTTTCATTGGTCCATTTCCAAATCAAAACTTTTTTTTATATATAGAAAGATATAATTGACTTTTTAAAAAGAATTATATTCAATTGAATGCTATTGCGTAATAATTTTAGAATTATTGTTAATAGTTTGTTGCACAATACAAAATTAAACAACTCAGTCGAAATGTTTACTCTTGTTCATGAATCTATGATAGATATTAGATATTTGATTAATGAATAATAATATAGTTCTAGTATTAGCAAAGTACAAATAGCACGTTTTTATCATCTTTTAGTTTTGAACTTATGTTCCGATTCACAACTTTTGTAATGATGAAATGCATCGTTTACATGACCGAAGAATTTCATAATTTCACTTTTACTGTTACGTTTTATTCTCGTTGTTTATGAATCACATATTTGTAAAAAGATAGTATTAAAAATTCGATTTGTACATTTATAAATAATTCTTTTTTAAAATGCGGTCTCGTGAGCTCCATCCTGTAAATACACTGGCCTCCAAAAGTTAAGGTACAGGGACTGGATGCTTTCGATTGCACACGTTTTGTCGAATCATGGGCGTACCCAAGGGGGGGGGGGGCTGATGGGGTTACAGCCCCCACCCCCCGAAATTTTCGAAAGTGATGTGAAAAAGTGCTGCTTTTTCGTCTTTCTTTTTTGGAAAAAAATTAAAATTTTTTCAATGATACAGCAGACTAGCCATTCTCATTAGTCCCATATTAGTCCACATTGACAACAAAGAAGAGAAAGGGGTCAGACGAGGTTACAGCCCCCCCCCCCCCTCTCATTCCGAAATAGTCGAAAAATTAAATGAAAGAGTAATTTTTCCTTACTTTTTTAAGATAAATCTGCAATTTTTTCTTCTGTCATATAGCAAAATAGGCATTCTCGTTAACACCATATGAGTCCACATTGGCATCACAGCATACCCAAAGATGGGGAGGGGGCTGACGGAATTTCAGCCCCTACTCTCGAAATGGTCGAAAATGAAATGATAAAATAGTGCTGAATTTTTTCTCCCTGTTTAAGATAAATTTGCATTTTTCCCCTATCGTTCAACAGACTATGCGCTTCCTTCGCTTTAGTTCCATAGTAGTCCATATTGACACCAAAGAAGAGAAAGGGGGCTGACGGGGTTACATACCCCCCCCCCCCCAAACCAGAAATAGTCGAAAATTTAAATGAAAAAAGTGTTTTTTCCCTATTTTTTAAAGATAAATCAGTAATTTTTTCTTCTGTCATACAGCAAAATAGCCATTCTCGTTAACTCCATATTAGTCCACACCGACATCACAGCATACCCAATGATGGGGAGGAGGCTGTTGCAATTACAGCCCCCTTCCTCTCGAAATAGTAGAAAATGAAATGAAAAAATAGGCTGAATTTTTTCTCCCTGTTTAAGATAAATTTGCATTTTCTTCCCTATCATTCAACAGACTAGTCGCTTCCTTCGCTGTAGTTCTATATTAGTGTACAGTGACACCACGTTATACCCAAAAAGGTAGAAGGGGGCTAATGGGGTTACATCCCTCTCCCCAAAAAGTCGAACATGAAATGAAAAAGTGCTGATATTTTTCTTTTTGTTTGAGATAAATTTGTATTTCCCCCCTATCATTCAACAGACTAGCCGCTCTCTTCTCTTTAGTTCCATACTAGTACACAGTGGCACCACATTATACCCAAAGAGGTGAAAAGGCCTAATGGTGTGCCCCCTTCCTAAATAGTCGAAAATCAAATGAAAAAAAAGGCTGATTTTTTCTTCTTCTTTGAGATAAATTTGTAATTTTTCTTCTGCCATACAGCGAAATAGGCATTCTTGTTAAATCCATATTAGTCCACATTGGCATCACAGCATACCGAAAGAAGGTGAGGCGGCTGATGGACTTACAGACCCCTCCTACCGAAATAGTAAAAAAAAAAATATTGCTTTTTTCTTTCTGTTTGAGATAAATTTGCATTTTTTTCCCTCCTATCATTCAACAGACTAGCCACACTATTCTGTTTAGTTCCATATTAGTGCACAGTGACACCACATTATACCCAAAGAAGTAGAAAGGGGGTGATGGGGTTACAGACCTCTCCCAAAATAGTTGAAAATGAAATGAAAAAAGTGCTGATTTTTTTTTCTTTTTGTTTGAGATAAATTTGTAATGCGATTGTTTTCTGCAATACAACGAACTAGACTTTCTGGCTAGTCTCATATCAGCGCGCAGTTACGCCACAGTATACCCAATGAGGGGAAGGGGGCTGATGGGGTTATAGGGCCTCCTTTCGAAGTAGTCAAAAATGAAAAAAAACTAATGTTTTTTTTTCTTTCTTTTGAGATAAAATTAATTTTTTTTTGTGACGCAGCTATTCTGGTTAGTCCCATATACTAGTGCACAGTGAAGCCCCAGCATACACCCAAAGAAGTCGATGGCGATGGGGGTTATGAGGTTACAGCCCCATTCCACCTCCGAAGAGATCGCAGTAAAATGAAAAAAGGGTTGATATTCCTTTTTTTTTCAGATAAATTTGTTTTATTTTCTGGCATGCCTAGAATTTGTTTTTCTTGTTAATCCAAAATCCTCCTCAGTCCTGCGACCAAATTCACTTGAAACCACAAAATCAATTTTCAAATGACTGAAAAATAGATAAATATTATTGGATAAATGAAAACGTATATGGTCAGTTCAAGACACCTACAAGTAAATTCGACAAATCTAAAAGTAGTTTAATTTAAGTAGTTTTTTAATTTCTCTCACAGTCGGCGGGCGCCAAGATTGTCACTGCGGAAGTACGTTAATGCACAGTAGAGCACTACAGCTAATCACAAGTCGATTTCGGCTAAATAGGAAATCCGGTGCGGAAGAGTTGACTGTAAAAGTAGCTTATTAACTTTCATTTTTCAGTCGCATCTTCATGCCAAAAATTTGTGTTTTTTCCAGGGTTTTTTTTTGACGAAATTTGCGTTTTCTCCGCAGCCCTTTGAAGAAATTAACTTTTTCTGCGGCTTTTTGGCGAAATTCGCGTTTTTTTTTTACGCACTCCTTCGTCGAAATTTGCGTTTTTTCCGCGGATCTGTGACGAAATTTGCGGGTTTTTTTCATGATCCTGTCGAAATTTCTGTTTTTTCCGCGGTTTTTCGGCGGTTTTTTGATGAAATTCAAGTTTTTTCCTCGGATTTTTGCCGAAATTCACGTTTTTTTTACGAAATCTTTCGTTGAATTTTGCTTTTTTCCGCGGCTTTTTTGACGAAATTCGCGTTTTTTCTCGTCTTTTTGATAAAATTCGCTTTTTTTCTGCGGCTCTTTGACGAAATTCGCGTTTCCTTTGACGAAAGTAGCGTTTTTTAGCGGCTGTTTGACGAAATTCGCTTTTTTTCCGCAGTCTTTTAACGAAATTCACGTTTTCCTGTGGCCCTTCTTTGTGACCCTGCTTTTTCTTTTCTTTTGCGATCTTTAACGATATTCGCGTTTTTTTCGCTTCTCTTTGACGGAATGCGTGTTTTTTTATCGATGCTTTGTCGAAATTTGCGTTTCTTCTGCGGCCCTTTGACGAAATTTGCGTTTTTCCCGAGGTCATTTGCCAAAATTCGCGTTTTTTTACGCAATCCTTCGTCGAAATTTGCGTTTTTTCCGCGAAATTTCGACGAAATTTGTGTTTTTTTCTCGTCTTTTTGATGAAATCCGCGTTTTTTAAGCGATCTTTTTTTCGAAATTCGCGTTTTTCCCGCGACTTTTTGATTAAATTTGCGTTTTTTCTGCGGCCCTTTGACGAAATTCGCGTTTTTTTAGATCCTTTGTCGAAATTTGCTTTTTTCCCGCGACTTTTTGACTCAATTCGCTTTTCTCTGCAGCCTTTTGACGATCACGTTTTTCTGTGGCCCTTCTTTGTGACCCTGCTTTTTCTTTTTTTTTTTGCGATCCTTTAACGAAATTCGCGTTTTTCCCGCTTCCCTTTGACGGAATGCGTGTTTTTTTAGCGATCATTTGTCTAAATTTCCGTTTTTTCTGCGGCCCTTTGACGAATTTCGCGTTTTTTCTGCGGCCTTTTGCGAAATTCACGTTTTTTCTGTGTCTCTTTGACGAAATTCGCGTTTTTTTCTGCTTCCCTTTGACGGAATGCGTGTTTTTTTAGTGATCCTCTGTCGAAATTTGCGTTTTTTCTGGGGCCCTTTGACGAAATTCGCGTATTTTCTGTGGTCATTTGACGAAATTCGTGCTTTTTTGGTGACCATTTATCAAATTCGCGTTTTTTCGCTATCCTTCGTCGAAATTTGCGTTTTTCCGCGGCTTTTTGACAAAATTTGCGCTTTTCTGTGCCCTTCTGACGAAATTCACGCTTTTCCATGTGCCTTTGTCAAAATTGGCTTTTTTTGCGATCCTTTACGAAATTAGCTGTTTGACGGAATGCGTGTTTTTAGCAATCTTTTTTCGAAATTCGTATTTTTCTCGCAAACTTTTGATGAAATTCGCGTTTTTTCTGTGTTCATTTGACGAAATTAGCGTTTCCTCCGCAAGTAATTGACGTAATTCGCGTTTTCTCCGCGATCATTTTACGAAATTTGACTTTTTTTCGCAATCCTTTGACAAACTTCGCATTATATCCGCGGCCTTATGACAAAATTACGGTTTTTTCCTTGATCCTTTAAAGAAATTGGAGATTTTTTTTCTGCGAACGATTGATGAAATTGATTTTTTTCGGCGACCATGTCAAAAATCGCGATTTTTTTTAAAGTCCGAAATTTCGGACTGCAACAAATTTTTCAAATTTTCGGAAAATTCGGAACAAAGTCACTCCTGCCTCCCTCCCCCCCCCCCCCCCCCTGGCTACGGCCTTATTGGCAAAAATGATTTCTAGTTATAACACAATTCAACATGTTTCGTAAGATGTAGAACATTATGGAAATTTAAGTCAGCCCCACCCCGAAATAAAATCCTGCGTACGCCACTGTGTCGAATATCTACAAAAATTATTGGTGAATTGTTCTTGAACTTCTGGGATGAAAAGAACATGTTTGATTTTATATTTATCGGTGAAGATTTAGTCGGGGGTACAATTAGGGGGCTAATAATAAATTTAATAATAAAATAATATTTGCGATCACCTATGTAACAGGAAAGACTGTAAATGGTTTGTCACTGTGGTAAATGACTAATTGGGTCCTGTTCAATGTTTGTATGCATTTGTCTAAGCATAGCACTCATATTCGTGAAGATGTTAACGTTTTTGAGAAAAATTAAAAAGATTTTTTGTTTATAGCATTCAGAGTTTTCAACCAAATTTAACGCAACTTTCCAAAATCCTGACAAAGAGTAGTAGAAGCATTATACTGGAATTAAAACATGAATATATTGAATATTTGATGAGATATGGACATTTTTATGAGATAATTTTAAAATGCGCATGCGCGGAAGATTTCAAAATTTTTATTTCATAATTTGGTAGTAAGCTATTTAGGTCAACTTATATAAAAAGTCCAGTCAAATATCGCGAAAATTCACAAAGATAGGATCGATATAGTGAGTTGCTTCCTAAAAATAGCTTTATTATAAGGGATTTTCCACAACTTTTCAATCAGCTCGCTATATCTTTCTAGGTTTTCACAATATTTGATTGAACTTTTTTTTTGAAGTTGCCCCAAAATACTGACTACCAAATTATGAAATAAAAATTTTGAAATCTTCCGCGCATGCGCAGTTAAAAATTATCTCATAAAAATGCCCATATCTCATCAAATATTCAATATATTCATGTTTTAATTGCAGTATAATGTTTCTACTACTCTTTGTCAGGTTTTTGGAAAGTTGTGTTAAGTTTGGTTGAAAACTCTGTATGCTATAAACAAAAACCTTTTGAATTTTTCACAAAAACGTTAACATCTTCACGAATATGAGTGCTATGCTTACACAAATGCATACAAACGCTGAACAGGACCCAAATAGTCATTTACCACAGTGACAAACTATTTCGAGCCTTTCCTGTTACATAGGGGATCGCAAATATTATTTTATTATTAAATTTATTATTAGCCCCCTAATTGTACCTCCGACTAAATGTTCACCGGGAAATATAAAATCAAACATGTTCTTTTCATCCCAGAAGTTCAAGAACAATTCGCCAATAATTTTTGTAGATATTCGACAAAACGTGTGCAACCGAAAGCATCCAGTCTTTGTACCTTAACTTTTGGAAGCCAGTGTATATCCTGTAACATTATGAAAATGTTTAATTTAACTTCATATGAATAGATGGATTTTTCTATACCTTAAATAATTATTTTTTTCGTATAAAAAGATACACTATTTCAAAATACTTAATATCTGCGATTAATTATTTTATTTTCATGAATTGTATACTCGTATACTTATAAATAGATATATTTTCTCATGTTGTCTCAGCACTTCTCAATTTATACAAATAAAAAATACTTTTAAAGGAATATATTTAGAAGCATGATAATTGTAAAACACAAAATTAAAAATGTATCTACAAATAGAGAAAGCTAAGAAATATATCTATTTATAAGTATTATATTCATGAAAATGAATTAATTAATCAACAGATATGCGAAATATTTTGAAATAGTATACTATAATTAAAAGATAAAAAAAAAATAAATATTAAAAAGTATTTAAAAAATCCATTTATTTTCGTAGAAAATAATTTTTTAAAGACCTATAAATCAAATTTTCAATAAGATTTTTTTACAAATGAATGATTCATAAACAAATAGGATAAGACGTATTAGTATAAGTGAAATCATGAACTTCTTTAGTCACATAAACGATATATTTCATGGTTATTTCATCATTACAAATGTTGTGAATCGGAACATAAGTTCAAAACGAAAATGATAAAAACGTATTAACTGTACTTCACTAACACTAGTTACTTTCTTATATCTTTACAAGAAGAAAGTATTGGATTCATAAAAATTTTCGGATTCCGGTTTTCGACGGATTTACACGTTTTAGGGGTCAGAGAACCATAAAAATATGTTTTTATAAAGAGTATGTCTGTCCGTCTGTTTGTCTGTCTGTGTGCGTGTGACACAAATTTTGTGGGCACTCTATCTCAAGAACTAATGAACAGAATTTAATAAAATTTTAGATTCAGTTAGTACCTGATAGAAACTGGTGCTGATTACTTTTTGGTGTAAATCACTCAACAGGTGGCGCTGTTATGCGACATTACTCATGATTATCGCAATGGCTCTATCACAAGAAATAATGCCCGAATTTTCACCAAACTTCAGATTCAGTTAATCCCTAATATAAATTAGTGATATTTAGTTTTTAGTATAAATCGGCCAACAGGTGGCGCTAATAGGCTGCATTTATCACGATTTTCGCAATAACTGTATCTCAAGGACTAATGTGTGAATTTTCATCAAACTTCAGATTCAGTTAGTCTCTCATATAAATTGGTCCTGATTAGTTTTTGAAGTAAATCGACCTACAGGTGGCGCTGCTATGTAGATTCTTTTTAGGATTTCCGCAATAGTTCTACCTCAAAAACTAATTCACGGATTTTCATGAAACTTCAGATTTATCTACAACTTGACACAAGTTGTTACTCATTAGATATTGGTGTAAAACACCTAACCGGTGGCACTGATATGCTTTATTTTTCAGAAAATATTAACATGTATGAGATAGAAGAAAGTTTCGGGATTGTCACATCCGACTAGTACTACATTATTATTAGTTAATCAAATATCTATCATAGATTCGTGGACAAGAATAACTGAATAAATGGATTGCGACTTGGTTTTGTATACAAAAATTATTAATTGTAGCGTACTCTGCCACTTCTTTAAGTTTGTCACTTTTTTTAAACAACCTGTATGTGTATGTGCCTAGGCTTCGCCCGCTACGTTGATCGATTTCTCGAAACGAACCTTGAATACACCGAAATATATCGGTGAATTTCATCTTGTGCTTTAACGCAACATGGGCCTTTATCTGAAATGTCCTTCCACATTGCTGAAACCGATACGAACTCCATTGCGCTATTATATTTTCTAATGTATAATGTATATCTAAGAAAGTTTGGGCAGTTAAGAACCGACTCTTTTAGTTGATCATTTACTGCAGGATTGGTAAAAAAAGATAGAACGATATGAAATGTGCTAAAACGCATCACTGAAAAAAAAAAAAAGTCTTTTTACCGGTGCAAGTCCCAACAAAATCTGTTCATTAGAACCTTTTGAAAAGACTAATTTTTCATAATCGGGTTCCCCGGATTATAGAACTTTCCTTCATAAATCATAACTAAGAAGCATTGAATATTATGCAATATACTGAAGCCTTCTCTGAAAAAATATTTAACTAACAATGCAAGTCTCATCAAAATCGCCCACTTTCCATATAGGCGAATCTTTAATAATCGGTTTCATCTGATTAAAGAATTTCCCCCATAATTGTATAACTAAGCAACGTAGAACGACTAAAACCTTCCTTGAAAAATTATGTAACTGTGCAAATGCTATCAAAATTCATTCAGCGGAACTCAAGTTATAAGCAGACGTAACGAAATTACAGTTTGCACATTTAAAATATAGCAGTAAACCTGTGCGAGACTTTCACATTTCGCAGTGCAATTTTTGAAAAAAAAATTCCTGATTCTTTTTTCATTAATTTTTAATTAAGAGCTTGTTTTTTTTTTTTTTTTTTTTTTTTTTTTTTTTAATCAAGTAACGTATTTTAATGAAATTTGACTGTATTATGTCAAAAAAGTGTTAAGAAACTTGTCGTATGATACCTCATTCATCGTTGTGTGTTTTGTATGTGCGTAGAAAAAGGGAAGTTGACATCAGAAGTAAAATATATGTCAGTGAACCCAATTCACACTTTATTCTAATATTTTTTTTTAGCAATATCTAATATTTTTTAGGTGCAGGTTTAAACTTTTAAAAGAGAATTAATGATAAAAAATATATGCAAGAAACATTAGACAAACCAGAATATCATCTCATTTATTCAATCAAAGTTATACAGTAAAAAATAATCGAAGATGGCAAAAGGTACGCGGGATAAAAAAATAAATAATCGTATTTTAACTGCATTAAAACATGATGTCATCGCTTCGTGAAAAACCCGGGACAAAGAGAAATAAATTGAATACATATAAAATACAATTTAATCTAATACAACAAAGCACAGTTTTAAAGCTAACACATGAAATACCACTGCTTCGGTCGATCGATGGTATCTATTCTTCTAAACATTTCACTTTTAAATTTGCTTTTTAATCATAAATATAAAATAAACCCGTACGGAGACGTCACACTTTTTCTTTTTTGTACTATTTATTATTTTCTTTTAGAATCATTGCTGAGTATGAAATAATGCGGTATTTTATTTTTGTGGCAACATTGATTTGAGAAAAACCTCTCATTTCATTTGTGAAAGCAATGCTGATTTAATTTTTAATTAACTGCAATTTTAATAAAAAAAACATGTTTTAATGAAATGTGACTGAACTATGCCAGAAGCCGGTTCAAAATCCTTTCGAATGATACCTTATTCATCGTCCTGCGTTATGTAAATGCTTAGAAAAACGGATGTCGACAACAGAAATAATTAGCGTGTATAAATTTGAGAAAATGTTGAATAATAATAATAAACAAAAATCTAAAAGTATGTTTCAACTCAAAGAACGGCTTGTAATTTTTTTGTAATTAAATCTTTGTAAATTTACCCCCAATATTTAAAATTTGCATGCGTAAAATTGTAATGAAAATATTTCACATAATTTTCTTTGAATGTCATTTCTGCAATTTCAATCTCATAGAGCAGTTGGAATAAAAGTAAATGTCCGACAAGTACCGAAACTAGCCTTTTTTCTCCCGGGGCAAACATACAATTCATCGCTCCCCCCCTCCGGCCTCCGCACAGTAATTTTACAAAGAGAATTTCACTAAGTTTCTTATAACCGACTTTCTTTAAAATTTAAAGTATGCAATAAAAAAAAAATACGTAATACTGAATTACGTAATCAACTTTGTCAAATAGTGATTCATTAAAACACTGAAAACGAAATCTAAAGGAACCGGGGAAAAAATCCGCTTTATACAGGTTTCTGTCTTAGCAGGTATAATTGATGGTATTCTTTCGTTTGGGAACATGTAATTTTTTCATCTAAGACAGGATTCTGTTATATAGATTTCACAGATTTTACGGTAGTTGTAAAATTACAAATGAGGCGGTTAAAGTGACAGTGTCTCATTGATAGATAGCCACGTTGTCTTAAGAGACTACACTAGTAAGGTGAAGAAACTCGCTAGCTAATGTTAAACCTATGTGAGCGTCCTTTCCAAATTTCTATTTCTCGCTTGCATTTTAATATTTTCAAATGATTTTTTCTGTTTGGGATAGCTGAGGTATATCTCTAATCGGCTAATTTTTACTTTTTCAAATTTTGTTGCAGCTTTTTTTCTTTTTTATAAAGTTACTTTCACTTTCGGAACCGGTTCCGAAATTAAAAGTAGCCTCATTAAAAAAAAAAAAAAAAAAAAAAAAAAACTGCAACCAAAATTGAAAACGTATACAAACAACTTTAAAAATCAACCTCATCTATCCTAAGAAGAAAAATAAATAAAAATATTAAAATGCAAGCGAGAAATTTGAAAAAGACGCTTCAGTACATTTAATATTAGGCTAGTGTTGATTCTTAAGAACTCAAAAACCAATCTTCATTTGGCGCCCCGTATGTTTTTCGTTTTGGAGCCCGGGGCACATGCTCTCTCTGACCCCTCTAGTTTCGACCCTGCTACAAGTATTAGACAATATGTATTTACCTTGCTAAATCTCATATGAAAGTCATCCTCCCCTTTATTTGGGTTACAAACTGTCAAAAATGATGATTTTTCAATTTTTTCAACATTAATATTGTTATAATTGAGAAGGGAAAGAGATAATAGCTTGTCTTTTTTTATTTTGAGTGACATGCTGGGAAGTATACGTAAATGCCTATAAAAATGCATAGTTTCCTCATGAGATATAAATTTCCAAAAACTGGCATTTTGACTAATGTTTAACTATACTAATGTACTCAATTTCGAAAGAATGCAGATAAATCCCCGACAATTACTTGATATAATGAAAATAAATGCGTAAATTTGTGATATTTTTATTTAATCTATGTGTGTAAAAAATGTGTAAGATTTTATGAACCTTTGAGCTTTGTATAAACATACAAAATCGCAGCTCTGGGAGGGGTTTTAATCCCAAACTCTTCCCCCCATCCTTTGCTGCACCAGTGTGGTTTGAAACACATTTGTAAATTTACTTTTAGCTTCAATCTGAATTAGAAACCTTTCATGTATTGAAGATACATTTTTTAAAGTTTGAAAATAAAAACAGACAATCCTAATTACATTGTTTTATTGAACTCAACTTGATTTGTGTATGTGATTCAAAATTTTAATAGTTTTTTAAATCATATCCAAATATGCTAGAATTAAAAAAAAAAAAAAAAAAAAAATATGTACAAAGGTGTGCTTCCGATGGCAGTTCAATGTTATAATTTTTTAATGACGTAATTTTTTTTGCATATAATGTTATTCTCACATTAAAATATAATTATTCTAAAGTAGTCTTTCTGTTTCAATACTCGTGTGTAAATATCTTTGTTTATGGAAAGGAATTATTAGTGCTTTTTAAATTTACGGAAAAATTGGTAACTAAATTACTAAGTAAAATGAATTAAGAGAGTGCAATTTTAAAATAAAATTGAAAATATAAACTTAAAAAATGCGCCTGAAAAAGGTTAAAATGCTAGTTTTTAATACTATAAAACTTTTTAATCGAACTATATTACCTTTTTCAACATTAAAGAGCATTTCTTCGCATTAAAATCTGTTTGCTTCAGCGAACTTATTGTACATTTCACTATAAAATTTCCAGTTTTCATATTTTATATGCAATATTTTTCTTATTATAAGTCAACAAAGAGCCCCGGATACAATTAATTTAATTACTGAAGAGCATTTCTTCGCATTAAAATCTGTTTGCTTCAGCGAACTTATTGTACATTTCACTATAAAATTTCCAGTTTTCATATTTTATATGCAATATTTTTCTTATTATAAGTCAACAAAGAACCCCGGATACAATTAATTTAATTACTGAAGCGACAGTGATCACAATCTTGAATTGGCAGCATCTTTAAATAATGCCCTGTAAAACACGCATTTCATTTCTTGAAAGAGGTTGGAAATGATTAATTACACTTTTGACATCTGCAGAAGTTCCAGTTGAACAATCAACCGACCGCCTGTTACCCCCAACAGCGCAAACGCGGGGACGTAGATATGGGATAAGTGGTTTCCTTGTTCGATGGTTTTAGAGATAAATTTCAACAAAGATGGAGTATTTTGGGGTTTGACTTTTCAAATCATCCGTAGCCGGAGACTGGAAGTAGGGATTTTGTTGAATTGGCATCTTTTTTTTAAGTTAAACAGAATCTTTTTAGTGTTTATGTCTTGTATCGTCTGCTGAGATGGGAGAGTTTTTTAGAATTCCGTCTTTTTATATTAACAGCATGACGAGAATTAATATATAGTGAAGAAAGTAATAGTATATAGATCATCTTTTTTGTGAAACAGTTACGGTGATCTCTCTGTAAGGTAAAATTAATATATGTTTTTTTTTTTTTTTTAATATGTACATAACTTTGACAGGGGTGCCATTTCAGAAATTTCTTTGGGGGGAGGGGGGGGGGCAAGTTTTTTGAGGGAAGTTATATAGCTAAGGATAGGATCCGAGCGTCTACCCCTTCCCCTCCGAACGAGAAACGTAAACTGAATAATGCTTACAAAAACATTAAAAACTTTGAATACGGAAACTCAAGAACCAAAGAAATATTTCGTTTTAAACAGGTTTCCGTCTTAGCAGGTAAAACTTCAATGTCTTGAATATGCAAAAAATTTCTTTTTAGACAGGATCCTATTATAGGTTCCATTTTTACAGGCATCATCAAAGACTGTTAAACCATTCACTCTGTAGTATATTTCTGAATGTATTACAGTAAAACTTGTGAAAACGAAGCCTGTCTAAAACAGAATTCTTTCTCGAAGGGGAAAAAATCACATTTCGGTGAAAAAACTGCAAAGACAGAGACCTGTCTAAAATGGAACTTTTTTCTGGTCCCTTTCCACTTTTTTCAGGTTTTACTACAGGGGCTCCATTTCAAGTTTCCTGTCGAAGGAAAAGGAAAATTTTTGTTTGTGGAACGTGCAGAATTGCACAACGTACAGAACTGCACAAATCTCACAGAAAATGGCAAAATCCCGCACAATAAAAAAGCTCTGCGTGATTTTAACCGCTTTCACGGACATGTGATTATTCTGCGAATTTTTTAAATTTTCGTGAAAGTCCACGATTTTTTTTTCTTTCGCGAAAAATTAATTTACCAATGGATCACAGATAAAAAATCGCAAATTTTTCAAATTTTGAAAAAAAGAATCCCCAAATCGTCGCAGAAAAAAACGCTCATTTCTCCAAACGACCGTGGAAAATATTGCTAATTTCACCAGAGATCGCAAAAAGAAATGCAGATTTTGTCAAATGATTATACAAACTAAAATCCCAAATTTTGTAAAAGGATTGCAAAAAAAAATCGCGAATTTTGTCAAAAGATTGCACAAAAAAATCACGAAAATTTAGTCAAACTGTCGAGGGGAGTTTCGTCAAACGATCGAGAAATGTGATACAAAATTTCGTGTAACTGTCGCGCAAGAAATTAAAAATATTGTTAGTCGGTGGTAGAAAAAAATAATCACGAATTTCAACAAATGATCCCGAAAAAGAATCGCGAATTTTGACAAAAGATCGCAGAAACAAATATGGAATTTCGTCAGTTGGTCGCAGAAAAATATTGTGAATTTCGACAAATGATCGCGAGGAAAAAAAACCAATTTCGATAACACCTGCAGAAAAAAATCTTGAAACGATCGCGGAAAAAATCGCAAATTTCGTCAGATGATCGCGGAAAAAGATTCATGAAGTTCAATCAGTCATGAGATAATCAGTCCACGAACGTCATGAATAGTTTACGAAATTTGCAACGTTTGTGATCTATAGCGATAAGAATATTTTCATTAGGGATTTTCTGCAAGTAAAAGGTAAGGTAAAGTTTTAATTGTTTCGGATTGCGTTTTCACTATTTTGAGGTGGGTTCGTGTTAATACTATTTTTCAAAGAAATCCTGAATATTTTTCAGATGAAAAAGCTACATATTTGAACATTAATGAATGCTATATATGCATCTTCATTTTCCTACATAAAAGGTAAAGTTTATATTAAAGATATAATTGTAGGCTTCTTTTACAATAATTGTATTAAAATATGAATTAATTTTCTTTCATTTCGGGTCGGGTTGCCTTTCAATGGAAATCTTTTTAGCGGTTTTCGTATTTACATGGAATTACAATCCTGCGTCAGGATAGGTTGACGTATTTTCTTTGTTGCAAGTGAGATGCACTTTTAAGTTTTTCGGATTGTGCTTTATCTCTTTCGTTTGGAGTCGGCATGACCTGGTTTTTAACAAGGAAGTCCTGAGTATTTTTCAAATTAAAAACTATAGACCTGACTATTAATGGTGGCCCATAATAATAACACATGTGTTCATTTTTGTACATAAGGGATAAAATTATAGACTACTTTATTATAAACGTGTTAAAATATGGAGTAATTTTCTTTTACTTTGGTATTTGGTGGAAGTCTGTTGGTTTTTGGGTTGAAGAAATTATTTTGTCAGGTGCGCGCAGGTTCCATTCCTAGGCGTGGAAGAATTTTGAGAGTGTACCATATACAATATGATTTAATAAAGCAAATAATTAAATAATTTGATAACATTGCAATGATTGCAGTAAATATAATTTGACACTAATAATCCGGAAAAGTAAAAAAGTCGGATAATTAAGAACTTTAATTATACTCGCCCCTCCCCCCCCCCCAAAAAAAAAAGAAAGAAAGAAAGAAAAACTAGCTGAAAGAACTCTACTCCTGAATTTCTATCGATGTGGGCACTTGCTTTCCTATGATCAAGTTGTACACAGTTGAAAAGCAATTGATATATTTCTCATGTATTTTTAAAATTAGTCGAAGTACAATATAAGTCTCACCCAGTGGTGCAGTCATAAAAAAACAGAGGGTATACGTTCTAAGCAGAGGGTATACGCTCAAGACAGAGGGTGTATCCTAGTGTACATATACAATGGCGGTCAAAAGTTTCCGGCCAACATAAAATTTTTGGTTAATTTGTAAGTATATCCATATGCAGAGGAATCTCAAACTGATACTTATGCACTTTATTGACAGAATAGTTAGGAACATATTTATGGAATAAAAAATAAATATCAATAAATTTAATTGGAAAAATTACTTGCAAAAAAAACGCATGTTCTCAAAAGTTTCCGGCCATCTTAGCAAGTTTGGAAAAAAATGGTGTTATAACAGAAAATGACAGTGATCAACAACATTTACAATCAGTATTTTGTCTTCGTACATTTAAGAATAAGTACTGCGGCGCAGCGACGTGCCATCGATTCAAAGAACGGTTGAAAATCTCCTATGGTAAGTTTGTTCCACGGTTCTTGCAATTTTTGGGGAAATTCTGCTAAACTGGAATATTTATAATTCCACACACTTTTTCAAGTTCGTTCCAAAGATTTTCTATTGTTTACTGATCGTGTGATTGGGCTGTCCATTTCAAAAGTGGAATTTTTTCGTGCTAAAGCCGCTGCTGGACGAGCTTGCATGTATGATTTGGGTCGTTATCATGCTGAAACAAATAGTTGCGACAATAATTTTTCTTCCAATTTCCAGCAAATTATCTTCCAAGATAACTTTATGCATTGCAACATTCATCTTGCAGCGAATTTCAACTAACGGACCGACACATTTTCCAGAAAATACATCCCACAGCATAACGTGTCCTCCGCCATGCTTCATTGTAGGAATAACATATCCCGAATCTTATCTTTTGTTTTTAGGTCGTCGGACGGGTGTCTGCCATCATTCCCACAAAGGTTTAACTTCGATTCAGCGGAAAATAGTACTTTTTTCCAGTTTACGTTTGACCAGTCTTTGTGTTTCCAGGCAAACGCCAGTCAGGCCCTCTGATTTTTTTTACTTATGAAAGATTTTTTAACACCGACTCTTCCATAAAGTCCTACGTCACGTAAGCGTCTTGACACGGTAGACCGACTTATTTTTAACAATATTTTAACACCGTAAATCGAGGGGAATTGCAGCGCCATTTTTATGCGGGTCATCAACTACTTTTCTCCTGATAAATCTGTCCACACAAATAGTCATTTTCCGGGGTCTCCCATACCGTGGCAAGTGCTGAAGGCCACGGCCATCTTTATATTTTTTTAAATTATAGTTCACAGTAAATTTTCCGATCGATAACTGTGCCGCAATCTCACGAGAGGATTGGTCCTTTAGCGACAAACAAATCACTCGTTTACGAACAATAATTGTTGAACTTTTCATTTTTGAGTTTAAAATACGTTATTCACGTTGATTAATTAACAAACACGGCAAAAAAAAAAACACTTTACCAATAGCAAAAACTAAAGAATGACGAATGGCCGGAAACTTTTGCGCACGTGGATTTTGAATTACTCCCCTTTCCATCAAGTATCTTCAGTTATAGCGCCTAGAATATATAGTGTGAAAATCGGCTATCCCAGTAATACTTAAAAAAGCGCTAAAATATTATTTCCCTTAAATGTGCAATGATACTGCTGCAATATGCAGATCGCAGCGACATCTGCAGAATATCTTCTACAACTAACTGCAAGAAATTGCTAGTCTATACAATGTAATACTAGTAATACGAAAATCCCGCAGATGTCGCTGCGATCGACACTTGAAATTTTAGCAGTATCGTCGCACATTTAAGGGATACAAATTTTTAGCACTGTTTGGATAGCATATTTCCACACTAGGTATTCTAGGCGCTGTATCTTCAGTATCCAATCAAAATGATCACGTGTTCAGAGGCCATTTGCTTATCCCTAACTTTTGGACCAATTGTGCTTCTTCTTCGCTGAAACGTTCTGGCAAACAAATCAAAGAAACTAACGGGCCGGAAACTTTTGACCGCCATGAGAAACAGAGGGTATACTGCGCACACTCCCGTATACCCTCCACTACATCTGGTCTCATCTTAAGAAAGTTCGAATAGGAAATATTTTTTAGAATTGTTAATTTATATGCATAAAGCATTTATTTAATGCATATGTTTTTATTGCAATCAAATCTGATAAATTATTTTAGCGATTGAGCAATTTTTTAATTTTTGCTTGAGTCTGACATTTGATGGTTGATAAATTTTCTGAAAAGTCAAATTCCTTGGGGGGGGGGGGGGGGGCTATTGCCCCCCCCCCCCCCAGCCCCCCTCAAATGGCGCCCTTGAACTTTGAATGTCAACATCCATTCAAATGTCCTGTTTTTTATATCTTTTTTTTTTTTTTTTTTTTTTAAGCGTAAATAAATTCTGTGATCAGTTCTGTCATCAATTTTTAAATTTCAAACCTAACATTGTGTTTCACACGCTTTCAAAGATTTCACGTTTTCACAGATGGAGGTGTTAGTGATTTGTAGTCAGGAATGCAAATAAGTAAGCTAAACTTAAACAATAAAGAAAAAATCACGCGTCAAATATAGATTATGAAACACTTTCCAACATATTCAGAATAATATAACAAAACTGCACCGTTTAATAAGTTAAAATATTATGTCTAATTCAACCGTATGAAAAACCCAATTTCAGCTGTTCCCATCTACAATCGGAAAATTATCCGAATTCTTTGAGCAGCCCTGTATATGATAGATTTGTATCTATTAACTACATGCATGTCAAAATTTAGTTCAGTTACATATACCTCAGTTGGGAAACCCCCCTTCAGAAATTTCCGCTAATAAGAAGAATGGATACGTGAATCCTTTTGTACAGCCCTGTATATGAGGTATAGAATTTATATACAACGAGTAATATGGGAAAAATTAGTTAAATTTAAAAGCGCAAACCGAATATTAAAACGCACTTCCAGCAATTATTACTCAAAGACAATACTGTAACCGATTTTTTTGTGTGTCCTTGTAAATAAACGACAAATGCTATGAACGTCCTACTCTATAGTAATCCTCTTGCAGTGAAATTCAGTGATTTAATAATTTTTTCAATGCATTTGAAATAACGTAATCTCACTAAAATAGTCTGCAAACGATTTTCCCAATACAGTGAAATCTCCCTGAACGACAATTTTTTCATGGAACGAAATTTATTCCCATAGGCTCAATACTAATTTTACCTCCATTCAGAAACCATCCCAATTGAACTCCCTCCATGAGCGAGCCATTTCTTTTTAAGAAAATGAAACAAACTCAGTTTTTTTCTTGGTCGCTTGAAGAAGGTCTTATTAGAAAAATAATTCCGGAGAGCACATTATTCATCAAACTTCTAAATTAAGTTTAGATTTTTTTTTATTCCGGTAACTTTTAACTGTTTAAACCCTTTTGTGGCTTTTTTAGGCAATGAATTTAACTCTGATGACGAATTAAGAATGACGGTCAATAAAATCCTCTGCTCTATTCTGTTAGGAAACTCTCAAAGAAATAGATAAATTAATGAAATCGTCATTATTTGTTCCCGTCCAAAAGAAAAAAAAATTGCATTTATTTGCTGAACTTTGAAAGGACTTGGAAATAAAAGTTATAAAAGATAAAACCACACAATCAAGGCAAACGATAATGTATTCATTTTTTAAGCTCTGCACTAATCAACTTATGTAATTAACTTTTGTTTTGATACTTAAATTTTCATATTTTTTCCTAACGTGAAAAATAAATTTTAGTAACATTGTTACCTTTTCTCAACAATTAAAATCTAGATTTAAACATGACCTCCATTAAGAGACCACCTCTCGGAACGACCAATTTCTATTGGAACGGAACGTGGTCGCTTTAGGGAGGTTTTACTGTATACCATAATCTCATGTAATTCTTTTGAATGCCCTGTAAATGAACTATTAATCCAACTTACTTCACATACAATGCCAAACATGCCTTGGTGACTCTAAATACGTTTATCAATTGCATGAAAATCCGAGTATATTTACGGGAGTTAGAGCGTGGTCAGATGGCCAGACGGACAGACAAACCGAATGCATTCCATTTTGGCAATGGCCGAATGCTTCCATTTTGGCAAAACAGCACCGAAAATGGACGATATGAAGCAATTAAAATAATAAAACTTTGTAAAAAATCACCATAAAATAAAAACAATACAAAGGACGCGTTTCGAGCTAAAAATATAACAGCAAAATCACCAGAAAATAAAAACAATACAAAGGACGCGTTTCGAGCTAAAAATATAACAACTGGAAACGCGTCCTTTGTATTGTTTTTATTTTATGGGGATTTTTTACAAAGCTTTATTATTTTAATTACTCTTCCATTTTGTTGGAAAATGTTAAAAAGATACCAATCGCTTTATCTGATTTCGACTGGCCTTTAACACTTTTTTTTCCCATTTTTACTGCTTTAAATAATTAGAACAATGGTGCTTAGTTACATAATTTATTATTTAACTAATGTTAAAGGCTATTGATATGCAAGCCTTTTTTATTTTTCATAAACATTTATAATCATACGTGAAGTCATTTAATAAAAAAAAATTACACACTACATCTAAACTGCATTACGAATAACTCTTTTACATAGCAACGACTTTTCAAAATTTTAGTTCAACAAGTTTTATACTTCTTTTAATTGCTTAAGGGGTCTCAGGACTCTTAAAGCTTCAAAATTTTTGAAATTTAAATTTTTTTTCGATGTTAAACTCCTATCTTTTCTGAACATTTTTATATAATTGTTTCCTTGAAATTCCCATTAGAACTGAAGTTATGGCTTTTAGGATTATACCCGCTCAATGGCTGAAGTGGCGTTTCCGAAACTTTGAAATCATTTTTCTCCGAATGACATTTTTGGGCATAACGCGCACGATATCTCAAAAACTTCTGAATATTTTTTCATGAAATTTGCAAAACATATATTTCATGTTAATCTGTATAAACTGAACCTAAAATTTTCTTTTTATTGTTCAAGAAAATATTTTTTTAGGTGACTATACTGTTGAAATTTTCAAAATTTTGCAATAGCTAAATACAACTTTGTATTAAAAATATAAAAATGCTTTAAATACAAATTTCTTTAGGTTCAGGGTGATTATTACAATCTGAAGTATACGTAGGCACCAAAATTTTCATTCTAGTAGTTGCAAAATTTATTTTGTAATCTTGCGCGTAAGCTGTCATACCAATTTTCGGTTCGTCAAATGTCTGACAGTTTTATAAATGCTAATTCTGCATCTTTCAATTTTAAAAATACATTAAATGGAAGAACGTACTTATGTCTTTCTTCCCCATAAAAATTGTGTTTTAAAATCTTATACATTTTAAGATATTAGATGTTGAAAATGGTCCTTTTTTTTTCATATTTTCTAATTTTAAGAGTCCTGAGACTCCTTAAAAATGTAAGATACAAACTTTAAAAAAAGAAAAAAAAAAAGTTATACCGTTTTGCATGTTTCTGCCCCTAAGAAGTCATATTATCAAAGGAAATAAGAATATTTTAAACTTACTTAATCATTTAACTTACTAAAATTATAGCTTGACTTCCTCCATGATTACGATTTAGGAATATGGAAATAAACATCCAAGTAAAAAAAAATAATAATAATAATAACCTGCGCAATCTGAAAGTGTACGTGAAAAATTGAATGATGGCTTTTCAAATCATTAGAACATGGATAGCGCAATATCTTATTTATTTTCTTAATGGCTTCCAAGAAATAAAACATTTTTTACTGTTTTTAAAGTTTTTATCTTACATCTGTAAGCAATTTGTTACATGTCAACAAGTTTCATTTTGATAACTTTTTTTTTTTAAATTGTTCTCATTTTTTACTCACTTGCATGTACCTCTTCAAATATATATAGCCTCCTCAAATATTATATCCTTCCTAATTTCTCTTTCAACATTGATCATACTATGATTTAATGTGATTTAATGTGTTGATATGGGCTTATCTGGAATAAGTTACGTAATCATTTTATAGCGGAAAAGCTTTTTAGAAACAACATTTTGGTAAGTCATAATACAGATTGCTAACTAATTATGGATGTTCTCAAGTATTATATCAGATATTCCCCTTAATTATCTTATATCATTTTAATTAATACATATAAATTAATCAGTTTTAAAAGTAATCAGTTTTTATCAATTTTAAAAGTAAATAGTAGTATGGAAGAATAATGTTTCCTTTTTGAAGTGTATCGTTTTGTCATTGTTTAATTAAATATAACCTTTTAAATGTATAATATATGTGAAGCCATGTAATATCGAATTTCACACCACCACCTTGGACTAAAGGTCTGCACGGGCCAAATCCGTCCTGCCCAGTGTAAAATCTAAAAATTCGGCCAGGGCTGTTTATAATTTCTCAGTTCATGGCCCGGACCCCGGTTTGCTCAAGAATCGGACAAACAGGCCCGACCAGACTCAATTTATACAAAAAAAAAAAAAAAAAAAAAAAAAAGAAAAAGAAAAAGAAAAAAAATACGATTTTGTTTTAACATATACAATTAAGATTCTTTTAAATAATACTGCGTCCATATTTATAGACAATTTTATGTTAGTTGCTATATGGTGGGAATATTTAAGGTTATTATGTTTAAATTATTGTATGTTCGGTTTATTTTAGATTACTATACGTTTACAAGCAATAGAATACATAATAGCAACGTTAATAATCACTTAGGCATTTGGGTAATTTTCAAAAATTGTCGTGTTTTACTGTCCTTTCACATTTGCACAGAAAAATCGTTAAATATCACAATTTTAATTATTGCATTTTAATTATCATGTTTTTTTTATGATAATTTACAGATATATTATTATTTATAAAAAGTTTAAAATAAGAAATATATTCTTTTGTAGTCAAAATGTCATTACCGTAGGTTGACATTTATTAACAAGCAATTTATTAGGTAAAGATTTGATTAAGTTCTATTTAAAATAGATAGTTATAAATTTTTAATACATTTTTATTTATTAAGATGCTACTAATTAAAAAAATATTTTCTTTAATTAAACTTATCTATAATTCTTAATAATCATTTTAAACCGTGCCCCAAGAAAGAGTGACATTGCCATGCTTCTGACAAAAAGTTCATCTGGAATTTTTTAGAGGGCAGCACATGCCCTTTTATCAAGGCAAAAATACTCCTTAAAAGTCAACTTGTTATCAGGTTTAGGTGAATAGAGTAAATAGTTTTATAGTTTCAACAAAACAAGGAAGGACTTTGAATGTTTTGGTGAGTATTTCTTTTCTACGTCATTACCGTACCCACTTCTAATTGATAATTAAATGATACGTTTACTATTTCGTTTTCCTGTTCCCAGTCCTCCATGTTTTCATACTTTTGGGTGCAGGAAAACACAATAGTAAACCTGCGAGTCAACCGATAAAATCTGGTTTTCAGGTGTTTTCCACCAAGATATGACTTGGCAAACCAATTGTGTTTTAATATGCGTATCGAGTTTTAACTAATTCTGGAATTTCAGCCGTGAACTCGATGAGGTGATTGTCTGTGCTGCCGGGTCCCGGTTTATAAGGTTTCACTTCACTTATTCCGTCAAAAATAGAGGATATCTTATTTCAAGCCAAACCTCAATATTCAATCTTATTCATAACATTGCTGAAAATATTTTAATGAATTTTTCAACAGACTAATTTTGCTTTGTGAAAAATGTGTTGAAATCGTAATAAGTGCAAGAAATGGGCACTATCCGTGCCCAAGAATCCTTTAGACAGATGATCCGTACGTAATGTCATCACACACATCTCATACAAAGTAAAGAAATTTAGTTGAAAACATCGTTACAATGTCTTCAGTATCAAATAGTGATCAGTGGTGTAGTTATAAAAAAAGTAGGGCTATGCGCTATAACAAGGCGCTATAAGCAGCGGATATACGCTATAGCAAAGGAGTACCTATAGGAGCAGATTCACGGTCACCAGTAACCACGTGGCAACTAAATATTTTCCTGTTGTTGTTTTTTTACCTTTTAGATAATTTTTCTTATAGAAAAACAAATGTTTGAAGTGTATTTTGATTTTTATAGTGCAAAATAATCTCACACATTCACAATTTTTTTAATATGTACTTTTATATAATAAAATCAAAATAAGAAACATTGTCATGGAGTATTTTTTATTTAATATTGGAGAAATTATAGGCCACAGGAGACTTGAGACCACTGGAGAGGAAGTTAGAGACTGGAGATTCCCACGAGCACCGGAGACAACGGAAAAATTCTGGAACTAACTGGGAGACCACCACAACCCCCTCTTCTTTCATTGTTAAATACTTAATCACCCGATAGATTTATAGATTCACGGTACCATAATTTATATGGAGTATTTTTTATTTAATACTCTGGTCGTGATAAGTACACACAATTGGTGAGTAGGGGAAGACGGGGTACAATGAAACACGGGGTACAATGAAACACGGGGTACAATGAAACATTACTTGTAAAATCAGTCAAATTTGTCATAGAGAGTTGCAGTTTATATATATGTTATACAACTATATGTTCCAATTACTGATGTGATTTGGATACATTCACACTTCTACAACAGTAGCAATAGAAGATTATTGCTTTTACGTCATTGAAAGTAACTTTCTTTACTAAAAGTAATTTTGTTTATTTTTCCTTGTTGTTATATGTAATAATTATTTTTTCTATACATTGGTTTCTTTGGGTTGTTGTCTTCATACCTCCAAAACCAAACTAAAAAAAATAAATATTAGAAGTTGGAAAATAAATTTTTATTTAGTAACCTCAGTGCGGGGTACAATGAAACACTTGCAGACGGGGTACAATGAAACATGTTTTATTATAGTAATAAAAGTAGTAAATAGAATATATTAGAAGTAAGAGTAGGAAAACAGAAAAAAAAATAGTTTTGTTCTAACCAGGTCAGTAAAAAAGGCTCTTGTTAAGCAATTAAAAAACAGAAAGAGAAAAAAAGCTGAGAAGGAATTGTTTTGTAAACAAACTCTGCCTGCTACAGACTCTAATGATGATCCAGATTTTTTTCCAGGCCCAGCTGGTCATCGAGGTACTAAGAATGTGATATTCACACACAACATGTATGGCACAAGCAGTATCCGTATAAATGAAAACATAAGGAAATATATACTGTTGGAGAAATCATACATTTAAATGAAGTCAAATGTGAAATACTTAATATAAAGACTCCAACCTAGGTTTTTTTTTTTTTTTTTTTAGAAACTTACATTTAAAAAAAACTCATTCTGTTGAAACTACCACCCATATTCCTTCAGGATCAACTGAAATATAAACAGAAATGCTAATTTTTGAAATTGACTTGCGCCAATTTAATGTAAAATGAAAGGTATTTCTTAAACTAATAGAATTTTCTTATTTTTCATCTTAGACTATACTATTTTTATCAATTTCCTTATTAATCAAGTTTTGTTTTTGTATTTATCCCATTTTTCATAAAATAAACTATACTGGGTGAAAATTGCTTCTATCATTTGGAGTGTTTCATTGTACCCCAGTATGTGTTTCATTGTACCCCGGCATACGGGGTACAATGAAACACTGTAAGACATTTATTTTTTGTTATTTTTAGAACCTAATAAAAATTTATTTAGATGGGGAAAATACAAGATTAAAAATATGTATTAATTATATTTTTGTGCATGCAAAATTGTGGATAGGAGAAAAAAATTAGTAAATTTTGTTTCATTGTACCCCGTCTTCCCCTACAAAGACGCTGTTACGAAAAGCAAACCCGGCTGAGATTATCCGTTTCCTAGAAAAATCCATCAGGCGATGATTCATTAAAAACAATTCCAAGGAAAAGTATTTATTTTTGTGAAAAGAGACTTAAGATGTAAAGTAGTAGTGGTCTCCCTAACTCAGCTAGTTTTAAGGTGTTTCCAGTACAAAGATCAGAGACGAAAATGTCTTCAATCTGCGTAAGTTAATAACGCCAAGCATACATCTTGTTTTGCCAATGTGCCAGTCAAAAAATATTCGTTAGACTGGGAGATATATTAAAATTTGAACGAGACCGCCAAGTAAAAAAAAAACTACATTTGGCAACCCATCAAAAAGTTAAATAAAAAGACAAACCTATCATTGCACACAGAAATCTAAGTACGGATAATTAATGACCAATATCTATTTGACGGCAGATACGAAAATGCAATTAATGGGTTTTTTAAGGCTTATTCGAGGCGCCAGGAAGCTTAAATTAAATTTATGATCTTTAGATTAGATAAACAGACTAGTAAAATCAGGCGATCGCCCCCCCCCCCCTTTGTGCTAATAAAGAGTTTGCAAAACGACATTATGCATCCTCACGGGAAATGACTTGGGGCGAAGCTCGAGTCCGGCGCGACCCGACCCTTGTCGCATCAGTTTAAATCCAGGAGACTCAGCCTGGGTCAGGTCTTCTCTCTTTTAGGGCCGGACCGTGCCCTGATCTTAAACTTTTTTGCAGATTCGGGTCGGGCCAGGCTTCATTTTCTTCTCCAGGTCGAGCCTGACCTGGACTTCGTTTTTCCTAGAGGTCTGCACTGGCCAAAATTTCCTGGTCGGGGCTCGGCCCGGGATAAAAGTTAAACGTTCAGTCCGTGCCAACCCGTATGATAAGCATTATTGTCCCGACCGCGACCCGTGGACTCCTCTAAATTCTTTTCATCGAGTTCAAGTTGGTCTGGTATCTTACTTATTTGTCATTCGTAAAAATTATATTTCTGTTGTACATTTGTTTAGCGAAATCTTTAGAAATTTAATTTGATTTGATAAGTTACAGAGATGCATTTTTTAAAATCTACTTTTTTTTCTTTGTAGAGCTTTAAAATTATCACTTTCTTTTATCATCCGTTTCTTTCATTCTAAACTGATTTCCTTACTGGATTTTCATTTTAATGTAATTGTCTAAGTCATACTACTTAGTGTTTACGTACATAATTGTGTAAATAGTCATTAATATAATTGTTTTTCAGTATTCATGAATATCGAATATAATCTGAAAATAAAATATGAGCATAAGTACAGCGTCTAGAATATATAATGTGGAAATCTGCTATCCAAACAGCGCTAAAAAGTTGTATCCCTTAAATGTGCAATGACGCTGAAATACAGGGAGCCGATTGCAGCGACATCTGCGATATATTTTCAAATTTCAATGTAAACATTGTATTATAACAACGTCTAGACTAAATCGTCTCGGAGTTTTAGGAAATATCCTGCAGATGTCGCTGTGAACGACTCATTGCATTTCAGCATCGTTTGACATTTAAGGGGTACAATATTTTAGCACTTTTTTAAGTATTACTGGGACAGTCGATTTCCACACTGTATATTCTAGACGCTGTAGCATAAGTAAGTGTGCTTTATGAATAATTTTTATTGCAAGATGCAGGCAGGGCTGGAGTCGAATTTTTAGTTTTTATACCGGGCCGGGCCAATATTTTTTTTTGTGAGTGGGATGGACTTGGGCTTGGGCCTGATAACTTCAACCCGGGTAAACATCTAACTGACATATCGAAGCCAGCTTTAATTTTTTTTAATGCTTCTTTCAGCCATCATCCCATAGCTACTGAATATACTGGTTGTCCTAAAATGGACTGACTGATTTTAGAATTCAATAAATTGCAAATGGTGACAGCTATTAAGAATTACTTGGAGGAGGGTTATGTAAGATGTCAAGAGCAGGGGCGATTCTGTTCCAAATTTTCCGAAAATCTAACCCTCTCGCTGCGCACTTTGCGATTTCCTCGGCCAAAGTAACAGTAGCATAATTTGCCCAAGCAATTTCCGCAGCAAATCTTTTTTTATGATCTAGTTCTATTAAAAAAAAAACTACTTCACAAAAATGTTGGACATATTTAAAGTCTAAAATATATGCATATTTGAAATGTGCTATGAAATAAATGCGCGATTTTTACACCTATTTTGATTTTTTAAAAATACCCAGCCAGAGGGTTAAGGATCAAGGAAAAACGCGAATTTGGTCAAAGGGCTGCAGAAAAAATGCAAAATTCTTCAAATGATCGCGGAATACGCGAATTTTGTCAAAGGATCGCGGAGAAGACGCGATTTTTTTCAAATAGCCGCGAAAAAAACGTGAATTTCGTCAAAGGATCGCGAAAAGAATGCAAATTTTATCAAAGAATCGCGAATTTCGTAAAAGGATCGTGGAGAAAACGTGAATTCCTTCAAAGGATCGAGAAAAAAATAATTGAATTTAGTCAAAGAATCGCTTTAAAAACGCGAAGAATCGCTTTAAAAACGCGAATTTTGTCAAAGGATCGCTGAAAATACGCAAACTTTGTCGAAAGGTCGAAGGGAAAAAACGTGAATTTTATCAAAGGGCTGCAAAATTACACTATTTTCATCAAAGGGTTGCGGAAGAAACCCAAATTTCGTCAAAAGGTCGAAGAAGTGAGAATTTCATCAGAGTCGTGGAAAAAATATGCTTTAAAAACGCGAATTTCGTCAAAGGATCGTGGAGAAAACGCAAATTCCTTCAAAGGATTGCAGAAAAAATCGAATTTAGTCAAAGAATCGTTTTAAAAACACGAATTTCGTCAACGGACCACTGAAAAAAAAAGCGAATTTTGTCGAAGGGTCGCGAAAAAAAACGCGAATTTTATCAAAGGGCTGCAAAATTACAGTAATTTCGTCAAAAGGTTGCGGAAGAAACGCAAATTTCGTCAAAGAGTCGAGGAAGTGCGAATTTCGTCAAAGAGTTGCTGAAAAAACGCGAATTTTGTCGAAGGGTCCGGGAAAAAATCGCGAATTTTATCAAAGGGCTGCAAAATTGCACTAATTTTGTCAAAGGGTTGCAGAAGAAATGCAAATTTCGTCAAAGGGTCGAAGAAGTGCGAATTTCATCAAAGAGTCGGGGGAAAAATACAGTAGTCTCTTTAGAAAACAGCACACATACACACATCTATGTTTATTATTATAGGTATAGTTTTTAACCTGAAATAATATACTGAATTAACTTTTGAAAAAAAACAGGTTAACCCCCAGCTTGGAGGAATCTACACTCAGCCTGAAATCGATCCGAATCGAAAACAGCTAACCCGACCTGCAACAAAAATAATTAGTGGCATGATTGAGTCTCCTCATCTGCTGTAACTTTTCTGAAGATTTACTTTGAATTTCAGAATTTTTTTTTACTCAGAATTATCCCTGATCAGGAGTTTTTTTTTACTGCGATTCTTCATTTTAGTTTAAAATAGCAACGATGGATGGCTCTGGAAGCAATAGGTGCAAAATCGGTTCCCGGAGGAGGTAGGTCAGAAATCGGGCCCTGATTTAATTACCATTGTTTGCAGCGACATCTATCGCTGCTATTGTAAAGTAAAATCAAGAATCCCAGTAAAAAAACTCCTGACATAACCCTCCTGCTAGATTTTTTTAAATTGCTTTCACAATTTGCAAGTTACTGAATTTTAAAATCAGCCAGTCCCTTTTAGGACACGCGGTATGTTTTTTAATAAGTTTCAAAGCATTCTTTACTGAATTACAACTGATCTTAGATATAAAGAGGCAAGCAGTCTTATACCAAATTAGTATTTTTTACATAATCCTGAAGATTAGTATTCCTAAATAATTATTTGAGCGTGTCCGTTATGGAGCTGTTTCTGTATGTAGTTTTTATCTTCAAAAATATTTAAGACTTTCTTTTCAAAATCAACTCAACCTGAATCCTTGTCGCAAGAGTGAAAACCCAGTCCGAAACTGAACCATACCCGAAATAATGTATGTCAATCTGCCCCAAACATAACGCGCTAGGCACAGCTAAAAAGTAGAAGTCAACCCGACCCGCAGTAGAAAAGTAGAAGTCAACTGGGCTCAGACCGGACCCGCAGTAGAAAAGCAGAAGTCAACTGGGCTCAGACCCGACCCGCAGCAAAAAAGTAGAAGTTAACCCGACCCACAGCAAAAAAGTAGATGTTAACCCGACCCACAGCAAAAAGTAGAAGTCAACCCGAACAGCAGTAAAAAAAGAAGTCAACCGGATACAAACCTGACCTGCAGCAAAAAATAGAAGTCAACCGGACACAAACCCAACCCGCAGCAAAAAGTAGAAGTAACGCGACCCGCAATGAAAAAATTAGCCCCGACCTGCGCATCAGATTGGAGTTTCCAAATTTCCAAAATCGCCCCCAAATTCGCCAAAATTCCCCCCCCCCCCTTTGAGGATTCTCCAGATCCGCTCTTGAGTAAAATGTGGCCGTTTAACAAATAAAATATGAATACAGAATATTTATGCGGGGAAAAGAATTGTGCTTAAATTAGAAATAAAGCGAAATTACTTTTGAATGATAGCTTTTTAACAGAAGAAAGAAAAGGTGTTTACCTAATAAAATGACATCAAAAGAATATTTATGTGGGTAAAACGATTGTGACAACTTCCAAATAAAGAGAACTCATCTTTGAATGCTCGCATTAACAGAAGAAAGGAAAATAAATTTAGAAAAGGGATTAATTTTGAATGAAACATAACACAAATATATCGCCTCGCCATAATTGCTTTCCTACCTCACTATCATGATTGCTTAGCTCATACAGTAAACTCCCACCTATCCGGCCTAATGTGGCGGAAGGATAGGCCGGATAACAAAAAAGCCGGATACGCCGGAGCTCTATAAATAGTTAATCACTTCTTGCTCTCCGTCCACCATCATATTAAAAATGCATATTACACATTTTAAGATAAATTTTATATATACAGTACATACAGTTTTCATTTTCCCCTTCTAACAGATCGGAAATTCTCAATGCTTTATCCTGCTATATCGGCCCAGTAACAGCCCAGCCGTTTCCTCTTAAGTGTTGATGCACAAAAATAAAGCTTCTTCGACTTCTTTATACTTATCTTTCAGCATGGTTTTTCTTTTTTCCATTCCTCTTCCACTGGCATGGGCGGAACACCATTTTTTTTTCTGCTCGATTTTTCTTCGTCACCGACTGCACTTTTACCAACTGCACTTTTACCAACTCCTAACTCCGAAGCAATGGTTTTTGCCGTTACCCCAGACCGCTGTCGATTTATAGCACATAATTTCCCCTCCATAGTCACTACGACCCTTTTTCGTTTATGACAAATTTCGTTAATCTTCAATAATCAAACCCACCAAAAGACTATACGAACGTAACCAGGAACAGTGGCAAATAAATAACTTCCACACTTGCTAACATCCGAAACACAATTGACGAAATATAAACAGGTTACCAAGTCTTAACACTCCCCTCCACCTCCTTTTCTATCTGCAATTGCTCTGCTATTGCATTCTGCATCCCGTTCTTGCTCCTTCCTGTTGTGAGTCAGCACTTTCCCAAAGACGGGAACCTGCCTGTCTCGGCCGTTTGCAACAATCCTCATTTTTTTACTAGGCCGAATAGTACGGAGGGCCGGATAGTCGAGAGTCGGGAGTTTACTGTACATATTTTTTTTTAACTGTACCTTGCCCAACTTCCTCTCCTGACTGTTCACAGGTTAAGATTGATATTATTCTAAATTAATATTCAAATTTCAAGAATTTCATGATTAAATTAAATATTTTTAGTACATTTTTAGCACATTTGAAGTAATTAGTCTGTGTTTTATTGTGCATGTGTATATATTAAATAAAAAATTTCCCCTTTGAATTCTTGAGCGTTTTCCTTTAGTTCCCCCCCCCCCCCCCCCAATACAAACACTATTGTTTTTATGCGTTTGTTTCACAATGTGGCCACTGGGTTTCTTTTTGGTTTAGGAGCCAGTGTCTCATTCCAGATTTTGGAAATCTGCACCTATACTACGGAACGGAGGATATACGGAGTTATACAGAAGGTTTACGGCGTATACCACCGTATACCGTAGACGTTAAAAAAGCAGAGGGTTATGAACTATAAGCAGCGGGTATACACCAGAGAGTATACGCTATAGCTTGGGAGCATGGGTGTAGTGGAGGGTATATGGAGGTATACACCGTATACATTCTGGATTTTTTAAAGAAGCGCCGTATACCCTCTGTTTCTAAAATAAAACAATAGCGTATACTCTAGTAATGGCGTCCATGACTTTAGTGTATACCCTCTGGTTTTTTTACGATTGCAACACTGCTTGGGAGGATTTACGGAGTTATTCAGAAGGTATACGACGCATACCACCGTATACCCTCCACTACATCCCTGATAATGATCTCATGCGAATACAAGAAAAGGTACAGCTGAAAGATGCCATTTAGAAAGTAAAAAAAAAAAAAAAAAAATTCGTTTTAAAAGAAAAAATATTTTGAATCAAAGGGATGTCGCGAAATCAAAAGAGGACATTCCTTCTATCCACCTGCTGCGTCGGCCTCTTGTCCAAATTTCGAAATCGAGGGAAAGCTTGCGAAACACTGGCTAAATGTAAATTAGCTGAAAATAAACCCCTCTTAATTTGCTACAAAATTGAAAATATTATTATGATGAGAAAGTCGTGAATTTGAGAAGTTTAGAAGTTAGGTCAGGTGATCGAGGTCTTATCCTTTCTCTGTAAATTTATGACTCAGAGAACTGATTTCGGAAACTGGAAGTATTTGTACTATATATAACTAATCCCCATATTAAGGTTGTAAAGATGTTATCTTTAAAAAATTTGATCTAATAACGAAATGCGGGGGTCGAATCACACGAATTACATGTTGACAGCTATTAGGTAGCTTTCATTACAAAAAGCTACCTATTGCAGCCGTTCGGAGGAAAGCGATTTCAAAAAATTTTGGTATATTTTCATCGATCATGACCCCCAGACCCCGAAACCACCCTCCGTTCAAAATTGATATATATATATATATATATATATATATATCCATATATATATATATATATATATATCCATATATATATATATATATATATATAGATTTGGATGTAATTCGGTGTGTACATAGTACATACCAATGACTCGACCGAGTTCGTTGGCCAGCTTCATCCGCCATTTAAATTTTTTTTTTAAATTAAAATTTGAAATGCGGTACCAAAAAATTGAAAATGAAAAAATATTGTTTTCTTATGTATTTGACCTTTATACAAAGATTCCGGAGCAGTTTTTGTTTCGTCTATATCTTAAAAAATGGCTGAGTTATAGCATTTTGAATTTCTAGCGTGGCTGACATTTTGAAACGTCCTGAATTTTGTCACGCGATAAAAGGCGTATTTATGAACAGATTTGGGTGTAACTTCGTTTATACATAGTACATACCAATGTCTCGACCGAGTTCGTTGGCCAGCTTCATCTGCCATCTTGTTTAAAAATGGCGGTCATTTAAATTTGTAAGAAAAATTTAAATTTGAAATGTGGTACCAAAAAATTGAAAATTGAAAAACTATTTTTTTCTTATGTGTTTGACCTTGATAAAAAGAATCGGGAGCAGTTTTTGTTTCGTCTATATCTTAAAAAATGGCTGAGTTATAGCATTTTGTATTTCTAGCGAGGCTGACATTTTGAAACGTCCTGATTTTTGTCACGTGATAACAGGCGTATTTATGAACAGATTTGGATGTACCTTGGTGTGTACATAGTACATACAGATATCTCGACCAAATTCGTTGGCCAGCTTCATCCGCCATCTTGTTTCAAAATGGTGGCCATTTAAATAAAATTTAAAAATTTAAAATTTAAAATGAGGTACCAAAAAATTGAAAAATGAAAAAGATTTTTTTCGTATGTGTTTGACCTTAATACAAAGATTCCGAAACAGTTTTTGTTTCGTCTATATCTAAGAAAATGGCTGAGTTATAGCATTTTGAATTTCTATTGTGGCTGACATTTTAAAACGACCTGATTTTTGTCACGCTATAACAGGCGTATTTATGAACCGATTTGGATGTAACTTGGTCTGTACATAGTACATACCAATGTCTCGACCGAGTTCGTTGGCCAGCTTCATTCGCCATCTTGTTTCAAAAGGGTTACCATTATAAAAAAAAAAATTATATTTAAAATGAGGTATTAAAAAATTGGAAAATGAAAAAGATTTTTTTTTATGTGTTTGGCCTTGATACAAAGATTCCGGAGCAGTTTTTGTTTCTGAAAAGTTGTTCTTTTGTTTATATTTTAAAAAATGGTTGAATTATAGCACTTAATTTCTAGCATGGCTAACATTTTGAAACGATCTTGTATTTTTCACCCGATAACACACGTATTCGCCTATTTCGATGTAAGAAAGCATGTGGATAGTATACATCAATATCTCGACCAAGTTCGCTGGCCAGCTTCATCAGCCATCTTGTTTCAAAATGGCGGCCATTAACTTAAAAAAATTATATTTAAAGTGAGGTGCAAAAAAATTAGAAACTGAAAAAGGTTTCTTTCTTAAGTATTTGACCTTGATTTAAGGATTCAGGAGCATTTTTTGTTTGTCTTTATCTTAAAAAATGGCTCAGATATAGCAGTTTCAATTTCTGATGTGGGTGACATTTTGAAAAATCTGATTTTTCGCCTGCGACAACACTCGTATATATCAACCGATTCCGATGTGAGTGAGCATGTGCACAGCAATTACTAAGATCTCGACCAAGTTCACTGGTTAGCCTCATGCACCATGCTGTCTTAAAATGGCAGGCACTTTAAGAAATCGCCGAATTTGGCAGCTAAATATAAGTTACTTTAAATAAAAGCAGCTTGGATAAAGCTGACTAATTTCGCGAAATTCTCATTCATAATGTTTTAGTATTGATAAAAATTAGTATTGAATCTCCTATATTCGGTTTTCACTAAATTGAGCTTCGTGTGTTTGAATAATATAAGTTGACTTTTTTAAAATAAGGAATATGAAAGCTACCTCTTCCTCCCAGCACTGGCCGGAAGGACTTTTGTGAAATATAATCTCCAAACGAGGACATTAAAATAATCAAGCTAATATTTTATACAGGGTTTTCTATTGTTACTTGTAACCTAGACTCTCCAAAGGAGAGATGTATTTTCTAAAGCTTTATTAAATGTTGATTTTCTTTCTATTTAAAAGTTCCGACGTATTTCAATTCACAGGTCAAAATTCTTTACGCATGTTTTAAGATGACACAGAATATCGCATCGCTATGAATGGATTAAATCAGAAATACAAGAAGAAGCTGTAGACATAAAATTACCCTTACCGACGTGGGATGCCAGATCATATATGGATATACATAAATACAAGGTAAGCCCAATTTATCTTACCTATGTTTCGTTTCATATTAAAAATAGATAGTTTATTTTGAGGCAAACCGAACATCACGCAATTACTGTTAGCAAAGTTTAAATACTGTTAACAAATTGATTATGAGACTGAAAAAAAATTCTCAATAAAAACGTCACTAAATGATAAAAATAAAAATCTGGTAATCCGATAGGGTAATTTATTAGAAAAAAAATACAACGAATCTTAGCAACATCATGGCTTCTACAAAAGCTAGCACGACCATTGAAAAATTGAACGCCAACAATTATACAAATTGGCGGTTCAAGGTCGAAATGCTATTGATTCGAGATGATCTTATTGAAGTTATTACGGAAGAGGCCCCCACCCCATTGAACGATGCTTGGACCAAGAAAGACAGAAAAGCAAGAGCTTTAATAAATTTGTCCATTGACGACAGTCAAATAGTGCATGTCAAAAATTTAAATACAGCTAGGCAAACATGGGACGCGTTAAAACAAATCCATGAGAGATCTAATCTCTCTAGTAAGCTGTACTTGCTTCGAAAATTGTACAGTACAAAATTAATTGAAGGTGGCAATATGACAGCCCACATAACAAAAATTTTAGAGATAGTGGATAAACTGTCAGCCATTGGCGAAAATATAACTGACTCGCACATTTCAGCACTGCTGCTGTGCTCGTTGCCACCGTCCTACGATACCCTAGTTACTGCCCTGGAGGCCAGAGATGAAGCTGAATTAACCGTACAATTTATAAAAAGCAAGCTTACGGATGAATATACTCGCAGAATAGATAATACTGAAAATTCCAAAAACAGCAATAAAGCCTATAAAACACAAGGTAAATTTAATCATTCAGAACAGAAAAGAGGCAACAATAAGTACTGCTCATACTGTAAAATGAAAAACCACTCAAATAAAGACTGCTGGTTTCTAAAAACAACAACAGTTACACTAAAAACAGACACTATAAAAATAAAAACAATTCAACATTACTAGTTTATGAAGAAAATAATTTACATAAAAATGCGGAACCTGAAGAAAGAAAACACACAGTAAATGAAAATAACAATGTTGCTTTACTAACCGAAGAGTCCGAAAATAAAGGCACTTTTATAGTGGACAGTGGCAGTTCCAGCCACATAATAAATTCAAAAGAATTCTTTACTAAAATTACAAATAATACTGAAACAAACGTCACAGTCGCTAATGGTAATAAACTGATTTCATATGGATCTGGGGAGGTAATAATTCATACCGAAAATAACAACAAACAAGTTATATTGCGTGACGTACTATACGTTCCTGACATAGAAACTAACCTGCTGTCAGTGAGTAGGGCAACTAAAAACGGTTGCACAGTCAAATTTGAAAAAGATAAATGTGACATAATTCATGAAGGTAAGATTATACTTCAAGGTAAACTTAAAAACTATCTGTATTACGACACAATAAAGTCCATGTTATCAAAGGACTTAGTTGAGGGAATTAAAATCAACAACTGCAAACATAACGCGAAATGTGAGGTATGCATCAAGTCAAAAATCAGCGAGACCCCATTTCCTAAATCAGGTGCTTATAGAGCTACAAAAAGGCTCGAGTTAGTGCATTCTGATGTATGTGGCCCTATAAATACACCCACAATGGGGGGGGGGGATACTTCGTCACTTTTATCGATGATTATACGCGATTTTGTGTAATTTATTTAATGGCAAATAAAAGTGAGGATTCAGAGAAATTGAAAGAATACATCTCAATGGTGAAAAACAAATTTGGAAAAATGGCTACTGAGATAAGATCGGACAATGGTGGTGAATATACGGGTAACGAAATCGAAAAATATCTAAAAGAAAATGGGATTCATCATCAGCTCACCGTATTATTTAACCCAAGCCAAAACGGTGTCGCAGAGCGTAAGAATATTTCGCTACTAGATATGGTTAGGAGTATGCTAAATGAAGCAAATCTCCCGCACAAATTACGGGGGGAAGCCATATGTACCGCGAATCACTTACAGAACCGGCTACCTTCAAAATCGGTAAGCATCACACACTATGAATTATGGATGAATAGAAAACCAAATTTGAAACATCTCAAAGTTTTTGGCTGTATTGCATACGCCTACATACTAGGGTGGTTCAAAAAAACTTTTTTTGAGCTAGAGTCCAGGCCACCCCCTAATTTTTTTAGACCTATCAATAGTATAATACTGGTAAATTTTTAGCTTCTTACTCAAATTCTAAGAGGGTGCTCAATGACCCCACAATTTAACATTAGCAGAAGCATAGGAAATGCAACACTATTTTATACTTCAAAAATATTTAATTTTTCCAGAAGTTTTTAGAAAAAATTTAGTTTGTTATATTATTTATATTTGTATTTAAATATTTCTGAAATATTTTATTATATGTAGCAAAATTTCTGAGAATTATTGACATGATAAAGTTACAGACAACACTAAACCAAAACAAGAATTCTGCCAACTCTTTTTACAACCAAATGAAAACAATTTGTCAGTGAAACATTTAATTTTTCATGATAATTTATATTTTAAATATTTATCTTATAGATTTTCAAATTCTGCATCTAGCGCAAACATCTGTCTGAAGTTGTTTACATTTAGCTCATGGCTATTCCTAAGTGAAAGGTGACAAATAAAATAATATTTAAAATACATTTATTTATTTATTGCCAGACTTTTTACCTTTAAATAAGTATCAAGAATTATATTTAGGTTACATTACTTATATTAAATATTAATCTACTGTTATGGGATGCTAACATTATTCATATTACAGTTAATAAGACAAACAATAAGCCTAATATGAAATAAAATAATCACAAAATTTGAGTATTAATCAACAACTTTAATTTTATGAAAAATAGCCCTTCTTTTCTATTCAAAGAAATTTCAATGCTAAAAATTTGCAATCGCTCCGGTTTCAACTTGCCTTAGTAATGAAATTTTTCTGATTGGTCTAAGATCAGTAGACCAATTGACTAGATTGAAACAACTACAAGACAAATCCTTCAGCACGTTCATTATCAGTTGAGAGAATCAAAGTTGGTACAATATGTTAGTCATTTGACTGTTAAAGAATCAATGCAGATATTGCAGAGATCTGAATTTCCTACAAAACAAAAGAAACACATACATAATTAAAAAATTAGAAAACATTCATTCTCATTGGCTTTTGTTAAAGAAAAACAAAGTTCTTTTTCTACAGTCCAACAATAAGGAGTGGTTAGATATCTTGGACTATTTTCTTTGATATTGGTTATGTAGGTGTTATGAAAATAATAAAAATTAAAGAAGATTCTAATTTTCTTCAGGATCAAAGAATCAATTGTAAAATGTATATGGGTTTAAAAGATAAAGAGTTATCAAAAAAAGTATGAATGTTCTCTTCAGAGAATAAAAGAAGAATGAAGCATTAGAGTCTCTTTACTTTCAGCTACCATCTGTTCATCCAATATTTATCTAAATAGTGTAATGGAAAACTCTGAGTCTTCAGACGATGAATTTATTCCAACACAGTTAAAGATCCTGAAAATTATCTATCAACAGACAAATAGATTGCGCTTTCTGCTAGAGAAGTGATGGAACATCACAAGTCTGAGTGTTCCGATGATTTCATAAGACTTTCTCTCTTTTCTGACAGAATTTAAATGGGAGAAGACAAATTGTTGTAGAGCGATTTACATTGATGCAAGCCCTTAAGAAGCGTTATGTAAGATGAGAACTTGAGATTTTAAAAGAAGATGGTATACGACTGTCAGACTTTGCAGCAAGAACAACAGAACTCTTACCTCGTATGAATATAAGAAAATCATTGTTAAGCTTTTTCCTGAAAAATGAAATGTCAATGATGACTATCCCAAGGGAAAAGAATGGCTTCACAATTTTCAAGTAGTGAATGACAGTCCAGAACGAGAGGTTAAGCTTAATGGAGATTTCAATAAAATCATAACAAATGATGAAGAATAAAAGCAATTCTTGCTGCAGGTCGTAGGAGCCAACAGAAAATGATCAGAAATAACGAAAAAATCAGTTTTAGACACTATTTTGTATTATTAAAGTCCAAATATGATTACCTTTCTATTTTTTACTTCTATGTTGTTTTATTCTTTTTCAAGAAATTAATTTTGGAAGTCTTTTTTTTTTTTTTTTTTTTTTTTTTTTTTTTTTTTTTTTTTAAACAAATATATAGAAAAATTTGAATGGAACACACAAACTTATGCAGTTAGTGGGTGTTGAGCACCCTCTTGCAGTTGAAATATGAAGTTCAAATTCTGCCAGAATATTACTATACACAAGTCTAAAAAAATTGAGGGGTGGCCTGGTATATTAGTGAAAGTTTATTTTTTTACATAGACGGCTGAACCACTCTACTACATACACAGATCAAAGAGAGGAAAATTAGACAATAGAGCGGAAAAAGGCACTTTTGTCGGATACGACAGTCGCTCTAAGGCATACAGAATCTATACAAGTGACGGAAGAGTAATATTGGCCAGAAGCGTAAAATTTATAGAAAATAAAAATAATCCAGATACTAACTAAAATCTAGATAGAAGAGAATTAATCGCGGAAACAAACAAACAAACACAACAGAAAGACACGAATGAAATGGAAATAGATCTGACACCAACACAAAATGAACTAAGTCCACCACCCGCGTCACAACAACAAATTGCACAAGTGAGAAGATCAGAAAGAACCAATAGAGGTGTACCGCCGGACAGGTTTGCTTATGCAGTCCGGCACGATCCAGTATATGTACCTAACAGTTGGCAAGACATGATGAGTATAGAAAATCCTATAGAAAAACAGAACTGGAAAAAGCCACAGAAGAGGAAATGAATTCCCTTAATGAAAATGAAACCTGGTGTTTAGTTGATCCCCCACAAGGAGCAAGAGTAATTGGGTCGAAATGGACTTTTAAAGCGAAATATGACGAATTCGGGAAAATCAAGCGTTACAAAGCGAGATTGGTCGCACAAGGATTTAGACAAAAATACGGAGTAGATTTCGATGAAACTTATGCGCCAGTAGTTTCCCATACAAGTTTAAGAGTCTTCATAACTGTCGCAGCATACCACAATCTCAATATTAGGTAGATTGACATCAAAACGGCATTTTTACATGGTGAATTGGAAGAAAATGTTTATGTATCACACAACCTAAGGAGTATATAAACAATAGAGAACCCAATAAGGTTTGTAAGTTTAAAAAAGCCCTATATGGACTAAAACAAGCTGCAAGAGCATGGTATTCAAATATTAGTGAAACACTAAAAGAATTAAAATTTAAACAGAGCAATGCTGATAATTGCTTATTTATAAGAAAAGAAGGGGAAAAACATGGTTTATATGGCAGTATATGTGGACGATATACTCATCGCAGGAAAAGATGAAAATATAAATGACATAATAGATAAACTAAAATCTAAGTACGCACTTGAAGATTTAGGTCAAATTTCCAATTACCTGGGGATAAAAATACAAAAGACTCACAACGGCTTTAAACTAAATCAAACAGCAAAAATAATAGAAATTGCAAAAAAAAATAATTTAGAAGATTCTAAGCCATATGGCACTCCAATGGAAACAGGCTTTCAACGATTAGACAATGAGGAAACACAAATGCCAAACAACATCAAGTACCGACAAGCAATAGGTGCGCTGTTATACGTTGCCACAATAAGTAGGCCCGATATTTTAGTAGGTGTAAACATTTTGAGTAGAAAAAACGAAACGCCGTCTGAAAGAGATTGGAAAGGTGTTAAAAGATTAATAAGATATCTCTATTCAACAAAATACTTAAATTTAGTAATTAGCACGGAAGAACCACCCATTCTGGAAGTATATACTGATGCAGATTGGGGTGGAGATCTAAAAACAAGAAGATCGACAACAGGCAATTTATTCCTTTTAGGAAAGAATCCAATACAGTGGGTAACGAAACGACAAACTTGTGTTGCACAATCATCTGCAGAGGCAGAGTTCGTAGCAGCGGCGAGCGCTACACAAGAACTAATATGGCTGCTAAAACTATTAGAAGATCTTGATATACCGCAAAAATTACCTATAGTAATTTATGAAGACAACAAATCTTGCATAAAAATGATAGAATCCGAAAAGTTTTCTAATAAATCGAAGCATACAGACATAAAATATAATGTGATTAAACAGCTGAAAGAAGATAAAATTATTGAATTGCGTTATTGCCCAAGCAAGTCAATGACAGCGGACATACTCACGAAACCAGAGTCCAAGCCTGAATTTCTAAACAATAGAAACAAACTGAAATTACAGAACAATCCTCGTTAGGAGATTAAGGGGGGAACTGTTGACAGCTATTGTGAAATATAATCTCCAAACAAGGACATTAAAATAATCAAGCTAAGTAAATTGTTTTTCATGTGTCAAATGTGATTTATAAAAGCAATTATCAAAAGCGATTATGATCTGAAGGAAGGAAGTGAAAGTGAAAAGTGATTTCACAATCGTAAACAAACATTCTATTATAAACATTTCATGATACTCCAGAACTAGAGACATTGATTAGGGATGTGAGCGCTCCGACCCAAATGGTTAATTTTGACCACTAAATTTTAGTAGTATTCTTTGTATTATTAAATATAAGAAATTCTGTCATTAAATACCGCGAGAAAAACTATTAAAGTTTAGTGGTATCAATCGGTCATTTGGGTCGGAGCGCTCTCATCCCTGATTGATAAACTTTATTTTAAATTACTATAAGTATAAATATTGATACAAATAATTTAATATTTATGTCACTAATTTCCTGTTCTTTATTGCTAATAATATTTTAACCATGGTTTTCTACTGTTACTTGTAACCTAGACCCTCCAAAGGAGAGATGTACTTTCTAAAGCTTTATTAAATGTTGATTTTTTTCTATTTAAAAGTTCCGACGTATTTCAATTCACAAGTCAAAATTCTTTACGCGTGTTTTAAGATGACACAGAATATCGCATCGCTATGAATGGATTAAATCAGAAATACAAGAAGAAGCTGTAGACACATAATTACCCTTACCGACGTGGGATGTCAGATCATATATGGATATACATAAATACAAGATAAGCCCAATTTATCTTACCTATGTTTCGCTTTATATTGAAAAATAGATAGTTTATTTTGAGGTAAACCGAACATCACGCAATTACTGTTAGCAAAGTTTAAATACTGTTAACATTACAGGTTATACAATCAGGGTCGTGGACAGGTACTGAATAAAAAGGGACAGTTGTCGAAAATACCCCCAATTTAAGGGATCCGGCAGCTGCCTTAAGAAGTTTTATGCACTGTAAAAAAAAAAAAAAAAAAAACCTCGGAAACGTTTCTGTACCTGGTGGGGCAGCAATGTGGCCCAACGGTTCTGTTATGTTTCCGCATATTTCGGTCAGTCCAAATCAGTTGACAAAACAAATGGCTTTAGATTACTATTATATCCAAATCATTCTTTAAATTGATAAAATGCATAACTTTACAGCACTATGAAAACATTAAAACGCCGTTTTTATAACACACACACACACACAAAAAAAAAAAAAAAAAAACCTGCATAATTTATGCGATTTCTTTTAGTTTTAATTCTCTTCTCTCAAAAGAAAATACTAATATATGCTTCTTTTATACTAATATCTAAATAATCTTAATACTATGATTTTTTCAGCGACAAAGATACTTTATCCTTTTCAGCAAGGAGCAAAGGAGTTTACTACATATTATTAATGTTTTTTTTTTTTGTTTTTTTACATATATTTGCCTGTTAGCTATTCCGATCAAAGTAGAATAATCCCCCCTTATATTGCTCATTCGTATATATTACTCTTTTTTGTTTTTGTTTTTTTTGTGCCATTCCATCAATAAATATCTTCACATTAAAAGTACTTATCACTAGTGATGCAACGAATAATGGTTTGGTCGAATAACCGAATACCAATTATTCGGCCTACTTATGGCCGAATAGTCGGCCTATTCGGCCGCCGAATAATGAAATCATTTTTGTCTAAAAACAAAATTATAGCATGCACTATAATGTACAATTCTTGTATATTTCACAATTAAAATCTATTATTTTCTTTTCAAAAAATTATTTATATGCAAATTTAATTTTTTAAAGCCTTAGTGTACTCTGAAAAAATATTTGGCTATGCTCGGCCTAAAATTGCGTCAAAAATATACGCCCCCTCCCCCTCAAAAAAGAAAAAAAATCTTAGCAAAAGTTCGTCATCAGTTACTGTCTAGTTATATTTTAGTAGATATTATATACATTGTTACATTTTAAAATAATGACAAATTTTTAAAAGTACTAGAAAACATAATTTTTTTTTCATCTTTCAGATGAAAGAAAATAAAAGATAAGAAAAATCACTGATAGAAAGGAATATCCTCTAAAATGGTGGAAAGAAACAAGTGTAAACTTTATAAAGCTCACAATTAACAAAAAATACTTTTTTTTTTTTGGCTATCCCAGCAGACAGTTGTTAAGAAGTGTTATAGTGAATGTTTTCAGATTTAGAGGAAGGAAATATCTGTAAGGAAAATAAATTTCAAAAATATTGACTATGTAGTATCTTAAGTACTGTATTGTTACAATTTAATCGATATTATGCATGTTGCTGTTACATTTTAAAATAAGCACAAAATTTTAAAAGTACTAAACAACATAAATTTCAAGTTTCAGATGAAAGAAAATCTAAATTAAATAGTGATGTAAAACATACATACTAATTAAAAAAATTTAGTACATGCATTTCTTTTATTATTTAATAAGAATTAGTAATACATTTTAAAAAATTACTTAAATTACATTTAACTTTTAAGTGCACTTTACTCAAAAAAGAAAAACTTAATTATTGCAGCATTTATGACAAATATTTTTGTTCTTTATAGGTCTAATAAAAGACTTTTTTATGTAACAAGGGATACATATTAAATTTCCCATTAGGCTTTAAAAAAATAGAATTTGCTTGTATTGCTCTATCAGGAAATTTTTGAATAAATTAACTTTAAATTTAACAGATTACATTAGCTTACTACAGATACTTTTGTACTTATTGATGCATCATAAAAATTTTAACATGGTTGATAAATTACTGTCTTATATAAAAATGAATAGATAAAACCCATTCAGGGTATGAAAGTTAAGGGGAAAAAAGTGTTGGTTAATTTCAAATAAAATTTTCATTATACATGATGAAAATAAATTGTCAAATTAAAAAGTTTTATTGTGTAAATATAAAAACATTTCTCGCAGTATTATTCGGCCCAGGCCGAATAATGGACTTAATATTCGGCAGATAGGCCGAATGGGCCGATTATTCGGCTACGGCCGAATAATCGTTGCATCTGTACTTATCACACTCTTTTATTTAACTCAAGTTGATTTTTGTAAGTAAAGATGGAATTTAGCAACAGATTTTTAATCCACTTCCTAATATGCTAGAATTAAAAAAATTACCTACGAAGGTGGATTATGTAAAATTGTGTACAATTAGCCCGCCACAAGTGATAAAACGCTAAATATTCTTTTTAACTCATACAACTTTACGGTAGTTGAAACAACAATAGATTATGCGTCAATAAATGCTCGTCAAAATATGCCAAAGTGTTGTGAAACTGCAACAATGCAACATTTTAAAGAGTACAAAATAAATTGTAAATAAAAAATGGAGACTGCAATATTACAAAAATACACTTTTAATCAAATAATAGTTCAATATTAATTAATCTACGATTATACGTTAATATATCAATTTAGAAATTCTAAAAAGATACGTTAAATAATGCTTTTTTTTCTGTTCCTTTTCTTAAAAAAACAGAGCAAAAATTCTGTATTTTTTAATAAATTCACTTGCTTGAGGTTTCAACAAAGCGTAAAAAAAATCAATGAAGTTTTCATAATCGAGTTCTTTGACTACACCAAATGAATGTATTGCAACAGGCATTTTTACAGAGAAAACATGAAATGCAGTAAAAAAAAAATTCAAGATGGCCATTGAATGCTTGGGATCTCAGAAATATACTGAAATTAATAATCGCATAAATGAGATAAAAAGCAATCAATCATAAAAGAAAAATATTACTTTCTGACACATTATTTACAAATGCACTTTCATTCGTAAATGCATAACATTTGCTGATCTAATGAAGATACAAGAAAACAAACAGTGCGTTTGAATTTCTCACAAATGCATGCGATCTTTCAGAAAATATAGCCATGTATAACATTTTAAATCATTTTTAACGATATGCTAATCAGTGAAAGGTAATCATCAGGGAATAGACAATTATAATTCAAGAATGTATTATGCCTAAATTAAAATAAAAAAATGTTCAATTCTTTGTACTTATAGGCTGAAATTTTCATGTTTCGCAGCCTTTAAATTCCAACTCCTTCAGATAAAAATGATTTCAGAAATTTTTGAGAAAGAAGTGCATTATTGAACGAGAAAATTTAAAATCTGTGAACACTCTTAATATAACAGCTATGGAATATGCAAAATTGTTAAACTATTAAAATTACTCATAATGAAGGGAACGAATATTTTTTCCAACTGGATTATATCGTATTCAAAGCTGGAGTAGCACAGTTAAAGTTTATTCCAACAGAGCGAAAAATGTCCAGACCAGGGATCGAACCTGGATACTTGGCGTGCCGTGCCAATGCCTTACCTGCGAAAATTTAACGCTCTGTTGGAATAAACTTTAACTGTGCTACTCCAGCTTTGAATACGATATAATCCAGTTGGAAAAAATATTCGTTCCCTTCATTATGACCTAATTACATGGTATACAGGAGTTTCCGTGTTAAAAGTAGTTTCATCATGTAAATGCTATAGTTATAGCTCGGATGAATGAAATAGCGCTGCAGTTCGCAGCCAAGTCCAACTAATAAGAGTGAATTATGTCAGCCAGGTATCGGTCCGGATAGCCTAACAGGTAAGGCATTGGCACGGCACGCCAAGTATCCAGGTTCGATCCCTGGTCTGGACATTTTTCGCTCTGTTGGAATAAACTTTAACTGTGCTACTCCAGCTTTGAATACGAATATTAAAATTACTATTTAAAAAAATATACGCATTTATTTTTTTAAATAAATTATATTAAAATATTATATTATAAATTATAATATATTAAAATATTATACAAAATATTTTTTGGGCCTTTGTCGGTTTTTTGAACCTGACACCTGGCGTCTCATCCATAGTTTCATTGTGCAGGGGTTTAGATTTTCCAGGTGCCGGCCCCTTCCCTGCATTTGGCTAAGAATTCCTCGACAGTTTTGAACAAAACAATTTATTTCTGATAAACAAATCAATTTATGAAGTAGATTATTGAGTTATAATTTTATAACTAAGTAAAAAAAAAAAAAAAAAAAAAAAACAGTGTCCAGACTAAAATTTGAATCAGGGACCTATGGCTTAAGCTGCCCAATGCTCTGCTAACTGAGCTATCCTGGACAAACCTGGCGGCCACAATTCACTCGGGTAACCTTTTGATAAGAGCAAAAACTATGAACTCCAAGTTAATCAAGTGTAATTACGTATCCAGCATTTATTTAGAGTTCCATCACCTGGTATTAAGGTTGAGCTGTTTCAGATAACAAACAAGATGCTCTCATGAAAAAGTTAAGCGAGTGAATTGTGGACGCCAGCTTTGTCCAGCATAGCTCAGAAGAGAGCACTAGCAGCTTAATCCAAAGGTTACTAGTTCAAAACCTGGCCTAGGCACTTTTCACTCAATTGGAAAATTACAATTCATATGATTTATTTACCAATTAAAATAATTGTGTTAATATTAAAATTAATCAAAATACATTAATGTCTCGGCTTTAGATTACGATCACATCCAACTCAACCTTTAATTTTATAAAATTCGTTGCTTTCTAAGCAGCGGATTGTCGAATCTCATAGAAACTTTTCAAAGCACTGGCATATTTTAAGTATATTAAATAAAGTAAATTGTAGAGAAGTATAATGTTTTCAAAAGCGAAAAAAAATCAACTGAGCTACTTATATCATTGAAATAATCATTATAAATACACCGAGATTTAACATAGTACATAAGAATTATTTATTTAACATATAAAATTTTAAAGCTACAGCACAATTTTAAATTATTCGGTTAGAAAATAAAAGATTGTCGAAAGAAGGAAAAAGAAATGGGAGATTTTTTTTTTCCGAACAGGATCTTTATAACTTAAGTACCTATCAGTATTTATGCGCGAAAATTATACACGGTCATCAGATATCTATTTTATTTAAAATAAAAAAGCTTTAAAAGCTTTAGTCCTAAAATGAGTATTTTATTAATAAACGTGCAAAACGTTGATTAAAAATACTAAACGGGCTCAGTATTTACATCTGAGCATAATAGTTAAAAACAAAACTAAAACAGTTTTAGCACAGAGAATATATACAAATTGATATTTATTCACCGAAAATTTCCCGTGGCAGCAGGATTATGATTGTAAAATCTTATAAAAAGTTAAAAACACCGACATCATTTTAAGTATATCAAATAAAATAATTTGTAACCAACTATAATGTTATCTAAAGCAAAAAATAAATAAATAAATAAACAAATAAAACTCAACCGAGCTTTTTGTAATCTAGAAATCATGGTAAATACAAAATTTTACACAGACTTCTTAATAATGATTATTTTAATATACAACATTAAAATCCGTCCCTATTAATATCATTGGTATTTAGTATACCAATGATATTAATACAGACGGATTAGTTCTATACTTATTGAACACTTAAAAATAACACGAGCTTGAGAAAAACTTTGTTTCTATATTGCTTACATTCATAAGCGAACAGCTTTTAGAATAAATAGTGCAGGAAAGGACAAATTAATTTAAAATAAATAGTGTAGGAAAGGATAAATTCATTCAAAATAAACGCTATTTACGTATATTTAAAGCATACAAAACTTACATAATCATATCAATGCATAGGTCTAAAATGGAAAAATGATTAATACTTACATTCAGTTGATGTCTTTAATACAGCCGGAATCACATCATAATTTATCGATGAGACGTTACTGAATAATATCAGTTTCACAAAAAAAAAAAAAAAAAAAAAAAAAACAATAAATTATGAGAATCGCAATGAAAATTGTGTTTATTTCTATCCTTTGATAAGAGGGTAATAAACACACAACCGTTAAAAAACAAAGTAATCGAATTGCTTTGTGTATAGCTGCGCGTCAGTGCGTATTGGGTAAGACCGCGACTGTCACGTGACTTTCAACCACGGTAGCCCAGTACGTCAGCCCCGTTCACCTAATATGTGACGGTCATTGATCATGTGTTTTCATACGCCAATGATATAAGCCATGGAGGAAACAGATAGATGGAGTTGCAGTATGCCGTAAAAAAGGTTTGCAATATGAAACCATTTATCGCTCAAATTTAAACGTCCACAGAAGGCCCAAACAAAACAAGCACGTGGAAGGGATTTTGTATTAATAAGACGAATTCAAAGAGATGAATTACAGCTGAAGTATATTTTAAGAAAAAATGGTACATTTTTTAAAGGGTCTTTGTTGTGTTGTTATTTACTAAAATAAATGTTTGCTTTTAAAATAATTGGAATTGGAAAATTAGCAATAAATAAATGTCAAAATAAGATTAAATAAAATATTGAAAACATTTGATATGAACTAAAAATTATATTATTAAAAGTTTTCTTTCTTTAACATTTTCCAACATACATGAAAAATGTTTATGTCTTTGGTTTGTCTGGCCTTCTGACCGAGCTCTAACTCTTGTAAATATACTGGGATCACCCAGCATTTTTTATATGTTATTGACGTTTACCATAGCGTGATCGCTATTGAAAAAAATGTGTAGCACCTATAGTTCATTTGCATGGGCGGTAAAAAGTATTCTGTTACATTACGGTCAATGGGAAAAATCGTTTAAAGTGCATTTTAATGATGCTAGACAATTTAAAATAGGGATGCATGACCTGTGGCCCGCGGGCCAAAAGTGGCCCGCGATCACAATTTATATAATTTCTTCGTTTTTTTACACAATTTCGTCAATTTATAACTGGAAAAATTGCAATTTTTTGTCCATAAGTCGCAGGACAAATCGCGAATTTCGTCAATTTGCCCCGGAAAAAAATTACAAATTTCATCAGAGCCAATTAAGAATCGCAAATTTCGTTGATAGAGTTCAGAAAAATCACGAAATTTATCGATGAGTCAAATTTCGTTTATTAAATGAGGAAAAATCTCGAGTTTTGTCAGTTTACCGCCAAGAAAAATCGCGAATTTCGACAATTTGCCACTGAAAAAATTACAAATTTCGTCAGAGCCAGTTAAAAATCGTGAATTTCGTTCATCGGACGCGTTAAAAATTACGAATTTTGTCGATTATATAATCCTTGATTGGTTGCTGAAAATTTTGAAATTTTGTTTTGGGGGATAAGCAAAAGAGAACGATATGTTCAACTGATCGAAATATCGAAGAGCGATATATAATAAAGAGCTACTGTAGAGACATATATGTTGCTATTGCTATATGTGTGTACATTACGGATGCTCAACCCGTGCGAGTTTTGTTAGCTGATCGTGAGAAAAAAGCGGAATTTTGTCAATTTGCCGCGGGAAAAATTACAAATTTCGTCAGAATCAGTTAAGAATCGCAAATTTTGTTTATCTGGCGCGGAAAATTTTCGAATTTTGTTGATTGCGAGAGGAAAAATCGCGAATTTTGTCGATGAGGTACGGAAAAATTGCAAATTTTGTTGACCGGCTGCGGAAAAATCGTAAATTTTTTTGACAGGCTGCGGAAAAATCGTGAGTTTCGTCAGTTTATCGCGAGAAAAAATGTCGAATTTCATCAATTTGTCGCGTAAAAATTACAAATTTCTTCAGAGTCAGTTAAGAATCGCGAATGTCGTTGATCGGACGCGGAAAAATCGCGAATTTTGTCGAGGAGCTGCGGAAAAATTGCAAACTTTCTTGATCGGCTAGGGAAAAAGCGCGAGTTTCGCCAGCTTATTGCGGGAAAAATTACAAATTTCATCAGAGCCAGTTAAAAAGGACGAATTTTTTCAATCTGGCACAGTAAAATCGCGAATGTTGTCAATGAGGTACAAAAATTGCAAATTTCGTTGATCGACTGGGGAAAAATCACGATTCTGTCAATCTGCTACGGAAAAAAATCACGAATTTTGACAATTGATAGAAAAAATTACAAATTTTGTCAATTGGTTGCAAAAATATTGCGAAATTTAACAATAGCTCGTGAAAAAATGGTGAATTTCTCAAAAATTCGCGAATTTCGCGAATAGCTCAAAAAAAATTATAAAATTTGTGTGCCGGTCCCAAAAAATCATGAAATAGAAATCCATTGGTCGCAGAAAATAATCTCAAATTTCATCGATTGTGCGCGTAAAAAAATCGCGATTTTCGCCAATTTATTGCACGAAAAAATTCGTAAATTACATCAATGTATAACAAGAAAAAATCACGTTTCGTCGATTGGTCATTGGAAAAAAATTGCAAATATTGTCAATCTGTCACGTAAAATATCGCAAAATTCGCCAATACTCATGAAAAAAAAAAATGGCAAATTTTCTCAATCGTTCATGGAAAAAACTTGCAAATTTCGGAGATTGATCGCAGAACAAATAAGTCGCGAAATAATTCAATCGGGGGCGGAAAAAATCGCAATTTTCGTTGATCCGTTGTGGAAAATAATCGCGAAATTTGAAAATTTATCGCTGAAAAAAATTGCGAATTGTGTCAATTTATCGCAGGTATCGCAAATTGGTTGTTTGAAAAGATTGCAAATTTTGTCAAAGGCAATGGAAAATTATCGCGAAATCTGTCAATCGCTCGTTGGTAAAAATCCAGAATTTCGTCAATCAGTCGCATTTGATTGACAAAAGATAAAAGCACGGGTTTTGTTAATAGTCAGAAGAAAAAATAGCATAATTAGTCCATCAAGCCTTATTATTTCAAAAATAAGTTTCCTTTTATTTTAAATGAAGTTATTCTTCAATATTTTTTTTATAACTAGGGGGCTCGGCCCCCTACGAGCTACGCTCGCCAACCCCCGTCCAGACACCGCAGGCTCTAAATGCACGCTAATTTGATCGGCTTTAAAAAGATTTCGAAAGATTGAATTATAATTTAAAAAACAGTGGCGATCTCCCTATAAACGAATTTCTATTCATTTCTCTTTGATTGGGGAATTTTAACGCCAAATCCGCTGCGGTACTACTTGATTATCCCGTCGGCCAATTTCGCCAAATTATATAAATCGCCAAACCACTCGCCAAATTATACAAATTGACATAATTTTTATTTTAAATAACGAAAGAACAAATAAATTCGTACAACATTAATAAAAATACAAATAAAACGTCGAAATAAAAATAACTTGATGACGTAGACACGTGTAACAACATTTCAAAATAAGCTAATATAAAAGGAATTAAGTAAACAGAGTCTTTGTCTCCTGGTATTTTTTAACAAAGCGAAAAGAAAGTTCTTTTAAATGAGACATTTTAAATTAATCGTGTTTAATCTGACGTAATTTTTACCAAGCTATTCTTTCTCTTTTAAATAATCGCGTGAAAGTACTTTTGTTAGCAATGAAATATTATTTGCGCTTTCCTAACAAAAATAGTTGAAAATATCCTCTCAAAATATTAAATAAATGTCTAGCGCAATTTCTAAATTTAAACTGTTTGGCAATATTATTTTGTGTTCATTTTATGTAATAACTATAATGTGACGTAAATATGACGTAATTTCTCCTAAGACTTCTAACGCATGTTAATGAATTTATTATTTTACAATATCCTTTCTCTTTTAAAATTCACGTGTATACTTTTTATGACGTAATTTTTAATAAGTTCCTGCTTTTTATACATAATTATTTAATTCTAATTTGAAAGTTTTTTTCCTGTTTATAATAGTCACGTGTAAATAAATTTTTAATTTGAAACAAACATTATTGCTTGCGCTTTTTATACAGTTGGCAACAGTTTAAATTAGTACAATTTTCTGAAATCTGTAAAAAATATCTCTAGAAATGCTGAAAGTTTGAATTTAAAATAGAAATAAAACCAGAAAAAATGAGTCAAAATAAAAAAAATTAATGCAATCTGCACTCCGGCAAATTCTAACGCATAAAATGATCTAAAAATGATTACACTGCCATGTATAGTTTTTGCTGCTATAAAACTTTTTTAGTGGAACGATTTTGTCCAACTTTAGCATTAAATATCTCTTAAAATAATTCTTCGATTTGAAAACTGTCTGCATCAGCGTGCTTATCAAACATTTCTGTATAAAACCACCGATTTTCATATTTTTGTATGCATTATTTTTCTCAATATTAACGAAGAAAGACCTCCGGTCACAAAAAATTCAAAACCGGCGGCGGCGGCGGCGGTGACAGCGGTAGTTACTTTTTTTTAGAATAGAGAGACTAGGGGGCTCAGCCCCCTACGAGCTACGCTCGTCAACCCCCGTTCAGACACCGCAGACTCTAAAAGTACGCTAATTTGATCGGCTTTAAAAAGATTTCGGAAGATTGAATTATAATTTAAAAAACAGTGGCGATCTCCTTATAAACGGATTTCTATTCATTTCTCTTTGATTGGGGAATTTTAAGGCCAAATCCGCTGCGGTACTACTTGATTATCCCGTCGACTAATTTCACCAAATTATATAAATCGCCAAAGCACTCGCCAAATTATACAATTTGACATAATTTTTATTTTAAATAATGAAAGAACAAATAAATTAGTGCAACATTAATAAAAATACAAATAAAACGTCGAAATAAAAATAACTTGATGACGTAGACAAGTTTAACTTGCTTAAAGTCAAGTTAATGTGACATTTACGATCAACCATTATTGGCATTTAATCTTATAGTTTGGCGAATGATAGATTTTTGGTCGACGGGATAACTAAGTAGTACCAAAAATACAGATGTCAATCGCTGTTGTTTTGTCTTTGATTAAGTAAAATAAGTTAAACATTTCAAAATAATCTAATATAAAAGGAATTAAGTAAACAGAATCTTTGTCTCCCGGTGTTTTTTAACAAAGCGAAAAGAAAGTTCTTTTAAATAAGACATTTTAAATTAATTGTTTTTAATCTGACGTAATTTTGACCAAACTATTCTTTCTCTTTTTAATATTCACGTGAACATACTTGTGTTAGAAATGAAATATTATTTGCGCTTTCCTAACAAAAATAGTTGAAAAGTATCCTCTCAAAATATCAAATAAATGTCTAGTGCAATTTCAAATTTAAACCGTTTTGCAATATTATTTTGTGTTAATTTTATGCAATAACTCTAATGTGACGTAAATATGACGTAATTTCTCCTATTTAAAACTTCTAACGCATGTTAATAAATTTATTATTTTACAATTTCCTTTCTCTCTTAAAATTCACGTGTAATTATAGTTTTTATGACGTAAGTTTTAATAAGTTCCTGCTTTTTGTACATAATTATTTAATTATAATTCCAAATGTTTTTTCTGTTTATAATAGTCACGTGTAAATAAATTTTTAATTTATTTACACGTATAAATAAATTTTTAATTTATTTACACGTATAAATATAATTTTTTTTTTTTGAAGCAAACATTATTGTTTCCGCTGTTTATACAGTTGGCAGCAGTTTAAATTAATATCACTTTCTAAAATCTGTAAAAAATATCTCTAGAAATGCTGAAAATTTGAATTTAAAATAGAAATAAAACCTCAAAAAATTAGTCAAATTACAAAAACAAATACAGTCTGCTCACCGGAAACTTCAAACGTATAAAATGATCTAAAAATGATTAAATTCCCATGAACAGTTTTTGCTCCTATAAAACTTTTTTAGTGGAACGATTTTGTCCAACTTTAGCATTAAATATCTCTTAAAATAATTCTTCTATTTGAAAACTGTCTGCATCAGCGTGTTTATCAAACATTTCTGTATAATACTACCGATTTTCATATTTTTGTATGCATTATTTTTCTTAATATTAACGAAAAAAGACCTCCGGTCACAAAAAATTCAAAACCGGCGGCGGTGGCGGCGGTGACAGCGGTAGTTACTTTTTTTTAGAATAGAGACATTTTCAATAACATTCAATTATTTAGAAATTTTGTGTAATTTTTTTTCTTCAAGTTACCATTTGTCAAGAAAGAACCGTTAGTCTTCATAAAGTGTTGAATTGTTATTCATACAAAAGCGAAGAAGCCCTACATTCCTTCATACAATTATTTATTTCCGTTTGTTTATTTTTATTATAGACAAAAAATAATTATTCATCAAGAATAAAGACTTATACCCCCCTACTTCCCCGATATAGAATTTTCTCTGTGTTACTGATGTGGCTCTCGACAACCCAAACATTTTTGTAAGTATGGCCCTTCTCTTTAAAAGGTTGTACACCCCTAGTGTAAGTGCTGATAAAACACAAGTGTTTTTGTTTCAAATTAACCAAGTGAATGTTTTTTTTACAAATAAAGTTTTTTTTTAATTATTATTATTAATTTTAGTGATTTTGTGAAGGGTAATTTACTTTAAAATGTGTAGCTTTAAAATTATATTTTGAATTTTTAAAAAAATAAAAAAAAATCCGATTTAAATAAAAAAAATCTGATTTAAATCAAATAAATCCGATTTTTTTTATTTAAAAAAAAAATTAAAAAAATCACAAACCCTGGATTCAGAAGCTGGCTCTCACATTCATGAAAATGTATGTGAGATTTCGACTTAAAAATTCAAGTTATGGCAGTAGAAACTGGGATATGTACTTTTTATTTATATATATAGGGTAGATGTGCCAGTAATGGACACCCCTTGATGATTTTGGTTCATAAAAAAATAACTAGTAAATATTTAGCTTTAATTATTTTTTTTTATAATTCCCCCTTGCATGTTTTATAAAACTGGGTTATTAGTGACACTTTTAATCAAACCAATCAGGCAGCAGAAAATAATGTTTCAAAGTTTCGCTGTTTTTCTGTGAAAATCTTAATGGAGAGGCTTAGAGCTGGCTTCGTTTAATTAATTTATATATTATTTATTTTCTTGCAAAATTTGAATGTTTTTGTTTGAGTAGCAATAGAAAACTTAGAATTTTACATACTAACGGCCATTTACAAAATTTCATTTATTTTTAAGGTTTTAAGAGGTGTCCATTACTGGAATGGTTAATTAGTCATTTTCCAGTTATGGACACCCCACGTAGACATTGCTAAAAATGCAATTTCAGTAATGTTTATTAAAATATTTTAACGTAACTGCAAACCTAAATAATCAAATTTAATTTTTAAATTATACTTACCAAAATGTAATAAACACCAAAACTTTTATAAATAGCTGCGTTTAAGTTATTTTATGTGATTAATAAAATTTCAATATTTTATTCTTTTTTTTCTTTTTTTAAATGTATATGTACCTTGCATATTTTATAATCTGGCAATCAAACCAGCTAGGAAGCAGAAAATATTGTTTAAGAGCACAGTCGAAGAGGGGCTCATGGGGCTTAATCCCTCTCCGTTTAAATAAAAACAATTAAGTTACAGAAGCTATTAAAAATCTATTTTCTGTCTTAAATGTTTCCTTATTCACCACTGATGGGGGAAAAAAAGTAGTAACATTAATGAAAGTTATAGATAATATTCATGAAACTAGTAAATCTGCAGATCAGTGGCCTCAAACATCAGTTCTAGTTTTATTTTGAAATTATTTTATTTAATATTTAAAATATTCAATTCACAATTATCATTTCTTTCATATTTGTAATATTAATTATTATAAATGATATATCAAGTAGTCTCTGGAAGATTAATTATTAAAAATAACAAAACTGAACACTAATATTCCAAAACTTTTTTTTTTAATTACCTTTTAAATCCCCCACTGTTTCAATAATTTGATAGCTGTAATTTCCTAATATTTAGTATTTTAAACTATCCATCTAAAATAATTAAAACATCGATCTTCTGATAATTACAATAATTAATACAAACAGTAAATGATTATCACAAATATTTTATTAATTACTGATATCCTAATTGTTAAATTTATTTGAAAATAACTATTTTGTTTCATTAATATGTATTCATTAAATTCCGGTTCTAAATACAGTCATAAAACAATTATATTTATTACTTTTTATGGGGTATCAATTGCTGGAACAGAGGGTGTCCATTACTGGGCCAGAGGGTGTCCATTACTGGGTTTTTAGGAGTTTTGATTTATTTTTTTCATTTAAAATTAAATTTCGATTCATATTGGGAAATGAGACTATAAGAATGGTTAAATATTGTTGATAGGTTAATATAATATTGAAAAAAACTGGAATATAATAATTATAACTATTAATAAAATAATAATTTTAAAAGAAACTCCTTAAGGGTGTCCATTACTGGCACATCTACCCTATATATATTTTGCGGATAATTCAAAGATATGTTGTTTTTTCATTGGTGTATATATTTATTTTTGTTAAGAAACCTGATTGCAGCAAAATATACCACTGAATTTACATCATTGCTGTATAATCTCTGCTTATTATCAAACTACTTTTGGGTTAACTTGTTCAGACAATCAAGTAATTGTATATTCATAAACCTTTTTCATCACATAATTTTTGAATTCTGAAAGTGTTCTTACGTAAAAATAACCAATATATCTGAGTTACTTTTCTCCACAGTAATTTTATGTGATGTTTTGGAATTTAATCTTTTTATGCAGTAGTAGTAAAACAGCTTATATGCTCATTCCAAAATATCTCAAATATTAATAATTGATTTTTTTTATATATTTTATATTCTTTTAATGTTATTCCTGCTAAATTTTACTTTAACACTTTTTAGCATCAAAAAAGCTTAAGGTGAGGTTCTACTTTTTTGTCATAAAATTCACATGATTTTTTGGATGTTTTTTTTTTTAAAATTATTATTTATTTATTTATTTATTTTGTCAGTTACAAAGAAAAGAGACATCACCTTCGAACTTTTTGCATCATATTTACAGGACTGCCACAGGCGACTATTTTTATATTATGTTCGCACCACTATTTTTATAAAATGCATTTTGTAGTATATTTCTCTTGCAAACGTTGTCAAAGCGTATCTAAAGGATTTTTCTCTTGAAAAAAATGGTGCGGAATAGAATTAAAAAATAGTCGCCTGTGGCAGCCTTGAATTTATTACTTCAATTTTGTGCATAAAAAAAGAATAATATGCATTGTTCGGCTGGGAGTGCCTGCAGACGCGTGCTGTTAACTTCCAATCGGGCGACCGTTTTTCTCGACCGTTTTACAAGCATCCCATACAATATGAATCATCGAATTATGAAAAGCTATTAAATTCTCTGCAGCTTATACCAACATTTAGTTAAAAAAGTTGATTTTTGAGAAATTGGCGGTCATTTCAAGGAGAAAAAAAAATTACCTTTTCGTCTCTTTTATTACATTTTGCGAGATTCACTTATATAAGCTTCAGCAAAGAGGAATAGCTTTCTTTTAAATAAAAATCAAGGAATTAGTATGACCCGTTCTTGAGAAAAAAAAGTTTGTTTTACGATATCGTTTGCGTTCAATGAGCGGTGATATACACAATAAGCAAGAAATATTATAAATAATTGGAATATCACGGAATTGTTTTAGGACAACAATCTACACATTTGAGGGATACAAGAAATACAAAATAAAAAAATTCTGACTCAAAGAAGTGAAAACTCTCCTTAAGATGTTGTTGCTGTTGTTTTATGACGGCCGAATATCTGCACTAGGGATACAGGCCCAAAGGAGGGATGCCCTTTCTAAGGGTTCCTAACCCGCATTTACGCAACGTCTGAAGAAAACCGCGGGAAACTCCGAGCGATTACGCCGACGGGCGCGATTAGATTCGAACCCAGCATCTCCCGTCTACTAGCTTTGAGAGCAGGAATTATCTGCCACTGTTGGGATCCCACTCCTTAAGAGAAAAAACTTAAGACATTCAAATAAAAAAGCAACCTTGCTCCATAATCATTTGAAATTATAATTGTATGTATTATAAAATGAGTGCTCAAATAATTCATCTGGCACCAATAATTAAACAATGAGACACGAAAATGTAGAAAACAAAAATTAATGCACGAATTTGTTAGTTTTGGTTGCCTGGTCAATTACTGGTGTACTCATTGTATATAAATAATTATGAATTCAGATTTTCTTTTTCTTTTTTTTACAAATATAGTGAACATTAAATTTTGTATTATCCAGTTTTTCAGAAATTGTCAGGTACATTCATTCAAATATAAGAATTTTTTCCATTTTTTCTTTAGGTGTACTATCTTTTATATTTGTAAGGTAGTTGGTTAAAAATGATAGGCATTAAAGATCGACCGAAACAGATTTTTAAGACCGAAAACGAATTTCGGTAATCTATTTTTGGCCGAAAATGAAAACGAAAAATTTTAAGTAATTAATACATACATAAATATACATAATTCTTAATTAATTGTGTATAGAAACAAATTTCTAATAAACAAACAAACATATATATATTTGCGTGTATAAGTTTCAAACAAAAAAAAGAACCATAAATAATAAGACAACTTTTGCATTTTAATACTTTGACAACCAATAATCATAGGCATTTATCAATAATTAATTAACAATGTATGTTAACTTAAAACGCATAAATTTGAAAATAACTTGTTAAATTTGACTAAAACAGGAACATTAAGACAACACTTTAAGCCCTAGAAATCATTAATTAAAAATTTTATTTTCCATTTCAACATTTTCAAAGGGAGACATATTTAACATTATTGAGTATTTAGTTAATTTAAAAAATATATGGTAGAATAAAAATGTACCTTTTTTTCAGATGTGCACAACAAGATCAATATAAATATTTGCTCACTCCCTTCCAAAGTTTTGATAAGTGCCCCTGTTTGAAAATTTTATCTCTACTAAGAAAGTTTTGAAATGGCGCACCTGTTTGTAAATTTTATCTCTACTAACCTAAGTTACCTCTCTACTAACCTACGGATCCAAGTTCGCTCTCAGTGTCTCTGACCAAAACTTTTTATTTTCATATGAAATATAATGTAATTAATTCATGAACAACAGACAATGATTTTCTAATTAAACGAATTTCATTTAATTAAAAAAATGCTTTTGGTATTTATACCTCGAATTACCTTTTATAATGATTTTTGTAAATGATCATTTGTTCCGATATTTTAAACAAAGATGTAAATAATAAAATCACAAAAATAAAAATTACACTCGACATTTCAGTTTATCTTTAAAACATTCATCATGAGTTAATTTTCTTAAATACAAAACGGTAAAGATTACTTTCATTTTACATTATCGAAATACATGCATTGCTTGCTTTATAATGTGTTTTGAGTCAGCCATGACTGAAAATTATAAACAGTAAATCTCATAGCAACAAAAAAAGTGTTTAATTTGAGCCGATTCAGCTCAGTTCAATGAGTAACGTTGAAAAGTTCCGAAGGGAGAAGCGGGATTTTTGGAATACAGATAGTTTCGGTCTGACCGAATTTTCAGCAGCATTTTCGTCGAAACTCAAACTTTGGGCCGTAAACGAAAACGAATTTTTGGTCGATCTCTAATAGTATCTAGCATTGATTAACGTGTCAATCCTTTTATGCATTTTAGGAGATTTCCTTTTCTTTCGTGGAAAAATACCAATAAAAAAAAGTTATTCGATTCCACGGTATCTAAATACGAATGGCGTGATGTTTTATGCATTTAAGAATGAAAATAATTTCGTAAATATTTCAGAAAACAGCTAATTCGGATTTGGAAAACAACCTTAAAAGTTTTTTGTTTTGTTTTGTTTTTTCAAAAAGTAAATTAAAATTTCAGAATTTTTTCCAAGCATTCTCATTTCTGCCCGCAACCTACCAAAAAGTACCCGACTCATAGTTTGGAAACTGCTGCTTCACACGATTAATTTTCTATAGCTGCTATCTGCTGCGATTTTTAGTCATCACCTTTTTCCGAATAATAACCTTCGTTTCATTTAATAGCGGAATTCTGCAATTACATCTCTTTATAAATATTGATGAGGAATAATTGTAAGCAGCTGGCAACTATGCTTTTTAAATTAGAAGTTATATTATAATAATTTTAATGGCTGTATTTCAGCCGATTAATTTTTTTCAAGTATTTTTATTATTATTTATTTTCATGTACACAAGTATAGTATATTTTAATAACATTTTAATGAGTAATTTGATTCTGAATTTTCAGATGAATGCTGAATTGTGAACCCTCTAACTGTGGACAAAAATCCATCATTGTCTTCTTGAGTGTGGAAAAAAAAATTTTAAATGAACATTTCCTGTGATACTGAGAATTTCCTGTGATACAAGTTATAAATTTTTAAAGTTTTAATTTTAATAATAACTTAATTGTAGGTCAATATTTTTCTTTTTTTTTTTCAGAATAAATCATTTTCACATTAAATTTTGCCTCCTGATGTTTATCATACTCGAAAAAGTTGAATACTTTTTAAGATTGTCATTTTGGTAAGTGTTTGAAAAACAAACGCAACTATGTTTTGCTTTTATTACATTATTTTATTTCATGGGGGAAAAAAGTTTTAAAATGCATAACTATTTTTTTTAATAAAAATCATTTATAAATGAATTTCTATTTTCAAAATAAAGATGTATGTTTTATACAAAAATATTTAATTTTATTTCAAGAACCATGTATTTTGGAGCTTTTCAGGTTGTTTTTTAAAATGCAAACAGAAAATTTACCAATAAAATCATAAGACGAAATGCAATTTTTCACCTAGATTCAACATAAAATATATAATGTGAACTTTAAAAATTCTTAGTCTTACTTAAAAGGCGACTAAAGTAATGAAAAATATGTTACAAGTTTAAAATATACATTTTATTTAAAACATCTTAGTACTTTCAAGCTATCCAAGTTCATCATCAGAGACTATTTTCATAACTAAATGTTGTTTATTTAACAAATACGTCACTTTGTTTTGAAAATGAGAGAGCCAATAATTACTAGAGTATGAAAGTTAAGTTTTAAATAAAATGTATATTTTAAAATTGTAACATCTTTTCATTACTTTAGTCGCCTTTTAAGTAAGACTGTGAATTTTTAAAGTTCACATTATATATTTAAGAAAATTTACTTATTCAGATTTTCGCAGTTATTTCAAATACAAAAATTTATTTTATTTTTTAAGGAGTCTGTTCGGGGATTCTGATATTAAGTGAATAAAACAAAAGTCATTGAAATGTACTATGCCCTTAAGTGTATTTTACTTAATATTTGAATATCTTTCTAAGTTTGTGTTTATAATGATAAAAATATAATAAAAAATTATAATAATGAAACTATGATAGAAAATATTAACAGAAAAATAATTCATTTTTTTAATGCCCATTATTTTTCTTATGGATTTTTTTCTTAATGATATGGAAAATTTAAGAAAGCCATAAAGAAATATACACAGCTGCCATCTGCTGCTATTTTTTTACCACCAGTATTTCAGAATGGAAATCTTCATCTTATTTAATCGCAGAAAGTCTGCGATCAAACAAAGCAAAGATTTATATTCAGAAACACTAGTAACAACATACCTTAGCACCTATAAATATCACTCAAAAGTATGAATAAAATCTTATCAATTTTTTGCAATCTTAAAATAACCTGATTGCATTTGGCAAAAGTATAAAATATATATGCCTTGCTACTTATTCTCCCTTTACGCTGACCTCGAGAAATGCTCCAGAGAAATATTACAATTATTGCTTTTATTTCTTTCAGATTCAAGAAGTACAAATGTTTATTATTATTTTTTTTTTTTTTTTTTTTTTTCTTATTAAAACATTTTTAGTAACATAATTTGATATTTCGAAAAAAAAAAAAAATGGGAAAAAAGTATATATATGTATAGGAGTAGCGCACGTTGAATTACGAGAAAATAAAATTTTCGATGAAGATACTTTTTTTAGGAAGACAAAAAGAATTATTTATTTCTGATTTATTCTTTTATAACCATTAGTCTTTACAAAATTTCTCAGTAACATTTGTTCTATCAACTATCATCCAAAATTCAAACAATCGGTATCAACTATAATCCATACTTATATACAAATGTCATAAAAATTTAAAAAAATGCTGTTTACTGCTACATAGCTGATATTATACATCACTATTTTAAAAACGACTACCGTGAACATGATTAAACTGCTTTTATATCTAGAAGATGGCTTTAGAAGCGCGCAGTACTAATTTATTTTCAAGTCATAATAAATTATTTCTGTCTTTTGTCTGAAAATAAGATTTGTCACATTAATCCTCTAATGTCCATAGTAGCAACAAAGGACATCAGAGTCGCCAGTTGGGAAGTAGATATTTTTTTATTCAGATAGCATGATTGCTACCACTTTTTAAAAAATAGTAAAATTCGACTGATTTAATGACAGTATATACTCTGAATATTACTGTTCTGAAAAAGTGGTTGAAATCAAGCAATCTGTTTTTTTAGAAGGGGGTGGGGGGTAACTGGTAACTCTTATGACAACTTAAGGGGATTCTTCACTCACTTGAAAACACCCACTCCGTAATGTTAAACCAATGGGCAGGCTATTTTCGAATTTCTCATTTAAATTTGAATTTTTTTTTTTTTTTTTTTTTTTTTTTTTTTTGCATAGGATAGCCGAGCACGATCATTAATATGACTTTTTTTTTTTACTTTTTCGATTTTGGATGCAGATTTTTTTAAGAAAGGTACTTTCAGTTTCGAAACCGGTTCTGAAAGTGAAAGTATCTTTATTAAAAGATCTGCAACCGAAATCGAAAAGTAAAAAATAGCCATATTAAAGATCGATCTCAGCTATCCTATGCAAAAAAAAGGTTTAAAAATATTAAAATTTAAATGAGAAATTCGAAAACAACATGCCCATTGATTTAATATTACGTAGCGGGTGTTTTCAAGGGAGTGAAAAGTCCCCTTAACGACATAGTACAAGATGTTAATTGTTGGAAAACGTCCCAGTGTAAGTGATTTTATGTCCAACATCACCTCGCTTGTGAAATGACAATTTCCTCGTGACATATGCAACGCGTTTTTTAGTTGTGAAATATGTTCCAAGATGGCGACACTTCCCTGAGCTATGGTGGCGTAAGATCACAGACTAGCGAACAATTGTGTAAAAGACTTTTGTTTCGAAAAGGCGACAACAGATAGCAGCACTACAGAACTTTTCTGATAGACTCATTTTAAGTAGAACCTTTTTTTGCTTGTTAAGCAGATTTATTGTTTCAGGCTTTTTTACTCTGTTTTAACTCTTGTGGGCCCCTTTTTACTTCTCACTCGAATGGCCGATGTTGTCGAGCCAACAACGCACGAATTTCTGTACGTTGTTCTATTGTTATAAAGAAAACCTTGTATCTCCGTGGATCCAATATCATGATTCAAATTATATCACTAATCTTATTTTATTCTTCTTTTATAGTGTGAGTGTTCGACCTTATGTAACCAAGATATAGCATTAGATTAAACGGTTTTATTCTGCACTTCTGCTCATCAATGAATACCACTTACACATTTTTTAAATAAAATTAATCGAGTGTTTCTAGGTGATCAACGTGAGAAGTCAAGCACTCTGTGTTCACTTACCAGAAAGGTAAGAAAAAACTTTCTATCTTTCATTGTTGATATAAATACTTTTGGTATAATAATTTTATATTTATACTGGGTCCTTAGCTTCAAGCTAATCGCGAACTCACCCCTTCTAGATATTTTAAAAGATTATGAAGGCTGAGTTGAAAGGGAAAGTAAATAAATAAATAAAAAAACCCTGTAATAAAAATTTGTTTATCTGATTGTGATAAAATGATGAACAAGATGCACATATGAGATATGAAATGTTGAAATATATACATGAAAATAAAAATAAATGTGCATGAATAAATAACGATATATATAATATCGCAAAAAAAAGAGTATTATTGTGAACGAATATTGATTGATTATTGTGAATAAATGATCATTTTATTTATATTTATGAATATATTCTAAGAAATTATTTTAAGAAAGTCACAAACTTCTTATAGTAAATATATTTGTTATCAAAGAATTTATAATACTTGAATAACACGCTATGTCTGCCTCAAAAGAAATTACGGCAGTAGAGAAATTAAATGATAATAATTATAATCATTGGTGTTTTAAATTAGAAAATCTGTTAATTAAAGATGACTTATTCAAATATATAACAGAATCTCCACCTGCCACACCCGATGATACATATACTAAAAACGCGGCTAAGGCGAAAGCCATAATTTGTTTGTGCATTGAAACTACACAAATTGTGCACATCAGACATTTGACATCTCCCAAAGACATTTGGGAAAGATTAAAAAGTGTTCACCAAAGGGCGAATTTATCATCCAAATTATTCCTTTTGAGGAAACTATATTCGCAAAGGCTCAACGAGGGCGGAGACTTAAATTTACATATCAACAATATTTTAACTATCCGCGACAAACTCGCTGCCATTGGAGAGTTCATAAATGATTCGCACATTGTGGCTCTTATGCTTTGCAGCTTGCCTCAGTCATATGCTCCTCTTATAACGAGCATGGAGGCTAGAGACGAAAAGGATCTAAACCTCGAGTTTGTAAAAAACAAGCTCATCGATGAGTACTCTCATCGAATCGAATACAAAAACACCAGCACACGACCAAGGGACACAGCATATAAAATTATAAATAAAGGAAATAAAAAGTATTGCAGCTTCTGTCAACGAGATGGGCACGCTCGTTCAGAATGTTACAAATTGAAAAACAAACAGAAAAACAATTACCAAAGAAGTGAAAATTATAACAGTAATAAATTTAACAACCATGCCAACTTTAAAGCCAATTCGGTAAACACCAAAAATCAACACAATGGTAGTAAAACCGACTCCTCGAATTTTTGTTTCAACAGTAAGTCAAATATAGAGGATGAGGTCAACCAATCGATCATTCCTCTCTTCCCAGTGGAAAACAATTTTGAAATTGAGTCAGTAAAAATTAACCAAACACAAATAACAGATCCAAACACATATATCATTGACTCGGGTTGTACCAGGCACGTTGCATCAGCAAAAACAAATTTTGCTACATTCACAGCCGGGAATTTTGGGAATATAACAATCGCTAATGGAAAAAGGCTTAATTCGGAAGGTATGGGCGACGTAAAAATAAAAACAGACAAAAACCACTACATTACACTAAGAAATGTATTGTACTGTCCAGAACTAAAGGGCAATTTATTGTCAGTTAAGAAAGCCACTGAAAATAATATAAAGGTAATTTTCGAGAAAAATGCATGTTTATTTGTCAAAGATGATAATATAATCTTGACAGCTAAATTAAATGATAATCTCTACGTATTAAACCCTGAAGATGATTACGGCTATACTATAAGTACTCAAACTTTCTGTAACAATACAAATTGTATTTCATTGTGGCACCGAAGACTCGGACACAAAAATTTTGATGATATTAAATACCTTGTTAATCATGAATTAGCCAATGGGATAGCAATTAACAAATGTAAATATGACACGCGATGCACCAAGTGCATTGAAGGGAAACTTTCCGCTCTGCCCTACCCTAAAGTAGCCACAAACAGAAGCAAAGACATCGGTACCCTCGCACATTCCGATATATGTAGCCCCATGAATACTGAAACGATAGGAGGGAAAAGGTACTTTATTACATTCACGGATGATTATAGCAGGTACACAATAACATACTTAATCGCGCATAAATCGGAAGCCGTTATCAAACTGAAAGAATACATAGCGCTAACAAAAAATAAATTTGGCAAGTTGATAAAGGCAATAAGGTCCGATAACGCAAAAGAGTATATCAGTGATGAATTTGAAAACTGCCTGATAGAAAACGGGATAGAGCGTCAATTGAGTGTTCCCTATTCTAGCCCACAGAACGGCGTTTCAGAAAGAAAGAATAGAACGATAGTGGAAATGGCTAGAACCATGTTGTCGGACACCAAGTTACCTAAGCAATTCTGGGGGGAAGCTGTCATGTCCGCCACCTACCTCATCAACCGTCTACCAACAAAGGCTAACAAAAATAACATGACACCCTATGAACTTTGGCATAAAAGAAAACCCGATCTCTCGAACATCAAAACATTCGGATGTAAGGCATTTGCCTATGTCGACAAACCTAAAAGAAATAAATTAGATGAGAAAGCCATCGAGGGAATAATGTTGGGATATGATTTCAGAAGCAAGGGCTATAGGATATATACGGGTGAAAATAAAATTATAATATCTAGAACCGTAAAATTCTTCGAAGAAGGTATAAAAGATGAGGAAATTAAACCCGCCAAAGAAAATCAAAACAACGAACAAACTCCCGCAGATAATATTGAAATTGATCTAGAAGAGCGCGACGATGATCAGAATAACGCCCCGACCGACAGACACATCCCTTGAGCCGAGAAGATCGCAAAGACAAAATCGTGGCGTACCACCTAACCGTTATGGAATAAGCGCAAACCTGTGTCAAATTCAGGAGCCAAAGTCATGGACAGACCTACAAAATATCAATGACGCAGAAACTAAAGATAAATGGCTAAAAGCCACTAGTGAGGAAATAGATTCTCTGAAGCAAAATAATACTTGGAGATTAATAAAACCTATCCCGGGAAAACGCGTCATAGGTTGTAGGTGGACGTTTAAGGCAAAAAGGGGAGCCAACGGGTCTATAGAGCGATATAAAGCCAGATTGGTCGCTAAGGGATATGCTCAAAAATATGGAAGCGATTTCGACGAGACCTACGCACCCGTTGTAGCGCATACCACCCTGCGAGCATTCTTAAACGCAGCGGTGTACAAAGACCTTAAAATAACTCACCTAGATGTCAAAACTGCTTTCTTACATGGCGATTTAGAAGAGGAGGTTTATATGCATCAGCCAGAGGGATACATAACAAAAGGGGAAGAGGATAAAGTGTGTAGTTTAAACAAAGCGATTTACGGCCTTAAGCAGGCAGCTAGGGCGTGGAACCAAAAAATAAGTAAATCTCTAAAAGAACTAAATTTCGTTGAATGCGCGTCAGACAAATGTCTGTACAAAAGAGTCCAAGATGGAAAAATCGCATACATAATAGTGTATGTTGATTACATCTTAGTCGCAGGAGGCAAAACAGACACACACGAAATATACACTGAATTATCAAAGCAGTACGAAATCAAAAATTTAGGTCAAGTAACACAATATTTAGGCATAAACATAAAGGAAACGGCAAACTGTAATCTAGAATTAGACCAGGAACACAAAATAATACAAATCGCAGAAAAATTCAATTTGTTAAATGGTAAGCCTACGTATACACCCATGAATACTAACTACTTTAATCTAGATCCAAACGGGGAACTAATGGGAGATAACGTAAAATTTAGACAGGCTATAGGAGGGCTTCTATACATTGCAACTTTAACTAGACCCGACATAACATCAGTCGTTAACATCCTGGGAAGAAGGAATGAATCCCCAAGGGAAGTCGATTGGCAAGCTATCGAGAAATTAATTAGATATCTGCTTACTACCAAAGATCTTAAATTCGTCATAGATAAAACAAAACCTCCAATCCTAACGGCATATAGCGATGCCGATTGGGGGAACGACAGAATAGACAGGAAATCAACCACTGGAAACTTGTTTAAATTAGGAAATAATATATTGGCATGGTCATCGAGGAAGCAGAGTTGTACAGCACTCTCGTCCACGGAGGCTGAATATATCGCTGCCTCTAATGGAGGTCAAGAGATCTCGTGGTTGTTAGACCTGTTAAATGACCTCGAACTATGTCAACAACTACCCGTAACATTGTACGAAGATAACTTATCAGCCATAAGATTGACCGAAAACGAAAAGGCACAGACAAGAACTAAACACGTGAAAGTTAAGTATCACCACATCAGACATCTATGCCAGAATGGTATAATCAAAATAACTTATTGCCCATCGAAGTTAAGGCTGGCAGACGTGCTCACCAAGCCGTTGCCTAAGCCTCATTTCGAGTGTTTGAGAAACAAGTTAAACATTCTACGCTCGTCGGTTTGACATAAAAAGCGGGGGTGTTGGAAAACGTCCCAGTGTAAGTGATTTTATGTCCAACATCACCTCGCTTGTGAAATGACAATTTCCTCGTGACATATGCAACGCGTTTTTTAGTTGTGAAATATGTTCCAAGATGGCGACACTTCCCTGAGCTATGGTGGCGTAAGATCACAGACTAGCGAACAATTGTGTAAAAGACTTTTGTTTCGAAAAGGCGACAACAGATAGCAGCACTACAGAACTTTTCTGATAGACTCATTTTAAATAGAACCCTTTTTTGCTTGTTAAGCAGATTTATTGTTTCAGGCTTTTTTACTCTGTTTTAACTCTTGTGGGCCGCTTTTTACTTCTCACTCGAATGGCCGATGTTGTCGAGCCAACAACGCACGGATTTCTGTGCGTTGTTCTATTGTTATAAAGAAAACCTTGTATCTCCGTGGATCCAATATCATGATTCAAATTATATCACTAATCTTATTTTATTCTTTTTTTATAGTGTGAGTGTTCGACCTTATGTAACCAAGATATAGCATTAGATTAAACGGTTTTATTCTGCACTTCTGCTCATCAATGAATACCACTTACACATTTTTTCAAATAAAATTAATCGAGTGTTTCTAGGTGATCAACGTGAGAAGTCAAGCACTCTGTGTTCACTTACCAGAAAGGTAAGAAAAAACTTTCTATCTTTCATTGTTGATATAAATACTTTTGGTATAATAATTTTATATTTATACTGGGTCCTTAGCTTCAAGCTAATCGCGAACTCACCCCTTCTAGATATTTTGAGAAATTAAAGCGATAAGAAACTATGTTCTATACATAACCACAACAAAAGCATATGATGGTTGCATTATGTCATTGGTTTTGGAATGCAAACAACACTCTGGGGAATTTAAATTAGTATTGTATTTATTTGTGTATGAATAACCTAAGAATGGCATTGGACTTGTGATAAAAACAGCTCAAAAATTGTAAAAAGGTACATAGTTGTTAGTTTTGTTTGTTGAAAAACAATTATTGCGTAAAATTTTAAAGTATTCTAATGATGAATTTAAATGCATATATATTTATCTTCCGTTGATTTGATTTTTTTTAAACGCAGATTAATCTGCGAGCAATGAATTATTATAATGAAGAGAAATATATTTTTTTTTTCATCTAGTTAAATCATCTCCAACCTTGGTACTCCAAACTTGAAGAAGAAAAATGAATCATTATTTTGAATAAGAAGTTCAGTTTCATTTAAGATGTATTGTCTTTTAACTATTTATTCAACACTGATTTATTTTAAATTTTTATACTAATATATTTCCCATACCACCTTCTGTAATTGGAAACAGCTCGATCATGAAAAAATGTCATAAAACACAGTTACGTGTTTAAGAGAAGGAGGGAAAATAATATAGACAGTTTAACTAAAAATATTAAAAATGTACCTCATTTGCATATTTTTCTTTACACGCCAATGAGACAAATTATATTTTTTTTAAACAAAAATTAAAAGTAAGAATATTAAAACTGCCTCATTATTATTGTTATAGTTACGTGTTTAAAAGAAGGAGGGAAAATAATATAGACAGTTTAACTAAAAATATTAAAAATGTACCTCATTTGCATATTTTTCTTTACACGCCAATGAGACAAATTATATTTTTTTAAACAAAAATTAAAAGTAAGAATATTAAAACTGCCTCATTATTATTGTTATAGTTACGTGTTTAAAAGAAGGAGGGAAAATAATATAGACAGTTTAACTAAAAATATTAAAAATGTACCTCATTTGCATATTTTTCTTTACACGCCAATGAGACAAATTATATTTTTTTAAACAAAAATTAAAAGTAAGAATATTAAAACTGCCTCATTATTATTGTTATAGTTACGTGTTTAAAAGAAGGAGGGAAAATAATATAGACAGTTTAACTAAAAATATTAAAAATGTACCTCATTTGCATATTTTTCTTTACACGCCAATGAGACAAATTATATTTTTTTAAACAAAAATTAAAAGTAAGAATATTAAAACTGCCTCATTATTATTGTTATAGTTACGTGTTTAAAAGAAGGAGGGAAAATAATATAGACAGTTTAACTAAAAATATTAAAAATGTACCTCATTTGCATATTTTTCTTTACACGCCAATGAGACAAATTATATTTTTTTAAACAAAAATTAAAAGTAAGAATATTAAAACTGCCTCATTATTATTGTTATAGTTACGTGTTTAAAAGAAGGAGGGAAAATAATATAGACAGTTTAACTAAAAATATTAAAAATGTACCTCATTTGCATATTTTTCTTTACACGCCAATGAGACAAATTATATTTTTTTAAACAAAAATTAAAAGTAAGAATATTAAAACTGCCTCATTATTATTGTTATAGTTACGTGTTTAAAAGAAGGAGGGAAAATAATATAGACAGTTTAACTAAAAATATTAAAAATGTACCTCATTTGCATATTTTTCTTTACACGTCAATGAGACAAATTATATTTTTTTAAACAAAAATTAAAAGTAAGAATATTAAAACTGCCTCATTATTATTGTTATTATTATTGCTATTTGTCTCACACAATTTATTACATAAATATACCGCAAAATAAAACTGAATGTCAGTTTTTCAAAGGTAACAAAATGCTTGGATGATATTAAAATTGCATCTTTTATTCAATACTATTAAGTCGTTCATCGTAAATAATATTCACATGTGTCATAAAATGCAATACATTTCAACGATCTTCCAACAAAAATAAATCAGAAGCAGCACTTATAAAACCGCAATTATTTTAAAACAAGTGGGTAAGTGTGATCACAGATCGCACAGAGGGTTTCGTTTAGTATTCTTTTCAAAACACTTTATCGTTTTGCAAAATCTGTTAGTTCCACATTTCGCAACCAGAGGGCGCACTCTATTCTAAACAAACCTCTATCCGAACGAAACTCCGTTTTACAACCTATTCGTAGATATATGAGACGGGTGGATCGGGCCCATAGCAACCGAGATAGGTAGGCGCCATCTGGCGGTAAAAAGGGGAACTAAAATATGTAAGGCTATGGTGCATAATATGAAAGAGTGGTTAAAGGGGTGTCGGCAAAAGTTAGAAAATTGCCTCCCGGGTGAAAAGAATGGATTTCAGAAAAATTGCTGAAAATACACAAGTTAGAGCCCAGATGGGTAAATAACGTGAGATTTTTTGAAAAATTTTATGATTTTTCGTATGATCGCAAGTGTTCTGCTATAAGTATGCAAAATTTCAAGTTATCCAACTTAATTAGGGGCTGAGTTAGAAAAATTGCTTAAAATACACAAGTTAGAGCCCGAAAGGGTAAATATAAGACTGATTTTTTTATGTTTTTTCATGTTTTTTCATGTTTTTTCATTATGTTTTTTCATGTTTTTTCAAGTGTTCTGCTATAAGATGCAACATTTCATGTCTCCAACTTAATTTGGGGCTGAGTGAAAAAAATTGCCTAACATGCACATGTTAGAGACCGGAGGGGTAAATATAAGTCTTTTTGACATTTTTATGATTTGTCGTGTGATCGCAAGTGTTAATCTATAAGTATGCAAAATTTCAAGCCTCCAATTTAATTAGGGGATGAGTTAGAAAAATTTCTTAAGGGTGTTCTCAAATCCAAAAGGGCAACTTTCTGACATAAATTTTAATTTATTTTTGTTTAAAAATGAATGAAACTAGCTGGTGTTGTTGTTCAGAAACTATGCCATCGAGCTGTTTTTTCCATTTTTTTTACAAACGCAATAGATCTTTCGGAAAATAGTGTCAAAGTTGATGTTTTGAACCGGTTTTCCGCGAACGGAGAATAATCCCTCGAGAGCGGGCGAAAACGTGTTTGTCACGTGATCAAAAACGCTTATAACTCAATAGATAATTGATTGATCAAAAAATGGAAAACACAGTTTAATTCCAAATCGCTTCCATGACCAGGCTTTCCAATTTTATATCATTCCGTTAAAAAAATGAGTTTGTAAATGTGTCAAAACGTTTTGCTGTTGTTGAGCAGAGCAGTTAAGAACAGTCTTAAAATACACAAGTTAGAGACCAAAGAGGTAAATATAAGACTTTTTGAAATTTTTATGATTTGTCGTGTGATCGCAAGTGTTCAGCTATAAGTATGCAAAATTTCAAGTCTTCAACTTAATTAGGGGCTGAGTTAGAAAAATTGCTTAAAATACACAAGTTAGAGCACGGAAGGTTAAATAATATGAGACTTTAAAATATTTTTATGATTTTTCGTGTGTTCGCAAGTGTTCTGCAATAGTATGCAAAATTTCAAGTCTTCAACTTAATTAGGGGCTCAGTTAGAAAAAAAAAAGGTTAAAATACACAAGTTAGAGCCCAGAAGGGTAATTATAAGTAGACTTATAATTACCCTTCAGGTAAGACTTTTTCAAAATATTCTTATTTGTCGTTTAATGTGATGTGTTCAGCTATAAGTATCCATCATACATAGTTTCTGAGAACGGGCTCTGTGACAGACAGACAGAGGAGTGCGACGAATAGGGTTTCGTCAGATGAACGAAACCCTAACAAGGAAAACTACTCCGAAAAAGAAAGAAAGAAATCTTTTTAGGAAGTAAAAAATCAGTGCTTATCTATCCCCTTCCTTTACATGTGTTTGAAAACTCAAACATGCATTTAATTTCAGCAAATATGAATTTACAGTGAAACTTGTACATTTTCAGCGTGTGTTTAAAAGTTGGATGCAATAAATGCAATAAACTATGCAGTAAAATTACATCACAGCACTTGAAAATTCAAGAACAGATTCATTTACAATGAAAGGTGAATTTTCCAACTCATTGTGTTGTAAAATTACATTACCGTACTTGAGAACGCAAGTACTCGTTCATTAAAACGAAACTGGAATTTTACAATACATTGTGTTGTAAAATCACATCACCGAGCTTCAAAATACAAGCACCTGTTCATTACAGTAAAGCTTGAAATTTACAACATACTGAGTTGTAAAATTACACCACCGTACTTGAAAATTCAAGCATGCTTTCATTAAAATAAAAACTGAAATTCACAACACACTGTGTTGTAAAATTACATCACCGTACTTGAAAATTCAAGCACACGTTCCTTACAACAAAAATTGAAATTTACAACACACTGTGTTGTAAAATTACACCACCGTACTTGAAAATTCAAGCACACCTTCATTACAACATAACTTAAAATTTACAACACATTGTGTTGTAAAATTACATCACCATACTTGAAAATTCAAGCACACGTTCGATTACAGCACACTTGAAATTTACACCACAATGTGTTGGCGATTTTTTTACCAGCACGTTGTGTTGTAATCTGGCATATTCATTTTTTACAGTGTACAAAAATTTTTTAACAATGCGAAAAATTGTTTTTTCAAAAGTATCTAAAAAATACAAAAGAAAAAAAAATTGTCCCAATTTCGTCCCCCCAAAAAATCTAATACTCCGAGGCTTAACTTATAACTAAATCAAAATTTATTTCTAAATGAGTAAGTAATTTAATTTACGTTAAAGTAAGGCACAAAGAAATTTACTAATTATCAGTGGCAGAATAATTTAACGAAACATGAGCCATCCAAACATGAGGGAAAAATTGAAAAAAATGTCATGAAAAAGCATTCCTAATTTCGCGCCCGGGACGAAAATAAGAACTGCAAGGTAGACGAAATTGAGACCACGCTACTTCCCAATATGACGGAGCTTCAGTTCCCGTAAGATAAACTGAGCGTCCTAAAACTCACTGTTTGCTACTGTCAGCATCTTACCAACGTAAAATACAAGCAATGATAAGAAATACTTACAGTGCAGTAAATATCGTTCTACATACGCTGTAATAAGAATCCAGGTCTTCTAAAAATATGAAATTCGCCTTCTTTAATTTATGTATGCGTCTTGGCGAACGAAACTTTCAACACTGACCCCTTTTACCTCCCATCTCCTGTGCCTTGCGTCATAAGTGCCGCCACTTTCGCAGAAGCGGAGACGTTAAGGGGGACGAAATTAGGAGAGGGGAACGAAATATGGGCACTTAACCCTACATTTAACAAGGGTAATTAATGACTAATGAGTCCTTATTTATGATCAATTGTTTATGAATTATTTTCCCATGCTATTATAGTTTAGATGCAATAAAAGTTGATTTATTAGTATCAAGGTATTTGAAATATTACAAAAAATACATCAAGCTATTAAAAAAAAAAAAATTCTCGAAAGAAAACAAAAGAAAAGAAAGAAAAAGAAAAAACCCGTGATTTTTTCTTTGAATGTATTTGAAATATTTTTGTCTTTATTTAATATAACGTATATTCCCGCGTATAATGCGGACTTTTTTGCTACAAGAAAATCTATCAAAATTTACTGGTTCTCGTAATACGCCGATAATAAAAATGAAAGATTAAAAATAAAGAAAAAGAAAGATGAGCATAAGAATTGATATTTTTACGTTACATAAACATGCTATTTACCTACAAAATACGATATTAAATTAATATTGTTTGCTGTCGTTTGTGGCTGGTGTACGTAATACAGCGATTATACCTAAGAAAAGTGAAGTCTGAAATGTTAGATGCACGCTATAGCCTATACCACGGCCAAACTCGATCGCCTTCCTTATAAGGGGAATCGAGTTTGGCCGCGGCTATACACAGCAGCGCGTTATACGCGGTAATATACGGTACTGCTTCTTATAGCTACAATTGAGCTACATATAATGCTATAATATCTCTATAGTGCTGTATACTGAGGTGCCATTTATGGAGAGCAGGTAGAACCACTTTCCCTCCCTTAGTTTCAAGCTTTTTTCCTTCTCTTTATCATTGTAAACTGTCCTATCATTATCATTTATTTCTTAATGAGAGTATTTGTCAAGCCATACTTTCTTATTATTAACTGAATGTTTACAATAGTTTTGATCAAAATGTCAATATTGGTAAATTAATTATAATAGTAAAAACATTCCTTTGAAAATATGCATGAAATCTAGATCATTTCACATGGATAAAAATTTTTGATTTAATACGTTCAAAGAAAATATTTTGACACCTCTACAAAGCGCGACTGTAGTGGGAGATACACGGTAGTATACATAGCATACCTTCTGGATTTTTGTAAGAACCCGTTTAATAAGTTGAAATACGATATATAATTGAACCATTCGGAAACGCATAACACATTTGAAAACCCAGTTCCTATAGTCGGAAAATTACCTGAATTCTTTGAGCAGCTCTGTATAATAATATACATTCGGACCTCGTTTTCCCGACACCCGGTTTTCACGTCACTCCGCTTAACACGTCAGTTTTCCAAAGTCCCGATTTTCTGTATATGATTTTAATGTAAATAAACTCCGGATTTTACGTCGTTGAATAATTTTCAACTCCGGATATCCCGACGGTTTAGCAAAATTGTCCATTTTTCGTATTCCATTTTATAAGCACGGAAATGAAGCGGTAAGAAATGTCTTAGCTAAACTTTTCACAAAAGTGCCTAAAATACCCATTGAGATAAATGAGAAATTTCACTTTTTCCCTTTATCTGAATAAATAAACCCACAGACAGTATGAATGACCCACTTAAGTGCCAGATAGACATATCAGTCTACTCGCGGTCTTTCTGTTCTGGTCAGGCGGCGCTTTCTTGTGGTTACACAGCGTTTTTCATCCGACTAAAACCGTTGCATTGCATTGAAACGATCAGAAAGTATCTCACATCCATTTCTTAAACAATGAATATTGGTTACAATTCATTGTATAATATGGAAAAAAAAAACTGTAAGAAGCACATCCAGGAATAAGCAAACCTTAATTCATCAATATTTCATGTAACAATAAAAAAAAAAACTAGTCATCATAAATCTAATTTCTATTCTTTTCAATTTTGTTTTGTGTTTATTTTGTTTAATAATAATGTTTTATTGCTTAAAACTGCAAAATCAGTTATGAATTTAAAACTGTCCTAAATTAATTAAAAATACAGCTTTTATAAACATTTTTTTCAACTCCGGTTACCGCGACACTCCGCTTATGACGACATTTTTTCTGGACATTAGAGTGTCGAGATAACGAGGTTCGACTGTATATTGTATCTATAAACTGTTTGAGTGCAAAAAAATTATTTCAGTTAAGAAATACTACATACCAAAGTGGAAATTTTTCTTTCAGCAATTTCCGCTAATAAAAAAGAATGGAACGTGAATTCTTTTGTGCAGCCCTGTATACGAGTTATAGAATTTATACACAACGAGTACGATGCAAAAAAATAGTTCAATTTAAAAGCGCATACCGAAATTGAAAATACACTTCCAGCAATTATTGCTCAAAGACAATATTGCAACCGATTTCTTTTGGGTATCTCTGTAAACAACGATAGATAGTATGAATGCGCTATTCTATAATAATGATCTTGCAGTTAAATTCAGGGATTTATATCAATTTCAATACATTTGAAGTAGCTTAATGTCATTAAAGTACTCTGCAAACGATTGTTCTCCATTGCCCATAATGTAACGGAATTCTCTCGAGTGTCCCTGTAAATGAAATATGAATGCTACACACTTCATATTCAATATCGAACATGCCATGGTAAACACCATTAACATATGTCAATTGCATCAAAATCCAAGCCTATTTACGCGAGTTACAGCATTGACAGTCAGATCGACAAACAAACCGAATTCAACTTTTTTTCAACTATGTTGGAAAGTGTTAAGAACAGTAATTATTGGGGCCTTCGGAAAGTTCTGTGGTTTTTCAAAGCGAAGATCGGTGGTGTGACCACCTAACAAGGTGTAACCTTGAATGACCCAGAGATGTACATTCAGTCTTTTCTGCTTATGCTGCATAATTCTTGCTTATATTCTCGCATAATTTTTGTTTCAGTGAAGTGCTAAGAATGGAGAACTAAAAAGTTCGTTTTCATATTATGTTCTTTTATTTCAGAAAAGATGAAAATTCTACTCGGATTCCTCGTAAAATTTGTGCTGTATATGGACAATGTGTTGTTTCAGATGACGCAGTTCGAAGGCGGTTTGAGAAGTTTAAACGCATAAATTTCAGCCTCAAAGATGACGCCCGCTCTGAATGACCATCATCTGTAAAGGAAGACCTCTTAAAAGAAGCTATCGCTGAAAATCAACGTTACACAGTTCAGGACTATCAAACAGATTAAATAGTCAAAAAAGCACAGTGCATGATCATTTGAAGAAGATTAGATATATGTAAAGCCGCTGTGGTGTGTGGGTACTCCATACTTTAGCACCACAGAATAAGCTTGCTTGAATTTCGGCATGTGATTTTTTGCTGAAACGAATTGAAGAAGTTCCCTTTTTAAAACGGTTCATTACTAGAAATGAGATATGTATACTATACAGTAACGTTATAAGAAAAATATCATGTGGTAAGTCAAATGAGCCTCACCAAGTGTCATCGAGGGGAGAGCTGCATCCCAAAAAAGTAATGCTTTGTGTATGGCAATTACAAAAGAGTTATTTATTAAGAATTCTTGCCACTCAATAAGACAATAAATTCGCACTCAAACACAGTTTTGAAAAAAAAATCGAAGAAAGGCGGCCAAAATTAACCAATCGTCGAAGTGTTGCGTTCCAACAAGACAATGCTCGATCCCACTTTGCATTGAATGCCAGGCAACGCCTTATTGAATGTGGCTGGAAATTTTTTGTGTTACCCTTCATATTAACCAGAGTTAGCTCCTCAGATGTTCCTCTTTTCAGCTTACTTTAATATTATCTGAACGGCCAGGAGTTCACTTCTTTGGAGACTCAAACAGCACCTTGATAACTTCTTTACGAATAAACCTAATGACCTTTCTTTTTAAATGGAATTTTTCAGCTGCCAGAATGATCTCAAAAAGTCATAGAATGAAATGGTACTTATGTGATTCAATAAAATTTGCTTGTGTTTCTGTACGTATTTATTGAAATTTGTCATAAAAAACCCGCAGAACTTTCCGGATGACCCAATACAATAGTAAGATAAAAAAATTAATATAACAAAGCATTGTAACAAAGTTAAGGAGGTCCGGGACACGTTTTAAAATAATTTTATTGATTGAGTTAAAATTTTGATTTTTTTTTTGTGATGGTTAACCATATATTTGTAAACGAAATCACATGATAAAACTTCTCATAATTTTTTTTAAATTTAAATTTAAAAATTTATTAAAAAAGTAGGATAATTTAAAATCGTTATAAATCGAAATATTGTTTGTAGAATTTATTTTTTTTTCATTAAAATAAACAGAAATATATAAGTTTTAACTTTGATTCAGCATTTTAAAAAATATTAATTAAAAAAAATTAAAAGTATTTAAAGTAAAAATTTAATAAAAAAAATATGTAACTTAAAAAAAAAAATCTTATTTTCAAAAGTAAATATTTTTTTTCAAATTTTCTAAATCAAAATTAAAGTAAAACAATTTAAAAAGGCATGTCTCAAGATTGAACCATTTATCTTTAACGGTTCTTGACTTATAACAATTTAAATACGCAAAACGTTGAAAAAACCCATCATGAAGAAAATCCTACCTATCATTTTCAAAAGAAGTCATTTTCATGACAACCATTGCTTGAAAGCTGGATTTTGAAATCAAACCAAAACGAAAAAATTAATATTTCCTGTTCTAATTAAGATAGAAACATGATTTAAACCTCATTTTTAGCAGAAAAATACAGAAATATTTTTAATGCAATAAAACATTTTTAGAAAATTTGAAGATTTTTCTGTCCCGGACCCCCTTAATATTATCAGTAAGGTTGAACGTTTGTGGTAGAAGAAATTTTTAGCCAAAACTTTTATAAGATTTCTAGCACCACTATTACGAAACAGTACTTGATTCCTACTGCAACGAAGATTGATGTTTAGAAATAGTTATGTAAAGAATTTTGAAGCCATTCTTTTCTCGTGTAATAAACAATAAATGTTCCCCAAGGAACAGTATTCGTTGTATAATAACTATAAAACCTAATAATATAACAATGCAAAATTTCCAAGTTTTAAAGAATAAAATCAGATTTTCTTTAATAAATTATACTTTTTCTCATTGCAAAAACTTTTATATTTTTCTTTTAATGCAGAAATATAGTGTGCAAATTTAATTAATTTGGAATAATATTAAATCGATGTTGTTATTTAGAAACGTGTACATTGTACATCACTGTCTCACAAATAGGACTACATGTAAAAAAACTTTTGACTAAGCACACGCCATTTAAGATGTTTTAACCCTTTATCTACTGACGGTACTTATAAGTACCATTAAAATAACTTGTTATAAAATTCATTTAATACATCGATTAGTAGTAATACAGTTTAGAATGAGTTATAGATGCATTACTTTACCTTGTTCCAAAAGCATTATTCGTTACACAAAACAAAAATATTTTTAAAAGGATGATTTCTTTTGTCTTTGCATTTTTTTAGCTTTCTTGGCGTTGGGTGGGGGGGGGAGGGGGGAGATTTTTCAATTTGGAAATATTTCTGTATTTCTATTGTAAGAACATTATATTTGTATATTTCCTAATTCTACAAAATACTAAAAAACATATTTAAAATAAAAGATTTGAGTGGGGTTATAAATATGGCACAAAATCCCTATAAATTCAAATTTAATCCTTCTAAATCCTTCAATCCCTCTAAAATCCTTGCCAAATTTATTAAATGATTATGTAAATCTTCTAATGTAGTTTCAAAAATTCACGAAACATGCTTTAGAAGATAACATTTTCATGAATTAATAATTTAGTACATAAAGAGTTAAAATAATTTTAAATTAATTATAAATAGCAGGATGGACTTCGTCTTTCCATGAAAATATATAAAACTAGAAAACAGGAATTCTGCTTTTTCAGAATTTAATGCCCCCCCCCCCCCCCTCCCGATGGGGATAAAATATGATATAAATAGTACATGATGATAGTACAAAACATATTTCGGTTTTAAGACACACGCTTTTATTTTATATAAAATGACGTCATTCGCATCTGTTGAAGAATTCCACATTTACGATCCACTCTTTAAACAACATCTACAGAAAAGTATGCATATGTCGTCACCATCGCAGAGTAATACACAAATCCAGCAAAAAAGCCATGTCGTCATACAAGAAAGAAAAAAAAAAAAAAAAAAAAAAAAAAATCGGCTATCTAATGATTCCTATGCCTTCATTTGTTGTAACATTAATATACATACTTAAAATTAAATATAGTTTATAATAGCTCCATATTTTATTAGAAATCATTTATTTATAATTTTCAAAATAGCCCGAATTTTAATTACATTATTTTGCAGTTGTTATGAGGAAATGGCACCAAAACGATGTAACAATCCACTATTTTCCAACTATTTTTCTTTTACTTTCTACAGAAGTGGAGTACTTCAGTTGCCAACATTAAGGAAATAGTGTTAACAACTACAAAAAAATTAATATCTCAAAAAAAGATTTGAGATGCAGTTTTCAAACAAATTGCATTTAAAAGTACTTTTTTTTTGTCTATACGACGGTATAACAGTTGAAAATATACGATGCTTAGAAGTTAAAAAAATTGCAGTAAAGATTATCCGTGTTTAACCGTACAATGAAACATTTGCTTTGTTTTGCGGCTGGCTTAAATAATGGAGCGTTATTTTTTAGAGACGGCACTTTAATTGCTGCCCGAAAGAAATAGCATATTGGTGGCTAATAACAGTGAAATCCTTAAATACATTTTATGCACGTCTCAATTAATTTTATAAGTATGGATTAATGATTGTATGTCTCGGGCTTCACATAAAAGGTCGGAGGACCACATGCGGCCCGCGGGCTGCAGGTTGAATATGGCTGCTTTAGAGTATTATACCCTCTTTTTTTTCTTATCTTACAACTACAGCACTGCTCCCAAGCAAAATATGAAGTGACACAAGTTGCTGTAATAGCAAGTCAACCTACACTGCGAATAAATAACTTTTAACAATGCAAGAATGACTCCTGTTGATTTATATTTAACCTCTGCGTGATGAGCTTAGCGACACATTCAAATGCGTTTGTTATACCAATGTCAAGATGTATCTCGAATACAGAATTTGAAAATCAGACTTTTCGACGTGAATACTGATAATGAAGCTTATACCTTAGGTTTCAAAAACCATGAAAAATGGATGAACTGAAACTCAAGTGACATCAAAAGCGTATTAAATATTTATTTTATTCTTATTTGTTCTGGTTATTTGGGTAAGCTGATTTATAGAGTTATCTGTTTTCTCTTTTTTAGAATAACGTCAAATAAATAATGCGAACAGATTGTTAGCTGATTTATAGAGTTATTTGTTTTTATTCTTTTTTCAGAATATCATCAAATGAATAATTTTAACATATTGCTAGCTGATTCATAGAGTTAAATGTTTTTTTCTCTTTTAGGGTACCACTAAATAAATAATGTTAACATATTACTAGCTGATTTATAGAGTTATCTGTTTCTCTTTTAGGGTAACACGAAATAAATAATGTTAACATATTGCTAGCTGATTGATAGAGTTATATGTTTTTAATCTTTTAGGGGAACATTAAATAAATTACGTTAACATATTGCTAGCTGATTGATAGAGTTATATGTTTTTAATCTTTTAGGGGAACATTAAATAAATAATGTTAACATATTGCTAGCTGATTTATAGAGTTATCTGTTTCTCTTTTAGGATAACACTAAATAAATAATGTTAACACATTGCTAGCCGATTTATAGAGTTATATGTTTTTAATCTTTTAGGCTAATATTAAATAAATAGCGTTAACATATTGCTAGCTGATATATAGAATTATCTGTTTTTGTTCTTTTAGGGTACCATTAATAAATAATGCTAACATATTACTAGCTGATTTATAGAGTTATCTGCTTTTCTCTTTTAGGGTAACACTAAATAAACAATGTTAACATATTGCTAGCTGATTTATAGAGTTATCTGTTTTTAATCTTTTAGGGTAACATTAAATGAATAACGTTAACACATTGCTAGCTGATTTATAGAGTTATCTGTTTTTTCTCTTTTAGGGTACCATTAATAAATAATGCTAACATATTACTAGCTGATTTATAGAGTTATCTGATTTTCTCTTTTAGGGTAACACTAAATAAACAATGTTAAATTATAACTAGCTGATTTATAGAGTTATCTGTTTTTAATCTTTTAGGGTAACATTAAATGAATAACGTTAACACATTGCTAGCTGATTTATAGAGTTATCTGTTTTTCTCTTTTAGGGCAACACTAAATAAATAATGCTAACATATTGCTATCTGATTTATAGAGTTATATGTTTTTAATCTTTTAGGGTAGCATTAAATAAATAACGTTAACATATTGCTAGCTGATATATAGAGTTATCTATTTTTTCTCTTTTAGGGTACCACTAAGTAAATAATGTTAACATATTACTAGCTGATTTATAGAGTTATCTGTTTTTTCTCTTTTATGGCAACACTAAATAAATAATGTTAAAATATTACTAGCTGATTTATAGAGTTATCTGTTTGTTCTCTTTTAGGGTACCACAAATAAATAATGTTAACATATTACTAGCTGATTTATAGAGTTATCTGTGTTATCACTTCCAAGGTAACAGTAAATAAATAATGTTAACATATTGCTAGCTGATTTATAGAGTTATCTGTTTTTTTCTCTTCCAGGGTAACACTAAATAAATAAAGTTAACATATTGCTAGCTGATTTATAGAGTTATCTGTTTTTTTCTCTTCCAGGGTAACACTAAATAAATAAAGTTAACATATTGCTAGCTGATTTATAGAGTTATCTGTTTTTTTTTTCTTTTTTGGGATAACACCAAATAAATAATGTTAACCTAATTACTGACTTGAGACACGAATTCGCGTCTTTATAGGGTATTTTGATTAAAAACTTTACTATTTATTATTTAACGCTTGTTTGTTTGTAGAGGGCAATCTCTGGAACTACCAAACCGATTTCAAAAGTAATGGTGCAAAAATGATGGTGAATCTCTGCCCCTACATAGGCTATATTTCAGTCTGGTACCACTAAACTGAAGGGGAATGCAGGATCAAATCATATTCTGAAAGTGCAATTGTTGTGATACTGAAGGGGTTAGAAACTTGAAATTTAGCATGTTAGTTACTTTTAAGATGTAAATTCTCGCTAAGGATGGTTTCGGAAGCATTCAAAAGGGTAAAATGAGCTAAAAACGTTCTAAAAACATTTTAATTATGATTTACATGGAATTCTTAGGGATAGAAACTTGAAATTTGACATGACTGTTACTTTTAAGACGTAAATTCTAGCGACAACAGTTTTTAAAAAATTCGAAATTTAAAAGGATTCTGGAGAAAAAACGTTCTAAAGTTCCAATTTCTGTCAAACTGTTGGGGCTAGAAACTTTAAACTTGGAACTATTTATAAAATGCAAATGACGCTAGGAACGGTTTCTGAAAAATTCGAAATTTAAAAGCGTAAAATGAACTGAAAACGTTCTAAATTCAGATTTATATAGAGTTCTTAGGGATAGAAATTTGAAATTTCGCATGGCTTATTATATACAGATTGAGTTATAATATAAACATGAACACAGAAAATTGTTTTGTTAAATAATGCACAATGCAAGAGTAGCCCCCCCCCCCCCTTCCCCCAGAAGCAAGGTTTCTTGAATAAAAGACGAAATCTAGCCGTTGGTACTGTGTTAATATACCCAGGGAAATAAAACCAAGAAATTAAATGTATGCGTTCGGATAAGTTATTGTATGCTTTTCAATACTACGCGAAAACTACAGCTTAACCTGCGTAATTGTGCATCTGAAGCAGTGACGCCAACTTATATGGGCCCGTGGTGCCCGAGGCCACCCAATTTTCATTATTATAGTTTCGTGCTTATTCATTTTTCAATACTGTAAAAGCTCTTATTTTCGCGAGTCGTAATTTTCGTGAAAATGGAGATATCGGTGATTTCGCGAGCTGAAAATTTGGCGAATTTTATATGAACTGAACCGAAAGTGGAAAAATTCCAAAACTACCAAAATAGAACCCCTTTTGCATAAGGCAATTTAAGAAACTTCCTTTTGTCAGAAAAGTTCTTCGCACCCCTCCCCCTCTCCCCATCGCTCTAAAAAGGAATGGCTTCAAAGAAGCCATTGTAGAATTGTAAGAATTGTAAGTAAATGAGCTGCATTCTATTAGTTGTAGTATTACTATTTTTATTCAAGAAATAGTTGTATAATATTCAAGAAATAGTTGTATAATATTCAAAAAATAGTTGTAAGTATCCAATAAATTTTTGTACTTATTTCTTATTTAAGTAACTATAATCATTAAATTTCGAAAGTGAAAAATTTCCGATTTTTCATTATTATTTGAGGCGAAAAAAATATACATTTCGCAAGGCTTAAATTTTCGCGATTACGACGGACTCGCCAAAATCACGAAAATTAAAACCTCTCGAAAATAAGTGCTTTTACAGTAGCTAAAAAAGAAATTATTTCGCTGACGTTCACAACATCATTTTGTTTGAAAATATGGTAAAGATAACAATAACAGACACACAGGAGCTTAAAACAGAACCTGCCTTCCTTCTAATGTTATTCTTTTAGAAAATGTATGTTATACGAGAAGTAGGCCGTATAAAAATTGAATTTTGTATTTTAATGTGCATGCAACCCCTTTCTTAATAAATGCCATCTCTGAAAGATGTACTTGATTTTGTTTACTTTTTGTAATTGGAAGTATCTTTCTATCATTAGCGGTTCAAGAAATTCTATCTATTTTGAATCATCCCGTGTGATTTAAGTAAATAATACTATTAACACAAGCATTTCAGTGTATTTGCATTAAATGCCCATTTTAATATTTTTTAGTCCTTTGCGCTTTAATTTGTAATCAACTTCATGGCACAATAGTAAATATTAGAGTCCATAAAATCAAGACCTCATGAGAATATAATTAAATAAAATCGCAACTTTATATTCTACTCTAAAAAATTCAAACTTATCATAACTTGAAATATCATCTTTTCCCAAACTTTTAAATAAAACAGATGGTCAGTGTCATTTTACCCTAAAATGGTTTTGAGCCCACCCAATATTTTTTAAAAGTTGGCGCCCCTGATCTGAAGAATATGCTTCTAGAGCTTACTTTTTTTACTATAATAAAATAAGCACATAGATAGGTTTGTAAATATTTATTTGTCACTCGGCAATATCAATCCATCTATGAAAATAATTACTTTTATTTAGGGTAGCCCCCAGTTCACTAATTTTTCTTTTTCCGATATTCCTGACAATAGTTAAAGCCTTGTTTTAACCCGCTACTACCGTATTAAAAATCTTAAAATAAAATATATGAAAAACAAATCCATTTAGTTTCTTACGGCTTGTTCTATAACTTTCACTAAAATAAACATTTTTTAATAATACAAGAATGAATCCTTTTGTTTTATATTAGACCTCTGTGTGATGAGTTTAACGGTAAATTCAAATGCGTTATAGTAATGGCAAGATGCATTTCGAATACAGAATCCAAAAATCTGACTTTTCGAGGTGAATATTGTGACATGCAAATATTAATTTGTCACTAAATATTTTCGGCAGTTAATATCAGCAATATCAATCCATATATGAAAATAATTACTTTTATTTAGGGTAGTCCCCATTTCCAATAACATTTCTTTTCCGATTTTCCTGGAAAATGTTAATGCTTTGTTTTAAAACGCTACTACCGTATTAAAAATCGTAAAACGTATGAAAATAAATAAATAAATAAACCCATTTTGTTTCTTACGGCTATAATTGTTCTATAATTTTCACTAAAATAAATAATTTTTAATAATACAAGAACGACTCCTTTTGATTTATAATAGACCTGCTCTGTGTGATGAGCTTAACGATAAATTCAAATGCGTTATAGTAATAGCAAGATGAATCTCGAATACAGAATTCGAAAATCTGACTTTTCGAGGTGAATACTATAACAATGGGAATAATGAAACTGATACCTAAGGGCTCGGAATCACCGGTGAAACTAAAGATGAAAAATGGTGACATTAACAAAAGCAATTGACACAAAAGCCTGTTTGAAGATTTGTTTTATTGTAGCTTGTTCTGATTACTTACGTAAAGCTGATTTGTGGCGTTATCTATAATTTATTTTTTAGAATAATATAAAATCGTATTAGCATATGCAAGAAAATAAAATTAAGAAAAAATATACAGTGAAACCTCTCTGTAAGGGCCACTTGCCGTTCCATTGAAAATTGGCCCTTATGAGGGGTGGCTCTTGAATAGGGGTAACCAAATTTTTCGTTTCTTCTTATTTTTATGCCGCGGTTTTTAAAATCTGCATATTCTTTCAGTAAGTTATCTTTGTTTTTAACAAAATTTTTTATTTGATTCTTGCTGCAATTAAACTGTGAAACCAATTTTCTTGCAGATGTTTCTTGATCATGACTATTAAGAACTTTGCTTTTGTCATTCAAATTCAAATGTATTCTTTGGCCTGATTTAGGTGACATAATTTTAAATTTTATATAAGCCTGAGCATAACATTTCTAGTGTAAAATTTTTTTTTCAATATGCATTCACAGTTTTAGTAAATGTGAAATCAGTTTTTCTAGATAACCTGTTATCCTTTGCGTGCCCACAAGAAAGGGTTAAGTTTCCCCTCCAACCCAACCCCTACAGGTTGAAAGGTTAAAAAAAAGTGTAAGGAATACCTGTTTGTCTCACTTATGGAAAAGTTTGTGGTCCTTCATTAGGTCTTTAAATCTTCCCCATCTCACCCTGCCTTATTTGTTGAAAGTGCAGTTTTTTGCTGCACATAATATCACCTCTTACCTTTTGGTTCAGGAATTCAATACACCTGTTTAGGATTTAAGGCACATGTGGAAAAAATGGCCTTTATGAGGGGTAGGTTCGGCCCCTAATAGGAGTAGATTTAACATTATGTCTATGGGAAAATTTTTCGTTCCTAAAAATATTGACCCTTAATAGAGGTGGCTCTTGAATAAGGGTGGCCTTTAAAAGAAATTTCACTGTATATGCGTTTCACAAATTTATTGCATGAGTTTAAATGCTATGAGCAAACTACATAAACTGCGTAAATATGTTTAAAGAATGTACAGTGGTACAGTCGAGGAAAAAAAAAAAAGTAAACACCTCCTACTAACTCTGCAACAAATTACTGTAGAAAAAGTTACTGGTACCAAACGATTGGAAATAATGTCTACTTTTAAATGATGTATATAAAGTTTACTTAGGGGGTATCTACATATAAAAACGAAACCAAGCTTTGCTTTAACCCCGGTATGCTAGTTCTTTCTCCCAGCTTATTTTCTGTCGTCTGCAAAAAATAACGTTGCGTTGTATAAGCCATCCATAAAACAAAGCAAGATGTATCATGTACGATTACATACTCTACAGCAATTTTTTTAACTTCTAAGCATCACACATTTTCATTTTTTACACCGTCGTATTGGGAAAAAAAAAGTATTTTTTATGCGATTTGTTTGAAACTGCATCTCCATTTATTTTTGATATATTAATTTTTTTTTTTGTAGTTTTTAGAGCCATTTGCTTAATATTGGCAATGGAAGCACTCCATTTCTGTAGAAAGTAAAGGGAAAATAGTTGTAAAATAGTAATTATATATTTTTGCTGCCATTTTCTCATAACCGAAAAAAAAAATAATTAAAATATGTGGTATTTTCGAAAAACTATAAACGAATGATTTCTGTTAAAACATGGAGCCATTATAAACTATATTTAATTTTAAGAACCTATATTAATGTTACAAACAAATGAAGGCATATGAATCATTAGATAGTTCTTTTTTTTGTCGAGTTTCTTGAATGACGGCAACTTTTTGTTGCATTTGTGTATTATTTCGCGATAGTGAAGTCCTATGCGTGTTTTACTGTAGATGTTTAAGGGTGGATCGTAAATGTGTAATTCTTAAGCGGATGCGAATGACGTCATTTTACATAAAATAAAACCGTGTGTTTTAAGTCTTAAAAATGAAATATGTTTTGTGCTATTTATATCTACACATATTTTTTTTTCATCGGGGGCGACACTAAATTCTGAAAAAACAGAATTCCTTTTTTCTAGTTATTAATATTAATTGCATGATACTGCATTATTTTGTGTTGTGTTGTATTGTATCATATTGTATTATTTTTTATTGTATTGTATCATATTGTATTATTCAGTATTATTTTTTTTTTTTCACTAGTAATACCCAAGTTTGACACCATAAATAGATTCCACACCCTTCAATTAGCCTAAATCCAAAATTTCACGAAAGTCGTATGATTAGTTTCCGAGAAATTAATATTTAAAAATGAGCCTATTTTTGGGGCTGTATCCAAATTGAAGTTCAGCACTTGATTGTTGAAATGCGACATAATGACTATGTCCTTTCTATTAATGCCTTATTTCTTGCCAATTTTAATATCTCACTCGATTTATATGTTTCGTCTATTGCCAGTGCAAATATTTCATTAAAATGAGTAAAATATCTTTTTTCAAATTGTGTTTTTATGGACATCATAGCCAGCTCCTTAAACCGTCATTTTGACGTTTTTTACTCATAATTCGAAAACTACTTGAAAGAAAAATTTTAAATTGAGAATTTGCATAAAGGAGGACACAATAAATATAAATCTATCAAAAAAAATTGTAGGTTGCGATTCATATATATATATTTTTTAATATTAATTTCATAATTCATATTATAAATTTTTTTTAATTACAAATTCACTCTATTTATGTTTGGGTTTTTTAGTATTATAACTAAACAAAAAAATATCACATTAGGATATAAAAATATGAAAAATTCAGTTTAACATTAGAAGATCTAAATTTTGAATGTTTATAATTAAAAAATCTACCATCCAAATGACTTACAATTTTATTTCTAGGTATAGTTTGGATCGAAGATTTAAAATATATCGTCAAAATTGGGTGTTGTCATTGAAAAAAAAAGTTTGGGCTGGTTTTGATTTGTAGATGGCCCCCTAAACAAATTTTTCATACATAATTTAAAAGTAGACTTTATTTCCAATCGTTTGGTACCTGTAAATGTTTTCTAATATAATTAGTTGCAGAGTTAGTAGGGGGCGTCTTTTTCCCACGGCTGTACTTCTAAAGCACACTGAAATTATTTCGTGACTAGCTGACCCGCCAATCATTTCCCGGATCCTTGATAATAACCTTAAATAGACCTAAAGTGAGAGTTGAATGATTTTATATTTTTTAAACGAAAATATTTCCAAAACGAACCTAAAGCTGGGGGCCGCACTCCATCGTCAGCGTACACCCTCGAATTTGTATGATTTTATATTTTTAAATGAAAATTTATCCAAACGAATCTAGAGTTGTGGGCCACACAACTTTCTGCAGTGTATAATGGGCGTGCTGTTCCGCACGCTTCAGTTTTGTTTTTTCAATGCAATACAGACAAAATTTTCAAAATAAAATCTTCCTTGAAAATTATTTTAAAAAACAAACATAAATAAATAAATAAATTGAGATAAAGGTTCCAAACAAATAACATTTGGAAGTACATCCCCCCCCCCCCACCCCAATTCGACTGTGTAAAAAAATGAAATGGTGCGATGTTTCGAAGTTAAAACAATTACATTAAAAGCGAATTTTTTAGTTGCGTCGTTTCCACTGTCAATATAATGTCAACGTTAGTCACGAAAATGTTTTTGTTTTATAATACAGATAACTAATGTTTATAGTGCTTCTTCATGTATGAATTATCAAACATTAATGGCAAAAAAAAAAAAAAAAAAAAAAAAAAAAAAAAAAAATATGGTCTTCATTTGATTTTGAAGGACATAAATCTCGTGAATAAAAATTTAGAACTCTAGAATAGGGACAGCGAACGTACAGCACGCGTGCCATAAGTGGCACGGTATTATTATTTTCGGCAGATTATTTTTAGAACGGCATTGAATCAGGTTCTAAATAAAGTTACATGAATTTAGAAGACCTAAGTTTATCTAAACTCGATTGATTGTGAATTGAAGAAACTGAAACGCAACATAATTAATCCCAGTCTATTTCAATATTGGCAGAAAATGTTTTTGTTTAAATAAGAAAAAAATTCACAATTATGGAAAAGAAAAAATAATTAAACATTAAAATAAAATAATAATGGTTATAAATTTATGAAATTTTGCATTTCAGTGCCAGAAACGGAAAGCGTTTTAAAGAAGCCGTTTTGCAAAAATTTCCCCTGCGAATCATTATTTTCGGAAATTAATAATATAAAAACTTAAGTAGAAACTTCTTCTGAAATTACTTCAGTTCAGATTGCACTTTCTTAAAAATAAGTAAATATAAACCTGATGTCAATTATTTTGCAAATAAGATGTAACAACAGAGATAACATAAAAAAAAATTCTAAAATGTAACACACAGTATTATATATAAAATATAGATTTGCAGTAGGAAAAATTTTTTTGCAAATTTTTCCCCTGCGAATCATTATTTTCGGAAATTAATATTATAAAAACTTAAGTAGAAACTTCTTCTGAAATTACTTCAGTTCAGATTGCACTTTCTTAAAAATAAGTAAATATAAATTTTAATGTTAAAATTGTTTAAGTGTGTTGTTAAAATTGTTTAATGTTAAAATGTTTAAGTATTTTAATGTTAAAATTATTTTTTCTTTTCCATAATTTCATTCTCACCCATATATTTTACTCTGAAAACAAAATAACAAGGCATTTTGATTCATTATTTTTTTTATGCACTCAATTTTTTAGTTTTTGCATGTTATGGTCATGCAAAATAATTTTTGCAAAAAAATGTGAAAAATTCCGCCATCCCTGCTCTAGAAGAATATTTGTATTGCTAAGTAAAAGTATATGACATATGAAACGAACAAATGCATTTTAGACGCGTGGAGACCATTTGCATTTCAATGTAGAGGGTGGTTATTATCAGCTTCGAAAGTGGGTAAAACAACAACTCGTGTGTGAATCTACTGCTTTATTTTAACATCGCCCTTTCCTTCGATACACCTCATAACCTAAAATTACAAAAGATCTTTGTTCGAAAACTTCGAAATGAATTCCATACAGTAATTCCGTTTCCGATTCTAAATCTAATAACCTCATTACGAGAGAGAAAGAAAAGGTCGTTTAGGCTCCAGCCTTCGTTTTATGCTATTGGGTTGGCACAGTAATATTGTATTTACATATCTATAGGCTTACGTGTCGCATATGTCTTTAAAGAACAAGCATTTAGTCATATATCATTAATTTTTTCCATTGCTAAATTGTGTCCCGTCTGTTTGCTGAATTCATTTCACTTTTACTATTGCAAATGAAATACGTGCATTTTTTATTAATAGATGTTTAAAGCTCACGATTCAAGAGAAAATTATACTTTTGTTAGCATTTAAATATTCTATTTAGCCTTAAAGACGTTCTCATTTTTTTACTCTATTTCGTTTAACTTAACTTGGTTTTTGTTTGTAAAGATTGAATTTTGCAATGGATTTTTCCAGTCACTTCTTGATAGGCAAAGAGTTATAAAAATTTTGTTCGCAGGTGTCTTTTACAATGGCAATATAACATTTTTAATATTTTTAGAATTTAATTATTACATTCATTTTAAGGCATTTTTCCGCTAACGCACCACAAGTGATCAATCGACAAATATTCTTTAGGGTTACAACTAGTTAGAGTTAGAACAACTATTGATTTAACTAGGCGCCAAACCACGCTAGTGAAAATAGGCCAAATGTCTGTGAAACTGCAATAACGAAATATTTTAAACCTTAAAAGTACAGAATATAAATAAAAATAAAGAATCTAGTATATATATATATATATATATACAGGGTGATTCATAAAAGATGGGCAGAACTTTAAGGGGTTATAGTACACTTAAAGACAAATAATATTAAATAGGAGACTAAGAGTCCCAGACGTATTCCCAAGGAGATAGGGGGCATTAAAGTTTAGGGTCCGAAATTTCAAATGATTATAAAACATGGAAAAATTGGTCGATTCGTTTGCGGTTTTTGCAAAAAATTTTCTTTATGCCAGTATTTTCTTGAAATAAAATTTTAAAGTTCAATTTCAAAAAATGCCGATAGGGGGCGCTTTAGACTTTGGAGTAACAAACAACTATTTTTTAACGTTATTTTTTGTATTTCTTTAAATGATTTCGAAAGCTTAGACTTAAACTTAAATTTTGATCTAAAAATCTGAGTCCTAACGAGTAGTTAAGTAGCGTAAACTGAAATTTGAAATTTGAAACCCTTCTCCCCCCAGAACAAAAATCAGTTATTCCCGATCTTTGTGTCGTAGATTAGGCTCTAACTACTGCCGCGTTTTGCTAAAATTATTCTTTATGTCAGTATTTTCTTGAAAATAAATTTTAAAGAAAATTTTCAAAAAATTCCGATAGAGGACGCTTTAGACTTTGGAGTAACGAACAACTATTTTATACCGTTATTTTTTGTGTCTCATTAAATGCTTTCTAAAACTTAGACTTAAATTTTCAGCCCAAAATCTGAATCGTTAGACGTGGTTAAGTTTCTGGGGAGAGGGGTTTGAAATTTCTACTCCTGAGCACAGTTCAGTTTACCATGTCCACACATTGTGTGCTGTGATACGAGGAAAAAAGACACAAATTAGGATTATGTTACCAAAGCATATTTATTAACATGTAATTACAATAAATGTTCAAAATTGTGACCACCAGAGGTTATGCACGCAGAACAACGGCGAAGAATGGAACGGCGAACATTCGCGAAAACATCAGGCTTTTCGAGCACTTCCCCTACAGCGGCGGAAAGTCTGGCGACCAGTTCCTCGGGGGATTCAATGGGTGTCTCATACATAAGAGCCTTCAATCGTCCCCAAAAAAAGAAATCGATGGGTGAAAGATCTGGCGAGCGAGCAGGCCAAGCAACAGGACCACCTCGACCAATCCATCTGTTCGGAAATGTGATGTCCAGATAGTTGCGGACGTCTCGTACGTAATGGGCTGGCGCTCCATCGTGCTGGAACCACATGACCCGCCGGATGCGTGGAGGAACAACGTTTAACAGGTCTGACAGCACATGTTGCAGAAATGTGAGGTATGTTTTACCGTTGAGGCGTTCAGGAAGAAGGTACGGTCCGATTAGGTGGTCTCCGAGGATTCCTGCCCAAACTTTGATGGAAAAGCGTCTCTGATGAGCATGTGGATACGTAGCATGTGGATTGACATCCGCCCATACATGTGCATTGTGTGTGTTAAATGTACCTTCACGTGTGAAGGTACATTCATCGGTGAAAAGCACAGTTCGTCCAAAATGTGGATTTAGCGCGTTCTGCTGCAGAAACCAGCGGGCGAATTCAATACGATTTGGATAATCCCCTGGAGACAGTTTCTGGACTCGTTGCACATGAAACGGGAGCAAATGTTCATCCTTCAGTACCCTCCAAGTCATGGACTGTGAGGTATCCACCTGCTAGCCACTGTTCGTGTACTTGTACTTGGCTGCGCCGTTACTACATCCAGAATGGCTTCTGCAACAACTACTGATTCGTCCTTTTTTGCACGACCTGCATTCGACCGGGAAGCGAGAAATGATCCCGTCTCACACAACTGTCTGTGCAAGCGCTCGAAAGTTTTGCGGTTAGGCAACCGCCTGTTGGGAAATCGCTCTCCGTACATTCGTTGTGCCTCTGCACCATTTCCATCTGCCGCTCCGTAAATTAAATGCATCTCAGCCTTTTCCTTATTCGTGAAGGGCACCATCTTCCGATTCATTACTACAGCGACTTACACTTGACTCACCGTTCAGTGGTTTTTATGCCTGAATCGTGTCGAAATTTTGCATACGTGTTCTTCTTCTTCCCCATTTGACATTTGCATACTTTCTGTTTCCTTCTTCACCCGGTGACTAGCATCAGGAATGGAGCTTTAACGTTTGCATGAGCGACGTTTCCAACTGTGCCAGTGCCTTTATGAGTGAATTCCGACTATGCAGTCCTTGACGAAAGTTGTATTTTTGCCTCGTATCACAGCACAGAATCGTTGGGCGTGGTTAAGTAGTGCAAACTGAACTATGTTCAGAAGTTGAAATTTGAACCCCCTCCCCTCGCTACTGAACCACGCTCAGCGATTCAGATTTTGAGCTGAAAATTTAAGTTTAAGTCTAAGCTTTAGAAAGCATTTAATGAGACACAAAAAATAACGGTATAAAATAGTTGTTCGTTACTCCAAAGTCTAAAGCGCCCTCTATCGGAATTTTTTGAAAATTTTCTTTAAAATTTATTTTCAAGAAAATACTGACATAAAGAATAATTTTAGCAAAACGCGGCAGTAGTTAGAGCCTAATCTACGACACAAAGATCGGGAATAACTGATTTTTGTTCTGGGGGGAGAAGGGTTTCAAATTTCAAATTTCAGTTTATGCTACTTAACTACTCGTTAGGACTCAGATTTTTAGATCAAAATTTAAGTTTAAGTCTAAGCTTTCGAAATCATTTAAAGAAATACAAAAAATAACGTTAAAAAATAGTTGTTTGTTACTCCAAAGTCTAAAGCGCCCCCTATCGGCATTTTTTGAAATTGAACTTTAAAATTTTATTTCAAGAAAATACTGGCATAAAGAAAATTTTTTGCAAAATCCGCAAACGAATCGACCAATTTTTCCATGTTTTATAATCATTTGAAATTTCGGACCCTAAACTTTAATGCCCCCTATCTCCTTGGGAATACGTCTGGGACCCTTAGTCTCCTATTTAATATTATTTGTCTTTAAGTGTACTATAACCCCTTAAAGTTCTGCCCATCTTTTATGAATCACCCTGTATATTACCTTTGAATAAAAATTTATCTTACAAGTTCATATAACGATGTTAACCAAAATTTTAAATGAGGATGGCATGTAAAAGTATAATACATTAATCATTATAAAAATATTACAGTAAAGCTAATCAGAGTACAGAACCCACAAAGAAAACTCAAAATATTGAAAAACCTAAATAGTTTAATATTATAATATCATAAATCTTATAAATTATTTGAATAAAACAAAAGGGGGAAAATTTAGTTTCAAAAAGTGGAGGAGCAATTATATATATATATACATATATATACATAGAATTTAATATTTTACCTATCTAAATATTCAATTAGCTTATAATTACAAGTGAAATCATCAATCAGTTGTTCATGGATTTACTTATTTTATTACTTGGACGAACAAACATAGGTTATGAAATCCAGTTAACATTAACGATATAGTAAACAATTTTCACATTGACAAATATAAATATAGGAAATCATGTAGATTCCTCACTCAAGCCTTTTATTCGGCCATGGACAACTCTTTAAAACATTCAGTTAATATTCAAATTATGGAACTTCTTAAACATAAACACCTCTTGACATTATTCCCTTCCACTCCCAGCCGTTACCTCCTATCTTGCGCTCTTTCACGATCCTCGTGTTACGCTCTTTATTTTCGATAATACTGGGTATTGATCAAATAATCCCTTGAGTCTGTCAAGTTACATTGTTGAGAGCATTTATAATGCCACATTCGGTCATCCTGACAGTCCGGTGAGCCAACGGAACGTATTTTCAAATTCTCGTCTACATTGAAAATGAACGCTGATTGGCTCTAATCTTGTATGTATCATATCCTCTTTCCAATTTAGCTTTATGCTCTGTACAATCAAAATTATTAGCAACGCCTGATGTCTGCTCATGTTTTTACAATTACTATTTCTCCAACCGTATAGATTTCTACGCTGACCACTATTTTATCCTCCAATTTCATATGATCCCTTTTACACGGTTCCATCTTTTTTCTTTCAAAAATTTCTTGTTTTCTTTCTATTTGCTGCACATCTAAAAATTTTCTCCGATCTTCATGATATCTGTGACGTTTCCCAATAAAATTATTTCTCGTATAATATATTTCAACATTCTTCATTTCATTTTTATTTTCATTCGCGCATGCACATAAATTGCATTTTCCTTTTAGGTCGCTCATTCGTACTATTTGTGATATCTCATTTCTTTCATTCAAATTTTTGTTACTAACTGAATTTAATTTTTTCTCACGAGACCTTTCCGTTTTTCTCATTATTGCTTTTCTATTTATTTTATTAACCATATATTTTAAATTTTCATTGGTATTCCTTACAGCTCTAATATATTTACAATACATAATGGTTTTGCCTTTGGCGTTTTCTTCCTTGGCGAGATTTTTTATTTTGACACCTTCTTCTGTGACTGATAAGTCGTAACCTGATACTGCATTTATTCCTATGTCACAGTCCAGACCTGATACTACGTGAAAATTATCTGTCAGTTTCACGCCGTCTACTTGTATTTCATGCTCTAAGGCTTTGTTTATTCTCCGCCAAATCCGATCAATATACTCAAATTTTTTTGGTATAACGTAGGTGTGCCAATTTCGTCGCAGTATTCTTTATTTTTCAAACTCACATCACTTGCTGTGTCGATGATAACTTTCGTGGGTTTCTCATTTATTGGAATTACACGCATCTTTGTTGTTGATTCGGCGCTGTTTTCCACTTTTGATAAGTTCATTACGTTTCTTTTCTGTGAGTTATTCTCGTTTGTTTTCGTAAGCGGATTACCATAATATTCTTGTGTGCTCATTTGATCCCTATTTGTACATTTGGCGGCAATATGACCAGGCAAATTACAAGAATAGTTGATGATTCTTGAATTAATAGCTCTTTCGCATCGTCCTATATTATTTCGATGAGCATTTCGATGCCACTAGCTGTCTATTTCCTCCCTGTTCATACTATTTTGCGCCTTATGCAAGTTGACGGTTTTAAATCCTCTCACCGCCGTATCAAAATCATCTAGTTTTTCAACTAATACTACTTCTTTTATTCTTGGAAATTCCTCAATAAAACGTTCTCTAGTTTCTGATAGTATTTTTCGCTTAATTTGATCAGTTACTAATAACTCCGTTAATCCATCAAAAGTACGTTCATTCCACGTACCCATTCGTTAAAGTACGTTTTTAACTGAAAACCAAAATCGCGCCAATTATCTGTTGGCTCCTTCTTATCAATCACGAACCTCTGTCTAAATTCTTCCAGTGACATTTTGAATCTTTCCAACAATATATCTTTTATATATTCGTAATTGTTTATTTCCAGTTTCCTTTCTCTTGCAATTATACTAGCTATTTCTAACGGTAATAAGCTTAATAGATACGATACCCATTTCTCCTTGTCTATTTTCATTTGAGATACTTGTCTCTCGTATATTTTTAAGAACATACAAATATCACCAGTTGCACTGTCATAACGATTAAGTAATTGCAACAGATCAAAATTTCTACCTGTTCCCATTCTTGGAGCTAATATTTCTACTTCCTTCCGAGAGTTTATCTCGGCTTGCATGGTCAATTTCTTTAGCTCAAATTCCCTCATTTTTTTTCTATCCTCTATTTCTAACATCAATTTCTTTTCCTCTATCTCCGTTTGTCGTCTTCTCTCTTCTGCTTCAAGTTCTAACTTTCTTTCTTCCAACGCTATTCTCTTCTCCTCTTTTTCCTCCTCAGATTCTATTTTTCTTTGCTCTTTCTCCTTCTCTACTTGCGCTTCAAGTTCTAACTTTCTTTCTTCAAACGCTAATTTTTTCTTCTCCTTGCTAGCCGATGATATTACTTCAAGACGGTCTTATAAAGTCTTCATCAAAACTTTCCCAAGTTTTTATTGCTTCAATTAATGACAGAATGGTTACCTTCTCTGGCATATTTATTGCGCACTCCTCACATAGATCAATCAAATCGCTTCGTCGCGCTTTGTTCAAAATCAACATAATGATGTGTTTTTTCCGTAATCGTTTCAATTTTTTATTCAGATCCCGGCACCGAGCCCCCAAAATTTGTAGGATTTAATATTTTACCTATCTAAATATTCAATTAGCTTATAGTTACGAGTGAAATCATCAATCAGTTTTTCAGGATTTACTTAATTTATTACTTGGATGAACAAACATAGGTTATGGAAATCCAATTAACATTAACGATATAGTAAACAATTTTCACATTGACAAATATAAATATAGGAAATCACGTAGATTCCTCACTCAAGCCTTTTATTCGGCCATAGGCAGCTCTTTAAAACATTCAGTTAATATTTAAACTATGGAACTTCTTAAATGTAAACACCTCTTGACATTATTCCCTTCCACTCCCAGCCGTTACCTCCTATCTTGCGCTTTTCCACGATCCTCGTGTTATGCTCTTTATTTTCCATTGTATGAAGAAGTTGGTAAAATTCTAAAGATGAACAAAATATGAACAGTGGAAACCGGAAATGTATAATAAGAAACTATGAATAATCTACAGAATCATCAGAGGAGCTTGCAGGTTTAATTCATAGTGAAGATATGTTATTTCATCCAATTTTGTCAACATTAGGTCTAAGATGACAAAATTTAGGTCTTTATAAACATATCAAAACAATACAGAGTGTCTACATGAAACCTCCCTGATTTAAAGTGTTAATTGTACGGAAACTATGAGTCCTAGAGATTTGCGATTTGCGATATATCATGAATAGCAACACAACAAGTTTATTTAGCTGCAAAATGTTTTGTACCTGTATGTGATGCTTGTGATCTTCGGCACAAAATTGCGGAAGTTATCGATTCATACGCACCTCACATGCTGCCCAACACGTGAATTGAGATTGGCTGTCGACTGGACATTCTGAGAGCTACGAACGGGGTTCATATCGGGGTGCATACATAGCGAAAAATGTAACTTTTTCAGACAAATAAACATTTGCAGCAAAATAAACTTGTTGCATGACATAGCAATAATGCATAAGACAAAAATTAACTGTTTAAAAAAAATGCAGCAAAATAAATTTGTTATGATGCTATTCATGATATCGCAAACCGCAAATCTGTGTGACTCATAGCTTCCGTACAATTAACATTTGAAATCAGGGAGGTTTCATGTGGACACCCTGTATACATATATTATAACTTGCTGTATTATTATTAAATCCTTGGTCAGGCATTGGTTAGGCTGCAAAAAATTCGTACTACCTAGTGAAATATTGCTGCTGGAGGCATCAAAATTATAGAAATTTGGCAGCTGTGGACAGGCTGAGTACTTTGCTGTTGACCAATTTAATCAACTATATTGACTTGTTTGTAATAGTGTGATTGGCTAAGTTCAATCGAAACACCAGGGATTCGTGAAGCAGTCAATTTCTATTTCGACAGTCAGGTCATATGAGTGGTAAGCAAAAGATTAAGAAATCCGGTAGTTTCCCCATTAAAACAGAGGCCAAAATCATTTTTAAAAGTTTATTCAACCACACATAAAAGCGTGAACAACTCCCACATTACAAGAGTTTTCGCAGAGCCTTTCGGCTAGAGCACGAATTACTATTCCATGCTAAAAAGATCTTAATGTAGAAATTTAGATCTTATACTTGACGATAAGACACCTGGTAACGGAGTTTTAAAACAACCAAACAACACAGAATTCTTCTTCTGACCTCATGCACGATGGCTTTCTCAGGACTCGCATAGGAATACAGATTGAAATATAAACTTCATGACGAACCAAACAGATTCAGGAATAAGACACAGAATGAAATGCGCTCGGTTACTCAATCAATGGAGAGCGAGAGGAGCGTAATAAAGAATGAGTTCCATATCTGCTCACGGAAGGATTTCGATGTGATACGCCTGACGCCAGGCAGGTTCGCGGGAAACTAATTCATGGAATAGAATAAGAAATAGTAAAATGGCTTTTAAAAACATTCGAAAAAGAAAAAGTAGCTTCTCTCAGAATATTGCAGTTTTGGCAGCTGATAAAAATTAATGAAGGGATTAAAAGTTTTAGATTAAGGTTTCGAATAAGATAATCATTCAGATACGCGTTTTAAGTTTATAGGAATTTAACTAGAAATAAATAATAGAGATTATTAAGAAATAGGGAAATAATAAATATGCCGGAAATTTAGAATAATTTTAATAAATATTGCAAGTAAAATTTTTATATAACATATATAATATGCTTTAATCAACTAATAGTTTCATATTAATTAAGTTATGATTATACGTAGAGAAATCAATTTAGAAATCCTAAAAGGATAAAAAATACTTTTTGTTCTCGCCTGCGTTGCCTTATCTTATATAAGAAACAGAGCAAAAATTATATATTTTTTGAATAAATTCACCCGCTTGCGCTTTCTACCATGCGTAAACAAAGCAGTGAATTTTCCATAATCGGATATGATGCCTGCCCACGTCATATTATCGTATTTTATCGAAAGTTTTTGGAAAAATCATGGATTGCAGTTATAAAATTGGGCATGATTTTCAAGATAAACATTAAATGCTTATAAAAAAAAATGTTCTTTTTTCCTTAAAAAAATTAAACTTTTATACTTATTTAATTTTCTCATTCAAAAATGCAACACTTTCTGACACATTCACGAGCTTATTTTTGCCTAAAAATGCAAGAGAATTGCCGACATTACTATTTAAGTGCCTAAGAATAAATTAAAATCTTCTGATAGATGTGCTATATCTTGATTTATCACCGATTGCTCCCTGATGATAATAATTCCATAGTCTGCCGCGTCAGGAATATCGACTGAAATTGCTAACTTTAAGAACATTTTCTGGAAGACACTTTGTCTTTAGAGAAAAATTGAAAATGTCGTACGATTTCTTGACATCCGAATAAGAACATAACTAAATTCTATGCATTTACGAATAAAAATGAATTTAAAAATTCTGTTTTGATTTTCCAAAAGTTAACATAAGATAACTTTGTATTATATTCTCTAGATATCTGTTCTACATTTCAAGCTCTTTTTTATAAAATTATAATAAGGTTTCAATTTTTTACTTAATTTCGCATAACTTAGAAAAAGTTTCTAAAAATTTAAGTTTCTGATTTTCAAAGGACTGAGATAAAAAAAACAATCCCATTTCAAAGTTTTTCCCTCGATTAACGTGGAATTTCATAAAATCTGTAATGATCATTAAAGCAGAAGAAACAACTTCAAACAATAAAATAAAATAAACAAATGCCATGGCAATAATAAAATCTTGGGAAAGAAAAAAAAATCGTGAATATATTTCAGGGTGCGTACAATTTTACCACAGTTTCACGCCTTTTTTAATAACAAAAAATTGCTGAAAATTCCACAATCAAATGAGGTGACAGGGAATTGTGCAATTGAAATACCGAATAAAAAACTTCTTATCTGAAATAGTTGTGCCAGACGGTTTGGAAATTTTAGAAAATAGCTAAAACGAATTTGAGAACGGCTTTAAATTTAGAGGACTGCGATTGGCAAAGATATATCGATATACCAGGAGCATATATATACATTTAAAAAAATTCTAACATCTATAAAAATGTACCTGAAAATAGTTAACGAGAAATTTTCTGTCGATATGTATATTTCGATATTTCATGCTCGACATTTCGTCATCTCTTGAAACGGCAGTTTTGCACAGGGGAAAAAAAAGTAGTATTTCCCTCTTATTTCTAAATAAGCCCCATTGAGTTTATTTTATTCCAATTAAAGCCAACTTAAATAATTACATCCTAATTAGTCTAAATATATGTTTTTAAAATTACTTACAAACATAGATTTTTTATTTTCAAATAAATTACAAAAAGTCTTCGATAAACATAGCTGTGCATCTTGTAAAACTTAATTCCTCTCCACAACTTATGCAAAAGATAAATCCGCGGTAAAACAGATGAACAAATGCTCCTCAAACAAAAGTTTGTGGCAGGTTAATACATAATACAGACCTTAAAGACAAATCTCATTTTAGTAAAGCTTTTTTTTTCCCCCTCAGAATACTGAAAACGCCGATTATGTGATATACACATTCCGTCTGTTAAAAATTTTCTGTAAAAGTCTTTTTGCATATTCTTTTTTAATACAGAAGTCATGAGAATTTGCAAACATCTTCCCTTTTATGCAAAGTGGGATATTCATCGACTCACATAATAAAATTTAAAGATAAAGATATTACTATTTATTTAATGAAAACTAAAAAGGAAATAAAAATACATTTTTTAAATAAATAGATAATTTTATTCTTGAATTATTTCAGTCTATAAATATTATTGAGTCAATTTTTTCCCTGGTAAATAAAAGAACATGTGAATTGTAATAATTTTATTTTAGAACTCAGGGTGTGTTCCAGAAATCTTATCAAATCCATTGGTGTATCGCTGATCCGAAAAAAGATGAGAAAGAGTGATCTAAAGGGCGTGGGAATATTTCGATTCCCATACACAAAATCCATCATCATCGTTACTCTCATCTCAATATCCTGAAAAAAACATATTTTGAAAATTCGGGGTACAATCATTTACTGCATCTACCTTTATCTGGAATTTCAATACGTGAAAAAGACTTTAATCATCCTCCATTAGTATTAACAGCAGTTTCTTTGTTCTGCCATGTTTCCAAAACCATGCACCCTTTTCCTTAATATTGTTACATTGAAATCGATTATAGGATAAATTCTCCACAAAAAAATAAACTGTTTCAAGAATAAAATCTATTTATTTATACTTATTTTTATTAACAGCAAAGGGCTCTTGAAATTAACTCTGCAAATAATTACGACGGTCCATATCCTCTAAGAAATGGGCTGTAGTCTATGTCTAGCTTTTTAGGCGCGTTCGTAATTATATTAATACGTAGCACCTATAGTCGTCGTTCAGTCCGTCTGTCCGTCTGTCTGTCTGTCCGTCCGCATATAACAGCGCAAAAACTACCCGACCTAATCGTTTGAAATTTAAAATATATAATTGTTGCATAATTTTGTCGAGTCATTTCAAATTTTATGAAAATCGGATGTATAGTTTAATGACAGGGACAGTCAAAAGTTTTCCGTTACATTACGGCCAATGGAAAAAAAATATATTTCAAGTACATTTTAATAATGTTACAGCCTTTCGAACAGAATAAAATTGATATGCACTTATGAAGTGCACTAAAATATACATTCAGTACAATATGCCGTGCAAAAAATATTTATAAAACTAGTTATAGTACGAACGCACCTCATTTGCCACGTTTGACGTGCAATTTCCAACTTATTTCCTCGTATTTTCGTTGAAATATGAGTGTGTTCTCGAATATTATACGACCAAACACGTAAAGGGTATTCAATAACGCTTTCCAATAATGTTTTAAACCATAGATTAAGTAGTTCGCTACTATTATTTTACTATACTCTATGGTCAGAACTTTTTTTAAATCCACAAATGCTTTAAGAAGATATTAATTTGAAAAATACTAATCATTGTAGCGTTCTTTTGTAAACAAAATATACGTATCTAATTTTTATCTTTCACAATCACCAAACATACTTAGTCTGATGAAGAGAAAAATAACATAAATGTTCTCGAAACTGAAAATTCGTTTGCAAATATTTTTAGAATCAGAAATTTTAGTATGTTGCGTACGGAACTATCAAATAGGATTTTTCCTTCAGTTGAAGCATTTGTTCAAAAGAAAGCGTAATCATTTACTTCGGATAGACTTTCTACAAGATGCTGTTATCCATCTACACTATAAGGGCCTATATCCCAATTGGCCGTCATAAACACAAAACCAAAAAAAAAAAGAAACATCTACACTATATGGCTATTAATGACCGGAAGCTTTCAATTCTAGACATTTTGTCGAATATTTAGAAATATACTTATCAGATTCTTCTGGAATTTCAGGATGAAAAAGACCAGGTTTGACCTCATATTTATCAACGTCGATTTGATAAGGAGGCAATTAGGAGGCCAACAACAACAACAAAATTAATAATGAAAAATAAAGAAAAACACTAATACTTGGTATCACCCTGTAAATTAAAATGCACGAAATGATCTGCAGAATACAAATGTGTGGATGCTGTACAACCTGTTTATGGATTTTTGTAAGAATAGCACGTATATTCTTGGAGATATAAGGATTTAAAAAAAAAAAATCATGCATGTTTTTAGTTTATATCACGCAGGGTTTTCAACCAAATTTAACGCCAGTTTCAGAAAAATTGGCAAAATGTAGTAGAAGAAATATAGTGCAATTGGAATGTAAATATATTACATATTTTATGAAATATGAGCAGTTGTATGAAATAATTTTTATCTACGTATGCGTGAACGATAACAAAGATAGTTTTACGTAATTTAATAGTCAACTCTATGGAGCAACTCATTAAAAAAACCCAGTCAAATATCCGGAAAATTCAGAAAAATATCGTCGATAGAGTGAGCTGATTTTTAGTTGTTCTCTAAAAGCAGCTGAATGATAAGAGATTTTCCACAAATTGTCAATTTTAATTTTTTTATTTTCATTTTTATTGATACATTAGTTCTTCTTGGATAACCACCAGAATGATCCTATTCCATAGTATCAAAATCGAAGCCTTTGTTCCAAATCTACTCGCTGATATTCATTAAATATAATTTTTTTTTCTGAAAGTCAGTTACTAAAAAGTACAGTTTGTGGAAAATCCCTTATCATTCAGCTGCTCTTACAGAGCAACGAAAAATCAGCTCACTCTATTAATGATATCTTTCTGAATTTTTACGATATTTGACTGGATTTTTTTATGACTTGCTCCATAGCGTTAACTATGTAAAAAAAAAAAAAAAAAAAAAAAAAAAAATCTTTGTTATTGTTCGCACATGCGCACAGATAAAAATTATTTAAGAACATGCATGAATTTTTTTAATAAAAAAAAAACCGCTATATCTCCAAGAATGTACGTGCTATTCTTACAAAAATCAGTAAAAACGTTGCATCCACAAATTTGTAATCTGCAACTATAGTGCATTTCGGGCATTTTAATTTACACGGTGATCCCAAGTATTATTTTTTTCTTTGATTTTTTGTTGGCCCTTGTCCCCCTTATCAAATCGACATTGATAAATATGAGGTAAAACCTCTTCTTTTTAATCTTGAAATACCAGAAGAATCTGACAAGTATATTTCTAAATATTCGACAAAACGTTTAAAATTGAAAGCGCCCGATCATTAATGGCCATATAGTGTATATTAATTAATATTATAAAGAAGAAACTTTTTTTGTGTGTTTATTTGTAGGAAATTTTTTTCCTCCTATTTTTCCGTCGAAATATGAGTGTTTTCTCGAATGTAAGACGAACAAACAAGCAAAGCGTAAAAACTCTGGAACTACCGAGCCGATTTCAAAAATAGTGGTGGAAAAATACCGATGACCATCTCGGCTCCAACATAAGGCTATATTTTGCATTTGTACAAGAACCGCCAAGGAGGTGTACCGAAAACGCACCGCTAGAAAACGTTCTAAAATTGCGATATCTGTGACATTGTTTGGACTAAAAACTAAAATTTTGGATGACAGATGTTTTTAAGACGTAAATGTTCCCAAATAACGGTTTCTAAACAAATTAGAAATTTAAGAGATTGCCATGAACGGAAAATATTTTAAAAACGTTTTGTATAACGAAATATTTGAAACTATTAAGACAAAAAACTTGAAACTTAACATGGATTTACTTTTAAGACATAAATACTCGCAACAGAACAATTTCTAAAAAATTCGAAATGTAAACACGGAGATTCTACAATCGCGGTTTCTTTGATACTGCTGGAGCTAAAAACCTACCAAACGGTGGTTACTTTTAAAGTGTAAATGTTCTCTGAAAACGGTACCTGAAAATTTCGAAATTTAAAAAGTGTAAATAGGTTGAAAACGTTCTAAAAACTTTCCAAATTGCGGCTCATTCGGAATTATTAGAGCTAGAAACTTGAAATGTATAATAAAATCAGATTTATTTTCCCTTATACAATCGAAGGACCTCATGCTGTTTAAATGCAACACAACGGGTTTCCCCGTAGCCATTGTGATATGAAGCTCTTTTTGAACAACAATGATCTCAGCTCCAAGATCTGTCTTCCTTAGATCGAAGATTCATAAGATTAATTAAAGCAGCCCAGGAATTTAAAAACAAATATCTGAATACACGTTTGTCAGATCATAATCTAAGGCGTGGGAATTTCTCATTTCCCAGACGTATCACATCATTCTTGCTCATCATAACACCCTGAAAGAACACGTTTCGAAAATTCGGTGCACTACCATTTCAGCGCGTTTACCTCGACCCGCAGATCGCATGAAACGGCAAAGGCTTTTAGTCAAATCAAACATCCTCGCTTGGCATTTGACCCGGGTCAAGGAAAGGTTCGCCTTAAGAAAGGACCAGCCCAGTGAATCCAGACATTATAGCCGATATGAAGAAGGGCAACATGCTCTCATGGGGCTGTTGAAATTAACTTTTACGAATAACCCGTAGAATGGCGAGAAAGACTTGTTCGTTACCCATTAACTATCTGGCCAATCGCCCACATAACAGCTAATGATGGAGATGGCTGAATCCACCTTTAGAAAAATAATCATCAGAAAGAAGGCGACTGAAAGAAAATAAATGTTATGGTGACACCATGAAAAAAAAAATTAATGCTGTCTAGGATAAGTTATTGAAGACATAGCATGTTTTATCTATGATTCCACTGTTGTACAACATCTTTACAATGTTTAAATGGATCATAGACAGTTGAAGACCTCAACACACTTAGGTTATTGTTATTATTTTCCGGACACAAAATGGTGTAAGGAAAGTATTATAATCATCATTAAATCAAACGAGAAAGGGAAATCGTGGATCCAGCATAGATTATGAAACACTTTCAAATGCATTCAGAATATTGTAACAAAACTTCACCATTTAATAAGGCGAAAAATGATGTCCAAGTAAACAATTTATAAAGTATATAACACAGTGGTTCTCAATAGGACCGTGCGAAACGGGGGAGGGGGGGCAAAAGGGGCGATCGCCCCATGCACGGAAATTGAGGGGGAGCCAAATTTATACTACCAACCTCTTTTTTTTTTTTGTAAAAAAAATATATATTTAAGTTATACATATCGGGAGTTATTTTGCGACAAAAACATACACTCTCAAAATAGCAAATGGTTTCTTTCTTGCGACACAAAAGGAATTACAAACTGTTATTCCGTATTGTTAGATACATTTTTCCCACACCCAATTTCCGGATCCCCCTTGCCGAAGTGCAATTTTCTCTTATGTTATATAGTTGATAAAATTAAACCTTTTTAAGGTCGAAAATAAACGCGAAATATATATTCAATAGAATTTATTTTCGTTTCTGCACTTTTCAATTTTGAGCCACCTGCTTCAACGAGAAGGTTAGAGGGGGCGGGGGGGGGGGGACAAAAATGAAACTTTGCCCCGGGCGCAGTTTTCTATGCACACGATGCTGGTTCTCAACTGGTAGTGCGGTGCGCCGCGAGAGGATCTTAGATATGCTGCGAAAATTTTAAGTCAAGTTCTATCAAGATTTTAAAGCAAAAATGTTGATACTTTAACTTCCAACATTTCATATTATGTGAGATCTACTTTGAAATGAAATTTAGTATCCTAATGTTCTATTATTTGGAAGTTAATTTCTCTGATTGTTTACTCTTTATGCTACGAAATTATAAAAATGGTCTTAAACCTTCAGATAAATTTAATTCTTTTAGAATTTTTTTTTTACAGTATGAAGTGCTGTAGAAATGATTTTTGACAAATGAAAAATAATTTTAAAGTAATGACTATCCAAAAATTTTATCTTACAAAAAGATATCTCATTAAAAAAAAAAAAAAAAAAAAAAAAAGCCAATCTTAGATATTTCTTTAAAAAATAATGCATTAGACGTTTATAAGTTTTTTAGCATTCTTTTAAACATAAATCAGGTAAACGAAAAAAGCTAAACTTAAAAACTCATGTAAAATAAGCTTATAAGATTTTTAATGTACTACTGTAAAAGAACTTATTTTCGCGAGCCGTAATTTTCGCGAAAATGAAGATATCGGGGATTTCGCGAGCTGAAAATTTCGCGAATTTTATATGAACTGAACCGAAATTTGAAAATTTCCGAAACTACCTAAATAGAACCCCTTTTGCATTAAGGCAATTTAAGAAATTTCCTTTTGTCCGAGAAGTTCTTCGCCCTCCCTCCCCTCCTCTTCCCATCGCTCTAAAAATGAATGGCTTCAAAGAAGCTGGTATAAATATTGTAAGTGAATGAGCTGCATTCTATTAGTTGTATTATTGTTTTTATTCAAGAAATAGTTGTAAGTATTCAAGAAATTTTTGTACTTATTTCTTATTTAAGTAACTGTAATAATTCAATTTTGGATAAGGGAAAAATTTCTGATTTTTTAATATTATTTGAAATATTATATATATTTCGCGAGGCTTAAAACGACGGGCTCGCGAAAATCGCGAAAATTAAAGCCTGGCGAAAATAAGTGCTTTTATAGTATTTAACACCAATTATACAGGGTGATTTAAAAAAAAACGTTTAAAAATTGACATGGCAAATCAGGCATTACAACAAGGATAAAAAATCACCAAGGAAAATAGGGTCGCAAACCACTTATTGAGTCGGAAATACAGGGTGTTTCATCCTAATTGAACCCGGGTTGACGGTCATAATTTCGAGAAAAATAAAAACATTGTAACGAAAATGCAACGATATATACCTTGTTTTCTGTGAAATATGATAACATCACGAAAAGATCTGGAAAAACAGGTTGCTCAAGCAATCGATGATACCGTATGAATTGATCATCGCAGTCCAAAATATGGGCCGTCAAGTGCATACTGCTGGCACATGTAATGCAAACTTCTACCACTTTTGTTGGGTGTTATCACATTTGCAACAAAGGTGAGAATGTCTGTTAAATGATTTATTATAATGTAGTTCAGTTTTATGAAAGTCATTACTGTCAACCCAAATTGAGTTAGGATGAAACACCTTGTATTTGTGACAAAATAAGTGATTTGCGACCCTATGTTCCTGTGTGATTTGTCATCCTTGTTGTATGCCTTATTTGCCATATCATTTTGTAAAAGTTTTTTTAATCACCCTGTATAATTATAACATAATTGAAAACTCAATTTCAGCATCTATAGTCGGAAAACATCCGATTTTTTTTATGCAGACATTATATGATCTATAGATTTGTATATATACTGCATAGTATGCCCAAATTTAGTTATTTTAGGAAGCGCATTAATACAGTTGGAAATTCCCCAGAAATTTCCGTCAATAAGGGAGAATGTACTCGAACTCAAAATGCAGCCCTCTAAATGATCTATAAAATGTATACACACTAAGTAATATGAAAGGAATTAGTAAAATTTAAAAAATCATACCAAAATGAACACGCACTTCCTTGTATGTGATCTATAGATTTGTATATATATACTATACATAGTATGCCAAAATTTAGTTCTGTTAGGAAGCGCATAACACAGTTGAAAATTCCCCTTCAGCAATTTCCGTCAATAAGCCCGAATATACTCAAATTCTTTTGTGTAATTCTGTATATGATCGATAGAGTTTATTCACACCAAGTACGAGCGAAAGTCATCACTGTAAAAAAAAAAATCCCTCAAATTGACAGAAAAAAACTGTCAATTTTGGCGCCAGGGGAAAACTATTTAATTTGCAGCAAATATAGTTTTTTCTGTAAAAAATACAATTTGTTTCTGTAAAAAAATACAGATTTTTTACAGTGCAGTAAGTAAATCACAAACCGATATGAGAGGTCGGAAATTAGTAGTAAATTGTTTCCAAATATGCCAGTAGGTGGCAGCGCTGTCCAACTGTAAGATGTCAATTTCGAATTTATGAGACAACAGTTGTACAAGATGAGCAGGGGCGTTCAAAAGTTGTTGACAAAGAACGAAGTGATCGTCCTGTTCAGATAGCGACAGAAGAAACAGTGCAGAAGGTTGAGGGAATGGTTAGATCTGACAGGCGAACAACAACAAACAGCATTAGCAGCTGCAACAGGGTGTTCACAGGGTTTAGCCACAGACTTAGCTACATCCGACTGATGCAGACGTTGAATGTGAGGTACACAGATGGCTGAGAGTGCAGTCCAAAGACTTTTATGCAGCAGGTATTAGAAAACTCATAAAGAGACAGGACAAATGTATCAATGTAAATAACGATTATATAGAGAAATAAACATGCCTTTTATGTATGTATCTTGGTTTCCCTTTTTTTATTGGCTTTTGTGACCTACTTACTGACTTGCCCTCGTAATATGCAAATAATTAGTTAAATTTAAAAACGTTTACCACAACTAAACTCACTTCCAGCACTTGTTGTTCATAGACAGTACTGTAATGAAATTCTTTTCTGAGCCCTGTAAATGTTATGCAAAATATATGTTAAAAAATATAATTATATATATATATATACATATATATATATATAACTTATGGACAAGGAGGCGGCAGCACAGACAATCACGTCATCAAGTTCACGGCTGAAATTCCGGAATGAGTTAAAACTTGATTCGCATATTAAAACGCAATCGGTCTGCCAAGTCACATCTTGGTAGAAAACACCTGGAAAACTGATTTTAGCGGTTGACTCGTAGGTTTGCCATTGTGTCTTCCTACACCCAGAACTATGAAAACATGGAGGATTGGGAGCAGGAAAACACAGCGTAAACCTACGAGTCAACTGCTAAAATCGGGTTTTCAGGTGTTTTCCACCAAGATAGGGCTTGGCAGACCGATTGTGTTTTAATATGCGAAACGAGTTTTAACTAATTTCGGAATTTCAGCCATGAACTCGATGAGGTGATTGTCTGTGCTGCCGTATCCCGGTCTATTAACATTTTGACAATGAATCTATTTTGCTACTTTTACAAAAATTCTGTATTGTATGTGCGTTTGTATCTGTGTATGTTGTTATTTCGTCATGTTTTTTGGCTTTCACGGCGCATTTTTGGTATTTTTATGATAGTGTGTGTGTATGTGAGCGAACACGGTCATTTCTAAACGGCGCATTCGATTGAACTTCTATTTGCGATTGTGTTATAGGCTACTTTCGCAAGAACTCTATTTATTTTCGTGGAAATCGGACAACGAGTTTGATATTTTAAGCATCGTTAACTATTTTATGACCAGAAGAAAGTGACAAGTAATTTGCTTTTTACCCCTTTTATTAGGTGCGTTTGTAATTATATAAATATGTAGCACCTACAGTCGGCATTCAATCCGTCTGCCTGTCTGTCAGTCTGTCCGTCCGTCCGCATATAACAAAGCAAAAACTAGTCAACCTGATGGTCTGAAATTTTAAATATACAGGGTAAGTCAAAATGAATATAGCGATTACAAACGGCTATAACTACTTAATGGAAAAGAATTTATTAATAAGATTAACACATAATGTAGACGGAAATTCAATATTTCTTTACGTAAGGCGCAGGTGCAGTGAAGCGAAAGCCTACGCATGCGCGATTTGAAACTTTGCAACAATAAGAAACCTGTTCTTTGCGGCCTTCTCGTTAGTAAAAATTGCCAATTATGAAGGTAAAAATACACTGTTAAAAATTTCTGTAAAATCACAGAAAAAAATCGAGACTTCTGTAAATTTACACTAGTTCTTGGTTAAATGCATTCGATCGAGTTTCTCGGTCAAGAATCTCTGTAAATTTGCACCAGTTCTTGGTTAAATGCATTCGATCGAGTTTATCGGTCAAGACTCTCTGTAAATTTACACCAGTTCTTGGTTAAATGCATTCGATCGAGTTTCTCGGTCAAGAATCTCTGTAAATTTGCACCAGTTCTTGGTTAAATGCATTCGATCGAGTTTATCGGTCAAGACTCTCTGTAAATTTACACCAGTTCTTGGTTAAATGCATTCGATCGAGTTTCTCGGTCAAGAATCTCTGTAAATTTGCACCAGTTCTTGGTTAAATGCATTCGATCGAGTTTATCGGTCAAGACTTCTGTAAATTTACACCAGTTCTTGGTTAAATGCATTCGATCTAGTTTCTCGGCCAAGACTCTCTGTAAATTTACACCAGTTCTCCGTTAAATGCATTCGATTGAGATTCTCGGTCAAGACTCTCTGTAAATTTACACCAGTTCTCGGTTAAATGCATTCGATTGAGTTTCTCGGTCAAGACTCTCTGTAAATTTACACTAGTTCTCTGTTAAATGCGTTCGATTGAGTTTCTCGGGCATCGATTTACAGACATTTCTCTTATCTTGTATCTAATTTCCTGTAGGGATTTCCATGTTTTTATTTAAAAATATTTCCAGCTTTGTTAAAACTTGTAATTCAAATACACACGTTTAAAATTCTTTTGCAATTTTATTAGAATTATTAAAGAAAAAAATTTAGTTTCAATTTTTTTATTTATTTTTTCATTCATTTAGTTAGTTAGAATCATAATACATTTAAATACATTGCTTTTATAAGAATTGTGATATAACCTTAAAAGTAATTTTGGTTAATTAATCTGATTATTTTTGTAAATATTTTACAAAAAATGTTATAATTACCAATATATTTAACCAGTTTTAATGAAAAAATACACCTAAATTTCACATTATTATTATTTAAAAATCCCTGTATATCTTCATATATTAAAGAAGATAATTATTAAAAAGAAGCAATTTCTTGATAAATAATTCCGTAAATTAAGGATTAAAAAATTAAATTTGATTAAAAAAAATAATAGGTATTATGTTTCGGTCCAAACTAAATTAAAATAAGCCGTTTAAGAAATTTTCTAACGAATATATTTGAAGCGAAATCTTTGAAAAGCACAAGTACAATAGATTTTTCCCCGCTTTATTATAAAGGACATCCTTTATACACCGCAGTAACAGCTCCTATGGTGCTGTCAGGAAGATGTTTTTCTCCTTCCCAGAGGTCTCGGCTTCAAACCCCAGGCCGGCCAGAAGCAAGTTGTGTAAAAAAATTAAATGGCACAGCAGTTCAAATTTGCTTGAATAACTCTGATACTAAGAAGTTCAAAAACTAAGTAAAATTATTTTAATTAAAAAAATAAATTGATTTACAGAGTCTTGCGTATTTTTAACGATGTTAATTTGCAGAGTCTTGTGTAAATTTACCAAATAACTCCTCTGTTATTTAACAGAATCTCTGTTTTTCTAATCTCTGTAATTTCACAGGAAAATTTTTAACAGTGTGGTCGATTTTTTTCAATGGGGTTATGTAAAAGATAGGGTGCCTCCCATGCCCAAATCAATTGAAGAACTAAAAGTACGCATTTGTAAAGCGCTTGCGTCGGTGACTGAACAAATGCTTCAGAATGTATTGCGTGAAATGGACTACCGCCTAGATGTTGTTCATGTGACTAAGGGAAGTCACATAGAACATCTATGATGAATGTATACAAAATTTTGAAGTTCCGTCTACATTCTGTGTTAATCTTATCGATAAATTCTTTTTCATTAAATAGTTATAGCCCATTGTAATCGCTATATTCATTTTGATTTACCCTGTATAATTGTTGCAAAATTTTGTCGAGTCATTTCAAATTTTATGAAAATTAGATCTATAGTTTAATGACAGGGACAGCCAAAAGTTTTCCTTTACATTATGGCCAATGGGAAAAAATGATTTCAAGTGCATTTTTATGATGTTAAGTCTTTCGAACAGAATGAAATGGATATGCACTTATGAAGTGTACTAAAATATACATTCAGTACAATATGCGGTGCAAAAAATATTTATAAAACTAGTTACACAGCAGAGTCCCGATTATCCAAGTCCCGCTTAACAGAGTTTCCGCTTTAACCGAGTTATTTTCTTCTGATGGACTGATGACTTCCATTATTATGAAACAGCCATTATAAATGAAGTGTTAGGAGAAGATGAACGAGCAACATTTTAAGACTGCTCTTTCATCTTCAACTAACACTTCATTTATAATGGCTGTTTCATAATAATGGAAACCATCAGTCCATCAGAAGAAAACGTCCCATTCCAAAGGTATAAGTTCGATTGAAAAAAACTATTTATACTTTAAGCAGAAAGAAGGGGCTAAACGTGCAATTTTCATGACACTAATAGAATCACATAGCTGCCAATTTGTACGGTTTTGTTACCCCTAATATTTAATACAAATGTTTGCCATATTTAATCGTTAGATTTCGGCGATTGAATTAGGCAAAATTTACTGGTAGTTTTAGTGGTAAGAAAAAAATCTTGGAAATTGGTAGCTATTCAGTAGCGTAATACTGCACAGAAAAAAACTGCAGCAAAATTGACATTCACAAACAAAAAACCATCAAGGCCTTTTTCAAATAAACAATTCCATTTCCTGTTTTTCTTAAAAGTAACGGAAGTACATCAAAGAAATGTTACCAGTACTATAAAAATCAATGAATTAAATGAAAATTTATATTTCACCTCCTTAGTTGGTGACGATTTGTGTAAATACGGTTTCCGAGATTTTTGTTTATCCAAGATGAACTTGGTTCATATTAACTAGGATAATCGGGATTACTGTAGTACGAACGCACCTCATTTGACACGTTTGACGAGCAATCTCCAACTTGTTTAACTCAACTTGGTGTTTTGATTGCAAAGACTTAATTTTGTAATTGTTTTTTCAATGATCTCCTGATAGGTTAGAATTATATAATTACGATATTTTCACAGGTGTGTTTTCGATGACAATATAGCATTTTTTAATATTTTTAAAACCTTATTATAGGTTAATAAATCACTTTTAAAGCATTTTTCAGTCAGTTGGACATAGTTGATAAATCGCCAAATGTTCTTTATGGTTACAACTGTATATGAATTATAAAAACAATGGATTTAATGATCCGCCAAAGCACGATCCCAAAAAAAGGCCATGACTATCAAACATATAACATAATATTATACATAATATACATAATATGATAACATAATATTTTAAACACTAAAAATTAGAAAATATAAATAAATTAAAGAGCGTTTGGAATGTATTTTGCAACGATTACAAAAATTAATTCTACATTAGGAGTTCAAAACTTTATACCTCCATTTTAATATTTTTAAAGCCTTATTATAAGTTAATAAATAAATTTTAAAGCATTTTTCAGTTCATTGGACACAGTTGATAAATAGCCAAATATTCTTTATGGTTACAGCTGTAACCATAACCATTTTAAACACTACTTGACTAAAATACTAGACCGAATGACTTGCCGTATGTAGACTTACTGTAACACAAGTAGTCACCATCGTTTTGTCACCTTTACTTTTAAAATCGGTTGGGTAGTTCCAGAGATTACCTCTACAAACAAACACACAAACAAACGTTTCTTCTGTATAATATGAAAATAGATTTTTTTTTAAATGTAATGAATAAATCTTCTGTAGTAGAAATTGGTGGATTCTTCAGTTTTGGAAATTATACTACTTCTTATAATTATTTCATTTCGGTTTCAGCTCACACATTTCGGGTTCGAGTCGTTTTGGTTTAAATTGCTTTGGATTTGGTTCAGGTTGTGAGAAGGCCTTAATTTCTAACAAATAAAGCAATCTAAATAGCGTCCTAATATTTTGCGGCACTAACATATGTAGCGTATCCCCTCTCCTTTCACATACCACATCACAGCACCACTAGACTAACCCCGTCCTCTTCACCAATATATTTGTATTTCATATTACATTTGCAAAATTTTGAACATATTTTTCTTCAGCAAATATATATGTAATATTAAACATATCTATATGCATATATATTGTTCGTAATAAAATCTAATCAATGAACATCTGGCAAACATATTTACAATTACGTGTAATGAGTTTTCAGAAAATTTTACTCGCCAATGATTTTTCTTTCTTTTTTTCTTTTTTCTTTTCTTTCTTCTTTTTTTTTTTCCTTAAACCAGCAAAATGTAATACAGAACGCTATACCTGAAGGCTTCGGTGCGCGTTATTTATAAGCTGCGGTGGGTCTGCCTAATCTTAATAATATTAAAAATGTGAAAGTTTGTGTGAATGTTTGAGTCATGTCAACGCCAAAATGGATGAATTAATGCCATCGTATCTTTGCATGTAGATGGATTATAACTCGGAAATGAACATAGGCTATATTATATTTATTTTATTCGGATATTTATCTTAATAATTCAAAATTTCACTATTTTAATAGAGAATCAATTGACATTTTTCCAATAAAATTTAATCGCATTTTTTTTTATCTCATTGCCAAAAAATGAAATCCCGGAATTATGATTTCTCCCCAACAATTAATTTTCAGTTGAAAGATTTTCACGTGAAAAAGGAAAAAAAATAAATAAATGAATAAGAATTAAAAAAAAAAATTAATATGACGTCATGTTGGAAATAAAACTGAAATGTTCAAGTATTTCTTAATAATATTCAAGATGCATGAATATGAATAAGTGCTGAAAGCAGGCGATTACGACGTCATACATGGAAAATAAAAAGTCCGGAGCCGAGTTTCAGCGCAAAGTAAGCATTGGTTGCAGATCTGCAAAAATAATTTAAGTGTTCGAGTAGATTTGGAGGTTGGCAAAGATCAGAAGATATACAGGAACTGAGTTCACTACAAATTAAATTTTCATATTCGGGTCCAGTTTAACCCGATCTGTGCAGCACTCTAAACCGGTCACAGGTAAATCACTTTGAGACCGGATTGCTGGCCCTTCAACTTTATCCGATACTAAAAAAATTCACACGGGACCATCTGGTAAAAATGCAATTTCAAAAAAGAAAAAGAAAAATTTCAAAATCGGCCCACCTGTCACGAAGCTGTGCGCAAACATACAAAAATAAATTTCTATTTAAGTATATAGCTGTCAAATTGAATTACAACGTTTTTGTTAAAAGTGGTTAATTGCCATTAGCCATAGCAATTAAATGTTACTCTAGATGATTGATACTCTCTTTACGTGGGGCACGCCACAGATTATAATGAAATTATATCGTTATCTAAACAACACAAAAAAAACTTCCTGCATATTCCTCTCACGTTTAGTAATTCCTCTGAACGTGAGACACAGCCCGTCACGTGCTTTTACTTTAATCAGATACATGGAATACTGACCATTCTTATGGTCATCTCCGTCTCTGATCAACAGTGCGTGGAAAAGGTGAAAAAGAGAAAAAAAATGTATACATATTTTTGAACACGAGTGGAAAATGCTCTAATTTTTTTGTAGATTTCTTCGCTTCTTCCGGGTTTTTCAAAATAATGATAATAATAATAATAACAATCTTACTTGTTTTTCGAAATTTGTTTGTAGGAAGTTTAAGGCAAAATACAGCTTGATAATAAACATTAGTTCAACTCCTGCACATTTTTCGTATTTTTCTGAGATATTTAGATTTCAGTTTAACCCTCTAATGCCCATCGTAGAATATAAGCTACCAACAGTGTTTCAAATTTAGTGGATTTTTTAATTCGGATATTCCAAATTCACACCAGAAATTTAAAATGACATTATTTGCTTTATTTAATATCAGACATTCCGTATTTAAATAAGGCGAAATTTATTATCGATATTTTTTGGTGCGAATTCAGATTTTCTGAACTAGGGAATTTCTTGAACGTATTCTACGATGGGAAATTAGAGGGTTAAAATAATGTTGCTACATTGTTTCATATTATTTGAAAATCTATGTAATTTGTATCATTAACGCACATAGGCATGATTTCATGAATCTCATTTTTTATTTAGTATTTCCGAATCATACCGGAAATTATGAAAGAAGAATTTTTACTTTATATACTATACACTCTAAATAAAAAGGAGTGACTATTACTCTATCGCAGAGTTAAAATATGCCGAATCTTTTTAGAATGACTATTCACTCTGAGCAAATGTGGAACCGTTGACTCTCTGAAAGAGTGAATAGTCACTCTTGGGAAGTAAATATTCACTCTAAACAGGGGTGGATAATCACTCTTTCGGAGGAGTGACTGTATTCACTCTTGCTAAAGGAGTGGGTTTTTTCACCCCTGGTAGGGGTGAGTAGTCACTCTTTCATAGGAGTAAATGTTTATTTTTTATGAAGTGGATACTTTTTATGTTGCTTTTATGGGCATTTTAAAAGAATCATATCTTTTAGAGCATGCAATTGCAATGAAAATAGATAGGTCGATCCATTTCAGGTGGTCTAGCACTGGTTGCTTGACCATTTTTAAAAAATCTGAAATGTTTTGTACAACAACCCTAACATGATGGAAGTTCAAAACGGCTATTATTTTAATTTTATTATTATTATTATTATTACTATTATTATTATTATTTGTGCATGGTGGCCATTTTTGTTTCATCGTCTGCAGCAATTTTCTCACATGAAGGGTTTACGGAATTGTAAATATCTCATCGTTTATTTCTCCAATTCAAGTGCGGTTTAAAGCCATTTGTAAAGAATAAAATGGGCTAAAACTTTGGTTATAGAGTAGTTTCCGAAAATAAATCCTTAATGATGAAATTTTAGCATAAAGTTTAACTTTTTTTCCAAAATTTGTCCGTTTACAAGAGGAAATTTTTCAAGCAAGGAGAACTGTCAACATGACATTTTTTTTTTTTATATATATATAAATAGGCCGAAAGTACTTGTACTCACACGCCAAGTTCCAAATCTGGAACTTTATATCTTTTTGTTAAAAAAAAAATTCCCAGTCTTTTAAAAAATTTCAAAAATGGCACTTTTGAGTCTTTGATATCTCTGGTGGGGCACGAGATAAAAATCTGAAGTTCTGGTTTCTGATTGTATTTTATGGTAGTGTTATGCACAAAAAATTTCAGGATGGAGATTTAACTGCAAGCTGAGATATAGCAAGGGCAATATGTCAAAATAATACTTCCAAACTATTGTTTTATTGTAGTCACAGGTAAGTATTTATCTCAGAGTGTCATTGAAATTTATTTTTTATTATCTTCAAATAATAGTAATTGAAAATAAAGCCTTTTGCAAACCTTAGCAACTAATTTTAAAAATAATTATGCCTGAGGCCTACATTTTGTATGGTTTCAGTAATTTTTGTTTTAAGTAATTTTAGTAGCTAAAAGAAACCTCAGTAATTTTACATAAAGGAAAGAATATTTTTATAAAGACATGAGACAAAAACAGAATAAGGAAAGAGAAAAGCTGTTAATGTTCACATATTTGTTGAGGCATGATCAAACGTGTCAAAACACATTCTTGCTTGTTGATTAAAAAACCCAGGGGCGTAGCTACCGTGGAGCAGTTGGAGCAAACTGCTCCAGGCGCACGAATCCTAAGCAAAATTAGAAAGAGTAAAATAAAAAAATTTTAAAATATTTGCATATGTTTTTCATTATTAATCAGTTATTATAGATAAATCTTGTTACAGTTGGCATATTCCTATGTTATTTTACTTTGTTTAACCTCACTATTATGTTTTTACTACTGTGTCTTTGTGACTTTCTTCTGTGTTTAACCTCAATTATTTCGATTTAAAACATGTTTTTATACACAGTTAAAAGAAATTACTTCTATTCGCGAAGTTTTAATTGTAATTCATACCATACTGCAGCGTCGAGTAACTTCTCCAACTCCAACACCGTTTCAGCATGCCTGATTTTTTTTCTGAAACTTTTATGTAGACGACAGTTGAAGATTTTCAAATCTTAAACTAATCAAAACTTATTTACAGGGTCACTTGGTCCTGGTTATACACATTGGTCACTTTATTGGCTACCACCATTTTCAAACAATTTTCCTGGTACATTTATCTTTAAAATATTTTAGAAATTTGTCATGATGATTACTGTACGGAATTAATGTAAGCCAAAGAAGTCAGAAACCTATATTTACGATGTAACAGCAATGCCTTAGCTATTTACTTAATTTAAGATTTAAAAAAAAAGGTTTGTCAAGTTGAAGAAAATCATTGACAATGTTACAAAGAGACAAAAAATAAGAAAACGAGAATTTTGAAGTTTTGTTTTGTTTTAGGAAACTATACATGGCCATCAATACAGATTACAAAACAATAATAATAACCGGATTTACACATATTCCACATCAGTTCACGGTGACAACATTTAGATGGGGGCGAGGGGGGGGGGGGGTAACCGGAAAATTAAATTTTGTGCGTATTGTTTTTGAGATTTTGAAAATATGGCAAATCTCAAATGCAGAATTGATAAACCTTTTCCTTCAAAAAGAGAGAAAAATTTGGTGTTCCTTAGGATCTGATTATCGCCTATACAAATTTACACCTCTTTTTCCGAAAAGTATTTTTCAGCATTAAACCTTATTTAATTGTAGAAGTTTAGGATTAAATAAGGCAAAACATATTTTTCGGAAATAGTAATGTGAATTTGCTTAGGCCGTAATCAGGCTCTCTCTCTCTCCCCTTCCCCCCCCCCCCCGCCACAATTTTATATCAATCTGGAGTTACTCCACTAAACTTTCCGGACAGTTTATAGAAATACTGTGAGTTCAAAACAGTATAAAAAGGAATAAAAACTTAGATTCTAATTTTATACAAAGGTGAAACATTTTCACTGATAATAAAGACCTCGAATTTTAAAGAAAGCGTGCACTTTCATTCATAAAACTTAAACATTTTTCTAATGACATAATTTTCATTTCACCTGTGCTGAAATAAGGTCTATAAATTAAAACAAAATAAGGAAAAATGGGATTTTACTAAATTAAGTCATATTTTGGTAGGCTTACATTGGCCCGTCGGGCAACCGACCTGTGGGTCGGTCGGTGCGTTCTACAACCGGATAAAGTTGAGACCTCACCCAGGTGAAGCTAATAGTTACAAAATTTGCTACAAGCATTAGATTTGAAAAGTCTTAAATTATTTAATAATCTAAAAAAATGTACTTTTTTGAAGCATTTTTTTATTAATGATTTTTGTTTCGCTTTCCAAAGAAGGAGAATTGCATTTTTTTCTTGAAAATGTCTATGTTTCACAGGACCATTTAAATCTTTAAAGATATAATGTATATCCTGTAATTTTGTTCGTTACCAATGGCGACACGATCTTCTCCAAGAATTTTCAGCCAATTTGAAGGTTCTTTTGCATCCCTTCGATTATACCCTGTTGCTAGGGTTTACAGAACATTCTGTATAAGACGAAGATATGTCTTGCAAAGAGCTTTAGACAGTTTACTGTATAAAAATCTATTTTAAAGATATTTCGCTTCAAAATCAAATATTTGCACGTTTCTCAATAGTACTAGCAGCATTAAGACGTTTTATCCTCCCGCTGCAAAAAAAAAAAAAAAAAAAAAAAAAAAAAAAAAGTTTAAAATAGATTTAATTAATCATAGCATTCTAATTTAGTACTAAAATTCTGAATACTTAGAATCCTACACTAGTAATTCTCAAGCTAATATTAAACCAATGGCAGCGTTCTTTAAAAATTTCTCATTTACATTTAATTTTTTTTCCCCGTAGAATATATGACGTCGATGTCTAAACAGTTATTTTACACTGTTTCAATTTTCTTTTCTTTTCTTTTTTTTTTTTTTTTTTCTTGTAAAGACGCTTGCAAGTTCGGCTCCAGTTCCGAAATTGAAAGCATTTACAGAAAGAAAAACTGGAATGCTAATGGATATTGTAGGATTCTGGGGGGTAAAATAATGAGTTTCTAAAGTGATGTGCTCTCCAAAAATGCAAGGTCTGCGTATTTCACAGTGACCGAGTCCGACCCTGCGTGCAGTAGCGTCTCTTCAGAGTTTCACAATCACTTTTCTATTAGAATATTGATACATAAAATTTGATTTGTTTTAATCGTAGGATTTTCTACGATTAAACAAGGAGAATTATTTTCTTCTGAAATTACTGGTAGTAAAGTGATTGAGAACCACTTATCTTGCAGACATTGTCTGCGTGGTGAAACGTTGTTGTATGGATATAAGCTGAACGTGAGCAATTAAAATAATTTAATTGAGATATAAGAGAAAATGTTCATCAGTTATCGTCGCAGAATGGTTGATAAAAAGTTTAGATTCCAAACCATGCGGCCACTCGAAACTTCGAAAATTAATGACAAAATTAGCGACAGACTTATAACGTTTCTACCGACATCATCAAAAACACACTAAATCGTACTCTGGGAATCTGAAAACGTGAGTAAATTCAAAAATACACGCATACATATTGAATCTTTGTAAAAATTGTGAAAACTGATTCAGTGTATTTGAAAATGTAAAATATACCATTATTTTCATTTATTTTTATTGGGATCACTATGCTTTCCTATTTCCTTCTTTGCATCGTACGTTTATGGAATGTAAAAACTGGAATCTTGAGTAATATATAAGGGTGTCAATCAGGGTTCTCGTTGCCGATCGCCACTGCGCCAAAATGAGAAAACTAAAGGTTGAAATGGCCAAATTGCAAGAGAATTTTTTTGTTGTTTCGACGACACTTTTAATGATGTTATTGTACGTTTAGACCTTTTCCGTGTAACTCATTATTTGTGTTTTGATATTCTTAATGTTTTACGAAGAATCTATTACTACCATTATTTGAATTTGGCTAGTTTTTCTTTAGCGATTAACCAAATTACTCAGATTAGTCAAAAGCCAGTGAGAAACCGGGTGTCAATTTTTATCGTTGTTCATTGGCCAGTTTTCTAAACCATTCACGGTAGAATTATAGTTCCAATAGTAAAAAAGTTTCAAAGTTATTCTTCATGTTCTTTTATGTCAAAATAGTTATTTTTTAAAAATTACGAGGTTTACAGTTTTATTCCGTTCCTGGGTTATACGTTAAATTTAGAAAAATCTATTCCGTACTTGAACAGGTATAATAATATATTCTTTTTTGTACGACCAAAACTTACGAGTTATGTTACTGTGAATTTTGAATTTTCTGCCACTAAAACCAGAAAAACGTATTTTATCCATAATCGGAATGTAAAATAAAACTTGACCAGTTTTTTTTTTTTTTTTTTAGATTAGTATTCTACAATGCTTCGAAAACCTTGAAAAGAAAAACAAATATTAAGGGCGGGAGATTGTACTGACCCATTGGCGCATTTAAAACAAAAATCCCACCCTATTCGCAGAACATATCTCCGTACTTACAGAATAATTTATCCGTTACTCATTATTTATTTTTAATTATTTGTATTAAACACGTTGCTGAAATACTTTGACTTTCAAATAAAAGTAAGACTTTAAATCGAATTAAGAATAGTATATAAATTTTAAACTTCAAAACAAAAATACGTAGAACTTTTTCGAGTGACAATAAGGCGTAAAAACTTTACTTGCTCCAGGCGCCGAATATGTAGATACGTCAGCGTAAAAACCACAATTTCAATGCTGCTTGCCAGTTCCTGAAACTTGTTCCTACCATAAGTATGTTCCTGTAAATGAAACATTTATACCATGTTATCATGCGTCAGCCTTGTAGTATATATTTATTAATTATTATTAATTAATTACTAAATTACACTATTTACGGCGGTGGTAAGTGATATTACATTTACTTTTACATTGTTACATGCTTTTGCTACGTTTAATAAAGTAAAATGTTTTCCTACTTTAAAGAATTAGATGAAAAAGTGGAAAGTTTCACAGCGTACGTGAAACGACTGGAACAAAATTTCATTCTGCATGATATAACAGAGCAGAAGTTTGTTCCTGCTATTTTAGCATTGATAGGCCCAAAATTATATGGTTTATTGTCTGATTTATGCTTACCTAAGAATTGGGAATCTTTAAAATATAATGAAATTGTTGACATTCTGATTAAACACTTAAGCCCCACCCCCAATAAATTCATTGCGAGAATTAAATTTAGAAAATGTTTTCAAAATGAAAATGAATCAATTCAAGATTTTGCTGCTAGATTAAAAAAGGCTACGACCTTTTGTGCATTTACTGGTGATACTCTAAATGAAAATTTACAGGAACAATTTTTGCGCGGTCTGAAAAATGAAAATATTCAGAATAAATTGATAACTCAAGTTGATGATTTAAATTTCGAAAAAGCTGTTGAGAAAGCTTTAGCTTTATATAATGTAGATATTGAAATTGCTGAAATTAAGCACAAAAATTTCAATGTAAATAAAATTTCCAGTACGAAAAATATACAAAACAAGAAATTACAAAATTGTTCTCAAAAACAGAATGTCAACAATCATGTAAATAATACACATTCTGACATGAATAAAAATAAGTTAAAATGCTATCGATGTGGAAATGCCTCTCATTTAGCAAATTCATGCAGATTTATAAATGTTACTTGCAATTTTTGTAGAAAAAAAGGCCATTTAAGCAAGGTATGCAGAAGTACAAATTCTCAAAAACAGGTTAATTCTTTAAATACTGTAAATGTTTTATCTGTTAAGTATGATAAAGGCTCAAATCCAATTAAGTTGTCTGTTTTCATTGAAAACAAGGCTAGAGCTGATATGGAATTAGATACTGGATCTGGAATTTCTGCTGTTCCTTTAAAAGATTTCGCAGAATTTTTCCTGTTTATAAAAATTTTCCTCCAGATGTTCAGTTAAAAACTGCAACTGGTGAAATTTTCAAACCTGTAGGTTATGTTGAAGTAAATGTTACTTATGAAAATAAAACTAGAAAGGTAAAGTTGTATTTGATAAAAGAAGATAATTTTCCATTATTATTTGGTAGAGATTGGGTATCTGAATTTGATATTTTTCCACATAATTTAAAATCAATATATGTGAATGAAGTTGTAAAGTATTCTCATAAATTACAAGGTTTGCTACCGGAATTTTCTGATTTATTTACTGATAAGGCTGGGGAGATAAAAGGCTTACAGGCAGAACTTTATCTTGAAAAAGATGCTACATCCATACTTTGCAAAGCTAGGACTGTCACTTATGCACTACGTGCAGCAGTCAATGACGAATTACAAAGATTGCAAGACGCAGGTATTATTAAACCAGTTACAAACAGCAAGTGGGCAACTCCTATAGTTCCAGTGGTTAAGCCTAATGGGAAAATTCGTTTATGTGGTGATTTTAAAGTAACATTAAATAAATTTCTGAAAGTTGAAAAATATCCTTTACCTAAAATAGAAGATATGTTAGCTACATTAGGTGGTGGTGTACACTTTACAAAAATTGATTTAAATCAAGCTTATCTTCAGTTACCCGTAGATGAACAATCACAAGAATTATTGACCATAAATACACCAAAAGGATTATTCCAATTTCTTAAGTTACCCATGGGTCTTGCTAGTTCTCCTGCTATATGGCAAAGAAAAATTGAGCAAATTTTAAGAGGAATTGAGGGAGTTACAATTTTTATAGATGATATTGGGGTTACAGGGGAAACAGATGAAATTCATTTAGAAAGATTGAAGCAAGTATTAGAAAGATTAAGGGAATATAACATTAGGATAAATAAAGAAAAATCATTATTTATGGCAGATGAGATTACTTACTGTGGTTATAAAGTTGATAAACATGGTATTCATAAAACACAAGATAAAATTGAAGCAATTTTAAATGCTCCAAAACCAGTAAATGTATCTCAGGTTAAAGCTTTTCTAGGCTTAGTTACATAATATGCTAAGTTTGTACAAAACTTATCTACTATTGCAAATCCTTTGAATAATTTGCTTAAGAAGAATGTTAAATTTCATTGGTCTTATAAGTGTGAACAAGCATTTAAAAGTATAAAAAAAGAAATTACTTCTGACAGGGTTCTTACTCACTTTAATCCTAAGTTACCTTTAGTTTTAGCTACTGATGCTTCTCCTTATGGTATCTCTGCAGTTCTTTCGCATATGATGCCAGATAACACTGAAAAGCCTATTGGGTTTGTGTCCAGATCTTTGACTACTGCAGAAAAACGGTATAATCAAGTTGATAAAGAAGCATTAGCGATTATATTTGGTGTGAAGAAATTTTTTCAATATTTGTATGGCAACAGGTTTACCTTATTTACTGACAGTAAACCTTTAGTGTCTATTTTTTCTCCTTCTAAAAGTATCCCTGTATTATCGGCTGCTAGAATGCAACGATACGCGATTTATTTACAAACTTTTCAATATGATATCCGTTATAAAAAAACTACTGATCACGGAAATGTTGATGCTCTTTCACGACTTCCTTTACGTAGTCAAGATTTACCTCAACAATTAAATTCGAATGATGCAATTGATGAATCTGAACTGCTTCAAATTAATCAACTCTCTATCTTACCATTAACTTCGAAATCTATTGCTTCAACTACAAAATCTGATCCCCTTTTACGTCAAATTTTTCCTCACCTCATTTCTGGTTCTGAAATTCCTAAAAATTTACTTTTTTGTGGTAAACAAGAAGAATTCACTCTTCAACACAGTTGTATTTTAAAAGGATGTAGGGTAGTTATTCCTGAAATTCATAGAAACCAAATCTTAAAAGAATAACACTTTGGTCATTTTGGTATAGTTAAAATGAAATCTTTAGCCCGTAGTTTTGTATGGTGGCCAGGTATAGACCAAGATATTGAAGATCTTGCACGAAATTGCTCTACTTGTGTAAATTTGAAAAATAATCCTCCCAAAGTTGATACACATCATTGGGAATGGCCTACTGCTCCATGGCAAAGAATTCATATTGATTATTTTGGTCCTGTTATGGGAAAAATGCTTCTTTTAGTGGTTGATGCCCATAGCAAATGGCCAGAAGTTTTTATTGTTCCTAGTACAAGTTCAGAAAATACTATTACTTGTCTCTCTTCACTTTTTGCACGATACGGTTTTCCAATTTCTTTAGTATCAGATAACGCTAAACAGTTTACATCTGAAGAATTTGAGACATTTTTAAGAAATCATGGTGTAAAACATAAGTTCAGTGCTCCATACCATTCAGCTACAAATGGACAGGCGGAGAGATATGTGCAAATTCTTAAACGTCCATTAAAAGCCTTAGCTTCCGTTCCTGGTACTTTACAAATGAAATTAAATAGCTTCCTTTTGCAATATAGGAAGATGCCTCATGTTACAACGGGGGAGAGTCCTGCATCTCTATTTCTAATACGTCATATAAGGACAAAAATAGATTTGATAGTGCCAAATGTTACAAATTTCGTTCATGATAAACAAGATGCGAAAAAGTCCAAAGTTAAAATAAAAGAATTTGAAATTAACCAGAAAGTAGCTGTAAGAAATTATACTCCAGAAGCCAAGTGGAAAATTGGTCGAATAATAGCAAGAGAGGGAAAATTACATTACCCAGTTCAAGTTGGTTCGAATATCTGGAAAAGGCATGTTGATCAAATAACAAATGTAGGTTCAGAGATTTCTTTAGTTAAAGATACAAATTCTGAAGAACGTGATACAGGAAATTTCAGAAGTGAAAATGCAATTGTGAAACAAGGTGATTTTCCACCAATATAGCCTAGTATCGCAGCTCTACAACCAGTTGATTCTCGTGAGCCATGTACTCCAGGTCCTACACCAACTGACTTTCATCCTGATTCTCCAAAACCTTCTGTTCCCACTAGTTCAATAGTTGATGCTGCTGAACTTAAATCTAATTCTTCTTCTCCTTCTCCACAGGTACTGAGACGATCCGGTCGATACAGAAGACCTCCTGACAGATTCAAATATTAAGTGGGGGAGAACTGTCATGTTTGTATTTCAGTTGATTAAATCTAGATGGCAGCATCAAAACTTTCTTTTCTACCCACAATTCAATTCCAGAGAATTCTCTTCTGTTTACTTTTGTGTAGTCATGTGATCTATGTTCTGTAAGTGTTGTGTTTGCTTGTGAAGTACTTATTAAATGTTAAAATGTCTACCAGCGACCTCGTTATTCAGAGTTTTATTAATTATTATTAATTAGTTACTAAAGATATACTAAAAGCCTCAAGTAATTTTCAGAAAGTAAAGATATCCAAAGCCCTTTCTAAGCTTATATTGCAGAAAAATGACATTGTTGCATGTGTGTATGATAAGAAGTAAGATAGGAATTATTAAGGAAGTTAGACTTGAACTTAGTGATTTCAAAGTTCATTTCTATGAGCCAGCAGAGTCAATAACTTGAATCGAGTTATCAAGAGATGACAAGACTTGTTTCTACATATAACATTTTGAGCAAGATCACCCCTATGGAACTGGCAGTAACTGCTCGAATTCATAACATCTCTCCTAAATTCTGTGAAGATATTTCTCAGATATTTGCTGAACATATACAGTCTCTTAGTAAATTAAATATTTGTTATTACACTGTTTTCAACAAACCAAATTTCGTATGTAAATATTGTAATAAAAGAGATAAATCTAATTCATCCTAAGGTACTCTTAATAGCACTTATTGATATCTTTTCCTCGCTATATCTCAGCTTTCAGTCAAATCTCCATCTTTAAATTTTTTGTGTATAATAGTACCATAAAATACTATCAGAAGCCATAATTTCAGATTTTTATCTCGCACCCCACCAGAGATATAAAAGCCTCAAAAGTATGATTTTTGAAATTTTTGAAAAATTTGGGATTTTTTTTTAACAAAGAGAAAGCAACTCCCAGATCTGGAACTTGGCGTGTGAGTACATGTACTTTCGGCCTATTTGTAAAAACAAATTATGTCATGTTGACAGTTTTCCTTGCTAGAAAAATTTCCTCTTGTAAACGGATAAATTTTGGAAAAAAAACTTCAACTTTATGCTGAAATTTCACCAATAAGGATTTATTTTCGGAAACTACTCTATTGCCAAATTTTTAGCTCATTTTATTCTGTACAAATTGCTTTAAACAGCACTTGAATTGGAGAAATAAACGATGAGATATTTACAATTCCGTAAACCCTTCATGTGAGAAAATCGCTGCAGATGATGAAACAAAGATGGCCACCATGCACAAACAAAAATTGATAAAATTACAATAATAGTCATTTTGAACTTCCATCATGTTAGAGTTGATGTACAAAAAATTTCAGATTTTTTAAAAATGACCGCGCAACCAATAATTATTTTTCTGGACCACTTGAAGTGGATTGACCCAGGTACAAACGTGGTGAAGATTGGAATAAGATACTTTACTGGCAATATTTATTTAATTCATAGTTTGTAACACTAACTGAATTTTTAAGGAGAAATTCAGTTGAAGTTACAAATGAATTAAATTAGATTGCTGACAGAAATAAACTAAAATATTTTATTCCAATCTTATCCCTTGTGTTTGCTTTCATTGCATGCCCAATAAATATATGATAGTTTTAAAATGCCCATAAGGGCAAGTAATTAAACAAAATCTTAATCAGTTTATGTATTATTTCTTCTTTTCAGATACCCATTACGTTGTATTCAGTACTTTAATACTTCCCGTGATGTCTGTTAATTATGTTCTCTTTTTAGGTAGCTTTCTTTACAAAAAAGCTACCTATTGCAGCCGTTCGGAGGAAAGCGATTTCAAAAAATTTTGGTATATTTTCATCAATCATGACCCCCAGACCCCAAAACCACCCTCCGTTCAAAATTTATATATATATATATATATATATATATATCTGACCTATGTCACACTGTAACTCCCGTAATTATGAACCGATTTCGATGTAATTCGGTGTGTACATAGTACATACCAATGTCTGGACCGAGTTCGTTGGCCAGCTTCATCCGCCGTTTTGTTTCAAAATGGCGGCCATTTAAAATTTTTAAAAAAATTTAAAACTTGAAATGTGGTACCAAAAAATTAAAAATGGAAAAATATTTTTTTCTTATGTATTTGACCTTTATACTGAAATTCCTGAGCAGTTTTTGTTTCGTCTATATCTTAAAAAATGGCTGAGTTATAGCATTTTGAATTTCTAGCGTGGCTGACATTTTGAAACGTCCTGAATTTTGTCACGCGATAAAAGGCGTATTTATGAACCGATTTGGATGTAATTCGGTGTGTACATAGTACATACCAATCTCTCGACCGAGTTCGTTGGCCAGCTTCATCCGCCATTTTGTTTCAAAATGGCGGCCATTTAAAATTTTTTTAAAAATTTTAAATTTGAAATGTGGTACCAAAAAATTGAAAATGGAAAAATATTTTTTTCTTATGTATTTGACCTTTATACAAAGATTTCGGAGCAGTTTTTGTTTCGTCTATATCTTAAAAAATGGCTGAGTTATAGCATTTTGAATTTCTAGCGTGGCTGACATTTTGAAACGTCCTGAATTTTGTCACGTGATAAAATGCGTATTTATGAACCGATTTGGATGTAACTTCGTTTCTACATAGTACATACCAATGTCTCGACTGGGTTCGTTGGCCAGCTTCACCCGCCATCTTGTTTAAAAATGGCGGCCATTTAAATTTTTAAGAAAAATTTAAATTTGAAATGTGGTACAAAAAATTGAAAATTGAAAAAAATATTTTCTTCTTATGTGTTTGACCTTGATAAAAAGATTCGGGAGCAGTTTTTGTTTCGTCTATATCTTAAGAAATGGCTGAGTTATAGCATTTTGAATTTCTAGCGTGGCTGACATTTTGAAACGTCCTGATTTTTCTCACGTAATATCAGGCGTATTTATGAACCGACTTGGATGTACCTTGGTGTGTACATAGTACATACAAATATCTCGACCGAGTTCGTTGGCCAGCTTCATCCGCCATCTTGTTTCAAAATGGCGCCCATTTAAAAAAATTAAAAAATAAAAAAATTTAAATAAGATACCAAAAAATTGGAAAATGAAAAAGATTTTTTTTGTATGTGTTTGACCTTAATACAAAGATTCCGGAACAGTTTTTCTTTCGTCTATATCTAAAAAAAAAAATGGCTGAGTAATAGCATTTTGAATTTCTCTTGTGGCTGACATTTTAAAACGACCTGATTTTCGTCACGCGATAACAGGCGTATTTATGAACCTATTTGGATGTAACTTGGTCTGTACATAGTACATACCAATGTCTCGACCGAGTTCGTTGGCCTGCTTCATTCGCCATCTTGTTTCAAAAGGGTTGCCATTTTAAAAAAATTAAATTTAAAATTCAAAATGAGGTATTAAAAAATTGGAAAATGAAAAAGATTTTTTTTATGTGTTTGGCCTTGATACAAAGATTCCGGAGCAGTTTTTGTTTCTGAAAATTTGTTCTTTTGTTGATATCATAAAAAATGGTTGATTTATAGCACTTTGAATTTCTAGCATGGCTAACATTTTGAAACTATCTTGTATTTGTCACGCGATAACACACGCATTCGCCTATTTCGATGTAAGAAGGCATGTGGATAGTATACATCAACACCTCGACCAAGTTCGCTGGCCAGATTCATCAGCCATCTTGTTTCAAAATGGCGGCCATTAAATTAAAAAATATATATATATTTAAAGTGAGGTGCAAAAAAATTAGAAATTGAAAAAGGTTTCTTTCTTAAGTATTTGATCTTGATATAAGGATTCAGGAGCATTTTTTGTTTGTCTTTACCTTAAAAAATGGCTCAGATATAGCAGTTTCAATTTCTATTGTGGGTGACATTTTGAAAAATCTGATTTTTTGCATGAGACAGCACTCCTATATATTAACCGATTCCGATGTGAGTGAGCATGTGCACAGCAATTACTAAGGTCTCGACCAAGTTCACTGCTTAGCCTCATCCACCATGTTGTCTTAAAATGACAGGCACTTTAAGAAATTGCCGAATTTGACAGCCAAATATAAGTTACTTTAAAGAAAAGCAGCTTGGATAAAGCTGACTAATTTCGAGAAATTCTCATTCATTATATTGATAAAAATTAGTATTGAATCTCCTATATTCGGTTTCCACTAAATTGAGCTTCGTGTGTTTGCATGATATAAGTTGGCTTTTTTTAAATAAGGATTATGAAAGCTACCTCTTCCTCCCGGCACTGGCCGGAAGGACTTTTTTCATGTGTAATTCAAGTTTTAAATATTTAGATCTCAGTACGTATTCATTCCTAATGAATTTAAATCTAATCAAACGTTATTGTTTACTGTATTTTAGTTACTTTTAAAGTTTTATTAACAACTGTATAATAAGTGGATGTTATATGATGAACAACGTGTGATTTCATTTTAATTTTTGTTTTAAATATAAAATTTTATCGTTTTAGCTTACTTTTCAGTAAAGTAAGCTTCAGTTATTCGCTATTTTGCAGAACCCTATTGTCCTAAAATATTTTTAATTTGTCTACTAAAAACACAGTGCTTAGCAACTCGCATATTTTTTTAATAAGTAATAACCTATCACCACCTAAGATCAACCTATTTAGCTTGATCTAAATATTAAGAATGTGTAAGTTTTTTTATGTGTTGTGATCTCTCATTGTTTTATTAAATATGAACATGGAGTCTAGATTATCACTTGAAAATGTATTCAATCTTATATTATGTAAGTGATACTATGAACATTAAAAAAAATGTACTAAAGCAGTTTAATCTATAAACTTCCGATCAGGCATAAAAAAGACTTTATTTCAATGCTTAAATATCATGTTTTATTTTGTAGTGCCAATAAATACGTGAATCATAAACGCAGAAAATGAGTTTACAATGCAAGAAAATTGAATGACTGATTCAGAATGTGTATAATTAAATGTTTTGATTAAAATCATAAACAGCTGAAAAATGCTTACATATAATTTAAAAAAATAAATATACCTATTTGAAAAACATTAAAAATAATAATTGGTATTTTATAATTGTACTATTAAACAGCAACAATAATAACGATAAATACTGTAAGTGTTTGTAATCAGAAAACAGTAAAAAACCGAAAAAAAATACAACAGCACACTAGCTCAACAAATTTTCAAGAAATCTCAAAGGAAAACAATTCCAGATCAATCTTTTTCTATATAACATAAAAACAAACTCATAATCATAACATACCAGCTCTACAGGAATAAAATATTAAAATTAAATAAGACTTACCTTTATGTTCCATAAATACTCACGTTAATAATATCCGTATCTATTTTCATCCTAAAATGGCGGACGCCTTTCTCTTATCTTAAAAAAGCGTCGTTGACTTGCTGATCTGATTACTGACGAGTAATACCAATACATACATCTAGAAATCGACCGAAAATTTGCTTTTGTTTTCGTTTTCGTCCCAAAATCTGAGTTTCGGCAGAAATGCAGCCAAAACTTTGGCCGCACCGAACCTCTCTATATTTTAGTAATCTTGTTTCTTGCTTCGGAAATTTTCAACATTACTCGTCCATGCGAGCCGTATCGGATCCAATGAGACACTCTATGACTTTATGACTATTCTTATCAGTCATAACAGGCGCAAGACGGGAGGAAAAATTATAATGCAAGCAAGTCATATGACTCAACTTTGAAGATTTCTTTTATGCGCTCGTTAAAAACTGCAGACTTAAGAGTAATAGAAAAATTTTAGCTTGAAACCGCAAAAAGTTTCGAATGCTCTTTGAGAGTGTTCTATCATTCTGTATCCTTTATGTATTAATTACATTTAATTTTATATGAAAGTAAAAAGTTCCATAAATAATCTAATAATATCCGGATATTTTAATTTTAAAATGGCGAAAGCCTTTCTCCTATCTTAAAAGAACGTCGTAGACAAGACTGGTCTGATTGGCTGATTAGTATGATACCCGATACCCATATAATACTCACTCCTGCTTAGAGTGAATATTCACTCTCGACAACGGAGTGACATATTTCACTCTCGACAATGGAGTGAAATATCTCACTCCTTTCTAGGGAATGGAAAATTCCACTCTTTAAGGAGTGTATTTTTATAAAATTCACTCAAAAAAGGGTGAAAATGTCTCTCACTCTTTCAAAGAGAGAACTTTTCTCTCCTCCCAATTTTAGAGTGTAATCACGAAACGTCTGTCATTAAATGAAGCAAAACTTGCTATTCAGAATTTCTGATATAAATTCAGAATTTCTAAATAAAAAAGTAATTCCTGAAATGCACACTAATTAATGACGCAAATGGGTTAACTGACGTTTAGGAGCTATTGTTTATACATCTTTAACTCTTTGCACTCGTATGTCCAGTCTGACTGGACATAAAATTTCTTTGCAAAATTTGTTTTCGCCACCAGTAATAAAGGAAAATAAAATTTACTTTATTTAATTGAAGCGTTTTTGAAATTGTGTACTTGAAGGAAACTTCTTTTTAAAAAGTGGTGTCAATCGAATAAAATTTGTGTAAGAGACGCTCGAGTCGAACGGGTTAATGATACCTACCGTATTTCACATTTAATTTCAGTTGAATTCAGTGTTGCCAGATTGGGGACTTTTTTGTCCCCAAATTGCTGATTGCCACCGCTTTTTTTAAATAGAAATATTCGGCCTATTTAAAAATAGATTAAAAATTCTGAAAAATAAGGCGAATTGTACTGTTTTGAAAAAGTAGTGACAGTCAAATAATCTGAATTAAAGAAGTCCCCAATCTCGCAACACTGGTTGAATTATGCTAAGCAGTTAATAGAATTCAATATTTTAGTCATGCAAATTGATCTTATACTTAAACGTCGGTATCAGTCTCTTGGATCCCTTGACCAGGTATGTGTTCGCTTAGTTTAAATTCTATGGATAAACAAACATTCGCAAACCAAAATCAAAGTTAAATTTCCTATCATAATCAATTCTATTGCCTTGGAAATATATCTTATTTTTAATAAAGTTAATAAAAGTTTATATAAATACCCTATATGTGCTGTTATCTTTAAAATACAATCTTGTTTGAAGAGGTTACAAAAAAATGCGACGAAGGTAATTTATGAAATTTTTTACTTGTACAGCCATGTAACATTAATATAAACTAGCTGAGCAGCATAACCCGATGTGTTGCATTTGCGCTGTATAAGATCTTTCGATTTTCTGGTGGAAAAAGAAATCTAATCGATAGGATTGTCAATCCCATTAAATAGGTGTGAGTAAGAAATGTAAATTGGGACTTACCCTTTTTCAGGATGCTTATCCATTAATGGTGTGAATCCACGTTTTACCTCTAATCCAAAACGTATTAGTTGACGATATTATTCACTTTATATTTGGAGATCTAATTATATTCTCCATGACTTTTCCTGCCTCCCTTAAGTAAAGGAATTGTAGATTATTTGTATATTGTCAAATAAAGAAGCAGTAACATTTTACGTTATTCAATTAACACTATTTAAATTGTAATAAGAGAGCTTTTTTATATGATCTTTATAGATTAGCTACATTTTTTCAAAATGAGAGAAATGTTTACATTACAAGATACATAATAATAGCAACAAATCAGTTCACTATAGTATAATTTATCCACTCAACAAGTCATTATCTTTACAGCAATTTCAAGGTTGAATACATTATTATTATAAAGAGATTTTTGGCTAAGTTGAAAAGTTACATTGTTTATGTAACTGAAGAAATTATTTTTAGCACAATTATTCATCTTCATGATTTATGTCCATCAACTCCTCCTTAATTTCTGAAGTTTCACTGTCACACAAATTTAAGTTCCTTCTATGATTGGAAAATCAGGTTTGGGAACTGGTTTAGTAAACAGATCTGCTATCATCAATTTGGTTGGGCAGCACTTTAGGTTGATAGTCCCTTCTTGCTTTAGTTGTTTTATCTAGTGAAATATGATTTCTATATGTTGGTTTTACTAGAGTGCTTTTCTATTTCTTTCATCTTGATTGTGGACTGGTTGTCTGCATATAGGTTTATATGTAAGGATTGTTGAACGTGTAATTCGTTCAGTAAATTGACTAGCCACTTTATTTTAATTGCTGCATTTGCTGCTGATACGTACTCGGCCTCTGCCGATGATAACGCAATACAGGATTGTTTCTTGGTCGACCATTGTATGGGATTTCCCCCTAACAGATATAGGTTACCACTTGTTGATTTTCCTGAATCTATATCTCCTCCCCAATTAGCATCTGCATAAACTTCAAGTATCGGCTTCTTTTCTCCGCTTAGAACTAGACTATAATTTTTTGTAGTCTTTAAATATCTTATCACTCTGTTTACTGCATTCCACTCTTTCATTCTTGGTGATTCATTTCTTCTACTAAGAATGTTTACTGCTGCACAGATGTCAGGTCTGCTTATAGTTGCTAGATACAGAAGTGCTCCTATCGCCTGTCTGTAATATGTTTTGTTTGGTAAAATGTTATCCTCATCATTAAAGCGTGTGTAATTTGTCTCCATGGGTGTGCTACACGGTTTTGCGTCTTGCAAATTAAATTTATTGATTAATTCCTCTATATTCTGAATTGGATTTATCATGCACCTTTTATTTACTTTTTTAATGTTCATGGATAAGTAGTTACTGATGTCACCTAAATTCTTTAGCTCGTATTCTTTATTTAAGCTCGCGATTACTTCCTCTATTATTTCGTCTTTTCCCGCAATTAAAATGTCGTAAGTTATTATGTAGATTGTGTTATCGCCCATTTTTCGCGGAAAAAGGCATGAGTCAAATTTGCTCTGGCTGAAATTCACTTATTTTAGTGTTTCTGAAATTTTACTATGCCACGCTCTCGCGGCTTGTTTAAGTCCATATATGGCTTTGTTTAGCCTACATACTTTATTTTCCTGATTTGGTTCTGCGAAACCTTCTGGTTGTGACATGTAAATCTCCTCCTCAAGCTCTCCATGTAAGAACGCTGTATTAATATCAATATGTTTTACATTTAAATTTTGATGCAATGCTGCTATTAATAATGTTCTTATTGTTATATATGACACGACTGGTGCTTAAGTTTCATCATAATCCTCCCCGAATTTTTGTGAATATCCTTTTGCAAATAAACGTGCTTTATATTTTTGGATTTTTCCTGGGTTGTCGCGTTTTAATTTGCAGGTCCATTTGCAACCTACTATTTTCCTATTTGGTGGAGGTTTTACAATTGACCAAGTTTTATTTTTCCTAAGGAAGTTCATTTCACTTTTCATTGCACCTATCCAATTTTGTTTATCCTTAAAATATTCCATGTTTTTACGATTACCTCATAATTTTTTGGTTCAGTAGCGTTTTTGCTCTTAACCATGCATATTAACCTATCAGGAGGTACGCCTTTATTAATTCTATCTGATCGTCTAGGTTCTGCTACTGGTTGATTAGACGTGGATGGTGTCTCATTGCTATTTGAAATTTCTATTTCTACAAGGTTTTCATTATCGCGATTTTCCTTTTCGTTTTGGTTTGTTTTCTACTTTCTCGTCTCTATATTTAAATTTGTTTTCGAGAAATTTAACGGTTCTCGCGATCTTTATTTCATTTCCTCCTACGTATATTCTGTATCCTCTGGGTTCATTATCATATCCGACGAAAATTCCCTCTGTAGCTTTATCATCTAATTTTTGTCTTCTGGTTTTACTGATATATGCGAAGGCTTTGCAGCCAAGTACCCTAACGTAACATAAGTTTAGCTGTCTGTTTGTCCATAACGCATATGGTGTTTTTCATTTGCTTTTGTCGGTAGTCTGTTTTGCAAATGATTTGCTGTGCAAATTGCTTCCCCCCCAGAACTTTAATGGTAAATTTGATTCACTTAACATTGTCCTTGCCATTTCAACTAACGATCTATTTTTCCTCTCTGCCACACCGTCCTGGCTTGCGCAATATGGTACTGTGTGTTGATGTTTTATCCCATTAGCCCTGAGGTAATTTTACATTTCATCTGATATGAATTCCCCTTTGTTATCCGTTCTAATTGCTTTCGGTTTTTCTCCAAATTTGTTACAAATTAACGCGATGAATTCTTTAAATTTTTCGTAAACTTCACTTTTTCTAGACAATAGGTATATGATCGTAAATCGTAGTAGTCATCAATAAAAGTAAAAAAGTATGATTTCCCCCCTATTGTCGGTGTTTGAAAAAATCCGCACACGTCGGAGTGAATGAGCTGGAGTCTTTTAGTTGCTCTATACTCTGCAATTTTTGGATAGGGTTCATCAGTTAGTTTTGCCTTAATGCACGGATCGCAATCTATGTTATACTTACAGTTGTTTATTTGGATTCCTCTAGCTAATTCCTTTTGCGTAATTTCTTTAATTGATGTTAGATTTCTGTGTCCTAACCTACGGTGCCATAATTCTAGGCAATTTTTGTTGTTGCAGCTTTGTGCTACGTTTGCGTAGTTTTCGAATGCTAACTGAATGAACTTCGTAAGGTTATTTACTTTTCGCGCTTCTAAACATATTTCTCCGTTAAGTTTGAACATACATCTGTCATTTCTGAATATAATTTCACACCCATTTTGCGTCACTTTGCTAACCGATAATAAATTTGTTTCGATTTCAGGTACTAGTAATACACCTTTAAGTGTTAATTCATGAACTTTGTTGTCTGATGTTTGCGTATTTATATTTATGTCACCTGACCCGGAACCGATAAGTTTTTTTTTTCCATTTGCGATGATTACATTTGTTTTTTCGCGTGATTTTATTTCCGTAAACATTGATCCTGAGCATACAATATATGGCTTGAGCTGCCACTGTCTACTATAAATGTTTGGTGTTCTATTCCTTGCGTTATAAAGGCATAATTTTTATTTTCGCTCGCTCTCCATGTATTATTTTCGTTTTCGGAGTGATTGCACCTACGGTTCGATTTCCGTATTTATTCACTTCTAAAATTGTTTTCACTCTTTTGAAAAGCTAGTGATGTAGAGTAATGTTTTTTGTTTGGTCTAATATGTTGATTTTGTGGTGTGTTTTGTGTTTTTGCTTTGTTATGCCAACATTCCTGTGTGTTGTGATTTCTCATCCGACAATTGGAGCAGTATTTATTATTTGTTTTGTTCTTGTAATTTTTCTGGGCTTTAAATGCTCTGGCAGCATTTTCTGGTCTCTCTTCGTTATCATATCTTCGGTTATATTCGTCAATAAGTTTAGACTTAATAAATGACGAAGTAATCAGATTTTCTTCTCTCGATTCAAGAGCAGTAATAAGAGTATCATAAGACTGGGGTAGGGAGCATAATAACAGTGCAGAAATGTGGTTATCATTTATAACTTCTCCTATGGTCGCTAATTTATCCACTATTTCCGTTATTTTTGTAATATGATTAACAACGTTGCCACCTTCCGCGAATTTAATTCCATAAAGTTTTCTTAAGAGTTAAAGTTTGCTAGACAAATTATGTCGCTCATGGATTTCGCGCAAAGCTTGCCAGGTTTGTCTGGCTGTCTGTAAATTTTTAACATTTGTAATCTGACTATCATCAATTGTCAAATTGATGAGTACACGGGCTTTCTTATCACTTTTGGACCAAGCGTCCGTAATTGGATTAGGCGATTAGGAAATAAATCTTCTTTAGTTAACATCATTTCGGCCTTGAGCTTCCATATCGAATAGTTCGTAACTGTTAGTTTTTTAATTGCTAAATTGTCTTTAGAAACTGCCATTTTCTTAACTTTTAATTATTTACGTGTTCTGTAAAAAGTTCTTTCAACTTTTCTTTTTAAAAGTTTATTTGACTTATGTATCAAATATCTGATATTTCAGGTTTCAGTGAAGGCTATTTAATTAATTTATTTTTAATCAGTATTCATAATCTTGATAGGATTTTCAATCCCATTAAATAGGCGTGAGTAAGAAATGTAAATTGGGACTTACCCTTTTTCAGGATACTTATCCATTAATGGTGTAAATCCACCTTTTACCTCTAATCCAAAACGTATTAGTTGACGATATTATTCACTTTATATTTGGAAATCTAATTATATTCTCCATGATTTTTCATGCCTTCCTTAAGTAGAGAAATTGTAGATTATTTGTATATTGTCAAATGAAGAAGCAGTAACATTTTACGTTATTTAATTAACACTATTTAAATTGTAATAAGAGAGCTTTTTTATATGCTCTTTCTAGGTTAGCTTCATTTTTCAGAATGAGAGAAATGCTTTCATTACAAGATACATTCTAATAGCAACAAATCAGTTCACTGTAGTTTATGAGTATAATTTATCCACTCAACAAGTCATTATCTTTACAGGAATTTCAAGTTTAAATACATTAATATTATAGAGATTTATGACTAAGTTGAAAAGTTATATTGTTTATGTAACTGAAGAAATTAGTTTATTTTTAGCACAGTTAATCATCTTGAGGATTTATGTACATCACTAATTAGACATATTTATAATTCAGCTTAACTGAAAATTATGAAAATTATATTACGCAAAATACCTTATTTTGATCAAATTATAATAGAATGCCTTTATAACAGAATGGCGGCATATAAGTAATAAAATTTGATTGGTGAAGAGAATTTTGGACAGAAACTTTCGAAGCCTGACTTTATTTTGAACTTGGTAAGCTTATCTCCAAGTTCATTTTTGTTTCCTTGCCTAATTCAATTCGTCGAAGCGAATTCATCCAGGCGAGAAACACAAAGTTCTATAATGTGGATTGCTATGTTTTGGACAAAGACTTCCGATGTGAGCATGCACACTGAGCATATGTCACCGCTCTTCTTCTATATAGACACTCTAAATTTTAGTAAAACATTGTATATATCAGCGCGCGATTTCAATTATGTTATTTTCAAAAGTGACGTCATTTGTCAGAAGCCTATGAAGAGTTTCACATCTACTGGAGTGAAAATGACTCACTTAGAAAAATATTTCAGTTTTATGAATTAAAATGAACGTTTTTCCTTTATAAAAGGACTTCATTTGCGTCTGATAAAGCATTCAACTTTTAGGATCCTCCAGAACAGTCTTAAATAACATCTATAAAAAAGTATGCATATGACGTCACCATCGCGCAAAACTACACAAATGCAGCAAAAAGGGATGCCTTTATCAAAAAGACTCGGTGAAACAAATCTGGTATTTAATAATTCATATGCCTTCATCTGTTTGTAACATTAATATGGATACTGAAAATTAAATATAATTTTATAATAGCTCCATATTCTATCAGAAATCATTCATTTACATTTTCTCAAAATTCGAAAAATGTTCTTTTAGAAGACGGTTTATTGTTTCAGCTTTTTTGTACTAATTGGAGGAAATAACTCTCACAAAATTTCTTTAAAATAAATTTTTATAAAGAGAAAGTATGCTAAAAATCATTGAATTGATTTATACAAGGAAAATAAACTATAACATCTTGTAATAGCATGTATTTTATTTTATTTTTTTCAGTTTATATGAGAAAATAGCAACAAAAAAATTTAGTAATCCAATATTTTCTTTTTACTTCCTACAGGAATTGAGTAATTTAGTTGCCACCATTACAGAAATATCATTAAAAATTACAAAAAAATTAATGTAAAAGTAATTCAGATTTTGAAACTCTGAAACTACTTTTAACATCCTCGGATCCATGAGGATAATTGGTGTAAATTTGATTGCCCAGCATTCCATATTCTAGGGAGAGTAGAAGTGAAATACAAACGAATAGTCACTTTTTAATATAATAGACGCTGGAGAAACAAATTTTAAGAGGTAATATGTTTTAGTTTACTTCAATGATAAAATGATATTTCGTAGCCCCAGAAACAGATTTTGTTTTCCTTACAACAGCACATATGATAGGCACATACGGCATCTGGTCTCGACAGTGTGAATGAAGCAGGGTGATCCTGATGGTTAAAAAATGTAATTTGATTATTAATAGATACTAGGTAATCCAACCCAGACTATATGATGCCCGATATACTATCCGGTGTGTAGAACATAGATGAGATCGTTTTTAATTTAAAACTCTATAACAGTTATACGAATTGAATATGTCCAACTGAGTGACAAAAATGCCCAGGCCGGGAATCGAACCCAGATCCTTGACTTACAAGGCCATTGCTCTACTGTTTGGCCTTGTAAGCCAAGGATCTGGGTTCGATTCCCGGCCTGGGCATTTTTTCGCTCAGTTGGAAATATTCAATTCGTATGATAACTTTACCAATCAGTTTGATTGTGTTAAAATAATGGTTTATAACAATTATATTAATTTAGTATATTTTCTTAGATTGTCCAACAACTACACTAAAAAGCGAAAGATTTCGCTATTTATAGCAACCTTTATCATTCTCATAATTTCACCTTTTAAGTGCGTAGTTCGATTAGATATCTGTTAAATTCATGTTTAATTTATTTACTAGTTGGACCTCGCCTGTGTAGACTGTTTCTTAAGAAAAAATTGACTTTAAATGTCTTTTCTGATTTTATTCTCTGCATACGAACGAAGTGCGTATTGTTCACCATGGTTTTCAGAAAGAAAATAATCACAATCAAATTAAATCTTTTTAGGGTGGTTAGTTTATGTTAGAAAGGAAATATTGTACGCCAATAGCTCCAAATGTACACGTTTTAAACGGTAGCTCATTTCTCAAAAATTATTTTTTTAACTATCTTTCTAATAATGTAACTTTTACGCAGTTTTCTTGCGGTGAGTTACGTAGCTGTTTTGGACAGTCAACTGTTTTGTGCTATTATTTCCTACATTTGTGAAGTTTTAATTTCGTTTGGCAATTCACTTATGGAATATTACACGGAAACAAACAAATGCTGTATTATTTACACTGTTTTAAGTGAAAACTGAATTATCTTCTGCAATTCCGTAAATGCAGATTAAAAAAGTATTCATGCTTGAGAACTGTACTTAGTAAATGAAAATACAGTTTTCAAATAAATTTCATTTGAAAGTACTTTTTTTTTTTTTCATTCTATAGAAACTTAATTTCTGCGATGTTTAGTAGTTAAAAAAATTGCAGTAAAAACGAAATTTATTAGTCTTGTGTTGCCACCGTTAATATGACGTCGCATTGCTCACGGACATGTTTTTGCTTTATGATATAGATATATTTCCGTATTATTTTCTGATTTAAAATAGATATATTTTAGTTTATATAATGACAATAAAATACTTGCTTTATCTTCTTATAGATAATGTTATCTTGCGTTAATATTTAATTTTTACCTACCTCTGTCCAAATATTTATGACTTTAGGTTTTAATTAGGTACACTTTTCAGAAAAAAAGTATTGCAGTTAATGTTTTTAAATAAGACGAAAATTAGAAAGCTGTAACTTATTACTAATAAGCAGGGTTTTTAATTTTTTTTTAAACGGAAATTAATTTAAAAAATAATTGCTGAAACATTTGGAAAATTATATGAAAAATGTTAATACATTCCCATAGGCGTAACCAGGGGGGGTGCCCTGGGTGCCCGGGCAACCCCCCGCTTGCGCAGACTCAAGCACAACTATTTAAAAAAAAAAAAAGAAGAAGAAGTAGTAAAAGCAGTTTAATTAGTTTAGCAGATTAGTTTAGTTCAGAAAACTAACAGCCTAAGTTTTGAACAGTGATAAAAAAAAGAATTCCACGTTCTTTTTTTTAAATTATGTTCTTTATCTTTTTTAAAACTAGAGTATTTACAAGAATCTGAACAAAAGTCTTTTTTTGTGGGAGATTTTTTTTAACACCGTTCTTTCTATTGCATGTTTCTGCAATTTCATGAGAAATTAACACAAGTTCTTGACGAGGATAGAAACAGAAATTATTTGTCTCTTTGATTTCGCAGTCTAAAGTCTAGAAAGAAGCAAAAAAAAATTGAAAGGGAATGCAGATGTGAAACAGTAATTGTAAAATGCGATTAGCCGGGGGATAGGTGGGGGTGCACAGGCCCTGCCTCCTTTGAAAATGAGAAATAATAGCACAGAAAATTAAAATTAATCTGGAGCTGGTTGGTTGGATGAAATTCGTGTTTCGCGACCATATTTTGACATTCGTAAAAGGAAGATTGTTGCAGTCTTTCAAGTCAATATAATAATTTTTTTTTCTGAACATTTTTATGCGGTTTTTAGGTAGATTTCGTATGAAATACTACCTATTGGGATCGTTCCCATGTTGGAATTTCTGAAAAATTTTTGCAGATCTACACCGATCATGACCCCTAGAACCCAAAACCACCCTTAATAAAAAACTTTATCTATCTATCTATCTATCTATCTATATATATATATATATATATATATATATATATCGCTTTCTTCTGGACACGATAACTTTCGTAATTCTGCACCAATCTCTTCCAAACTGATACATAAAATCAATGGGCATAAAATCTCGGTCAAATTCGTTAATGGGCAAAATCGGACCAAGGGGATGGAAATAGGGAGGGGTTTTGCGAAAACCGAAAACCCCCCATAACTTCTTAATTTTTATACATATCAAATCAGTTTAAAGTTTTTATTACTTCTAAAACTAGGGCCAAAATTTTATGTATCACAGATTTTTGATAAAGTTAAAAATGGGCTCAAGGGGCGCAAAAAATAGGGTTTTGGGGAGAAAAAAATTCATAACTTCGTCAATTCTTAAGATATCAATTCCAATTAATTTTATTATAAATCTCCTTAATATTATCTACAACTTTTATATTCACAAGTTTTTGATAGGACCCATTCGTACCGCAAAAAAAAAATTAAAAACGAAAACAAAAAGGGGGTTTGAAGAAGTAAAAAATCCATAACTCCGTCAATTCAAAAAATATAAAATCCCCATGAATTTATCATATATCTTCTTAATATTGTCTACAACATCTGTATAGACAAGTTTTGGATAGGACCAATTCTTACAGCAAAAAAAAAAAATTAAAAATACATAGCGGTTAAAGAAAAAAATAATCTAAGTAAGGGTGTATTCAAATCCAAACTGCTTATTTTCTGACTCATTTTACAATTCATTTTTGCTCTCAACGGCTTCCAATTGTTACGTTTTCTTACTCAGAAACAATATAATGTACCGACATGGTCGATTTTTTGATAGAGGCAGAATATATTTTTAAAAAAAAAGCTGTTAAAGTGGGCATTTTGAACCAAATTTCCCGAGTGGGTTGGGTTGATTTTTGACGGCCAATTATCTACACGAGAGTTATGGACCCGGGGGGAGTGCCCTCCGTGGGGGTCTTTCTAAGGGAACCTAATCCGTATTAACGCATGGAAGATCCACGGCTCGAAGAAAACCACGAAAACTCCGAACGATTAGGCCGACGGGCGCGATTGGGATCGAACCCAGCACCTCCCGTCTACCAGCTTCGAGAGCAGAACCTCTCGGCCACTGGTGGGGCCCCCGAATTTCCCGAAGCGGATTGTGTTGGAAAAATCATTGGATTAAGGATGCACTCAAATCCAAACTGCTTATTTTGTTACTCATTTTTTAATTCATTTTTGCTCTCAAACGCATCCAATTGCTAGATTCTCTTATTCAGAAACTATATAATGTAAAGTAATGATCGATTTTTTGATAGAGGCAGAATATATTTCAAAAAAGGATGTCAAAATTGACATTTTGAACGAAATTTCCCGAAGCAATTGTGTTATCACTTTCTTCTGGACACGATAACTTCCGCAATTCTGCACAAATCTCTTTCAAACTGATACATAAAATCAAGGGACATAAAATCTCGCTCATTTTCATTAATGGGCAAAAGCGGACAAAGGGGATGGAAATAGGGAGGGGTTTTGTGAAAACCGAAAAATCCCCATAACTTCTTAATTTTTGTACATATCAAATCAGTTTAAAGTTTTTATTACTTCAAAAATAGCGCCAAAAATTCATGCATCACAGATTTTTGATAAAATTTAAAATAGGCTCAAGGAGCGCAAAAAATAGGGTTTTTGGGAGAAAAAAATTCCTTACTTCGTCAATTCTCAAGATATCAAATCCAATAATTTTATTATACATCTCCTTAATATTATCTACAACTTTTATATTCACAAGTTTTTAATAGGACCAATTCGTACCAAAAAAAAAAAAATTAAAAACGAAAACAAAAAAAAGAGGGTTGAAGAAGAAAAATTTTAATAACTCCGTCAATTCACAAGATATAAAATCTCCATGAATTTATCATACATCTTCTTAATATTGTCTTCAATATTTATATAGAGAAGTTTTTGATAGGGCCAATTCTTACAGCAAAAAGAAATTAAAAATACATAGCGATTGAAGAAAAAAATCATCTTATTAAGGGTGCATTCAAATACAAACTGTCTATTTTCTTACTCATTTTTAAATTAACTCATTTTTGCTCTCAAACGCATCCAATTGCTAGATTCTCTTATTCAGAAACTATATAATGTACAGTAATGATCGATATTTTGATAGAGGCAGAATATATTTCAAAAAAGGATGTCAAAGTGGGCATTTTGAACAGAATTTCCCGAAGCGATTGTTAGAAACGAAAAATATTGCCCTACTGAGAAAATAATTGTTTATTAATCAAGTTTTAATTAATTGAAAGAAAAATAAAAACACAGGTCGCTTATAAATCTTTTTAAAAATCACGTCAGCATGTTTCATATTATTTTTTAATTAAAAATGAATCTGAAAATGTGCCAGAAAATTTCGAGTTGTTGAGTATGGAAAAATATTTTTTTTAATATCGCCTTAACATGATTCTGATAAAACCAGCTATTTTATAAAAAGGAAATAAAAACTCGTCAAAAGCAGACAGATAAAACTGTTAAAGTGGATTTATATCTAATAATGATTTTGTTTTTGTTGGTGAAATTAGTATACTTAACTTCGAAATCTACCTCTGCCTGTAGGCCGGGCCGGCAGGGATTTTTTCGTTTCGTAGAGTTCTTTTGAAACTAGGAAAATGACCCGGTTTCAATCTTTTAGCCCAGTGCAGTAAATTTTGACGAAATTCGCGATTTTATTCTGCGATCATTTCATGATATTTACAATTTTTCCCCAAATTTTTTGACGAAGCTCACGTCTTTCTAGGCGATTTTTTGTCGAAATCCGCACTTTTCACCATTAACCTTTGACAAAATTCGTGTTTTTCACCGCGATCCTTTGACGAAATTCGCATTTTTTACCGCGATATTTTGATGAAATTGGGATTTTTTAGCACGATCCTTAGATGAAATTCGTATTTTCTTTACACGATCTTTTGACGAAATTCACTTTTTCTTTCCGCGATCTTTTCACGAAATTCGCATTCTCTTTCTGCGATCCTTTGACGAAATTCTCGTTTTCACCAAAATCCTTTGACGAATTTTTTTTTTTTTTTTTTTTTTTTTTTTTGCTATCTATTCACGAAATTGATTTTTTTACAGGGGTCATTTGTCGAAATTCGCGATAGTTTTGCGCGACGATCCGGAAATTCTCGATATCTTTCTGTACCAATTATCAAAATCATCTACTCTTTTCCGCGACTTTTTGGCGAAATTTGCAACATTTTCTCTTAAATCATTTATCGAAATTCGTGATTTTTTTGCGGAATCTTTGACGAAATTCGAGATTTCTTTCTGCACTCTTTTATCTAAATTCCCGATATTTTTCACGATTGTTTGAAGAAATTCTCAAATTTCTCCGGGACCGAGTGACGAATCGATTTTGAGAAGTTCCACAAAAGAAATAAAAATCGCGGACTTCAAAAAAAAATTTAAATACTCACTGAAGAATCACAGATCTGTGAAAGAATTTTGAGGGCAGAAATACTGCACAGCATTTTTTATTATGCGGGACTTTCCTTTTCTGTGCACAAATTGCGTGATCCCGCACGTTATTTCAACCCTTGCCCCTCAAAGAAAACTTCATTACTAGTGGCGTTTCGCTGGTTGTTTTTTTTTTTAACGAACATAGAATTAAAGAAATCTAGGATTTTGGGAAGGAGAACTGCCTTCGGCAACGTACCCCCGACAAACAAACGAATCCTGAATTATCGCGATTTTTTTTCATTTCGAGCCAAATTAAATTTTCAGCTTTCTTATAAGGACTGATTTGACATTCTTCCAAATTGAATTTAATCACGGCAATTGCAAAAATTACCGGAGAGTTTTTTTGTGTTTCAAAAAAAGTCAAAAAATCGCATCAAAGTGCAAAAAAACCCACTGAAAATCGCATTAAAAATTCGGAAAAGATTAAAAAACTGCAGGGAACGAAATTAACTAATTGGGTAAAATATTTAAACCGGATTCCTTTTAGGAATGCGAAGAAAAACCCTTTAAAAATAACATTAAAAAATTGTTACAAATAAATTGAAAAATCGCTGTAAGAATCTCGAAAAAACTTTATTGAACAGAAGACAAAGTTTACTGGATAAAATATATTAAATCGGATTCTTTTTTACTAATTTAAAAAAATTCACATACAAAATTAATTGAAAAATTCCAGAAATTGTCTTCGATATGCATGACTTCAGGCAAACGGGTACTTTCCTGTTAAATCTTGCGACTGTGAGGACTGCATTGTTTTTTCTGAGTTCAGCGCGCGCGCGTACACACACACACCCAGAGACAGACAAGCACCTATCTTTATTATTACAGTCGCATCATGATAATATAATTTTTATCATCTTGACAAAATTTAGTGTATACAGTAGATGCTCGATTTTGCGAACCTATTTTTTACGAATTCTTTGTTTTTAGGAACTGATGTACTAGTCCCGACCAGCATCCCATTGAACTAATGTTATTCCCATTTACGAACTGTCGATTTTACGAACACATTATGTGAGTCCACTCGAGTTCGTAAAAACAAGCGTCTACTGTATTATATCATGACCTGCTTTACCTAATACATTGGGCACATTCTGAGGTAAAAATATGAATTATTAATGAATATTGTAATTCTTTATAATATTATAATAATTATTTGTATGCACTTTCCTCCAAAATTTCTTGCCCCCCCCCCCCCCCGGTGATCTCTAAGAAGTCATGGGGTCACATTCTGAAAAACTTTCGTGGGCATGTACTATGTACTGGTGTACAGCATTTATTATCTGAGATTTATCATCCGACAAAATTTCATCTACAAGACTTTGACATAGATAATGTTAGGTCTCATGCAATGTCCCTGTGCCTATAGAAGTTTCCAGCAGAATTAAAGGCCTTTTTTAATCTTTATAAGAAGTTAGGGTGCCAAAAGGTTTTACACTTGGGACCACACTTAGTCACTGCCTTACTTCACTGCTGCAAGGAGATTTACATATCTTTTTTTTACCATTAGGTTTAGTTGTGATATTTTGAACTCCTTCTCACACAACTTCCCGCAAACAAAAATCGCGTTTGAGCCCTTTTTTTAAAAAAACACCACACAATTATGAATTCTAAGAGGAAAACCTGTCTAAAACGGAAATTCGGCCGGTTTCATAGGGTCCGTTTTAGAAGGTTTTACTACATAAGATATTGTTTGTATACAATATATTCAGGTTAAAAAGTCTGGGCACCCCACCGTTCAAAAGGCTGGTTACGCCTATGCATTCCTGTATATCTCTTTTACTGTTATAGTTACACAAATTTTTGAAGAGATAGAAGAACATGCTATATTATATTTTCTCAAAAATCGTTTTATTTTATGGATGGAGGTCTTATGGCAAAGCTAAAATTACTAAAAAGGGTAGGTAGACTTATGTAAAACTAGGATTGCCATCAGTCTTGAAGACATAGACATTATTAATTAGCATTTAATATTTTAATATTTAATAATTTAAATAATTTAAATGATTTTTAATATTTAAAAAATAAATGTTAATAAGCTTTTCTGAGACAGTTTAGTGCCTTGTTACCATATTAAACATGAGCTACAAAAAGGGAAAAAAATATATTAAAATTTACTACAAAAAGTTTCCACATGAATTTATTTCGTATTTGTATTTAATTACAGTGGGCCTTATTAGAAAATATTCTATTACGCGCCAGAATCATTAAGATTAATAAATACATTCAAGTTTTTAAATTAGCTCCATGTAGATTTCTCCTTTGATGTTGATTTGACGATTGTACAGTCGTGGGAAAAAAAAAGTAAACACACCCTGCTAACTCCTCAAAAAATTATCGTAGAAGAAAGTCACTGGTACCGAACGATTGGAAATAAAGTCTACTTTTAAATGATGTATATAAAATTTCCTTAGGGGGCCATCTACATATTAAAACGAACCACAACTTCGTTTTTTTCAATAGCAGTACACAACTCTGGCAGCATAAATGAATTCTACTCCCTTCAATTAGCCTAAAAACGAATTTTTATGCAATTCGTACCACAAGTTTCCGGGAAATTAATTATTTTAAAACGAGCGTATTTTAAGGTCTGTATCCAAATTTCCGTACTCGATTATTAACCGAGACAGCCCCTTACTTGATCAAGGCACCTTAAGTGCTACTCAAGGAGTCAATGAAGCCTGTTAGATTACAGTGCAGCAGAATAAATTTCAAAATATCTACTCACTTAAATCATAGACCATAGAAGATCATAGAAGATCTTAAACCATCATTTTGCCTTTTTTTAAGCATAATTTGAAAACTACTTGGAAGAAAAGTGTGAAATTTTGGTTTTCCATAAAGCAGACCTTAATAAATCTAAATCTATCAAAAAAATTGTAGGTTGCAATTCATAATTTTTTCGAATATTAGTTTCATAATTCATATCATAAAATTATAAAAATTGCACATTCAGCGTATTTATGTTTGGGTATATTAGTATTATTGCTACAAAAAAAAATTGCACATTAGGAGCATAATTTCAGGAGATATAAATAAAAATATGAAAATGTAATTTAACATTAGAAGCACTCAATTTTGAATGTTTATAATTCAAAAACTTATCATTCAAATGACTTGAAATTTGGTGTCTAAGTATAGTTTGAACCGAAGATTTGAAATATCGCGTTAAAATTGGGTATTGCCATTGAAAAAAATGAAGTTTGGATTCATTTTAATATGTATATGACCCCCTAAGTAAATTTTATATACATCATTTAAAAGTAGACTTTATTTCCAATCGTTCGGTACCAGTAACTTTCGTCTACGATAATTTGTTAAGGAGTTAGTAGGGGGTGTTTACTTTTTTTCCCCACGACTGTACGTAAGCAAGCCGGACATTTGCCCAGGTCTATCATAATTTGCAACCTCACAAATTTAGTAGTAAGTTTATTTCGTTACCCATATTTTAGGAAGTTTCACAATATGATTTTTTTTATCAAAAATGTTTTTATAAAAAAACACATTTTCCTGAAATCGGCACACTTTACGCATCGCATTAAGCGCCTATTTCTACAAATCAAATTGATTTTAGTTTTTGCACCAGTTCTTCAATTCTCATTTCTGATTGGATAATCTTCTTTAGCAATAGACAACAACTTCAGAGTTACGGTCTATTTGAAGCTAGATAAATACAAAAAATTGAATTTTGATTATGTAATCAAAAAATTTGCCAACATGACAGAGCGAAATAGAAAAAAAATATATATGTTAAGACGTATAATGCATTTGCATGCATTATTGAATGTAATTATTTGCAAAAATAATTACTTTTTTTAAAAAAGAATATGAAGAATTGGTATTTTTACATTTATTTATCTCTCTCTTTTTATTTATATTTTCAATCTCGTTAAACATATTGATATTTATATTGTGTATTAGTATGTTTATAAACAATGTATATTTAGGAATTAGCAAACAATCTTTAGATCTATTGTGAGTGTGAGGGCTGCCTGCTTTGCATAGGGTCTCATCGAATCCAAGTTCAACACTTACAAATGTATAATACATACAACAGCTTTCAATTCATACACGATTAATAACCATTTATATTACAAAAGAAAGAAAAACATATAGAGATGAATGGATAATTTTGCATAATCCTAATCTACAACAATCGATACAATCCCCCCCCCCTTCCCCCATGAGCGTGGCTCTTTTGTCACAAATGGCGCAACGTTTTTATCAATGATTGAAAGAAATAAGTAACTCTGTAGCTTATAAGTCGCTAAAAGAGTTTTATGCCTCATAAAAACTTATAAGATTTCAAAGCAACGAAATGAATATACAGAGCCTCATTGATGCACTTAGGGGTTTCATAGACTCTCAAATAACATATTTCATGCACGCTCACACAAAAACAAATTTTCATTGAATTAATATTGCTCCTTAAAAGGGGGTGGGGTTCAAATTATAAAAACAAAATAAAGTGAAATAGCTTCAAAAACTTTATGCCTTTTTCAGCTTGCTCTTTTTTAATTTTTCATAAATGTATCACTTTATTACTGAATAAGTTTTGGAAATCAAAAAGCTGAGGCTCTAAACATGAATTCTGAACCTGTTCCTGTTTATTTTAGATTTGAAAATCAAATATGGTTTCATAATTACAGCATGATATCATACAGGCGGGGCCCTGAAAGTGTACCAGGACCTGGGCCTTACTTTGCTTGATCGGACCTTGTGGTATATGTAAAAACAAAGAAAAGAAAAGGCAATAAAATCAATGCTTAACACGTAAGTCTGGTTTTTTTTCCGTAAAGGTGGGCAACATTGACCCTCTGTTGAAACCAGAAGCATATTAAAATAGCTAATGAAACAACTAACGGCCCATTAAACTCATTTATTTCCATGTCCTTTACAAATCTTATCTACACTATGATTTATTCACGTTGAATCATCCTTAATTATCTGCAAAATTTCATGTTTGTTACCGCAAAACTAGAGGGGAGAAAAGCCTCAACAAGCAAGCGGAAACATAAAAACAAAATTAAGAGAAAGTTATAAACTACTTCAAGAAATTTCTCATTCATGACCACAACACACCTATTATTCAGGTAATGACCCACTCCGAAGAATGGCAGAGAAAAAGTAAAATGAAGCACAGGCAGTGGAAGCAAACAATAGAGGGCGCTGGGGATGGATATCATCACGGATGCGGAAGAAGTCTCCGCCTCAGCGCGGGATGTTAAAATGGCTTTGTATTCTTTTTGTATTTCTTGATTTGACACAGTCGGTTATCAGTGGCAGTGATTTTAAATTTTTGAACAAACTTTGATTGGGTGTTCATTCGTGGAGTATCAAGATATACAAATCTGGAAAATTCTGAGAAAAAAGAATTTTAAATTATAAAATGAAATGGAGTGAATCTAAAATTTTAAAGAAAACAGATTTTTTTTTTTCATGCATGTTTGTTGTTATTTGGTGATGAAAAGAAAGACAAAGCAGATTTCAAAAGATTATTACCAGAATTATTTGAAAGCTTTGCATTTTAAAAGTTAAAGACTAATTTTCATCTAGGAAATTGTTTTAGATTTGTATGTGGTAGTTTCAGCTTGCGAGAATTTCAGTTAGAATAGATTTTATGTTGATCATTGAAATCACTATAAAAAATTTCTCGAAATTATCGAAGACTAACTACAGAGAATTTCATTCTGAGTGAACCAGATCATTATTTTACTAACTTTATTTGTTATGAAGTATTAATTTTTTGTTAATATACAATGACAAACATTAATTATCTGCTCTAACTTTATTTACTACGAAATATTTATTTTGTCACTTCTAGGTGGCAAACTTTCCGTTCACTCTAATTTTATTTGCTACGAAATATTTATTTTGTACGACAACCATAAAACTCTATTCGTTTCTAATTTTATCTCCTACGAAATTATCTTTTGTTGCTATATCAATATATTTTATAAAATTCATAAATATTAAAAACTTGGAATTAATATTATTTTTTTGCACACAGAAATGAACTGAATATCGAGATTAATTGGAGTACTTTGGATTTTTGAGAGGAAAAAAAGAAAAGCTATCTTGGGTTCTCAAACTGCAATTGCATAAGACTCTACAGCTTTATTTTTGCTTTAGAAACTAAGCCTTGACAAAAATATGCTTTGAATCTTGAACAATGAAGAAGCTTGATATGATTGATTTGAAGCCTGTTGTAATTTTTATTCTCATTGCTTGCCCATGGGCCATTAGGGCATTTCCTTCTGGTGCTACCGTAGAAGCCTGTGAATCCCTACTTCCTCGACATGTGCATACATCACCGAAAAATGCTAGCGAATCCCCGTTCTTTTTCTACGCATCAAGAAGTCGATATTACCCGGATTCAAAGAGAAGAAAAATCAAAGGTGAGTTATTTATTTATTTTGAAATTAGATGTAAAGCCCATTGGACATGAAAGTTTTTCGGGGTCAAAAAGTTACATTATTTTTCTTTGGATTTTCTGGGAAGGACGTTACGAAAGCTTTCACACGATATCCCACACCATATACAAAGAAAATATTTTTATTTTCAAGTAACTTAATTAACCCCCCCCCCCCCCTGCCTTTTTCCTAAATATATTTGTGAATGTTTAATAATCTATAAATATGTGGGGTCAATATCCTTTATTTTTGAACTTTCCACGTTCCATAGTTCACAAGAAAAACGACTGTGACAGACGGACAGACAGACACACGAGGGATCTTACAATGGTTCCGCTTTTACTTTTTAAGCACGGGAGCCTAAAAGCTTCAATTTCGTTCATTCAATCAAAGAATTTAGATATTTTTCTCCGGGAGGAATTACTGCGGCTCCGGCAGTGGAGTAGTAAAAAATGCAGAGGGCATACGCTCTAAGCAGAGGGTATACGCTATACGCTCAAGACAGAGGGTATACATTACAGTGTATATACTATAGCTTTTTTGAGAAACAGAGGGTATACGGTGTTCCTTAAAAAAATCCAGAAGGTATACGGCGTATACCACCGTATACCCTCCACTACATTCCAGGGCCCCGGTGAGGATATTTTAAAAAGCATTTTGTCCATTAAAAAGCATAAAATCCCAAATCTTCCGAAAGGTGTGGGGGGGGGGGGGGACATTTAAATGTTCTGTGGGGAAATGTCTCCCACTTGTACTTACAATTGTACTTTTGTCATCGGGGGGGGGGGGGGGGGGTGACACTAAATTCTGAAAAAGTAGAATTCCTGCTTCCTGCATTTTATTATTATTATTATTATTTTACCTAATTAGTTTAGGGGGAAAGAGTAACTCCAGTCAATTGAATTTCAATTAAATATTTTCCGATAACAGAAAAGATTTAAGTTTTACGGTCCATTTTACCTCTTTTATTATTATTATTATTTTATTTTATTTTTTACATCGCAGGTGGTTGCTTTTCAGGGTTGTCTCCAGTCCCTAATTAGGCAGGATTTTTCCAATTTTAAAGAAAAATCTCAGCATACCGGTGAAAACCAAAAAATGAATACAATTAGTGTGACGAAACACAGTATTATTCGTAAAAATACAAAATATATAAAAAAAATATTTTGTCTTAAATATCTGAGAAGATGTTTTACATTTACTGGTATAATTTAAGTTTGATTTTTCGAATTTTATTTTTTGCTTCAGATCGAGTAATTTACACTGATACAATTTTAATTTGAATCTCATACTATCAGGCGCTTTTTTCACCAATCCAGCTGAAATGAACACTCACAAAATAGGCGATTTTTCTTTCATTGATGCAGTCGAAATTTGTATCATAAAATAAATGCTTTCCTTCTACTTGCATCCAACCGAAATGTGAGTCACAAAAGAGGCGCTTTTCTTTCTCCGATACAACCGGAACTTGGTTTTACACATTACTTCAGATTGAATATTTACCGTTTACTGATACAATTTAAATTTGAATATTATATCACGAGCTTTTTTTCACCGATGCAGCTGAAATAAATGCACGCAAACTAAGTGCTTTTCTTCCACTGATGCAGCCGATATTCTTATAACAATAATTAATGCTTTTCTTCTACTGATCGATTGAAATTTGAATCACAAAAGAGGTAATTTTCTTTCTCTGATACATCCGGAATTTGAATCTCAAAATAAATGTTTTTTCTTTCGTTGATACATTTGTTACTCAATCTCTAAAAAGGTGCTTTCTTTTCACAGATGCGATGAAAACATAAATCTCTGAATAAATCCTTTAAATCTATTATATTATTTGAATTTAATTATAAGGCAGCTTTTTAAATGAAATAGTTTGAAACTCAAAAGAGCATTTTTTAAAAATTTATTCTTAACTTTTTGATGATACTAATTTTACTTTTTGCGTCAGATTGAGAATTTTCTTTCTTTCGATGCAATTTGAATTTGAATTTCAAATCGGATACCTTTTTCCAGGAACACAACTGAAATTTAAGTCTAAAAATTAATGCTTGTCTTTCACTCAAGCGAATGAATTTGAACAACGAAGTAATTTTTTTCCACTGATGCAAATGTCATTTGAATCACTGAATAAAAAATTTTTCACTGATAAAACTGAAAATTTGAATCTGAAAATAAAATATTTTCTTACTTACACAACCGAAACTCGGATCTCAAAATAAGTGATTTTGTTCCGCTGATAACTGGAGTTTGAATTTGAAGATAAATGCATTTCTTCGACAGACACAAATGGAATTCGAATTGCAAAAATAAATTTCATGGGCACAAAATAAGTGATTTTTTTCCACTGATATAATCGAAATTTTAATCACAAAATAATTCATTTTCGATTACTGTACAACTGTTATTTGAGTGCATTTTATTATCGCTAAAATAAGTGCTGTTATTATCGCTAAATAAGTGCTGTACTTTAACAATAACTTGTATGGCAGGAACTTAAATACCGGTACATTGAATTCGATGATGACTTTTGCTTTTTAAATGAAATAATTTCTCAACTCAAAAAGTATACTTTTTATGAAATAATTTAGCTTTTCATGTCAAATTTACCGTCCCCTTTTTAACTGATGACTTAAATTTTCGCATCAGATTAGATTTTTTTTTTTTTGGGGGGGGGGGGAGGGTAGTATACGTGCTCCGTTAAAAATATTATACTTTTAATTGAATTATAACTGTTGTTTTAATTTGAGCATTACACAGGGTAGGCTAAAGAGTCTAATAAAAACCCAAAAGGAAAAATTCGTGAAACTTGAAAATTATTGATACTGTTTAGCGGTGTGAGGTCAAATCTTAATTTACATCTAAATCAATTAAATGATCTTAAATAATTAAATATTGTAACTTCGTAGCGTCATTATAAGTTGTGCATTCTACAGCATGTAACAAAGTCTAATCCGAAAAGAAAATACTTCTTTAAATTGATTTTCATTAATTATAAAATGCAAATGTAAAGTGTAACAAACGTAAAAATATATATATGTGAAGGATAGCATCGTTAAAATGTTATCAATAAATGCTTGAATAGGTAAACTCATTTCCAGCTCAATTTCCTTTACTTATTCATCCAAATGCTTTATTTAATTGCATATTACAAAACAACATCATTCGTAAGCATGATTTCTTATCGCAAAAAGTCCGCTCTCTTTGGCTAGAACTTGCTTGTATCCTTTCAGATTTTTTCTGCTACTTTTTAAGATACAATTTGATTGGTCGGTGTGCTTCGCTGCCATTGGCTAATAAACCTTACTATCAAATCCTCTTTATTCATAATTCAATTCATAGACAATCGATTTATGCAAGAAAAAGAAAAAATTAAACATTAAAAAAAAACCTTACTTTAACTGATATTTTCTATGTTAAAAGGAAACAATTCTAATAAACAGTGAAGTCATTTCCTTTCTCGTTCCTCTGAGCTGCTGCCAGCGTTATCCGCAATTCTATTTAGCACAGCTTCAGCGATCTCGCTATCCATTAATCCATCGCTTTCGATCTCGAATTCGTAAATAATTGTTATTTTCTTTGCCCCGTCAGTTGGAAGTGTGTAAAGAAAAAAAAGGGGGGGGGGTGGGGGAGATCACTTTGATGATTGCCGGATTCTTCACTTCCGAATGCCAGGTTTTCGAGGCTACACTGTACGCATTTTTAGGAGCAGGCTCCACCCTTTTACCCAATCCTAATGAAATTCTTTATCACATCAGTCACAGTTAAATACAGAAATTTTCGACATATTTTAATACAAATAATAATAATAAAAAATGTTTAATCCACTGAATTTCAGTGTTTGTATGATGTAGGATGTGCTTGTAATGTTTTATAGGATGTCAAACCCTGCAGCATAGAGAAAAAAAAATTTCTTTTTTGTTGTTTGCTGGTTATTGTTTTTTAAAGGAAGAGATTACTTCACATTTATAAATTAATATAAATATATATCATATTTCTTCCCCTTTTCGGAAATAATGTCTAAATTTTGTATATATATATAAAAAAAGATTAAAAAAATGCAATTTAACAAATTACAACGACAATTTGGAAAATGATTTTTTCAAAGATTAAAATTTAAGACATAAAAAATAGCGGAGTTGACATACATTACGTACGCCATGGATTACATTTTTCGGTAGTGTAAATTTTTAAACTTCTACGGAGCTGGTCATTCATTACGTACGCCATGGATTAAACATTAATATTCCTGGACCAATTTTAAATGAAATTTCATTCTTATACTTCTATCCCACAATATTACTTTTTACACCGTCGTATAGAGAAAAAAAATGTACTTTTAAATGCAATTTGTTTGAAAGCTGTATCTCAATTTGTTTCTGAGTTATTATTATTTTTTTTTTGTAGTTTTTATTACTTTTTTGTTATAGTGGCAACAGAAGTATCCATCTCGGTTGAAAGTAAAGGGAAAATACAGATTACTGTATAGACCAATCAGAAAACAAATAAAATGCGGGATTCATCTAATAAAACGCTTCAGATATATTTTTGATTTCCTACCCTGACCGAGGACAATAACCATTTTTCCAAATGGTTAAAAAATAAATAAATAAATAAATAAATAAATCCTTATAGCTACTTAACTCTGTAACTAACCAAATTTAAGGATTTTAAATATTCAATAAATTAACCTAACAAATATTAAGTTTGTAAGCAAAGATAAATAAGCAGACTGAATCACCTAAACAAACCTTCAAAACTGTACAAAGATTCAGTGAATCTGGTGCTGAAAACGTCCGAGTTAAATAAAAGTACTGAAAGTGGTAGACAAAAAGAAATTACATTATGCTATGAAGAGCAAAGTTAGATTTTTCTGCCGTTGCAATTTTATCTACTTAGTTTTACAATTAGAAAAATTTTCCTGCATTTTTCTCCAAAGTTTCAAATTTCCTTGGATTTTTCTCAGATATATTGCAAATTTTCGTGACTTTAGTCCCTCAGGAAGGGTAAATTTCCCTCGTATATGCTTTTCCCCCGACTTTTCTAGCCCATTAAAATTTTCCTGATTTTTCCAGGTGGCTAGATATCCTGATATGTAGCTCTGTAAGTTTCGTTTCCATAATTACAGTTTGCTATAATTTCGATAATTTGGTACAAATTTAGCTTTTCTAGGTAGACGTTGCTGTTAGAGAATCAGAGTTCTATTTAAAACAACTATATCTAGAAATCAGGATTTCAAAAAAGCCGGCTAAAATAAAAAATAAATAAAACCACGCCCGTGGCTTTTATTGGTTTTAACCAGCTTTTTTTGGCCAAAATTGCCCTTTTTTAGCCATAATTGGCTTTTATACAGTGAAAGATTTTAATTATAAACTACACATTTTTAGTGCTTTTTAATTAGTTTTAATTTAACCTTTATTATTCTATAAGTGTAAAAACCCCAATCACTATCCCATAACGACGAAATCTCCCCGCAATTAAGTTTAAATTTTCGAACTTTCTAAACAAAAAAAAAAAAAAAAAAAAAAAAAAAAAATTATCAAACCTTACTCAAGCCGCCAATTGAACAAAACCCCTATCTTTATTTTAAACTCATAATTTAGCAAGTGATCGTTTCTATGGTGGTTAAGGTACTGTATTCGAAACTGTCGGTCCCAGGTTCAACGCCATGGTCAGCCACAGAAGAAAGTGAGAGGTTTTTTTTTTTTTTTTTTCAAAAACTCCTTTGTTGAAATTACGGAAAATTTCCCTCCTACAACGAAAAAAAAAAAACCACACGAAATTTTCTTCAATTGACAAATATTCTCTCTTGTCCCAGAGGGGAAAAAGAAACACACATTCTTCAATTCACGGAAATAGTAGGTACTTTGGTAGCAGTGCTGTCAAGGATATTTCCATGAATAGAAGGAAATATTTCTGAGAGTGCAGTTGCGTAACTAAATTTATGCATGTAAGAGTTACCAAATAATATTAATTTTAATGTTCATGTTGTTAACCCTCTCGCTGCGTAATTTTTTTGTTTTATCAAAATAGGTTCAAGTTCAAAAATTGCGCATTTATTTTATTACATATTTCAAATCTACATATATTTTAAATTTAAAATATGTAAAGCTTTTTTGTAAAAGAGTTCTTTTTTAATGTTGAATTAGATCGTAAAAAAGAAAATCGTGAGTTGCACAAATTTTTCTACTTTTACGTTGCCCGTGGAAATCGCGGGATGCGCAGCGAGCGGATTAATTTATCATGTTCGTCTATAAAACATGTTTGTTGAACACGAAAATGATTACTTGAGAAGGAATAACATCCTAAAAATCGATATTCCGGTTTGATAATATACTACAAAATCTACTCAAAAACTAGTCACAGCAAAAGAAACTTTGTTTTGTAAATGCTTCTTTAATTCTCGATTAAGATTTCAGAGTGTAATGTACTATAAAGACTACTCGGAAACGTGTCCAAAATCTAGTCACAGCAAAAGAAACTTTTCCTTTTGTAAATGCTTCTTTAACTCTCGATTAAGATTTCTGAGTGCAATGTACTATAAAGTCTACTCGGAAACGTTTCAAAAACAAGTAACAGCAAAAAGAACTTCGTTTTTGTAAATGCTTTTTTTATTTAATTTTTCTTTAACAGTATAAAACATAAAATTTTGTACAAAACTCTACCATTTTCAAATAATACGAAGTCAAACGAGAAGAGAATAGAGGTGGGGGGGGGGGCTGATTTGATCAATAACCAGTATACCGTCTACCCTGTTTTGGAAACAGTAAAATTCAACCAACGAACTTTTGACTTTAAGCTCTTCCTTTTGTGGCATGTAAACTAGCTGCTGTTCTGAGCGTGCCCCGAAAAAACAAAGTAACTATGCAGTAAAAAGTATCGCATTGCAGTCCTATGGATATATGTCATTGAAAACAATACCTCATTCCTCGAAATAAATCTAAATATTCTTATTAAAAATTGTTGACGCAAAAATTATCCAATGTTTCTCACATCGTTGTTCTGCAGTATCAATTTATTAACAATTGCACAAAATGTAAAACTTAACACACCCTATTATTTAACCTAGAAAAATTACCTTAATGTTTCTTTTAATGAAGTTTTTTGGAGAATGGGCTATTAAATGAGATGATGCAATTTATATGCAGATTTAATCACACAAAATGAATAATTTTGCTAAGCATGTGAAATTAAAATGCGTTATTAAAATGCGAATTGATCTGGATTCAACATTGAATCAAAAAATTCTGAAGTAAGTTAATCAAATCTAATTTTTACCACACTGCAAGTAAAATTGATAAAAAAAATTAAAATAATAGTAACAAAATAAAATCTGCTTAAAAATGTGACCAAATCCTACATTTTTTTCTTTTTTCTTTATCAAAAAAGAATTTCAAAATATTTATATTTTTTTAATTAAAATTTTGGGGAAAAAAATAAGAATTGTGACCTATAATTTTTTTAAAAACAAAAATCGATTTCTGAAAGTTTTAAATACACAAATCTAAAATTACAGCCCATTCCACCAGATAGTTTTTGAGTTATACTTTAAAACTACCCGCAGAGCAGTATGTTTTGCAAAGATTAAAAAGGGATTTAACATTAAAAAGTTAGCACTTTTAAACTTTTTCCTAAGCTGTTTGACGAATAACTTCCCGTTTGGTAAAATTTACCAGAAAAAAAAAAATGCTGTGAAAATTAGATGTTTGTGGGTGATTTACGCAAATAGGCCATTTTCATCATAGTGATGAACAAAAAATAAATCATGTCAGAAGTTTCTAATTTTTTGTAACAAGACACTTGAAAAGATAGTTATTAAGGGGGAAAATTGCCGTCAGGCTTAATATTAAGAAATTCTATAATTATTAGATTTTTAAATTTTTATTTGGATGAGGGGACGATTACAATATGAGGAAACGACATTTTTGTGAAAAACAATTTCAAATAATATTTTAAAGAAAACTTTTGTCCAGAAAAATTAAACTGCATCATCCGCTAAAAAAAGGTTCTAGAACAGGGATATGGAACCTATGGCACGCGTGCCGAACTTGGCACGTAAGAAAACTTCTCTGGCACGCGAAAAAACTTATAGATTATATTTAGTTTATGGAGAACAATCCATTTTATGTTTTTTTACAAACAGTATGGTTTTGTGTAACAGGTATATAATTTATTTTAAAATAATACGTTACTTTTGAATGATTTAAGGTATTATAAATCTCAACGAAAGCACCCTGTAGCGTCATTTTCTCGCTAAAACATTCAACATAGAGCGTTTTCCAAATCATTTTGCTTCTCTATCAAATTTCACTGCAAATAGAAGCGTCTTAAATTTAGACACATATGTGACTGAAAAAGAATTTTAGACACTTAAGTGTCTTAATCTGAAAATTCAGACATTATAGATGTCTTAATTTAAGATACATAAGTGTCTTACTATGACCATGGTGCAAATGAACTGAGAATAATGTCTAAAATATCCGCAAACGTCTTATTTTAAGACACTTCATTGCTTTAAACGTGTCTTAATTTAAGACGTTTTGATTCTTCCGACGCAATAACCACCAGGGGGCACTCGCACTCCCAGTTGCGCACGCGCTTTAGATGTCTTCCTTCGAAGTGGTATACGTTGTAATTCAAACGAAGTTTGTTTTTATGTACGCGTGTATTTTAATTCGTTTTTTGCGAAATATGAAGTACTGTGATTTTAATTCGTATTAACTTGGATTATTTATTTATTGAATACATACATCTGACGTGTGTGCTCGACATCAAATGTCTCTTAGAAGCTGTCGTCGATATAAGGGCGGGATAGACACAGAACAGAAGTAGACGACGGTTGAAGATTACACCCGGAAATTCTACAAAGCGTGTGCAATGGGCTTAGTGTTAACTCGTATTAATTTATATCAATAATATTGTGTTATTCATCTTCGTCCTGTCGAAGCTGGCAAAAAAAAAAGAAACTTTTGTCTGGCAGGTCCTGTTTTGAGGATGAAACATCTCATTCTTTAAATATGGCTAGTCGGATGTATTATGGTATTACCTTTTAAACTGGTGCAAGTCTTTCTCCCTCACTGTGGTTGTGGTAGTTTTTAAAATTTCAAATCGAGGAATTTTTCTTACCTCTTGCAAACAGCGATTTAAGTAAGTGTTATAATTTCTTATATAGTACTAACATTAGTGTCTTTTATGATTTTATTTATTGTACTAAACAAAATATTACAAGAAATTTAATTAGTTTTGAATCTTTTTGCAAAAAAAAAAAAAAAAAAATAATTCTAGAAGTACATATTTTTTAATTTATGACGTTGTCTTTTATTACAAATTATGTATTATTTATTCTCATCTTTTTTCTCAAATTTAAAGTAATAACATCACTAAAAAACAGACATATTTAAAAGTTAAGTTCATTCCCTTGTTTTGTTTTGTTTTCAATATGGCAGTTCTTAGTTTCAATGACTAATGCTTATCTCATACTAAACGACCACAAGGAAATAGAAAAAAAAAAACTTTGAAAGATCTCATAAAGCTTTCTTACTTTCTAGCTAGGGATTACAATCCCGGATTGATATCCCGGGATCCCGCTTCAATTTTAATCCCGATTTTCGGGATTGCCTTTTTTTTTTTTCAATTGAACAATATTTAGCTGAAACTAAAAAATATATTTATAGACTTTCGCTTTTGGAAAAAAAAATCAATTGATTTTTATGAAATTTATATATAATTGAAAAAGAATATTTATCTCAAATATTTCTTAGATATATTTCTAAAGCTATTAAATCTTTTACCGAGTAGATTAAATGTGCAAAGCTTTTGACTTTGAAACATAGATGTAAGTAACCCAGTCAGGAAAAAGGAAATCATTTGTTTATTTTGATTTTGCTGCATGTAGAAAATATATTTCACTTCGAAGGTCATTTTCCCATTATACTTTACTGATAAGCATCGCAAGTGTGTATCATAGTGATTATGTGGTAACTTCTTTTTTTGCGGCTTTATTTTGTTTTAAAGATATCTAATGAAAAGTGTTTAATAGGAATGATAACAATAAGCCAATGTGGCAATATAAATTTTTAAAAAATCTAATTTTTAAACGATAAGGATTTTCATTTTTTTTTCGGCGAGGGGGAGGGGGGGATTTTGTATGAAATTTTCGTAAAGCTGATACCTTAAATCTTGCACTGATTATAATTAAAGTTTTGAACTTTTACAGGGGGGAGGGGGCAGGAAGGGGGAGGGGGCAGGACTCCAGCCAAATATTTTTCCAGGATTCAACGTGGTCAAACATGGCTACGTATGATGCTTGAAAAAAAATGGATGCTATTAAGACGTTTGAAGTGTCTGAAATTCAGACACAAAAAATGTCTGAAAAAATTCAGACATTTTAAAATGTCTGAAAATTGAACACACCGTTTCAGACACTTAAGTGTCTGAATTTCAGACATTTTAATTTAGAGTGTTCAAAGGTTTCATTTTTGAAAATTGAATTTTAAGAGATAGTTTGCACAGTAATATACCTAGTTGTCATTCTTCTGCTTCAGATTAGATTTTTTTTTTATTTAGGTTTAGTTTTATTATATTTAGGTTTTAATTTTAAAAATTTAATTATATTTGTTAGTGTAAATAATTATCTATTGAACCTGAAAAACTAAAAATGACCTGATTAGGAAGTATACAATAAAAGAAAAACTCATTTATAAATTATTAATACGGAATTCGATGCAACATGGCTATATTATTGAGTAAATACAGCATAATAAATAAATTAGGAATCGAATTTAATATAAGTGTAAAAATGTTTAAGTAAAAATGATATCAAAATTAATTATTGGTTTTATATAAGCTAAAATCTTTCTGGCACGTTAGAATGTTGGTATATAATAATTTTGAAATTTGTGGCACGAAAACTCAAAAAGGTTCGCCATCCCTGCTCTAGAATCTAGAGGTTCAATTTTTTTTTTAACAGTGTCACATATTGGGTAGTCATAAATAACCTCTTTCGTATGCTACTTAAACATTCCATTACCTGTAGGTTCAACCAGTGTTGCAGTCATAAAAAGAACCAGAGGGTATACGCTATATATAGCGTATACCTTCTGGTTTCTTATGACTGTTAGCCTATAGGCAGAGGGTATACTCTAAAGACATGAACGGCCATGCCTAGAGTATACGCTGTAGATTTAATTGAGAAACAGGGGGTATACATAACTTCTTAAAAAAATCCAGGAGGTATACGGCGTATCCCCGTATACCCTCCACTACAACCCTGGGTTCAATAGCACTCTGACTGATTTGTCACCAATTTCCAATAGTTCTCCAAGATGCATTTCAATTTCATGCTCCAAAATTATCCAATCCAAATACATTAAAGGCCCTGTTAAATAAAATTTATTGAGTCCCCATTGTTTGTATGCATAATATCTGAATGGAGAATTCTTTGTCGCCGATCTCTTTCAAAATGTACAGCCCGAATTTCTTCAGTGAATTTACAAATAAATTTTTCGTTGAAATCCATATGCAATAAGATATAATTTTGTGTTTAAGATAACTTTATTTTCTTAACTGCTTCATATTTATAAGCTACTGCTGTGTACCAGGAATATTTTCAACTGAATGCTAAATTCTTTCACAAGTTCTTTTTATGAAATTTCTCCAAGAACTTTTTTTTTGTTTTCTTGCTGACTTTTTCTTTACCTTTTACATAATGAATAACATTTTATACACCGATTTGCTTAAAAATACGCTTTTATTTTCATCAAAAGCATCAAATTTTCAACAAAAATATATTTTTTACTAGTTTTTAAAAATAATAGAACAATTCTTTGACATAAGAATCATTCCTTCACATGAGGGAATGACTTAGTGAGGTAATGATAAAATGTACTATATACTTGTATATTAGCTTTTAAAATTTGTACTCATAAAGTAAATTTAAAAAAAAAAAAAAAAAAATACATGTTCTTAAATTATCCCTTCAGGGAAAACTAAACCACCCATTAATACATTTTTAGAAAACAAATTATTTTTATGAATTTAATGATAACATCATTATTTGCCCAAACTGTCTATTAAATTATTCTTTACACACTGAAATATTTCTCCAGGATATCTGAAAATTATTTAACAGACAGATAGTACAGAAAGTTTCAGTCGAGAAATTATTAAAAAAGTAATACATAGAAATAATACTTTATGTTCATATTCAAAGAAAGGCAGACAAAAAATATGTATAATATATTTCCGTAAGAAATGATATTTTTTATATTTTGGGGTGATAGTAGTTGCATGTGAGGGAATGGTATTTTATAGGTTTAAAAATTTATTTTAAATTTATGTTTTAATGAATGCTTCAATTTTATAATATAATAAAGCCATGCCTAAACTACATGTTAAAAAAGGGTTTCCGGTCAGTGCCGGGAGGAAGAGGTACCTTTCATATTCCTTATTTTAAAAAAGCCAACTTATATTATTCAAGCACACGAAGCTCAATTTAGTGGAAACCGAATATAGGACATTCAATACTAATTTTTATCAATACTAAATCATTATGAATGAGGATTTCGCGAAATTAGTCAGCTTTATCCAAGCTGTTTTTATTTAAAGTAACTTATATTTGGCTGCCAAATTCGGCGATTTCTTAAAGTGCCTGCCATTTTAAGACAACATGGTGGATGAGGCTAACCAGTGAACTTAGTCGAGATCTTAGTAATTGCTGTGCACATGTTCACTCACATCGGAATCGGTTGATATATACAAGTGCTGTCGCAGGCAAAAAATCAGATTTTTCAAAATGTCACCCACATTAGAAATTGAAACTGCTATATCTAAGCCATTATAAAGACAAACAAAAAATGCTTTTGAATCCTTATATCAAGGTCAAATACTTAAGAAAGAAACATTTTTCAATTTCTAATTTTTTTGTACCTCACTTTAAATATATACATATTTTTTAATTTAATGGCCGCCATTTTGAAACAAGATGGCTTATGAAGCTGGCCAGCGAACTTGGTCGAGATATTGATGTATACTATCCACATGCCTTCTTACATCGAAATAGGCGAATACGTGTGTTATCGCGTGACAAATACAAGATCGTTTCAAAGTGTTAGCCATGCTAGAAATTCAAAGTGCTATAATTCAACCATTTTTTAAGATATAAACAAAAGAACAAATTTTCAGAAACAAAAACTGCTCCAGAATCTTTGTATCAAGGCCAAACACATAAAAAAAATCTTTTTTTCCCGCTTTTTTAATACCTCATTTTAAATTTTAAATTAATTTTTTTTAAATGGCAACCCTTTTAAAACAAGATGGCGAATGAAGCTGGCCAACGAACTCGGTCGAGACATTGGTATGTACTATGTACAGACCAAGTTACATCTAAATCGGTTCATAAATACGCCTGTTATCGCGTGACAAAAATCAGGTCGTTTTAAAATGTCAGCCACAATAGAAATTCAAAATGCTATAACTCAGCCATTTTTTTAGATATAGACGAAACAAAACCTGTTCCGGAATCTTTGTATTAAGGTCAAACGCATACGAAAAAAATCTTTTTCATTTTTCAATTTTTTGGTATCTCATTTTAAATTTTTAATGTTTTTAATTTTTTTTAAATGTCCGCCATTTTGAAACAAGATGGCGGATGAAGCTGGCCAACGAACTCAGTCGAGATATTTGTATGTACTATGTACACACCAAGTTATATCCAAATCGGTTCATAAATACGCCTGTTATCACGTGACAAAAATCAGTACGTTTCAAAATGTCAGCCACGCTAGAAATTCAAAATGCTATAACTCAGCCATTTTTTAAGATATAGATGAAACAAAAACTGCTCCCGAATCTTTTTATCAAGGTCAAACACATAAGAAAAAAATATTTTTTCAATTTTCAATTTTTTGGTACCACATTTCAAATTTAAATTTTTCTTTAAAATTTAAATGGCCGCCATTTTTAAACAAGATGGCGTATGAAGCTGGCCAACGAACTCAGTCGAGACATTGGTATGTACTATGTATAAACGAAGTTACATCCAAATCTGTTCATAAATACGTCTTTTATCGCGTGACAAAATTCAGGACGTTTCAAAATGTCAGCCACGCTAGAAATTCAAAATGCTATAACTCAGCCATTTTTCAAGATATAGACGAAACAAAAACTGATCCGGAGTCTTTGTATAAAGGTCAAATACATAAGAAAAAAATATTTTTCCATTTTCAATTTTTTGGTACCACATTTCAAATTTTAAATTTTTTAAAAAATTTTAAATGGCCGCCATTTTGAAACAAAATGGCAGATGAAACTGGCCAACGAACTCGGTCGAGACATTGGTATGTACTATGTATAAACGAAGTTACATCCAAATCTGTTCATAAATACGTCTTTTATCGCGTGACAAAATTCAGGACGTTTCAAAATGTCAGCCACGCTAGAAATTCAAAATGCTATAACTCAGCCATTTTTCAAGATATAGACGAAACAAAAACTGATCCGGAGTCTTTGTATAAAGGTCAAATACATAAGAAAAAAATATTTTTCCATTTTCAATTTTTTGGTACCACATTTCAAATTTTAAATTTTTTAAAAAATTTTAAATGGCCGCCATTTTGAAACAAAATGGCAGATGAAACTGGCCAACGAACTCGGTCGAGACATTGGTATGTACTATGTACACACCGAATTACATCCAAATAGGTTCAGAAATACGAAAGTTACAGTGTGACAAAGGTCAGATATACATATATATATATATATGTATATATATATATATATATATCAATTTTGAACGGAGGGTGGTTTCGGGGTCTGGGGTTCATGATCGATGAAAATATACCAAAATTTTTTGAAATCGCTTTCCTCCGAACGGCTGCAATAGGTAGTTTTTTGTAATGAAAGCTACCTAAAAGTGCATTAGGTTTTTCTGTTGAAAAAAATTCACCATTTTCCAGTTTCATCATTATGGCCTATTTTGCGTAGAATCATCCTCGTATTAAAAAATTCTGAGTTTCATACAATTTCAGTATTAAGATGACCTCCTAAGCTTATATTTTTAATTATAAGTTGGAAGAAGAGATAATTTCCAGTCGAATAGATAATTTCAGTTTCTTGTTTGCTTATTTGTTTTGTTTTTTGTCTTTTTGGACTATATGGTGATTAAAATGTATAGGGTTGTAAATTCGGCTGGCCTGGTCGCTCTCTAACTAGCATAAATATACTCGGATTGCCATGTAATTTATATATGTTATTGAAGCTTATCATGGCATGTTCGGTATTGGAAATGTAGTGTGTAGCACTCATAATTCGTTTACAGGGCCACTCAAAAGAATTTCCCGTTACATTATGGTCAATGGGGGGGGGGGGGACATTTTCAGTGTATTTTAATGACGTTACACCATTCCAAAATATATTCTAATTGATATACATCATGTAGAGGTTCACTATAACATATTTACTGTAGAATATGGGTTTTTAGGTGCGTTCATCATTATATAAACACGTAGCATCTATAGTCGTCTTTCGGTCCACCTGTCTTTCCGTCCGGATATAACAGAACAAAAACTACCCTACCGAATGGTCTGAAATTTTAAATATATAATTGTTGTGAAATTTTGTCGAGTCATTTCAAATTTTATGAAAATCGGATGTATAGTTCAATTACAGGGACAGTCAAACGTTTTCCGTTACATTGCGGAAACAATTATTTCAAGAGCATTTTAATGATCTTACAGCCTTTCGAACAGAATGAAATTGATATGCACTTATGAAGGGCACCAAAATATACATTCAGGGCAATATGCTGTGAAAAAAATATTTATAAAACTAGTTATAGTACGAACGCACCTCATTTGCCACGTTTGACGTGCAATTTCCTACTTGTTGTTTTTACATTTATCCTTCGTTTACAGGATCACAGAAAAAAGAAATTCGTTTACAGCATTGTATTTGCGCAATAATTATGCTGGAAGTGAGTTTACAATTTTTGTGTGCTTTTTTAAATGTAGTTAAAATTTTTCATGTAACTCGATGTGTATCAATTCTATATAGAGTTGCAAATGTTTGCTTGAGAATGGATATTATCCTAAAAACCGATATTCCGTTTTGAGAAAACTGATTAGCACGCTCTAACTACTCATAAACGTTTCCAAAAATTAGTGGTAGAAAAAGATACTTTGTTTTTATAATTTTTCTTTTAAATCTCCAAAATAATATATTGGTTTCTAAACCATAAAGATAAAGAACACATTTTGTAATCGTGGGTAATTCGGAAGAGGTTATTGTATACTATCGTTCTTGGTTATATACAGGGTATTGCTGAATTCGACCGACAAGTTCAGAGGGTGATAGCAGGCATCAAGAGGATGAAAAATTACCATAGAACATATGGGGTCGCAAACCACGTATTTAATCAAAAATGCAGGATATTTCATCCTAACTCAATTTGCGTTGACCGTAATAACTTTCAGAAAACTGAAGTATATTATAATAAAACATCTAACAGACATTCTCACCTTTGTTGTAAATGTGATAAAACCAAACAAGTTGGAAATTGCTCGTCAAACGTGGCAAATGAGGTGCGTTCGTACTATAACTAGTTTTATAATTATTTTTTGCACCCCATATTGTACTGAATGTATATTTTTTTGCGCTTCATAAGTGCATAGTCTGTAACATCATTAAAATGCACTTACAATAATTTTTCCCCATTCCCCGTAATGTAACGGAAAACTTTTGACTGCCCCTGTAATTAAACTATACATTCGATTTTCATAAAATTTGAAATGGCTCGACAAATTTTTGCAGCAATTATATATTTAAAATTTCAGACCATTCGGAAGGCTGTAAAATCATTAAAATGCATTTACAATAATTTTTTCCCATTGGCCATAACGTAACGGAAAACTTTTGGGTGTCCCTGCAATTAAACTATACATCCGATTTTCATAAAATTGGAAATGGCTCAACAAAATTTTGCAGCAATTATATATTAAAATTTCAGACCATTCGGAAGGCTGTAAAATCATTAAAATGCATTTGCTATAATTTTTCCCATTGGCCGTAATGTAACGGAAAACTTTTGGGTGTCCCTGTAATTAAACTATACATCCGATTTTCATAAAATTGGAAATGGCTCGACAAAATTTTGCAGCAATTATACATTAAAAATTTCAGACCATTCGGAAGTCTGTAACATCATTAAAATTCACTTGCAATAATTTTTCCCATTGGCCGTAATGTAAAGAAAAACTTTTGACTGTCCCTGTCATTAAACTATACATCCGATTTTCATAAAATTGGAAATGGCTCGACAAAATTTTGCAGCAATTATATATCAAAAATTTCAGATCATTCGGTCGGGTAGTTTTTGCTCTGTTATATGCGGACGGACAGACAGACGGACGGACAGACAGACGGACTGAACGACGACTATAGGTGCTACGTATTTATATAATTACGAACGCACCTAAAAAGAGTGGTAGAAGTTTCCCTTATACGCGCCAGCCCAGCACTTGACGCTCCACATTTTGGACTATGATTATCAGTTCACAGGGGTGTAGCTACAAACAATTTCGGGGGAGGGGGGGAGTTAAAAATTTTCCCAACTTATAATGCCATAATTTTCCAACGTGAAACAAATTACTCTATTTTCAACTAAAATGATATGTTCAATGTGTGTTTACTAATAATGATATTTATAAGCAAAAAAAAAAAAAAAAAAAAAAAAAAAAAAAAAAAAAAAAAAAAATTCTTTCCAAAGGAAAATGCTGAAACTAAAAACGAAAAAATTATAATTATTGGTTCTTTTAATGAAAGTTTTTGTCTTCAGTTGTGTAAGAGTCATAATCGTACTTCATATGAAAATAGCCTCCTATTTTTAGATTTTTGAGAAAAGAACGAAGTTTTGGAAGAAATGTATTGGAGACACTGTTGATGGACAACAGCAGAGAGATTCAGGTCTGGTAGAAGTATGATATTTTCGTAGCGCAGAGAAACATAATGAGAAATTCAGGTCTGGCTGTTTTTTGTATTTCTTTTGAAAGTTTAACTATTTTACTATTACAGAACTCAGAAAGGTAGTCAGCAAAACAATACAAAATTCTTTTTTTTTTTTCTTTTTATTTAAAAAAAGAGAAGTGTTTAAAAAGATCTATAATTTCCCAACTCAAAGCTCACATTTCCCAACTTCACGTATATTGGGAACGAGGAGGCTCCCTCCCTCCCCCATAATCCCCCTATCGCGACGCCTCTGTCAGTTCGTAAGGTATCATCGATTGCGTGAGCACCATTTTTAGGTGCGTTCGTAATTATAGAAATACGTAGCACCTATAGTCGTCGCTCAGTCCGTCCGTCTGTCCGTCCGTCCGTCCGTCCGTCCGTCTGTCCGTCTGTCCGTCTGTCCGCATGTAACAGAGCAAAAACTACCCAACCGAATAGTCTGAAATTTCAAATATGTGATTGTTGCAAAATTTTGTCGAGCCATTTCAAATTTTATGAAAATCGGATGTATAGTTTAATTACAGGGACAGTCAAAAGTTTTTCTTTACATTACGGCCAATGGGAAAAATTATTGCAAGTGGATTTTAATGATATTAGAGCCTTCCGAATGATCTGAAATTTTAAAGATATAATTGTTGCAAAATTTTGTCGAGCCATTTCAAATTTTAGGAAAATCGGATGTATAGTTTAATTACAGGGACAGCCAAAAGTTTTTCTTTACATTACGGCCAATGGGAAAAATTATTGCAAGTGCATTTTAATGATATTACAGCCTTCCGAATGGTCTGAAATTTTAAAGATATAATTGTTGCAAAATTTTGTTGAGCTATTTCAAATTTTAGGAAAATCGGATGTATAGTTTAATTACAGGGACAGTCAAAAGTGTTCCGAAAAAATTATTGGAAGTGCATTTTAATGATGTATCAGACTATGCACGTTATGAAGTGCAAAAAATTATACATTCAGTACAATATGGGGTGCAAAAAATAATTTTAAAACTAGTTATAGTACGAACGCACCTCATTTGCCACGTTTGACGAGCAATTTCCAACTTGTTTTAAAACCTTTTGTGATGTTATCCCATTTCATGCAAAACAAAGTACATAGCATTACATTTTTGTTGCAATATTTTTCTTTTTCGCAAAATTATTACCGTCAAACCGACTTTAATTAGGATGAAACATTCTGCATTTGTAACCGAATAAGTGGTTTGCGACCCCGTGTTGTATGGTAATTTTTCATCCTCTTAGTGCCTTTTATCACCCCTCTTAATTTGTTGGTCGAATTCGGCAACAACCTGTATATTATATTTTCCTAAATTAAGAAACACTTGTCTTTTTTAACACTTTCCAGCATAGTTGAAATGTGTTTATGATTTCGGTTTGTCTGGTCGTCTGTACATCTGTCTGTCCACGCTCGATATCTCGTAAATATACTCGGGTTTTTATGTAATTGGTACATATTAATGACTGTTACCATGGCATGTTCGGTATTGAATATGAAGTGTGTAGCATTAATAGTTCATTTACAGGGGCACTGAAAAGAATTCCGTTACACTCTGGTCAATGGGGAAAAATCGTTTGTAGTGTATTTTAATGACATTACACTATTTCAAATGTATTGAAATTGATATAAACCACCGAAGTTCAGCACAATATATGCTTAGTATAGAATAGGCTGTTCATAGCATTTATCGTTCATTTACAGCATAGGTTCCCAACGGGGGCGGTACCGCGCCCTAGTGAACGTAGCAGGTCCAGAAGTACATATGGGGGGGGGGAGGGGCGATCGTGGCATACCTACCTATTTAGATAATTGTTATAACCAAGCTAGCTGATACCCCTTTCGCATCTCTGGCTTTACGCGAACCCATGATAAAAACCTTAAATATATTTATATTAAATGAAAATCCATACAAACGAACCTAAAGCTGGGGATACTAAATTGAATATTTCTTTTGCGCAAAAAATTGCCGTGGAACGCGGATAAATGCTAAATCTCGCCGATAACAAATCTTTATTATAGCGGGCTAAAACATTGTAGCTACAATTCTTTCATGAACGTCAAAATCATCTCTATTATCGCATTAAAAATCGGTATAAATTCAAAAATCGATGAGGGCAAAATTAGCTATATTAGGCACTAAGAAGAATTGAAAGTAAAATTCAAAAATGGATACTAACAATTCTGCCTTCAAAATCTATACCAGCTCCCTATCCTGGACTGTTGGCAAGAGTAAAGAAATGTTTAATTGCTTTTCCTTCATCGGATTTGGCTAAACTTGGGTTCAGTGCAATAGCTAATATACTGTTTAAGAAAAGGAACAGATTACGCATCACTGACCGAGGTAATTTGCGGGTTGATGTTAACGAAATCGGAACTCAATATTAACAAATTGTTAAAATTTCACCAGTCCCAACCCTCGCATTAGTTTTTTTTTATTCCTTATTGATTTTCTGCTTAAATTTTTAATAAACAATTTATTACTGCATTATTAAGTCATTTTAATTAATTTCTACTTTGTGAATCTTAACAGATAGATAGACAGATAAAATAGGTTTAGGTAATATGCAGCAATATTTTAGTATTTGGTATAATTAACTATTATTGAAGAGGGGGAGTTTGGAATTTTTTTTCTTGTAAACGAGGTGGTGGTCTAGGAAAGGTTGGGAACCTAAGACTTATAAGGACATACTAAAGAAACCGGTTACAGTACTGTTTTTATTCAATAATTGCTAGAACTGCGTTTTCAATTTCGGCATGCGCTTTTAAATTTAACTCTCATTTTTTTGCATGGCACTCGTTCCGCATAAAATCTAGAGATCGTATACAGGTCTCCAAAAAAGAATCCACGTACATTTCTCCTTATTAGCGGAAATTGCTCAAAGGCAATTTTCAACTGAGGTTTGTACTCGTATTTCCTATATCTAAATTTTTGCACATAGTATGTAGTTTATAGATGATATGATATACATATACAAATCTATATATCATATACAGGGCTGTACAAAGAATTTCGGATAATTTTCCGACTTTAGATGGGAATTGCTGAAATTGAGTTTTCAAATGTGTTAAGCATTTTCCAATTTTTTCAGTTTGACATCCTATTTCCATTTATCAAACGATGAAGTTTTGTTAAGTTATTCGGAATGTGTTGGAAAATGTTTTATAATCTATGTTTGACGCATCTTTCTTGTTTTACAGTGTATACAGCACGCATAGATTATGAAATTATTTTCTACTCTACCAGAGAATTGTTACGAAGCTCATTTTTTTCCCTACGATAAAAGAAGTTATCTAAATAAATAATTTAGACAATACATAACACACTTGAAAACCCATTTTCAGCAGTTTCCGCTCATAAACAGTAACGTGTTCATTTCAACTGCGTGGGAAAGTGTTACTAACCATTTGGAAAAATGATTATTGTCCTCGTCAGAGTAGGAAATCAAAAGCATATCTGAAGGTTTTTATTGGTTTAATCATCATTTTATTCGTTTTCTGATTGGTCTATACAGTAATATGTATTTTCTCTTTACTTTCAACAGAGATGGACAACAGAGTGTTGCCACTATGACAAAAAAATAATAAAAACTACAAAAAAATTAATAACTCCGAAACAAATTGAGATACAGCTTTCAAACAAATTGCATTTATAAGTACATTTTTTTCTCTATACGACTATATAAAAAGTAATAGTGTGGGATGTTTAGAAGTTTAAGAATGAAATTTCATTTAAAATGGGTCGTCAGATTCCTTGGAAATCTGACGATGGAAAAGCCTTTTCCCAAACAGCCAGTGAAATTCTTGGATAATACGCAAGTTTCAGATGGATAATACGTACGAGTCGCAGGCGATTTTTGTCGCTTGCAATTTTTACGTGTAATAACACTATTAATTTTTAATTCATGGCGTACGTAATGTATGATCAACTCCGTGCTATTTTTTATGTCTTAAATTTTAGTCTTTGAAAAAATCATTTTCCAAATGGTCGTTGTAATTTGTTAAATTGCATTTTTTTTTTTAAACTGCGGTCTTTAAAATGTATTTCTTTATTAAAGGTTGGGGTTTGCCTCTAAAAGGTCGAAAAAAATATGAATAACGATTTTAGCTCCGGGTTTTTGGGATGTTATTTATTATTATTTGAAGAACATTTAAAAAAAATTTAATACAAAATTGATGATGTGGCTCATGTTGCGTGGGTGATGTCCTAGCATGCGCGCTGTGCACTTCCAATCGGGTGGAATCCGATAGATCACCAGAGTCGTTTGCAATCCATTTTCGTTAAGGATTATGAAAATAGATAATAATGTCTAGAGGTTCAAGAACTCTGAGGTCAAAAAGTTGAAAATAAACAAAGTGGCAAATCCGTCCTTAAGTGTCGAAGTTATAAAGATAATTCTCCTTCACTGAATATCAAGTAAATACTGTAACCTGCCAGATAACGTACCCTATTGGCAGCTATTTGAAAACAACGGCTACTTCTACAAGATTACTTTCTACAGTGTAAACCTAACGGATGCGTTCCGCAAAAGCATTCAATAACTATACGAAAGAAATTCGAATTCGGCCAAATTGTTTCACAGGGATAATTTACAGATTATATAAGGAATAGAAAAATGTTTTTAAAAAATTGATTTTTTTCAACCGAAGAAAAGTAAATCTTCCTCTTAAATAGCGAAGTTATAAAGATAATTCTCATTCATCCTGTATATCAAGTAAGTACAGTAACGCCATTACAACGCCAGCATATAATGCATCCCTTCACATTTAAAATTTTAATTCACCCACGAATTGTGTAAAAAACAATGAGCGAATTAACTACCCAAACAATTCATTTTTACAATCTCCCCTATTACACAAACAGGCGAGGAGATATAATCTTGATGGATATTCCGTGTAGCAAGACCGCATTCGCCTAACTCGTGAGAATGCCATGATTTTTTGTTAATTGAAATCAGATTCAAGTGGTTGTATATCTTTTTTGTGTGTGTGTGCAGCTGAAATCGAGATTAGGGTCGTATTCATTTCTATGCATATAAGAATAACTCTGACTTTCAATTATATTAGGTTTGGGCGGGCGTAATCAACACCGAAGATTATTTGAAATTGCCTTTAGTGGAAATAAGTATGCATAGGATAAAAATTTGTCATATTGTTCGCATGAGTGACAGTTAAAGTTATTAATGTAAACACATGCGTAATTTCACATTCTTCAAAAAACTTTTTCGAGTATAGTAGAGTTCTGATTATCCGAGTGAATATGAACTAAGCTCACCTCGGATAAGCAAAAAACTCGGATAATTAATTCATTAATTTTTATGGTGCTAGTAACATTTCTTTGATGTACAGTCATAAAAAAAAAAAAGTAAACGCCCCCTACTCAAATTACCTCACCCCCTCAACAAATTATCGTAGAAGAAAGTTACTGGTACCGAATGATTGGAAATAAAGTCTACTTTTAAATGATGTGTATAAAATTTGCTTAGGGGGCCATCTACATATTAAAACGAACCATAACTTTGTTTTTTTTTTTTTTTTTCAATAGCAGTACACAATTCTGACAGCATAAATGAACTCTACATCCTTCAATTAGTCTAAAAACAAATTTTTATGCAATTCGTATCATAAGTTTCCGAGAAATTAATTATTTTAAAACGAGCGTATTTTAAGGGCTGTGTCCAAATTGAAGTTCGGAACTCGATTGTTAACTGATAGAGCTCCCTTCTTGATCAAGGCACCTTAAGCAGTCAATTAAGCCCGTTAGATTACAGGATAGCATAAGAAATTTCAAAATATTTAGTCACCTCTATCATAGACGGCCTCTTAAACCATCATTTTGCCGTTTTTTAAGCATAATTTGAAAACTACTTGGAAGAAAAATGTGAAATTTTGGATTTCCATAAAGTAGGACTTAATAAATCTGAATCCATCAAAAAAATTGTAGGTTGCAATTCATAATTTTTTTTAATATTAATTTCATAATTCATATCAGAAAATTATAAAAATTGCAAATTCAACGTATTTATGTTTGGGTATATTAGTATTATTGCTACACAAAAAATTAAAACATTAGGATCATAATTTCAGAAGTTATAAATAAAAATATGAAAATGTAATTTAACATTAGAAGCACTAGATTTTGAATGTTTATAATTCAAAAACTTATCATTCAAATGACTTGAAATTTGGTATCTATGCATAGTTTGAACCCAAGATTTGAAATATTTCGTTAAAATTGGGTATTGCCATTGAAAAAAAGGAAGTTTGGATTCGTTTTAATATGTAGATGGCCCCCTAAGCAAATTTTATGTACGTCATTTAAAAGTAGACTTTATTTCCAATCGTTCGGTACCAGTAATTTTCGTCTACGATAATTTGTTGAGAGTTAGTAGGGGGTGTTTACTTTTTTTTTTCCACGACTGTACATTTCCGTTACTTTTAAGAAAAACGGGGAATGAAATTGTTTATTTGAAAAAGCCCTTGATAGTTTTTGTTTGTTCAATGTCAATTTTGCTGCAGTTTTTTTTCCTTTTCTTTTTGCTGCAGTATTACGCAACTACATAGCTACCAATTTCTAAGATTTTTTTCTTACCACTAAAACTTACCAGTAAATTTTGTCTGATTCAGTCGCCGAAATCTAACAATTGTCAACGATTAAATATGGCAAAAATTTGTATTCAATTTTAGAGGTAACAAAACCGTACAAATTGGCAGTTATGTGATTCTATTAGTGTCATGAAAATTGCAGGTACAGCCTCTTCTTCCTGCTCAAAGTATTAAATAGTTTTTTTCAATCGAACTTTCACCTTTGGAATGGATCATTATCTTCTGATGGACTGATGGCTTCTATTATTATGAAACAGACATTACAAATGAAGTGTTAAATGAAGATGAAAGAGCAGTCGTAAAACTTTAGAACTCTGATTTTCTGGTCAGAATGGGAAAAAACTGCCATTTTTTTTTTCTTTTTTTTAAATTATGACCATTTTTTTCCTTCATAATAATGGAAGCCATCAGTCATTCAGAAGAAAATAACTCGGTTAAGCGGGAATCGGATAATCGGAACTCTACTGTATTTAAACTCGTCGCAATTAGTGCAGATTCGACAGAAAAAGCTATTGCTTCAGTGAAAGGAATCTTCTGATTTTTCAGCAACTTTTAAGACCCTTTTTTTGAACAATAAAATGAAATTTTAAAAAAGAAAACACTGAAATAATAATAGATATATGTGATCAGCGGAAGAAACTCTTATGTAGGCAATATAAATAGCAAAAGTGTTAAGGTACGGATTAAGATTAAATAGTCCTGCAAATAATTTTTTAAATTTAACTAAATTTTTCTACTGCCCCAGGATCCTATAAGTTATATTTATTAAAATTTTCTCCATATTTTGACAAGAATAACAGTAAACATTCTATTCGTCTAAGGCCAAAATTCACAGAGTTGTGATACCTTGAATTTTATGAAATTTCGTGTATTTCCGCGCTAAAAGCGGACAGGCGATTTTTTAGTGTATTTTACCTGGGGTAATCAGATAAGAGAATATACTTTTTTTTTTTTTTCGATTAAACAACGGAATTAAAATGTTATCATAAAATTACACTTTAATATATATGACGTAGGCTAACAGATATTTTTTATTAAACAATTAAAAAGGAAAACATAATTATTTTCCTTGTTTTGAATACAATTTCACAGGGCAACAAAAAAAATGTTTTTGTCTGGTGCCTGAAATATTTGAACGAATACTTTGGTAATTTTGTCTGATAAATTCGAAAATCACTTCTGTTTTTCTCAATCACGTCTAGCTTTTCTTACTGTATTCATGTCCGTTTGACTCCATTACATTGTAAAAACATATTTCCAACAGTGTGCACGGTCTGATATTACCGTGTTTAAGGAAATTAAACATGTCTGCTTCTTTAACAAATGTAGGCAACAAGTTACTAACAAGGTCTTCGTAGTTTTCACTTTTATGCTTCCAAAGTAAATTTTGCACTACTTCTACAAAGGGTTGCCAAGCTAATGCTTCATTCTCGTGCATCGTTTTGACGAAATTTGTGTCCTTTATGAGCTTACGGATCATTGGTCCATCAAAAATCCCTGCTTTAAATTTTTCAACAGACGCTTATAAACATCATGCACATTGACTAATACCTAATATATAACAGAGTGATGTTACATATCTTAAAACGTAGACCTGATTATATGCCAAAATCAAGATCATAATTGGATTCAGGGGGCCAATTTCGTATAGGAATGCTGTTTATATCCTAAACACAAATAATTGTTTCCCACAGTGTTTTCAATAATGTAATGTTAAGTAAGCTCAGTTACCTGACATTCTCTTAACAAACATTTGTCATGTTTCCACAGAAATTAAAAATACAAAAACTGCACGGGGCTTTAAATATATGTAAAATTACGTTTCAAATAATCAAGCAAATGCAATATGCGCGTTCACATCAAAATTGTTTGATTGTTTGAAAGTCAAAGAAATAGCACACTTTTATTAAAATATACTAAGATTTTTTTTTAATCACATTTCATATAAATGAAATCTGTTATTAAAATCCTTATGTCACTATCCAATCCTTTATAGTTTGAAATCGTTAATATTGTAACATATCCTATTATATATGTATCTAACCAACAACGTTTGTTCTAGAAATCACCTTAAATATCACCTTAACTGGTCGTTCATATTTTTCTACTTTCATTTCATTTTAATATTATATAAAGTGACAGTGGTAGCAAAAATAAAAACACTCCTCCGAACTTTTTTTTTCTTTCCTAAGTGGAACTTTTAAAATTTTTGAAATATATATCATATATAAAACGGATGTTATTTTGTGGTACATTTTATCGGTCACTGGACTTAATTTTGTAAACTATAAACTAAGTTCGACAGCGAAATACTTCAGCTTCAGAATACTTTTCATGTTAGGCTTTGCAGACACATTCTCATATTTTTGATCTGTAACTTTCTATCTTATAACAGCTATATAAAGCATCAATATCACTTTTTATGGTTCCTCTACTTTCAGAATTTATGTAGTGTATTGTATTGCCTATTCCAGCAGAAAAGCTATTTCGCACTTGGTACTAGAAGTATACCGCCATGAAAATGTTGCAGCACTCAAAAGAAAAGAGAACAAAGGATAATAATCTTTCTCACAATTAGTTTAATAATATATTACCTTGTATCCCCAGTCTTCAACAAATTGGGATGAATTTCGAAATGGTTGATGTGACATATTTTAAATTCGGGTAAAAGATACATAAAGAGATATGGAATAAAATTATTATAGGTTGTCATAACTTTGCTTACTTTCTTTTTTGTACAGGATTTCCAAATTATTTAACTGCTTCTACGTGTACTTTATTTTATAGATGTCTTGTCCAGATTTAACACATTTCTTCAAAATCGTTCAGTTAGGAAACGCATAACACAGTTGAAAATTCCCCTTCAGCAATTTCCATCAATAATCGGAAATATACTCAGCTATGTAAATGCTACGCACGCGATATTTTATAGTAAACCTCTTGTAGAGCACTTCTGTGATGCATATCAATTTCAAAATGTAGTGGAATTTTTTTGAGCGCCCCACAGTGAGTATTTGACCCGAAATCCTGGCCAAATTTTTTTTCCTATGTAAATATAGTCCGATTGCCTTGAAATTCTTAGATGTTATTGGGTATAACTATGGCATGTTTGGTATTGTAAATGAAGTCTATAGCCTTTACGATTCATTTACAGAGACACCCAAAAGAATTCCCTTATATTATGGTCTATGGGGAAAAATCGTTTGCTCTGTATTTTAATAATATCACACTATTTTTTACGTACTGAAATTTATATACATAACTGATGTGTACTAAGGCACTTATTGTAGAATAGGGGTGCATAGAATATACCGCTCATTTACAGGGACACACAAAAGAATTTGGCTGAAGAATAAATTTAACTATTGAAGTTTATGACCAATAATTGCTGGAAGTGCGTTTGTAGTTGTGATATGCGTTTCTAAATTGAACTTTTTTAAAAATATTAATTGGTGTGGATACATTCTATAGATCATATACAGGGCTGCACAAAAGTTCGCAAGTACATTTCCGTTTATTCACGGAAATGGCTGAATGGAAATTTTTAACTGTGCTATGCGTTTCACTGAACTAACTTTTAGCATACTATGTAGTATACATACAAATTCACAGCTTAGTTTAATATTTTATATCTTAAAAACTGACGAAGTGTAAGTAAGACTTTAACAATTCACACAATAATAAGTATATATTTTATAAATATTTTGACAACTATGAAAAAAAAAACAGACATCAGTGAAGAAGAGTACAAAGAAAAAAGAAGTTAAGATATTAATTTACTAAGTAGATATTTTAAAAATACGAATACATCACATGCCCGTAGACTTAACATTACTGAAAGGAGTTTGGAAGCTGAGGGATTAACAGCCTTAAATGTTTACTGTTTATAAGAGAAAAGTAATTGTTGATAGATTGTTTTATTTACTAGTAATGTTTAATTAAATGTATTTAATTTTACTATCTATAAAATTTATTATTTACATTTAATTTACATTTAATAAAGATTATTTACATTTGATAAAGTTACATTTAATTTACATTTAATAAAGATTATTTACATTTGATAAAGTTACATTTAATAATACATTTAATAAAGTGGAGTCTCTACAGTATAGAGATGCTGGTTTTTCAGTGTATTTAATAGATTACCAGTTTCAATCTTGTTCTTCAGAACTCTGTTTTTCATCTTCTTCATCACACTCTTTTTGGCTTTTATCAGGGCTACCATCAGACCTAGCTGGAAGAAGAAGTTGTAGGGTTTCGCTGCTGTATGGCTTGCTCTTTTCCATTGGTCTTTGTCTAGAGCAGTTTATAAAAGGATCACTGCTTAAAAGAAGCAAATTTGGAACATCTTTATTACATTCTCGATTGCGAACTTCTCTATTGCACTTTTTTTAGTACTTTGTACGGTTCTGTCTAAAGTGCTTGTTTCTGGCCTCGACAGCTTCTTCTGACCGTTGGCCAATGGGTACGACTGCTTTCTTAATTACCGTGACACCATGAATCAAAATATTGTGCATTGTTGGAATCATGGGGTACCAATTGTAAAGGTTCACATACAGTCTTGCTGTTTCATCAGCAGATGTTTGGAACTTTTTTTCGTCAACGCGATGCCCACTTGTTATGGCTTCCAATATTACTTACAACCTTTTAATCTTTTCTGCGTCCACTCCAGACTTCTTTAGTTCCCTCCTTTCTCTCCTTATTTTCTACCTATGAACCCCCGAAACTAATTGGAGAAACTTTTTGCAGTAAATAAGCATTTAAAATTTGAAGCCGATCTGATATTTCTATCAAGAGATATCGAGTTGCGTACGTGTGTACGTACCTACATACGTACGTCCATGCATACATACAGAATCTGTAGGGGCAAAAGCAGTCAGTCAATATCCTGTAAGCTAAAAACCTGCAATACGAGAGTAAAAATATAATTTTTATCTCTTCAATTCGGTTGCCGCAAAAAATGGGAGTTAAGTAGTCCTCCCAAAACAAAATTATATAAAAAAATGGCAACAATATGCGGAACATTTTTTTTTTTTTTGTGAAATTGGCTTTCAGAATTATAACCAATACGATTATAGTTCAAAAATGGCCCGGCAAAGACTGGCACACTTTTAAAAAGCTTTCGATATGTTTAAACTAGAGCCAAAAATGCTTTAAAAATATCCCTTTTACAAATTTAATGTTTTTTTACTATATTAAAATCAAAACTATTTAATTTAACACATAGTTTAACACTAAGCTCTGACCTTTTTTAAACACGTAAGCGTTATTCAATTTCAGTTTAACAATTCATTCAGCCACAAAAAAATTACAATTTAATTAATTTAAAAGTAACAACAATGCCAAAAATCAACAAAAAAAAAATCATGTCTCCTTTCAAAGAAGTTTTCTCTTCCACCGAGGCCTGGAGCCACCGCATGTGACAGGTTCCTGATACAGACATTGATCGACGCGCCAATTTGTCAGCTATTAAAAAATATGAATTTTACAATTGTTGATAAAATTTTTATTTTTGCATTTTTGGCCAGATTTTTGGGTCAAATACTCCACTGTGCGCCCCTGTAAATGAATTATAAATGTTACTTTCTTCAATTTCAATATCGAACCTGCCATAATAAACCTTAATAAGGTATAATTACATGGCTATCCGATTATAATCACTCAAGTTAGAGTACAGACGGACAGACAAACCGAATTCATAAGTATTTTTCAACTACGTTTGAAAGTTTTAAAAAGCTGTTTGTAGCTTTAAATAGTTTATCTGCAGAATTATGTTTCTAATAATCAAGCAAATTCAATATGCGTTTGTGTAACACGCACCAAAAACTTCTGATTGTCTGAAAGCATTAGAACCCTTCTGTTAAAATAAAAAAAAAAAAAAAAAAAAAAAAAAAAAAAAAAACTATGACTACTTTTAAAGAAATTCACATTTCATATAAATGAAAAGGGATGTTCATTACAAAAATGTGTATGTAGTTATAGTAATCAATCAAAGTTATAGTAATTTAAAAGCTTTAAATATTGTAACATAGCTCATTATATTTTTATCTATAGGCAACAACGTTTGTTCGAGAAGCATATCATTATCGTGATCATCAAGTAAATAAGTTCATACTTTCTACTTTCATTTTATTTTAAATCAAAGTGTCAGTGGTATCAAAAATAAAAACGCCCTTACAATTTTTTTTCTCGTAACTCATATTTTATTTTGGAAATTTTGGAAATATATCATGAATAAAACTGATTTTATTTTGTGGTATATTTTACCGGCCACTGGACTTAATTTTGTAAACTGCAAAATGTTCTACTAAACAATTAGAAAAAAAAAATTTACTCGTTTTAAATAAAATAATGTTAAGAGCACCTAACTACTGCACATTCTTCTAACAAAATTTGTGTTATTTCTTCAGAAACTGGAAGCAAACAAACAAAAAAAAACTGTACTGGCTTTAAACATATGCAGAATACCGTTTCAAATAATCAAGCAAATTCAATATGCGTGTGCTTAATTGGCAAAAAAAGTTTTTGATTGTCTGAAAGCCAAAGCAATAGCACTCTTCTATTTAAAAAATCCTAAGATTTTTTTAAAAATGAAATTTACATTTCATATAAATGAAATCTGTCCTTAAAATCAATATGTCAATATCTAATCCATTATGGTTTTGAAAGCGTTAATATTGCAACATATCTCATTATATTTGTATCTAGGCAACACCGTTTGTTCTAGAAAGCCCCTTAAATATCATTAACTTAAGTGATTGTTCATATTTTTCTACTCTCATTTGACTTTAATCTTATACAAAGTGACAGTGGTAGCAAAAATATAAAACAACGTTCATTGCATTTTTTTTCTTGTAAGTGGAACTTCGTAAATTTTCGAAATATATCATGAAAAAAACTGATTTTATTTTGTGGTACATTTTAGCGGTCACTGGACTTAATTTTGTAAATTGTAAGCTAAGTCCGATAGCAAAATACTTCCGAATACTTTTCGTGTTAGGCTTTGCAGTCACATTCTTATATTTTTCATCAATGACTTTGTGTCTTATAAGAAAAGAGTTCTATAAAGCAACAATATCATTTTTTCTTATACCTTTTCTTTCAGGATTAATATGGTGTATCGCCTACTCCAGAAGAAAAGCTATTTCGAACTTGGTACTAGAAGTATATCACCATGTAAAACGTTGCAGTACTCAAAAGAAAACAACACAAAGGATAAAAATATTTCTCACAATTAATTTTATAATATTACCCTGTATTCCAATTCTTCTTCAACAAATTAGGACGAATTTCGAAACGGTTGATATGACGTATTTTATATTCGGGTATAAGATACATAACGAGATATGGAAGAGAATTATTATAGGTTGTCATAACTTTGCTTTCTGTTTTTTTTGTACTGGATTTCCATATTATTTAACTATTTGTACGTGTACCTTATTTTATAGATTTTCTGAAGTATTGTCCAGATTTAACACATTTCTTCAAATTCAATTTCATACAAAGAACTCACAGAATATCGTTCATTTTTTGGCTCACTTTGAAGTATTGAAACTTTTGAGGAAACTAAGTAAAACGTTTACACGCCTCTCATTTTTCATCATTCTTTATAATTTAGAATCACTTTTCTCTGTTTTGCTAACAATATCTGAGAAGAAAAAATTCAGTGATTATCTATCCGAAATTTCTTTTCTTGCGTATATTGCTATCTGTAATGCCATTATGATAGTGTCTTTTACAATCTGCAGTTCTAAGATTCCTGAAATCTTAATGGAAATTAGAACAACTGTTAGAGATTTTATAAATAGTTCCGGATATAATTATTCGATTTCGGGCAAAACATTGTTTTATCTAAAAAGAATCGAGAGTGAAGATGTTGTATACATATCTGTCTGCGGGATGTTTAACTTGACTCGAGGTTTTATCTTAACTGCGTTAGGTGTAATGCTTACTTATGGACTACTTTTCATTAATTTCAAGTTTTAAATGAAACCGCTAATAAAATCGTTGCACCTTACAAAGCATTATTACAATTTGTATACACTCGCAAAACAAAGTTTTAGCCAAACTGATCCTGCTTACACTCTGATGCAAACAAAAAGAAACAAAAAGTTACACTTGGAATTTTTAATTTTCACCATTTATATTTTTAAATATGCAAATTTTGCATTCGAAATTCTTGCCACAATCTTTAAATAGGCAATTGGATTATTACTACGTCTTCGCCTGAGGAGGCAGATTTTTGAAAAGTTTAAATTTTTAGGCGATTTCAACCATGGCGTGAAAAACGAAATTGGCAATTTTTGAAAAGGCGTTTTTTTTAAACGGGAAAAAATGACACATTTCAGTTAGAGCAATAGTAACTAGTAAAATGTGTGAATTCCGAAATTTTCTTCTATCTCATGCATCAAAATTCGCTATTACAGAGCCAAAATTAAATGACAATCTATGACAATCAAGAGGATTCTAAAGATATGTTCGTTCAATTGTGTGCTTTTAAAAAGGAGATAGAAACATTGCATTTTTAAACAAATCATGGAATTTCAGCACCCACCCTCTTAGATGTCTGCAAGCAAAATTCCCAACCCAAAGAGCATAAAAGCGGCTACAGTATACACCCAAGACTAATAAGCATCTATTTATGTGAAAGTGTAACAGAAGATGAAGTTTGATTAAATTCCGTGCATTTGAAATATAGCTATCGCGAAAATCGTAAAAAATGCAGCATAGCCGCGCCACATGTTATATGATTTACACGATTAATCAGCACCAACTTAAGTCAAGGTTTAACAGAATATGAAGTTTGATGATATCATGTGAATTAGTTCTTGAGGAATGACTATCGCTAAAATCATGCAAATCCTGAAAATGTAGCATAGCAGTGCCACCTGTTGGGTGATTTATATCAAAACCAAATAAGCAACAATTTACGTCAATGTCTAATTCAATCAGAAGTTTCATGAAAATCCATGCATTAGTTCTTGAGATAGAGCTATTGCAGAAATCGTTACAAATTCAGCATAGCAGCGCCACCTGTTTGGTGATTTACTCCAAAAACTAATCAGCACCAATTTATATCGAGGTTTAACTGAATCTAAAGTTTTATTAAATTCCGTGCATTAGTTCTTGAGATATTGCTCACAAAATATTTCTCACATACAGACAGAATGACAGACAGACATTTCCTGAAAAAAGTCAAATCGTGCTCAGGACCTTCTAAAACGCACAAATCCGTCAAATATTTTCTCGAATCCAGTACTTTCTTCTTGTAAAGAGAGAAGAAAGTAAAAAAGACAATGTAAGTGAATGTTTCGTCAGAAGATTTTTTACAAAATTTAAACTTTTTAAGACATTGTAAAAGCCATTTTTCATATATTTCTTTCAGTTTTGTAACTTTATTTGCTCTAACTTTCTGTTCATGGCAATTTGCTTTTAAAAGAGTTTTATTGTTTGTACAAAATATTATTTAATATTTTAGTGTAATAATTCAGTAGAAATGTTAAAATTCTGGGAAGCAACATTTGACAACAACATTCATTTTGCAGCACACAGTAGTTCATAAAGTAAATATTAACTAAAATAATGATAATTCACAAAATGTGCTTTGAAGATATGATTAATAAAATTTTTAATATATATATATTTTTTTGGTTAGCAGAAGTAGAGGGGTTCTTTTTTTCTTACCAAAGTCTCCATTTTATTTCGGTACTAGTATTAGGAACGTTCAAAAAGTCACGAGCCGGAGGCCCAGGAACAGAAAATAGTACATGTATTTCAGAAGTATTGACCCTGGCTGTTGAGGCACTTGTCCCAATGAGACACAAGGCGGTGAATGGCTGTCTCGTAAAATTCCTGGGGCTGCAGTGTGAACCAGTTCCGTACATACTGCTTGACGTCGTCGTCCGAGGTGCATCGTTTGCCCCTCAGAGCCTTTTTTAGGGGACCAAAAATGGCGTAATCTCAGGGTGAAAGGTGTGGATGTGGACTGTATGGAGGGTGACCGAGAACCTCCCACTTGAATTTCTGCACGAGTGCCGTAATCGTGTTGGCCGTATGAGGCTTTGCATTGTCGTGGAGCAGAATGGCCCCACGGGTGAGCTTACCTGGTCGTTTTGATTTGATCGCTTGGCGAAGGGTGGTCAAGATTTGCGAGTAATGCTGGGCATTCACTGTTGTTCCGTGCTGCAGGAAGTCTATCAGAAGGGGACCGCCTTGGTCAAAGAAGAACGTCAGCATAACCTTTCCTACACTTGTGTGGATGGCCTTTGATTTTCTTGGTGGTGGTGACCCTCGATGTTTCCACTGGAGACTTTGTCGTTTCGATTCTGGTTCGAAGTGATGACACGAAGACTCATCTCCAGTCGCTTACAACTCAAATGAGTGTTGGACGACTGATGCATGCTTCTGCTAGCTTTGTAGTCACATAACTTGCACTCGTGACCCTCTAGCGGCGGGCATGACTTCCGTGCTCTTGCCGGAAACCCTCTTTGTTACTGACGCAACAATATTACCATTCTGTCACCGGTTTGCACATTCCAGACTCCGGCTCGTTTCTTTTTGAACGTCCCTTATATATCCCTTCCGTCAAAAATGACGGAATAAATGTCTGCGTTTCATAAGACTTCATACAAACAAACAGCATGAAGATTTTATTATTGAAAGGTTTATATTGTAGAAAAGTGTAGTTTTAAAATAACAAATGATTTCTACAAATAGAAATTATGAGGATATATATATATATATATATATATATATATATATATTTTTTTTTACTCAATACTCAATTTCTGAAATAGTTCAACGATCAATAAGCGCCCTGATTCTAATCTTTAGAATTACGAAATCCAAAATCGGTGAACATTACTTCATTTTGACACAATCATATTATTTTTTTCTCTTTAGTTTTATTAATGTAAAAATAAATTTCAAGATAAGCAAAAAGTCACCGTCACAAACTTTTCAAACATACTTTATATACGTACTTTCGCTTAACCACAGTATATTTAAATAAAAATATTTTTTTTTATTTAATTGTAATGAAAAAAAACCTAATAAAGTCATAATGCATAAAGATAAAATAAACCCAAAAGACAATATTCTCGTAAGGTCGCAATAAATATGAATTTTATTCGCTTATAGAAATAAAGTACTCGTGCATACACTTTTTTTTTTTTTTTTTTACCGAAAATAACTTGCAAATTAAAAAATACGTTCAAAAAGTCACGTGTCTGAATATATTTTATTATTTTTCTCTTTTATCTGAAACAATGGAAGTAATTCGATTGCCACTATTTTGAAGAAATTTCATAAAAAACTTCTTAAATTAAAATATAAAAATGAGATTATTAAAAAAAATAGCTAGTGCGGGCACATCTACAAAGGAACAGCTTTCATTCAAAAAAAAAAAAAAAAAAAGTAATTAGCAAAATCGGTTCGGTAGAATGCTCATGGCAGATGACTTAAAAAACAGCCTTGTGTTTTAAATATATAGATGGCACGGTTCGCTCCGGAATGTTTATCTACACTTTCCTACGCTTTAATTTTATATAAGTAGATATCAAGATATATTTTCCAAGTAATATGCACTTATTTAAAACATTTTAACATATTTATGAGTTATAAAAACATGTATAAAAATCACTTATAAACAGATTAAGTAAAATAATGCTACAAAAAGCGATAAAATATCTTTATTAAGATTGACGATCGTTTCGTCGCACCAACGGCGGATTATGAGTATTAGGCATACAACCTCTAAATTTACCTGAAAATGAAATTTTCTACATAACGTAAATAGTCAAATCCCCCCATGAATGTCTCTAATCATCTTTTTATTTAAAATTTAAGGTCTGTTTATCTGACTTACGGTATCTTAGGCTTGTTAAATCAGATAAATTTAACACAAATTCGAAAATTGAAGCATTCTTATGCTTGTATTACTCTTTGGCCTGTTCTTCCAAACACAATAACATCTTTCAAATTTTATTTATTATTTTTTTTAATGCAGCTCCACCTACTTAGGCAATGTAGTATTTTCCCTCGGGCATTTAAAAAGAATTTGATTTAATCGCGTTCCAAATTCCTCGAATTGAAGGGTGGATGCTGGCAAAGAATTTAATATTCGGGAATTGGAATATCGCTCAACTAGTTCTATCTGTCCACCTTGATACTTTTATTTCTTTTGATGGATGATTACCAAACGCCAAAGGTCGTGAACTTAGGAGATATAGAAGGAGATACAGAAGTGAACAGGGAATGCGTGAGAATGCAATCTCGATGTGTAGAAATAGATCTCCACTTTCTGAAAAATTACAATCTCGAGTTGCAATGGCGATTGTGCAGATGAAAACTGAATTATTGAACACGTATTTGGTTTCCCTATCGTTAAGGCTTTCTCAAAATAAATAGGTCATTAGCAGACAGCGGATTATATACATTTAAAAATTGCCAAAATATGCACGCAAATATGCAGTTAAAAAAAACCTTGAAATATGCTATTAATAGGTCTAAAATATGCATTTATGTCTTTTACGAGAAAAGACCGCATTTAACAGAATATGCAAATCCTGTTTTCTTCATATTTTATTATATCTGAGCTAATTAGTACCCAAATAAATAGTTACCACTTGAAAAGAAACGTATTTTTTATAATAATATTATTTAAAGACATACACACATCGCCACAAGTTCTTATCGCACTGCGAGTAATTTTTATTGCAGTACATAAATACCTACAGGGGTCGATCCAGGCAAAATTTTGGGCCTATTTAGGACCCTTTCACAAAAATCTATTTAACAAAATGGGTCCCTTTACAAAAATAAATTTAATAAAATGGGCCTCTTCACAAAAATGAACTTAATAAAACAGGCCCCTTCACAAAATTCCTTTTAATAAAATAGGCCCCCTACGTAACGTTCTTGTTCATAAAAACTTTTAAAAAATGTAAATTGTAAATAAAACCAGGTCTCGGAAAACAAAAAGTTTAGCAAGGGGATTTAAAGCATGTTTTTGTTCATAAATTCTTGGTTCGAATTTGAATAACTGGATTTAAACTTTCGTTACAAAATGTTATTTTTCACAAAAATATAATAAAATTCACAAAAATAACTTCTACTTTTCACAAAATGGGCCTCACGAATAAAAACCTGCATCGACCCCTGATCTATTTTTCTTAATTTTCAACACTTAGATTTTGTCCATTATCATGTAAAACAACTTTAAATGCAGAAAATATTCTTTGAACATTAAGCGACGATAGTAGGCAGCAGAGATGTAACGACTATTCGGCTCTTTTGTCGAATATTTGGTTGGCCTGATACTAAATGTCCAGTTGGACGGACTCGATTGGTTTACAACACTGTTAAAAAATACAAATGTATCTTAATCTACGAAAATGCACAATAATCATGAACGCAATTATAGAATAACCCGAGTCACCCAAAAATTCCGAAAAGTGTTCCTTTATATTTTGAAACCATAGGAAACAATTTATTTTCGAAATTTAAAGAATTTATAAAAATAAATTTTTATTAGCTGCCCGTCATTTTCGGAAACGTTTCCTAGTAGTTTTTACAATGCATTCATCAGTTCTCTGTACCCGGAAAATCGGTTTTTCGGTTTCTATCCATTCACAAATAAACATTTTCACTTTCATAACTGAATTTGTGCATATAATTGTAACAAAATAATGTTAATTTTCATATTAATGTTAATGCTTTTAATTTAGTATGTTTGTCTGTTAAACACGTTTTCTGAATATCAAAATATATTTACCTGAGAATTCATAGCATCCGAAAAGTGATATTCCGATTTGAGAAAATTGAGTATTGCACTATAAAAGCTACTCAGAAACGTTTCCAAAAATGACGGACAGTTAATAAAAAATTATTTTTATAAATTATTTTTTAAATTTCGAAAATAAATAAATAATAACGAAAATAGTTTTCTAAGGTTTTTAGGAACGCTTTTCGAAATCTTCGGTGACACGGAAAAGGTTATTGTATATTTACGGCCTCATTATAACATACACTGAAAAAAAAAATGAAGTACTCAAAAATGAGTATATCGACGTACTCATATCGAATGGAGTACGTTTGGATCAAAAATGAACATATGCTTTCTCAATTTTGAAACATCACATGTTATCAAACGCAAACAATAATTTTGTTCCCTGTAATGTTTATTTCATTTATGGTGACATAAAAGATGTTTATTAGTGTAAATATTAAATTATGCACAGTATTTTAAAATAATTTAAATGTGCTTGCAAATAGTGCTCTTGTCATAAAAATATTCGATTTGGGTATCTTGTCAATAATTTTGCTATTTTTCTTAATAAATAATCAATTGAACGTTTCTTGTTAATAACTTTGAAACTGGAAATAGATGTCAGTGCATTTTTATTTTAATTTGTACGTTCAGAGGGGCAGTACATGGCGATTCAAATTGGAACACAACCATGGAATCAAAAATGAGTACATATGTTTCTCAATTTTGAGTACAATTTGGATCGGAGCTATTTTGAGTACGTGACATATTTAAAATTGAGTACTTTTTACTCAATTTTCAGTACCCATTAATTTCAGTGCACATTTTGTAAATTAAGAAACATCTGTCTTTTTTTTTACAGTGTACGTTGTTTTTCTTCTTTAGGACCTTATGAAGACAAAAATTTAGTTTACCGAACGGTACTCAATTTTTAACATCTTACAGCAAATTACTAGGACATCACTTGATCCATTAAACAATTAGAAAAGAACGCATACGATTTCCCAAACGGAACTTTCATATTTATTAATTTACTGCAGTCGCATATCTGTAAGAGAAATTTGCTGCCAAACGAATTTTTATATGAAAGCTCGGAAATGGTTAGATCTTATTACATATAGTGTAATTTAGCTTCAATATTTTTCTCTCTTACTTTCATATAAAATTTACATTTTTCTTTTCATTTTTTAGTTCGTATTGGAGGTGCCCCTTTTAGAGGTTTCTTTGTAGTTGCTATGGATGCAGATACACACGAAAGAGTGGGCAGTTTCCTGGATGCCAGAGGCCTGGCATCCGTGCCATGCTCAGCAGCGACACATACCGACGGACGGACCAAGGTAGGAGCAACACTCGTTTGGCACCCGCCAGAAAACAGCAAGAAAGGCAATGTGATCTTCTTGTAAGTATATCACATCTACCTGCAAACCCCTTTATAACCTATTTTTAGAACAGTTTAAAAGTAAACAATAGAAATTCTAAAATTCTTGTAAGAGATTACCATAGCACTAATGTTTTTCATTTATCATCAGGCAATCCGCGACCATACGTGCGATCTCCCAAAAAGTAGAATGCAAAATTACACTCTTCTTTTCAGGGAAATTACAGTGTTGGACAAAAAAAATTATCATAACCCTGTTTCTGTGCAAATATCGTCTGCTGTAATTTTTTAAAGGGGATTTTAATAAAAAGGGATATAATTAATAAAAATAATTGTTTTTATAATTATGTTAAGCACTTATTAATTTGGATATGTTAATGGTTTATGATTTTGTGTTTTCATGCTGTGATAAACTATTATCACAGTACTTTTTTTTCACGTTCTTCATTTTACTTTATCTTCTGCAAACTGGAATATTTTTATAATTTTTTGGAGCAATTGGACCAAACAGTTTCAGTTGCGCAAATCATAAAGGCGCAAAATTATAAAGACCGAAATTAAAATTTGTTAAAATATTATTATAGTTTTCTCTTATTATTAACAAGTTATTACGGGTGCATCATAATTGTTTCAATCGGCATACTCCTCTAATATTCCACCTTGTTTTGGATCACAACTACTTCGATTTAAAACGTGTTTTGTACTCGTTTCAGTTTTATACAACTTCACAGAACACTGCCGGCCACCTTAATCCTTAACTGCTGTGACAAAAAATTGCGCATAGAAACTGTGAGCGGTCTCTCAGACCGCTAGATTGAAAGATGAATAAAAATACTCGATTATACCGTAGGATTCTGTTTTGGTACTATACTTTATGTACAGTACTATTATAAATTCATCCATTCAAAAGTCTCCAGCAATAGTACTAGGACTCCAAATGAAACAAAATTTCACTAGGATCTATATTTAAACTGAAAATTACAAATTAAACCGCGAAAATTGAAAAAAAAAAAGCACCGGTCTGTGCAGGGGTCGATGAAGGTTTTTAACCGTTTGGAAAAATGGTTATTGCTCTCGTCAGGATGGGATATCAAAAGCATATCTGAAGGTTTTCATTGGTTTAATCTGCTATTTATTCGTTTTCTGATTGGTCTATACAGTAATCTGTATTTCCCTTTAATTTCAACAACGATGGATACTTTCTGTTGCCACTATGACAAAAAAGTAATAAAAATTACAAAAAAATTAATAACTCAGAAACAAATTGAGATACAGCTTTCAAACAAATTGCATTTAAAAGTACATTTTTTTCTCTATCCGACGGTGTAAAAAGTAATATTGTCGGATGTTTAGAAGTTTAAGAATGAAATTTCATTTAAAATTGGCCGTCAGATTTTTTGGAAATCTGACGATGGAAAAGCCTTTTCCCGAACAGTCAATGAAATGCTTGGATATTTACGTAAGTTTCAGGTGGATAATACTTAAGTTTCATGAAATCTGACGAGTCGCAGGCTATTTTTGTCGCTTGCAATTTTTACGTGTAATAACACTATTAATGTTTAATTCATGGTGTACGTAATGTATGATCAACTCCGTGCGATTTTTTATGTCTTAAATTTTAGTCTTCAAAAAAATCATCTTCCAAATGGTCGTTGTAATTTGATAAATTGCTTTATTTTTTTTTTTTTCTTTTCTTGGGGCCTATTTTGTGAAAACTAAAAGTTATTTTTGTGAAATGTATTATATTTTTGTGGAATTTAACATTTTGTAACGAAAGATAAAATCCAGTTGCTTCGAACCAAATGTTTATTAATAATAACTTATTTAAGTCTTTGTCCTTCAGCTAAAGTTTCCTTTCTGGTAAACTTGTTTTTTTTTTTTTTTTTTTTTTTTCACAAATTAAACATTTTAAAACCTAAGAACAACAAAAATTAATGAAGAGTATTATTTTACGGAATGATTTTGTGAAGGGGTCTAATTTATTAAGAGGAATTTTGTGACCGGACTTGTTTTAATCAAAGGAATTTTGTGAAGAGGCCTGTTTTATTAAATGAATTTTTATGAAGGGGTCCTTAATAGGCCCCGAAATTTCCCTCAATCGACTCCTGCTGTGAGACCGCTAATATCAGTTACGGATTAAATAACCTCTTCAACATTATTTCGGTATGCTTGTTTGTTTGTTTGTTTGTTTTTTTTTTTTTTTTTTTTTCATTGACGAAAGCGACAGCAGAAGAAATTTTTTCAAGTTCATTAAAGAATCAGACCGTCACAATATCGTTTAAGTTGTTTAATCTCTATATTAATAGAAAAAAATGCATAATTCATAAGCATTTTCTATCATAAAGAGCAAAAGTTTTCTCCTTTTAAAATATTAGGTTGAGCAAAAAGTTCTGGGAAATTTTTGATCTAATAGTTATATATACAGACCTGCCAACTGCTACGAAAAAATCGTAGTTGCTACGATTTGGATCTATAAACTACGATGCTACGAAAATCGGTCTCAAACTACGATTTTTTTCGTGGAAAGAAAACACGAATTTTGCCAAAGGATCGCGGTAAAAAATGCGGATTTCGTCAAAAGTTCGAGGTGAAAATTCATTCATTCGAGGATTTCAAGAAAGAATCGTAACAGAAAAAAGTGAATTACGATTGTGGAAAAAAATTGTGAATATCGTGAAATGATCGCAGAATACAAATCGCAAATTTCGTCGAAATTTAATGCACTGGGCTAAAAAATTAAAACTGGGCTTCTTTTACAAATGTTTAAAAAAAAAAGGGGGGGGCTGCGAAATGAGAAGAAGCTGTACAAATCGTATAATAATTTTCAGAAGAAAAAATTTACTATAATGAGTTGAAGACTGAAACCTTATTCTTTTTACGAATGTAAAAAAATAGCAGCGAAACACGAAAAATCAGCCAACCAACTTCCAGATTAATTTTAATTTTGTGTGCTACGATTTCTCATTTTCAAAGGTTGGCAGGTCTGTATATAACCAGACCTATAACCAGAATTTGTATCGTATATATGAGGACTAGTGGTATATCTATAGGAGTTCAGGACGTGGCTCCACCCGAATATGGTCTCTTTCGATCAATGCAACACTTTTTCCAAGGGCCGTCGATTTGAATCCTTTAATGAATTTGAAGAAGCATGTCAAAAGTTTTTCGATTCCAAGGAGCCGCCATGGTACTTCCAGAAGAACGATGGCAGAAAGTCGTGGACGATGATGGTCTCTACTTTGAAGAATAGTCCTTGTTGCTTTTGTCGTTAATTTGCGCATAACAACGCAACATTCACAAATTTCCTAGAACTTTTTGCTCAACCTAGTACTAATTGTAATTTAGTAATTATCATCAAATGATTATACGAAATTGAAATGTTAAATCCTCTTAGATATTCGAAATTTTATAACGTTGCTCAGAATTTAATGCATAATTTAACTCTACTTACCGAAATAGAAATTACGGCTAAATTAAGATGGCTTAATCTTTTTAAATGACTCGATTAGTATTGAAAGCAAAACTGTTTTAGAATTTATCGTCAGGCGATCCGTGAGCATGCCTGCCATCTGTCAAAAGTTAGAATGAATGAATGCACTCTTCCTTTTAGGGATCTTACAGCGTTGGACAAAAAATTACCACTTCTCTGTTTCTCCGCAAAGTATCAAAGGAATTTTATTAAAAAGGGATATAACTTATATAAATGCATGTTTTTTTTTTATAATTGAAGAGCTGAGTGGAAGAACATGTTATGCTACATTTTCTTAAAAATCGTTTTATCTTTTGTACGAAGGCGTTATCAGGTATTCAATCACATGGCATGGCTAAAATACCAAAATTCTATTTAGCCTTGAAGATTTAAGACATTATTCATTAATATTTAATATTTTATTATTTAATAATGTAAATAATATTAATATTTTTTAATATTTAAAAATTAAATATGAATAAGTTTTTTTGACAGAGTTCAGTACCACACCTGTTAATATTTTAAACACATGGTATCAAACAGAAAATAAATCATTAAAATTGACAACAAAAACTTTCACTTCAAATGTAATTTTTGTTACTTAACATGTTTTTCCTCTTAGCTCTTCAATTATATTAAGCATTCATTAATTTGGGTATGTTAAGGGTTTAAGATTTTGTGTTTTTATGGAGTAACAAAATATTATCACGGTATTTTTTATTTTCACTTTCTTCATTTTACTTTATTGCCTGCAGGCTGTAAAAAATCTGATTTTTTTTTAAATTTAAATCAGACTTTTTTTTAAATCTGATTTTTATGATTTTTTCCCCTGCGTTAAAATACGGAGTAGCTACCAATAATTTTAGGTTTCCAAAACGATTAAACCTATAACTGCTAACATAATCTAAGTTTTTAAGCTTTAATTAATTATAATTATTAGTTAGTAATTAGAATAATTATAAAACTGCATTCCTTCCCATTAGTAGTATACAATAACATTATATACATTAATATTTTGTAATAATTATCTAAAACTAGATTAAATATTACTGATATTTACAGTTATTAAAATTATTAATAACTGCATTTAATATTAAATTGTTAACACTGCTTAAAATTAATAATTATTAAATAAACAATTAACTATAACACTCCGATTAAAAAAATAATATATTTATATGCTTTAATGTCCAAAATGATAATTAATAATTTAATATTCATTCTATAAAGAAAAAGGGTCAAGGTGCTAGTTCCCAAAGAAAGCACCATTTCAGTAAAAAGAAAAAAAAAAGAGCATTACTTTATGAGTAACTATGTCAATAATGTAGTAACAATATGAAAAAAATATGTATAATTTGTTAATATAATAAATAAAGTGACAATTTTTAAGGATCTTATGAATTACAAATTGAAAAATATAATTAAATAATGACATGATTTAATAATATACTATTTTTTTTCTTAAGAAATAAAGTTCTATAATTTTTGAAATGTATTGAGCACATGGATTTAGAAATACTGCGGTATGGGGGAGGTTTTTTACAAGAAATCTTTGTGTAAAACTAAAGATGGATTCTTCCTTTTTTATTTTATTTTTATTTTTTTTTAGAAAAAAAAGCAGAGTTCATTTTGTTAATTTTAAAAGGCAAGGCAGGGTACTGTTACCTTAAAAAACGGCCTAGATGTAACAGTAAGTAGGAGCAATTACAGAGATAACAAAAACTGCAAATAAGTATAATTTCGCTAGTTAGTATCACAATTAAAGAAATATCATTTGCAGCTCGCTTTGCATTTGTATTTGTAAAAATTACTGTTAACTGTCTAAATCTAAATTTACACGCATAAAAATTATGGAAATCAGTTGCACCAATCATACACATATACAGAATAAATATAAGAATAGAACTATATTTAAAATCCTCAAAATATTAAATAGCAGCGTTACCACTCAGTAGTATTACCACTTCAAATTAAAAAAAAGTAAAGTTTTGCTGTATTTTCAATCCCTAACTGATCTCTTTATATGAGTTCAAAACCAAAAAATAAATAAATAAATAAAAATAAAATAAATAAAAATAAAAACATTTATTCAACCTCTAACGAAGGAGCTCTTTCTGAGTTTAACATTTTTATACCAATTATTTATTTTTCTCTTATCCATAATTTTATAACAGTTTTTGAGAATATATCATTTTTTCATTCTTCTTTACCTCCAATTTTCTATAAGTTTATTATAGCAAAAGTAGAATGAGAAAATAACATGCTTGCTACTTATTCATTTACTTAATATGTTTGCTATGCTTATTTTATATAAAATAATGAATAATTAGTTCAGTTAAAGGAAAATATGACATTTCAAATTATATTAAATTTAAATATAATTTTTAAAAACGCTTTTTATGATAGATAAAAACTTGCTTTTTACAAACTTTGTACGTAATTTTTTGCAAGTCTAAGGAATAGTCTAAGCTCAGAAAAAATATTTAAAGCTTTTTTTATTGTTGTTGTTTATTCATAAGGCAAAATACCTATAGAAACTTCCCAAATTATGTTAATCTTAGATTTTAATAATTTTTTATGCAATTTTAAACATTTAGAAAATTTATGATTTTAAACAATGATTTTTTTTTAAAAATCAGTTGATTAAAATCACGATTTAATTATTGATTTAAATCATTTGATTAAAATCGTTGACACCCTACTGCAGGCTGTAATATTTTTACAATTTTTTTTTGGCAACAGGGGTGTAGTTACTGCGGAGTTATTGGATCAAACAGATTCAGGCGCGCAAAATTATAAAGACCGAAATAAAGATTTGTTGAAATATTTTTTTAGTTTTCTTTTATTATTAACACGTTATTATGGATAGATCATATTTATTACAATCGACATACTCCTATAAGTATTCCACCTTGTTTTGAATTTCAACTGCTTCAATTTAAAACGTGTTTTTATACACGTTTAAAAGAAATTACTTTTTCAAGGCTGGAATAGCACAGTTGAGGTATATTCCAACAGAGCGAAAAATGTCCAGACCAGCACTCGAATACCTGGATACCTCAGCTTTCCGTGCCACTGCTGTACCTATTGAGCTATCCGGACGGTACTTGGCTAGAGCATTGATATGGTAAGCCAAAGTATCCAGGTTCGAGTCCTGATCTGGAAATTTTTTGCTCTGTTGGAATAAACCTCGACTATACTACTCCAGCCTTGAAGATGATTTATCCAATAAAATATATACAGAAATCTCAAGTTGAAACGTCATATTCACCTTAATAAAATAAACAACATGAATACTTAATTCACAATACATTTATTACTAAATAGGTGCAAATATATAGAAGTTTTTAAAAAACATTTAAAACTATTCAAGATGTTAAAAACATTGATGTCAGAAGATGTTAAAATCCCCAGTACTTTCAGCTAAACATTAGCCATCATCAGGGGAACTACATAGTCAGGGGAACTGTAGTTCCCCTGATGACGGCTAATGTTTAGCTGAAAGTACTGGGGATTTTAACATCTTCTGACATCAATGTTTTTAACATCTTGAATAGTTTTAAATATTTTTAAAACTTCCATATACTTGCACCTATTTAGTAATAAATGTATTTTGAATTAAGTATTCATGTTGTTTATTTATGATATATCCATTTGAATATTTGAATAAACTTCCTTTCTCTTCATTATGACCGAAATTACTTCTATTTGGGAAGTTTCACTTTTCAGTATCAGAGATTCTAATCTCTTTGTAAGATCATTTAATAATGGAGGATAATCATTTAATAATTGAAGGCTTGGTTAAATGAATTCTTTGAATCAAAACAAGGAGATTTCTATCGCCGACGCATCAAAAAACATTGATCGATGGGAGGAAGCATAAACAATAGCGCAGAGTAACTTATTTAATAATTTATTGCAATGCTTTTGTTTAAAACAAATTTGAAAAAAAAACGCTCATAAATTATTTCTCAGCCATCTAATTTCAGTGAACTACAAAACGGCATTGAGCATTATCCCTCATTGAAGTCATTTTTTTAAAAAATAACTTTTTGATTCACTGCTTACGTTAATGAAATAAGTTTCACACTGTAAAATATTTATGTAACGTTACTCTATAAAATTAGTGGCAGCCTTGCTGCCTCCATGTTCTTGAATAATTTAACCGATATAACTGGTGTTACGTTACTCTAATGTGTTACATTACACCAGTTATATCAGTTTAAGTTACACCATTATGTAAGTTAAATTACTCCATAAAATTGGAAGTAGCATGGCATATTGCCACTAATTTTATGGAAGAACGTTACATAATTTTTTTACAGTGTACGTGTTCGATGATAGCAAAAAAAAAAAAAAAAAAAAAAAAAAAAAAAAAAAAAAAAAGAAGAAGAAGAAAAAGAAAGAAAAATAAAACTTACCGTCGAATAGGGGGGGGGGGGGTGTTCCTTCAATTGCAATTTGTTTGAAAACTGTATCTCAATTTACTTATTTTCTGTAGTTTTACGATAATTTGCAAGTTCGTTTTTTTTTTTTATCTATCTCTATGGCGTGCAGCCCGATTACGGCAGATTAACCAGTTTACACATAAAACAATATAAATAGTTCCGCATTTGTAACTTCATAAATAAATAAATAAATAAAATAATAATATAAATAAAAAATAAATTTAACCTGTAGGTCATCGAAATACGGGCATGTCTGCGGTAAGTAGTGAAATCTTTGGCGATTTCTTCAACTATTAACTAGGGATGCACCGAGATAGTGATTTTGGCCGAATACCGAATATTCGGCCTACAGGCGAACCGAATACCGAATAATCGGCTAGCCGAATAGTAACTGCTAGGCCGAATACCGAATATTCGGCCTGCCGAATATCGAATATTCGGCTTGTCGAATACTTTTATGTTTCACAGTTTAAAGGCATTAAAATGTTAAATTTTAAAACAATTTTACATAATTTTTAAAACAGAAACTTTTATTCTAATAAACAAGAGCTTTTTTCAATTAAACTTTAGGCTGAAAAAAATCTGCTTTGAGTTATTTAAGAAGAGGATAGTTATAAAACTTTTTTAATTAATAAAATTTTAAATTTCATGGCTTCTTCTGAGAATTAAAACAAATGAATAAAATTTTCTTAAATTCTAAAACAAACATTTTAAAATCAAAGAGACATCATGAAAAAATTAGAAGGAAAATTGTAGAGGATCATATATTATTTGTTTGTTAGGAAGAGACTAAAATAAAAGTAAATAAATAACATAATCTATTCAAATTTTATATGGTGGCAAGAAGAATAACTGTTCTACTGCCTTTGATTAAGCAATGAAGTTTTTAAATGCATTCTAGATTGGTGTCTGGAGTGTGCAATCATTTTCAGAGTTTGTAAACATTGTTCTTAAAATCTTAGCAAAAAACAGATTATTTACTGGACAATGTTCAGGAACTTGCATTTGTACATAATTCCTATGAAAATCCTCGCGATTGGTTAATTTTCTTAAATAACACTTAACAAACAGCAAATAAATAATGTAAAAACATTATGTTTTATTTAAATATGATTCTGTTTCTAATTATTCTGAATATCTTTATAAGTTGACTGTTAAACGTAGAAGTTGTATAAGGTTTATAAAAATATGTTTTAAAAGTTTCTTTTAAGTATTTCTTTTACGTTTCTTTTAAATATTTCGATATTCGGCCAAACCGAATCTTTGGCAGGCCGAATAGTTTGCTATTCGGCCAAGCCGAATATCCGGCATACAGAATAGTTTGATATTCGGCCAAACCGAATATTCGGTAACATGGTCGAGTACCGAATATTCGGTGCATTTCTACTATTAACTCAAGGGATGGGTCTAATACAAAAGTACAGCTTTTAATAAATTTCAAAACTTTATTTGAATACATTACAAATATTTTCCTTGATATTGTTAGTGGTCATCTAAAAAAATATATTAAATGTAAAAAAAAAAATCTTCAATTTAACCCGTAAGGACATGCGCTGGGATAAATCTCACCTCAATCACATTTTTTCTACGAAAAAAACAAGGGCGCCATTTCAGAAATTTCTTGGGGGGCGGGGGGGGGGGGGGGGGGGCAAAGGTCTTTTGAGGGAAGTTATATAGCTAAGGGTAGGATCCAGGCGCCTACCTCCCCCCCCCCCCCCTTCCAAACGAGAAACGTGAACTGAATCATGCTTACAAAAACAGTAAAAACTTTGAATACGGAAACTCAAGGACCAAAGAAATATTTCGTTTTAAACAGGTTTCCGTCTTAGCAGGTAAAAATTCAATGTCTAGAATAAGGAAAAAATTTCTTTTTACACAGGATCCTATTATAGGTTCCATTTTTACAGGTATCCTCAAAGACTGTTAAACCATCCACCCTGTAGATAGCTCTGAAAAGAGTTATATTACAGTAAAACTTGTGAAAACGAAGCCTGTCTATAACAGAATTCTTCTCAAATGGGAAAAAAATCAAATTTCAATGAAAAACATCATACAATTAATTATACTTGCTAAGACAAAGACCTGTCTAAAATGGAACTTTTTTCTGGTCCTTTTCGACTTCTTTTTTTCAGGTTTTACTAAGGGGTGCCATTTCAAATTTCCTGTCGAAGGACAAAAGAAAATTTTCTTTGTGGAACAGGGAACGTGCAGAATTGCACAACGTGCAGAACTGCACAAATCTCACAGAAAATGGGAAAATCCCGCACAATAAAAAAAGCTCTGCGTGATTTCCTGCTTAACTTCTTTCACGGACATGTGATTAGTCTGCGAATTTTTTTAATTTTCGAGAAAGTCCACGATTTTTTTTTCTTTCGAATTCCGCAAAATCAATTCGTCAATGGATCGCAGAAAAAATAGCCAATTTTGCAAATAAAAAAAAAAATCCCCAAATCTTCGCAGAAAAAAACACTCATTTCTACAAACGACCGTAGAAAATATTGCTAATTTCACCAGAGATCGTGAAAAGAAACGCAGATTTTGTCAAATGATTGTACAAACTAAAATCTTGAATGTTGTAAAAAGATTGCGAAAAATATCGCTAATTTCGTCAAAAGATTGCACAAAAAATCACGAAAATTTAGTCAAACAATCGAGGGGAATTTCGCCAAACGATCGGGAAATAAGATACAAAATTTCGTGTAACAATCGCGCAAAAAAATTAAAAATATTATTAGTCGGTGGTAGAAAAAAATAATCACAAATTTCAACAAATGATCCTGAAAAAGAATCGCGAATTTTGTCAAAAAATCGCAGAAACAAATATGGAATTTTGTCAGTTGGGCGCAGAAAAATTGTGAATTTCGACAAATGGTCGCGAGAAAAAACCAAATTCGGTAACGGTTGCAGGAAAAAATCGTGAAGTTCGTGAAACTTTCGCGGAAAAAATCGCAAATTTCGGCAGACGATCGTTCAAAAAGAATCATGAAGTTCAATCAATGATGAGATAATCAGCCCACGAACATCATGAATAGGTCACGAAATTTGCAACTTTTGTCATCTATAGCAATAAGAAATTTTTCATTAGTGATTTTCTGCAAGTAAAAGGTAAGGTAAAGCGTTAATTGTTTCAGATTGCGTTTTCAGTATTTTGAGGTGGGTTTGTGTTAATACTATTTTTCAAAGAAATCCTGAATATTTTTCAGATGAAAAAGCTACATATTTGAACATTAATGAATACTATATATATATCTTCATTTTCCTAGATAAAAGGTAAAGTTTATATTAAAGATATAATTGCAGACTTCTACAACAATTGTGTTAAAATATGAATTAATTTTCTTTCATTTCTGGTCGGGTTGCCTTTCAATGGAAATCTTTTTAGCGGTTTTCGTATTTACATTACAGTCCTGCGTCAGGATAGGTTGACGTATTTTCTTCGTTGTGAGTGAGGTGCACTTTAAGTTTTTCGGATTGTGCATTATCTTTTTCGGTCCGGTGTCGGGATGACCTGGTTTTAACAAGGAAATCATGAATATTTTTCAAATGAAAAGCTATAGATTTGACTATTAATGGTGTCCCATAATAATAACCCATGTGTTCATTTTTGTACATAAGGAATAAAATTATAGACTACTTTGTTATAAAAGTTAAAATATGGAGTAATTTTCTTTTACTTTGGTATTTGGTGGAAGTCTGCCGTTTTGAGGTTGAAGAAATTGTTTTGTCAGGTGCGCGCAGGCTCCATTCCTAGGCTTGGAGAATTTTGAGAGTGTACTATATATAATTGATGATGATGATTTAATAAAGCAAATGGTTAAATAATTTGATAACATTGCAGTGACTGAAGCAAATATAATGTGACACTAATAATCCGAAAAAAGTAAAATAGTCGGATAATGAAGAACTTGAATTATACTCGCCCCTTCAACCCCCCCCCCCCTCCTAAAAAAATAAAGAACTATCTGAAAGAACTCTACTTCTGAATTTCTAGCGATGAGGACACTAGTTTTCCTATGATCAAGTTGTACACAGCCTAGAAGCAATTGATAAAAGAAAATATCTCTCATGTATTTTTTAAATTAGCCAAATTACGATATATGTCTCGCCTTAAGAAAGTTCGAATAGGAAATATTTTTTAAATTGTTAATTTCTATGCATAAAATATTTATTTAATGCATATGTTCTTATTGCAATCAAATCTGATAAATTATTTTAGCGTTTGAGCAATTTTTTAATTTTTGCTTGAGTCTGACAATTGACTGTTGATAAATTTTCTGAAAAATCAAATTCCTTGGGGGGGGGGGCTATTGCCCCCCAGCCCCCTCAAATGGCGCCCCTGCTTTCGAGCCCTGGTTCTGGACGTTACTGGGAGTTTTACAGCTGATTTCATAGTAGAAGAATAAGCATAATCTTGAGCCGCTATTCTAATAATGTACCGTTTACACCAGGTTGAGAGTTTTGGTGGCCGTCTGCTTCTTTTATTTCTTCCATAGTTCACTGGATCAGACAATTGTGCACAACAGTTTTAGATTAATTTATTTTGGGGGCAATTTTCCTTTCACTCAGCCCGTAATCTGAAAAAGACGTGATTTTGTTTGTCTTCTTCGGTCGATGATTTCCTGCGACCCATGCTCAAAGAAGCAGTTTCATATCTCAAAACTTTAAATCTAACGACTGCTAACGTATAAGAATCATCACTGACGAATCCCGCATAAAATACTACAGTCAGGACGTCATCTCATTATGCTAGATTTAAAAGAAGCTGGTCCTAAATTTATCTCCATTTGTTAAAATTGCAAGATTTTATCACTTATACATAATAAAAAAAAAAAAAAAAAATTACATTTACAACTGAATTTACTTCACATATTATACCAGATATATGTGTCTAAATTCAAAACATGTAACATTTTTCGGAATTGTATTCTAAACAAGAAAATTAGCATGTGGTCTTACACTTTTTTCCAGAACTGTATATGGTTCCAAATACGGTCAAAATAAGCACATACTATGTTTTTTAAACCTTAAAACAAACTTTGTCAGAATTTTATTTGCGCCAGGGCTGAATATATAGCTACGCCAATGTTTGGCAACGTTTTAAACTATTATCTGAAGCAAATCTGAATTCATAAATTGTATTTTTAATGTTAGAAAATGTCCATGGGTAAATTAAATGATGCCTCAGAATTTGAAAAAAAAAAAAAAAAAAAAAAAAAAAAAAATTCACGCCTGGAATGCAGAGGGCGAATGAGAGGGAATGAGAGTTTTTCGAAGTTCAGACATCGTATTGAAGACAGATCTAATTTATCTAATTTTATGTATGGAAACTATCCTTTAGAACAGAATAAAATGCAGCAAATACAAGTCAAAAGTAATCAAGAAGAACAAGAGATTCAATTTTCAGGCTTGCTGTTAATAAAAATTTGTCAGCAGAGGAAATAAAAGTAAGATCAGGAATGAGTGTACTCATAAAAGAACGATATTTAGAATAATTTCAGGCAATAAATATTCAAATATGCAAAATACATGGCTACCCAAACTAAGAAGATTCCATGTAACACAACCCCAAGAATAGGCCAAAAAGTGCCAATAAAAAAGAAGAAAGGATAACATTTTTTTTTTTTTTTTTTTTTTTTTTTTTTTTTTTTTTTTTTTGTAGGTAAAGAAATTTCACGTGACGCGGGTTTCGTTGATTTTAATCATGATTTAAATCAATTGATTTAAAAAAAATCATTGATTAAATCGTTTTTTTAAATTACTTTTTAAATAAATTCAAGATGTAAACAAACATAATGATTTTTTAATATAATTTAGCTTTATATACTACAGAACAGTTTTTATAAAGATAAAGTTTAATCTCTATCAAAAAGTAAAGCAGGATGTAAAGTTTAGAAAAAATGCTTTCAAATTTCCTTTGAATCTAATTGTACACATACTGCAAAATATTTAGTTGAAGTAGCAAAAAGTACTTTAAAGAAATGTGAAGAAGAATATAGGTGCATAGTTCAGAGTGTGGATACAGACAATGCTAATAATGTTAAAAGTATGCACACAGATCTAGAAAAAGTTGAAAACTTAAACCTCATAACAACTTATGACTATTATATCCATCTACTCAATTTATTAGCAAAAGACTTGGATATTGTCCATGTAGCAGTACAGAAAGTCCATGTTATGAAATATTTTCGAAATAATCATTTGGCTAGCACAAAATATGAAGAAGCACAATTAGTCTTGCCTCACGAAGTGCGATGGCATACAATAACAGATTGCTTAACTTAATATACAGTGTGATTCAGATCGAAACAATAGACTATTTCCTTAAATATTGCTCCTAGACACTACTTTCAATTACAAAGTTTCATAAAAAAAAGGTGCAAAATTTGATGACACACGTTGCTACCCTTTGGGGGGGGGGGGGGGGGGTCTATTTGAGAAAATACAAAAACTAATTTTTATACGGTCCCGTAGGGTAAAATTTCCAATTAGGAAAATTTTACTTATCCATTCCTGAATTAAACACAAAAAGTTTCATCGTGATATCGGCAAACAGAGATATGCCCGTTTAAATAATTCGTCAGGTTTTAAGAGATTAGACATAGTAAATTGAAATGCGTGTAATTCAAGAAACCAGTGTTAATTTAAGGGGTTCTGGAAAAATATATTCATTTATTTATTTTATTGAGTTAGAATTTCGATTTTTGTGTGTGTGTGTCATGGTTAATTCTATAATACGTAAACAAAATCACATCCTAAAATTTCACATAAAAAAATTTAATTATTCTTTTTTAAGTGGGGTAATTTAAAATCGTTATAACTCGAAATATTATGTGCCAAATTTCAATTTTTTTTTCATTTTATTAAAGAGAAAAATATAAGATTGTCTTCTAATAGAATGTTTAAATGCATTTTAAAGCTTGCAGCTGAGTAAGTAACTCCTTCATGTAGATTAAATTTCTGATTCAGTTTAATTTTTGCCATTTTTACCTTCTTTCTTAAATGTCTGTCTTCTTTAAATGTCTCAGTTGATTTAAACAAGGCTTTTTCTAACATGACGATTTTGAGTTTTTTCATAATTTTAGTCCTCATAACTTCAGATTTTTTTTTATCGGCCCAACCCGTTAAAAAAGTCTATTCTGCAGAGCCGGCCCGTTTGAAAGTTTGCCTCCATTTTGCTGAGCTCCGTCGCCTATTTTCATTCATGGCAGTCGGGCAGGACCCGGTCTTCTCTCTCTTCGGTCCGGTGCGGACCATACTTTTTCTGAAGGTTCGACCCTAGCCGTGTCTAGACATTACTCTTTCCGGGTCGGCCCGGTCTCAGGCGCTATTTTTTACTGAAGGATCGGGCCAAGTCTAACGTATTTTTTCCATAACGAGCCGAAATTCATTCTTCCTAATTCTGCACGGACCGAAATTTTCATTCCCGGTCTCGACTCAGTCCGTATAAAATGACTTGACGTGGCCTGGACCGTTAAAAAAAACACTAAAATTTGGCCAAGCCTAGAAATTTTTTGCAAAAAATGCATTTATTTTTAAATCGACATTATTCTACAATTAAATTTTAAAATTGCTTCTTAAGAATAGTAGATTTCAAGAAAATATAATTAAAGTACAGTAAAACATGTGAAAAAGAAACAGTTTATGATGAAATCCTATCTTAAACGGAAAAATGTGTTGATCCATGCAAAAAATATATAATAATTTGTGAGAAAAGAATAGAACACATTTGCATCTACTAAGAAGGGAACTTGTATTTTTCCGTAATTTTTTTCTTTCCTTTATGATCCCGCCATAGAAGATTTTACTGTATAGCATTTCTCAAAGTCTTCGATACATGGAATATGGATTAGCGATATTAATGATAACTGGAATATTTACATACAAATAGAGATTCATTAAAAAAATAAGTATCACAGCCTAAGGCGCTTCTTTAAAAATGAAAATAATAAACAGGAAGAAAAAAAGCTAAAATAAGTATTTTTGGTCAAAACTCCTCGTACAAACAATTTTTAAACATATCGATGTAAAAATCCATGTTTCGTAGAAATTCAGTCGGGCCGGGGCAGGCTCGGGCTGAGATTTTATTTTTTTCCGTGCTGGCCCGGTCTCGTGCTGAAATTTTAGTTTTTATATCCGGCCGGGCCAATAATTTTTTTCTACAGGCCGGGCCGATCTTTTTTCTATTGGTCGGGCCGGGCCTGACCCGTGCAGACCTCCAGCATATTTCAAAAGCACGTTTAACGTAAAATCTAAACGCTACTATTTATATGTCCAAAAGGAGAGGCACTATCTTAAATCTACTTTTAATAACTTATAATTTGTGAATGATCCCTATCTTTCATTCTAAATGCATCAATATCGCATCGCTCAGAAGTATGCTTAAATGGAACAAAATTTCACAATTAAAAATGTTCATATTGCTAATAAATTTTGAACGATTATCATAGTAGGATAGTATCATATCACGCAGAAATATTTTGTTCTAAAACTTTATATCAGTGATGGGAGTATTAATAGATTTAATATAATAGATTTAAGATCGGAAAAAAAGTATACGTTATTATCTAAGATGTGTAAAAATGTATGTAAATGTGTATAAATGTAAAACTATGTATAAAAATCACTTTAAAATTTCAAAATACTCAATAATTGTTATAAGTGATAAACATAAATTTTAAAAAAGCAAAATACCTTTATTTATTTACATTTCGACTTGTTTCATTGCATCAGTCAGTAATAGCAGACATCAAATACAACAAGAAAACTACAGCTCTGGCCAGACTATATAACAGAGAACCTTTACAAATAGATTTTAAAAAACAGTAGAATAACTTATCCATCAAGATCTTATTTGCCATCCATCATCAGCGATCTTCTTACTCAATGAGAATATTTGCAATGATTCAGTGATTCCATGGAGCTCCCTGTAATTTGGAAAGAAATGCTACACAGAATCCCGAAACAATAATGTAAAATAATTCATGTTCATCAATCTCTATTTTTAATATTGCAGTTAATTTTATTATTCTTGCGTTCGCGTGATTTTTGTTTTTGTTTATTAGTTTTTCAATTTGAATTTTTGTGAAAATATTTTTATCATTTTATTTTCTTGAGAATGTTGCAATCTGATGCAATGAAACATGTCGAAATGTAAATAAATAAAGGTATTTTGCCTTTTTAAAATTTATGTTTATCACATAGCAATTATTGAGTACTAGCCGCCCTTGGCGACCAGTTTGGTCTCCTTCAAATCTATGCTAAGCATTGTATCATGTTACTTTTATTCACAATTGAATTTACTTGCTCAATCCTTCGCCAAATCGGAAGATTCTGATACAGAAATCATGAACTCGGTATTTTTATTTAAGCCGAGTGCAGGTGATAAATCGCCAAACATTGTACCCATCGTATTTTTTTTATTTCATTAATTTCATTTAAAACATAATACTTTCACTCATTTTATTTAAAATACATAACTTTAATTTAAAACTGAAATGATTAAAATTTATGACTCTCAATTTTCTCTTATTTCTTAAAAAAAAGAAAAAAAAGCAAAAGAAAAGAATGAAAAAAAAAAGAAAAAAAGTAATAAATAATACTATAAACTATGACATTTAATTTCAGCATCAAAGCTTTGTTTTAATTTACCTCAAGAAAAATTGTTTATGACAGTCGCATGCGATGGACTATTATAATACTGATGATAGGATGGCGATGAAACAATATTTGGCGATTAATTCCCTGAGCCCGGCTAACATTAAATTACCAAATTCGCTGTTTGGCATATAAAAAATGAAGCGGTCAACCCGGAACTATTGATGACAGTCACTTGACTTAGGCTATTATTATACAGATGTTGATTACGCATTTATTTATTTTTTACTCAGTAATATTTGCATGTACTTATCCTCATACAGATATTAGTTTTGAATTCACACCTATAAATACACACACAGAGAGAGAGAAAAAACATATGTATATTAAGCTTATAAATTAAAAGAGTATATTACTATAGTTAATATGCTAAAAAATAATTTGCCAGGACAAGCATCACATTATTTTTAATGACTCTTTATTTATTACTCTTGTAAGAAAAAACTAATTTACGCAAATTCAATTTCAGAGCTACAGTGTTAGAATCCTTTTCGTCGTACTACAGTGGCTTATTAGCATCAGTTCCGCAGAAAAAGAAGAAAAGGGGGAAAGACAAAGCAAAGGAGAAGGAATCGTTCCATAATATTACCGTTCAAGAGATTTCGTAGACATCAAATTGTGGTGTAACAACGAAACCTTAGTCTCTGTTTTTAAGCGGATAATAATCACTGTACGTTTTACTACTACAGCGCCTAGAATACCTAGTGTGGAAATATGCTATCCAAACAGTGCTAAAAATTTGTAAAATGTGCGACGATATTGCTAAAATTTCAAGTGTCGATCGCAGCGACATCTGCGGTATTTTCGTATTACTAGTATTACATTGTATAGACTAGCAATTTCTTGCAGTTGTAGAAAATATCCTGCAGATGTCGCTGCGATCTTCATATTGCAGCAGTATCATTGCACATTTAAGGGATACAATATTTTAGCGCTTTTTTAAGTATTACAGGGATAGCCGATTTCCACACTATATATTCTAGGCGCTATAATACTACTCTAAATGGAGTACCTTTATAAGAAAGCAGCAAGATGCACTAAGGCACATGCTCAGATTCCATGTTTTTTTCCAAATTATGGCAACCCTCATTACAAAACTTGGCGATACTCGCTTGGAAGAGTTCACCTGTGAAGAACTATTATTTATACAACAGGAACTTTCAATATGATAGCCTGACTATAAAAACAGGCTTCATGTCGTCGCCATGTCTCGTTTTGTCCAAAATCCTTTTGATCAGTTAAATTGTATTGTCCATATGACACTACGCTCTTATACAGGTACTCTAATTCTTGCCAATCTTACTCGTTTGTATTCGTCCGTTGGTATTTATACATTTGTTATGTTTATTTATAGATGCAGTGTTATAATTAACTTGTAGTACAGATAATATATTGAAAAGATTCTAATTTGTATTTCTATTCAGTTATATTTTTATACATGAGTTATATATTTTTTTATGCATAAATATGTGTATATACGTATCACAATAAATGTTAAATTTATTTGAAACATTCAATCTTCTGTATTCACCTACTGATATTCATACTCCATATACACAAGTCAATCCAGGCGAAAACTTGGCCTGTTTTTACTATCCATTCACAAAATCCCATTTCTTAAAAATGGCTCCTTCAGAAAATGTTTATCGCGCGATGATTTGAATCTTAATAGAATGTTATTCTTTCCATAGAAGCTGTTGATCACAAAAAAGCATAAGAATAGCCATATTTCTGTATTATATTTAAAAAAAATTACTAACATTATCAGCAATGATTTAACCCTCCCTGGTTCTTGGGGTGATATGCAACTAGTGTTGCCATCTGTCACGCGTAAATCGGGACTCCAAATGCTCTGGATACCAGTATTTTGAAGTTTTCTTCGCCCTATCTATATAGTGGCAGAATTATCTGCGATTTAAGATGGCGAAATAAACTGTAAGAAATTAGTGATGTTCGGAGCATTCCCAGATAGCATTAGCAGCAAGTTTGATTTTTTCTGATATTATCTTGCCGTGACAAATTTGAATTGAGAAATTCGCAGCAAATCTCCCGCAAGGTCACCCACTTGCATGAGTAGTTTGTTGTGAAACTGAGGGCAAGACTGTCTTTAATTCACGAAAGTGACGATAGCAAAAAATCCCTCTGTTGAGAGAATAGACAATCAGCAGGTACGCAGAAATTGCAGAAATTTTATTCGGTTGGCACTGCTTCTTTTAAACGCTATACTTATCAAATACCAAAAAAGGCTCGAATTGATAAGTATAAATATTTTACCCTAAATTGTTAATGTTGTAAAAACGATGCATATACCTTAACGGTGCGTATTCATCAATAGACCTGATCAGGTCTATGGACCCCTTCGGAGGGGTTAAACCACTGTCCCCTCTACAGTGGGGCAGTGGTTAAACTTGCAGTGTAACAGCTGTAAATAGTTAATGTGGAATGGAAAGATTACTACTTTTCAGTAAGTCTGCAGTATTTTTGTGTACTTGTTTGCCGTTAAGTTGTAATAAATTTGAAACAGCATGAATTTAACTAGCACGATAAGTTAACTGCAAGTTCAAAGTGTGGTGACTTTGGCGTTTGCGTTATCTTGTTGCAGTCTTGTTATGCTGAGCTTGCTACAACTTTGCAGGTTTTCAAAGCAAGACTTCTGCAAATTTTCTGCTAACTAAGAATGCTATGTGGGTTTGGAGCTCTGATTTACGCGGAACACTATATGTAATCACAACATGTTTTTTTTTTCTTTTTTTCCTTTTACAATTTTTTCCTAAAAACTTGCTTGCAATAACAGTTTATGATTTTGATTCCGTTTTGCTTGCATTTTAAGAGCAACATTTTGACATTTTTCTCAGGGACTTAGGAGGATTAAATGATGCATTTTCCTATGCTGTACTAAAAAAAAAAAAATTTTCTTTCTACGTTAAAACAGAAACGCAATCGCATGTATTTCGCAAAAAAGTGACCACCGCTCAAAAAAAATCTGGAACCTCTAATATTTTCTAAAAATATTCAATAATTTTAACCTGTATATTTTAATTCGGATTTCAGTTATTGAAAATATAGGAAAACAGCAGATGTACCAGCTCAATATTTTTACATGCTGAAAATGAAAAAAAAAAATAGTAATACCATGAGGCATTATACGACGGTAGTCCCAGAAGTATCCGACGTATAAATGGCGACCTGTGACGTATAAATGGCGGTAGTTGTTTGAAAAAAATCATTATGTTCGAAAGTACCAACCTCATAAAGCTTGAGTTTGAAGACGCTACGTTGTTTAGTATTTGTTTGACAGTCATCTACAGTGAATGCTTCCAGTGAATTTGTAATCATGAATAAATTGGTCATCGTTATGTGATACGATATTTTCACTTGGAAAGTCTCGGTCCAACCAATATAAAGTCGAGTTAGATTCTACTCTGAGGGAGCCTGCTCCTTCGTTTACAACATTGGGTGTTCCAATATTGGGTGGTAGGGTTTAAACGAAGCCGTACGAAGTTGCTAAGACGGACATCGCAGTGGTTGACCAAATGAGGTGATCACACCAGAAATGGTGAAGAAAATCCACAGAATGTTATTAGATGACCTTCGACTGAAAGTGCACGAGCATGGTAGGAATTTCAAAAAGTGCTGTACATCGCATATTGACTGAATATTTGGACATGAGAAAGCTGTGCGCAAGATAGATGCCGCATTTGCTCACAATGGAACAAAAACAGCGTTGTGAGGATGTTTCGTGAGGATGTTCTGTAGTATACTGGTTATTGGGTTTATTTTATATTTATGCATTAAGACTTCATCAATTTTTTTCTTAACGATCAAACAGAAAATGTACTTTTATTTGAATATACTGTTATTAAGCGTATATAACGTATGCTCGAAATTTTTGCGCCGGTGACGCCCGGCTTAGCTTGAAATGCATATCTACATCAATAAAACTAAGGAGGAAAATGGATATGATTGTGTCAACATGCCGTAAATTTCACTGATTTTTCATTTCGAGGGATGAGATTTCCGACTTTTTCCATACCAGTATAATTTTAGAGAAAATGTTATTTTAATTAATCGGAACATTTTTGTGATTTAACAGAACAACATTTTCTCTAAAATTATACTGGCATGCAAAAAGTCGGAAATCTCATCCCTGATTTCTTAATTCCAAAGCTTTGAATCGGAGTCTTTATTGATTGTTGACTTATTTCAGAAATTTAAATATATATATATATCCCCGTCATTTATATTTCTAGAAATCATATGTCATTTTTAACATGCACTTTTCTACAGTAAAAACCTTTCAATAATAAAATCCTCATGCTGTTTATTTGTATGAAGTCTTATGAAAATGAAACGCAGATCAACATTCCGTCATTTTTGACGGGGGATAATATAAAATACATATCTGAAAAAAAAAAAAAAAAAAACGGGGAGGAACAAAAAATTATAGTGTGTTCACAAAAAGCTGATGTGCAATATATTGTTCCCACGTGCCTAAAGAATTCATAGAAATCCTTCTACGTATAAAAAAAGGTTTTGATTTGAAAATGGACCAATGAAAATCTGCGTAGATATTCCCGGCAGATCGGCATCCAATTTGAATGCTTAAGCATGGCCTTTCTTCGTTAATATTAAAAAAACTGTTGCATACAAAAATAGGAAAATCGGTAGTATTTTAGAGAAATGTTTGATAAACACGCTGATGCAGACAGTTTTCAAATCGAAGAAATATTTTAAAAGATATTTAATGCCAAAGTTGGACAAAATCGTTCCGTTAAAAAAGTTTTATAGGAGCAAAAACTGTACATAGGAATTTAATCATTTTTAGATCATTTTATGTGTCAGAATTTCCCGGTGTGCAGACTGCATTTAGTTTTTTAATTTGACTCATTTTTTGAGGTTTTATTTCTATTTTAAATTCAAATTTTCAGCATTTCGAGAAATATTTTTTACAAAATTTAGAAAATTGTATTAATTTAAACTGTTTCCAACTGTATAAACAGAGCAAACAACAATGTTTGCTTCAAATTAAAAATTTATTTTACACGTGACTATTATAAACAGGAAATATAAAAAGCAGGAACTCATTGAAAATTACGTCATAAAAACTATACTTACACGTGAATTTTAAAAGAGAAAGAATCTCTCTATTCTAAAAAAAAGTAACTACCGCTGTCACCGCCGCCGCCGCCGCCGGTTTTGCATTTTTTGTGACCGGAGGTCTTTCTTCGTTAATATTGAGAAAAATAATGCATACAAAAATATGAAAATCAGTGGTTTTATACAGAAATGTTTGATAAACAGGCTGATGCAGACAGTTTTCAAATCGAAGAATTATTTTAAGAGTTATTTAATGCTAAAGTTGGACAAAATCGTTCCACTAAAAAAGTTTTATAGCAGCAAAAACTATACATGGCAGTGTAGTCATTTTTAGATCATTTTATGCGTTAGAATTTGCCGGAGTGCAGATTGCATTAATTTTTTTATTTTGACTCATTTTTTCAGGTTTTATTTCTATTTTAAATTCAAATTTTCAGCATTTCTAGAGATATTTTTTACAGATTTCAGAAAATTGTACAAATTTAAACTGTTGCCAACTGTATAAAAAGCGAAAGCAATAATGTTTGCTTCAAATTAAAAATTTATTTACACGTGACTATTATGAACAGGAAAAAAACTTTCAAATTAGAATTAAATAATTATGTATAAAAAGCAGGAACTTGTTAAAAATTACGTCATAAAAAGTATACACGTGAATTTTAAATGAGAAAGGATATTGTAAAATAATAAATTCATTAAATGCGTTAGAAGTCTTAGGAGAAATTACGTCATATTTACATCACATTATAGTTATTACATAAAATGAACGCAAAATAATATTGCAAAAAAGTTTAAATTTAGAAATTGCGCTAGACATTTATTTAATATTTTGAGAAAATATTTTCAACTATTTTTGTTAGGAAAGCGCAAATAATATTTCATTGCTAACAAAAGTACTTTCACGCGATTATTTAAAAGAGAAAGAATAGCTTGGTAAAAATTACGTCAGATTAAAAACGATTAATTTAAAATGTCTCATTTAAAAGAACTTTCTTTTCGCTTTGTTAAGAAATACCAGGAGACAAAGACTCTGTTTACTTAATTCCTTTTATATTAGCTGATTTTGAAATGTTGTTACACGTGTCTAAGTCATCAAGTTATTTTTATTTTGACGTTTTATTTGTATTTTTATTAATGTTGTACGAATTTATTTGTTCTTTCGTTATTTAAAATAAAAATTATGTCAATTTGTATAATTTGGCGAGTGGTTTGGCGATTTACATAATTTGGCGAAATGGGTCGACGGGATAATCACGTAGTACCGCAGCGGATTTGGCGTTAAAATTCTCCAATCAAAGAGAAATGAATAGAAATTCGTTTATAGGGAGATAGCCACTGTTTTTTAAATTATAATTCAATCTTTTGAAATATTTTTAAAGCCGATCAAATTAGCGTGCATTTAGAGCCTGCGGTGTCTGGACGGGGGTTGGCGAGCGTAGCTCGTAGGGGGCCGAGCCCCCTAGTATTGTAAAATAATACATTCATTAACATGCGTTAGAAGTCTTAAATAGGAGAATTTACGTCACATTACACTTATTACGTAAAATGAACAAAAAATAATATTGCAAAACAGATTAAATTTAAAAATTGCGCTAGACATTTATCTGATATTTTAAGATGATCATAATATTTCCTTTCTAACAAAAGTATTTTTACGAGAATATTAAAAAGAGAAAGAAAAGTTTGGTGAAAATTACATCAGATTATGATTGTCAGATTCAAATTATACTTCAATCTTCCGAAGTCTTTTTAAAGCCGATCAAATTAGCGAGCTGTTAGAGTCTGCGGTGTCTGAACGGGAGTTGATGAGCGTAGCTCGTAGGGGGCAGAGCCCCTAGTTTTATTTAAAAAAAACAATGAATTTGTTCAAAAAATTAAAATTTTTCAGAGCCATTTCAAAATAATAGAATATTTGTAAAATTTTGTGATTGGACAGATTGATGATAAAATTTGCATAAATGTAGTAGGTCTCTAGCTCTGTAGGCGTAGTACGCATATTAGGTTTGTTTTACCACCAGCTTTAGTTAATTGGGATTTCAAAATTGGCCGGATGGAAGACATACCAGTCCCTACAAAGACTGCGATTGTGACTATACGTGTGGCAAAGCAAAAGACAATAAATTTATTTATTCGATCGTTTTCATCGATAATTGAGACGAACTGAAACAACTCTTCTCCGATGTTTTGGAAAATGACACGGAAAGTTTGTGTACTCTCGAATGTTGTTGGCGCCAAGATGTGTTTGCTACTTTGTAAATAATTTAATTTTAAAAGTTTTAATTAAAGTATATTTTTGCATCAGAATGTCCAGCGCATACCTTCTTCTGCTACGCTACGCCACATACGCAATGAGGGACTTACTCAACAGATGATTGAAAAGTGTATTGTTCTCAAGGAACTATGAGTAAAGTTTAAAAATATTATTGTGAAAATCAAAATTTTAAAAATAATCGTACAAATAGTGATCGTAAACGAATAACCACACCAGGTGAAGACAGAATGTTGAAACATATCGTGAGGAAAAACAACCGTTCCTCAGATTCATAAAAAATAAAACTTACAAGGAGAGGGCCAACCACGGTAATCACAGATTTTGATTATTTTTATATATGTTCTAGGGTGGAAGCCCCTTAGTCTCAGTTTCAACGGATTTTATACAACGCTCCTTAGTTCTTGACAAACAGGAGGGGGGCTAATATTATAACACAACTTAAATACAGGGTGGTCATAAAAAAAACTTCCCCGATATATGAACCCCTAGCGGCCTAACCGCTCAACCAATCGAAAAGAAATTTTAGATTTATTTATTTGAAGGTATGCACTCGAGATCGTGATGATTTAAAACAATAGAGCTCTCACGATTACGGTTACAGTGAAAACATTTCGAACTTTTCGAAAGGCAACACCCATTTTTTTTCATGCGCAAATTCATCAGCGCATTGAAAAACCATAAATGGCGTTGGAATGATACACATACGATAAAAATTGCCGGCGTAAAACACTTGCAAAAAAGAACTTTGTAAAGGACCAATGACGACACAAGAGAGAAGAGAGAGAAAAAATTATTTGAATTAGCAGTTTTCAACATGTCCACCTTCGCAGACAATAACGCATTGCATGCATGAGACTGTTGACAACAATGCCGAACGCAACAGCGCAGAAGGAATCTGTACAACTTCACGTTTTATGGCATCTTTCCATTCTGATAAATTACTCCAAATTTCTTGGTTTTGATGTGTACACATTTGATTTCAAATATCCCCAGAACCAGAGGGCCTATATCCCACGTGCAGATAATTGGCCGACATAAATACAACCAACCAACCCCAGAACCAGAAATCAATTGGAGTGACGTCGGGAGATCGTGGTGGCCACAAAACTGCAAAGTTACGAGAGATGATCATATCATCAAAATGCTGTTGCAGCACTTGTCGAACAGGTGTGGCGACATGTGGAGGAGCACCACCTTACACCCATACAATATCATTAATGACATTTCGCTGCTGTAATTCCGGAATTAAGTAATTCTGCAGCATTGTTTGATACCGAGCATTTGTGATGGAGCACGTTTTCATATATGTGGAAGTGACCTCCTCGAAAAGTACGGACCGAAAACGAATGTGTTTGCGATGCCGCACCACACAGTCACATTAGCTTCGTGTAAAGGCGTTGGTGTCACATCGTGAGGATTTTCATCAGCCCAGTGAACGCAGTTCTTGGAGTTTACGTTCCGGGTTAAAGAGAAATGTGCCTCATCCTTCCATAATATTCACAATGACCAGCTGTTATCTTTATAATATCGGATGAGAAAATACTGTTGCTGCGGCTCTGGACGCGCTGAAATTGATAGGGGAACATCCGCAGAACACTACGCAGAATTTTGTGGACTGTTGTTTTCGGTATATCTAAACTGCGTGCAATACTTCTTGCAGTATGCAATGGATCTGCAGTAATCCTGTTATGCGCTTCCGCAACAACTTCAACAGGAACAGATGGTCGTCCGGATCGTGGTCGATCCCATGTGCATCCAATTTCTTCAAACTTTTCCCTCCAAATCACGTACAGATTTTACGGAACATGGACCTCGTCCTAAATTACGATTTCGGCGATAAACTCGCATTGCTTCAGCTGCATTTTTCTCGTTCAGATAAAACAGCCTTATCAATTCACCTAGTTATTTTATTGTACGTGTCATCTTGTTGACATGAAGGAGCACGTTTCCGAGATGAGAGGAACGAAGGAGTGGCTACAAGACATGTTTTTCTGTACCCGATTTTTTTTTCACTTGTGATCTGAGTAATATTGTAAGATTTGTTTTAAAATGTGTTTTTGTGCACATAGTGAAAATAAAAATGTAATCATTTGTTTTACAGTGCTGAATATTACATTACATAGGAATTGGTTAGGATTCAGTGCCACGATATTACACCGACAATTTTAGTCATACATGTATCGTTCCAACGCCATTTATGTTTTTTCAATGCACTGATGAATTTTCGCAAAAAAAGGATGTTGTCAATAAAAAAGGTAAAATTTCAGTGCAAAATTCATGTATGACAGTTGAGGGTTTAGGAAAACTCTGTGGTTTAACGGCAAGGGTAAATTTCGAAGTATGCATGGAGGTACTTAAGCATTTTATGCTTCCATCAACGCAGTATCTATTTGAGGTTGACTGTATCTTCCAACAAGACACTGCATCTTGTCATACGTCAAAGCGCACCACTGCTTGGCTTGAGAAAAATGAAATAAAATTATTTCCTTGGCCGAGCAATTCTCCCCATTTAAACTCATGGAGAATATATGAGATTTATTGGAGAATATCTGAAGTTTAATGGCGAATATCTGGGATTTAATGAAGAAACACCTCCAGGATGTAGCTACAAAGGACAAAAATGAGCTCATTAAAAGTGTAAAATCCATTTGGGCAAATATCAGCAAACATGACTGCCAACCATTAATGAATAGTATGCTTGATCGTGTACTACATGACGTTATTAAGGCCCGGGATGGCCACCCAGGGAAACCCAGCAAATGCTTTAGAGTTTTAGTCTGGGTCCCTGGGGGAGCGTTATTAAGGCCAAGAGCGATGCCACTAATTATTCATAAAGTTTTCCATTTAAATGAATTATACTATTTTTTCTGCGTTATTCTAATTTTTTGAATCGCGGCGACAATTATTCTTTTTATTATTATTTATTAAAAAAAATCGTTATGAGAAAATGGTTGCATGCGAAGGAATTTTTTGCTACTGTTTTATTTTCTGCAGTTCGCATTGTGCAAACTTTTCAGTAAAATGTGTGCAGAATGTAATAGATTGGCGTTTTTTACTTATTGTGTTGAAATGTCCTAGAACCTGGAAGGTGGTATGTGACTTTAGCTCTGCCTTATTTATAAAACCTAAAGTTTCTTATGCAACAAGTTGTTACATTATGATTATTTTTTCTCATATTTTTCTTGTATTATGTGTTTTAAGTTTAGACTCTAAAGAAAGGATTCTGTTTTTATTTTTAAATTGCAAAATTTTTTATCAGCTCATAATACTCTCCACTGTGCTTAACTCTGCTCTGATCCGAATTTAAGTTGCTTGAACCAATCTCTGTTACTATTCAATTTTAAACTAAATTTTCTCCAATTTTTTAAAGATTGTACGAAGTTATTTTAAACATATCAGACCCTTGAAACTTGAAACAAAGTTTTGGGCTTCGAGATCTACATTAACATCATGTTCAATCAAAAGAACGTCGCTCGGCTTCTATTCGAGAAATATCAGCACGAGCAGGAAGTCGTAATTATCGTTGCGGTCGAGAATCTTATTGAACTGTTTGAATATGGGATAAGTTTTGAGTCAGAAGAAACTCTTGTCTTGGAAACAGATAAAGAAGAACGACCTGAAGATGAAATTAATTTCGAGGAATATGTGAACGACACTAGCGTATGCTGCAGCGTAGATGACGAAACATCTCAAATTGCATGAACATCATCTCACGCGGATCCTGAATATCAACCACCATTGAGCCCATCAAAGAAAAGGAAGTTCAATTTTGACTACACTTCTAACGAAGATATGATGAAAGTTCTTAACTATGCAAAAACATCAATTGGTAAATGGAAAAAGGCTTCGGTCTTCAAGAATCAATTCAAACGCATTTTTCCAGCTTCTATGCTAAATTCAACTGCGTATAACAAGCTTTGGCGATTCAAAAAGCTTACTGCTATGAAAGAATCGGCGTTCGAGAAGTATCATCAAATTCATTATATTGTCAGAAAAGAGTTTGAGACAGCTCTCTTTGTAAAGAAACGGATTCGCGACATTGACCTTATCATTTGGGCACTTCGAACTAATCTGTCAAAGAACCCAGCTTGAAAGCGACTAGGACGTGGATTCAAAAGTTTAAAACCATCAATTGGAGTTGTGAGTCGTAAGATCACTATTGTTACAGCTCTCATTAATTTCAAAAACGAGCCTACTCGTTGGGGACAATGTGCAGATAACGTCGCGAATATCAAGTCCTTATTTAAATAGCAAGTCATCTGTAACAGTGATCAGTCTTCCTACAATTAAGAAATGCATTCCGGAAGAACTTTGACTTTCAAAGGCACCCAAGACGTTTCTGTTTCGATTCAATCCAAAATATTAGCTCATTCATACATCATTCAACCTACAGTTTCAATGGATGATATTCACTTTCCGATTCTTTTTATCTGTCTTCAAGAAAGAAAGGAATTTCCTACTAAAGCACCTCTTCCTCCTTTGAAGCCAAACAATTGCTACGTCGTCTGCTCAAAGTCAGGAAAATTAACTATTCCTCTATTAAAAGAGTGGTACAACAACCTCTTTGTGCCAGACGTGAGACGAGGAGAAAAAAAGGCCGTTCTCATGCATGATGTGGCAAGCCTATTTTTTGAACCGTACTTCGTTTCAGATTGAAGACATGGAAATTATTCTGAAGTGTATGCCTGCAAATTACACTAGCCTCATCCAACCACTGGATTTAATGTCTTTTCGTTCTTGGAAAGTCTTTGTAAAATTTATTCAAGACTACATTTTAACCAATAAATTAAATATTTCCCTCATGACTAGCTACAACGTCATAAAGCTTCAATCATTGACTCATTATTAGTTTGTATCATTTAAGTTTATTCCTATGTTCAAGTATTGGTTTACCAAAGGGGAATACATTGATAAAGACGAAAACTACGTCAGCCCTACAGACTTCTGTTTTAAAATTCAAGAAAGAAAGCAGAGCTGTTTTGAATGCGTCGTCGAGTCAGCCGAAGAAGCCTTTGCTCGTTGTGCGCACTGTGAGAAATATTTTTGTTTTACTCACTTCTTCGGAATGAACAATGTGTCAAAAATTGTCTATCATCAATGCATGCCAGTGTAAGAACCATAAATAAATTTAAATCTTACTTATTTCTTTGACGACAACTGTTTTTCAATAAACGGAATTTTAAACTTTGACCCGACTCCCTGTCATTGTTAAAACTCAATTGCCGACATGTGAGGTAACAAATTACTTAGCTCGATGAGAAGAATCGAATGAGCTATAAAAATCGAAATTCGCCGCCACAGACTATAGCACCTTTACTGGTAAGAGAAACCAGTAGTCAGTTTTGTAATATATTTTTTTTAAATGTATGCTAATTTACTGTCTTTTTACCCGACTGAAAAGAAGGGTTATATGTTTCACGCGTATCTGTGTATGTCGATTTCTTTATACCCTCGAAACATCCCAACGACTGGATGGATTTTAATGAATGAGGTCTCTATCCATTCGTATTAACCGTCCGATGGTTATAGGGTAGGTTTTGTTTTTATAAATTCAAAATGACGGCCGTAAAATACAAAATGGCTTTAGAGACGAAAAAAATTACGCACCCTATTGAGTGGCATATCATTGGATAAGTCTTTCAAAAGGAAGACGATGTTTCATTGACTATTTTACAGTCAGAAGCTTTAAATATTACACAACCTGGAAATTGTGTAGGTAGGAACTCTAGCTTTACTGCAACTCTAACCTTCATAGACATCTATAGGCCTCATCGAAACAGTGTCTTATCTATAAAGATAAGACCTAACAATTAAAAAAACAACCTCATTAAAACAATGTTTATAGATAGGAACTAACAATTAAACACATCTTAAAAGTCATCAATACAAGTAAATAAAAAATAGGTAAGTAATATAAACAAGTAATATAAAAAAAATATTGTAAGCCAATTTCTACTTAGGTCACTAAGAGAATTTTTTTTTTCTCCCATTCTTCTTACTTCCTGAGTGGCGCTTAAAATGCCTTGATCAAGAAGAGGGCTCTCTCGGTCTTAAAATATCTTGATAAAGAAAAGGGCTCTCCCGATTATTGAAAATTAATTAATTTAATTTAATTAATGAATTAATATTTGAAAAAACTGGATTAACATCATATGTCATCCATTACAAGTTTAAAAAAATATATTTGAGCTTGATTGGATGAATAATAAGTGTTTTATTAACGATTGAAAATTTGAACAAGATATATATAGCGAGAGTGTGAGCTAATAGTAGGAATTGAAAAAAAAAATAGTTTCACATTGATGAGAAAAAATTAATTAGTTCGCTTTTTACGCTGTCGGGTTTTTTGATTTTTTAAATTTTATTGTTTATTACATGTTTACACTTCTTATCCTTTATCTCCCGCCTTTTTCAATGGGTAACATTGGCCCGCATCACGCTGTAGGCCCTGTAACATTCGTTTTAACACATGGGCCAATGTTATCCCAATTCAAGGTAACATTGGCCCAAATTTTCAAAAACTCTTTTTGGTAAAAAAACAAAAATTAATGTCGAAAAATTTATAATAGTGTGGTTTCAAATGTTCTTAGCAAACAAAAATTAACAGGATATTATTTTTTTTATTAAAAAAGATAATGGAGATGCTGAACATGCCATGAAACAGAGAAATTTGGGCCAAAGTTACCCCAGTTGACGGTACTGATAATTAAATTCTGTTTGTGCTTGTTAATATTATGCAACATAAAAAATAATTCTATTCAAAGTGGACCTTCCTCACTTTAAAAATCAACGCATTTGAAATAATGTTTGATCCAATAAATAACTAGTAACACACACTTATAGTGATATTAAAAAGATATTTATTAAAACAAATTTTATACTAAACAAAATATAGGTTGCTATCCAACGTAAACTTTTTATGAGCAAGAAAACTGGTCCAGAACGGTGGATCCAGCTCATCATTTAGAGGGGGGGGGGGGGGTCATGGATTTCCTTTTTTTGGGGTGGGAGGGAATCCCATCTCTTTATGAGAATTTTTTATATTGAAAGCTATTCCCAAATCAAACTAACTACTTTTCTGATACTTTCGCGAAGCCATTTTCATTCATAAATATAAAAAATTTGCATTAATATTCGTAAAAATATAAAATTTACCGATTTTGTTCAGATACCAAGAAATGAAAGAGTTCCCCCTTTTCTTATAAAGTAAAGATTCATTCAGAAAATGCTGTCAAAGTTAGCATTTTTAGCCAAGTTTTACGAGTTGACGGCCACAGAAATGTCGTCACAAAGGAACAATTGGCTGTCACTTCCGGAAATTTAGTTAAAAAAGTTTAACAATTGTCAACGATTAAATATGGCAAAAATTTGTATTCAATTTTAGAAGTAACAAAACCGTACACATTGGCAGCTATGTGATTCTATTAGTGTTAAGAAAACTGCAGGTGTAGCCTCTTCATTCTGCGCAAAGTATTAAATAGTTTTTTGCAGTCGAACTTATATCTTTGGAATGGATCTGTAGCGAGTTAACTGTGATTGTGCAAATGTATGGACACAAGAATTTACAACTATTATTTTTTATTTATATTTCCTGTAACCTAGATGCAAACTTTTTAACTGCCAGTTTAACTGACTTTTTGTTTTGTAGTAGCAGTGTAGCAACTCAACTTGTAATGTAGATGATCTCAGGTAACCGTACTTCAAGCAGTCTTGTGTAGCCGCTGCCTTGTTTGCAAGCAGATAATGTTCACGTGTAGTTTTCAATTTTCAATATAAGTTGTTTTGTTTTTAGTGAGTATATTAATTTTTCCAGCAATCTACACAGGCATATCTACATCAATTCGCAGGACATGGATGTCTATTAGATAAATGGTCGACTGAAACCTACAGTCGCCATAGTGGTGACCATAAAAGAAATTAACACGACGACAAGTGGTATCAGTATCTATCTACATCCTGAAGAGAATATCATATTTCTTCAAAAACAGCACTTCAATCACTTAAAAAAAAGCTCGTCCATCTAACCGTCTGCTTATTTTTTTTAAAAAAGATTTACCACACGTGTGTGCGGGACCGTGTGCGTAATGTAATACCTGATGTCTGTTTTTTTACACACGTGCGTGCGGGTCCGTGTGCGCGAAGTTTAAATGGTGTCCGATCGTCATAATTATTTTCCTTTTGGTCGGTAGGTGCATTTAATTCTAATATTTTGTCCCCATTTTAATTTTAATGTCAACATATTCTTTTTACGAATTTTTTTCGGCCAGTCATGTTTGTTGATATATTGAAAATCTCTTGCTTTGTCACGGGTGCTCTAATTCGGCTCATTACCATGAATTGCAGAAAACAGCAGCAAATTATTCTATTTTAAATATTGTACATATTGTAATATATTTCTTTTCTATTATATTGCCTGTATTTATATTGTATTCAATAATATCGTTTTAACCATGCCCGACGACGTATCTGCTGAGTCCGCTAGTCATATTTCCCATGTGGGAGTTAAAACTCCGCCTTTCTGGAAAACTAACCCCTCATTATGGTTTTGTCAACTGGAGGCTCAATTTGCCTTGGCAAAAATTACATGCGAATCTACTAAATTTAACCATGTGGTGGCGTCAGTTGACGCTGATATCCTCATCTCGGTCAGTGATATAATTACCAATCCTCCAGGCGACAAGCCATATGAAGCTTTAAAAAAGCGTTTAATAGATTCCCATTCGGAAAGTGCAGAATCACGTATCCGAACGTTACTGCAGGGTGTGGAGATGGGTGACTTGCGTCCATCGCAGTTACTTGCGCGCATGCGAACTCTGGGTGGCGATACTGTGGGAGAGCCACTTTTGAAATCCCTCTCACGCCTGCCCACGACCACGCGCAGCATCGTTGGCGCATTGAGGGATGCATTGCCGCAATTGTCTTCTGTTGCAGACAAGATCCATGATCTTGCTATTTTTCCGCAGATAAATGCTGCAGCTAGTAGTGCACCCACCCCTTCTTCGTCCCTGGAGTTACAAATTGCACAGTTAACTCAACAGGTTTGTGAGTTAACCCCAAAAATTAATCAGCGTAGTCGCCCAAGACAGCATCATTCTTGTGAACGTAATTTTCGTCGCAGCAGGTCTAGGGGGCGCTATAAAGAGCCTGCAAATAATCTTTGTTTTTATCACACGAATTTTCGCCCAAAGTCTAGGAAATGTACTCCCCCATGTAATTATCACACGGAAAACTGAACCGGCGATCGCACCAGGGCCAAAATCACGACCGCCGTGCAAATCACATTCTTTTGACCGACCCTACATCAAAATTAAACTTCCTCATCGACACCGGGGCTGATATTTCAGTTTTGCCAGTAAGTTACGCCAAGCAAAATGCTGTGAATGAGGGTTTAGTACTTTATGCTGCAAACGGCACAAAAATAGAAACATTTGGTACCAAGCTTTTAACCCTTGATCTAAATTTACGAAGAAATTTCACCTGGTCATTTGTTGTTGCAAAGGTTAATCAGTCAATTATTGGCATAGATTTTCTTAAGAAATTTAATTTACTTGTTGATGCCAAAAACAGTAGTATTATTGATGCTGTAACTATGTTATCGTCACAGGGAAAGGCTGCTCGCATTATACCGGGGATCAGTACTTTAAGCGTCCTTCTTGGTCCTTCCAAATTTGATAAAATTTTGTCGGAATACCCTGAGCTTACTAATCCTTCGCACATATGTAAGGAAAAGCAGCAGCAACCTATATTCCCTTTTATCGAGACTAAAGGACCCCCAGTTTTTTCCAAACCGTTATCGCCGGAGCTCCTTGTGGCAGCTCGCCAGGAATTTGAGTTTCTTTTGGCGCAGGGCATTGTGCGCCTTTCTAAAAGCCCACTGCATATAGTCCCAAAGGCCAAGGGTACCTGGCGTCCCTGTGGTGATTACAGACGCCTCAATTACTGTACCGTTCCCGACTGATATCCGCTACCCCATATTCAGGATTGCACTCAAATGTTTCACAACAAAAAAATATTTTCAACACTGGATTTGGCTCGCGCTTATCACCAAATTCCAGTTAACCCAGAGGATGTTCTTAAAACTGCCGTCACAACTCCTTTCGGATTATTTGAATTTTTGTTTACACCTTTTGGCCTGAGAAATGCTGGACAAACTTGTCAGCGATATATGCATGAGGTTTTAAAAGAGTTAGACTTTTGTATCCCCTATTTGGATGACATCCTCATTGCATCTGCGAATGAGGAGGAGCACGAATGTCATCTTCGGCAGATTCTTGATCGGCTCCGGCAACACGGGCTAAAATTAAACCCTGCTAGGTGCATTTTGGGAAAATCTTCCGTTGCTTTCCTTGGGTGTCTCATAACACCTCCTGGGGTACAATCTCTCCCCCAGAAAACTAAAGCTATAGCCGATTTCCCAAAGCCTCAAACAATTGTTGAGTTGAGACTTTTTTTAGCCATGGTAAATTTTTATCGCCGTTTCATTCCTCAGGCTGCGCGTACTCAAGCCCCTTTACATGAATTGCTTAAGGATTCTAAAAAAATGACAAACGTCCGGTACCGTGGAACGATGTTTTGACACAGGCTTTTGAGACCTGTAAACTTGAGCTTATAAATTGTGCAACACTCGCGTATCATGCTCCCCATCAACAGCTCACCTTAAGTGCTGATGCTTCAGACATGTCTATCGGAGCTGTGTTAAATGTCGTAAACAACAACGAATTACAGCCACTCGCCTTTTTTTCACGCAAGCTGAGCCCAACTGAGCAGAATTGCAGCACCTATGACAGAGAACTCCTTGCAATTTATTCTTCTGTTAAACATTTCAGGCATACGTTGCAAGGAAGGCATTTTATAATACATACCGACCATCGTCCATTAACATTTGCTTTTTCAAAAATATCAGATTCAAGTTCCTCGCAGCAACTCAGACACCTAGATTTTATTTCGCAATTCAGTACGGACATTAGACATGTTGCTGGATCTAAAAATATTGTGGCCGACACCTTATCACGCATTAATGATATCCACTTAGCCTCTGTTGACTTTTCATCCATGGCAGAAGAACAGGCTAATGATACAGAATTAACTGAATTATTGTCAAATCCTGACACATCTCTCCGTTTCCAGAAATTGCCTATTACTCCTGAAACTATGCTATATTGTGATGTGAGTACTGGCAAGATACGACCATACGTACCAGAAAAGTTCCGTCACATTGTCTTTAAAAGTTTACACAATTTATCCCATCCTGGCATCGGTGCTTCCCATAAACTTCTCCAATAGAAATTTGTGTGGCATGGTATGGCAAAAGATATTGCCAATTGGACACGTTCATGCATGAGTTGTCAGAAATCCAAAACTCAACGACATACTCATAGCCCTTTACAACAATTTCCTGTCACATCAGAAAGATTTGAACATGTCCATCTTGATATAGTGGGACAGTTACCTCCATCAGATGGATATACTTATCTGGTTACATTTGTAGACCATTTTTCTCGCTGGCCGGAAGCAATTCCAGTAAAGGGCATTACTGCCGACACCATTGCCAAAACATTTGTCACCCACTGGATTGCAAGGTTCGGCGTCACAAAAATTTTGACCACTGTCCAGGGACGTCAATTTGAGTCCCTCCAGTTTTCTTCCTTAAGGAAGATGTTAGGCATTCACCGCATCAGGACGTCTCCATACCACCCAGCTAGTAATGGCCTCGTGGAACGTTTTCACCGTACTTTGAAGCAAGCCCTGAAGTGCCACAACCACAGACGATGGACAGAGTCCTTGCCTATTGTACTCCTGGGCATTCGCTCCTCATTCAAAGAGGACCTCAAGGGTACTTGCGCTGAGATGCTGTATGGCACAACATTATCTCTACCTGCTGAATTTTTGCAACCTTCCAATCCCACAGAACTGTCTCACACCGACCCTGCAACTTTCCTCCAGCACCTCTGTGACACCATGCACCAGTTAACTCCGGTACCAACATCAGCACATAATAGGAAAACTCCTTTTGGGCATCCTTCACTGGAGACATGCACACATGTCTTGGTACGCAATGACACGGTAAAAGCACCATTGACACAGCCATATAATGGTCCCTTTCTAATTATCAAACGCAGTGCTAAGTGTTTTACTTTGCTCATAAAAAGGAAAGAAGCAGTAATAAGTATTGACCGCCTCAAGCCTGCCTTCCTCATTCAGGAGGACACAACCTCTACGGCTCCAGCTGCCAATTCAAAAAACCTGCCAACTCCAGAATCTACGGAGAACCTGCCAGAATCTACAGAGGTTGCACCATCATCAGGGCCTGACTTATGCAGGGGCATGAGGGGCAGCTGCCCCGGGCCCCCCTTTTTAGGGGCCCCCCCTGAGAATATTCAGGGTTTTTATTAAAAAGTACCAAATGATTAAAATTAGACAAAAGTGACCAACATTCATATTTTCGAACAGTTTAGGAGGGGAGTGGGGTCCCCGTTCTCTCTCTCTGCTTCCAATAACCCTCCACCCATGCAAAAAACAAACCATATCATTAGAAAACTAATGATTAAAATTTTATTATAGCAACTTAGTATTCTATTGTTTTCAACAGAAATTCTTTATTAAAGTTTTCCTCGTAACATGGCAAGTTAAAACCATTAATTATTACCAATTTGGGGCAATATCTTATAGATATCTTATAACGTACGTAGATAAGCAAAGTAAAAGTTTGCAAAGAAATACTCGTGTCAACCAATCTATCATTTTCTCTACTATTATCCTACTATGTATTTTTTCTTAAAGTTGTGACCATTTTTTGTGATACCCTGTATACAGAAGTGAGCAGTACCTGGTACAACATTCATGCATACATACCATATGTATGAAGTTTAGTACTAGCCACTACCATGTTATTCATGAGAAAATTCTATAGATAGATAGATAGAAGGGGGCCCCCTAAGATGATGCTTGCCCCAGGGCCCCCCGCAGCCTAAGTCGGGCCCTGACCATCATTGCCTACCACTAAAACTACCCGTTCTGGAAGAACTGTGAGGTTTAACCCTCGCTATCTGTGATGTTGTCAGTACCTGTGGTACTTGGTGGGGGGGGGGGGGATACTGTAGCGAGTTAACTGTGATTGTGCAAATGTATGGACACAAGAATTTACAACTATTATTTTTTATTTATATTTCCTGTAACCTAGATGCAAACTTTTTAACTGCCAGTTTAACTGACTTTTTGTTTTGTAGTAGCAGTGTAGCAACTCAACTTGTAATGTAGATGATCTCAGGTAACCGTACTTCAAGCAGTCTTGTGTAGCCGCTGCTTTGTTTGCAAGCAGATAATGTTCACGTATAGTTTTCAATTTTCAATATAAGTTGTTTTGTTTTTAGTGAGTATATTAATTTTTCCAGCAATCTACACAGGCATATCTACATCAATTCGCAGGACATGGATGTCTATTAGATAAATGGTCGACTGAAACCTACAGTCGCCATAGATCATTTTCTTCTGATGGAGCCATCAGTCCATCACAAAAAAATAACTTGAGGAAAAAAGAAACTTGGATAATCGGGACACTACTGTATATTTCATTTTAAAAATGATCTTTAGAATATTAACCCAGGAGAACTCGCTGCATGAGATTTTCTCTCACAGTCGTACTTTTTTAAGACTCTTATTTAAATCATTTTTCATTTTAATTAAAATTTCAAAATGTTTTTCAATTATTTTACCTATTTTGTGAATAAAAGTAAATAAAAGCCAACCAAAAAAAGTTGATATTATGTGAATGTAAAGTAAAAGAAAAGCAACTGGGCATTCTCACTAGCGAGTTCTCCCGGGTTAATTGTTGGTGTTCAAAGGGGGGTCATGAACCCCGTGACCTCCCCCTTGGATCCGCCATTGTCCATATACATTTTTCTCCGGGGTTTACGAGATCTCTGTTAAATTTACAGACTGGTTAGTTTCCTCATATATTGGTATCGCTAAACGTCGATTTTTTGAAAGACTAAAAGAACATAAGAATTATTTGAATTTTAATAGATTTTCAATAGCACTCTCAAGTAATTTCCTTAAGGGACATTTTTCATTTATCGACTTCTACAAAGGTACGATTATTTCGAAACAAGATGTTCCGTATAAAGCTGCTATTCGTGAATCTTTGGAAATTCTTTTAAGGAACCATGAAATATGTAATGATAATGCTTCATTTCTTATTCCAGAAATCTGGGTTAGCATTTTGAAAGAACTGTGATGCTTCCATGTTTTTCCAGCTCTCCCTTATTTTATCAATTTGAATAACAGACGGCGCCACTGGTCGTTTTTAAAGGATTTTTTTATGTTTCCGTTGATACTTCCTGTTTCAATTTAATTAGTGACAATGTAGCATGTTGATTGTTTCCTGCAGATTTCTATTTTTGAAAAATTTTACTCCTGGAGATGGTTTTAAAGATTAAACCGAAACGTTGAGTTTTATTTTATTCATATGTTTTTATTTTTATATCTTTAATTTATTAATAAAGTGTACGTTGCATAGCAACCTCTATTTTGTTTAGTATTCAACTTTACAAAGTAAAGTCCTTAATTATCATAAATCTTATGTTAATTTGTAATAAGACTAGGGGGCTCTGCCCCCTACGAGCTACGCTCGTCAACCCCCGTTCAGACACCGCAGACTCTAACAGCAAGCTAATTTGATCGGCTTTAAAAAGATTTCGGAAGATTGAATTATAATTTGAATCTGACAATTATAATCTGACGTAATTTTCACCAAACTTTTTCTCTTTTTAATATTCACGTAAAAATACTTTTGTTAGAAATAAAATATTATGATCATCTTAAAATGTCAAATAAAAGTCTCGCGCAATTTTTTAATTTAAACTGTTTTGCAATATTATTTTTTGCTCATTTTACGTAATAAGTGTAATGTGACGTAAATTGTCCTATTTAAGACTTCTAACGCATGTTAATGAATTTATTATTTTACAATATTCTTTCTCTTTCAAAATTCACGTGTAAATATAGTTTTTATGACGTAATTTTCAATGAGTTCCTGCTTTTTATATTTTCTGTTTATAATAGTCACGTGTAAAATAACTTTTAAATTTGAAGCAAACATTATTGTTTGCGCTGTTTATACAGTTGGCAACAGTTTAAATTAATACAATTTTCTAAATTTTGTAAAAAATATCTCTCGAAATGCTGAAAATTTGAATTTAAAATAGAAATAAAACCTCAAAAAATGAGTCAAATTAAAATACTAAATGCAGTCTGCACACCGCGAAATTCTGACGCATAAAATGATCTAAAAATGATTAAATTCCTATGTACAGTTTTTGCTCCTATAAAACTTTTTTAATGGAACGATTTTGTCCAATTTTGGCATTAAATATCTCTTAAAATAATTCTTCGATTTGAAAACTGTCTGCATCAGCGTGTTTATCAAACATTTCTCTATAATACTACCGATTTTCATATTTTTGTATGCAACAGTTTTTTTAATATTAACGAAGAAAGGCCATGATTAAGCATTCAAATTGGATGCCGATCTGCCGGGAATATCTACGCAGATTTTCATTGGTCCATTTCCAAATCAAAACTTTTTTTTATATATAGAAGGATTTAGTTTTAACTGATTTTTTGACCCACTTTCAAAATCAACGGCTCAATTAGTGTGTTGTGTACAGAATGTCAATATACTGACCTGGAAAACAACAACAAAACTCAGCACCTCTCACTCTGCGGAAAATCGTCGTATAAAAAAGTGACTGCTACCAATCGATTAGTAATAACGTCTACTAATTAATGTTATACTTACATTTTGCTTTTGGATCGGTTACATTTAGCAATTGTAAAGACCGTTAGCTTTATAGGTATAGTTCCAGATCCAAAAATGTTTCAGAGGCTGTTTTTATCATATTAAAAGCCATGAAAATAAACAATTAGATTTAAAAAATCAAAAACCGCGACTGCGTAAAAAGCGAACTAATTAATTATTTCTTTCTCATCAATGTGAAACTATTTTTTTTTTCGATTTCTACTATTAGCTCACACTCTCGTTATATATATCTTGTTCAAATTTTCAATCGTCAATAAAATACTTATTATTCATCCAATCAAGCTCAAATAAACTGTTTTAAACGTGCAGTGGATGACACTTGATGTTAATCCAGTTTTTTTTTTCACTAGGGGGCTCTGCCCCCTACGAGCTACGCTCGCCAACCCCCGTTCAGGCACACCAAAATCCAAAAAGCACGCTAATTTGATCGGCTTTAAAAATATTGAATTAATTTTTTTTTTTTTTTTTTTTTTTTTTTTAAGGAAAAAAAAAACAGTAACGATCTCTCTGTAAACGGGTTTCCATTCGTTTTCCTTGAATTGGGGGTTTTTAAGACCAAATCTGCTGCTATTAAGAGATACAATGGCTGTTTTCGTATTTAATTAAAAAAATTAGTTAAAAATTTGAAAATAAGCTAATGTAAAATGAATTAAGTAAACAGTGTCATTGTCTCCCGGCATTTTTTAACAGCGCCATAAGATAGTTCTTTTAAATAATTCATTTTAAATGTATCGTTTCAAATCTGAGGTAATTTACACCAAAGTTTTATTCCTCTTATTAATATTCACGTGAAAATACTTTTATTGTTAGAAGGAAATATTATTTGCGCTGTCTTCGAATTCACGATAATAGTTGAAAAGATTATCTCAAAATATCTCGCGCAAATATATTTTTCAATTCAAATTGTTTTGCCATATTTTTGGCCATTTTAATTATGACTTGTAATTTGACTTTATAATTTGTAATAGTCACGTGTAAATAAATTTTTAATTTGAAGTAAACATTACTGTTTGCGCTGTTTATACAATTGGCAGCAGTTTAAATTAATAACATCTCTCTATTCTAAAAAAAAGTAACTACCGCTGTCACCGCCGCCGGTTTTGAATTTTTTCTGACCGGGAGGTCTTTTTTCGTTAATATTAAGCAAAATATTGCATACAAAAATATAAAAATCGGTGAAATTATAGAGAAATGTTTGATAAACACTCTGATGCAGACAGTTTTCAAATCGAAGAAATATTTAAAGAGATATTTAATGCTAAAGTTGGACAAAATCGTTCCATTAAAAAAGTTTTATAGGAGCAAAAGCTGTACAGCGGAATTTAATCATTTTTAAATCATTTTAAGCGTCAGAATTTCCCGGTGTGCAGACTGCACTCGGTTTATTAATTTGACTCATTTTTCGAGGCTTTATTTCTATTTTAAATTCAAATTTTCAGCATTTCGAGAGATATTTTTTTATACATTTTAGAAAATGGTATTAATTTAAACTGTTGCCAACTGTATAAACAGCGCAAATAATAATATTTGCTTCAAATTAAAAATTTATTTTACACGTGACTATTATAAACAAGAAAATATAAAAAGCAGGAACTCATTGAAAATTATCATAAAAACCATATTACACGTGAATTTTAAAAGTGAAAGAATGTTGTAAAATAATAAATTCTTTAATATGCGTTAGAAGTCTTAAATAGGAGAAATTACGTCACATTTACGTCACATTACACATTACGTAAAATGAACAAAAAATAATATTGCAAAACAGTTTAAATTTAAAACCTGCTCGAGACATTTATGTAATATTTTAAGATGATATTTTCAACTATTTTTATTAGGATAGCGCAAATAATATTTCATTTCTAACAAAATTATTTTCACGTGAATAGTAAAAGGAGAAAGAAAAGTTTAGTGAAAATTACGTTAGATTAAAAACGGTACATTTAAAGTGTCATTAAAAAAAATTTTTCTTTTAACTTTGGTAAAAATACCGAGAGGCAAAGACTCTGTTTATTTAATTAATTTTATATTAGCTTATTTTGAAATGTCAACTGATTTTATTTAATCAAAGACTGAAACAGCCATTGTATCATTTAACAGCCGCTGATTTGGCTTTAAAATTCCCCAATCAAAGAGAAATGAATAGAAACCTGTTTATAGGGAGATCGCCACTGTTTTTAAACTTATAATTCAATCTTCCGAAATATTTTTTAAGCCGATCAAATTAGCGTGCTTTTAGAGTCTGCGATGTCTGAACGGGGTTAACGAGCGTAGCTCGTAGGGGCCAGCGCCCCCTAGTTTTCTAAAATTTGTAAAATATATCTCTCGAAATGCTGAAAATTTTAATTTAAAATAGAAATTAAAAATCAAAAAATGAGTCAATAATAAAAATGAATGCAATCTGCACACCGGGAACTTATAACGTATAAAATGATCAAAAAATGATTAAATTCTCATGTATAGTTTTTGCTCCAATATAACTTTTTTAATGAAACGATTTTGTCCAACTTTAGCATTAAATATCTCTTAAAATAATTCTTCGATTTGAAAACTGTCTGCATCAGCGTATTTATCAAACATTTCTCTATAATACCACCGATTTTCATATTTTTGTATGCAACAGTTTTTTTTAATATTAAAGATGAAAGGCCATGCTTAAGCATTCAAATTGGATGCCGATCTACCCGGAATATCTACGCAGATTTTCATTGGTCCATTTCCAAATCAAAACTTTTTTTTATATATAGAAGGAAATATTAATTTATTAATTAAATTAAATTAATTAATTTTTAATAATCGAGAGAGCCCTCTTCTTGATCAAGGCATTTTAAGTGCCATTTAATAGGAAAGAAGAATTAGAGGGAAAAAAATTCTCTTATTGAGCCAAGTAGGAATTGACTTAAAATATTTTTATTATATTACGCGTTTATATTACTTACCTATTTTTATTATTTACTTGTATTGATGACATTTATGTTGTGTTTAATTGTTAGTTCCTATCTATAAACACTGTTTTAATGAGGTCTATAGATGTCTATGATGGTTAGAGTTGCAATAAAGCTAGAGATCCTACCTACACAACTTCCAGGTTGTATAATAGTTAAACGGAGCTTCTGACTCTAAAATAGTCGATGAAACATCGTCTTCCTTTTAAAAGACCTATCCGATGATATGCCATTCAATAGCGTGCGTAATTTTTTTTTCGTCTCTACTGCCATTTTGTATTTTACGGCCGCCATTTTGAATTTATAAAAACAAAACCTAGCCTATAACCATCGGACAGTTAAGACGAATGGATAGAGACCTCATTCATTAAAATCCATCCAGCCGTTGGATAGCCGAGAGTATAAGGAAATCCACATACACAGATACGCGTGAAACACATAACCCTTCTTTTCAGTCGGATAAAAAGACAGTAAATTAGCATATATTTTAACAAAAAAATTATTACAAAACTGACTACTGGTTTCTCTTACCAGTAAAGGTACTATAGTCTGTGGCGGCGAATTTCGATTTTTATAGCTCATTCGATTCTTCTCATCGAGCTAAGTAATTTGTTAAGTAAAAACAAATTGAAATTCGGATAGTTTTACAAGCAAAGCGTGAAAACTATTTGCCGGAATGAACTGTAATTTTTGGTTAACATATTTAAAGCTTTTAGGAATCGGTTTCTGTTTAAAAAAATTATAGGTTACAATTAATTATGTATTTTCTTTTTTGAAATTTCGAAATATATATTTTATCAAAATTCATTTTCGGAAAAAAAAAAAAAAAAAAAAAAACGAATCGTAACTTTTGCTAATGTATTTCTAGAAGCTTCACATATGCGAATACAAAATTACAGCTCATTCCAGGTAGTTTTGAGTTATGCGTGAAAAATTACCCGTTTTGTAATCTACCAGATGAGCCAAAAGTTCCTTACAGCTTTAAAAACTCATAAAAAAGGGAGAAATTATGATAAAGAGTGCGGTTTGCAAGGAAGGGCTCCCAAGGTAGTCGTATTGTTTTTAGCAGCAAAAAACAATTTAGTTAAAAATTCACAGCGATGGCAGCGATGACCACCTCGGGAACTCAGGTAGAGGGCGCTGACGACCCGAAACACAATGACAGAGGGGGCGATCCATAAATGATGTCACACTTTTTTTCAATATTTTTTACCCCCCTCCTCCCCTTTCTCACAAATGTCACACTTCACCATACTCCCTCCCCTCGTCACATGTCACGCTATATTACGTAAACATATACTTGCAGTTCAGAAACAAAGCACTAAATTATAGGTCATATTTCAATTTTTATTTTTGAACTTTAACTATGCGTTTTAATGACATTTGTGAGCATAACAATAAAAATGATTCGTGTACTTATTTTGTATGAAATAAGATTGAGGTTTACAACAAAAAACATAATTAATATACAATAGTAATACAATATTAATATGAAAGAGCAATTGAAAACAGTAGTATTTTAGAATTTGAAAAGGAATTTAATTTACCTTTTAGGAGCACAAAATACTTTAAAACAGATTGATTTTGAAGAAGAAGCCTCAATATTAGTTCTACTTAAATGGAATTGCCAGCACATTTCATTTGTCACATTAATATGAAGATTTATAAAATTATATATTAAATCATAAAATAGAAATTACTCTGAATCATTTACTATTACGACTCTTCCTCTCTTGGAGAAGATATGTGCTCGTCCATAGGGTACACAGGCATTTTGACATCACTCTCATCCTCGGGGATAATAAGCCCTCTAATGTCAATACAATGATAGTAAGCCCTCTAATGTTTAACCAAAATGTGTGATGTCACACTCCTTCTTATACCCTCCCTCCCCCTTGTCACAAACTGTCACGATTTCACGAACCCCCCCTCCAAGCATGACATCATTTCTGGATGGCCCCCAGGACAACAATACGCTCCATTCATTTTTTCGTCCAATAACAAATGTTCAACATGACCTCCAGAACATTCTACGACACTACTGTTGCCCTGTTCATTGTGTTTCGGGACGTCAGAGCCCTCTACATGTGATTTTTTTTAACTAAATATTTTTGTGCTACTAAAAAAAATCCGACAACCTTGTGAGGCCTTTCTTGCAAACCGCACTCCTTTATCATAATTTCTTCCTTTTTTATGAGTTTTTAAAGTTTTAACGAACTTTCGGCTCATCCAGTATTTTGCAACACTTAAAAATTAAATTTAGCATCAGGAATTTCAAACTTTAAATCTGCATGATTCTTCAACAATTTGACCGTATGACTTTCCATTTGGTATCAGACGGTAAAGTTTACAAAAACATCCAAATATTATGTCAAAATTAGTCATCAGTATCTAATCTGTGCTTATGTGATATAATCAGTATATTAAAATTTATTATAATGCCTATATACGGGGCATTCTCACAATCTTTTGACTTTCATGTCCCTGAATAATAATTTTTTATTTAATACACTTTTTTGTGTTTTTTTTTAATTTCATATACTGGGGAACATCTCATTGCATGATTGCATAACAGTATTAACGAGATAAATAAGTTTTGGACGATGGTGGGGGTCCAAATACCAGGAAAACTCATCTACCGTCCCGTGTCCCTGATGCTGATTTTTAAGTTTGGAGCTGTCTGGATAAAATTGTTTCAGTAAAAATAATTCGATGTAATTTTTTTCTGAAACTGGAACTATTGTTTTATATAAATATGTAGCTAAAAATTAACCTGCACACATTTTTAGAGTTGTTATTTTTAAAACTCTGTCCCTGGGTTTTAGATTCCTCACCATCCCTCTTCTAAAATTATACAGAAAATCATTTCAGATGCAGCCACAGAATTTTTTTCAAGTTTTTTCTCATGCAGAAGTATGCTAGAGAAATAATGTCTAAAATTCTTTGGCAGGAAATTTACTGTAGAATGTAAATGAGCATCTAAATATCAATTTCAAGCATCGTGGCTTTATTGGTAGTCTCACCGTTCCCGAGGTTTATTCCTGCACTTTTCGAGGTAAATTAAAAAAAAAATTAATTTATTCCAATGTTAACAACTGTTTCTAAAAATCAATAAACACTGTGGCTATCACTTAGTCTTAATATGATTTTCCTAAAAATAGGTGGTAATTTTTCTTACCGTTCCATCCTTACCGTCCCTTTTTTCCAATACCATCCCCTTTTTTTACCTTACCGTCCTTTCTTTAACACCCCCCTTTAAGACAATGTTATACAAAAATTCTGTATTAAAAGTACTACATTGTTATTATTTCTTATTTGAATGTCCTGTGGGTACTATGCAAATTCATTATAAGTAAAAATTTAGAAGAAAATATAAAGTTATAGGGGTAAAAGGGTAAGGAAAATTAAACTCGCAAGTTTAACTTAAACCTCAGTTAAATAAAAAAATTTTCGCTTCTGACCATTTTTTCTTTATTTTGAATCATTAAGGCATTCGTCTATCAGATTAAAATGTTATTTTAGCAAGTTTAATTTTGTCAGATTTTTTTTCCCCCAAAAGTCAAAAGATTGTGAGAAGTCCCATACCGGACGTCCTAAAATGGACTGACTGACAATCAATAACGTGCAAACGGTTGTAACATATGTGTTTTATGTATTACAAAACAAGTACTGGCAATAGCATGGACATGAACGGAAGTGAGACCAGGTTGATTGCTACGTCGATGCTAATATGTGCGTTCTTAGTAAAGTAAGTTTCTATAACGAAGTCCGAATTATTTAAAATTATCAAGGAACATAAAACATGGCGTAGTCGTAATTATTTGTGACTTTCGCGGTTAATAATATATGTACATTGTTTATAAGCATTTGATTGATGATGGAGTTTTGTCAGCCACTACAAGGCCTAAGTTTTGATGGAAATGTAGCAGAGAATTGCCGTCGGTTCAAACAATTGTTTGAAATCTGGTTGAAAGCGTCAGGTAATGATTTAAAAAATTCGGATGTTAAGCTTGATTTATTTTTGAGTTCCACAGGTGAGGAAGCAGTAGAAGTATACAATACTCTGCCGTTAACCGGCGAAGAACAGCAGAACTATAAAGCTGTAATCAAACAATTTAAAATTTATACGACGCCCAAAAAAAAAAAAAAAAAAAAATTATCAAATTACAACGACCATTTGGAAAATGATTTTTTCGAAGACTAAAATTTAAGACATAAAAAATCGCACGGAGTTGATCATACATTACGTACGCCATGAATTAAACATTAATAGAGTTATTACACGTAAAAATTCCAAGCGACAAAAATCGCCTGCGACTCGTACGTATTAGCCACCTGAAACTTATGTATTATCCAAGCATTTCATTGGTTGTTCTGGAAAAGGCTTTTCCATCGTCAGATTTCCAAGAAATCTGACGACCCATTTTAAATGAAATTTCATTCTTAAACTTCTAAACATCCCACAATATTACTTTTTACACCGTCGTATAGAGAAAAAAAATGTACTTTTAAATGCAATTTATTTGAAAGCTGTATCTCAATTTGTTTCGGAGTTATTAATTTTTTTTTTGTAGTTTTTTTTTACTTTTTTGTCATAGTGGCAACAGAAGGTATCCATCGTTGTTGAAAGTAAAGGGAAATACATATTGCTGTATAAACCAATCAGGAAACGAATAAAATGCGGATTCAACCAATAAAAACCTCCAGATATGCTTTTGATTTCCCATCCTGAGGAGAACAATAACCATTTTTCCAAATGGTTAAAAAAAAAAAAAAAAATAGAAAACAGGAATTCTGCATTTTCAGAATTTAGTGTCGCACCCGATGGGAAAAAAAAAAATGTATATATACAGGGTTAGCGAAATTAAACTTCCGCTACTCAAAGGGCCCTGTAGGCCGTTCTACTACTCCGAAGAGAAAAATATTTCGACAACAGACACTTCGAAGGATGCGCTCGAGATTTCCGAAATAAAAAAAATTAGTTTAAAAAATCGCTACCAGGTGGCGCAGCGGGGCGCAGCGGGGCACCACATTGCAGCAACACATGCAAATTCCACGCACTAAAAAAGAAAGAAGTTCGTCCCCCAATCATATGAGCATTTCAAAATGCCGACGTTGCCGGAGAGAGCAATGCTAGTCAAACTGTACTACCGCAACAGTGAGAATGCAGAGGCAGTTGTGAGAGAGTTCCGCCGTCTCAAGAAACAACGACGTAAACTGATATCGGAGCGTGCTCTTAAAGACATGAAGATGAAATTCGAGCGAACAGGACAGTTAGGCGATTTGCGGGGAGTGGAAGTAAAAGTGTACCACCGCCGTCGTAGAGGATTTTGCTATGGCGGTCGTGGAAGCAAGCACTCATTCGCCTCATGGAACTGTCAGCGTACAGACGATTTCACGTACCCTTGATATGCCCTACTCCAGTGTCCGACAGTGTTTAGAATTCTGATCTGCTACCCGTATAAGATTCAAGCGATTCAGCAATTGGAACGACAAGATCCGGACACTGGCAAAATTCTCGCGAGAATGGCGGTTGATGGTTCCTGCCCATGGAAATTCTGTGCTTACTTATTGCCCTTATTGTGTTCCTTTTGTGTAAGACCACTGGTCCTTCAGTGTTTCGCGATCTCAGATTTTCCTCTATTCACACGTTAACTAGTAGCGCCATCTAGTGGCGATTTTTAAAACTATTTTTTTTTTATTTCGGAAATCTCGAGCGCATCCTCCGAAGTGTCTGTTGTCACAATATTTTTCTCTTCGGACTAGTAGAACGGCCTCCAGGGCCCTTTGAGTAGCGGAAGTTTAATTTCGCTAACCCTGTAAATAGTATGAAACATATTTCAATTTTAAGACTTAAAGCACGCACTTTTGTTTTATGTAAAATGACGTCATATTCGCATCCGCTTTAGAATTCCACATTTATGATCCACTCTTAAACATCTACAGTAAAGCAGGCATAGGACGTCACTAACGCAAAATAATACACAAATGCAGCAAAAAAATGGCGTCATTAAAGAAACTCGACAAAAAAACGGCTATCTAATGATTTATAGGCCTTCATTTGTTTGTAACATTAATATGGATACTTAACATTAAATATAGTTTATAATAGTTCCAAGTTTTAACAGAAATTATTAGTTTATATATTTTTTTAAATAGCACGTATTTTAATGACATTTTCTTTCGGTTATTATGAGAAAATGGCAACAAAAAGATATAATTGCTATTTTTCAACTATTTTCCCTTTACTTTCTAAAAAATTGGAGTACTTGAGTTGCCAAAATGAAACAAATGGTGCTAAAAACTACAAAAAAAATTAATATATTCAAAAGTAAATGAAGAGACAGTTTTCAAACAAATTGTATTTAAAAGTACTTTTTTTTCCAATACGACAGTATAAAAATTGAAAATGTGCGATGCTTAAAAATTTTTAAAAATTGCTATAGAGCATTTAATCGTACAATGATACATCTGCTTTGTTTATTGCTGCCTTCCGTAAGGTAATGTTATTTTTGGGGACACAAAATAAGGTAGGAGAAAGAAATAGCATACCGTACCGGGGGCTAAAAAACATCGTAGTCGACAGATTTATTTTCAACAATAGAAAGCAGTAAGAAACAGAACCCTTTGATGCTTTTGTGACGACTAACAGAAATTGGTAAAATCGTGCGAGTTCGGAGACAAGTATGTTGTTAGAGACCGAATTTTTCTAGAAGTGGCTGATATAAACCTCCAAGAAAAGATGCTTCGAAAGACTGATCTAAGTTTATCGAAATCCATTGAGATTGGAAAAGCAGCTGAAGTAAATAAGCAAATAACTCCAACGCTGGAGGGTCAAAGTGTCGATAGCTTACGCGGAGACACTCTAAAGCCAAGTTGGAGACCAAGGAAATCTCCAAAAGATAATCTTAGAGGGGACATCGAATGTCCTAGTGGTGATTATATCTTCTTCAGGGAGTGCAATAGAAAATATCGTAGGAATTAGTGCCCAGCGTACGATAAAAAATGCTTTAAATGTAATCGATTTAATCATTTCGCCAACGCCTCTAAATTCAAGCCTGTTCTGGAAGTGAAACTTAATACTGAGGCCAGTGATTAAGAAGATTTTTTTGCGGCCTCTGTGTCAAGGGTTATGTCAATCCATTCGGCAACCACTCTAAGAGAATGGACAAAAACAGTGCTGATCAATGGAATATTTGTGACATTCAAAGTGGACACTGGAGCAGAAGTAAACATTGTAAACAACAAGTAAACAACCCTTAAGTGTTTTTAAAAAACTAGGGGGCTCGGCCCCCTACGAGCTACGCTCGCCAACCCCCGTCCAGACACCGCAGACTCTAAATGCACGCTAATGTGATCGGCTTTAAAAAGATTTCGAAAGATTGAATTATAATTTTAAAAAACAGTGGCGATCTCCCTATAAACGGATTTCTATTCATTTCTTTTTGATTGGGGAAATTTTAACGCCAAATCCGCTGCGGTACTACTTGATTATCCCGTCGACTAATTTCGCCAAATTGTATAAATCGCCAAACCACTCGCCAAATTATACAAATTGACATAATTTTTATTTTAAATAACGAAAGAACAAATAAATTAGTACAACATTAATAAAAATACAAATAAAGCGTCGAAATAAAAATAACTTGATGACGTAGACATGTGTATCAACATTTCAAAATAAGCTAGTATAAAAGGAATTAAGTAAACAGAATCTTTGTCTCCCGGTATTTTTTAACAAAGCGAAAGGAAAGTTCTTTTAAATGAGACATTTTAAATTAATCGTTTTTAATCTGACGTAATTTTGACCAAATTATTCTTTCTCTTTTTAATATTGACGTGAAAATGCTTGTGTTAGAAATGAAATATTATTTGCGTTTTCCTAAGAAAAATAGTTGAAAAGTGTCCGTTCAAAATATCAAATAAATGTCTAGCGCAATTTCTAAATTTAAACCGTTTTGCAATATTATTTTGTGTTCGTTTTATGTAATAACTGTAATGTGACGTAAATATGACGTAATTTCTTCTATTTAAGACTTCTAATGCATGTTAATAAATTTATTATTTTACAAAGTCCTTTCTCTCTTAAAATTCACGTGTAATTATAGTTTTATGACTTAAGTTTTAACAAGTTCCTGCTTTTTGTACATAATTATTTAATTCTAATTCCAATGTTTTTTTCTGTTTATAATAGTCACGTGTAAATAAATTTTTAATTTATTACACGTATAAATATTTTTTATTTTTTTTTAAGCAAACATTATTGTTTCCGCTGTTTATACAGTTGGCAACAGTTTAAATTAATATCAATTTCTAAAATCTGTAAAAAATATCTCAAGAAATGCTGAAAATTTGAATTTAAAATAGAAATAAAACCTCAAAAAATGAGTCAAAATAAAAAAATTAATGCAATCTGCACTCCGGCAAATTCTAACGCAAAAAATGATCTAAAAATGATTAAATTCCGATGTATAGTTTTTGCTCCTATAAAACTTTTTTAGTGGAACTATTTTGTCCAACTTTAGCATTAAATAACTCTAAAAAAAAATTCTTCGATTTGAAAACTGTCTGCATCAGTGTGTTGATCAAACATTTCTGTATAATACTATCGATTTTCCTATTTTTGCATGCATTATTTTTCTTAATATTAACGAAGAAAGACCTCCGGTCACAAAAAATTCAAAACCGGCGGCGGCGGCGGTGACAGCGGTAGTTACTTTTTTTTAGAATAGAGAGATTATCCTCAGAGAGTGAGTTAAAAAAGCGTGATGTTATTTTCGAAGGCTTTGGAGGTTCCAAACTTAAACCTCTTAGGTCTGTATCATTACCTTGCATTGCAGATGATGTAGAACATATCATAGAATTTCTGATTTTGTCATACAATTGATGGCCACTGTCTTGAAACATGTGTTAAATTTAAATTGATTCAATTTCTGAATAATGTAGAAATTCCAAATTAAAGGTAAGTTAGATTCTTATATCAATGTATCTATTCCTAAAGAGCAGTTCATTCAGAATTATTTAGAGGTATTTGAAGGTGTAGGAAAATGTAATGGAACTTGTACAATAACATTAAAAGATCAGGAAAACCGAGGCTAACGAAAAAGAAAGGCTACCGTGGTGCTTTAGGCGTATCTTTTTTACAGACCGCTGGAGTCACGTGATGCTCGAATGCGCCAATGCAGGTGTACGAAAAGAGCATGACGAGAGGTCACACAAGCGGTCTGTAAAAAAAGATAATGAGGAATGCACCGCGGTAGACTGTCTTTTTTCGTTAGCCTCGAGGAAAACCCTGTTGTCAGGCCACCACGTAGGGTATCTTTAAGCTTAGGATCTAAAATTGAAATAAAATTAAATTAAAAGATCTAGAAAGCCAAGGTATCATTTCAAAAGTAGATAAGCCTTCAAGTTGGGTTAGTAACCTTGTAATTATTGAAAAAGCTAATAGATCGAGAGACAATTACCTCACTGAAATTCCAGAATTAGTTAAAAATCGATTCGCATATTATAACGCAATCCGGTCTGCCAAGTCATATCTTGGTGGGAAACACCTGAAAACCCGATTTTAGCGGTTGACTAGTAGGTTTACCATTGTGTTTTCCTGCACCTAGTCCTCCATGTTTTCATACTTTTGGGTGCAGGAAGACACAATGGTAAACATATGATTCAATCACTAAAATCGGGTTTTCAGATGTTTTTCACCAAGGTATGACTTGGCAGACAGATTGAGTTTTAATATGCGAATCGAGTTTTATGGAATTTCAGCCGTAAACTCGATCAGGTGATTATCTGTGCTGCAGCTTCCCGGTCTGTAATGGTACATTAAGAATTTTCTTTGATCCTCAAGATCTTAATAAATCAATTAAGCGAGAGCACGTATTACTAGGTTGAGCAAATAGTTCTGGGAAATTTGTGAAAGTTGAGTTGTTATGCGCAAATTAACAACAAAAGCAACAAGGACTATTCTTCAAAGTAGAGACCATCATAGTCCACGACTTTCTGCCATCGTTCTGCCAGTTTCCGGATTTGCTGGAAGTACCATGGCGGCTCCTTGGAATCGAAAAACTCTTGACATGCTTCTTCAACTTCATTAAAGAATTCAAATCGACAGCAACTTGAAAGAGTGCTGCATTGATCGAAAGAGGCCATAATCAGATGGAGCCACGTCTGAACTGTACCTCTAGTACTCCTATATACGATACAAATTCTAGTAACTATTAGATTAAAAATTTTCCAGAACTTTTGCTGAACCTAATAATTCCTACAATTGAAGAAATTTTACCTAAATTATGTAATAAATCTGTGTAATTTGTCCTAGATCTTAAGGATGGATTTTTTCAAATCGCATTAGATGAAAGGAGCAGTGATTTGTGTACATTTGCTATAAGTTTCTTAGGTTGCCAATGGCGCTACCAGATACCCCTGAAATTTTTCAAAAGCGTAATCGGGAAAATTTTGGTGATATATTAGGTGTTTTAGTTTATTTTGATTATCTCTTCATTGCAGCTAGTTCATTGAAAGGCCATGATGAAATTTTGTCCAAAGTGATTGATCGGGCTAAAGCACCTAACATTAAGTTTAATACAGACGAATTTCAATATAGGTTTACTGAGGTTAAGTATTTGGGTCATTTGTTTAATGCTTCAGGTATGCGGCCTGATCCTGACCGTGTTAAAGCTATTACTGAGTTAAAAGAACCTAGAAATGAAAGTGAATTGCAGCGTGTCTTAAGGATGTTTAATTATCTAAAAAGGTTTGTAAAAAAAAAATTCTGATAAAACTACTTCATTAAGAGAGCTTTCGAAACAAAATCTTGAGTGGCAATGGTCAGAGGTGCACACTAAAGCATTTATAGACTTAAAATGCTTGATTTCCAATGCGGCTGTGTTAGGAATATTTGATAGTAATAAACCAATAACTATTAAAGCTGATAGTTCAAATATATTAGGATGTTTGTTACAAAATGGTCAACTTATAGCATTTTCCTCTCGTAGTTTAACAAATGCCGAAAAACATTATGCTCAAATTGAGAAAAAAATTTTAAGCATATTGTTTGCTGCAAACAAGTTTCATTATTATATTTATAGCAGGAAGATTGAGGTCCTTACAGATCATAAACCTTTGGTCTCTATTATAAAGAAAAATATATGCAATGTATTATCAAACAGATTACAAAGAATAAAAATTAAGCTTTTAAAGTATCCCTTAAACCTTAGGTATCTGCCTGGTAAATTTATGTACATAGCTGATTTGTTGTCACGTTCATTTTTGGATATACTAGGTGGGGAGAGCATTGAAACGAATGAATTTGTTCACACACTGACAAAACAATTATAGATGTCTGAGTCTAAAAAAGGGAATTTTGGTAGGCTACCTCAGGGGATCAGGGATTAAAATTAGTGCGGAGCTTTTGCCAAATGGGTTGGCCTGCTGGGGTTGATCAGTTTTTTTCGAGCATTCCCATCTCCAGTTAAGACTAATAACAACAGAATTGTTAGACGTAATAAATTTCATGTAGGAAAAACTCATAATCAAAATAATATAATGTTTTCAGATTATTCTGATTTGTGTAATAATGTTCAACAGGGTCAAAGTGCAGAGCATACAACAGAAATTGATCTTCACCATCAGAGCAATACCATTGATGATAATATGACTTATGTGTATGAAATAAGAAGTGATAGAAATGTAAATCTTCCTCAAACGTACTATGATTATATAATGTAACGTAATTTCGTAATTTTATTGTAACGTAATAATATTCTTTGTATAGAAAGATTAATCTTGGTCAAAAATACAATGATTAACGCAATGTAAAGTCATAATTTTAATGTAATGTAATAATATTCTTTTTCCTCCAAAAGAGGAAGATGTAACACATGTGTTTCACGTATTAGAAAACAAGTATTGGCAACAGCATGGGAATGAACGGAAGTAAGTTCAGGTTTATTGCTATGTCGGTGCTAAACAACGTATAAGCATGTGGTGTCTTAGTAAAGTTAAGTTTCTATAATGAAGTCTGAATTATTTATAATTATCAAAGAACATAAAACAAGTGACAGCTGTTAAATAAATTATTGCAGGAGAGTAATGTATAATATCGGGAGTATTTTCTAAGATTCCTGGTTTTAGTTCCAATTATTAGTGATAGATGGCGCTGTGAGCAGTAGACGTACAATCGAGGCAGAAATCACTCAGCCATGGTGCCAACAAAGGAGATCTAACGTATGGAGTGGGCCATATTTGTCAATACAATTTTGTTCTTAGGGTCTCGATTCTGAACTTAGTCGGTATGAAGTATGATTTTGCATTATTGTTATTTTTTAATCCGAATCCGACACCAACGATATCCAAATGATACTGACTGAGTTCAAATCGAAATTAAAAATCAATATTATATTGGCGAATGAGACCCACTCCATACGTTTGATCTCCATTACGCCCTCCATTGCTAGAGAATTTCTATTTCTGCATCGATTCAGCGCTTATCTGCCTGCAACGCCATTTATCTCTCAGATTTGGAACTAAAACCGAGAATCACAGTAAAAAAACTCCTGACTTCATACATTATTCTCCTGCAAGAATTTCTTTAATAGCTGTTGCCATTTGCAAGTTATTGAATTTTAAAACCAGTCAGTCCATTTTAGGATATCCGATATAAGCGAAGTCGTAAACAAAATTTAAGTATAGGACTAATTAGTAGACATTATTACTAATCGACTGTTACTATTCCCTTTTTTATATAATAATTTTAGCAGAGTTAGTAGAGGGAGGTGCCTTTTTTTTTCTTCTTCATTTTCCGGACTATTCAGTAGTCAATGTGTATAACAAGACAATAAAACAAACACAAAGAATTTCAAAAAAACAGTGAAACCAAAACTTTCTTTTCTTTCAAGTGCAAACGATTACATAAAAACTAATGTGTGTGAGAAATATACATAAAGAACAGGATAAACATATATGCAACATGAATAAAGAATCAACACATTCAAGAATTTATATTTTTCAGTTCATAATTCCACGCTATAAACAAAACTCAAGTAACCATGGATAGTTATTTGTTATTGCATTCTATATAAAAGGGTTTATTTCGGTATAAGGGATAGTGATCGTTGTAAAGACTGAAATAAACAGACTGCCTACAACACTACTTTGTTCGTGACATCCCGTAACCGCTTTTGCTTAAGGCCCATGTTTGACTGTCATTAAACAGCGAGTTGAGAAGTATAAAACATATGTCAATAATTCCTCTGTACTCTTCTTAACATTTTTTTCTTCAATAAATATACTGTAGCCATATCTGAAATGCACCACCTCATCAAGTCTGATAGAAACAATTCAACAGTTTTCAACAAATAAATTACATAAGAGCATAAAAAAAAACCTAACATAGTAATCAATATAGGCTATAGAAATCCCTAGTTCAGCAACTTCGTTTTAAATAATATGCTTAACATTTGCATAACAATTGATATAGGCAGTATTATAAATTCAATTACTTTGTTCTTAAATAATATTTCGCTGTTAATATAGGCAATACTGACTCAATAGTTCTATATTAAATAACTAAATTGTAATTATTTTTAACAATAAAAACATTCATAGTAACTGCAGTATCGGAATACTTAATTCCATTACTTTGTTTTAAATAATTAACAGTTCGCTGTTATTTTTAAGACTTAACTTGCATAGTAATCGATATAGGCACTATTCATCCGGATAATTTGTTTTATATAATGGTTTGCAGTTATTTTAAGCACTTACATAGTAATTAATATCAATTCGATAACTTTACTTTAAATAGCGAATAATTTGCAGGTTCTTTTCTCTTTGGTATAATAGTAAATATTAAAAAATATATTAATTAAATTTGTTTTAAACTGAATATTTTTCGGGGTTTTTGTTAAATATGAAAATTTACTACATGCATTATAGACAATCTTTTTCAAAAAATACCTTGGTCTAGGACAGAGGTTTTTGATTATTCATTGACTCAAACGTTCAGTTTTTACTTAATACATCAGAAAAGGTTTATATTTATATGCGTAGTAAAACAAAAGTCTACAAGATGATTGTTAATGCAGATAAGAAGGTTTGGCAGAAACAAATAATACTTATTGTAATTAGTAACGAAAATATTTCATTTTTCATCTTTGGACTTTTTAAACTGGCAAGTTCATCAACTTAAACTCTGAAATTTTCACTTGCCGAAAGGAAAAGATTTAAACCTTTTTTGGTTAACCCTTTAACCTTTTTTTTTAACCTTTGGTCTCAAAACTCTAAAAGATTCAAAATTATCCAAATTTTAATTTCTTTTAGATGTTAAACTTCTTGTCATTTCTGAACATTTTGATATAATAGTTTCCTTGAAATTCCCATTAGAAGAGAAGTTATGGCTTTTAGAATTATACTCGCCAAAAGCTGAAGGGGCGTTTCCGAAACTTTGAAGTCATTTTTCTCCAAATGACGTTTTTTGGGCATAACGCGCAGGATATATCAGAAACTTCTGAATATTTTTTCATGGAATTTTCAAAAAATATTTTTTAGGGGATTATACTGTTGAAATTTTCAAAATTTCGCATTAGCGAAATACTTTTTATTAAAAATATAAAAATGCTTTAAATAAAAATTTATTTAGGTTCAGGGTAATTGTGACAATCTGAAGTATAAGTAGGCACCATTCTAGTTGCAATATTTATTTTGTGATCCTGCGCGTTAGCTGTTATGCTAATTTTCTGCTCGTCGAATGTCTGGCAGTTTGGAGCCCGCTATAAATGTAGTTATGCACCTTGCAATTTTTTGAATACAGGAAATGAAAGAACATACTTCTATCTTTCATCGCAATAAAAATTATGTTTTAAAATCATATACGTTTTAAGATATTAAATGTTGAAAATGGTCTTCTTTTTTTTTTTTTTTTTTTTTTTTTTCAATTTTAAGAGTCCTGAGACCTGTTAATAAAAATTGTAGAAAAATGTTTCAACGAGAAAAATAGAGGCAAGATGCATTGACTTCATTGTTCTACTTCTCATAACACTCTTAATAAAAATAAAAATAATCTTTAAAAATGTAGTTTAGTAATCGAAGTGTTAAAGGTTAACGATATTCATAAAATAAGAAGGTATGCAACAACGTAGAAGAAATCTCAGAAATTAGACATTGTTTTGAATGTAAAAATTATGCTTCAAAAATTAACTTCTATCATTGCCTACAATTGAGGGGAGGCCCGTTCTGTTTTTTGAAATTTAACTACATTTTCATTATTTCTTAATATTTTGAAAATAAAAAGAGTATTTATCCGAAAAACTTTAAAATAATGAAACACTAAAAAAACAACAACAGAAAAAGGAAAGATTATTTTACGCGAAGGGAGCAGAATTGTACAGCTAGATTATGATCATTTCCTCAATATAGTAAAATCTGTGGAAACGGAAACTTTATATAAGGGAATGTCGGCTTTTTTAACAAACTTGTTATGATCCCAGCGAACGAATACAAATTGAGCCTGCTACGATGAAAGCCTCTCTAAAACGTAATTTTTATCTCCGATCCTTGCGACTCCGTCATACACGCATTTTACCGCAGAAAAGAAACAAACATGTTGGCCGCCTCTAAATTAGATGTTGGTGTAAATGTATTTTTATGAATGCAGCGTTTATCAAACCAGTAGTAGTTCATATGGTTATTTTATGTTAAAGCATTAATTTATCCACTTTGGTATTTTGAACGCGCTTTCCTGCTGATTACCTCTGCCCAGAGCAAGGCAATGTACAACATTCAAATATATTTAAATTAAACAGCTTGAAATTTTAACAAATTTATTTTGTGAATAAACAATAATTTCTTCATCAAAGACCACTCAAGAAAAAAAAAAAAAAAAAAGCAATGCATATTTACCAACCTTCAATCTTTTTTTTTTTTTTTTTTCCCCGAAGTCAAACATGTTTAGAACCTAAAAAGTTATTTAATAAAATGCGTCTTGTTTATATCTGATACTTATTTGATTTCATTTATTCAATAAGATTTCTGGCTCAGAATATATTCATTTGGCTTGGGGAAATCGGTAGGTTGACAGCTATGGCAATGCATACACAATTCCCCCTTATAATAGATTAACGGCGAAAATCTGCACGGAAAATACGAGATTTTAAATGATTCGAAATGTTTCATACATGCATATACATATTTATGACACATTCTGAAGATTTGATATGATTTGTCAACGATGCGTAAAAACTCTCTGGTGGGCAGCTTGTTTCATCTTTTCCAAGAGCACCACGTTAAGGCGTAGTTACACAAGTCGAAATTCACAGTTGTGGTCAAACGAGTATTCGCGAAATATGGGCTAAGAAAACAGTTTTTTTCCTTTCACCCATACAATAACAATAATCTCCAAATGAGGTGTTTTATTTTCACAAAACTCGAAAAATTTAACAGATTGAATGTACCAAAATATTTGTAAAAACTTGCAGAGTAAAGAAAGTTTTAAGAATTTTAAAGTTCAGAAACGGACTCTTTTTCCTTGTATTAACAATACAACTCCGTTTTCACAGTATTAAATATAAACATTATGAAAACAGTTCGATTATAAAAAAATATTTGAGGAAGAGATCCAAAGGCGTTATATATATATATGCATATAGATAAATATGTATTTATAAATACAAAAATTCATGTTTTCGTGTTTTCTTCGTAATGTTAAACATCAAGGAAAATGAATATAACATACAACATTAACTACAGTTACAGAAAAACATCCAAAAATTGAAATTATTTTTCACATATATTTAAGGAAATTCTAACAACCTAGGCAGCAAGCCAGCTTTCGAAAAAAAAAATATGCTTATCATATGGAATTCTATAGAAAAATGCACAAAATTGTAGTAGATTAAGTTTAAAGAATGTAGGAAAATTTTTTAAACAGTTATTCACTTAAAAAAAATACATTAGAATCAATGAAGGGAAGCGAAGAAAATTAAGCATCAATAACAAAGTTATCCCCTGGGTAATAAATTCGAGATCTAACTGACGATGGACACGAAAAGGATTTCAGTTAAGCAATACTTTTTTATCAAGAACACTCATCAAAATCTCTTTATAAAACATTGTTATGAGCACACTTTTTGCCCTTTCTCATTAAGAAAAGTTAATATATCACAAAGTAAAAAAACATAAAATTATATCCAACACTACACTGTTATGGCAAGACAATTTTTTTCGATATTATAGCCCAAAAGGTCACCACAGAAACTTCTTTCTACACCATCGAACATCATCATTCGAAAGTCAATACTACTTAAAATGTTAAACAGTCTAAATGCCTAAGTGCAATTTCCCGAGAATGCCCAACAAACTTACAACCTAAACAAGATCCCGTGTCACCGATAATACGATGTACTAAGTACAGGTGCTTAACTGTACGAACTCTTCGGGAAGCCATAAAATACCCTTCTATTGACAGGAAAGTTAAAAAGCCCAAGAGCATTTAAAAATGAGAAAAAGTTTCCCCTCTTTTATAAAAACCAACCCAAGGCTTGGATGACTGCAGCATTGTTTACCGAGTGGTACGACGAAGTTTTCATCCCTGAAGTGAAAAAGCACCAAAAATGTCTTTGAAAAGAAGGCAGTAAAGTGCTTTTGATTGTTGATAAAACACCAACTCATCCCACAAAAAATTGTTGGAAAGAGGGAATGGCCAGTTTAAAACAATCTTTTTACCGCCAAACGTCACAAGCTTATTTCAACCAATGGACCAGTCTATTATCGAAACCATGAAACGCCACTGCAGAATGCAACTTTTAAAGAAACTTTTGGTACAGGACGAAGACGAAGAAGGTGTGTTATCTAATCACAAAAAAATAAATTTGAAAGATTGCGCTTACATGGTGGCAGAAGCCTGGAGCTTGGTTAAAGCAGTCACATTAAGACATGCGTGGAACAAGTTGAAAGGCATATCAACTGAAGAAGAGAAGAAGAGGGAAAAAAGAAAAAAAGAAGATCAAGAACAGGAAAGGGGAGAGACAGGAGAAAATGAGGATGACGTGCCACTTGAGGAATTCAGAAACATTCTTTTGAAAATTCCTGGATGTTCAGAAGTTAGTGCTGAAGATATAGGAGAGTGGATAGTGTGTGATTCGTCAGACCCTGGGTTTCAAATTCTAAATGGTGATGAACTTATTGAAAGTGTGAGAGAAGAAAGAGTCGAGGAAGAAGATAACCTTAATGTCGAAGTTGAAGTAGACACGGGACCATCAGCTAGTGAAGCATTTGCCGGCCTTGAAACTGCGTTGAAGTGGATGGAACGTCAGCCCGAGTGTGACCACATGCAACTTCTGACTGTCAAGCGGATGTGCGACTTGGCTGCCCGAAAACGGATGAAGACTGTCAAACCGCTTACTTTGACCGAGATGTTCAGCAAGCAATGACTTTCATTTACAGCACGGTACGTACATACTGTACTAATGTACAGTCGTGGAAAAAAAAGTAAACACCCCCTACTAACTCCTCAACAAATTATCGTATAAGAAAGTTACTGGTACCGAACGATTGGAAATAAAGTCTACTTTTAAATGATGTACATAAAATTTTCTTAGGGGGCCATCTACATATTAAAACGAACCATAACTTTGATTTTTTTCAATAGCAGTACACAATTCTGACAGCATAAATAAACTCTACACCCTTCAATTAGTATAAAATCAAATTTTTATGCAATTAGTACCATAAGTTTCCGAGAAATTAATTATTTTAAAACGAGCGTATTTTAAGGGCTGTATCCAAATTGAAGTTCGGTACTCAATTGTTAACCAAGAGAGCTCCCTTCTTGATCAAGGCACCTTAAGCAGTCAATTAAGCCAGTTAGATTACAGGATAGCATAAGAAATTTCAAAATATTTAGTCACTTCTATCATAGACGGCCCCTTAAACCATCATTTTGCCATTTTTAAGCATAATTTGAAAACTACTTGGAAGAAAAATGTGAAATTTTGCATTTCCATAAAGCAGGACTTAATAAATCAGAATCCATCAAAAAAATTGTAGGTTGCAATTCATAATTTTTTTTAATGTTAATTTCATAATTCATATCAGAAAATTTTAAAAATTGCGAATTCAACGTATTTATGTTTGGGTATATTAATATTATTGCGACACAAAAAATTAGAACGTTAGGATCATAATTTCAGAAGTTATAAATGAAAATATGAAAATGTAATTTAACATTAGAAGCACTAAATTTTGAATGTTTATAATTCAAAAACTTATCATTCAAATGAAATTTGGTGTCTAGGCATAGTTTGAACCAAAGATTTGAAATATCTCGTTAAAATTGGCTATTGCCATTGAAAAAAATGAAGTTTGGATTCGTTTTAATTCGTACATGGCCCCCTAAGCAGCAAATTTTATATACGTCATTTAAAAGTAGACTTTATTTCCAATCGTTTGGGACCAGTAATTTTCTTATAAGATAATTTCTTGAGGATTAGTAGGAGGTGTTTACTTTTTCCCCCCACGACTGTACAGCACTTAACATGTAAAAGGGTTGTCTTTTCATTTAATTAATTAAAAGCTTTTTCTCTTTAAAAATAGTTTTTTCGCCCATTTTCAACATACATGCAGTAATTAATTAAAATAGCTCTTTTTTTGGAAAAAATCCAATTATCCGAATGGGGTCCGGTTCTAATTGATTCGATAACTGGAGTTCTACTGTACCTTAAAATATTAAATTGTTTAAATAGGAAGTCTCCAATCTGGTATGTAGTGCTCACTAAGAGGGGATTAAAATGAGCTGAAATTGTTTGTTAGATATTAAATTACACATCTGAGACTAGTAATGAATTTAGGGGTACCCGGGTGAAAGGCAAACTCACCCCGGAGCATCAAAATGTCCCATCCGAAAGATTTGAGATTTTTTGTTCAATAGTGAGAAAAAAGGTGTCAGTTCCCCTTGGAATTCCATTCTCTCACCACCTTCACCGCCGGATATGAATTCAAACCTGTCTGAATTCCTCTTTCAGAACACTGGCTGAAAAATCGGCGATCTAACAGACGAATATATGAAATCTTCAATATCAGAAACCAATATTTGTTGTCGATAAAATATCAAAATATGAAAATTATTCAATTCTAGAAATTATGTTAAATTACGTTTTTATTATATTTTATTTATATTTATTTTTTGCATTTTAAATGCTTGTCCTTTTTAAAAAGATGCTTAACTTGACACCATTTGATTTTCAAATTTTGAAACTTCGAATCTGTCAGGAACTCCCGTTAGACTATGCTTAGATAAATAGACAGTTTATTATTTGGTATTTGCTTTTCAATAATATATAAACTGTGATGATGTTTGATGGCATAGAATTTTCTGAGATCGCCTGCCGGTCTATTATAGAGAAAGTTGAAATGGAGAAACACTTTTCTTATATATATAAAGACTAAACTTTCCAAGTGCAATGTTAATTAACCAATTACTTAAAAATATATACATAATGATAATTCATAAAATTTGCAGAAAGTATAAAATTCCAGGTATTGTCATAATCACGTGTATTTTTCTGCAATATTGTGAAAGGAAATAATGAAAAACGTTGAAATCTTTAACAATAATTCGTCCAAATCTTTGCTTTTTTTTTTCAAAATAAAAGTTCTAGAATAGCAGACTCCAAAGATCCATACATTTGTTGTTTTTCATGTTGATAAAGACGTGCCACAATACCTATTTATTACAATTCTAGACAACTGACAACCGAAATCATACAAGAATTGTTAAAATTGAAATAAAAATTGTGATGGGAAACTATTCTATTATTTCGCTCATACTAATGTCCATGAAAAGAAATGAAGATAAACGCATAGAAGGACGCAAAACTAAAAGACAATCTGAGATTTTAGCATCTCATACCACATTTATACAATAAATACATTCGATATATTAACATCTAGATTAAATACTATTAAAACACAACAGTATTCATTTACAAAAATATATTCAAAAATTTTTAAATACCACTGACTGTCAATGTTTAGACTATTTCGTCACCTACAAAGGGCGCTTTTCATCTAGCTAAAACTGTATGTAAATAAGAATAATAAAATTTAGTGTGTATTTTATCATCTAAGCTAAGCTAAGCGTCAGGTTCCTACTATTTGTTCTCGATAATCATTAGTGCCGGCCACAATAATAAAATTAATGACTTCTGTTGCAGCTTTATTCTTAAAAAGTTACACTGAAAGACTTATTGTACCTAGAATTCTGGCATGTGTGAAAAACACCAAATTCAACACTGCAGGAAATTTACAGTAATTGTTATTGCTTTTGACAATAGCAGCACATATGGTATAAGGAGATTCAAAAATTCTGAATAACATTTATAAGATACCGAAAAGTAGTTCAGTAATAAAGTCTGTAAAAATCAAGTCTGTTATGGCATATTTGCCAACATAATGGGTACGGTACATACGACGGTAAATTATTTTCTTAACTTCCCTCCAAAACTAAAACTTGTCCTTTTATAAATCTCACACTATTTAAGCATATTGGGTCGAAAAATAAGTTTTTGTATTCTGCCAAATATTTTCCCTTATATGTGTCAAATAAATAGAACAGAACTGTCCAAAGTTGAGCAATCTATGCAAGAAAAAAAAACTAAATCTGTTTAATCCTCACCCCTAATATGCCACAGTACTAATAGAGGAAATAGAAGTAATTATGAGCCGTTGAAAGTTACTCTCAAATTTTTTTATCTCTCTTACGTAGAAACATGATTCTAACTTTACACTACATTATGAAATCATTTTCATCCGGATACGAAAAAAGTACAATCTTCAAACGCTTTTATGTAAGTTCTGAAAAACTAATATATCCAAAACATTTATGCATACGTTAATGAAAATCATTTTGTAATTCAGCTTAGCGGATTTGGATTTGAGAATAGCTTTTATCAATAACTGATGCGTGACTAAAAAATGACTTGAAACCCTCCAGCTACGCTGCAGAAAATCTTACGCCACACTTGAAAGCAAATATCATCTATCTTTGCCACGAATAGGTTGGCATATGTCGAGAGCATACGGAATAATGTTCTATCAAAAGTCATTGAGCATTTAATCAAATATTCACTTTTAATTCATATTGAATTGATGAAAGACTTACGTATAAATAAGCATATTCCTGTCAATCGCTGCGACAAAGCAACTTTCATTACACAAATCCCTTTACACGCCGAAGTTAAATTATGGCCAACTACATTACATGTGGTCTAATACATGAATAATGGCAATTATACATTCATATTTTTAAAATAAATTATCATAATCATCAGTAACACAAGAAGATAATATGTGCCTCAGAACGTGTCCATAATAGCACTTTGGCACACAATAGATCGTATAATGATGTCCGTTTATCACTCAGCGCGCATAAAAAAGGGTCATTAGAAACTCAGTCATCGAGCAATTTACCTGGTATAAACAGTTTTCCTCTAAATAAGCTATCGAAATAACGCCTTCCTTAACTATCCTAGGAAAGTGGACAATTATGATGACCTCGGAACTTACGGAGATTTTTCGGTTTCCAAGTCCAAGTCTGAATGACTAATGCATCAAGTGAAATACTCGCTCGCAATTTCGAAGCAAATGCAGCCCATCTATGGATAATTTTGAGATTACTTTGTAGACTCACACAATATTAACGTGTACAATTTTTCTGTATCCTCTCAGTCTCATTCTGTTCTCATTCTCATTCTCTCCTCAGTATCATTCTGTTTTCGAATACTGCTTCGGAATCAATTTTCTTTGTTCGTCAATTAAGTTGTATGCTATCATTTACAATTCCAGTAAACAAATATCTAAAATTAATAATACAAATTTCACCAATAAATTGCTGCATACCTACATTTGGCACTTCCTGTATTTGTGTATTTAAAAAATACGCATTTCGAGAGAAAATAGTAAGAATAATTGCCATTATTTATATCGAAATATTTGTATTATACTTATGTCCCAAACTTCGTATAACATGTCTGTAGTAGTTCAATTTTTCATACAATGTCTAAGTAATTATTCCGTCGTTCGTCTTAAAAAATGCGTTTTAGTACACATAACTCTTGTAAGCCGCCCTGATCTCTTTATCTTCAAAAAGCAAAAAGTTCTTAATTCATACTAAAACTTTTTTCTTTGTTTTTCATAAAGGAATAACACTGCACAGTACACTATTATGAAGTCTAAATAATAAAACCAAAACTAAATCAAGACTAAACGCAAATTTGGGTTATTTTTTATCTAGTTTTCTGCAAAAGTAGTAAACGCAGCGCTTTTCAGGAAACTGACAACGTTAAAAAGAATATGTACATAAAACTTTTGCTCACTCTATAATTAAGACGTGTGCAGTAAATGGGCACAATTATGAACAGATGTACAAAAAATCTCGTACTACATATTTTATGTAATAGCACCTTTTGAATCCATTCCCAGAGTAAATGTTAAAGTTGTTCGATTTATTATTTTCCTCTTATAACACTTTTGATGTATCACAGTTCAGGGTTTTATACAGATTCCTGCAGTGGTGAATTCAGGAAGAAGGCCAGAAGGGAAATTTCTGACTTTCTACTTATTAGTCTAAATTACGGTGCTGAGCTGTCAGTCCCGGTCGCCAGAAAAATTAAAATCCCTTCAGGAGTATAAAACCCTGAATTCAACACTGGATTCTTTAATTAAAATTCACTCCAGTAATTATTGTCCGTATCAAACAGCCAAATTTCCATAAATTGCAATGACAGGCAAAAGTGTAAAACATACCATCATAAAAGTAGGAAAATTTTTGTGCATAAAAATTTGAATTGCAGGACAAAACCCTGTATAATAAAAACTTTATCTACAGATTTCATCAAAAAAAGTTACCGTAAGCGGTCATTATTTTACGACCACCGGAGTGACTTTGTGAAAGGTGGCTGTTTCTTTTTTCTTTCCATTGTCCGATTTCTACCAGAGATGACTGAATTTTCTGCTAGCGCACGGTGACGAATTTTTCAAAAATTTTGTTAGTTTAAACTCGAATCGCTTTCTGCTTTTCACCAAAAATAAGCAAATTGCCAGAATGAAGAATTTCGCTGCTAAATTGCTATGGATCAACATTTTAAGAAACATCGATCACACGAAGTATTATGTGGGTGAAATTGTATGAACCTCAATATAAAATTTAAGTAATTTCGTACTTTTATTATACAAAACAATCAAATATTAAAACTGAATTAGGTTTAATAAAGTACTTAAAAGGAATTAAGGTAAGTAATTTCGTAAAGCTAATATTAAAAAAAAAAAATGTAGGCATTCATATTTTTTACGGAATATTGGGGAAATTTCAAGCTTTTTTGAGAGTATGCTTAACATTTTTACTTAAATGTGAACTTTCTAATTATTTGACGGGTTTTTTTTTAAATACTTATTTTCTTAGAATCAAAATCTACTGATACAACTTTTATAAAAAGCAGTCCATCTTAAAACATTTAAAAAAGGATGTAAAAAATTATATATATAAATTTTTAGCGTATGTCTTTAAAACACCACAGATAATTTGCTTTTTAAATATTCAAATCACCAACGTATGAATTAAAATTAAGGCTTTGGCCAGCATTTTGGAAAATTTCGTTCAAAGTTAAAAATTTTCGTTCATCAATCGTTGTGCAAAGGCAAATTACGATTTATAATGAGATTCAAATTATGGACTATTTGTTAGACATTTGCAGCTATAATTTCTACGCTGGCCTTATTAATTATGAAGTATGTTATGTTTTTATATTGTCAAGAAAAATTGTTGAAACTTTATTCTCTTCGAAATTCAACTTCGATGATCCATATAAAAAACGTAATCGTTATTGAACAGACTACGTTTCCAATAACATTGTGTAAAATAACTCTTTTCTGGTGTGTTTTGCATACGTTATATGCAGACATTTTTGCGCGGTAATTTTGTGAGAAATATTTTTTAGGGTATTAATTTGTTATTTTCCTTTTGTAACACACATACGACTGTGTCAAAAGACGGACAGTTGTGCGCGAAAACACAGATAAGTTTATTTAACAAAATTACTGCCTGGAAGCCGTGAAGATGGTTTAAGAGATAAAGCTAACCTTCCAGTATACTAAAATTTAATTGTTGATTAAATGCTATCACGTACATGTTTTAATTTGGTAAACAGCTCCTCCAGCAATTTTGAGAGCAGTTACTGCTCTCCTAATTGATGTTTGACACATTTAATGTTTTGCTCCAAATATGACTCATTTATTCCATCTGTTAGACGATTTCTTCTATTCCTAATATCCGTCATTTCGCCCAACACAAAACAAAACTGGAATTTTTTCACTTAACAGAACTGAAATTCTGCAAGAATAATTTCAGCTACAATTCCAGCAAATCCATTAAAAATTTCATCCGTAACTGAAAACTGGAATCAGAAAAAGACATCGAATTTAACGAGAGGCAGTACGTTCAGGTTAATTTCGAGAAAGCAAAAAAGGTGTTGCATTGTAAAATTATAGAGACGAGAACTGACGGCTTACGGAGTAAAATGGTAAATGAGCAGAGAAAATTGAAAGTGGACCCTCCATGCCTGGAATTTTTGTTGCATTCGAATGACGAGATTGTATTGCCGATAGGTCCTCGCCCCAACCTCGTTATAAACAAGAAGCCAAGATTATTATAGAGGCAATTAAATGTAATTGCAATTACTCAATAATTTAGACGGAAGACATTTATGCACTTCGGGTTGCTTTTGCAAGCAAATGTGATATTTTTTATAAAATTCTCTTTCGCAAAATATAATGTGTCATGCAACCAATCTCTTTTTAACCTCTAAAGTAACGTGAAGTGAAGAGACTGACTCCCCAATGGTAAGTGAATAGAACTGAAGGGATAGACCGGCAGTAGTGGTGATTTTCGTCGTATGTGTAGGATGCGGGAAGGCATCCGAGTTAACATCTGTTTAGTTTTGAGAAATATGTGTAGTTTTGGTGGAGTATTGTTGTTGATAAATTGTAGTCAAAGTGTGTATATTTTTATGCAAGTGTAAATATTTTGTATATAGGATTTTGTGTTCAATAAACCTTTCATATTAAATATCTGGTGCCATCCTCGGTTGTCGTGACATCGCAGAATGCATTAACCCGCCAACACCCAATGTCACTTCCAGGTGGCAAGTCTTTATTGGGATCTAGAGAAGTTTATATAATCACAGAAAATAGTCCCATATCTCTCAGATTTTCTGATGAGATACTATAACGTCGCAAAGTTTTGCACCTCCACCAAGCAACCAAGGTCTTGAGCTGGTCTTCTTTTTTGGAATAAATATATCAAAAAAGAAATGTCTCTCCTTTTGCCGGAATGTTAAAGTTAACAAAGTATTAAATTGATATTGGTAGGATATTTGGTTATTTTTTTGTTGCTCTGATGCGATCTTCATGCCACCCATTGGTGGCATACACTTTTGATAAAATTTGTTTCTTATTACTCTTTTACAGTGAAAACAATACAATACAATACAATACAACCTACGATTTTGAAAAAATATATATATAAGTTTACTCATGGGTGTTGGAGAGTAACAAAAAATAAAGAAAAAACCTTACGGGTCTTTTCTTTGTGAGTTTACTATTCAATGAAATTGGTTAAAATATTTGTCACAAACTATCACCAGTACTGCTAAGTGCCGTTCTGAATACTTTACAGTTAAATAATGAGTTCATTTTGTACACGAATCTCTAGAAATATGGGGTCATAAAATTGAACGCGTTTTTGATATAATTAAAAGTGTTTATTTAGAAGCAGAAAGTATTTCATTTATATCACAAAGTCACTCACGCTTACGGTTCATTTAAAAAAATTTCTATAATTATACCCAGCTCCTTTCAGTAATTGTGCCCAGAATAGAAGATTAAAATCTTCATAATAAACAGGCGCTAAAAGAGGATAATTAATAAATTTATAATTTAAGTCTATAAATTATTTAATTCATATATTTAAATACATATAACAACTCCTTAGATTAAAACCATTTCACGTTTTATCACAACAACCGTTAAATATATTTGTTTATGATAATTAAGAATATATCATTCTAAGTATACTCTCCCCTTTTTAATAACAAACAATTTCTTTAAAAATTATTTCTAGTTGGGCTATACACTAGGTTACCCCTGTCACATTTTCCTTGTGCATGAAATGGTTTTCAAAATTGGCAAGACAAGAAGTTTCTCGGTTAATTTAAAAGCACATGTTAAAACTGTCGTAATATTCTACCAGTCAAAAGTCTCTCTTTTGACCTCTGGATTACCATGAGCATCATTCGGTAATCTTTATCTGAGTTTAAAGGAACACACTATCTACCACATGTGTCATGAACCGCAACTGTGAACTACGACCCGTGCAAACCCAAATTCTGTCACATATCTGAGGCTTTTCAAGCTCCTAGTACTCGATGCGCAACAGGAGATGGCGTGTTTTCAACACAATTTATTTTGTTCTTTTATAATTCTATACAGTCGTCTCAACAGTTTGTCCAGGTTCTGTTTTCGTTTCTGGGCTTTTAGGAGTGGAGCAGCTGGGCTCTTGAATGTCGGATGGGTCCGGCGAGTTGACCTTCGAGGCAGTGACGGAAGAGAATCCACTCAAGGTGGAAGACCTCTTGGCAAAGGATGTAGATGATGAGGATGGGTTGTTGCGGTTTTCCAGACCGCTCCGGAACGCATTCACAACACGGATCTGCAATGCAAAAGAAAAATCATGTTAAAGTAACGAAATCAAAAAGCGGCGATGTAGTAATAGACCAAGAGTTGGTGAAGAAACTTTTAGTTGGTGAAGTACTTTATAAAACGATTTTTTTTTTTTTGCTTATCTGAAAGAGGTATAGATGACTTGGCGAGGTTGCCAGCAGTTTAACTCTTTCCGGTAAGGTAGGTTAAGTTCTGGTCAACGTAATATTAAACCACAGATGCCACAATGTCACTAGAATCTTGGATATTTTTTCCCTTTTATTATGTACTGTGAGAAAAGCTTTTACAGTAGAGCGCCGATTATCCAACCAAGTCGGGACCGACCCTAGTTCGGATAAGAAAAAGTTCGGATAAATGGACAGAGACTATAAGGCATGTTCCTGACTATACTAAAACCTTCACGCGTTATCTAAGCTTAGGATTGGCAGCACCAGTTAGTGCTGGCATGTTTAAAAATTGTTTTTTCTTTTTGTCTTTTTTTTTCTTTAAATTCTTATTGTTTACATTTTTATCATTCATTTTTTTTCTCTCTTTTTATTATTTTCTGAACTACAGAGATTATAATTTAAGGAAAAAAGCTTTTGATTGTTTGTTGGTTAAACGAAGACATTCTTTTCAATGCTGCCTTATCTCTAATTCTCCTTAAATACCGTTAGTTGAATAGGATCAGCGTTCTTCTGGCGTTCGAGCCATTTCATAGCTGTTTCCAAACATTCAAAGGCTTCGTTATGGGATGGACCTGGGTTACTTTCAGTGCATTCGTTTTCATTTTCTTCAATTTCTTTTTCATCGTGAATCTCATCCACAATCTCATCATCATTTAAAATGTAATATCCAGGGTCATGTATACTTCCTATTTAATCACTCGTTAATTTCATTTTGTTCATAGCCTAAGGATTCTTTCCATCTCCTTTATTGTTTTTACATTCCTTATTTTCTGATCCACTGTCAGTTTTTTTCTTTATTTAAAATTTTATTTCAAGCCAATGAATAATTGGGAGTTCTGTTTAAAAAAAATTGAACGGATAATTGGAAGTTTGGTTAAAAAAAACTTTTGAGAGAAATAGGCTGTTCGGATAATTGGAAGTTCGGTTAATTAGAGTTTTGATAATCATCGCTCTACTGTATTTATTTTCAAATAAATTTGTTCGTAAATTCAGATGTGATTCAATAATTTGGACATTTTAGAAACAGACGTACTTTGCGTCTGAAAGGATTAAAAATACGCCTAGCAACATCGCATAGCAAATAGAAATGGAAATTCTCCCTTATGCGGACCTAGCAAGCACTAATCAGAATAGCATTTATTTTACTTTACAGCTGGATATGCGATGTTGCTAAGTGCGCTTTTAAATCGCTGTCTGGGTCATCCATATCTATTTTAGATAAACACAGAACAAAGTTTTACAAAGATTTCACCCTTTATAAAATATTTAAGTAAATTTCTTCATTACCCCTCCATCTATAATTTTCTCGAAGAATGGTGACTTTGCAATTCATTAAAAACAGCAAAAACAAAAGGAAAGAAAGCTCAAGCGCCAAAATTTAACCCCTTGGGGACGAGCGACCGGTATTCGTGCCGCGTAAGGTGCTCAGAATCGGTGATTATTCTCACCAGTAAATTTTTATTGTAAATTTTGCCTTATGTAATACGAGCATTTTCCTGATTCAGTTGGGCAAAAATTTCTGTTTTAAAAAAACGGTGACTAAAGATTAAAAATTCAGTAAAGGACGCTCGTCCCGAAGGTGTTAAATACCTAGTATTCGTCAAAGCACAATTGATTCGTTGAACCATCCGATACATGTCGAACTCTAGATAGCAGAAGTTCTTTTTAAAAATAAAGGTATTCGTTTTCACTCGACATCTATTAAGTGTCACTCAGCTTCGATTTCCTATCACTAATTACGGGCATTGGATGCATTCGTATATTTAAAATATCGCCTCTGAAAATAAATATTTTTAACTTCTATTTTTTGTGTACACTTCCTAAAAGATCTCTTTTTTCTTAGTTCTCAAAATATTTCTAAAGTATAGACTTAATTTTATAGGAAGTGTTAAAATCTTACTCACAGTTCGCCCGCTTTTAACATATAAAATATTGAATTCAGCATGGATTTTAGATATATTTTGACAACTAACAAGGGAACCACTTTTGGTGTTGCTCGCACCTAGCATCGAGACCTGGTGCGTTTTGTAGCCCTATACATAAAAGTAAGGGAACCGAAAAAATTTTCTGTTAAAATAATATTTTATATACTTTTTTATACATTTAATTTTTTATTATTACATGTTTATTTGTTTATTTCACGCCAAAATCGAGTTAAGTCGCCAAATAGGGCGCTACAATTTTTCCGTCCGCTTTATCCAAAGAGAAAATATACAGAACATATTACTAGAATTATATCAGATTGCGATTTTTTTTATAATAAACAAATATTAGGTTTTTATTTCTTTTTTCTATGCAGACGATAAATATATAAGTAAAATATAATTCTTATAAAAGCTTCGAAGATCATTGAAAACTATTTTTTGGCGAAATACAAAATAAGCAACCTATTTTCTTTTGAAATCGAATGAAATAAAGTTTCGAATGTTTAAAATGAAATGTTGCTGTATTAAATGGTCCTTCAGTAAAAGTAATCATAAAGTAAATTAATATTTTTACACAATTTAGAAAAAATACTGTGACGAAATAAGTCGGACATTGCATTTTTTAGCTATTACAAATTCAGCTATGACATTTGGCTAGGGTTGCCGGAAAGCTCTACTTTTGAAAATAAACGCTAACTGTTTCCCCGCCAAAAATATGAATATAAAGTTGCAATTTTTCAAAATCAAATTCGTGGGTTTTTGAAGGAATTTGCAAACTTTTTTCAATATTTTATATTTATTATTAACTAATTTTTATTTTTAAATGCTTTTCTTTAAAAAAATTCAATGTTAATAGTCCGATAAGTGGTCTCAAAAATTGCATTTTCAGAAAGTTATGCTGCTGTATAATCAAGAAATATTATTTTAACAGAAAAACTTTATCGATTCTCAGACTTCATAGTATAGGGCTTTAAAATGCACCAGGTCTCAATGCTAGATGCGAGCAACACCAAAAGTGGTTCCCTTGTAAGGAAAAAGGAGACATCCTTTAAGAAGAGTACACAGAAAAAAGATGTTAAAAATATTAATATCATGAGGGGATATTTTAAATATAAGAATGCATCAAAAATCCATAGACTTTACATTACGGAGAAGAATTCCGAAGCTGAGTGACCAGCCCCCTTAATTTTTTTATCAGCATCATGTATAATGCCTCTACTTTAAAAATACAGGGTGTTTCAAAATTATGTGTCAGAAATGTAAAGGCAGGTAGAAGGGACCTTAGTAAGCAGATTTCGTATAGGAATGTGTGTAGAGAAATGTAGCGTTGAAGCGGTAGAGATCTGTTAAGTTCAGTGGATAAAAACATTTCGCTGGCTTGAAACGTCATTCTCCGCACGTATTTCGAGCAACGTGCGTCGAGTGTTTAGAAGCCCGAATTTATACATCTTTAAGACGGCAAAAATCTGCAAAATAAAAAAAAAATAGAGACGCTACCTTATAAAACAAAGAGTTTACTACTTGGGTAATTTTCTGAACTTTATATAATGAAAGTTTCGTAATTACTCAGAAAAAACTAAATAACAAAACATTTTTGGCTCTACAGTTTGAAACTAACTGCACCTAATTTATGTAACATGTGAATGTAATAATGTAATGAATTAAAAGTTCGGGTGTAATCGGGAGATTTTTTTTATTTATATTATTTCGCAAGCAGCCAAGCCTATAAAATTACTCTTTAAAATTACTAATTTGTATGAAAAGCCACCAAAGCCATAGGATACTTGCGAGACTTTAGACATACATTGTGAATATATATATATATATATATATACATGTAACGCTATCGTACGTGGCGCAGAAATCGCGATTATTTGTTAATTCTTTAATGGCAACGCCGGAATGAAATGCATCTCATTGGTTATTGAACAGCATTTAATGCATCTGCATACCTATAAGGGGGGTTATCATAGGGGTCCTGTTCAGTCGCCAAATACCGCCAAGTTTGTCGCCAACTTGGCGATATATCGCTAAAGTTGGCGACCAAAATTAGTCGCCAAAAGTCACGCCAAATTGGCGATATCTCTAATATTTCGCCAAATTCCCATAGACTTCCATTGTAAACCAGAATTTTAGTAAGGGGAGGGGGAATATTTTTTCTCAATTTTAAACTCATTTTAAGTACAAGGACGTCTTCTAAAAAAAGGTAACAAGCTCCCATGTGTATGGGTAAAATGAATACTCTTCCGAATTTTCCCGGGCCATAACAGAGAAGAGCAGCTTCATGATACATTCATAAGCTGTGACAGATGCTTGTAACATCAAACATGACCGCACTCACAAAAAAAAATAGTCAAATATGTAAATTATTAATTTGATCATGTTTTTTCGTTTAAGGACGCTTTTATATTCACCGACAATTCATACATCGGTATACACGACCTGCATTCAAATGAAGTATGCGCATTTTCATCAAAATCACACTATACTGTCGTTCCATGTCAAGTAGCCTAAATTTGGATACTATTTGACCTCCTTCAATTTTGATGCAATCGTAAAAGAGCATAGATATAGCTCTAAAATGGACATCTGAAAACTTTCAGAGTTAGAAATTGTGTAGTAGGATCATCAGGGACTCATCCTTCTGTAAAGTTAACTGTTTCACACTCCCAGAAAAACGATAAAATGATCATGTTTTTTATCTCATTGCTCATGTTTTTCATCATCATTTCTCATGTTACAAGAATACTAACTTATTGAAAATAGCAATTCTAATACAACTTATTGTGCTAAAAAACAAAATTGCAAAATATATATAGATTTATAGATATTAAAGATAAAAAATTAATACCTTCCTCGTTATTTGGCATCAAAGTTAGGCCATACTGCCTGTCACGGTGATTTTTTTTCCCCTCTTTAACAAGCTCTAACTAGTGAAGGAATTAAAAAGTTTGTCATTTTACCAATTAATTACCTATAGAGATGTCAGAGCTGCTGAAGTTGTTTCTCTTCTGCTTAAATATTCATTAATTTATTCCTCCTTCAAAACCCCTCAATTTTTTTTTTTCATAGATTCAACCTTATTTTCAGAAGTCCATCGGGGTGTCTACAGAAATTGTAAAAAAAAGTTCCCTAATTTTTCCGTAACTATCTTTATCAGACCTCTCTGATTTCCATTATTAACAATACACATACAGTATATATATTTTTTTTAATGTATGCTTCTTTCTCGTAAAACACGCTTATCCAAACAGCTAATATCTCATTTGGAAGAAAAAAACAATAGAGAAACATAAAAATTGCCTATATTTATAAAGTATTGGTTGACAGTTTTATAAATCCAAACTCAAAATTCAGTCCAACAACTTCGTATAGTGGCCAGTGGATATATAATGACCAGAAAATTTCCTTATTTCCTGAAAAATGTTCAATTCTAACCTATCTACATCAGACGGGATAGCTAATTGGATTTAGCAGGTCAGGTTATGCTAATGTATCATTTAAAATTTTCAAAAATGGATAAATTGCCTTTCTCTAAGTGCCTTTCCACAGAGAATGAGGACATCTAATCACCTTAATTTGTGTTGAATATCAAAAATTCACACCATGTGCATCTTTTTAAAAATATTGGGAAAACTAATCAGCATTTGGAAAAAGACAAATTTCCCAGATTTTTGAGTATTTTTACAAAATTCCCTAACTTTTCCCGATTGATAAACCTCCCTGATTTTTCCATAATTCCCCGATTTCCAAATTCTGTAGACGGGTCCATATCTCTAAAGGATGATTTGATGAACATTTGTACCACATTTAAAAAAAAAAAAAAACACTCCTTAATTGACCAAAAAAAAAAAATTGTTTCATTTTCGACCTCTTCGGTGTGAGGTAAATAAAGCAAGGTTCAAAATATCTACTTTGTATGAGATTCGCAACTATATCCTCAATATAAATTGACTCTAAAATGTCTCCAACAGAAAAGTATATGAAATAAGTGGGTCTTTTCATGTTAACTGGCGCACAGTGTAAGATTTTGCGAATCTAGCGGGTCAAAACAGAATTTATGAAAATTATCGATGTTAAAGGAAACTTACTTGATCTTACTAGAGACAAAGTAGTTATGTATTATGAAAAAATATATTTTTACGCATTACATTGTACAATTTACCTCATTGTTACTCCGTCATCATAATCATAATAAAAAGATGTTTTGTCATTTTGATGCGTTGACATTTGTCTAGTGTTATGGCATTCAGTGCAGATTTTTTAAAATGTACATATTTATTTTCAACAAGAGTTGGTTTTCTTGTATTAAAAAAATGGTAATTAATTACTGCTATAGTTATCAGTGTTATCATAAAGTGAATCACTGTCATTTTCCGTTGTTTGCTATTCTTATATTATTTGTATATATTCGGTGACCGTATAAATGTTAAAACTTCAGGCTGCTTCAGCCGCTCTATAGTTTTATTGAGATGTTAATGTCACGATTTGTAATGCTTAAAGGCAGATATATTTATCTTGCATCCACATGTCATGTAAAATTATGTGAAATCGCTCAAGAAGGCCGTGGATCTTCCATGCGTTAATACGGATTAGGTTCCCTTAGAAAGACCCCCACGGAGGGCACTCCCCCCGGGCCTATATCCCTCGTGTAGATAATTGGCCGTCAAAAATCAATCCAATCCAATTCGCTCAAGAAGAGCTTATCAACACCTGATATGCTAGCGGTCACTGCAACATTCTTAAAAAATCTTTCCTTTTCTATTTCCTACATAGCTTGTCCTTGTTTTGGAGTTTTTAATAATAATTCTATTTTAAGTCTAAATATTTCAATTATATTTTTTTCTTCCTACGATACTTCATTTTTCTTCAGGTTTTCAGAACTTCTATTTCTTTACATCAAATCTATAACCAATATGTAAGAGGGCATTCCATAAATCTTAATTATGCATGTAGTGCCGATAAGACCCAAGAAAACTTGAGTATTATTCGTATATTATCGAACCATTTTTAAGTTATTCACCACCTTGGAATTTCCGTTACAGACATTGCATTTTTAAGTTGCTTTTTATTTGAAGATAGAATACTGCACATTGTGCTATCTACCACTGTCTCATCAAATTTGTGCTCTATGTCATACGTCTGAGCATTGAATTCTACTACAGTTAGTGCGGGAGCTGTAAAGATTTAATTTCTGACAATTTCAAATTCTTGTGTTATTGACTAATCAATTTCCATGATGAACTTAAACTTTATGGATCTAGAGTAAGAAGTACATGACGGCTGTGGATTTACCCATTATAAAATTTTGATTTTCTTCATTACAGCCCTTTTTTATATGACGAGTATCCGGCTTTTTGAATGATTTTTTAAAATGTCGTTGCTCTTTAAGGGCTTTCATATATATTTTTTAAACACATCCGCAGCATCCTTTTGTCCAGATTGTCTCAGTTTTAAACACGTGGCGAGTGATTATTCATTTGTGTTCCGGGAATAACGAATGCACCTTCTGTCTTTTGATTTCGGTCCACTTAAATACAAAAATTTCTTTGGTCGTCCAACCTTTTTCTGGTAGTCATTATTACTTCTGTCCTGTAAATATATTTATTGTTAATATTCGAATCTGACCATCTCTTATTTTACTTCAAAAAACGTTCTTTGAGCGATGTCTGTTTCTCCATCTATGATTACTGCCAATCAGTAGCGCCAACTTTTCAAAAATATTGGATGGACTAAAACTGTTTGAGTAATGTTTGAATAACGCATATATTTTTTCCCTTAGTGTGTATGTGTGTGGACAGAGAGAGGGCAAGAACTTTTCACTAAAGATGATAATTCAAAATAATTTTATAAATAATTTTATTTAATAATATTCTTATAAGTTCTTACTTATAAATACATTAATATTTATTTTAAATAACATTGGAATGGCTAACTATTGAAAGTGTAAAAACTAAATGCCAAGAAAAACATACATTTTAGTCACCTAAGTGCTTTATAAATTCAAGACATCAAAACAGATAACAAAATACAGTAAAAGTTCTTTCATCCGGCATTCTATGGTTTGACACACTATATAATCCGGCACGCTAGGCCGTATTTTTTTTTTACGATTTTTCTTGACTGGAATTGTTAAGTTGCGAGCAGTTCACTCAGAATTCAGACGTCTCTTGACCTTCACCATTACGTAACGCTACTGTGTGCTTAGTTCAGTTCGTTCACTGTTTCTCGTGACTCAAATTGTGACCTGATGGCGAAGATGAGGATCATGATTCAAATGCTCGAAGTGATGACCAAAATATAGTGCTAGATTTGGTAAAAGCCGTGCCAAACAACCCTTTCAGAGATTTACCCGTGAGCAAGTTATAGACTGGATTGAAATAGACGACAGCGTGGCAGTGGTCGAAGAAATCAGTGACGCACTGATTATACAAAATGTTTTGAACCCACAAGAAGTCCAGATTCAGGGGGTGGAATCGGATGAAGAAGGAGCCGTGGTAGAAGAATCTAAAGTCTCGTGGGAATGGAAACAAGCTTCTGATGCATTAGATACATTCATAAAATTTGCCGAATCGAACGAAAGTTATAACTCTGCAGAGCTCATAAATCTGTGTATAATTTGTAACGATTTTTTGATGAAGAAATCCGAATCGCGTAAGTAACGTTATATCACACTTTTTAAAAAATGCAATGTTCATATTAATTTCTTACTACATGTACAATGTAATGTACATATAAAGTATATATTATATAATCCAAATTTAATTTTGTATTCTGTTTTTCTTTAATTCTCACAGTTGTTAGAATAGCGAAATACAGAACAGTATTTGTCAGATATTTATGCAATTTGCATAGGTTCCTAATGTAGGTGAGCACAAAAAATGCATGGACGTTCGATATTCCGGCAAAATCGCTAATTCGGCCCGACTGTGGTCCAGTAAGTGCCGAATTAAAGAGATTCTACTATATGAAAGAAACTTGCTTTTGCGAGAAATTTACTGTACATCCGCTGAAAGGGCTTTCAGGGATTCTGTAAGTCTAATTGATGTCCTTACTATTTTTCAAAGACAATTATTTTTAAAACGCTTATAAAGCCAAATTTCATTTCAGCGATTAAATAAATAAAAGAAAATGAATTACGAATTAAATCAATTGAAATTGGGTGGGTGGAGAGATCAAATTATTGGGTGGGCTCGCGCCCCATAGGCTCATATAAGTTGGCGCCACTGCTGCCAATTATAAATGAATGGATCAGCCGCTTAATCTATAGGTCAAAATTAACATTTTTACCCACTGGCCACTGGCCAGTACACTGATTTTTTATCACTGGCCAGTAACAAAGTTATGTACGCTCCATACAATAATTGTATTTTTTCTAACTAAAAACATTGTAATTTACTAATATATATTACTTACCATTCGATATAATTATATTCAACTGAAAAATTTTATTTTTACTATTAATTGCAATGAAATAAATTCACAGGAAATTTTCAGAAAGGTTACCGCAGAAGGGGCCCCACTCTCCCTCGGCACTAATATGCATTTTTCTGCAATGATTTAAAGAATTTCGCGTTTTTTCGCGATCTTTTGATGAAATCTGCGTTTTTTCCGCCATCTTTTCACAAAATTGCGGTTTTTTTCTTTTTTTTTTTAATCTTTTAACGAAATTTGGGGGTTTTTTTCGCCATTCTTTGAAAATATTTGCATATTTTTCAAGATTGTTTTGACGAAATTTGCATTTTTCCCGCGATCTTTTGATGAAATTGTGTTTTTTCCCGCAATCTTTTCGTGAAATATGCGTTTTTTTCACGATCTTTTGACGAAAGTTGCGCTTTTTCCCCGATCTTTTCACGAAAATTGCGCTTTTTCCACGATCTTTTGACGAAAGTTGCGTTTTTTTCACGATCTTTTGACGAAAGTTGCGCTTTTTCCCCGATCTTTTCACGAAAATTGCGCTTTTTCCACGATCTTTTGACGAAATTTGCGTTTTTTCGCAATCTTTTCAGGAATTTTGCGTTTTTTCCGCGATCTTTTTACGAATTTTGCATTTTATCCGCGATCTCTTCACGAAATTTGCGTTTTTCCGCGATCTTTTCACGAAATTTGAGTTTTTCCGCGATATTTTGAAGAATTTTGTGGGTTTTTTTCGCGATTCTTTGTCGAAATTTGCGTTTACTCCGCGATCTTTTCACGAAATTTGAGTTTTTCCGCGATCTTTTTACTAAATTTGCGTTTTTTCGCAATACTTTGAAAAATTTTGTGATTCTTTTTCGCGATTCTTTGTCGAAATTTGCGTTTACTCCGCGATCTTTTCACGAAATTCGAGTTTTTCCGCGATCTTTTTACGAAATTTGCGTTTTTTCGCGATACTTTGAAGAATTTGGTGATTCTTTTTCGCGATTCTTTGTCGAAATTTGCGTTTTTTCCGCGATCTTTTCTTGAAATTTGTGTTTTTCCGCGATCTTTTGACGAAATGTGCGTTTTCCCGCGATTTTGTCACGAAAGTTGCGTTTACTCCGCGATCTTTTCACGAATTTTACGTTTTATCCGCGATCTTTTCACGAAATTTGCGTTTTTCCGTGATCTTTTTACGAAATTTGCGTTTTTCCGCGATACTTTGAAGGATTTTGCTATTCTTTTTCGCGATTCTTTGTCGAAATTTGCGTATGTCAACGATCTTTTCACGAATTTTGCGTTTTTCCGCAACCTTTTCACGAATTTTTCGTTTTTTCCGCGATCTTTTCACGAATTTTGCGTTTTATCCGCGATCTTTTCACGAAATTTGAGTTTTTCCTCGATACTTTGAAAAATTTTGTGATTCTTTGTCGAAATTTGCGTTTTTTCCGCGATTCTTTGTTGAAATTTGCGTTTTTACCGCGATCTTTTCACGAAATTTGCGTTTTTTCCGCGATTTTTTGACGAAATTTGCGTTTTTTCCGTGACGTTTGGACGTAATTCGCGTTTTTTACGTGGTCCTTGGGCGAAATTCACGTTTTTTCGCGATTCTTTGACGGAATTGGTGATTTTTTTCTACGAACGATTGACGAAATTTATTTTTTTCGGCGACCATATCGAAATTAGCGATATTTTTATGTCCGAATTTCAGGACTGACGACCGTTTTTTTTTTTTTTTTCGGAACCGAATGCCTTAAATTTTCGAAAAATTCGAGGCCTGCTACTTTCTTATCTTACGTTCGGGAGAATCGCCGATTTGGACGCCGCATATTCCGAACGAATTTCACCCCTTTCCTCCCTGGCATCGATCTTTCAACCATCGCGTTTGGCGAGTGGTGCCCATTGAGTTTGGCGAGTGAGGACAATAAAGTTAATCGCCACGTTTTAAGTGTTACTCGACGCCTGGCGAGTGCTAATTTTGTGCTATAGCTTAATCTAGTCTAACATAACAGATGAGCAATTTTGAAGATTATACTTGTGTAACACATAGTCTATCAGGATATTTTTAGAATTAACAGGGAATGATTCATGTCCCGTAACATAATTTTGCAAATCTCATATAATTTTCTTTCCGAAATTTACACTTCCGTACCTGAAAAAATTATTGATATTCAAGAGTTGCAAAAATAGTTGCAGCTGAAATTGATTTATTTTCTATCATTATGCATACATAATTACAAAAAAAAATTATATTACAATGCACCGGCTTGCACAAAATTTTTGGCAGCTTTTTAAATTTGATCACATGCTATTAAAATTTTCAAATAATTTTTATACTGACTTAAAAAATTATTTTTTCAATCTAATTACAACTACAGAATCGCCATCCTAAAAAGTTTAAAAGAAAATGTAGTTTTTGAGCCGATTTTTGATGGTGTTGTTGTGGAGTTAGGCTGCTATCAATTTACATTTCTTTTTTTCTCCAATGTGTTAGATATTATTTGAAATAGCTAAAAGGGAAATTACTACAAGTCGAATTTTGGACTTTTTTCCCCGGTAGATTTGCAAACTCTTACTTTGTGCGGCGTAAGGAAGGGAGGTCCTGGGCGGATGCAATGTAATGTCCAAGTACACTCATGTCTCTTAAACGGATATACTTAGCATAGTGGAACAAGTGTCTACCTATAATAAAATGATTATGTGCTATCATTTGAGAGTGGCTGAAATGCCCCTAGTGGTTAAATGTGGAAAATGATCTTGAAAACTGCGAGAGATAGCGAAAAAGTGTCCGTTCCAAAACTTTAACACTATCCTCAATTTAGTATAAAAGGATGTCTTACATGTAAAAATAACTGAATGAAGCTCTGAAATGTTAATTTTTCAATAACAAAACACCGGCCTAATTAAGCCACTAACCACTTTGATATTTTCAGAGCTTCTGATAAAGATATTTTTACATGCAAGATGCCATTTCATACTAAATCAAAGAGGCTCTGTACTTTTGCAATTGGTAGTTTTTCGCTATCTCTCATATATTTCGAGATAGGGTCTACGCTTTCCACATTTAGCCACTAGGGGGCAAAGCAACCAATCTTATATGATAGCTCATAGTCATTTTACTATAGGTAGACACTTCTTTCACTATTCTAGCTATATCCGTTCAAGAGATATTCGAGTGCAATGGGACATTACACTGCACTCGGTCAGGATCCCCTAGCAGTGGCGGCTCTTCCCTCGGCGCACATAAGCACGTGAACCAACAAAGAAATTTGAAGAAATAATTTAACAAATTAAGTAATCATTAAAAAGTTTATAATTTTTTGTCGATCTCCAAAACGAGTATAATTCACTCACGCCTCCTCCCCTTCTCCACTTTTTTCGATAATAAATCGTTACTGAAGAAAATTCGAAACTTTTCAACGCCGCGCGCCCAGTGTTTTCTTGATCGCACGTGCGAGCGGAGAAATGCCCTTCAAACTCAGCTTACCCGGATGTAAACGGGAACTCGAAAGTCAGAGCAATGGCTTGTTCAGAGCGTTCTGTTCGCACAACCCCTAACATGCGGTTGCATGCATTTTTGGCGAAATATTCTTGTTCGTTTGATTTTTTCCTGCAATTTTAATATTGAGTTAGATGTATTTAACTAATTGTTTATCTACCTGTTTATATTGTTCCTACTTTTATTATTATGTACAGGAAGCAGTAACAAACAGTTAAAATGGAAGTTAGTAAAATCAATATTTCGGAACTAAGGAAACGAAAAAAAAAAGATTGGAATTAAACTACGTAAGCCAACATCGTTTCTAAATCTTCTCCAAGTGTCGAAAATTAAAACTAGGGATTTCAAAAGAGAATTTACTGCTGTTTTATATGACAAATGTAAATAATTTGTGGGTGTGAATTAACAAACACGCTGTTTTGTTTTCGATGTCTTTTATTAATAACAAGATTCCCATCTAGAGGCCTGCACGGGACCGGGCTTGTACCCGGCCCGGCGAAATGATCGCGAATTTTTAAACGGGCTGGGTCGGGTCGATAAAAAAAAAAATTATCGGGCCTACAGGCCGATATAAAAATTTAAACGAAGCCAATAAAATATGAGCTATTTTCATTTAATATGACTTTCACGAGAATAAGTATAAATGTGCATCTCGAGGCGATGCTAGTTTGACAACATCAGTGCAGATGTAAAACATATCCAGCGTAGAGATCGGCATCGGACAGTTACATGGTGTCTGATCGGACTCAATGTTTTTCAGCAGACTCGTCCCGGGTCGTGATCAGGGTTGCATTTTTTTTTTTTTTTTTTTTTACATAGTCAACCAGGGCCGGAACTGACTTAATTGTTCTCGGGATGTGTAGGGCAGGCAATATATTTTGTAAAAGTATTAATAGCGATAATGAACTTCTGTTAACGGAATCTTTGAAAATATACCTTAAGGTGGTTCTCAGATTCACTGCTCAACAACGCGAAACTTTGACACATTTCCCGACTAATTTTAAACTGTAAAGACATAAAATTGAAAAGCCTGACTATTGAAGGGATGTGGAATCGAATAGCGTTTTCCATTTTTGGACAAATAAATTGCTCGTCGAGATATAAGAGATTCTTGTCTCGTGGCTGCAGGTTTTTCTTCTTTCCCGTCTCTCGCTTCCGGAAATTCGATTCAAAACGCTAACTTTGACAGTATTTTCTCAAAGATATCGTGCCTTAATCAAAAAAATGGATAACGCCATTCGATTTCATAGTTTCTGGATAAGAACACTTGCCAATCTTATGCATTTCCGAAAAGAAATTAATTCAGCTCTCGGTCGGTTCGGGCCTGGAAACTCCGGCTCGTGCCCACCTCTATCCATCTATAGATCCTGCAAATTTTATTTTCGTAATTTTTATATTGTGATTGTGAACCCCCCCCTTTAAATAATCCACGAGCCGCCACTGCCCCCTAGGTCAATTGACATGAAATGACCCACTTATACTGCAGTGTTCTCAGAATTCCAGAGGCCTTTTTAGAGTTAATTTCTACGGCGGATATAGTTGCGAATTTTACACAAAGTTTTGAACCTTTCTTAGACACCTCAAACCAAAAAGGACCAAAATGAAACAGAAATTTTCTTGTCAATTAAGATGTGTTTCTTTTAGTGGTACAAACAGTAATCAAATCGAAAGTAACCCTTTTGAGATGGTCTTCTGGAAATGCAGTTCAATTTTGAAATTTTTTGAAGGGATTTCAAATATGAATAAATTAATAAATATTTAAGCAGGAGAGAGACAACTTCAGTAGCTCTATGACATCTTCATGGGTAACAGGTAAAGTGACAAACTTTTAAAATATTTTTTTCAGTAATTGAAGCTTGTTAAAATAAGAGTAACTAGTAAATCTGCAGATCAGGAGCCTCAACGTCAGCCCTGCAAGTCATTGTTTTTAGACACACTCTGGTAATATTCAATTTTCTGCAAACCGCAATTTAAAGTTTTCAAATTACGTAATTATTTATGAGAATAAAAAATGCGAAGTTTTCAGACATTAGAAGCGTTAAATTAAAAACGTTGTTATGGAAGGATATTTTGAAATTTTCATGAGCTACTAAATCTGGTATTTTTTTTTTTTTAAATAATAAAGTATTCAGGAGGTCTCCGCCCCCCTGAACCCCCCGTGGTCTCATTAATTTACATATGTAACTTTTTATTGATTGCGCTAATGATTATGATAAATCTTTTTACACTTCCGAGCCTTATTTTTCAATACTGGGGGGGGGGGCAGAAAAGGATTTACATTGACGCAATTATATTAAAAGTTTAGGTTTTACGAATGGAAATGTAATTTCCTTTTAAAGATAAAATAATTTTCATTCATATTTTCTAAAACGAGGCGGCATTAAGAAATAACACTCGTCAAAAAATATTTTTTCAGGCAATCTAGTTAATGTTTGGTTTTTAAGAATGAAAATATTTATTTCCCGATACAATGACGTCATTTTCGACAGCGATAACTTTGCGGTGCATAATTTTGACGTTTACTATCAATTTGCTTTTCAAAAGTTCTTTTTTCTCATTGAAATTTTCGATTAAAAATTAAACATTTCTGTTAGCTGTGTCCAGACGATAAACCATGAGATATTAGTAACATTTTTCTTTTAATAATAAGAATTAATATCATAACACAAGCCCCTTTTATTTCAACCTCAAAGCGTATTCGTTTTATTTTTGATATATGAGATCAAATTCACCTTCTTTTCGTATTTTCGTTTTATCTCCAATATGAAGACGTATTCATGTCTATTTTTAGGTGCGTTCGTAATTATATAAATACGTAGCACCTATAGTCGTCGTTCAGTCCGTCCGTCCGTCTGTCTGTCCGTCCGCATATAACAGAGCAAAAACTACCCAACCGAATGGTCTGAAATTTTAAATGTATGATTGTTGCAAAATTTTGTCGAGCCATTTCAAATTTTATGAAAATCGGATGTATAGTTTAATTACAGGGACAGTCAAAAGTTTTTCTTTACATTACGGCCAATGGGAAAAATTATTGCAAGTGCATTTTAATGATGTTACAGCCTTCTGAATGGTCTGAAATTTTAAAGATATAATTGTTCTAAAATTTTGTCGAGCCATTTCAAATTATAGGAAAATCGGATGCATAGTTTAATTACAGGGGCAGTCAAAAGTTTTTCTTTACATTACGGTCAATGGGAAAAATTATTGCAAGTGCATTTTAATGATGTTACAGCCTTCCGAATGGTCTGAAATTTTAAAGATATAATTGCTGCAAAATTTTGTCAAGCCATTTCAAATTTTAGGAAAATTGCATGTATAGTTTAATTACAGGGACAGTCAAAAGTGTTCCGTTACATTACGGGGAATGGGAAAAAAATTATTGGAAGTGCATTTTAATGATGTTACAGACTATGCACTTTATGAAGTGCAAAAAATTATACATTCATTACAATATGGGGTGCAAAAAATAATTATAAAACTAGTTATAGTACGAACGCACCTCATTTGCCACGTTTGACGGGCAATTTTAAACTTGTTTTATTTCATTTTCCTCTTGCACATGAAAATCTTTCAAATCAAAATAAACTGTTTAGGATAAATTATTATTCCGGGATCGGATTTTTTTGGCAATGGTAAAAGATTGTTAAATTTTATAGCAAAATATCAATTCATTCTTTATGAAAATAATGAACTTTTTAATTTAAAAGAGAAATATTTGAACAAAATCAATAGAACATAGCCTTTCTTTATTTCTGGGGGTAAATTCCATCTATATGTAAAGACACAAAAGCATCAATTCATCCTTTCGACGTTGATTTGACTTCAAACAATTAGACATACTTTCACATTTCCGATATTTTTAGATGTAGTTCCGTTGCTAGGAAACAGTTAAAAGAAAATTAAGACAATGAAATATGTGATTAAAAAAAGTAAATTAAAAAAAGAAAATATATTATATTATTGGAACACATATATAAAATCCCTTCATAAGATATACACCGAATTTAAAAACTCTGACAAATGTATACACAAAATTTCAAACTAATATGAATAATGTATGGTTCTAATTAGGAAATTCCATCATCCATAATTTATCATTTAAATCTTTCAATCATATGAGCCATTTCCTTTCAACAAATAAAAATGGAAAAATCGTATGAATTGCTATAGGAAAGCATTAAGGCGGAAAATAAAATGTTCTATATATTCTGAACGAATGAACCAAATTTAACCAAAAACTATACAGCTAAATCCGGTGACCTCACCAACATGCATCCTTAATTTCAAGCTAATCGGACGCTTTTTACGGCAGTTATCGCGGGACAGACAAACTAACAAACAAACTAACAAACAGATGGAAACCAAAAACTTTTTGGGTCTCCACAGTAAGCCTTCACTGACGTTTCGGCAAAAATCATTGCGACAGGCCATATGAACTTTGAGGCCAAGTAATGACGAAGGTGTTGATTTTGTATTTTTAATACTGCAATTGTGTTTTTTAGCACAATAAGTTGTACTAGATCCCATTTTTAATAAGTAAGACTCCTTGTATCATGAGAAATAGGATGATAAACCTCGTGATTTGATGGTATTTTTTACAACTCTGAAATAGTGAACTTTACGGAAGGACCTCTAGTGATCCAACTATACACTTCTGACTCTGACAGTTTGCAGATGTCCATCTGCAACCTACATGTATATCCTGTAGCAATTACATCAAAAATGAAGGGGGTCGAGCAGGAGCCTCTAGGCTTGCTGACATGGAATGACCCTATAATAAGCCTCTTACACCATCAAATCGGTTTGTGAAAATGCGATAATGTATAAATTAAAGCGTTTTGCATGCAGCGGTGCCGGTTGAAGACAATGTGTACGATTATATCGGCTTCGTGTCGGTGAATGAAAAGCACCTTTAAGTTCGGCTCACACCTATGCAACATGTTGTCGAAGTTTTATAGGTTTATTAGATAGGATTATTAATTTGTCGTGTGACAACAAAATGCGTCCGTAGGGGAGTAGTGTCCCTGACATGTTTATATTTCCCCTGAATTCACATCCCCCTGGAGAAATAGTTTTGGGCGATTTGCTTCAAAACCTTTGAAGAGCAATAAAAAAGCTCATAACTGACCACGGAGTCTTTGACAGAGAAAGGCCGAGGAAGTAATTTGTTACTCTTAACGCAGTATTTGGCTTATGCGTAGCCTTGCTAACATTTATCAAATTTTTTTTTCACCTTCTTCACGTTTACATGCAGATGAAGTTTTAGTAAAACAGCTCTAGATAAGAATTGATCCACAGTTCGATGTGATCTATAATCAAGTCATCCAAGTACACTCACCACATATGGAAACGTGTACTTTATTGAAGGTCTTATCTTTTAACATGATCGACTTATGAAGAACCACAGCCAACGAAAGACAGGGTCGGCAATACTTCCACCCCCTCTTGGTTGTCACGTGACCAAGATAGGCTGGTTTCCCCTAATTGTCAAACTGCCATCTCATCAATATAAATTGAAAACAGCTGAGATTATACTCCTTTTCACTAACAGAGGCGGATGTCTTTCGCTGACCTTTACAAGTTGAGACCGTGTATTTACGATAACGCAGGGTAGAAGAGACGGTACCATATGTGGTTTTCATGTCAATTGGCGAAAGTGACTGTGAAAGTCATCCGCCTACGAAGGAAAAAAAATGAAGTACAGTAGAACCTCGATTAACCGAGCTTCGATTAATCGAGGTTTCTGTTAACCGAACCGATAACGAAGCCTGATTTTTGTGAATGAGCCTTAAAAAGACCACACTTTTTAGTTTACTGTCCGTGCTATACAGACTCTTCTGCCCTCAAAAGCACTCAACCCCCAAGAAACATTGGACCCTGAGAAGTCAACAGCGAACAATGCTTTGTTTCCAGTGGCCATATGAACTTTCGTACATTTTTCAATTTCCTTTTTAAAATGTACTACTACTAGTCGATTTTCTTTTTAAATTTGTTAAACTGTGAAACAACTTTACATATATTTTTATTATTTAAAAAATGTTAAATTCGCAAGCAGGGCGAGGTATTACACACAGTTTCTATTAACCGAGATTTCCGATATCCGAGTTACTAACGGTCCCAATTAGCTCGGATAATCGAGGTTGTACTGTATAGTGAAACACCAGGGCCTGTCGCTTCCGTTGTCTGCGTGAAGAATATAAGCCAATTCGCAGCAATAGTGCGAATGTATTTAGGGATATGTCACTGATTTCTGATATGGATGCTCTAGAGCAGGGGTCTTCAACTGTTCACGTTCGAGGGCCGTATCAATAAATTCTTAATGTTCCGCGGACCATCCATAATTCAAATAGGCGGTGTTGACAAGAATTGTATACAAATCTAGGTTTCAAGTAGATGGTACATAGCAGACGTCGCGAAATAAGAAAATTCTCAGTTTCCTCATGATTTATAAAAACACATTTATTGTATTTGCACAGAATGTTTAATTTTAACAACAGAAATTCTACACAATTACTTGATTTTGTAACAGAAGAATAGTACGTAACGATAATCTGTCGATAGCATTCAAGCAATAGAAAGACTTTAGATGAATTGTGTTCAGTACACTATCATAATAATAGATGAAAAAGCATGCATGAATGACATCGAGAACTGCTGACATAAAGTGATCATGTCGATCTTAGAAAGATTTAGCTTTTTACAGTATGAAAGGGAGAAATTCACTTCACAGGCATTTTAAATTTGTATGTAATAAGTGGCTTTTTCCCAGTTTCTTGTTCCTCCTTCTATATAAGAAGTGATTTGCCATAACTACCAAATTTTATTTTATTTTTTAAGATAAATAAAAACTTCTTGAATCAGAAATTATGAAATCCCGTTAAGATTCCACATAGAAACAAAGACCTTTTTACCAAATAAAGTTTCTAGTTTAAAACAAGGTAATTTGATCGCTACCCCCAAAATGTGGTGATTTGACTTTTTTTTTTTTTTTTTAAGCGCAAAAATTGACAGGTATGAATTTTTCTAATAAGGGGCTTCGGAAATACTTTGATACCACTGAAAACTTTTCATCTATATAATAAAAACGCAAAGCATTTCACTGTCATCAATAGTTCCGGGATGACCGCTTCACTTCTTATACGCCAAACGGCCATTTCGGTACTTTTATGTTAAAAGGACGCACGTGATAAATTGCAAAATATTGTTCCATCGCCATCATGTTATCAGTATAATAATAGCCTATTTCATGCCACTGTCAAAGAATTTTTCGCGTGGTAAATTAAAACAAAGCTTTGATGTTGAAATTAAATGTCCTGGTTATGATATTATTTCATACTTTTCTTTTTTTTTTAAGAAATAATTGAGAGTTATAAATTTTAAGTTTTTCAGTTTTACATTAAAGTTATGTATTTTAAATCAAATGAGTGAAAGTATTATATTTTAAATGAAATTAATGAAATACGAAAAAATACGTCAGGAACAATGTTTGGCGATCTATCACCTGCACCCGGCTAACATAAAAGTACCGAATTCATGATTTCTGTATCGGAATCTTCTGATTAGGCGAAGCATTGAGCAAGTAAATTAAATTAGGAATAAAAATAACATGATACGATGCTTAGCATGTATTTAAGAGAGACCAAACTGGTCTCCAAGGGCGACTAGTTATCAATATTAATATAATCCCGACGGGCCCTCGGTCACACGTGGTGGCCCGCGAGCCACGGATTGAAGACTCCTATTTTAGTGCATCCATGGAGTAAATATTTATACAAACATGGTGACTATGTTGAAAGATATAGTTATTGCACTCAAGAAGTCAGAGATATTTTTCAGTTAAAAACGATCGAACCATTTTGATTTGTGCATTTCTTCCTCAAATCACAGAAGACTTCCCAAACTGAGCTAAAAAACATCCGAAATTCTATCTAAATTGTATTTCCATGAAATCGCATAATTACCGGTAACTGTGCTGCCGTTAGATTCGCCGTTTTTTGAACGGAATTTCTTGTTCGTCCTTTTTTCCCCTAAATCGAGGAACATTCTTCAGTCTAAAATAAAATTCACACAAAATTCTTCAAATGCATGAAAATCTTGCGCGATCCAGCGGAATTTCCATGAAACCACACGGAATTTTCAGCAGCTATATTGATTTCTTTTTTCCTTAGAGTATACCTTCGCTAATATGTATCCTTTTGTTTATCTACCTGTGAAATAAAGTTTAACTTACACAAGACAGAGCATTTTATCTTTCTTTTTTATTTATGTATATAAAATGTACCATGAATAACTAATATTATATTACTTACTATAATTTAAAAATGATCTCAAACTTATTCGAATAATTTAAAGTGATCAAAATTCAGATGTATGGTCTTTATGATGAATAAACTATTAACTACTATCCACATATCTAATACTATTTATCTAAATGTCTAAAAATCACGTGAATAGAATTTATTCTAGTGATCGAAATGGTTAACTAAACTAATGCATTTTAAGAACAGCAGGACAGTAGCATTTGCCATCAACATCTTTAAATTGTAACAAAGAAAAAAATTGCAAAAGAAGAAACATGCACACTGATGTAAGAATAGCGATCTACTACAAAATAATACTACATGTTTACGAACAGCAAAATAACGAAAGCTAAAAGCCGAAGTTTTATAGTTCTAATTGTGTAAATTTATTTTTATAAGTAATGCTTTTACTTTTCTTTTTTTGAAGTTTAATTTTCAATATAACTATTAGAATATCCCTTTTTGCCCCCAAGTATAATAGTCGAGCAAGTTATTGACAATTATACCAATAATTCATTTCGTACAAGTTAAAGATAAATTTCACAGTTTTTATTCTACAGAACACAATATATGAGCCCTTGGAAAATGTGCAAATATGAAAAGACTGCTAGAAATATTCCAAAGGCAATTTTAAACATTAAATATACCTTGGATTTTGAAAAAAAATAAGTGCAAGAGCGAAAATTTTTCAGTTACTTTTAATAAGAAACAACTTTGTTAAACGTAACACGGGCAGTAGGAATATACAGATGTTAAGCAAATTATTTAAACAACCAAAGAGCACACATGGGCAACGTATACTCACTTAACATAAGCTAAAATCGGGGATGGAATTCATAAATCATTTATCTGAGATAAATATATGAATCAAAAACAATAAAAAATTGAGTACTGCATTGATTCCTGAAAATCGTCTGTTTATGTATCAAGATTGGAACACAAGATTCTGCAGTCTTGGATCCTCAACTGAAAATGTCGACCACTTAACGGAATTGGAAAATTTGTAATCAAATTTAAAATCATCAGCATGAGCAGCAACACACTACCTGATTTATGAACGCATAAAATTCTGTAATTCTCAAGGCAAAATGTCATCAAGCTTCCATTGGTAATGGCTTAATTCCAGCAGTGGCGTAGCGCAGGTCTTATCTTAGTTGATGCTGGGTATATTGGTAACAAGAACGAAAAATCATGTATCCAGTATAGATTATGAAATACTTTCCAACACATTCAGAATAGTGTAATAAAATTTTACAGTTTATTAAGTGGAAAGATGGCTACATAAAATATTTAGAAAATGCATAATGCAACTGCTATCAATAGTCGAAAATATATCCGCATGTTTTTGTGCAGCCCGGTATATCATCTATAGATTTGTACAGTGGCGGTCAAAAGTTTCCGACCAGCATAAAAGTTTTCGTTAATTTGTAAATATACCTATATGAAGGGGAATCTCAAAGTGATACTCATACATTTTATTGACATAATAGTTAGGAACTTATTTATGGAATGACAAATAAATATCAATACATTTAATTGACAAAATTAATTGCAAAGGAAAACGCATGTTCTCAAAAGTTTCCGGCCATTTTGGAAAGTTTGGGAAAAAATGATGTTACAATAGAAAATAACTTTGATCAACAACATTTACAATTAGTATTTTATCGTCATACATTTAACAATAAGTACTGCGGCGCAGCGACGTGGCATCGGTTCAATGAACAGTTGAAGATCATCGTCTATGGTAAGTTTTTTCGACTCTTCTTGCAATTTTTAGGGAAATTCTGCTGAATTGGAATATTTATAATCCCGCACACTTTTGTCATGTTCATTCCAGAGATTTTCTATTGAATTCAGATCGAGTGTGTGGGCTAGCCATTTCAAAAGCGGAATTTTTTTGTGCTAAAGCCACTGCTTGATGAGCTTTCTTTGGGTCGTTATCATGCTGAAACAAATAGTTGCGACCAAAATATTTCCTCCAATAAGGTAGCAAATTATTTTGCAAGATATCCTTATGCATTGCACCATTCATCTTGCCGCGGATTTCAACTAACGGACAGACATCTTTTCCAAAAAATGCTCCCTACAGCATAACATGTCTTCTGTCATGCTTCATTGTACGAATAACATATCTCGAATCATATCTTTTATTTTTAGGTCGTCGGACGTAGTGTCTGCCATCACTCCCAAAAAGATTGAACTTTGAATAGTACTTTTTTTCAGTTTTCAGTCTTTGTGTTCCTTGGCAAACGCATGTCGGACTGGCTGAATTTTTTTTTTTTTACTTATGAAAGGTTTTTTAACACCGACTCTTCCATAAAGTCCTACGTCATGTAAGCGTCTTGGCACGGTAGACCGACTTATTTCAGTAATATTTTCACTCCGAAAATCGCCGAATATAGCAGTGGTATTTTTATGCGAGTCATCAACTGCTTTTCAACTGATAATTCTGCCCACACGAATATTCGTTTTCCGGGGTTCCCCGGACCGTGGCAAGTTCTGGAGGCCATGGCCATCTTTATATATTTTTAAAAAATCGTTCACAGTAGATTTTCCGATCGATACCTTTGCCGCAATCTCACAAGAGGATTGATCCTTTAGCGACAAACAAATCATTCGTTTACGAACGATAATTGTTAAACTTCCCATTTTTCAATTTTAACTATGTTATTCACGTTGATTAATTAACAAACACGGCCAAAAAACACTTTACCGAGAGCAAAAACAAACGAATGACGAATGGCTGGAAATTTTTGCACACGCGAATTTTGAATTTCCCCCTTTTGCATCAAGTGTCTTCAGTATCCAATCAAAATGATCACGCGGTCAGAGGTCATTTGCATATTCCTAATTTTTGGAGCAATCGCGCTTCTTCTTCGCTGAAACGTTCTGGCAAACAAATCAAAGCACTAACTAGCCGGAAATTTCTGACCGCAAATGTATGTATGCTACATAATATGCCAAATGTTATTTCAACTAAACGCATAACACAGTTCAAAATCCCCATTCAGCAATTTCCGTGAATAAACAGAAATGTACTTGAGAACTTTTGTGCAGCCCTGTATATGATCTATAGAATTTATGCCACACCAAGCAATATGAAAAAAAAAAAACTCAACTAAATTTAAAAACGCGTACCACAACTGAAAACACATTTCCAGCAATTATTCATATAGGCAGCATTGTAGTCAAACACTTTTGTGTGTCCCTGTAAAATGAAAGATAAAGTATATGCACATCAGATTCTGCAATAAGTGCATTGTAATACAGCTCAATGATATATATAAATTTCAAAATGTTTAAAATAGTGCAATATCATTAAAATACACCGCAAACAATTTTCCCCCAAAGACCATAAGTAAATGGAATTCTTTTGAATGTCCTTGCAAATGAACCGTAAACGCTACACACTTCATTTACAATACAGAATGTGCCATAGTGAACCCCAATCACATATATCAATTTCATGGCAATCTGACTATATTTAAGCGAGTTAGAGGACGGGCAGAGAAACCGAATACCGTCAACTACTTTGGGCTATTTTTTCCTGGTTCCACTCACATTTCCATTATTAAAAAATATGATATGTGACTTTTCAACGTCGAAATGGAGTTGTAAACAATTAACATGAAACAATGAAGCAAACTGTATGGCTTTAAAGAGGAATTTTTTTTATTTTTAACTATTTTTAAAGTTTTGGAACAAAGTAGCCCCTGCTGGGGGCTTCTTTGGTCCATTCACTTAGTTGCATATAAAATGAATACACTTCATATATAAATGAATACATATTTATTGAAACCCCCTTGAAATAACATTTACTAATAAATTAACACTGCAAACTTCGATAAACTGTTTTTTTTTTTTTTTTTTTTTTTTACACATTTAAACACAATAAACCAATTGTTAATATTAAAGTAACCAGAAACGGTGTTTGTCATGTTACCTTCAGCAACTGGAATAAAAACAATTAATGTAACAATTTGCTATAGTAACATTTAAAAAAAAAATGTTATTTAAAACATGTTAAGAGATTTGGTTGTATAAAAGGCATTTCTAAGTAATTGGGGCTATTTTCGGACCAAAAAAGGCATGACACAAAGTAGCCCCGAAATACTAGTTTTCATGTTAATTTTACGAAAACATAAACATTTCCTGTCAAAATAAAAAGTTAAAGGAAAGACTATGATCATACATGGGTTACAGGTTACTAAAGATAACCTTTTCAACTTTGTTGGAAAGTGTTAAAAAATGTTTCTTTTTCAGTATAACATACTTCAATACCGTATCACAGGGCTGTCTAACGTGGCGCCCGCGGGCACCATGTTGCCCTTTGAAGATTTTCTTGGCGCCCTTTTGAAGGTTTCCTGTTATTAGACTCTTTAGAACTAAAATTCCATTATAAAGAATGCTTTCTTTAAAATCATTAATATTTGCATCAGAGATATTTTTAAAACCTGTGAAAACACGATAAAAACCAGAAACATACTTTGAAAATTTAACCATGCATACTAGGGTGGAGCGAAAAAAATGAATCTTTTTTAATCAAAAACGGGTAAGTGCCAAAAGTTGCCTTTAGACTATTACATCATCTGCGTGCAATATTACCGCTGAAAAAAAAAATGGCTTGAGTCTGTGCTTTTGGTCCAAAAGTCGAAATTTTGGGTAAAATTTGACATTTTTTTCAAAAAAATTAAAAAAATTCCTATAGAACTGGCTATTATTTAAAAGTGTTATTTAAACCTTTATTATTAATGACTTAACATATTTAAACGATAAAACTATCTTTGTTCTGTATAACGGGAGCAAAACTGACAACTTTTGGTAAAAAGGGCGTTTCCACTCTACTGTGTCATGCAACTAATTGTTGTTTGGAATATGCTTTCAAATCTACCCAGGAGGTATCACGTGGAGGTGACTGCATTTTATGACACAACAGTGCGTATCTCGACCACCTTTCCATCTGAGCACAATTTTTTATTTATATATTGAATTGTGATTTTTTTTTTTTTATCAAAGACTGGCATAAGTTTTCTATGTATCAACCTAGTCCATCTCTTCTCCGTATCCACAGACGTTGGGCGATGCTGCTGTGACACTCCTTCACGTATATTTTTACTGCTTGTGTATGATAATGTAAGCAGAATAATGCAGTGGAATTAATGGAATCTATTCAGCCCTCTAGTATCTTCACCAAAATTGCATCCAGTTACTGCATAGTGATTGGGAGTTCTGTTCCAACAACATTTTACAACATTTAGGTATTTCATCTTTGAGTATGCCATCATTTACTCTACCTCTTGCATTTTTTATATGCTGATAAGCTTGTTGTTTAATGTGATGGCGATTGTCATCAAAATTGCAATAAGAATTTGCTCTCGATGTAAAAAGCTACCATTGTCCTAAATAATTTTTTTTAGTATTTGTTTTTGCTGTTTTCTGTGACGTTTAGCAGCAGAGTAATTTCCCATAAGTTTTCAGACCAATTTTTTAGATGTGGATTATATTTGGTGTAAACCATCCTGAGGCATAAACTTGAATTACATACTTTGTGAGTGAACCAGACTCTGGTGATCAATCAGTGCATATATAATGGCGAATGATTTTATGCGCCTTTGTGAGCGATCTTGCATAGGACAAGTTTCTTCGGTTCCTATTCGCTAGTTCTTCTTAGCAATATCTTGATGAAATAACTTTGCAAATGTCTAGCAGGTATGTGCTGGGTACACTTTTCTCGAATTCAGGAAATAATGTTTGAAAATTACTCTCTATGGCTTCAAAAATTGAAATAAGAAGGGAATAAGCACGTGGACAAAGATTTTCCTGCTGGTCCGGCGAATCCCTGTGGGTTAGAATATAATTTTTGCCAACGACCTTGTCTAATAAATGATGCAGAGGAAATTCGCTGGACTTGGAGGTGGCACATGATCAATTGTAATGGTTCATTCTAACCATGTCCCTCGCAGAATGGATGACAACGACTAACAGAGTTATCCGCCTTTGATGGGCACTCACTGCCCTGAACAGTGTTATAATGCTAAAAATGATGTCGTATATTCAGCAACCTTCGAGGATATACCTGAAAACCTGCGAACTGTTAAACGCTTTCAGAACAAGAATTCTGTTATGGTTTCGGCTGCAGTGTGAAACAATGGGAAAACTGCTTTTGAAATTCATCGATAAAAGGATAAAAACCAATGCAGAATATTACAAACAGGACATATTGGCTACACATTTATTGCCATATGCTGACAGTTTGTGTCACAAAAAGAATTGGATATTTCAGCAAGATTCTAAACGTTCGCACCGACCTAAATCAACACAGGCTTGGCTCCATGTCAATTGTCCAAACTTTATCATGCAAGAGGATTGGCCACCTTCTTCACCGGATTTAAATCCTTTATATTATTACGACTGGGGGATTTTAGAGGCTAAAGTAAATCGCAAACAACACAGAAGTTTGGACTGGTGTCTTGCCTCTGTCATCGCAAATTTCCTCCGTGCGCCCCGATCGTGTTTTTCGGCCGTTCGCAGAGCAGTTTTTTGTGCGTGCATAACGCGTCCGTTTATTGCGATACACGTACCATTACAACGCTCTTTAGGGTTTTCGCATGCACTGAGTTACTCAGTATTTTGCGATGAAAAAAAATGGGCGTTGCCATTCGAAAATTTCGAGTTTCTGTACCTATAACCGTAACCGTGAGCGCCATTTGTTGCCGTTCACAGAATCCCGAGCTCATACCTCTGAATAACTATATCTGAAATCTTATCTCGATCGATTGAACGGACCGGCCACTAGAGTTCCATATATTGCCGAAGTTTTTTTATGACCACCCTGTACATTTTTTATAACGTAATTTTCCCCATTTACTGTTTTTAACACGTGATCATTTAATTATTTTAAAGTTTACTTTCTGTTTTTAATAGCCACGTGTGAATATTTTTTTAATTGAATGGAAATATTATTTGCGCTGTTTTACCATTTGCCAACGATATAAAAAATAACCTTTTCGAAAAAACAAATCTTTATTGAAATAATTACATATTGAAAAAAAAGGTCTTAAAAAATTAGTCAAATTAAGAAAATAATTGCACACTGCAAGCTTGTTAATCATGCCCCTGAAAAAGATAGTTAAAGTATTATACATAGTTTTGTTTTGTTTCTATAAAAATTTCTTAACGAAACTATTTTGGCCGACTTCAACCTTACACAGCTCTTAAAATTTTTAAGAGCTATGTAGAAACTACGATTTTTAAACTGTATGCTTCAGCGTATTTATCGAACATTTCTCGATAAAATTACCAATTTTCATCTTTTTGTTGAACTATGTGTTTATGTGCAACCTTCCTTTAAAATGTTTATTTGAATTTTATTGTTTGGCAACTGTCTTTAAATTCTGATTTCTGCGGTTTTATATTTTTGACTTGTAATATGTAGGTTGTTTATTTTAGATCGTATTTCTATTAAATATATTTTCCTATTCAACTGCGCTTATTACTCTGCTACACTTTTAAGTAGTATATTTTACAATTCAGTTTTAACAGGTTATGTTGCCCAAAAGCTTATTTTATTTTGAATTAGGAATATTTATTTAACAGTTCAAATTACCATTTTTGAGTACAAGTACGATTTAACATATGAAATACGGCTGAACAGCAAGTGAACTTTACGATGTTAAATAACAGTAATTACGATGTATGGAAATTCAAACTGGAAATGTTTTTAACCGATAAAGGGTTATGTGATGTTATTACATCGGAACAACCTAATGAAGCGGGAGCTGATCGAGATGCTTGGAATAAAGCAAACAAGTCTACTAAAGCGAAAATTGCTTTAAGTGTAGAGGATAATCAATTAATACATTTCAAGCATGAGGAAACAGCAAAAGGTATGTGGAATTCTTTACGTAAAGTTCTTTACAAAGACATTTAAATACAAAACTTTTCTTGCAAAGAAAGTTATACAGTATGAAATGTAATGAAAATTTAAACATGAAAGTTTATATTCAAAATGTCTTAGAAGTTGCTGATCAACTAAGAGGTCTAGGTAAAATAATTCCAGATTACGATACTGTCGCAATTATACTATGTGGTGTTCCAGAAAGTTATGATTCTTTAATTACAAGTTAAGAAGCTCGTCCTTCTGAGGAATTATCATTAGAATACGTAAAAAGTAAACTTATTGCAACGTATGAGCGCCGTTTAGAAACATCTAAATTAAATGATGAAACAGCAATGAAAATATTTAAAGGCCCAAAGAAAAAGGGAGATTTTATAGTTAACTCTGAGAACAAATTAAAACAACTTTGCCATTATTGTAAACGGCCAAGGCATATTAAGAATTTTTTTTATTTATGGAAAGTCAAGAAGCATAAAACAAGAGAACACAAAGTTAAAATGATTATAGATAGTAAGGAGGTTAAACCGGAAAATGAGATTTTTCAATGTTTTAAAGGTTCTAATAAATTCTCTAACGTTGATTGGTATATTGATTCTGCTGCGACAACTCACATGACAAACGATAAAAATATTTATTGTACTGAAATAAAACCAAAACAAGGCTAAGTAAAAGTTGCTAGTGGTCAATTACTCGATATTAAAGGCATTGGTGATGGTTTAATTAAATACAGAGGAACAGACAATGAAGTTAGAAATATAAAACTTTGTGATGTTTTATATATTCCAGATCTTGATAGCAGTTTATTATCAGTAAAGCGACTTGATGAAAACGACTGTTTTGTACACTTTGGAAACAGGAAATGTACAATAATGAAAAATGATAAAGCTATAATTGAAAGAAAATTAGAAAATAGTCTATACAAGTAAAACTACAATGAAAAGACTAATAAAGTTTTTGAAGAATCGCATATAAATTGTATTCATATGTGGCATCGAATATTTGGACATCGCGATTTTCAAGCAATTAAAGAATTACAGGATAGTCATCTAGTCCATGGTTTAAAAATGAAGGACTGTAAACAGAAAATGAAGTATTTATGTTGTACAAAGGTTAAGACAGTTCAGAATGCTTATCCTAACAGAAGTGAACATCGAGCATAAAAAATTGGAGACTTATTTCATGCTGATAGTTGTAGACCTTTTCAAAATGTGACTCCCACAGGAAAGCGCTATTTCTTAACACTTATAGATGACAAATCCAGATTTCTAACTGTTCATTTACTGAAACAGAAAAGTGAAGCAGCTACAAAAATTGAAGAATTTTTCCGTTATGTGAAAACTAAATTCGAACTTACGCCAAAGATATTGAGATGTGACAGAGGAGGGGAATTCGTGAATGAAAGATTCAGAAATTACATGATTAAGGAAGGAATTGAATATCAGTTATCAGTACCACATTCTCCTCAACAGAACGGAGTTGCAGAAAGAAGGAATCGTTATTTGACTGAAATGAAAGAATGCATGCTAGAAGATTCAAAGTTAGATAAAAAGTTTTGGAGGGGGTTGGAATAGTGGCTACCTGCAAAATCGTTTACCCACAAATGCTTGTGAGAAAATACCTTTTGAAATATGGCATGGATATAAACCAACAGTAAATAAAGCACTTAAAAATATTTAGTTGCAAAGTTATATATTATATTGCGCCTATATTGAGAAGAAAATTGGACAACAGAGGTAAAGAAGGAATTTTTCTTGGTTATGCAGAAGAATCTAAAGGTTATACTATCCTTGATAAAGAAACAAAGTAATCATTTCAAGAAATGTAATGTCTCAAGGATGGAGAAAGTGAAATATTAACTAATGTTCATGAATCAGGTGACTGTAATAAGCACAAGAAAACTTCTTTAAACTTGAATGATGAACATGAAATAAAACCTTTAGAGGAAGGTGAAGATTTTGAGGAAAAGGAAGATGTAATAAGATGTTCAGAACAGTCCAATAAAGGTGTACCTCCCATAAGATATATTACTTATAAAACTTCTATAAAACTTATAAAAATAGCTTATAAAACATCAGTTAAAAGTGTTGATGAACCTATGTCATAGGCTGAAATGAAAAAGTTGCCTGAAGATGAACAAATAAATGGATTAAAGCTGCAGGTGACGAAATTAAATCAATTGAAGAAAGAAATGTTTGGAAACTTACAGATTTACCTCAAAACCGAAATGTAATTAGTACTAAATGGGTTTTTAAGCTTAAACAAGATCAACCAGAAATGTTTCACGCTATAAAGCTCAACTTGTAGCTAAGGGATTTACTCAAAAGTCCGGAGAAGATTTTAAAGAAACATATGCTCCTGTTGCAAACAATGTAACCTTACGAGTCCTCTTAACAGTGGCAAGTGCCAAGAAAATGAAAATTAAGCATTTGGATGTAAAAAACAGCCTTTTTAAATGCTGATATAGATGAAGGATTATATATACGACAACCAGAAGGATATATTATTGAAGGTAAAGAAGATAAAGTTTACAGATTAAAGAAAGGTCTATATGGTTTAAAACAATCGCTAAAGCTTGGAATGATAATGTAAATTCAATTTTAACAGTAAATGGTTATGTACGTAGTAAAGTGGTTCAATGTCGCTACATCAGAAAAGAAGAAACTGGTTGGAGCTATATTCTTTTGTATGTTGATGATATACTTATTTCTACATTAGATGAAGAAACTGAAATTAACATAATGCAAATTTTTAAAGAATCGTTGTGATATATCTGATTTAGGACAAGTGTCATATTATTTAGGAGTTCAAGTTGAAAGATTAGAAGATGGCTGTTTTGTAATAAACCAGAAAACAAAAATTAATCAACTTATCAAGAAATATGGATTAAATGAAGCTAAAGATGCAAATATCCCTACGAGTCCAAAATTTTTGAAAAATGAAGATTCATCAAGAGAATTGGAAACAAATAACAAGTATAGAGAAGTAATTGGATCTCTTTTATACATTTCTAATAGCTCAAGACAAGATATTTCAATAGCAGTTGGAATATTATCAAGACGTGTTACTAAACCAACTGAAAATGACTGGAATGCAGTTAAGCTATGAGATATCTTAAAGGAACATCTGAATTTAAATTAAAATTTGGGAAAGATCTATCATCTTTTAAAGTTTTTGTTGATGCTGATTGGGCTGGAAACATTTCAGATTGAAAGTCTACAACCGGACACATAATTATGCTAGGAAATTCACCTGCAATATAGTCTAGTAGAAAACAACACTTAGTTTCACTATCTTCTACTGAAGCTGAATTTATTGCTGTGTCTGAAGCATGTAAAGAGGGTGTACGGTTAGCACAATTATTGTGTGAAATTGAGGATACTCAGAAAAAACAATTTACGATTTATGAAGACAATCAAGGTTGTATAGCTATGATTAAAAACGAGCATGTCAGTCAAAGATCCAAACACATCGATGTTCGTTATTGTTTTATACGTGAACTCTATAAAGATGGTGCGCGTTTGGTATAAAGTACTGTGAATCTCATAACATGACGGCTGTTATGTTTACAAAGCCATTGGGCAAAATTGAATTTAATAACGTGTGATAAAATTATTTTTAATGCGGCAGCTTGACGAGGGGTGTTGAACTATGTGTTCACGTGCAACCTGCCTTTAAAATGTTTATTTGAATTTTATTGTTTGGCAACAGTCTTTAAATTCTGTTTTCTGTGGTTTTATATTTTTGACTTGTAATATGTAGATCGTGAGGTCTCTGTGGCTGAATGGTCAAAGCACCAGACAGCTAATCGCTTGCGAGCGTAAGAGATTGTGGGTTCGATTCCCGCTGGTTCCATTGCACACTCTTTGTGTGGAACATACCAGGGTGTATTTCTCTTGTGTTGTAATATTTCCTTGTGCTATCTTGTCTCCAACTTATAAGCGGGCTCTCGTGTCAAGCACACAAGTCGTATGTTTGTTATTCAATAAATAAATATGTAGGTTGTTTATTTTAGAACGTATTTCTATTAAATATATTTTCCTATTCAACTGCGCCTATTACTCTGCTTTGCTACACACATTTAAGTAGTATATTTTACAATTTTTATATCCAATAGTTTTTTTTTTATTAGCCTAGAAAGACCTACGGTCGTAAAAAAAATTCCGGCGGTGACAGCGTTAGTTACTTTTTTTTTTTCTAGAATAGAGAGATAAAAGACAACGCAACCAAACCCCTTAATCGTCGCCCCCGAAGTGTTCATGGGCAGTCATTTGTGAATAAATTTCGTCGCGCCCATGACTCTCACGGGCTGAACTCCTCATAACTTTAGCTAATACATATTATAGATTCTTCTCTGATTTTGTCGCTTCCGGGATTATTTTAAATGCATAAACGCTCTATGTATGGCAGTACTGAATTGACAAACTTGAATTTAAGATCGGAATGCTTTATTTCAAGAATTTGTAGGAGTTGAAATATGTATATGAATAAAAAAATCGACAATTTTTCTGAAAATTACTCGACGAATAATCGCAGAAAGTAATAGCACCGGCTGCAACCCAATTCCGCACGCTAGCATCAGTTTCAGTCAAAATTCCAGAGAATCTTAGTTTCAGAGGACGACAAAACTGATGCTGTTTCCATGGTGATTATAACCTTGTGTTTTATCTTTCTGCCTAGCAATATATTTGCTATTTTGCGAGTCTATTCTCTCCTTTTCATTCGTGTTGAGAAACGCACTGTTAAATGCATTTCACATTAAGGTACCTTTATAAAGAATCACATTTCTTTTTCATGAATAGTTTAAAAATTATTTAATTGATAAAATAGCTGAAAATTATTTATATTAAAGCATAGACTTTAAATTATGAATTTATCCAGGAGATGTTGAGCGCACAAGCGTTCCTCCACGCTACGCCGCTGGATTCCGGAGGAGTTTCTTGTACAAGAAATTACCTAAGTGTTGGAGAACATGGTAATCAGTTGTAAAGAGTTCCGAGAAGGCAGTGGCGAATCAGGCAGAATACTATGACTCAATCGATCGTTGTCATGGGGAATGATGATGGGATGAGTTTCCTATGTTGGATGCAAGTGTTGCAAATTCCATTTCCTACATTTATCCACAATACTCCTGTGGGAAAATCTTTTCTTCAAAATTCATTAAGCTGTGATAGATTAAACCGGCAGTGCATTACCAAATATTCATAAACTCTGTTATAGATTGGATTTGGGATTTAAGACGCATTTAGAGGAGTTTACTCGACTCAACCTTAGAGATGATCGTCACTGAGTACGGAAATCCTTCACTAAGTTACTATCATATTTTCAAATACCTGCATACTTTCTTGCGACAGAAACTCTTTCGGAATGAAGCCAATTCTGAAAGGAAAGTCAACATATTCATTGCTTATTTAAAATAGAATCTTATGTTTTCGACATAAATCATCTTTTTTCGCGTCGGCAAATGTGTGTTGCTGCTGATGGTATACAGAACAAACACTCCGTCATGCAATCTACTTATTACTTGTTTGCCTTAATTCTGCAATCACGCCTTAGCGGTTACTGCAGAATGTTTCACATGACGGTATAGACTAATCAGATCACACGAATGTTTGAGTAGAATAGTGGCATAAGGCAGCAAGTTAATGTGCCAGCCATGACATCAGTTGCTCTATGCTTACTTATTTTGATTAAAACTACAGCACTGAATTGTCAATCATTGAATTTTGATGGTCCAAAATCAAATTTTTCTACACTATTTTCTACATTAATAAAAAATCTTGGAGTATATCGTACTAAATACAGCAAGAAATAATAGCAGACGCGCACACACACACACACACAAAAAAAAAATGTGAACAAGGCGTAAAGCATTTGAGCAGTAAAGAGCAAAATAAATATTTATGACCTTTCATATCCACTAAAGAACAATAGCATCAATTTTAAGAAGATTGAGATCAAGAATTTCACAAATTCTAAATCATTACATGTCTAACATCATGACGCTAGATAATAGTAAAAAACAGTTTTGATTATCAAAATAGACAACGATACTTTAACTCTTCAATAAGCAATCATGTTGAGAAAACTGAGGTATTAATTGTTTCTGCCAAAAGTGTCAGAAATATTTTCTTAGGCAATCCGCTATGTCAGTATGTTTTACAAACAAATTAAGAAATTTTAATCTAAGACGGAATGTATGGCATTATGAAAATTAAACACACACTCACATACAAAAAGCTAGTTATCATTCAAGAAAATAATTTTATGCAATCCACTAATAAAAGTAGAAAAGAATTTCTCAACACAACCAGCTGAAAGTTTCTACGCTGAATGCACTAATGGATACACAGCTAAGAGAGCACATATGAATAACTACAAAGTCGATCACAATGCAAATATTTCAAAAAATAGCCAGCACAAATAGAAGATAAAGGGGAAAAATGAAGCTTGAATAAAATATCAAAATAAAGACGTAGTTCGCAGTTTTGCAGCAGAAAGATCTAGCATGAATAAAGATAAAGCACTGAAATAAAAATTAGACTTTTTCGAATCCTACAGAGGGAAACAAAAATTGTTCAGCACGGAACACATTACACCAGGACAATGCACGATATCGCTAAGAAATACAATTATCGAAGCAAAATGTACACCGAAAGCAACTGACATGGGCAAAATCAAACCATATTGCAAGATATCCTTTTCAATATCATTATGGGAAATCTGAGTAAAATCTACACAGTTGAATGTAAGTTAAATTTGCGATTCCCTATTATAACTTTATCTTGCTCATACGTCTAGATACAGATCAATAGATGAAATGGCGTAGCGTATGTGGCGAGGCAGGCAGTTAGGGCAGGGAGACATTGCATCTTGAACAATTGGCGCTGACAAGAGTGGGTATCATAATTTTTTTTTTAGAAAAATTAAAAATTTATAATTGTGTTGCAGGCAGCGAAAAAGTAGCCAATATTTCGAAGAAAATTAAGAATTTTATATTTCCAAAATTTTCCGTGGCATTTTAATAGGATTGTTGTTCGATAAATAAAAAAGAAAAAAAAATGTATGAGAAAATTTGCCAAAAATATTTAGAAGGCCAATAGGCAATTGCACAAAATTATAAATCATTTAGCAGCATCACAATCCATGTGTTCTTTGAAAGAAAGTTGTGAGGAAAACTAATCAATCGATCTGACAAAGTGCAGCCTGGCGAGAGTGACAGCAGAACGAACCTGAAATTGCGGATTTAGATTAGTATTTTTATATAAAAAATACGTTATCGAGTATTATGATTGTTCAATTAGTGTTCGAAAAGTAACGTACCATAAGGTATTAAAAATTGAGTCGCTTAATCACGACTTTTCTGTAGTAACTGATTACCTTACACAAAAGGAGGTTTGATCCGAGATAAAAACTATGGACCAAACATTTTCCCAGTTGATGAGGGATGCAACATGTAAATCAGTACATAGAAAGCGCCACGGTATTTAGATTACGAGTTCTTAAAGAAGGGAAACACGGGATCATTGTGGATCCGCAGAAAGAATTTTTTGGATTGATACACAATGAGAAAAATTAACCCGTTTTATTTACACATGTAAGATCATATAGGGTTGACAAAGGAAACAAACGAACAAAAAAGATTAAGAATAATTGCTCTAGATGGGTAACAATTTATTTTTGTTTCTTTTTTGTAAGGATATAACAAATTTTTATTTTAACCCTCCGCCTACCAAACGGGACCAATGGGACCGACAGGTACATTTAAAATGATTTTTCTCATGAAAAATAAGGACCGAAAATTCTTTAAATATGTGGCTTTTTCACATATTTACAAAAAAAAAAAAAAAAACCTCACATACGAAAAAGTCACATTTTTACAATATTTTCAGTCTATTTTTTTTTCATTAGAAAAATCATTTTCAATATACCTGTCGGGCCCATTGGATCCGTCTGGTAGGCGGAGAGTAAACGAATATAATGAGTTAATATTTCAGTTTAGCTTGAGTAAATTTAGTTCTAAAAGTCATCAATAGGGCTTGGCAGTGTAAAAAAAAAGATGTTACGAAGAACAAACAAATTAATAACAGACGAAATTGCAGTAAAATATCACGCTTCATTCATCACTTTCAGTTACTGGTTGAGCAATAGACCATACTTTGCATTCTCTACAGCCCAACGTAATGTGTCATAAGGTATATTCATCATGGTTCGTGATATGTTACTCTTTAAAGTAGTGAAATTCGGGACTCCGAAAAAATATAAGTTGGACTTCAAATAACCTCCTCCTATCAGTTAAAAGTCACATGGTTAGATCAGGAGGTACAAAACGGCCATGAAGCAGAAAAAGCGACTAATGCTCATTTTATTTGTGAAGTGATGCCACAACAGCAGCTGCTAGCATATGGCGTACTTGGAGTAATATTTTTAAAAATATGGTCCAAGATGAAATCTGCTGTAAAGCCATACCAAACAGCGACTTTTGTTGATTGCAACGATTTTCCTTGAACTGTGTATTTTTGTTTGATTTCCTAAATTTGGCAGTTGTAAGTACCAACACTCTTTTTTTTTTTTTTTTTTTTAATGGTTCTCCCCCTCAGAATTCTCCATAGCTAAGCATTGCCAACTTCCATCCTGGCAAGATGTGCAAGAGTAAATGTCAATCGTTGATCATAATCAAGGAGTTATTGTTATATATGGCCAATCTTGTATGGATAAATAGTGCATAACACTTCACAAGACTTTATATACGGAAGTTGCAATCAGCAGATGACCTATTCAACCGCCAATCACACAACTGCCCGGCTGATCTCCAACCGCACCCACAATCCTTCCAGCTACCAATCACAGTACCCTCCAACGGCTGTTTTCCCTCCAATAGTCGATTTGTGACGTCATTTGAAAGTGCCCTATATGCTTGTAACATTCAAATACAGTTACCCCGCTATTTCCCGGTGCTACTATCTCCTTAATGTGTGATTTCAACGATCACAAATAGGAGCCTATAGAGGGCGCTAATCGCAGCTGCGGGAACAGGAAAACCGTCCCTTTAACTAATGCTAAAGTGCCATAGAAATAATTTATTGTAAACACGTTTGAAAGTTTCAAATTGGAATATTTTTTACTTTGCCATATAACACAGAACACTAATTTCACATGAAATCTGCAATTGTACACAAAAATAATCATTATGAACAAATTCAAAATACATGAAATGCAATGTGCTTGCATGGGATTTTCCTGAAGCGAGAAATCATTCGAGTGCTTGAATTGCCAATATCTATAATTGCCTGTTCTGACACCTGTTTATGTCCTCTACGAGCCAAACTGTTAGCGAGTCTGTTTCTTCAAACTTTTGAATCATGCTTCTTAATGCTACAATTGATAGGTTGATTTACGTAGATTATAAGGGTGTCCAAACTCAGACTGCGCGTTGATGGAGGCAGATAAAACAATTTTACAATCAAACAACATAAGAACGCGAGTTGAGTTGAGCTGTTTCACGGATTGTCTTTTTGAAGTTCTTAAAACCTACGCTCAATCGTCATTCGGTTAGCGTTCTGGCATTCTTCGTTGGGCCATTTAGGATCAACACCTTAATTTAAGTATTGCTGTGCTCCAAGTGTAAGTTTCTTCGCTTGAGAAACAGTCAAACAATCCGCAGCGCCTTAGTTAGAGTTGTTGTGGTTGCGCAAGCATTAAATAGCGCTTAATCTTAAGATAGGTTTTGTTTATCGTAAGATAGCGAGACACTGCAATAAAAGTTATGCTTTATTTATATCGTAAGATAGAACAGAACTTGACCTCGACCTTAAGCAAGACACTGCAATCACGTCTTATGTAGAGAAACTCTAATTTTAACATAGAACGGAAATGCATAATTTCAGTGATGCAATGCGGTGAGTTAAGTGATTTCATTCACCATACTTTTACGAAAAGCCTAACGTGAAAAATTATTTGTTATATTCAAAAATTCAAAATAAATTAAATGTTAAAAAGCAGAAAAACCAACGTTTAAAATGCACAATTAATATATGAAAAGCAGCAAATAGCTGTTTCGAATCTACTAGCGAGATTCTTCTTCAGTGCAAGATAGGGAAAAAGGAACAGCGTGCTAGAAAAAGCAAGGCTGAGCAAAATGATAGACAGAGACGAGCTGGCTTATATACCCTATGCGGGTAGCGAAGGCGCCAAACCAACCAATGAGAGAGAAGCAGTGGAAACGACTGGGTGGACAAGTAGCGACATCTACCGGAGGAGGAGTGAAAAAGAAACCAAAAAGGGGGAATTAAATTAATGCTTTCCAAATACTTGGAAAAGCAGGAGTACTAGATAAGTCATTGACTAAAGAGTGAGAATTTTTAATCGTGTGTTAAGCTTCCCAAAATTCAAGATCAAGGTTAGAAGAACATTTTTGGATAATGGTGGCTGAGGAAAAATCGAATCTATGTTGAGAAGACCAAGAATGTTGAGAAATAGAAGAACGTTTGAGTTACTGATTTTTTACATAACCTTCATGTTCTTTTAAACGAAATCTAAGAGCATGTTTAGTCTGGCCAATATAAGAAAGGCCACACTGGCAAGAGATTTGGTAAATGCCCCAATTATCTAGGCGATCAACGGGGTGTTTGAGATTTGAAAAAGTGATTTTATTAAAAGGAGAAAAAATAACTTTAAAATCAAACCTTCTTAGGATTTTAGGAACTTGCTGACTGATTTTAGGAAAAAATGGTAACACAACTGAAGTATTAGAGTTGGAATTAGAATGCTTTTCAGAATGGACGGATTTCGTCAATTTCTTATAAATAGAATCAATAATATTAGAGGAATAACCACGATCAACAGCAATAGCTTTGAGTTAAATAAGTTCAGCACTAAGTAACTGAGGAGTGGAACAAATATTGGTAGCCCGAAAAACAAAAGTATTGAAAGCAGCGAAAGAAACTTATAAGAAGCTGTACCGATACTAAAGACAATAGGTCTAAAAGGAATGACAAGTTTATGGAGCTTAGGTAAGCTTGCCAAATATTTAGTTTCTGTTTTTTCCCCCACTTTTGAGCAGTAACTGTTTCACTGTTAAGAATTCTTTTGATTTTGTTAAAAAACTTTATAATTTTAAGCCGCAGGGTCACATGATGGTTTCTTTTGATGTTAAATCATTATTTACAAACGTTCCGGTTGAGGGGACTTTAGATTGCCTTAAGAAAAGGCTTTGTGAATTCCATTTCTCTTATTCTGAAATCGAGGAGCTTATCCTTCTCACTCGCTTGTCGCAAAATACTTTTGTTTTCAATGGTAATTTCTTCCGTATGATTGACGGTTTGGCTATGGGTAATCCTCTTAGTCCAGTTTTATGCGGTATTTATATGCACTATCTTGAGGTCAAACTTTTTGAAATTTTCAAATTTCCGTTCTATGTTCGTTATGTTGATGATGTTTATGTCCTGGTTGAAATGAATTATCATTTTCTCTCTATTATGAATTCCATTGATCCCTGCATTCAATTTACCTCTGAAATTGAGACCAATAACTGTCTTTCTTTCCTGGATGTTCTTGCTATTTGTTGTGAAAATGGCTTTCAGACTACCGTCTTTCGTAAACCTTTTGCTGTCAGTCTCCCACCTCACAGGCATTCTTCTCATCCCCCTAACCAGAAATTCGCTGCTTTCAATACTTTTGTTTTTCGGGCTACCAATATTTGTTCCACTCCTCAGTTATTTAGTGCTGAACTTAATTACCTCAAAGCTATTGCTGTTGATCGTGGTTATTCCTCTAATATTATTGATTCTATTTATAAGAAATTGACGAAATCTGTCCATTCCGAAAAGCATTCTAATTCCAACTCTAATACTTCAGTTGTGTTACCATTTTTTCCTAAAATCAGTCAGCAAGTTGCTAAAATCCTAAGAAGGTTTGATTTTAAAGTTATTTTTTCTCCTGTTAATAAAATCACTTTTTCAAATCTCAAACACCCCGTTGATCGCCTAGATAATTGGAGCATTTACCAAATCTCTTGCCAGTGTGGCCTTTCTTATATTGGCCAGATTAAACGTGCTCTTAGATTTCGTTTAAAAGAGCATGAAGGTTATGTTAAAAATCAGGAGCTCAAACGTTCTTCTATTGCTCAACATTCTTGGTCTTCTCATCTATCCGCCATTTTCCGTCGACAGAACATGTGCACTTGAGCTCATGACGTTTCCCTCAGTTATTACAGATTCTCTAGTCCCAAGTACTGCTGCTGTTGTCACCTATGGCGGCATGAATGTTCATTTTGAATTCTTGCGTTTTATGCGCATTTTCGTCAACGGCGATTGCAACACCGCCATATTTTCCCATATCATTGACTTTTGCCCCTACGAGATACAATACTCAAACTCATATTACCTGTTTAGTAGGAAACTTTCCCAGCAACTAATTTGACAACCTCGTGAATGTTTTTTTTTTTTTTTTTTTTTGGTTTGCCTTTCAATTTTCCCGGGTTTCTCCACTGTCATTGGTTGAGCGTTAAAAAATCGTGATTTTGATTGGTTGGTGGAAAATTGGTGGGCATATGGTCACGTGGTTGAAACTGACCTATGGGACTTGCTAGTACTTTTCATTAATTGATGCGTTTAGATTGTTATGCGGAGATCACAAAATTTAAATCCATATATGTTTTGTTTGTTTTTTTTTTTAATAAAAAGTTTAATACGTGGTTTTAGACTGGTACAGTGACCACTTTTATCAGGTGACCTGTTTTCTAGGTTCGAAGTTTGATCACTTTAATTATTTGGCTTGGTATAGTGAAAGTTGTTTAAACACTTAAGTAGGGGGGAAATGGAATAAGACAAATAACAGGTGCTGGATTTTCAGGTTTTAGTTTATCCAAGGGCACGCAACACAAAAATTGGGAATTTCACTAAATTTTGAAATAACATTTCACTACAGAGATTCCATGTTTCACAAGTTGATTACAGTGCTTTATCTATTTTTCACACTAGATGAAAGCTGAATTAAGCCCAGACAGCTGCACAAAAAATCTGATCGCACAGGATTCGTACATAACTTTCAATTACTAAATTTTCTAAACAGCTTCAAAACGAAATACCTTTTAAGATTCTTCTTTGCACGATTAATAACCAATCAATTTATTGTTGCTTTATGGTTATGCTAAAGAATCTTACTAAAATTTATTTAAAACCTTTTAAAAGTCTTAAGGTATTTTTCACAGCAAACCTAACTTATCCATTTATTTATTTATTACCAATGTTGCTTAAAAAATACTAATTGTTAGTCCCACCCTCATCTTTTCTTTTTCATAGTACACAACTGATCTTTTATCCTAGTCACATACTGCTTGAGAAAAGCAAATTTTGTACGAACCCTGAGAAATCTTTTTATGCATTGCAAAAGGAAAAGACAAGCCAAGATCAAGCCAAAAAGAAAAGCGACAAAGATACCAAGAAGCAATTAATATCAAATAGGCTTACAGCTTGATCGGTGGCACTCTTGCTGTATGGAACTGGTATCAAACGATCTTGCAACTCTCCGCCAATCACCTTGGATGGGAAACAGCAGCAGAACATCAACACAAACGATACTCACGATTTTCTTTATTCATTTTTAAAGGCTTTTATTTTTATGAAAATTTATTTACTATTCCCAATTATCCCTCAAAGTAAAGTCGGGAGTTACTATTTTTAATCTATTTAAAGTAACCATATAATTGATTCAAAGAACAAGATTCATTAAAAACACAATATAATTTCTCTGACAGTGTTTGTACACATTTAACCCTTAGCTATCCAGAACCATCAAGTAGATATACAGAATGATGTTCAGTATCACCAGACAGAATGCAAAGAATTGCTAAGATTTAAATTTGAAAAAATTTGTTTGGAATTCTTTGGCTCTGACCCTGGAAAAAGAATTTATTCAGCAATTTATTTCATTCTTATAAATAACTGTCAGATAACCTAACCTGTGTTTCGACTGATTCAAATCTACTTAAATTATAATCTCAAACTGAATACAGATAAGTATGAAGATATGAATAGTGAAATATCATTATTATAAGCTAAAACACCTGAATAAAGTGAATTTTTTATTTGATAATTAAAAGTATTTAGTTAAAGATAATATCAAACGAATTAAGCCCATGTAAGGTTACTTTAAATAGATTTTATTCTCTTCAAAATTCAGATTTAAAGAGACCATATATCGCCATACATCTATTTTTTTTCCTACTTGAAATAAGTTTAATTTTTATTTCAACTTTTAAAATTGTTAAAAAGAAAAAACAAGTAATTCTGACAATATAGGAATATAATATGCTAGCTTATTTTTGTGGCTCAAAATCGGTAGAAAAAAATATAAGTAGCCGATCATAGAAAAAAATATGGAATAAAACACTTGATTTGAGAAAATAAGAGGCTTGGGGAAAATTATCAAACTGTAAAACGTGCCATAAAAAGTCAAAATTCGCAACAAATACAACAGTGATAGTTAAATAAAATATAAATAAATTTATGACAAATGCATTAATTGTTATAATTCCCAAATAAAAAGGAAATTTTTTGAAATTCCTTTTCTTTAAATAAGTGTTAATTGACTTTCTAGCTAAAAGTTTCAAGAAGCAGTAGCTCTGTAATCATCAATAGGATAGACAGATTACAATGAAATGCAATATTACAATATGTCAATATTCCCTTCCTCCTTCCTTTAATAAATGGAAAATCATTCTAATTGCCCAGGAAGGAGACTACCAATAACTTTGGTTTCACAATTCAGCAACTTGAATATCTCCGATTAATAAATAGAAAGTTATAACCCTTCTGTGTTAGAATGATATGAAATAGCTATTAGAATAGAAATCTATAAAAAAAATTAAGAGCAAAAGTTTACAATCACCACTTGCTAGCTTTATCAATGAAGTTTTCCGGAAACAAGTTTAAACGTTTTTTGAAACAAATTACAAATAGCGACACCAGTCTGTTTTAAATCTGAATCTTGCACATCTATATACTTTTTAAAATATTTCAGGAGAAGACATAAAAGAACATCGCAATAATAATAATAAAACATTTATTTTACTTAACATAAAAACACATTTTAATATAAAAGTGCCTCTTTTACCAAAGCTTGTGAAAGACAAGGGTTAATGTTAGCAGTGATTTACAACAACAGAAAACGGAAATATTTTTAAATGTCACTAACATACACCCACAGAAAAACAAAAATAAGGAAGTTATATTTCTACCCAAATGATCTATCCCCCCCCCCCCCTTCCAAAGGGTTGAAAAACAATCCACATAAAATTATAACTAGTCAATAAAAAAAAAAAAAAAATTGGATTTCCATGCTTTGTATTGCTGTGATAGTTGAGATGCACTGTAAAAAACTTTATTAATTCAAATTTGATTATCTGAAAGAAAACATGCATAAAAACATGCACAAATAATTATCTTTGCATACCCTATATGCTTCTTAATATAAAGATAAAATTCAATGAAATTGAGGTTTGTGTTTTCTTATGCGATTCTCAAAGAGCACCTTGCATTTAAAAAATAAGTAAATAAATTCGTATTATTTGAAATAAAGTTTTGTTTATGTAAAAGTAGTCATAACTACGATGAAAAGAAATAGCCTCAACAAATACTTAAATGAAATAAATTAGCATATTCTATTTTCTCTTATCTAACACATCAAATGAGCATGTTAGAAATCGAAATAAAATAATCCATAACAGTTTCACATGCATAGCAAATTTCTGGTGAATTATTATGTTTGATAACTTTCATCAACTCCTAGAACTATTACATATCATAACCTATTCTTTAAAAAAGGTTGAAAATTGGCATAACTCATGTTCCGCTATGATTTTATAATGTTAAATAGATTTATCTTTATTTGACTGCATTAAAAAATTTTCACAATTAAAAAAAGGAATAATAAAGTTGCTTAATTTTTTTTCCCTCTTTCTACCGCCATAGCAATGGTTTCAATAAATTCAGATACATAAAAATCATTGATATAAGTTTTGAAATTAATGACTTAAAAAGGTTATTATAGAATAAACTCTGTCTAAGGCATACACTATGTAAGATGCAAATCTGTCTAATGTGGAAAGATTTTAAATTTCCGCAGAATGATTTTAGATATAGTAAACTCTTTGTAAAGCAGAATACTGTGTATGACAGAAAATTTTCTCAGTCGTGATCAGTTCGACTTACAGTGCTTACAGCAATTTACAAGCAACAACAACAATAAAAAAAAATCAAATATAGTTTAAAAAATTAAAATCTAAATTAATAGTTTAGTTAAATGTAAAAAGCCCTGCAACTGGAACACATTTCAAAATGTTACTTTTACTTCTGAAAATTTTTGCTCCAAATTTTATATGCTAGTTTTAATATAATTTACAAATTTAAGGATTGGCTTTTTTTTAAAAATTACAGTTTAAACTTTTATAAGAAAAACAGTTTTAATTACATCCACATGCCAAAATATAGCAAAAAATAATTTTTTTGTTTTGTTTTGTTTTAAGGGAAATTTTTCAGTTTATTGTAAATCGTTAAGTATGGTATAATATTCAAATAGAAAAGCTATTCAAATAATTTCATAAACCTTTCGTTAAATTTTAATATTTGAAAAATAATAAAACACTGAATTAAATGCCTTTGAAGATTCAACACGTTAGTACAGAAAACAGTAAATGGGTATTTTTAGAAATTGCTATAGTTTAAGCTCTTTGAAATTACTCCAAAAGAAATGATAAAGTTTTGCAATGAACTATTTTAATATAAAAATATTAAAGTTGATCTTTGAGTCAAATTACAAATTCTTTGAGGTTACTGAAAGATGAAAAGGGAAACTTGTGAAAAGAGGAAATTACAAAGAAATAAAAGGAAAATTACAAGAAAGTACATAAACATAGGAAAAAAATGAATTTTTTGAACAATTTGTTGCCAATACAACAACATAAAATGTAGCTATCAATTTTTCAATATTATTTTTAACTAACCATTTGAAAAAACCATTAAAATATTGAAAAACAAGGACTCCATAAAAGCATAAATAAGTGAAAATGTGAATATGCAGAGGACTTTCTCCCGTGCAGAATAAATAAAGTGGTTAATAATAACTGTAAAAGTTAAGTTCAATATCATCTGTATTGCTAGTAAAAAGTAGACAGATTTGGATTTTATCTTTTATTTATGAAAAGTTAAAGTAACTAATGAGCCTATACCAAAGACAGCAAAATTCATGAAAGAGGATGACAAGACTTCTACTTTTTTGGTGTGGGTAGGATTCGTATCGGGTTGAGTTTTGACTTTTGGAGGCCGGGTTCAGATTGACTCGATTTTTCAAAATAATGTCCAAGATATTTTTTCAAGTTAAAAATCTATATACAATAAAACCTCTGTGAGATGAAATCTCACAGTGTTTAAATTATGTTACTGTTTTATTTCTATTGGCAGATGTTCTTTAAGCTTAAATCCATATTTATTTTTGCGCGGGCAGTTTCGCTTCACCGCACATCGGCAAGTTCGCTGACGTTCGGCTGCCCCTGGCATGGGATGCTTCTCCTTTGAACTTTGTACGATTGTGATGACGTCATCGGAGCAAGCCTCTCACGGCATATGCATTGAATGGATGTTGATATTTCGGAGGTGTGTCTATTCGCCGAGCATACAGCAAATTAAAACAAAGCTTTTTAAATGTTTTCTTTTGGATTTGTTTATTAAGACATTAGCTAATATTTTAAATTCTCTAATAGATTTAAATCTTTTCTTTCATTAACTTTTGAAGTCCCCGTATTCTTACTATAAATTAAAAATTCCGTTAATTTTAAATCAGAATCTGTTTTGTTGGAGAGCTGTCATGACTTAGTTTTGGTTTTAAAAAGATCGCGGGCTCCGGCTCCGGTCTGCCGACGCCGATGAATGTGGAATCCTGTAAAGAGCTTTTGCGTAAACGATGTCTGCGATTTTTAACAACTCCTGTTAAATTATTTCTTAATAATTTCTTGATTCATGCTGCACCTTTAAACTAACTAAATAACTTGAATTAATTTATGAACGGTGACCAACGGGAGCCTTATCTTCTCTTCTCAAGATGAAAATAAAGGATTAATTTATATTGTTATCAAGTCTCCTCTTCATTTATTTTACAGACTACACGATCCAAGTAAGAAGTTTCATTTATTTCTATTTTTTACAATTGCTGACCTCAAAGAACAGAGGGTTTTATTGCAAACATTACACAACGCATTGTAACTAAAAAGAACTTCCAAATTTAAATTTTACTTTTAATTAACGGCCCATAAATATGGAATATAATATATTACAAAATATTTCCATCACATATATTACAAAATATTTCCATCACAACCTCCATAATGGATACTCCTGAAAAGTGGACATCTCTATTTAGAGAACATTTTTTCAATTCCTAACACTACTTGTATGCTTATACCTCTGAATAGTGGGCACCTCCCAATCTACACACATGTAACATATGTGTGCATAAACTATCACAAATACATGTATTTTTATGTGTATCAAAAACAAAATTTTGGTAATATTTTTCATATTCCGAGAGAAGGAAAAATGGTTTTTAAAGAAAGAATAATTAATGATCATACTCTTTATATACATTTTATTTCTCATGCAGTAAACTGAATATACGTATACATACTCATTCATATTCAAATAATATTTACTTTTGTCTGAAACATAGTTCTGCCCAAGCTTTGAGAAAATTCTAACAACCCGACTTATAAAAATCCTAAACATGGACTCTGAAGAAATATTCTAAGGCGAACCCAACACAATGCAAGACTAATTCAACCATCCCGAAGAGTCCACTATTTAAAGGTTTTACTATATTTGAAATACAGCAGGGCAAAATTAAACATCATAACACTGTTTCAGAGATCAGCATTCTTTTATTTGAAAAGAGATAGCAGTAGATTTCACTAGTTTTACAACTGAATGAGATGAGGGAAAAAAAGAATCAAATATATAATTTCAAAAATAATTATCTTAATCGAACACAATTAATAATTCAGTGACTAAAACGTGCTTTTTTTTAAACACTCTTTTATTTAATTCAGCTCATTTTTTGTAAGCAAAGGTGGAATTGTGTAACTGATTTTCACTTACTTGACAGGCTAAAATTATAAAAATTATGTTTGCATGTGATAAATCACCAAATATTCTCTATAACACGTACAATTGTATAAGAGTTACAAAAACAAAGGATTTAATTATGCACCAAAAAATGCTCTCGAAAAAAGGCCAAATGCCTGTGAAGCTGCAATAACCAATATTTTAAACATTAAAAAGTAAAAAATATAAATAAAAAATAAAGTAATATGTATTTTTTTAAATCTGCTTTGATCAATTAATAGTTTAATATTAATTAAATCATGATTATGTGTTGAGAAATCAATTTAGAAATCATAAAAGGATAGTTAAAGTACTGTTTCCTTTTTTCTTTCCTATTGTCATATCTTAAAAGAGCAAAAATTACATATTTTTAGATAAATTCACTAGCTTGCACATTTTACCAACTGTAAAAAAAGTTGGAAGTTTTCCGTAATCAAGTTCAGTGCCCATACTAAATTAATGCATTGTATTGGAATTTTTTGGGGGAAAAAACTGTCGTCATGAAATTAGGCATGATTTTCAAGATAAACAACGAATGCTTATAAATGATAGTTTAAAAAAAAAACTTTTACTTTTATACTTAGTTACATACACTTTCATCAAGAAATGTACACTGCTGATAAAGAAGAAATTGACAGTTTTCAAATAGAAAAATCTCAAATTTATTTAAAGGATTATACCTAATCATGTTGCAGAAAACAATTTTGTTTTTCATTATATATATAAACTATAATACCTTTGATAATCAAAAGACATGTAACAAGTTCTCTTAGAATCTGACAAAAAACTCTAGTTTTAGGATGGCAGACGTTTGATTTATATATAGAATACCTAATATGAAGTTAAAATACTAACATATTATATATATAGTTTTTTCATTAAGCAATTAATTTTTCTTTGACTTCAATTTATATATTTTTTGTGTGTGTGCGTGTGTGCATGCACGCTTTGTGGTGATTATTGTAACTTAAATTTGGCTCAACTGAAATTTAAATAATTAGCAATTTTTAACTAAATAAGGTGACTAATATTCTAGTATTCTAGTGACAGGACAAAAGAATTTATGAAGTTTTTTTTTTTTTTTTTTTTTTTCCAAACCAGCAGCTGCTTGAAAATAGTAATTTATTTTTTGGGGATTAAAAAATAAATAAAACCGAGAAAAAATGTAAACCCGAAAAAAACTTCATTCAAGCACTGCATAATTATATAAGAAAAGAGCTGGCAAAATTAGAATTGAATAGATTCAGTAGTTTTTGAGCAATCGTGGTCACTGATTTGAAAAGTGCACTTTTGAGGGGGGAAAAAGAAGAGTACATTTTTTTGTTAAAATTACCTTTTTTTTTTTTAGCAACGCAGAATCATCTATTCCAGCACCATATAGTTGCTCTTCAGTTGATAAAGCCTCTAAAACAAAAACTTGATTTTTCGAAATTTATAACTAGATGTAACCCCACCATGATGAAAAAGTAAAATGTTTTATTAGAATTTGCGAAAACGATAGCATAAGAGAGTAAAAAAGATTTAAAATTTTGGAAATTGGTTAATTTTTTTTTTTTTTCAGAAATAAGAAATAACAAAATGAGTTATGACTACTTTCACATCATATGACATAATTAACAATATTAGTATACCTGAACACATTTTTAAAAATCTTCGATGCTTCTCAGAGGGATATAATATACATGACTAAAGTTTAAACATATTATACCAACATGCGACTTGCATATCTAAGGCCACCAGTTGTTGAATAGTACAACTAGATAATCATAAATTCTTTACAACCTTTAACAATCAAGATTATTATTCTTGAAATAAGTTTCAATCATTTGAGAAATGTAAATATACATATGAACACAGTAAAACTCCATTATAATAACTGTATCTATTTTACCAACATTAAATGAATTCTCTAAAATAGAAGAGTGGATCAGAATCAAAAGATCAAATATTTACTTAACTATTCAAAGTTATAATGGTGTTCCACTGTACACATAATATATGTATACATTTTAATACTACAAAGTACATACATACACTAAATATATGCACATAAGACATTTTATATGCATATAAATAATGTATGAAGTATGAATTAAATCAACACTACTGACAAAGATTATGAATAAATATTGAAATTCGTACCTTAACTATGGCTTGAAACTACAAAAGAACATAATTTAACTGATCTACAGATAGTAAATTTAGTTATAATGCAACACTTAACTACACAAAAGATTCCTTAACGTCAGATTTATGTATTTTTTCCATTTTATACAAGAATGTACAAGATACTTATCAAAGAGACAGTATTCACTACAGAGAAAGAGAAATAAGACAAAAATATTCAATGAATGAAATAGTCGTCAAAATTTTGAGTCGTTGTTACAATAAACTGTCTAAAAACACTTTAATATCACTATGGTGCACAGTATAAAACTAGAAATCAAATTGGGTTTGATATTATTACAAGAATAGTATATTTTTATAGACTATTGTTATTTTATTGTTAGACTGAAGAGTTAAACAAAAATATACATATAAACCAAATGTTTTTTAATGTTATTTTAAAATTAAGCATTACAATGAGAGTTCATTTACTTAATATAACAATCAATAATATAAACATCCCAATGCAGAAAAAATATTAAAGTTAATATACAATTGTCCAGTTTCCTAGATTGGCTATAATAAATTTAAATTTGATTAACTAATTTATAACTGAATAAAACAAAAAATCACCAAGAACTTGATTAAATAATAAAGAGTAATTTAAAAAGACAAATGTAATTCACAGGGCAGCTTAAGTACTATTGGGCAGCATTTCTATTTATTTATATCTATATTTTTGTGAGAGAATAATCACCAGATTCAATTTTTACGTTCTTTTTTACAAAATAGTAATGTCTCCAGACACTAATTCTTTCCACTGAAAATATTTCAAAATTTTCACATCTACACACACATATATATGTACATATTAAAGATATCACAATCAATTGCAATTTGGTTTTAGAACATAAGACAAACAAAAAAAATTGCACAAGTGATAATGCATATGTTTGAAATGAAACCAACTTTTATTTCTCTTTAAAAATAACAGTTCATTCCGTATCATATTTGAGCTCAATCAGCTTAGTAAACTGACCACAAATACGAGGATTATAATACAAGATTGAAATTTATATGTAGCACATGCAATATTATCTGCGATCTGCATAAAGAGGCTGCACCAGTGTTGAATCCAGACATTTTTCTTCAGAAGAGATTTCTTTCTTTCTTTGTCTCACTCTCACTCTCTGTGTGCGAGTCCAGAGACATTATAGAGTACCAGGAGGAAAAAGGGTGGAGAGTTTTCACTTTCCGACCACTAATAAATAAAAAACTTTAAAATTTCAAGGGGGAGACACTTTAATGCTGCAGGAGGAATGTTTCCCAGGCCCCCCTGAATTCACCACTGGACTGCACAAAGTTTTTATTTTAGGTTTTCTTGGCAATAAAAATTCAGATCACATTTCTTTTTAAGTCTTCCCTACAATAGCAATATTGCCAAAAGTAGCTAATGACTAATAAAACCAATATAGAGTTTTAGTTAAAAAATAAAGAATCTGAAATAAAATATTCAGCAACATCCTATAAAATAGCATTCATCTTGAAATGCCTTCTTTATCAAACATGCTCGCAAAAATACAACTTGAGGCATTGAGTTTATTACAATGATTGCCTGTCGCATACTCATTTTTTGATAAAATAATTAATAGAAGATGGACATATATACACACACATCTTTGAAATTTATCAGAATACCAAAAGCATTAAAGTACTTTCTTTGTATTTTAGCTTAATTATTTTTAAAAAGTAACATATCTTTGCTTTGAAACAGTAAACCATGTAGCCACTGACAACTATATAACTACATTATTCTAAGTAATGATCATTATAGTACTAGAAAGAAATGGTAAAAAGAAAAAAAAATGTTTTATGCATAGAGAAAAACAGAATACATTTCTACATAATAAAACTACCGAAGAAACAAGAATGAAATTTCTTAATTCTATCCAGGACAGTAATGTAAAAAATGTGATATCTCTTAAAAGTGCCCTAAAGAATAGAAATATCCTAAAATCTTAAAAATACCGAAGGTTAATTTTCTTTCTCATAATGATCTACAAACTTTTCATCTCTCCTAAGATTCAAAATGCATAATTTGACCTCATTATTGCCTTAAAAATCCTGAAAGCACCAGAAGATTAAAAAATTTGCAATTTATACCATAGTAAAAATTTAATTTACATACAACCAGTTGTTGTTAAACTATTGGAATGGGAGTTTAATACTACTATTCTTTTAAATGTTAAAAAAAGTACAATTGATTTTTGAATTAGCACAGTAACATGACCTCATAGAAAGTATTTTGCTTCAGTAAAAGAGAAAATTTGGTTTCTTTTCAGACACAATGCATGATCAAAAATCATGGTAATTTTCAAACATAAATGAACAGAGTGCAGTTGTCGAGTGTTAAAATAAAATGTTTTTCTTTACTATTTATTTTAATGTGTCACTCATTTAAATAAAAATGAACCAACATTTTCAGTTATCAAGTATTCTACTCCAGCAGTTCCCAAACAGTTTAAAACCAAACCCAAAGATCCTGTACAATGTTATAGTTGTCCACTGGTGTAAATCAATTTTCAACTATTATAAATAAAATACAGATTTAATATAGAAATGCTGAGGTTCCATAATGAATTATCTATTTCAGAATATTTGCATAGCCATAAAAGTCTGGGAACCACTGGGCTATTCATTTTATTCTTGGTTTCTAAAATAAGATCTCAGAGGAAACACATTTTAAAACAGCTACACAACAATTTAAAAATATCTCTTAATTGAAGATTAAATAATAATTATAATAATAATAATGCACAATTGAAACAGCTCCACAGTTTTTTCAGGAGCTGAAAATTTAAATAATTGCATCACAAGCAAATATTTATAGAAAAAATGACTTCTTAAACATATTTATCAATCTTCTTGCATAAAACCTGCAAAATTTTATTATAAATCTACTAATACAATTAAATTTTAATTATTATTATTAAATTAAAAATAGCTAAGTATATAAAAATTTCTTGCAATTATTTTTTTGCATATTAATAATAGTTGTAAAATAAATTATGATGTGTTTAACTATACTTTTTGTGCAATCAAATAATTTTCAAAAGTTAACGCTGAGAATTTTCCAATTTTAAGAAGGTTCTTATGAGCTTTAATTATTAAGTTCAAATCTAGTAGAACCTCAATCACATGTAAAACATAGAACAAAACAAACACATTAAATGAGAATTTCAGTTTGTTAATTTTGAACCTTGATCATATGAGGATTCCACCAGAAAAGGCACTTCAATTGCTTGAATCCATGCAAATTTTACATGCACTAAATACCATTAGTGTGCATGGGGATTCTTAGTTTTAAAACTAAGAATCAAACCAATAACCTTTGGGTTATATAGCCAATGCTCAACTGACTTGGCTACTGTTGGTCTTTCAAAAATTGTATGATGTTCATATGAATGGGGGAACAGAAAACGAGTGATGTTCACAAAATTGACTTCATTAGGCAATTCAAATGCGACTTTAAAGTAAATGGAACACAAATGAATGCCTATAGAAAAGTTTACTAATTCAAATTCATATAAATTTTTTCTAGACTCCATACTTTTTCACATCTGAAGAAAAAAAAGATATTCAAATAATTTATTTTTTAAACTAAAACAGGTGACTAAAGAATTAGGAACAGCCCATTACCACTAATTATTTTGGTATTATTTCAAATTATGATATTTATATAACATGACTGAGATTCTACCTTACTTCTTTATACAATACTTAAGTAGAGAAGATATTCATTTAAAATTGAATACACTACATATAGCTATACCAACTTAGATAGCAATGGCTTCTATAATGATCAGAAACTTGAAAACAAAGTTATCTCCTTTTTTAGTTTACTCATCACAGAATTTAATAATAGGATTGCAATATTCAAAGCATATTACCACCAAAAATTTATAAATATCCAAGTTTTCTTCTTAAAGAGATTAACAATATAAATGATGATTAGTTGAAGTAAATACATGTGAAATATGTGTTATTCTTATCAATCTTCTAGCATGTCACAAAATTCTTAAAGTATTTAATAACAATAGCATTAAAAATTAAGCAATATTTTAAAGATAAGTTTAAAAAGCTGCCAAATGTAATTCAGAATAAAGCTTTGCTTTTTAAAGTATATTTTAATATAGTAATACCTGTTTTAAGACTAGAATAATTTTAATTGGCAAACAAAAGAGTATGCCTTAATAAATATTCGTAGGATTTACAAATTTAACAGTATAAAAATATTTTGTAATATAATTTATAATTGGTAACTTTATCACAAATTTCAGATCTCCAATAATAATTCATGTAATTCATCTAAAGTATATACATTTGGGTATAAAAGGAAGATCAAAATATAATGAATAAGAATACACTAATTCTAAATATTTACAGAGAAGCAGCTTTTATGTATGTTAAAGGAACAGGTTAGAAAAGAAATTTTATGTACAATAACTCTTGTTCAAAAAGCTCTTCACAAAACTGCCATGGAAAACTGACAATTTAAAAAAATAAAATAAAACTTATAAAAGCCAGACAAATACTGTAAAGAACTGACAAATAAAATAAATGCAACAAATTAGAGTACAAAATAAATTCTGACATAAGATAAGAAAGGGAGGAAAAAAAAAGAAAATTTGTAATGCTCCAAAATAATTTTATAAACTTATATTGTGAATTAAAACTGTCAGCCTTAAAAATCAAATTTGCAGCCTATATAATGTCACAAAATATTATATATATATATATATATATATATATATATATATATATATACACATACACATTTCTTATCAATATACGACAGGACTGGAATAAAAAATACTGAGGTCAAATTTGTTTGTATGTTAAATAATATGAGATTCAGAGAGTAGAGTTTTCTGCCGTGATTTTATGGTAGTTTTGTATATTTTATCAAACTAAATACCTAACAGTAAGAATATGATACTTAAGTCCATTTCAAATTTTATCAGGCATTAAAAAAACATATGCATTTGAAAAATATTCTTTAGACTTAAAAATGCCTTTATATATAGTATTTGGCATAGTATTAAGTTGTCTATTTAAAAAAAAAAAAAAAAAAAAAAAAAAAAATTTACAAAAGGAAATAATTTGTTGATATTCAAGGATACATACACAATTCCAAATGGGCACTTAATTGGTAACAAGAAATTCTAGAAGCGATAATATTATATTTATATAATGAGGCATAATAATACATTTATGTCAACTATTTGAAGTAACAGATTGTCAACTGAAAAATTATTTTACAAGAGGAAATAACTTGCAGGCTTTTTAAGATAAGCACATGAGTCTGATATGCATTTGAAAAGTAACAGAGATGCATATGTCGAAATGGATATCAAACAGGAAAAGATGAAAATAGAACAAAAAGAAAACAGGTGATGTAATACATGTTTTTAATGAAGTATATTACCATTCAATGAAATTTCAGAACTTTCATAGAAAATAGCATTTTTACTCTTTCAGAAGCATATCAAACGATCAATAGAAAAGTGGAGAATGTTTTTAACTCTCTAAATTTTAGCTTAAATATGTTTAGTTCAAATATTTTTCACCAAAGACTAGAGATTGGTCGAAAGTTAATTTTCATTGAGTTTTAGCCTAAAATCTCAGCTTCGTTTGACATTAGATTTTGGTGAGAAAACAGATGAACATTTGGTGCAGCCCAAAATCTCAGCTTCATTTGACATTCGATTTTGGTGAGAAAACAGATGACATTTGGTGCATACCAAAAACCACACTTGTATCTCCTCTCTTAAGAGCTTGCTGTATCCATTCACAGCCCATTATGCTTTTGGTTATTTTTCATTCATACTATTATTGATGATTTGAATGTTATGATGACAAAGTACTTAGTAATAACAGTAATTGCTCATTTTTTGCAATAATAAAGAAATAAAACAAGATGTGTATGACTAAAATATATTGATGTTAAAATTACACTGGATCTGAATAAAACATGTTTGATTAAAAACTACAACTAAAAATGAATGAAAAAAAAACAATAAAAAAACATCAGAAAACAATCTTAAAGACTGCAGTGTGGAAGCTTAGCATGTGTCCACTGATTATTATTATATTATTATTTATTTATAATCCTTCGATACTTACATTTGTTTCTGCAAGAATATATATATATTTTTTTTTTTCAAAGAATGTTTATAAAGCTGTATAAAACTCTTTGTACTATGCTAAAGTTATAGATATTCATAATTTACTTTTTACTAAAAAGATCCCTTTTTTCTATTTAGAACTTATTTGATTATTGTTTGTAATAAACTGCTTATACTATTTGTTTGACAAATAATCTCAATTAAGTGCGAATTCTCTCCTTTTAAATAATAAGCTCAATGAGTAACATTTTTTATGTTTAATATTGATTTTTTTATAAAGTTCTCTACATTAATGTAAATTTTATTACCCTACCACCTACATATGCACCTTTATTCAATGTTCCGACATGAGGAATAGGGAAAATAGCGGTTTATATAATAATAATAAAAAATATTTTTTCTTTTATTGGAAAAAAAAAAGCACATGCACATTTACAACTATGCATAAGTAAAATTGTCTGTGTACATATGTATTGTGTGCTTAGGAATAATTAATATTTTGTATGTATGCAGTGGTAGAATTGATATAAAAAAGTCACTGGTCCCGAGGACCAGTAAACATAAGAATTTACTGGCCCGCAGTAATCATCACTGGCCTACTACATAAAATTCTATTAAGTCCCTTTAACCCTTTGAGTGACACCCCCCCTCCCCTCCACACACACTCCTAGAATATAAATCAAACTTCCTTTGCAGTTATCCAAAATTTTCCTCATAATAAAATGTAAAATTATAATTTGCTAAACATTAAACAGTACATAAAGAAAAACTATACAATTATTAATTAAATATTTCATTTCAGATGATCTGTTTCAACTGACTAGGTTTCAACTTGTTTAAATCAATTTTTTAAAATTAATTTTTTTAAATAAAATAAAATTATGTGATTTGTGTTTGGTTGCAGTTTTCTCAGGGACGGGAAAGTTTGCGTTTACCTGTCAGAGAGGGGGAAAGTTACTGGTCCTGCGGACCATTAAAAATTTTTCAAATTAGTGGTCCGATTGAATTTTTGGTGGTCTTGGACCAGCGATCCACCAAGAATTTCGAACGCTGGTATGTATATATTAACAGCTCAAAACTTCCTTTGGGAGAGTTTCGTTCTCGGCCAAAACTAGAGAAAGGACTGAAATTAGCTTTCAGTTTCGGCCTGAAAAACTTCTTTCGAGCAATCTCTACCAAAAACACTCAAAATAAAGTATATATGTGTGCGTGTGTGTGTAAATGAAACAAATGTATATATGTGCCTGTTTCAAAGTTTCTATATGATAAAAATTTGTGATTATAAATGGATGAAGGACTTTAAAACATTTATTTTTTCTGCATAAATTATTAATGTATGCAAGTGAAACTGTGCATTATATATACAGTACAGAACCCTTTATCCAGAACGGTTGGGGTCAGATGTATTCCGGATAACTGGTTGGGCATTAAAGCAACATCTATTTGATCAAATTTGTAGAATTAATGTGGTTATGACAGTGTTTTGATCTCAAATTATTAGACAACTCAGAATCAGGTCAGCAAGATCAGACATTAATCAAATTTAAAAAAAAAAAAAACAATTTATAGAAATACCTTGGAAACAAAAATTCCCTGTTTCCTCAGCAAAAAAATAAGAATGTCCAATATAATGAAGTATGCTTCCATTTCATATCTCAGTTGTTGAAATCATATTATATCATTAATGTTGTAATGTTTAAAGCAATATACATATCAAACTGGCACTGTATGGCTCATTTTTCTGAAATAACTCAATTAGAAATATCACTCTGGATAACTAGTTTTCTGGTTTCCAGATAAATGGTTCCATACTATATATATATTACAGTGTGTGCTAATTGCAATTATACAGTAACCATGATTATTTGGAAAGAGGGGAACAAGATATTTAGGGCTAAAAATTCCCAGTTATCCAATCCACCCTCCTCCTTATCAATCTTGTATAACTGTATAATCAAACAATTTAGTTTATCAGTGTGTCATTGATTAAAGCCCTTAAATACTCAGAAAGTTAAAATTAATTATTTTAAGGTTAAAAAAAATAATACATAAATCAATTATGCAACTATTTAGATGCATATGCAATTGCTAAATATATGCAAAAAAGTAATCTTGAACCCATTTGATGAAATTAAAGATGAACACACATCCTGTTCACAATCTATATAATTTTAAAATTAATTGATTTAAGTAAAACTTAAAGTATGTCAATTAAATATTATCAAATGAGCTTGAATAATAAATTTATTTTTTATTGAACCATTAATTAAACTAACATATTTCATACCCGTATTTACATCACAGTACTATGTAAATAGTCAGCCTTAAATGATGTAAAACACTAAAATAAATCCCAATGCATATTTCAGACTGAACTTTTGATAATCTTTTCTTTTGATAAAAATGTATGATATACGGTGTAACTTTGAACATCCAGCCTCAAACTTGTTGAAGATATGTATAAAGTATAGCATTAGCGAATCAGCTTAAAAACACTGGTTGAACATTAATTTTTAATTTTCAATATTTTACTTATACATCTAAAGCAAAATTAGAGTTGCATAGAATATAATTTAAAGTAATTTTTAAAGCTACTATTGGGGGGAATGTAATTAACTATTACATTAAAACATGACATATATAAATGCTGAACATACTCTTGCATCATCTTCAATGTTAAAAGAGAATAATGGGTAAAATTTTATCCAATAATTCTTTCATGGTACATGATTTTACAACATAATTTGCTTTTGAATGATATCTTTATAGAGGAATAAAATTTAATTTTTCTTTACATTAAGAAGATTCAATAAACTTATATATAAACACAATAATATAACTTTATTAAAAAAAAAAATCAAAGAAAATTATCTTAAATCTGTATATTTTAAAGCTTCTGATAATATCGAAATATATTCTATTATTACATTTGAAAGCAAAATTTTGAGTTAGAAACATAGATGACTAATTTTTTATATTTATCTTCCATAATAAATATATGAAAGAAAGGATTTAATTTGTAACTCAAACATTTTAGTAATATTATTCAGTTACCCCTTTAAATGGTTAATATATAGATAGAGGGAAGCAGCCTCATACAATACAACCTTCTCTTTTTCATAACTACAATAAAATTTCATTATAAAATTCTATTCACTTCATTAATTAAAAAAGCAAGAAGTCAACTGCTTAGATTTTTTTAATGCTTTAAAATAGATTTTTTAAGAAAATAATGTCATAGCTGTAAAAGTACAAGAGAAAAAACAATTTTTCTTTTATATAAAATATCTAACCAGGTAAGTGTTTGTCACATGCTAGCATGTTTGCATAATTAAATTACAAATAAAATAACTATAATATTCCAAGACTTAACTTACAATCTTTCACAATACTATGTTTATTTTGTCAAACAGAAATAAATTTCGCACAAAAACAGCTTCTTAAAAAATGAAAATAATAATAATACTTTGGAGCATTACATAATTTAAAACATAATGATTTCACAAACTTAGAAAAAGCATGTGAACTATGCATATTTATTTTTAAAATCAAATGAGAATTATGATTTTTCTTTTAAACTATCAGTCCAATATATTTTTCTAAAAACCATGTTTAATTTAAATATATTAAATAATGATTTATTATAGGCAAAAGATCACACATAAATAAGAAATAGTTCTTTTTAAAATAGATCTAGATTAAAGATAAATACACATCAAATGACATCACTGTAAAATACTTCAAATGATTTTTTCCCCAACTGAAATAAAATGCCAAAAAGTTTACTTCTTCAATTACTTGTGTGTGTTATCATTTGTAAAGATATGAAAACATGCATTCTGAGATGCCACAATGAAGATGAAAGAGGCATTTCACAATTCTCAAATCACATTAAATAAGATAATTTATTCAAGATAAAAACTTTTGCACCATGGCATCAGATTGTTGCCTCGGGTATGTAACTACTAGTTCAGAATATTTTATATTGAATTTTATAAATCACATTAGATGTTATTTTTTCCATCACAGTCAGTTTATTTCCTTTATTTAATTTTGCAGTAATATTATAGCCAGATAACATTCTCCTTGTTTCAAATACTAGTCTCGTGTATTTTAGTAGGCTCCAAGAGGTGATAACCTCGGGCAACTGGGCTTGTCACATTCGTCCTGTTAGGTGTGGCAGTGGCCAGAGATGTGCTGGAAGAGGGTGATGAAGAATTGACAGGTGTAATACTAGTTGTTGTCGTCGGGGAATTGGAAGGCGTTCCTTGGACAGCATTGGTATTGCGATTGTTGTTGGATTGTGTTGTTCGAATCATCAAGGGTGCTGTCTCATGCACATCACCATCAGAAATGTTATTTTGGGGAGGAAGAGTTATATACTGGGAATTGTTATGATTGCTATTTCGAACAGAGTTGTTAGTGTAGACAGCATTTTTTTGTGAGTCAGCTATGTCATATGGGTAATCATTGGGTGATGGGGTTTTCACATCTTCATCAATGTAACTGATATCAGAAAGTTGCTTGGGATGGCTACGAGAACTACGCAAGCTGTGTAAACTATGTAAGCTATGAACACTACGTCGTTCTTCCATGTCTTCCAAAGTACTCTTAAAGGCTCTTACTACTCGTAGCTGTTGAAAGGAAAGAAAAAATGCAAACATACATACAAAGAGCAATACCAATAAAAAAACAAATGCACATTCAAAGCAACTATAAAATATATTTGTTAGCATTAAAATGAATATCTACAGCAAACATTACTTGAGAACATGCTGAAAAGAAATTCATAAAGTTATGAACTGAACAGTCTTTCTTTATATTGAGAAAAATCATGTTTTATTAATACAGTATAACTTAATTCTGTTTACCCTATTTAACATCATAACGACAGACTTTTTTTAATAAAAATTAAATTTTAAGCATTCTTATATACTTCAAGTAATTAACACACATCCATTCCAAAAAAATGAGGTGGGATGTTAAGAGTAAATGAATGTTTATTAAAAATTTAAATGTTTTAAATAACATTGACAAATTATGACAATTGGGAATGTAGGGGGGAAAAATAAGCATTCTTTGTAAATACTTGGTTTTAAAAAAAATATCCTTTAATCATTTCCTCATTAAATTTATCTTTTGATATAACAGTTTTACATAAAAATCACAACAAACAGCATTTGTCAGCCTTTATAATTAAGATCTAAAAACATTTTGTGTATACCACATTACATAATGTTGAATAATTTTTCTGTTAACACATATGAAAATTAAAGGGGGAAGTCAGTTTAAATGTTCTTAGTATTAGGCATTATGAATAATAGAACTTAAAAAAAAAAAAAAAAGGAAAAGCAGAGCAGCCATTCGGCTTATTTTAGTTAAGAGAGAGAACTTTAGTTCTCTCTGATAAGATAACACTTATTAGATAAGTTCTTTAGATAAGAGAACACTAAAATGTCAATCACTACTAACATAAGACAAGGTTTAATCATCTTCATAAGTAAACCTATTATGTTTGAATAAATACTACCATAGATTTCATTACTATTTATGAATTGGGTGAATTTTTTTCTCTTTTTTTTGGAGTGAAGGGGGGGGGGGGGACATTCAAGTACATATGAAGCAGAAATACATTCAACCAGAGACTTAAAAAAATTGTGTATGGGAAGTAAAGATAGTTGGAATTGTTCAATAACAATCATGTAAAGCTGAAACTTTAGGACTCAAATCCAAATTTGCCTTTCTGACACATTTTTAAATTAATTTTTATTTACAAACATATCAAAACTGGAAGGTGTTTTTATTAAAAAATTATGTAATCAAACTATTTCGTTCATTTTTCGGTAAACACAGGAGATTTTTCAGAAAATGGTGTTGCCGTCATTTTTAACCAAACTCCTGGATGGGACAACACCGGAAAGGGGAAAAAATCATCATACTTAGATAACAATTACTTATAACTCAATATGTAATTCATCTACTGGAAAATGAGAAAAAATTGATTACAAATCCTTTCAATAATCATGCCTGCAAGCATCATGCTTTTACCTTAAAAAATGAGTCAAAGTTTCATGTTGTTGAGCGGGAGGGGGGGGGGGGGAATATTTTTTTTTAACTGCCTTAAAACTAATAGAGGAGAATAGTTTGGTAAAAATCTTAAAATAAGGATGGAATTAACGAGAGTAAAGCCCTGAAATATGCAATACTGCCATATGCTATCAAATTAAATTACCTTTAAATCTATAAGCATTTTGATTTGGTTTTTCAGCAGCAAATTTTTAATGTTTAATTTTTTTTTCTTTTTTTACTTGACCGAAGCAATTTGTCAGATTGTAGTAGAAAGGTTTACCATAAAAACCATATGTTGCAACACTTTAGTAATTCCAAACAAGAAAATCAAATGTAAATGCACAGATCAATCCAAAAAGTTTAAAACATTTTCAGTTCATAACTTCACTTTTTATCATTTAACACATGCTCCTTTTAAAATGTACTTTAACATAACTCATTAAGTGATGAAAAGTAAATAATGAACTTTCAAACTTTATTAATTCTTCATGCAAAAAACAAAACAAAATTTATGAGTTAAAAATACTAACAAATTAATAACATAAGCAAGCAAAAATTATACAGCAAAACATCAATTTAATACTAAAAAGGAATAAAAAAAAAATAAAATGACAAAAAAAGCACCATGAGATACACTTAAAATCAGTGCTAAATGATTTAAAATAAATAAAATAATAGTTACAAGAAAAATAAATAAATGTATTAATTAATAATTAAACAACAAAATATTAAAAAGAACTAAAGAGAATTTTCTTTAATTTTTTTTTTAAAAGTCAATTTAAAAAAATCCCAAAATGACAAAACCAACACGTACTCCAAAATGTCCCCAAACAGATTTAAAAAAACCTTTTAAATGTTTATGATAAAGTTCAAAGTTATTGAACCCACCATAAAAATATTGATTAGAAAAGTATCCGAGTGCTAACTGCTTTAGAAATAGATTAGATGAATGTATGTGCAATAGAATTAAGCATTGGATTATCAAGGATAAATCAAGTAAAACTGGAAGTAATAAATAATTTAGAATAAAAAGAAAGAAATAGTAGTTAATAAGCAGTAGCAAAAATAAGCACAAATGCAGTTTATTAAACATATCACCTAGTAAATCACATTCATAAATTTTAGTTTAACATTTCTTCCCCTTCTTATGGTTTTACTTATATTATTCTATGCTTTTAAAAAAATATAATCATATTAGTTAAAACTGGGGAAAATTCCTTTTAGAGTAAAGCACAGAATATTTTTAATAGATGAAAAAATATTTTGAAAACAATAACACAATGCATTTATTTTTAAACATCATTTATTACACTAATAACAAAAAATTAAAGAAAAATTAAACATTATGCCTAAATCCAAAATACAGGGTAAGCCAAAAATTCTTGACACATTTTGAAATTGAAATAAAAATATCAAGTAATTGGCATACAAGAGTACAGCTTGGGTAATAATGCTTTTCAGGATGAAAAGTTTTGTTTAAGCAAAACGAAAGTTCAAACAATTATAGATGTTATATCTTCAAAGCTGTAAAAATTCATTAAAAACAGTTACATACCATTTATTTTATACAATCTAGTATCCAGTTTCATTCCACACATTGAAATATGATAGTAGATTGAACAAAAAATGGTCTGTATCTGTAACTACTTTTCTTGAGTTTCCAATTCTTTCTTTGCAGATTTGAAGCTATAGTGTTATGAGATCTTTCGGGAACCAACTGTTTTTAAAATTAAGTTTAAGCTAAACCAATTTTAACTGGATGCTCAAAAATCATGCCCCCTAATCTTATAAGCAATTCCTTCCATTTCTCTTTAGCTATAATAAATTTTTTTTAACAAGAAATGCTCAGATTAAGATTTAGTTACAATTCCTAAAATTATTTTTTACCTTCTAAAAAACAGACAAAATCATAAATAAAAGTAATTAACTTTTAATACCCATAATTTAATTTTAGTTAACTAAAAAGGAGTTGGGATCATCCAACTAACTAAACACACAAATTAACACTAATCAATAGACATCTCAATCAGGCAAGAATAAAATCATGCAAACACTGCACATCCTAAGCAAAAGAAAGTATAAAATTCTCATGCAAAAATGCATGTGCAAGCATGCAATTTAGTTGCCTGTAAAGTCAGAAAGAAATGATATCATCTATCCATAGTATTTTGAAGGTAAATAATTTACAAGGAAACCTTATTCTTAAAGTTACCTTACCTACATTTATGACGGAAGGGGGAGGAAGGGGAGTAAATAAACTAAGAGAGAAATCAATCCATATAAACACAGAAAGGGCAAGAGAATGGTGAAACATTACTTACACGTGATTGATAATTTTGTATCCAGTATAAGAATTTAAAAACAAAATCTTTCTTTTACAAATATCTTTAAAATTTCCTTAATTTTAAACACAAGTATTTAAATAAATCAACTGCCTTTACATCCATGTTTGAAGATGGAAAAATTGTCATATACAAGTTTTCATTTTTCTACCAAATGACTGTTTAAAACACAAATTTTAAATTTAAATTTCAATGAAAAACAGGACTACCTCCATTACTCTTATTATTATTTTTTTTATAATTTAAATAATCTTTCAACAATTTAAATTTTTGTCAGGAATTTTTAGCTATACATTCTAATTTTATTCAAATCAGTATAATGATAATTCCTGACAGTACATAAATTATTTTAAATGAAAGAAACAAAATGTTTCAGATGATTTAATAAAAATGAAGTCTCATATTCCTTAGATCATTAAAATATATACATTCAGATGCACACATGTGTGTGAAAAAAGAAAATTTTACTTTTTGAGGAAGTTACAATAACACATTTAGCAAATTATAAGAATCATTCATGATCTTGCCATATTTGTTCCAAAGAATCAATTCATATCACAAGATAATAATGAAAAAGAAATAAATTAATAAAATGTGTTTGATGATATAAAAAATCATAACAAGCAATATTTGCTAAATATTTTATCTTAACATACTTGTTTCACATTTTAGGAAAAAGAAAAAAGCTATAAAAAAATATTGAAATTTCTAAACTCTGATTATAAAAAGTATTAAATGTATGTCAGACAATAGTTTAAAATAAGTTGGCAACAACTTTATAAAGTAACCTTTCAAACTAGAAAATTAAATAGAATTCTTCTGAATTTGATAACAAAAAACAAAAATCATGCATCAAGCACAGATAATGAAACACTTTGCAACACTACCAGAATAATGAAACGAAACTTCACTGTTTAAAAGGTGGAAGAAAATGTGGTGTTATTTTAAGTAAACTACTTAGAAAATGCACGCCATATTTGAAAACCAAATTTCAGCAATTACTATCCATAATCAATTTTTTTTTTCTGGTGCAGCCCTGTATATGATCTAAATTTGCATATTATTTGAATTAATATAATTCAGCCCAGCTAGAAAATGAATAACACTGTTGAAAAGTGACCTTCAGCAATCTCCAACAAAAGATAGAAATGTGATTTTTGTGTGTGTGTGTGTGTGAGGGTGTGTACAACATGTGTTACCTGCAGCACACATTAAGTTAAAATTCAATTCAGATATTAAAAAAAAAAATACACAACACAACTTAAAATGTGCTTCCAGCAATTGCCATCCTTAAATGGCAATATATCCAGTTCTTTGTGTAGCCCTGTATATGATTTTATTTTTAGTCTACAAGCACCTTTTAGTGCACTAAATATAATTCGGCTGGAAAATGCATTACAGAATCAAAAAACACCATTAAGCAATTTACACCCATAGGCAGTAATGCTTTTGAATTATTTTATGTAGCCTTGTATATGATCTACAGCAGGGTCAGCGAACCTTTTCACGTGCGCGCGCCGAAAATTCACAAACAATATCTATCAATAATGTAAAGTGCCAAACGTATACACAAATATTTTGGAAGTGTATGATGTTTATATGAAACACTAGTTATAAAATCAGTTGCTTTCATGCATTAATAATTAATAATTAACAAATATAAAAAATAAAACTGTGATTTATCTGTATACTGGAATTAGCCATTAAATGAATGAATTTTTAATTCGTAAATATGATTCATGTATACGGTATATACTGTAATAAAGGAGGAAAAAATACGAGTTTTTATTACATTAATTTTTAACTTAGGTATGTTTAATGCAACATCTTGGTTATAATTTTCCAAATTGCATTAATGTACAAAGAATGTATTGAGATTTTTTTCTGTCGTACGTTCAATGGAAAATGATATCTAGTTCATATTTTGTTATTTTTATAAATACACATAGCTAAAAGGAATCCTTTCGCCATTTTACTGCAGCGACTGTCAAAGGAAATTCACTTGAAAATTAGTTTTTTTTTTTTTTTTCATATAGAAAAGAAAAATACATGTCGAAAACACTGCATAGCATCACAGGAAAAGAAAATTATTTTCATATGTTAATTCATGCAAAAAATAATTGCATTATTTATGTAGTCTGTCCGCATGGAACAAAATTTTATTGGCTATAACAGAGATAAAAAAGGAATTTTATCTGTATAACAATTGCACTCTTTAAATTTTTCCCGTGCCATAAAAATTTGCTTACGTGCCAACTTTGGCACACGTGCCATAGGTTCACCAACCCTGATCTATAGAGTTTATACACACCCTAAACATGCAAAAGTTTAGTTAAAACTGCAAGCCAAAATTGAAAGTGCACTTGCAGCAACTATTGCTCATAGACAGTACTGTAACTGAATTCTTTTGTGTGTCCATGTAAATGAATGATAAATGCAATGTACACTATATTCTACAGAAAGTATTTTGTAAAACAGTAATGTATACAAATTTCATTATGTTTGAAATAATGTAACAACATTAAAATACACTGCAAACTACTTTCCCGTAGACCATTTTGTAATTGAATTGTTTTGTGGGACCCTGTAAATGAATGATAAATGCTTGGCATTCTACATTCTAAAGAAAGCATTTTTCAGTGCACTTACTTCTAACTTAAAAGAAACACAAAATTGGAATCAACTATGTTTAATTATTTAATATAAGTTAACAATGACAAAAATAAATCCAATAAAAAGATTGCCAGCACACACAGATCTAATAATATGCCATTCAAATAATTCATAAATGGTCGAGTGTGAGTATTACTCGCGCACAGAGGGTTCCGTACAATAAACATATTAATTAGCAACTATTATTACAAAAAAAAAAAAAAAATCATTGCTAAAATAATAATAAGACTGTGTAAAAAAAACTATACAATGTAGGGTTGGGTTTAGCTGTATATACAAGAAAAGTATAAATGGATATACCATGAAAGTTCAGAGAGAAATGAAGCCTATATAGTATCAAATATCGCTATTCTGTATAATTCTTTTTTAATCGTATCCAAATCTGTTTATGAAGAAGTTAATTCAGTGCTGTCAATAAAAATAGTGTGTATTTAAACTTCATTTGGCATTTCACAAACCCAAATTCAGCATAATAAATATCTTATCCTTTTATAGCGTACCTAAAACAAAACCCTTGTTCAAAGCTTAAACTTGGCATTGTGCAAAGAGCGCTTTGAAAGGAGGTCGCAAAATTGCAACGCCACCTTGGTCCGGGTTGTGTTTTTCCAGATAGCGTTTTAACTAACCTTTAAAGACATGAGCTGTGTACTGAAAGAGCCACTCAATGCAAACTAATCGCAAATCTGATAGTAATTATGTGATTAATTCTAATTAAATTAGTTTGCTTTTAACAGTTTGATGTTGATTGCTTTTATACTACTATTGGGCATAGCATTACACAAATACATTATTAAAAGTTGTTATCTAGGCTTTAAAAGCTGATGGTGCATAGAGTAGACCATCCATGTCCTTATGTATGTCCAAACCGTCCATTCTTTAAACGTTAATATCACAACTAATTACCAACATTTTTTATTTTTTTCGAAAATCATTATCAACAATCCTTTTATACTTCTGCGATGATAAGTACCTCCAGCACCCCTCAACTCCTTTGCTGAATACCCGCAAATTGAAATTTGTGTAACGGAAAGATGCAATTTTCTCAAATACTATGTGACCTAGCTTAATTGCTATAGTTTTCCTGCAAGGTTCAAATTAACTTCTACGAGACAATTTTTTTCATAATTTTAGTTTCAATAGATTCAGAAACAGAGAGAAGGGGGAGGGGAGGTACATATTTTTGCATTACATTTTCGATGATCTCTCTCTCTCTAAATATAGTACCTAAAATTAAAAAGAAATATATTTTTGAGTTTGGGAGTTACTAAAACTTTCGCACGAAGTACAAAGAAAAAAAATTTTTTTTTAAGTAAATTAATTAGCTCCGTACATTTTTCATAAATACATTTATAAATGGTTAATAATCTGTAAATATGTGGGTCAATATCCTTTATTACTTCAGCCAATTTGAACTTTCCATATTCCATAGTTTATGAGTAAAATGGCTGTGCCAGACAGACACAGGAGTGATCTTATAATGGTCCCGTTTTTACTTTTTAAGTATGAAACCCTAAAAAACATGAATATAAAAAAATGATACTGTGAAAGTTAATAAACTAGTTTTATCTCGAGGTTACTGTAGAACTCTATACATCTGATCACTACAACTACTTAATTATTAAATGGAAGAAAGTTTGAAGTATATGCTTCTTAGGGAGAAAAAAAAAAAAAAAAAAAAAAAAAAAAGTAGCTTCAGAAGGGAAAAATGTGTCCCAGATTCAAAATTTATTCAAATGAATCATAATCAAAAATTTTCAAATATACTTATAATATACTTCAATTGCATTCAAAAATGCAAACTGGATTTAGAATTGCAGCTGTATCATTACAACTAGACATTTAAAATTTCTGATTTTCATGCATGTGTTTGTGTATAATTTTATTCAAATCAAATAGACTGTATATAATGTTTCACCACACAAAAGTTAAATTGAATTAAGTTATTTCAGGAAAATAAATTATATTCAGAAAAATGAAAAAGAAACATTAAAATACATATAAAAAGATATTTCTTGAAAAAAAAAAAATCTCATCCCTTTAAAAACAATTAAATTTTCTTTCTCTTTTTGAATTTAATAGATATGAGATACCAAAATAAACATTTCTTTCTGACAGGCTTCTAATGATAGGAAGACAGGTGAAAGAAGACAAGTGTCTCAGCAGTTATTGTTAGATGTATAGAGAAATTATGAAAAAGAGAGGGCCTTGAAACAGGATAGAAGAATGTGTTGTGTATCTGAAGCCTGGCAACTGTGCAGGGAGTGTTCAAAAAGTTCTGGTGCAGAAGCAGTAGATTAGCAGCAACTTCCTTGAAGACATTGTAGGCTTTGCATATGAATACATAACACAATAATAAAACCAAGTATTTTAATCCATTTTAACAATATCTTATATAATCTACATTCCAAAAGAGAGAAAACAAAGCTGTCTTGCATTTTATGTGTTTCATTCAAAATTATGAAGTATGTTTAGTTTCTGAGAAGAATAACAACAAAAATTAAATTTTTATATTACAATTTAAAATACCAATTCTAAAATACATTCTTTCTACTTTTATAATATCTAAGAAACTTTCTTGATCATACATGACATAAACATGTCCCAGTTTTAAAACCATTTTTAAAAAGAGGGAGAAGTGGGAAGGCAATTATTGCATAATTTATAATATTATAGACATAACACATGTCCTCTCATAAAACTTAACTCATTCAAAAATATTAAAAGTAGTAAGTACGAACACAGTACTTAGACATTTTAATACCTAATGAGAATATTGCATGCTTTGAAACAGAGAGGACATGATGCTACTTTTTAGAACTTGTTCAGATAATGAAAAATATAGGGTTTTATCTTGATTTTAAAGATTTTCATTACACAGCTATTTAAGGACTTCACATAAATGTTCTTGATAAGTTACAGTTTGTGTTAACCAATTTCCAATTTATATTGGTATATTATTAGCAAAATGTGTTTGTTCTTATCAGAGACTTAAAGCTTCTTTAGCCCTTTAAATGTCTGGCAGAATTTTCCATGTATGTTTAATGACTCATAAAATGATAACCATGAAAAGAAATGTTATGGGCATTTGTATTTGATTACCTTACATATTGATTTATCTTGTTCAGTGGAAAAATTTAAGATTAGTATTTAACAAAAAAAAAAAGGGGGGGTCTTTGAATTAAAAATTGACAGAAAATCATGGTTAGAACACTTAAGAGTGAAAGTAGTAAATTATAATGTGAATGCAGTTTTATTTCCAAGAACATTGAAAAATAAACAATACCTATCTAAATATTGTCTCTAAAAAAACATTTTGGTCCTTTTGAAAAATCAACTAAAATTGCATGCTTTATTTGTAAAAAATGAAAATTGTAAAGTATAAGTTAGAAACAAATAATAATGTATTAAGTTTCAAAGACATATCCAGAATGTATAGTCAATGGAATTAGTTACTGTAAAGGCATTTTTTAACACAATACACAATAGGAATAAACTAGCTAACTTAAACTAAGCTAAATGAAAAAGATTTAAAATATATTTTAAAAGATATAAAGATTATGCTTATATGAATTTGCTTATATTTTAATAGTTTTTATTTTCAAATATTTAAAACTGCAATTTAAATTATACATCTCAGGATGCAATAAGTATCTAGAGAAAAATGTAGACTTCTAAGAAATAAATTTTTGACAACTAGATTATAAATAAGGATTTTGCACTATAAACATAACACAATTTAAATTATTTTAAAATGAAGGACAGCTTCACATAGAGAAAGGCAAGAACTACATACTATGATTAAAATTTGATATATTTTTAGTTTAAAATAGAATAAATTAAATGTGTACATGTAGATACAATGATTCATAAAATGATTTTTTGAAGGTTTTTATTATTATTATTCTAAAGAAAAATTGGTGCAAGAAAGAAATTTCAAATTGATTAAAATTGTTTATTTTAAAGATGTTAAACATTTTATAAAAACATACCATCAAATCAACTTTTTGTGGTCTACTATACAGTAGTACTGAACATCAAATTACAATTATTTCCATTGAACAGATATCATTTCATACTTATTGATGTTTATTTCATAGAAATATCGTCAAGGAGATAGTAAATTTAATTACGATGTCATTAATACTTTTTGGTCTCTCTCTACACACACACACACACACACACACACACACAAAGTAGAGTACCACTAATCTGCAAATCTGAAAATGTCTGTAATCTGCATTGTATAAATGAATGTAAATAAAGAAATTTAATTCTTAAAAAATATTTTCTTATTGACAATAATCTTTTAGTTTGCCCACTAGCTTTAATCTTAAATATGACACATATGTATCATATATCAGTTAAGCTTATTTTTTTACAATTTAACGGAATAGTGCACATAAAAATATTCTTTTTATTTAATCACTTATATGGCAAATTAGAATAAAAATATTTTCTTTTAAAAATTTATTCTTAAAAAAGTATTTGTATTTGTATGTTGATAGATGGTTACTTGAAGATAAAACAATTTATACAATAAATTGATACCTTGATACCAAGCAATTGATACCTTAAATCAATGTTAAAAAATATCATTAAGTTCATATTTAATACTTCTAGGTGTATTTAGAATATTTGATAAAGGATATTTAAATTTCTAAAAACAAAATTTTATTACACTAGATTAATATTAACACAATTATTCTAATTGGTAAACAAATCATATTAGATGTAAATTTCCAACTGGGCGAAAAATGTCCGGACCAGGATTCGAACCCGGGACCTCCTGGCTGAAGCCGCCAGTGCTCTGCCATCTGAGCTATCCCGGACGATTCTGGTCGAACTTTTTCACCCAGCTAACCTTGATGATTACAGCATCTGGTCTGAAACCTGGTTCAGCTCAACAGAATTTTATTTATTAAAATTTTATTGTTTAACAGGCAATTGTAGCTAATTAGAGAAGACTACAAGATGCAATCCAGAAATAATTCTTAATATGTTTAAGTGTGCAATTTATTTATTTTTAAGCAAAATTTGTCCAAAATATGAATAAGAAAAGCATAAACAAAGATTAAATAGACATGAACTGTAATCTGCAAAATATCTTCACCTGCAAAACACTTAGAACTCAGCTGTGCAGATTAGTGGTCTTCTACTGTATAGTTATATATTTGCATACTGACAGAAATATAACAAAACAGAAGATGCAAAAACCTATTTGTTTAATTGTTACATTAAAATATCAAATTAAAATAATAAAAGTGCAAATTATTTAATTACACTTTAATGTAATTTGTAATGTAATTGCACTATTATATGAATTATATTGTAATTAAATATACTACCTCATAAGCAAAAATTTTAGTTGCATTAACCCCTGAAAGCATGACAATTGAAATGGACAATAGATGCCCAGTTGAAATACTATGTACAATACCACTGGACAGCACACTTCAAAAAGGTTAATATAAGATATTTTGAATTGGATAGTAACTTATTTTAAAGATACTTAACATTTTGTTCAAAATATCATTAGATAGCTTCAACAATGTCCTAATCATTTTTCAATCGATATTAACTGCCATTTTATAACTTCAAATAGAAAACAGCTGCAATGTTTTAAGAAATATAGGAAGGAACTTAACAGAGAAATAAACAGCCATGCAATAATATGAAAAATAGAGAAAAATGCATGCAACTGCAAGCATTCTCTCATTAGCATTAATTTTTAAAATAACAGAGATGTAAATTTGTCTTTACTTTCTTCCTAAACTCTTTGCTGCAACTATGAGAATAATCAAGCAAACACTTAAAACTAAAAAAATACAAAGATTAACTAGCTTAGAATTAAACAAAAACTTGATTAAAGAACTGCAAAATGTGCTTTCAACAGGAAAAAAAAAACACTGAAAATGAATATATTTTAAAAAGTCTTGAAACATGCTTAATACATTTATAACATGCATAATTTTGGTTTCATTTTAAAATAAAAATTACACTTGGAAAGAGGCACTTTCTAAGATTAGAGGCAAAAGAAGTTATTAAAATATATTTTAAAATTGTTTCAAAAATACAAAAAAGTTAAATTGCATTATTTGAATGAAAATATCTTTAAACTATATTTCCTAAGCAGCTATCAAAAAAAGTCAAGATTAAAACAAAAATTGGGCAAATCTTTATGGCCTGAAAATTTTGGATAATAAAGCTTTCTGGTATAACAGTTTGTTTAATGCAAAACTGTCTTTCTACTGAATAGTACCAGTAACTTCGCCTACAAATTACAGCTACAATTATGCATGCAAGTCAGCACAGAGCTTTTATTCAAAAATTTTTTAACAAAGCAAATACTTTATATCTAAGTAAAATGGATGTGTAAAACAAATTTAGACCTAAGAAACGGCCATTGAGCATAGATACCCAAGATAATTTCAAGATCTAGTTCACTTAAGCCATATGAATTTTAAATTCACAAAAATTTATACACATTACTAAATAGGTGCTAATATACATAAATGTAAAAACATTTAAAACAATCCAGATGTTAAAACATTGGAGTCAGATGATGTTAAAATCCAAGCGCTTTACACGAACTTTTTATGAACTGTACGCGCTTTTTACGAACTAAAACATTAGTTGTCATCAGGGAAAACTACTGCCGGCTGAAACATAACTGCTGGTTAAATACAGAAGGGCGAAACCAAAAACCACAAATACAGATGTTTCACCCTTCTGTATTTAACCAGCAGTTGTTTTTCAGCTGGTAGTAGTTTTCTCTGATGACAACTAATGTTTTAGTTGAAAGCGCTCGGATTTTAACATTGTCTGACTCCAATGTTTTAACATCTTTATTGTTTTAAATGTTTTAACATTTATGTATATTAGCACCTATTTAGTAAAGATATATATTGTGAATTTAATATTCATATTGCTTATTTAGTTTATTAAGGTGAATTTGTCATTTCAACATGAAATATAGAGCTTCCATATTTATTTTATCTAGTTTATATTCAAAGAATTTTAGAAAAACATTCAATAATTACAAAAATGGATCTATCTCAACTAGAACAGAAAATCTAATAATAAAATTTTACTAGTAACTAGATTGGGATTCACTGATTATTTCTGAGCACTATGAAATGCAAGTGAGTTGATCATCTAAAAGATGTCAATAAAAATGAGCAAACAGATAGTTTTCGATCCAACAGATGATTTTCAAAAGAGGCAGAGTCGGAGTGGAGATTGAGAGACACTAGATTGGGTATTTTATCTTTTAAAATTTTACTCAGATTTCCTTCCCTTTCTAACACTATCAAAGAGGGGGGGGGGGGGGGGGAATCACAGATAGTTAAAAAAAGGAGGTTTTGATACATTATAAAAATTTTACTACCTTTGAATAATAATAATACACACTAGTACTAAATATTCAAAATGGTAAATAAGCCAAAGTAACCAGAGATGGGGCTGACATTGTCACATGAATTTTCTTTAAAACAGTACTATGTAAAAAACCTTAAGTATATACTAATGTAACAATCTAGTATAATGCAATATTAATGTAAGATTAAAATTAAAACTGTCTTCAAAACACATTAAAAAATTACGAAATAACAAAAACATTAAATTTATTACTACAGTATAGGATCCATTATCCAGAATGCTTGGGACCTGAGATATTCCGGATAAGGGGTTTTTCCGTAATCCGGAACACCTTACAATAAATGTTAAGAACAGTATAAAATAATGGTATGAAAAGTATAAAATATGAATAATATATGAAAATACATAATTATAAATTAGTTAATTTAATAACTTATTTACACAAAATAAAAAAACCCTTCTAAATTACAATTCAAATAAAAAAAAGAAAATTGCATTAGCATATAAGAAGAGAGCAGAAACCTTTGATTTGGTTTTTTAGAATATTTTTATTAAGATTGGTTGTTTATAGTGTGTCTTTTGCACTAATTGCTTCTGTATACTGGCACGATTTGCTGTTTGTGGGAGTAGCTTATTTGTTGCATTCCATAAATCATCTGTTCAATTGAAAAATATTAATAGCTCATTTGAAATCTTTTTACCACCTCATTCTGCTTGTCATCATCTTCACTTCCATTAAACATATATATCCCTTGGCATTATGTCACAAATCTCACTGCCAGTCATCTGATTACTTACAGGAGTATCATCATCAGCAATTAGACAATCTTCTACTGGTTCTTGATCCAACAATTGAGCTTCTGAACATGAAAATTCTTTATCTTAGTCCAGCAGATCTGTAATAATTTCTTTCTCTTTTTAAATTTTAAAGTCTTCAACTTAAACTTCTTAACAACTTAAACTTAGTCTTAAACTTCAACTTCATGCTCATTCACACCATTAAACAATATTGCATGATTTTACGTTTTTGAAACGAAACAAATTAATTTTCAGTTATTCTGCATTCTGGATATGGGGTTTCCGGATAATGGGTCCCATACTGTATTATAGCTTTAAACAAAATCCTAACTTCTATTTCTCAACCATCAGCATTTCAACAGTTGTTAAATATAGTTCATAGACAACTTCCACCTTTCCCGCTCCCACCCCAGCTTCATTTGTAATGTTAAATTTATACCATACTTTAATTTTAAATGAGATAATAAATCATTTAAACTTTTATGGTCCATTATCTAGTGGTATTTAGACATATTATGACACAACATTCCTACTGAATAAATTACTGTAGGGACCAATTTATTAATAAAGAGAGCACTCACAGTTCCGAAGGCCCACTCAAAAAAAATTATGTACATTTTAATTTATCCATTAGGCTTGTTTTCAATTTGAGGGGCCATGGACTTATTCCTTGCTAAACAGATATTATATTCATACTTCAGAGGATTAATCTAACAGAAAATGCTGTTAATAAGTAAGTAAATTTTATATTAGATACAATCTTTATTAATACACATATACAGGGTGTCCCAGAACTTCATGCACAAACTTGGAGGGGAGATAGAGGATATCGTTATGAACCATAATTACATAGCAAAGCATGGGCAGAAATAGTTAGATGTCACTGTATGTGAGCTCTAAAGGTCAGAATACATGAATTCCTCATCGTAGGTGCTGACTGCATGCAATCAATATGAATCACACAGACAACAATCCACATGGAACCTGGCCAAAAACCGCACAATAAAGCTTCACTGTTGATGTGTGGACAGGTATTGTGGCAAACAGTTTAGTGGGACCATACATTTTACCATCTTGACTGGACGCTCACAAGTATCTCATTTTTATTCAGGAAGTTCTTTTGGAAATGCTTAATGATGTCCTCACACATTTGATGCGGAATGTGGTTTTAACATGATGGGACACCATCTCATTACGCAAGGGGCGTAAATGACCATTTGGACTGGACATTCGGAAACAATTAAATTTGGCGATCCTGTCACATGCCTCCCTCCTCCCAGATCACCTGATTTATCTCCTCTTGATTATTTTCTATAAGGTGCAATGAAATGCATTGTGTACGACACACCTGTAAATTCTGAAATGGACCTACAGACATGATTCTCCTACATTGCGACTACCATTAATGCAACAACTGAAATCTTCAAAAATGTTCCCGAATCCATGTTGCATAGGTGACATGTATGCAACCGTGCCAATGGGCGAAATTTCGAACAGTTCCTGCAACTCTTGTACATTGTACTCTTTTCTGTGTAATAAAGCGTTTTACACTGCTAACTGCACTGTGGTCTTACTTGCCTTTGTGTCTCTTTATCACATGATGGTGACATTTCTGTCCATGCTTTCCAATGTAATTATGGTTCCTAATGATGTTCTCTACTTCCCCTCCAAGTTTGTACACGAAGTTCTGGGACACCCTGTATGTATAATATTTTGATTTGGTTTTATAAAAAAATATATTTAGAGAAGTTTCTTTTAACTTTTTTTGTATTGATAGAAATATAAAAATACAAAAGATAAAACAAATCCCAGTCTGTAAATCATTTAAATATAAATATGGCACCAAATGAAAACTACATAAAATTGTCAATCCTCAGCACTTCAACCTTTTTTTTAGGGGGGGGGGGGGGAGAGCATTTTTTATTTTCCCCACAATTGGTATGTGGAAACCTAAATGGAAAGGAAATTAAAATCCATTCGCACTAAACATCTTTTTTTTTTTAATTAGAAGGGGTTGAAAACGGCAATTTTACAAAATTCAATTTTGTTTATTTTTTTTTAACCAACAGAGATAAGCATAAAGATCTGAGATCTCAATTTTTCTCTATTAGATTATGTCAACTCTAGTGGAATTATCTGTATTTTTTTTTTTAAATTATACTGAAATATTATAGACAAAATGCCAGTTTTTGAAAAATTACATCATGAGAGATAAAAGTATGCATTTTTTAATATGTATTATTACTACATCTAAACATGTCCAGATTTAAAAAACAGGCTGCTATCTCTTTTCCACCCTCAATTAAATTGAACAATTAATTGGAATAATTTAAAATGACTTTGTATGTAAAACAATTTAAATTGACTATTTTGACGGCTGGTAACTCAAAAGGGAGAAATGGTGTTCATATGGGGAGTGACAAAAAAAGACCTCTTTTATATTGCCTCTAATCTGTAAGTCATTTTCTGTTTTTCAATTGTCTATGCAATATGAGGTCTTTAAATTAGAGAAATGGTATTGATCCATATAAAAATTAACTAAATACAGAAAATCTATTCAATAAAATGTTTCTTATTTCTAAATGTCATTTTTATTTGTAGCTGGCTGTCATTTATAAAATTTCCAGACTGCATACCTGATAGACCAGATGTAAAAACTTTTTACAGATTACAGACTGTATAGAGAGAGGTCCTTCCTTGCTAAATTGCATATGAATACCACTTCCCCCTTTTGAGTTATAAGCAGAGTCTGATTATAACCCCAGGGCCCAGGGTTGTGGAGTCAGAGTCGTCCATTTTACAAGCAGAACTGTGGAATCGGAGTCAGGTCCATTTTTGAGCAAAAGAGTCGGATGTGTTAAAATTCCCGGAGTCTGAATCATCCATCTTTCCTACCGACTTTGCAGCCCTGACAGGGCCTCCACCTTAAAGAACCCTAACAACGTTAAAATCAGGTTTTCTTATTAAAATGAATATGAATTGAGCCAAGAAAAATGTTTATAGGAACCCCCCAACTGGATGTTTGCCAGACACGTTCAAAAATCTCTCTGAACATGTTCTAGACATGTTCAAAGGTAATAATAAGACAAAAAATGCATACGATAATATCTTTCTCGTAATAAGACAATTTCTTAAAAACTGGCATTCTGACTAATATTTCAGTATACTTTAAAGTAATGACAGTTTTGAACCTCTCTAATTAAAAAGGTTTTTAAGATATATTTTTTACAAGTAGTTTTTGATCTGTTTCCTATACAGGTTTTCACATACAAAACATGTGAAAAACCAAAAATGGTGTGGCAGCATATGTTTGTCGAAATTGTGTCATGACTCAAAGTCAAGTTAGATACTCTAATTAGATATACTATCTACAAAGCAAAAATTTTTGATAGATAATCCACTGCAAGCATGGCAATGACAATCACCTCAACAGAGAACTAATCAGTGGATTAGTTCAATCAAAATGCATTATTAGCACTGGATAGTGAATTACAAACAATTAACAAATTTATTTTTTTAACTTTCTGACAAATATTCAATATATTTGAATTAAATTATGAAGATGCAGTGAAATGATCTTAAATGAAAATAAAAGCAACAAAAGGCTAAAATTTATGTGTTTAAATAATTTAAAACGAAATAGACTCAAAAAACTTTGTCTAAATGATCCTGAATTAGTTTTCTTGACATACTTCTTTGAACTTCAACTAAAATGAATTTTCAAACATTAAAAACAGTTTCATTTCTTTCATGAATGATATTTGAAACTATAATTGCTAACATTAACACAGGATAATATGAAACTACAATTTCTGAAATTAGCTTCAATTTTTTGAAAAAAATCCTTAAACAGAGCATGACGGATGAATAATGCAAGCACTATGATAAAAGTGCGATGTAAAATCAATGAATATTTAAAAACTGAAATTTGCCATAGCATTTTAAATTATACGTCAAATTATTATCAAAGTCCGGAAAATTAAACTCTGATTAATTTATCCCCTTCACAATAGGCATCCTGTACACTTCTTTTTAAATCATTGGTCACCAGTTTTTCAGGACAGAATTTTGGTCATAATTTAACACGGAAATTCTGATATTAAATAAAGTAAATTTTCTGTTAAAAATTAGTGGTATTCAACAAATTCAAGGATCCTGCACAGCCTATATAAATTGCATATGTGCTGCTTGTCATGAAGGGATTAGGGAAAGGAAAGATCTTTCAAATATTTACTATTGGCTCAAATAACTCAGAAGATATAGGCAATTACAAATAGTAAAGCACTGATTATCTGCGAGCAGATGATCTGTGGTGCAGTATATCTGTAAAACGTTTTTTTTTTTTTTTTTTTTTTTTTTTTTTTTATTTATTCAAGCAAACAGCAGGGAAAATACAATAAGCCCTACTAATAAATATAAACAGAAAAATTCATGTATTCGAAAGTAATAGAAGAATATTTCTAGATTCGGTTGCCATGTTTAAAATACCAGATATAAAGTCTTGATGTCTTTTCTTGATTTTATTAACAAAGCGTAAATACACCAATTAAAATATTTAACAATTAAATATGACTTATGATAAATTCCAGGGAAGCATATCAAGAATAGCTTCATTTTTGAGATAGAAAAGGTGTTTCCAAAGCAAGAAGCAAAAACAAGGGACTGATTTTTTTTTAAAAGGCGTAACTCGACACTTTTTGTACAGTATATGTATGGCATTGTTTCTTGCTTACTGTTCTTTATTTTAGTGATTTAGATGTAAAGCAAAGGTTTCTGCTGCACTGTGCATGCGTATGTATTTTAAACATTTTATTATGTCTTTTGCACACTAAAACATAGTTTTTATGTTGAAATTTCTTTTTTTCGTGCTTGCATCCCATTTTCTGTCTTTTTCGGGTTATCTGCGATTTTTGTTATCTGCGGTGCTCTTGCCACCCAATTCCGCAGATAATCGGGGATGTACTGTAGTTTAAAAACTAAATAATTATTTAATAGTTATTTAAGTTTAAATAAAGTCAAAGTAGAGAGTGCACCAAAACTATCACACCATACACTTATTCATACAAAAAAGAAGCTTTTCCAACAGAATATCTATCTCTATTATATAAAATTTAAAATATTTGTGAAATAGTGTTTGTAATTTTTTTATCTTCAAGAAAGTGTTGGGAATAAAAAAGATAAAATGCCTTTAAATTTAGTTAATTGACTATAGCTCATATAACTATTAGCAGACATTTAAAACCTATTTATAATTAACAACTTAAATTCATTGTGAAATAACAAACATGGTGTAGAAATAACTTAAGCACATATGAAGAGCTCAGATGATAAAGGTGATACAGTCGGTCCCGCTTAATTGCATACAGTTGGTTCCACTGAATTGTATGCATTTAAGCAGGGACAGTAATTAATATTATCAGTATACGTTATCATTTGATTATTACCACAGATATGATGAATATTAATGGACAATAATTATTTACCTAATAAATTAAAAACTATTGTATTAATAACTTTAATAAATAATTTATTATTACTCTATATATAACAATATATGTAATAAAGTATAAGGTATTATAAAACTATTTACGGTACAAGTTTTAATTTTTCATTATAATTTATGTGAAAATTAAAATGAAAGTTAAATAAAAAAATTTTGCTGTTAAATCATACCTTTGAAGATAAAAGTTTCTGCATAAATTCTTTTTATTTTTCAATTATTTGCCAATTTATCTCTCTTTTTTTTTTTTTTTTTTTGGCCTACACAAAAAATCCTTTATGATTTTTTTTTTTTCATATCTCGACATTGCATTTCTCCACTACCAGCACTAAATATTGGTCTTTTATTCTCTTGACCGTCTTGATTCTATTTTCCCCCTGATTCCAGAATTTTTCAAAAAGTACCCCCAGCATCTTGAGTCACTGTATGTATGGCAAGCTTTAAAAGAAAAACACAATTGTCCAAATTCAGCATTCTCATAAGTTTCCAGAATTAAGATAAATCATCTTTCACGATGATTTCTGCTCTTCGATTGTAACAAACCATTGTTACAAAAAAAAAAAAAAAAAAAAAAAAAAAAAAAAAAAAAAGTTTTTTTCCATTCATCACTAATAACAGGAATTCATAAAATCCTGATTACTACTAGTAGATTAAAGATATTTATGCAATTAACTGAGGATTGTTATGCAATAAAACGAGTATATTTAACATTAGCCTTATGGGGAACGTTTCTGTACCACGGCATTTTATGCATATAAGCTGGGTATGCAATTATCCGTTACCCGATTAAGTGGGGCCTACTGTATATGACAAAAAGAATTAATAATATGATTGAAGATAACCAATGGTCCAACCATCTGTTGTATTACTATTTGAAAAAAAAAAAAAAACCCCAGAGATTTTAATTGATAAAGGAAGCATTTGACAATAAATGCAAATAAAGATTTGGAATTTTACAGCTCATTTTCTCAAAATGATGATTGTATCACTTGCCACCTTTATCATCTGAGCTCTTCATATAATCCATACATAAGCATTGGTTTTTATACATCGTTATTTTGTTAGCCCTTTTTATTCACATAAGAAAATTTAATTTCAAACAAAGGAAAATTTTAATGCATTATACGATGTTGATTTATAACAACCTAAGCAACTGAACTCAATAATAAAATTTAAGTTTTAAACATTTTATTCTATAGCTAAAATTTGAATTAATACAGCAATGATAAATTCAACTTCATATTTACAAATACAGTGATTATGACATTAGATTTATTTTGATTAAATGTCATGTTATAGTTAATACTCAAAATCATTGTACAACAAAATGCTAAGGAAAATGTTTTAGTGGAATTGCAGAGTGCACCAAAACTATCCCACTACATACTTATTCATACAAAAAAGTAGCACAATACTTTTTTTCAACAGAATATCTCTATTATATAAAATTTAAAATATTTATGAAACATTGTTTGTAATTTTTTTTTATCTTCAAGAAAGTGTAGGGATGAAATGCCTTTAAAAATTTTTGAGAAAGATAAAAACAAAATTTTAATTTGACATTTTTAAATATACCAAACAATGCAAAGATTTGTATTTGAAAATAGTACAGCTACTTTTTTTTTTTATTACCAAAATTTAACTATTTTAAACTATTAATTTTGAGAGAACTAGAATGAAATTATGAAACTTTGTATATAATTATGCATATTTATATGTATATATATATTTAAAAAGCAAAACAATTGAAACAGTATAAATTGATTTTTTTCCCCTGTGAGAAAATAATTTAGTTTTGTGCAATTGAAACAAACAATTTGCAGAAAATTTAATATTTTTAACGTATGTTATAAAGGTCATCTGTTAGAGATTTTACAATGGTCTTTGTAATTTTTTTTTTTTTAAACTTCGATTAAATAGGACACTTATGTTAATAAAAAATCTTGTTAACTTTATGTACACGCATACACACACACACACACACAGGATGTTTCAAAAAATACATACACAATTTATTAGCTAATAACTGGCATGTTCTTTCCATTTTAGATTTTACTAAATTGAAATTATGGCTAAAAGCAAACTAAGCTTTGAGCAAAGGAAATTTATCCATAAAAAAAAAGTTACTAGAAGTTAAAAAATGTAGTTAAGAGACAGTTTAGGAACGAGTTTCAAACAGATCATTCTATGCCACTTACAATCGCTAGAATTGGAGAAAAGTTTGAGACAGGCAGATGGAACTACTCAAAATGTTCGCAAGCAAGATTCTGAAAGACCAAGTCATCAACAAACCCCAGTAGAAACTAATAGTGAAAATTCAAGGAAATCAGTTTTGAAAGCGACATGCAAGGTAGAACTTTAAAAATGAAGTGTGCATCGCAATTTAAAGTGCCTTCATCGACAAAGTTATATTGCAAGATAATACATGCTCTTAGTGAAAGTGATCCAGGCTGGAGAGTGACATTGTGTATGCATTTTTTTTTAACACCCTGTATACATATACTCAATCTAAAAAATCAAGACTTATCAATTCAATTTGCAGAGTTTTTGTCTTCTGCAGCTTTTCTATAAAGGCACATTGTGATGTGGAGATATATCAATGATGATAAATAAACAGTTAAAGTAATTCTCTACAATAAAAAATAGAATATATACACTGTTTCAAGATTCTTATTAAATTAGCTATCAAAAAAGTGAACAGACATTACCATCACTAACATGGAATATTTTTATGGTACCATGAATTTTCAAGACAGGTTGAAATAATATTGCATCTAATTTAGAAATAAAACATACATATGTCTAAAATTTAAAAAGAAAAACAAATGTTCTGAAGACTAAAAAAATAATTTTTTACCAAAATATATCAAAATACAATGATTGCCATTAAATAAAATTATTAAAATTAAAAAATGACAGAAAAAAATACATTCAACAGACATATGTTATAATGAAAAGAAATTGCTTAACAACAACAAAATAATCTAACTGATGTAATTGAAACAGATTCAATAAATGACACAGTACTAAAAAAAAAAGTTCAAAGAAAAATAACAGACCTGTGTCTGTAGCCTTGTAAGACCTCTTATCCACAAAATTTGCCCAGTTCTTTTAACATCTTGTGATAATGATCCACTGCTGCCATCTTCAACTAGTGAAACATTACCTGCCATTTCTTCAGGTGGTCCAGAACCCCATGTGAAGGTTTTTGGAATTCGTTTAGTAGGAATAGTTGTGATTAACTGACCCCATACTAGGGTACCAAAGCCAAGAAAAATACACCATAACCACTGATCAATGGTAAGACTAGCAGTAGAAAATGCATAACCTCCAAATTGGACAATGATAACCTTTAAAAAATAAGAATAGAATTTCACAGTTTTTAAAACAATCATTTAAATTGGACAAAAAAAAAAAAAAAAAAAAAAAATAGGTATACAGTATAAAATCTTTAATATGGACATCTATAAACTTTTGTAATCTAGAATATTTATTCTTTTTATCGTTGTTATTTTCAATTAAACAATTAAATACCACAGATGATGCCACCACATGTACTTAAATGAATTTTCAATTTTAAACAGACAATCCCATTTTTTATATTCTTCCTTTGTTTCAAAGAGATATTTAGAGTGAACAGCGTTATTTTGCAGTATAAAAATATAACCTTTAATCCAATAATATTTAAATTTTCCAATTTTAAAATTAATTGAAATAATTTTGTTTAATATATAATTTGTATTTTTTTCATAATACTATTAGCCTTGTGTACTACCATTCTTAAATATATTAAAGTAATAGTAATAATTAAAATGTACACATTTTTTAAAAGTAAAATATGTTCAGAATTAATTTTATATTATTTTGTTAATTTTCTTTCACTAAAGATAAAATAGATGGTGCCAAAACAGCACAAAATCCGATTTATTATAATTATTTAAAGTATTGAATTTATGACTTAATTTGATATTTTTAGGTGCTTTATACTTAATTTTTTATAACATTAGTCTTATTTACCTCTGTTTTAAATATGTTAATGCAAGTTTTTTTCTTCCTTTTATTAGTTGTGTCTTACTTAAATTTATCATTGTAACATTTTACTCCTTTTTTAGAAAATTAGTTTCATTTTCAATATTTTTCATGTTATATCTGTCATTTTTTGTAATTTGTATTATTTATTCAGTATTTACAAATATAAAATCATGATTTAAAAAAAAAAACAAGTTATTGTTTTCTGTAATTGTCAACAGATGGCGGCACCACATAAAATATATCTTACGTTTTAAAAATATTTTAGTACATTCCGAATTAAAATTTTTTAATTCTTTTAAAAAATTATTTTAAATCACATTCTAGTTAAAAAACTTATTTTAAATCGCATTCTAGTTGAAAAATTCTATAATCCTTAATTTTCTATAATCTGGGATCACATAGGCGTAACTAGCCTTTTGAACGGGGGGGTGCCCAGACTTCATAACCTGAACATATTGGATACAAACAATATCTTATATGGTAAAACCTGCAAAAACGAAACCTCAAAAATCGGCCGAATTTCCGTTTTAGACAGGTTTTCATCTTAGAAGGTATAGTTGTGTGGTATTTCTTTTAAAGAGATCTCAAACACAATTTTTGTTTGCGTGAGGAGGGATGAGAAAGGGTTCAAAACATCAAAACTAAATCTAATGGTAAAAAAAAAAAAATAAGATATGTAAATCTCCTTACAGCTGTGACATAAGACAGTGACTAAGAGTGGTCACAAGTGTAAAATCTTTTGGCACCCTAACTTCTTATAAAGATTTAAAAGGGCCTTTAATCATGCTGGAAACTTCTATAGGCATGGGGGAACACTGCATGAGATCTAAAATTATCTCAGTCAAAGTCTTGTAGATGAAATTTTGCGGGAGGATAAATCTCAGATAATACATGCAACCAGTACATACGCACGTAAGTTTTTCAGAATGTGACTCCATGACTTCTTAGGGATCGCCGGAGGGACCAAAGAAATTTTGGAGGAAAGTCTTGACAGACAGGTATGCGATTTTTTCGCAAGTTAAGTGTGTTTAACTTATTTTTAATCCTCCTGCCAATACCTTGTCCAGAGCTACGAGCAAAAATCGTTTGCATCCACACATTGCCGGTTTTCCAGCTCTTTTAGTCAGTCACCTCGCATTCTGCGAAGTCTTCGTGTGCGGCTGAATGCAGGGAGTTTTTCTTCTGTTACTGTTTATTTACAGCATCTTGCGTTATGCAAATTTTTCGGCGAATGTGTGGTATGACGTAACGGTTTAACTGAATGTATATATTGTGTGGTCGTGCTGTATGAGGTGGCTCTGTTTTTCCTTTTAAAATGGATTATGTAAGTTTAAGCCGTTTAAGAGCATGTCGTTAAATATTTAATGTCTTAAGTTTTTTGACATCGAAGTAATGATGTTTATTTTAGTGAGTTTAAATAAAATTATAAAAAGTTCGACGTGTCTTCAGTATATAATCAGCTGGTAATGACTGTCTACACTGCGTTTACTCTGCTCTGGCTTGAAGGTTGTTTAAGCTCGATGAATTCTCAAGTCTATATAAATAATTATCTTATTATTATAAATAATTATAATATTCATTTATACCGTAATTTCCTGCCTATAATCCGCGGATCAAAGAATTCGATCCATAAATTTTATTTCATTATTGAAGTTAAATATTTATCGCGATTTAACAAGTTACGTTTTATGAAACAAGATTTCTGGGTCCGAACACAATTGTTTGATCCGCGGATTATAGGCCGGAAATTACGGTAATTCATGTTTTTACCTCAGAATGTGTCGAATATATTAAGTAAAGCAGGTCCTGATAATATACACTAAATTTTATCAAGATGATAAAAATTATACTATCATGATGCGACTGTAATAATAAAGATAGGTCCTTGTCTGTCTCTGTGCGTGTGTACGCGCGAGCGCTGAACTGTGTAAAAACAATGCAGCCCGCACAGCCATATGATTTTACAGGACCTGTATGCCTGAAGTCATGCATATCGAAGACAATTTCTGGAAATTTTCAATTAATGTTTTATGCGAATTTTTTTAAATTAGAATTAATTAGTAAAAAAGAATCATATTTCAATATTTTATCCAGTATAAACTTTGTCTTCTTTTCAATGAAGTGTTTTCGAGATTTTTACGGCGATTTTTCAATTTTTAACAATTTTTTAATGTTATTTTTAGAGGGTCTTTTTCGCATTTCGAGGCGATTTTTTTTAACATTCCTAAAAGAAATTCGGTTTATATCTTTTACACAATTAGTTAATTTCGTTCCCTGTGGTTTTTTAAACTTTTCCAAATTTTTAATGCGATTTTTAACGGTGGTTTTCTTGCTTTGAGGCAATTTCTTGACTTTTTTTTAAACAGAAAAACTCTCCGGTAATTTTTGAAATTGCCGTGATTAAATTCGAATTGGGAGAGTGTCAAATCAGTTCTTATAAGGAAGCTGAAAATTTAATTTGGTTCGAAATAAAAAACGCAATAATTCAAGATTCGCTTCTTTCGAGAAAGAAGAGGTCGTAGCCAGGGGTGTAGTGGAGGGTATACGGGGGTATACGCCGTATACCTTCTGGATTTTTTTAAGGAACACCGTATACCCTCTGTTTCTCAAGAAAACTATAGTAAATACACTCTAGGGTATACGCTCTGCCTTGAGCGTATACTCTCTGCTTTGAGCGTATACTCTCTGTGTTTTTTACGACTACACCACTGGTCGTAGCTTGCTCGGGAGTATGTTGTCGAAGGCAGTCCTCACCACAATCCTAGAATTGTTTAATTCTACGTCCGTTAAAAAAAAAAAACAACCAACGAAACTCTACTAGTAATGAAGTTTTCTTTGATGGACAGGGTTTGAAATAGCGTGCGGGATGATCACGCAATTTTGCGCACAGAAAAGGAATGTCCCGCATAATAAAAAATGCTGTGCAGTATTCCCCCCCTCCAAATTCTTTCACAGACCTGTGATTCTTCAGTGAGTATTTAAAAAATATTTTGAAGTCCTCAATTTTTATTTCTTTTATGAAATTTTTCAAAGTCAATTCGTGAATCGGTCCCGGAAAAATTTGAGGATTTCTTCAAACGATCGTGGGAAATATTCGGAATTTCGATAAAAGAATGCAGAAGATAATCGCGAATTTCGTCAAAAGATTGCGCAAAAAATCACTAATTTCGATAAACGATAGACGAAAAATTTTTGCAAATTTCGTAAAAATGTCGCTGCAAAGAGTAGAGAATTTTGTTAATTGGTACGGAAAGATATCGAGAATTTTCTCAATCGGTCGCGCAAAACTATCGCGAATTTCGACAAATGACCCCTATAAAAAAATCAGTTTCGTCAATCGGCCGCAACAGAAAGTAAATTTCATCAAATGATCGCGGTAAAAACGAGAATTTCATCAAAGGATCGCAGAAAGAAAAGCGAATTTCGTCAAAAGATCGTAGAAAGAAAACGCGAATTTCATCGAAGGATCGTGCTAAAGAAATGCCACTTTCGTCAAAATATCGTGGTAAAAAAATGCGAATTTGTCAAAGGATAGCGGCAAAAAACATGAATTTTGTCAAAGATTAGTGGTGAAAAGTGCGGATTTCGACAAAAAGTCACGTAGAAAGACGTGAATTTCGTCACACGATTTTGGGAAAAAACTGTAAATATCATGAAATGATCGCAATATAAAATCGCGAATTCGGTCAAAACTTACTGCACTGGGCTAAAAGATTGAAACCGGGTTCCTTTTCTTACTTTCAAAAGAACGCCGCAAAACAAGAAGAAACTTTAAAAATCGTATAAAAATTTTCGGTGAAAAAAAATTACTATATTGACTTGAAAGACTAAAACCATATTCCATTTACGAATGTCAAAAAATGGCCGAGAAATGCCAAATTCAATAAACCAACCAGTCTCCAGATTAATTTGCATTTTCTGTGCTATTATTTTTCATTTTCAAAGGAGGCAGGGTCTGTGTCATTCGCTCATCTTTCCCACGGCTAATCGTATTTTAGAATTATCGTTTCACATCTGCATCCCCTTTCAAAATTTTTTGCTTCTTTCTACATTTTAAACCACGAAAGCAAAGAGACAAATAGTTTCTATCCTCGTCTTGAACATGCGTTAACTTCACATGAAATTGCAGAAACATGCAATAGAAAGAACGGCGTTAAAAAAAATCTCCCCCAAACAAAAGACGTCAAAGTGGGATAATAAAGCCACTTTTTTGACTTACTATGACTAATACAGATTTTTGTAAATATTCTAGTTTAAAAAAAAATAAACAACATAATTTTCTTAAAAAAAAGAAAGAAAGAACGTGGGTTTCTTTTTTTTTTATCACAATTTCAAAACTTAGGGTGTTAGTTTTCTGATCTGAATTAATTGAACTCTGCTTTCACTTCTTTTTTCTTTTGTAGATTTCGATTTTTATAAATAATTGTGCTTGAGTCTGCCCGGGCACCCCCCTGGTTACGCCTATGGATCACCGTGGTCTTGATGATTCCAAATTAAAAAAGTTATACCGTATTTGATATTTGAAGGGAAAATTATATTACACACAAAAACAATCTAACAACACTGTCATCTTAATTTAATTACAACATCACACACAAACTTCATTAAATTGCTAAAAGGTGTAAATTAAAACTATAAAAAAAGGAGCTTGTACAAATCTATGATGATTTGAACACTACCTTAAATTTTTCACATACTCTTTCAGATCAGGCCCGTAGCTAGGTGGGGGCCAGGTCGGGCAGTTCCCAACCTGGAAAAATATTTGCCCGTCCTAGCATAATTGACTGGAACCCTGATCGACACATTAAATTGCCGAATTTTTCTTTGCCTCATTAATTTTTGTTTTTTAGAATAGACTGTAACCTAACTAACAGACACACATCCATCCCTAAAACTTCTCAATTCAAACAAAACAGTTTAAACAAAAAATTCATTTGTGAAGACTTTTTTTTCTTTCATTCAAAGAGCTGTAGGACATTTTTCGTTTTGTTGCTCTGTAGAAATTTTCCTTACCGCCTCCCCAATGAGTCAAACTACTGACTTTAGAGAATAATAGAGTTTAGAAATTATCTCTTACCTTCTTTCCTCAAACTGATTAACTGATGTCCACAAAAATCGGTTTCTTTGCACAACTGTCATACATGAAACGTATTGTTATCAGGTAAGGGAAACCAAAGGTATGGATTTTCAATTACAGATGGCTACTTATTTTATGGCTTGACAGGACAGGCTGCGCAAAATAACCAACTATCATCTGTTACAATCATGTGGTTTTGTCATTGTTAACTACACTATGTTGCTTTTGAACAAAAGTGAAAAATGTTCTTTTACAGCTTTCTTGAGACTGTTGCGAATTATAAAAGTTTGTAAAATCAATCAGTGCCACGCATAATTGCAATATCTAGAAAGGGTTTTTCAAAGTAAAGGGGTTTTATAATTACATTGTAAATGTCATCTATGACTATTTGAATTTAATATTTTATTATTTGAATATTTTATGTTAAATGACATAAATATGATTTAGAAAAGAGAATATTACAGAAATTAATTATCCTTTTTATAAGTAGGATAATTACATTGTTATGGCATTGTAGAATGGTAGTGTTTGTTTCTTTTGGTGCTTCCAGGAGGGCCTGGAACGTAGGGGCCCCTACGTTATTTATTCTATTTTTTAGTTGTTTTGTTCCTTTCTTCCTAGATATGCGATATAAATTTCCAAATCAGTCGCGTACTTTCTGTAATAATATATAATACAGAAATAAATGTAAGATTGTGAAACGGAAATATGAATTGGAAAATTAACAAAAATACCAAACGAGCATTAATATTTTTAAGCTATGAAATACTCATTTTTATTTAGTATTTCCTTAATTTGCAGCTACAATTTACAAACAATAATCACTTAAGGCTGTTTGTAAAAAATATTTTCGCTCACTTGACTTTGCGAAACCTTATAATGTGTTCGCAGAATTATTTTTAAATGTCAAAACAAGACATTCGCAAGAAAAATTATTGAAGTAGTTTAGAATCGAAAAGCATTTTCATTTTTTGACAAATGCATCAAATCTTGAGCTTTAAACGATTGTGTCTCAGATGACCTTTCCTAACCTCAAAAATTGACTTGTAACACATATTTTGCACTTTTTTGTAAAATATCCTTTGTCTTTATAGAAAACAGAAAACACTATTTGCTATCGTGGGGTCATAATAAAAAGAATTGCAACTTTATGCCATTTAAGCATAAAAATGTTATTGTCTTAGAAAAAGAGAGAGTTCGAATGGAGACCATAATAGTGAATTATGCTGACATATATTTTCATGATGGTTTTTATTTGTATGATACTTGCTGACCATCCCGGCGTCGCACGTGATGTGATGATATTAATCTTAAATTTGTATTAGTTTATATCTTTAATTCGATTTTTTTTTAAATTTATACTTTTAAACAAAAATATTTCCAAACGAACCTCGTATCGCAGGCCCCGCGATATTTATACCTAAACGACATTTTAAAGTAAAATTAAAATGTGCGCTCTTTAAAGGATGTTATATATTTTCCCGTATTTCAACAAAAAATAGCAGACACGGAATTTTAAAGGGCACGAATTTTTTTTTCTCATGAGACATTTAATATTAAAAAAAAAAGTTCTTATTGTCCAAACTCTTTGAAATTTTTATGAGTCATGAATATAATGGTTTCAAAGGCATTTAGGCCGGGAGGTACAATGGTTTAATGGCAGCAAGTGGTTTGTGACGCTGTTGTAGCAATCCTTAACAATGTCTAACATTTTTGTGGAAATCAATATTTACAAAAAATTGTTTATAGATAGACAGCGAGATGAAAGAATATCACTTTTCAACTACATTGGGAAGAGCTATAAACTTATACTGAATAATATATATATTTTAAAAGATCATAAAAGACAAACTAGTAGGATGTCCCAATCTCAAAACTTTCTTCTATCTCATACATCTTAATATTTCAAAAAGTAGTTAACAGATGTGAATACTTCAATATTATTAGTTCAATACTATAGCAACTTCGATTTTCATTTTAAATTTCTGCTTCAGTCAATTAATCGGAGTAAAAACGAGTTAATCTCGATAATGATATTTATTAAATTTGTTAGATTTTCGTTATTCTATTGTACATCAGCTGTTTGCGAATAGCCGACTTAGCAGGACGCGAGTTCTCGCCGCTGCAAGAGCCGCCGATCGACAATAGAACTACGAAAATTCGAGAAAATTATACAAAAATCGCTATCACAGCACCCCTTTCCGGCAGAATATTTCCAAATTCAAAGAGGATCTGCTGACCATAGCCAAAAACATACACAAAAAAATTTAGCTCAATTCTATGCATAACCTCATACATGTTTCTATGGTACAATAAAGAAAATGGCACAAAAGTCACTCTTACAGCGACCTCTTCCAGCAGAACTTTTTCAAATTCAGGGAGGATCTACTTGCCATAGCCAAACACATACACACAAAATTTGGTTCAATTCTATGTATAACTTCATACACTTTTCGTTTGGTACAATAATGAAAATTTCACAGACATCGCTATTACAGCACCTCCTTCCGCCAGAATATTTCAAAATTGCAGGAGGACCTGCTGGCCATAGACAAAAAACATACACAAAAAATCACTTCAATTCTATGCATAACTTCGCTATTACAGCGTTCCTTCTGGCAGAATATTTCTAAATTGAAGGAGGACCTGCTTGCCACAGCCAAAAGCATACAAAATATATTTGGTTTATTTCTATGCATAACTTCATACACTTTCCAATGGTGACACACGGACAGACAGAAATTTTGTATAAACTTGTTTTTTTATATCTCTCACCCATAAAACGTGTAAATGCGTCGAAAACCGGATGTCGAAAAAAAATTTCTATTACAATACTTTCTTCTATTGAAGATAGAAAAAAAAGTAAAAAATGAAGATGTAATTTTGCCTCTCCTGGAAAAACATTTGCCCGACCTAGAAGCATCGTCTAGCTATGGGCCTGTTTCAGATTATGAAAATTATTTTATTTTATTTTTATCTGTATGTTCATTTCCATTTAAAATACATAAACAGTTTATTAAAACCTTTTTACAGTTTTTATTTTATACCTTTTAGCAATTTAATGAAGTACATTATTTCTGGATATTATGATTTTTTTTACTTGTCACACAGAAAGTTGAAATTAATCATAACTAAATTTAAGCAACAAATAAAAAATTTTGTAACATTTAGAATAATTGCAAAATAACTTTTGAAAAATCAGAAATTGAAGGTATGCTTTAATATTTTGAAAAAAAGTGCAAGACCCCAATCTCTGTAATACACCACAATTGAAAACCACATTTAAAACCATTAAATTTGATATAATGAGGTGGAATCGCCGAGTTTCGGCGAAAGAAAATATTTTAAAAAGAACTGTTACATTGACTTACAATAAATGTACAAAATTAAATGCAATAAAAAATCCATCGAATATTGGTTAGTCTGAATCTTAAAATAAATATTACTTTAATCTAAATTTACCAAAATACTATTTCCTTTAAACTGAAACTGTGCCAAGTTATTGAAAAATTAAATTTTATTTGTATATGTAAGTAGTAAAATATAATCAAGATAAGTAAATATGATGAAATTATTGATTGAGACTCTTATAAGTACTAGGGGGCTCGGCCCCCTACGAGCTACGCTCGCCAACCCCCCGTTCAGACACTGCAGTCTCTAAAAGCACGCTAATTTGATCGGCTTTAATTGAATTTTTTTGGAAGATTGAAATATAATTAAAAAAACAAAGGCGATCGCCCTATAAACGGGTTTCTATTCATTTCTCTTTGATTGGGGAATTTTACGGAAAAATCAGCTGCTGTTAAAAGATACAATGGCATTTCAAAATCATCTAATATAAAATGAATTAAGTAAACAGAGTCTTTGTCTCCCGGTATTTTTTAACAAAGCGAAAAGAAAGTCCTTTTAAATAAAACATTTTAAATATATCGTTTTTAACCTGACTTAATTTTCACCAAACTTTTCTTTCCCTTTTTAATATTCACGTGAAAATGCTTTTATTAGAAATGAAATATTATTTGCGCTGTCAAAAAAAAAAAAAAAAAAAAAATAGTTGAAAAGTTCATCTCAAAATATCAAGTAAATGTCTCGCGCTATTTTTAAATTTAAACTACTATTTTGCAGTATTATTTTTTGTTCATTTTACGTAATAAGTGTAATGTGACGTAAATGTGATGTAATTTCTCCTATTTAAGACTTCTAACGCATGTTAATGAATTTATTACTTTACAATATCCTTTCTCTGTTAAAATTCACGTGTAATTATAGATGAAGTAATTTTCAATAAGTTCCTGCTTTTTATACGTAATTATTTAATTCTAATTTGAAAGTTTTTCTTTTCTGTTTATAATAGTCACGCGTAAATAAATTTTTAATTTGAAGCAAACATTATTGTTTCCGTTGTTTATACAGTTTGGCAACAGGTTAAATTAGTACAATTTTCTGAAATAAGTAAAAAAATATCTCTCGAAATGCTGAAAATTTGAATTTAAAATAGAAATGAAACCTCGAAAAATGAGTCAAATTAAAAAAATAAATTATTTCTGCACACAGGGAAATTATAACGTATAAAATGATCTAAAAAGTATTAAATTCTGATGTATAGTTTTTGCTCCTATAAAACTTTTTTAATGGAACGATTTTGTCCAACTTTAGCATTAAATATCTCTTAAAATAATTCTTCGATTTGAAAACTGTCTACATCAGCGTGTTTATCAAACATTTCTGTATAATACTACCAATTTTCATATTTTTGTATGCATTATTTTTCTTAATATTAACGAAGAAAGACCTCCGGTCACAAAAAATTCAAAACCGGCGGCGGCAGCGGCGGTGACAGCGGGAGTTACTTTTTTTTAGAATAGAGAGATTATGGAATAAAAAATTAAGAAAAATTATTTCACTCTGACACAATCTTGGAATTTTTTTCTGCATGAAATCTAAACATGATATCATTTTCACCGTTTGAAAATTTACATAGGCACTTCTCATATCAATATTCTATGTTAAAAATATTTTTACGCATAATATTTTCTTACTAAATGTTTTTCCAAACTTGAAGTCATGTCTGTCAGCTACAACTTTGCATATGAACAATCGCACTCTTGACTTGAGGTTCTAATATCAGAACCGCCGAATAAAAATTCTAAAAATGTATGCCTTTTTAACACATGTCGTAAAATATTTAGTTTTATCATAAAAAATGTTAGTTTTCTTTTAAACATGATGTCATTTTTTCTCATATTTCTTGCATTTCAATGAAGTATTTCGGCTAGTGTCTTATCAGTATCAATGAAATGAAAAAATACTTAAATGCAACAGTTTTATGAGATACATGCGTGTTCTTTAAAGCATGACGTCATTTTCTGTTAAAATTTTTAAAAGTTATTTTTTATTGTAATGAGAAAATGGCATCATTAAGGATATAATGAATAAAAATAAACAAACTTCCTTTTCTTTACAACAATCTAAGTAAACCGACTGCCATCATTTTAAAGAAATATCATAAAAAGCTTTTAAAATTAAAAATAAAAAATAAAAATGGAAGTAAATTAAAAAATAGCTAGAATGGGCACATCTACAAATGACCAGCTTTCATTTAAAAAAACAATTATCAAAATCAGTTCAGTAGAAAGCTCAGGGCTGATGACTAAAGAAACAGCCTGGTCTTTTAAATATATAGATGTTAGTTGAGTGGCAAACCAATACGTTTTATTTGTATTGAATGTTTATTTTTAAAGGGAGAAGAGGGGGGGGGGGGGATTTTTCAATTTCATTCTATTAAAAAAAAAAACATTAAAATTACCACAAAAAATGATATGACATGGAAAAGTCTTTAAATTAAGTCTACAATCTAATAAAAAAATAACTTATACTAAAGATGTATGCTTATTCAATTGTAGGGAGAAGTGTCCTATAATATTTTTAAACTTAATCTATATGATTTTGAAATCTTTACACTTTACACATAACTAACTTTAAACTTTAAAAAACATAAAAGAAAATTAGACCAAAAGATCAGTATATAAAAATAAAGCGAAGTATACTTTGACTACAATACTGAAATTTGTTGCTAATTTGAAGTAAACAAAGCAACTTAGGATATTTGAATTTATAAAGATTAAGACATAAAATATAAAAGGTTGGTACTGTAATAAGGAATATAAAGGGTTAAAAACAAGAATTAAATTTTGCTAACCAATATTTAAAAGCAACAACTTTCCAAGTGTATTCTAATTTTTTTTTAGTAGAACACTACCCCTACAATTCACCTGATTAAAATCAGAAATTTCATATCTAAAGTTTAATTAAATAAAGGTAAGTAATGTTTAAAAAGGGGACACACATTTAAGAACTCTAATTACAGAATAAAGGAGAGATAAAAGGTATTAAATAATAAGAAGAAGAGGGAGAGGTGAATTTTAAAAGATATGAAATTTCTAGAATAATATCAAGTAGTGGCCTATGAAAATAGTGGTATTTCAAAAAGTTAACTTCACCTCATATATTCACTTCAATGATTAAATTTATGTATTAAAAAAAATAAATAAATAAATAAGTATTCATTTACTTCTTTTTCTTTTGTTTTGCAAGAAGTTAAACTCTAATCACTTTAAATAAATAAATACCGTAAAATCCCATTAATCTGCCCCCTCTGAACGTGACAAAATATCGGAAAATAATGAGAGGGGGCGCTTACACAGGATTTTTTCGTGATCTTTTCACAAAATTTGCGGGGTTTTTTTTGGCATATTTGATGAAATTTGCAGGTTTTTTTTGCGATTTGACAAAATTTGTGTTTGTTTCGCGATCCTTAGACAAAAATCACGTTTTTCCTGCGATCCTTTGACAAAAGTCACTTTTTTTTTCGCGATTCTTTGTCGAAAAGCTCGCTTTTTTGTAATCCTTTGATGAAATGTGTGTTGTTTTCACGATCTTTTAATGGAATTCGCATTTCTTTCATGATCTTTTGACAAAATTCGCGTTTTAGGGTTCCGTACTTAAAAAGTTAAAACGGATCCATTATAAGATCACTCCTGTGTCTGTCCGTCCATCTGTCTGTCACAGCCATTTTACTCATAAACTATGGAACGTGGAAAGTTAAAATTTGGAGAAGTAATAAAGACCATTGAACCACATATGTTCAGATTAATAAACATTCATAAATATATTTAGTAAAAAAGTAGAGGGGCTAATTATGATACTTGAAAAAAAAAAATCTTTTCTTTGTATATCATGTGGTATCCTGTGAAAGCTTTTGTAATGCTGAACTCAAAAATACATTCCTTTTAATTTTAGGTATTATATTTTCAAAGATATTGTTGAAAATGTAGCGCAAAAATATGTTCCCTCCCATCTAATTCTGAAAAATTATGAAAAAATTAGAGGTAGTAGATGTTATTATAAACCTTGCCGGAAAATTATAGCGATTACCCTAGGTCACATAGTTTTTGAGTAATTAGCAATTTTCTGTTATACACAAATTACGATTTATGGGTATTCAGAAAAATTGTTGAGCATCGCTGAATATGCCTATCGTTGCAGAAGAATAAAAGCATTGTTGATAATGATTTTTGAAAAAAATCATCAGTAATTAGCCGAGATATTACCCCTTAAAGGTACGGTCAGTTTGGTTGGTTGGTTGGTTGTATTTATGTCGGCCAATTATCAGCACGTGGGATATAGGCCCTAAGGGGGGGGGGGGGGATTACCTTCTGTGGAGGTCTTTCTAAGGGAACCTAACCCATATTAACACTTGGAGAACCAAGGTTCGAAGAAAACCACGAAAACTCCGAACGATTAGGCCGACGGGCGTGATTGGGATTGAACCCAGCACCTCCCGTCTACCAGCTTCGAGAGCAGAACCTCTCGGCCACTGGTGGGGCCCCCGGTCAGTTTGGACATACACAAGGACAGGGACAGCATACTCTATGCCTAGTTAACAACTTTTAATGATATATACCTGTAATGTAATGTCCAGAAACAGTATAAAAGCAATAAACATCAAATTGTTAAAAACATACTAATTTAAGGGGTCTCGGGACTCTAAAAAGTGGAAAAAATGAAAACAAGTGGGTAAGTGTGATCACAGATCGCTCCGAGGGTTTCGTTTAATATTCCTTTTAAAACACTTTATCTTTTTGCAAAATATGTTAGTTTCACATTTTGCAACCAGGGGGAGCACCCTATTCTATACAAACCTCTATTCAAACGAAACTCCGTTTTACAACCTATCCATAGATATATTAGTCGAGAGAATCGGGCCCATAGCACCCGAGATAGGTAGGTGCCCCCTGTCGGTTAAAAATGGAACTAAAATATGTAAATCTATGGTGCATAATATGAAAGAGTGATCAAAGGGGTGTCGGCAAAAGTTTAAAAAGTGCCCCCCAGGTGAAAAGGGGGAGGATAAAAAGTTGCTTAAAATACACAAGTTAGAGCACAGAGGGTTAAATATAAGATTTTTTCGAAATTTTATGATTTGTCGTTTGATCGCAAGTGTTTAGCTATAATTTTGCAAAATTTCAAGTCTTCAAGCTAACTAGGGGCTGAGTTAGAAAGAAAAGCTTAAAATACACAACTTAGAGCCCAGAGGGTTAAGTATAAGATTTTTTCGAAATTTTAGGATTTGTCGTTTGATGTGAGCTGTTCAGCTATAAGTATGCAAAATTTCAAGTCTCTAACATACATAGTTTCTGAGAACGGGCTCTGTGACGGACAGACAGACGGATGGACAGAAGGACAGACAGACAGAGGAGCGAGACGAATAGGGTTTCGTCAGATGAACGAAACCCTAAAAAGTCCATTTACAACATTTAATGTCTTAAAATATATATGATTTTAAAACACAATTTTAATTGGGATGAAAGATATAGGTATGCTCTTTCATTTCATGTATTTAAAAAATTGCAAGACACAGAATTAGTATTTATAGGGGGCTCGAAACTGTTAGACATTTGTCGAACAAAAAATTGGCATAACAGTTTACACGCAGGATTACAAAATAAATATTGCAACTAGAATGAAAATTTTGGTGCTTACTTATACTTCAGATTGTAATAATTTCCCTGAACTGAAATAAATTTGTATTTAAAGCATTTTTATATTTTTAATGCAATGTTGCATTTAGCTAAAACAAAATTTTGAAAATTTCAACAGTAAAATCACCTAAAAAAATATTTCTTTGAACAATAAAAAGGAAATTTTAGGTTCAGTTTATACAGACTAACATGAAATATATGTTTTGAAAATTTCATGAAAAAATATTCAGAAGTTTTTGAGGTATCCTACACGTTATGCCCAAAAAACACCATTTGGAAAATAATTACTTTAAAGTTTCGGAAACGCCGCCTCAGCTATTGAGCGGGTATAACTCTAAAAGCCAAAACTTCTGCTCTAATGGGAATTTCAAGGAAACAATTATATCAAAATATTCAGAAAAGATAGGAGTTTAACATCTAAAAAAATTAAAATTTCTTAAATTTTGAAGCTTTAAGAGTCCTGCGACCACTTAATCCTTTCCGGCACGGAGTAATTCCATTTATAAACTTATGAAATGACACCAGAATTTATAAACGAATTTATTAGAAAATGCGAACTTGCTTATTTTCACGCACATGATAAAAGAAAAATTTTAATTAAATATTCTTGGTGCCGTTTGTCTGTTTTGGAATTAAAATTATGTGTCCGTTTTTTAAGGGCATCACCCTCGAAAGATTTAATTAGAATGAATCACATAAATACTGTGGGATTCGCGATAGTTTGCATTGATTGTATCTCTCAATACGCCTCGAGTGACTTTAAAAGTTAATTAAAAACCTATCTGGAAAAACGCAGCACTGACCAAGGCGGTGTTGCAACTTTGAGATCTCAATTCGAAGCGCGCTTAGCACAACGCCAAATTTAAACTTTGAACAAAGGTTTTGTTTTAGCTACACTGTAGAAATAAAGGTTATTACTACACTGAATTTAGTTTCATGAAATGCCGAATGAAGTTTAACTATGCACTGCTTTTATTGCCAGTACCGAATTAAGTTCATCATAAACAGATTAGGACAAAATTTTAAAAAAAAAAGAGTTATACGAATAGCTATATTTGATATTATTTAGGTTCCATTTCGCTTTGAACTTTCATGGTATACCCGATTACACTTTTCTAACACATACAGTTATACCCAACCCTACGTTGTACAGTTTTTTTTTTTACAAAGTCTTAATATTCTTTTAGCAACTTTTTTTTATTTTTATAATGCAATTACAAATTCATATACTTATTCTACGGAACCCTCTGTGTGCGAGTAATGCTCGCACTTGACCATTTATTTCTGCTATCATTTGACGAAATTTGTGCTTTTTCTACATCTTTTGACAAAATTCGGGTTTTTTCCCATGATTCTTTGATTTAATTCACGATTTTACTGCAATCCTTTAGCGAAACTTGCATTTTTTTCATGATCCTTTGATTTAATTCGTAATTTTACCGTGATCCTTTGATGACATTCGCATTTTTTTCGCGATCCTTTGAATGCATTTTTTTAAGATCAGACATAGCATTTTTTTTCCTGCAATCTTTTGACAAAATTCTTATTTTTTCAGTGATTCTTTGATGTAATTTGCATGTTTTCAGTGATTCTTTGATGTAATTTGCATTTTTTCAGTGATTCTTTGATGTAATTTGCATTTTTTCAGCGATTCTTTGATGTAATTTGCATTTTTTCAGTGATTCTTTGATGTAATTTGCATTTTTTCAGTGATTCTTTAACGTAATTTGCGTTTTTTCAGCGATTCTTTGACGTAATTTGCATTTTTTCAGCAATCTTTTGGCTGCGTTTTTTTTTAGATACAACATAATTCGCGTTTTTTTCCTGCAATCTTTTGATGAAATGTGCATTTTTACGCGATCCTTTGACGAAATTCGCGTTCTTTCCGCGAACCTTTGATGAAATTTGCATTTTTCCTCGATCCTTTGATAATTTTTTTTTTTTTTTTGCAATTCTTTGACATAATTTGCATTTTTTAGCGACCTTTTGATGTAATTTTCACTTTTACCGCAATCTTTAGGATGCATTTTTTCGGGATTTTTTGAAAATTTCAAATTTGTTTATAAAAGGAGGGGGCGTTTGATCTGGAAGGGCAGATTAATGCTATTTTATGGTATAGTTTGGTATGATATTATTCAAATAACTGCGTTATTACAGATTTAAAATAGTATGTTCAATGCTTATACAGTAGAACCTCTTTTATCCAAAACTCTAGCCGAAACTCCCGGTTCGGTTAACTGAAATCTATTTTTAAAGCTTTTTCTTTTTTACTATCACATTCCTTATGTGCAAAATCCATTTTGAAAGCTTTTTTTCTTTAAACTATCATATTCCTTCTGTGCAAGTGGTTCTTTCCAAACTACAAACACATATAAATATTTTTGATCACCTTTCTTAGACTTCCTTTGAATTAACTTGAGCTCCCGGAAACTGTGGAATGGAACGAAGAAAATGAACAAATTAGCAATTTTGAAGTTTTTGAATGTTTTGAAAAAGGTTTGCCATGGCTGGAGAAGCAGAAAAACTGCGATACTGGTGAACTAATAATATTAAAAAACTCCGTGATAGAGCTTCAAAGCAAAGGCAATCAAAGCTGCGACAAACGAAACATTTTTTCAAGCCCTTGTGATATATGTAAAAGGTACTTAATTTCAAAATTACAATTCAGGTAATTTATTCTTGTTTCTATTTTGCTATTGCTTTATTTTTATTAAGCATTTGTTACCATAATAAGAAATATTGCACATATTTAACAGTAATTTTAAAATTGAAGCATTCACGATTATCCGAAAATTTCGATTTTCTGAAAAGGTGGTCGGCCCCAATTACTTCGGATAATCGAGGTTCTACTGTACTAACAATCAACAATTTACTTATTTACTTTAAGTATTTATAACATAGTAAGATATTAGCTAAAACAATAGAATTTTAAACTTTCTCATTCAAAATTCAGCTTTCACTGGTTGAAAGGTGATAATTTAAAATTGCATTATAAGTATTGGTTTAATTTAATGAAAGAAATTCATTTATATAATTAAGATTTTTAATAATGAAAGAGATATTTCACATCATTCACGACTCACTCCTTTATATTTGATCAAATCTAGACTAAGATATCTGAAACCATCGTAATTCATACAAACTTGTTAGCAAATTTTTAACTAAAAATTAAATAGAAAGGAATAAACCAATTAAAACATTACTTATATTTATTCATCACACAAAAGTTACTCCAGCATTAGATTAGTAGCAAGATTATCTACTTGCATTTTTAACATTAGAGAGATGATTACTGAGATATTATTGTAAACCGTGACTAGCAACACATTTAATTTTTATATAAAGTATCAAAGTAGGAAGATATAGAATTACTACAGTTTCTTCAGTAGGGAAATTCTCATAGGTTATTACCTGGGGGAATTTAGTTTTCCCATTAAAATTTTTCCTTTTGTTATTAAGTTCGTTATTATTAGTTCATCACACTATAGTCTATATTTTTTTTTTTTTTTTTTTTTTGCTTGTTTCACACTAGAGTTCCACAGAAGACTCTGATATCTATAATAATAAGGAAAGAAGTTTGTGTGTGAGTGTGTACACGGTGTTCTGAAGAGATCGCTGCATGTAGAGCTACAAAGGAGAAAAGATATGTCTATATATAAAGTTTTGCCCCTTGAAGCCCGATTTTCGATTTTTTGATTTTTTTTTAATTTTTTATGCGATCTTTAATGCTTTTTTAAGATTCGAGGCAATTTTCCCACATTACTGAAAACAATATGGTTTCTTTCTTTTAACCCAATATAGTAAATTTTGTTCTCTTTTCAAAAAAGTTTATTCGGGATTCGTACAGCGATTTTTGAATTTTTAACGAATTTTTTATGCAATTATTGAACAGCATTTAATGCATCTCCATACCTATTAGAGGGTTACCGTAGGGTAAGACACAGTTCTGCCACCAAATGCTGCCATGTTTGTCACCAACTTGGTGCTATATCGCCAAATTCAAATTCTCATAAACTACCATTGTAAACCAATAGGGATTACTTGCTTACAACAAATCATCAACAAATGGAGATATTTTAATGCAGCAAAATCTAATATTAACTTAAGGGATTATATTAATTATATTTAAGGGAATCCAAGAAAATTATATGTATAATAAGGAAAGAAGTTAGTGTGAGAGCATGTCAACGGTGTTCTGAAGAGACCGCTGCACGTAGAGCTACAAAATTTGAGGAAAAGGTAAAATATATGAAGTTTTGCACCTTGAAGCCCGATTTTCGTTTTTTTTTTTAGATTTTTTTAATTTAATTTTTTATGCAATTTTTACCGCTTTAAGTTTCAAGGCGATTTTTCCACATTAGTGAAAAGAATACAGTTTCTTTCTTTTAACCCAATACAGTAAATTTTGTTCTCTTTTCAAAAAAGTTTATTCGGAATTCGTAGTGTTTTTTTTAATTTTTAGCGAATTTTTTATGCGATTATTGAAAGTATTTAATGCATCTCTATACCTATAAGGGAATTACCATAGAGGAGACATAGTTCTGATGCCAATTTGGGGATATATTGTTAAATTTGGTGACCAAAATTAGTTACCAAAAGTGATGCCGACTTGACGATATCTCTAATATTTTGCCAAATTCCTATAGACTTCCATTGTAAACCAATAGGGATTACTTGCTAACAGAAAATCAACAAATTAAGATATTTTAATGCAACAAAAACTAATAATAACTTAAGGCAGGGATGGCGAACCTATGGCATGCGGGAGATTATTTTCGGCACGGCATAGACTTATGTTCTAAATTAAGATATTGCAGAGCTCCTGTATAAAGCAAGATAATTAACAAAATAGAACTTTTAATGCAGTCAATTTTCAAATTTTGTGAAGAAAATATGCACAAAACTATTATAATTGTTTCCTGCTAAACAGCTGATTTGTTAAGAATGGAACTTCTATTAACTTAAGTGTAATATTTTCCCCTTTATTATTATCCCTAGACTTTATTTTAGGACTTATGTGCAAATAGTTTTCATTTTGTAAAGTCAGATGTAAAAATTATTAAATTAATATATATTGTGCAAAATCTCTGTACTTCTAGAAAGTTGTTCCGATGCAGTTAAATAATTTTACAAAAAAAAAAAAAAAAAAAATCAATCGGAATTTTTTATTTAAAATGTCAGTTGCCACACTTTACACCCCCAGCATTTCATGTAATGAAAATGCATTATTTTGAACTTAGACTTGCTAAGTTTTTCTAGATTAGGTTGCTTGTCATTGTTATACAGATTGAATAAACTGAAATGCAACTTTATAAATCCCAATCTATCTCAATATTGAGTCAAAAAATTATATTGAGAGACTTGGGAGATTATCAGGAAATAATGACCATAAGTGAAAATTCTGATGGTGAAATGGAAGTTGGAATTTGAAATTCAATTCCATAGTAAGAATTTTTTTTTTTTTTTAAGAAACCATTTTGATATATTTTTTTCTCTGATAGTTACTTTTATTTTTATTATTTTATTTATTTTTTTTTTTTTTGGGGGGGGGGGGGGGGGAGGCATGAAAAGTACAAAAAACTCAAGTAGAAACCTGTTGTCATGTGTGTCCAATCCAGCTGGCATTCTCATAAGGAAAAAGTGGAATATGAAGCTGATCTGAATTATTTGGCATCTAAGACGTAACAAGTGAAATAGGATTTTGTAAAATACTTAAGTATGTTACAAAATGTTACTTATGTATTTTAAATCCTAAAATCAGTATTCTAATTAATTTTGCTGCTTCGATCCACTAAATTTGTTGGCACACTGTGATCATTTAAAATATTTTGGGGAAAAAATTGGTATGCGGATGCGTAAAGGTTCGCCGATCCTGGCTTAATATTTAAGGGAATCCAAGCAGGGCTGTAGCTACAAGTGAATAATAAAGGGGGCCAGTGGTGTAGTCGAGGGGGGATGCAGGGGGATGGTGTCCCCTCACTTTTTTAGTTTTTCTTGAGCATCCCCTTACTTTATATTTCCAAGGGGACGCTAGAGACACAGGAGGGTGCAGACTTTCTAAACTTGTTAATTTTTTTTAAAAATGAACACACCATTAAATTAACAATTTTAGAAATAAGGTATTGATTTTTAATACTTTTCAACAAAGTTGAAAGTGGCTACTGTGCTGGTTCGCTTAATCACATTTTAATTTCCATAAGTTTGTTTGCATTGCGGCAAAATTTTATGTATATTTTTGAGGTTCAATGTAGTACATCACTATTGTAAATGATGTGTATAGTATGAGTATTTCGTTTACACGAAAACAAAAAGAGAGTTCTTTCATATTACGTTTTATTGGCAGAAATTGTTTGAAATAGACATTAATGAAGCTATAACATTTTAAATATAACGAAAATGACATTTGAAATTCGTTACATGTTCCCTATCGTCAATAGCATTTATCGTTCGTTTACAAGGACATTAAAAAATATTTCCAAACACCACGATCCTTTAATGATAATTATTTGAAATGCATGGAAAACTATGGTAAACGATACTATGGAAAATGGTGCACGAAACATTTATAGTACATTTACAAGGCCAAACAAAAGAATCTATCACATTGTCATCTATGTGTTCAGTCTAAAACGTGTTTTCGATTATATTATAAGGCTCCCAACATATTTTAGTCCCCCAAAAGTGTGAAGAGGGCAGGGTTGGCATTAATCAATTACTTTTTTAATCGATTGATTAGTCGATTAAACATTCAATCATGCAAAATTGACTCCTAATTCAATTTATCATGATTGAAATTGAACAAGTAATTGCTCTTTAAAAAGTTTGATTCTTTCAATCTGCATGAATGCAATCTGGATTAACTTAATCGTGGTTAATTTAATCATTAATTACACAGACAAAAATTAAATATGGTCGCCCTGTTTTCTTTCTTAAATTCGCTTTCATTGCGTTTAATAAACATACTAAATTACGCTAAACATACTATATTACAGTAACATACTGAATTATGCTTATATCATTAAAAAAAAACTTGCAACAAACTGAAGAAGAAAGTCTATTGTAAAAGCAAAATGCAACAGTTTGATGTCAGTTTCACATCATAACAGGCCCGTAGCCAGGTGGGGGCCAGGTCGGGCTTTGCCCGACCTGGAAAATGTTTTGCCCGACCTGGTGCATTCCGATAAAAACATTAAATTTCCAGTTTTCTCCCACTTCTTGTCTAACCTAGAATGAAGCTCGACATTCTGATCATTTTTTCACTCATTACTTCCCCTAAAAAAAAATTATGTAATACAACATCAAATTTTCATTTTTCCATGCCAGATCTTGCCCTCTACCCCCAAATTTCCTTTTTAGACTAGAAACAAAAATAGAAAAATTTCATCTATAAAGCTTTGTTTCTTTCCCTCTTTAACAGACCTGTCGAAAATTGCTCCATTGTGCGTGCCTCGCTTTTTCGCTTTGTAGAAATTATCCCATACCGCTTCAACAACAAATCGGGTTTACCTTAAATCCCTAAAGCTTGCTTTCTTTGTCACCATACGTAATTTATCATTAGGAGGCGGGGTTGAAACCAAAGGCTTCTGAAACTAATCTTGAAGTAGCCCACAATACTGTTTCCTTAAGTTTAATTTGCTGTACATGACAGTTAAATGCTTCTTTCGAGGAAACTTGGTCCGATTACAACAAACTCCAAAGGACCCCCCCCCCCCCCCGCATGTGAAAATACAAAATAGATAATGGAAGGTCTGTCCCTTCATCTCTTCGACTGTCTCCCATTCCACTGAAATTTTTAAAAAAATGTCGCTTCTAAAATAAACCAATCATTAGTTCAAATTTAAACAATACAATATGTGAGGTTACTTACGATTTTACAAATCCAAATTTATTACTTACTGACACATTCATAAAGCCATTTTTATTCTTAAATTAAAAAATGTTACAGATGCTTTTATTAAGAAACGAAGAAACTGAATGCATTGTTTAATGAAACTGTTCTGCACTTTTTCTTAAAAGCAAATCAGTTTCCAAAGTCGTCGTCAAAGTTGCTAATATAAGCCAATTTTTGCAAGGCGACAGCTTGATACAGACCATCATGAGATAGAAATCAATTACAACTCAAAGTGTAATGCATTTATTGAAAAGTGAAAAACGGTATTCGATTCCAATTCCTAATTAAAAGAAATACATTTTATTTACGTTATGCCCAGGGCCGTAGGAAGGTCTTTTGAGGCCACCCACAAACTTTTTTTTCAGGTCCCCCTCCCTCTAAGATTTTAGAGAAATATCTATATTTAATTTTGCTATCCGAGTTCTATTTTATAACAACACCAGCGGAGCTTCACTAGTTGATTTTTTCAAAACGAAACTCAAATTAAACGAATTTAGAGTTGGGTTGAACTTCTTTCGGCGATGTGCGTACACTCATTGGGGCTATGCCGGTTCAGATCTCGAATCAAACAAACCTTGAATTATTGTAAATTTTTATTTCGACACGGATTAAATTAAAATTTTCAACATTTTGTTCATGGTGTTACAGGAACAGATTTGATATTCTTACAACATGAATTTAATCAAAGCACTAGCAAAATTTAACTGAGAATTCCCCCCATTTAGAAAAAAAATGTAAAAAAATCACCGCAAAATGCGAAAGGATGCCAAAAATTGATAAAGATATTTCGAAGTTCATAAGGAGCAAAATTTACTAAATTGTGCTAAAAGATTGAAACTGAATTTTTTATTTACGAATGTTAAAAAAATTACCAGAAACACAGCTAAAAATTCTCGAAAAATTCAAAAATAGCAGAGAACAAAATTTGGCAAAAAAAAAAAAGTTTCAAACTGAATTTCCTTTGCAAATGAACCGCCACAACTCCCCCCCCCCCCCCCCCCCCCCCAAATATTGTACATAAATAAAAAAAATATGGAAGTCTTTTCGTATTCTCTGTTTTTTATTTTCAGTTTGACAATGCCATCCGCATGGCTCAAAGAGATTTTTTTAAGCAGAAAATACTCACTTATAATAACTTTTTTTCTGCTTTGAAGGGTGACTTTTATTAAAAAAATATATATATATTTAGAGATTTACTAATTCCAAAAAAATTACCTCTGGGATGTCGTTTTCATATTTTTCAGTTTTCTCCAATTTAAAATTGTCACCCAAGTGTTCCGGATAGAAATTGAAAAAGAAAGGCTTCCGATAGACAGTACCTTTCTGTGGGCAATGAAGATGGGTTTCTTATACTAGATAATAACATACAGACATACAGAGTCTCTCTGTCCATTTTTTTTTCCCTTTCTTTTCTGGTCTGACCAGATGTTTTCTGTTCACGACAAGATTTGACAGGAAGGATACCTGTATGCTTTAAATTATGCACATCGAAATGGGGTTTTTTTTAAATTAAATTTTAAATTTAATTATGCTATTTTTAGTGTTTTTTCGAGTTTTGTGCTTTTTCTCCATACATTCATAAAAGGAATCCATTTTCAATCTATCTTTCCAGTTTAGCCGAATATAGTAAAGTAGTCTTCTGCGATTTTTGAATATATCACGAAGTCTTTTATGTAATTTTTAACTTTCTTTCGCGTTCCGAAGGAATTTTTTTACATTAGTAAAAGGAGTCAGGTTTCGATCTTTTAGCCACAAGTACAAAATTTTGTCCTCTGCAATTTTTTAATTTTTTGCAAACTTTTTATGCGATTTTAAACGCTTTTCCCGTTTTTAAGCTCCTGTGATTAGAAGAGATTTTTCTCATATTTGAAGAAATTTTCGTCTTTTGAAAATTTCTAGAAATTTTGATCTTTGATTCGCGACTTTTTCGTGTTATGAAGGAAAAAATATTAATGCGTAAGTTCAGTTTCTAATTATGAAAAGTACAATGCAACACAGTTGACGGAACACTATTGGGATTTGATTTGATGAAACTACATCTTTATATTGAAGGATGTTGGGTAATTTTTACGTTAGATTGGTGACTTTCTATATTTTTGCGAAAAATGGGCAAATCAAAGCATTTTTTTGTGTGTGCGTGTGTGTGTTTGAACGGAAAAAAACCTTCAGTCCACTGATTTATTTATTTATTTTAATTTATTTTAGAGAATGTAAAAGGAATCCGGTTTCAATCTTTTATCCCTATATAGTAAATTTTGCCCTGTGCGGCGTTTTATCCGCTTTCCGCGGTGTTTTTTTTTTTTTTTTTTGTACATTTCTAAAAGGAATCAAGTTTAAGTCCTTTAGTTCAATATAGAAAGTTTATCGTTTGCAATTTCTAATTTTTTTACAAGACTTTTATGTGATTTTTAGAGTATTTTTTTTAGATTCCACATTCAATCTTTTGGCTCGATATAGTCAAATTTTGCTCTCTGCGATTTTTGAATTTTGTCCAATTTTTTATGCGATTTATACCCTTTTTTTCGCGTTTTGCGAAGACCTTTTGGGAAGTTTTTCTGAACCGAGAATTATCCAGTAGATTTTGCTGCTGTTATGATTAAGATGAAGGTGGGAAAATAACAAATTGGCTCCTGTAGCAAGATGAACGACGATGCTGGAAAAATGCCCCCCCCCCACCAAACAGTTTCTTTTTTTGAAAAACAAACCGGCAAAGCAAGCGAAGCTCAGCTAGCAGATTTAAATAATTACAGAATATAATTTATGCATAATTAACATTAGTAATTTATCGAGAGAAGAGAGATGAAACGTTAAAAAAGAAACAGGTTGAACGTAAGGGGATAGGTGGCAAAGGCATGGCACACAAATGCCTGCTTATTGGGACCCCAACGAGATTAAAAAGCACATTTTTTTTAAACATTTGAATAAAAAATTTGGCCTAAATGTTTTGAATCTTGGGTTCCAACTTTTCCTCATTTTTATAGAAGGCCCTAAAAAAGACAATTCAAAAAGAATTTAGAGCCTACAAAATTTCTTTCATCTGGGCACCTTTAAAAAGAACGGTGGCTGTAGAAAGAAAGTGCATATCTGTTTTGGTTGAAGGCAGTAATAGTATTAATGAAGTTTTGAACTTTTGGTTTAATCTTTTTCTCCCATTTATAGGACACCCCCCCCCACCCCCCTCCCCACCAAAAAAAAAAAAAAGACTAAAATACCATTATATTTTTTAAATAGAATTTAAGCTTTCAAAAGCTCTTCTATCTGGGCACCTTTATAAAGAATAGTGGATACAGAGGAAAGCGCATATCTGTTTTCTAAATCTGACCAAGATATTTGACAAAAAATGAATTTGGATAAAACAAATTAAAATGTTATTAAAAATACATTAAAAATAACTATAAAAGTTAAAAACATTCGACTCAAAGGTACAATAACTTACTACTGGGCCCCTGACTTTGCTCAGCCACTCCCCCCCCCCCCCCCCCAAATGGGGTGTGGTATGGGAGACGATTCCTACGACCCTGGTTATGCCAAGTATCTTATTTAACTTTAATACATTTTTATTATGTCTCTGAAGAAACTTTAAAAATTTCGTACTGACTTTAGAAATATCTTATATTTTAAATGAAAAAAAAAATTCCCTAAAATTGCAATGCATATTTTTGAAGAACTACGAATAAGAGACAGAAAAAAAAATGAAAAAATAATCTGCCACCACTGGAAAAATCTTTGCCCTACCTGGAAGTATGGTCTAGCTACGGGCCTGCATCATAAAAGTGTAAGACTAAATCATAGGGGCTTTGCATCTCAACTTCTTCCCACCAAAGTAAAATGTTTTAGCATAATCAGAGCAATCAATTTCATTAAAATACTCAAAAAATTTCAGGAATATTTTCACAGTACATTTACATATTTTCAGACATTTTTGAAGGATTTTAATGAATTAAAGTAAAAAAAAAAAATCTGTATGGGATAAGTAATTTGTTGCAGCATATTTTGTGTAAATAATCATACTAAATTGTTGTATATCATAAGAAACTTATAAGAAGCTGAAGAAAAAATAACATCGGATAGGCAAAATTAAACAGTTCGATGTTGGCTTTACATCATAAAATTATGAAAATAAATCAATAGATTTGCTCTTTATTCATCCCCCCCCCCCCTTTTTACCAAAAAATAATCTTTCAAAATATACTGACAAGGGAGTTAATTTCAATACTATACTCATAAAATTTCATTCATGTGCCAAAAAATCGAGCGATGTTTCAATTGTTCTTTCAACTAAATGCATGTTTGATAACAGTGTATTACTAATAAAACTAATTAATTATTAATGCTATTAATTAATAAATGCCCTTTTATGACTTCCACAGTTTATAAACCTTTTTGAAACACGCAATTTGACCTTATTTCATAAATGGTCTTTCTTTTTAGGTGCGTTCATAATTATATAAATACGTAGCACCTATAGTTGTCATTCAGTCTGTCTGTCTGTCCGTCCGTCTGTCCACATATAACAGAGCAAAAACTACCCAACCGAACGGTCTGAAATTTTAAATATATAATTGTTGCAACATTTTGTCAAGTCATTTCAAATTTTATGAAAATCGGATGCCAGTGTTTAGTTTAATAACAGGGACAGTCAAAAGTTTTCCGTTACATTATGTCCAATGGGAATAAATTATTGCAAATGCATTTTAATGATGTTACAGCTTTCCGAATGGTCTGAAATTTTAAATATATAATTGTTGAATAGTTTAATTACCGGGACAGTCAAAAGTTTTCCGTTACATTACGGCCAATGGGAAAAAATTATTGCAAGTGCATTTTAATGATGTTACAGAATTTCGAACAGAATGAAATTGATATGCACTTATGAAGTGCACTAAAATATACATTCAGTACAATATGCGGTGCAAAAAATATTTTTGAACTAGTTATAGTACGAACGCGCCTCATTTTCCATGTTTGACAAGCAATTTCCAACTTGATTTGTAAAATGGGTAATTTTGTTCGATTTCTTGGCATTTTAATAAAAGCAACTGAGCGTTTTATGCATTAAACATATTTAAATAGTTCCGTAAATTGGCAGAAGAGTAGAGAATTTTGATTTCGAAACAATCTCATATTTTTTTTAATTAACTATAAATTTTAAATACTATATTTTTTCTGTTATTTTCATAATTAAAATAGTCCTTATATCATATGTATATACATAAATCCAAATATCTATATATAAATTTACATATGTAAATAAAATTCATAATCATGAAATAACAAAGTTGAACAGAAGAATTGGGAGGTGTGTTCTTTATTTGATAACTCTGTTAAAAATGACAAAATGAGAGTTTGTACTAGCTATTGGGAGACGGAAATGCTCGTTCACACTGAAAATTCATAGAATTCAAAATATCATAATTCAGTATGTTTTGGTCATACAAAGATTATTTATTTTTGATTGAATTTTAAAATAAGGGATACTGTTCATAACAAGACATAACATACATTAAATATCCTGTCTTCCCAATTTAATCAAGTTTCAACTGATAAAATAATGAAAAAGACTAACTACTTTTCCTTCCCAGTTATCTGGCTCTACACTAACAATTAGCCAGCATATGGTTATTTTTTAAAGTAATTTAAATTATTCTCCATTACTACTTTCTTTTCAAACATATCATCCAATAAATTTTGAGATGTAGATAAATTAATCATCGTGGCGAAAGAAAACATCCTCTCAGCACTCGGGCAAAACAGTTAAGGGATTAAAATAATGCCAGGCTTAACAAATGTTTGTCCAAAATTTTTGAACAAACTGGTCTGAAATTTTAAATATATAATTGTTGCAACATTTTGTCAAGTCATTTCAAATTTTATGAAAATCGGATGCCAGTGTTTAGTTTAATAACAGGGACAGTCAAAAGTTTTCCGTTACATTATGTCCAATGGGAATAAATTATTGCAAATGCATTTTAATGATGTTACAGCTTTCCGAATGGTCTGAAATTTTAAATATATAATTGTTGAATAGTTTAATTACCGGGACAGTCAAAAGTTTTCCGTTACATTACGGCCAATGGGAAAAAATTATTGCAAGTGCATTTTAATGATGTTACAGCATTTCGAACAGAATGAAATTGATATGCACTTATGAAGTGCACTAAAATATACATTCAGTACAATATGCGGTGCAAAAAATATTTTTGAACTAGTTATAGTACGAACGCACCTCATTTTCCATGTTTGACAAGCAATTTCCAACTTGATTTGTAAAATGGGTAATTTTGTTCGATTTCTTGGCATTTTAATAAAAGCAACTGAGCGTTTTATGCATTAAACATATTTAAATAGTTCCGTAAATTGGCAGAAGAGTAGAGAATTTTGATTTCGAAACAATCTCATATTTTTTTTAATTAACTATAAATTTTAAATACTATATTTTTTCTGTTATTTTCAGAATTAAAATAGTCCTTATATCATATGTATATACGTAAATCCAAATATCTATATATAAATTTACATATGTAAATAAAATTCATAATCATGAAATAACAAAGTTGAACAGAAGAATTGGGAGGTGTGTTCTTTATTTGATAACTCTGTTAAAAATGACAAAATGAGAGTTTGTACTAGCTATTGGGAGACGGAAATGCTCGTTCACACTGAAAATTCATAGAATTCAAAATATCATAATTCAGTATGTTTTGGTCATACAAAGATTATTTATTTTTGATTGAATTTTAAAATAAGGGATACTGTTCATAACAAGACATAACATACATTAAATATCCTGTCTTCCCAATTTAATCAAGTTTCAACTGATAAAATAATGAAAAAGACTAACTACTTTTCCCTCCCAGTTATCTGGCTCTACACTAACAATTAGCCAGCATATGGTTATTTTTTAAAGTAATTTAAATTATTCTCCATTACTACTTTCTTTTCAAACATATCATCCAATAAATTTTGAGATGTAGATAAATTAATCATCGTGGCGAAAGAAAACATCCTCTCAGCACTCGGGCAAAACAGTTAAGGGATTAAAATAATGCCAGGCTTAACAAATGTTTGTCCAAAATTTACTCTGAAATTGTATTGCCTACATGTCTGTATTCTGTTTAAAAGGCATTATAACGTAATATTCATAATTTTCAGATAACCTGAATTTTTAAATTTGACTCCTTACTTGAAAAGGTAAAATATATATAATTAATATTATAAATACTATAAAAAGAGGAATATAATCAGATTTTTTTTTTCCCGAAAAAAAATTTTAAGGTCTTACTTATACTGTACAAATGCAACTCATGAAGTTGCTAAGCAGCCGATATTGAATTAAAATCTGCCTGTCCATTTTATTTATTTATTTATTTATTTATTTTTTTTTTTTTGTACTCCTTTGTGTATTCCTGGAACTTGGAATCTTAGGTAATGTCAAAAACTTAAATTTAAGAAGTTTTTATTATTTATTATTTTTTAATCAATGCTTAGTATTTAATTATTCATTATCTAAATACTAGATAACCTTTATACCCAAGTTGTAAGTACCAACCGTTATAGAGTGGGTGACGTGAATAAAAGTAACTCGGTCATAGAATTACGAGAAAAAAAATATGTAGCACAATATTATTAATACTAAATAAAACATATTTTAAAAGTACTTTCTTTAAGATTTAAATTTGCATTAATTTCATCTCGGATCTCAATGACGCTAAATTACTGCCAAAGTGATAAACTGGCCCCTATGCTGCTCATATCGTGATACGTTATGCTGACGCAGAGGAGTCATTTATTTAACTATCGTTTATAATCTAGTCCCATATCATAATTTCATATCTTGTAGCTGGATAACGTAGTCATTTTCGTTGCCACCGCCAGTTTTATGATATCAAATGTGAATGAAAAAAGAAAAGGAAAGTGAGCAAGGCTAGAAAAAGAAATCGCCCTCTATTGCAGAATATAAGAATTAAAATTGTGGGACAATATGCATATAAATATTTCGATTAGAAACAATGCCATTATTAAATACACTCAATTATATAGGGAAACATGCTAGAGTAACGCCCACTGGAGGAGTTTCCTGTTTTAAAAAAGAAAACTAACTGCTAAAGATGTGCCAAGATGTACTCTTATTCTTTTGGACGGCGCTGTAAAAAAAAAAAAAAAAAAACCCTCTATATACACAGATATCTAGATACACACTCTTCAGGAAAAAAAATGCTGTAAGTGATTGTAACAAAATACTAAAATTACATTATAGTAGCGTTCCAGAAACACCACATTTAACCCCTTAAGGGGCAAGCAAAAATGTCTCTAAATATTGAATTCTCACCGGAATAATCGAAAAATTTTATTTTTAAATAAGGAAATGCAATTTTTCTCCGATTTTCCTCCCAAGTTAAAAATATAAAATTTAGTTAAAATTTTCTTGTGAGAATCTTGTTTAAATTAGGTGGGATATATTTTATCCAACCGCCCCTCAAGGAGTTAACATATATTCGTTTTATCAGTAGTTTCATAAAATATTTTCACAAATTCATGTCATAAAATCGTTTTATTAGGATTATATCTGTATATGTATACAGTAGATTTCAATTTTATCGATTCTGTGTAAAAATGAGCACTTATACATTCATTGTATTCATATATAGTTTCCTTCATTCGAAAAATATTCAGAACTTTTTTTAAAAAACAATCGAGTCATACCGAGCCCGACCAGACAGAATCAAAACCTACTCGAAACCGAACCAAATCCAAAATATTTAAAGACAACCCGGTCCAAGACAAGACCCGATGCAAGACCCTAGCAGCGATCAAGGGTGATTAAACCAGAAGAAGCTTGAAAAAAAGATAAAATAAAGGCCTCAAAGCCAGAACAATATATGAACTTTTTAATCATAAATCCTTCATTAGATTGACTATTTAGATTGAGAATTGATTTAATCGTAAAAAAGCAAGCAATTACATCAAAATAATCATTGATCATTAGTCTATGAGTAGGATTGAATTGAGTTAATCGTAATCAAAGCATTGATTACATTAAAATAATCACTGATCGTTAGCCTATGAGTTGGATTGAAACTAAGTGTAATCGGTCAATCTTTAGTCATGATTAAAAAATTAATCGTTAGTTTTCAATCGTTAATCTAATTAAAATTTTGCACAACCCTGGAAGAGGGTCATTTTTATTTAAAAAAGGGGCTTCAAGTTTTTCTAAGTATGAAAGCAATTTTTTTTTAATACCCTAGAAAGTATATCAATTCGTTATCTTTATAAAGATAGTCATTAAGCAATGTACACAGCTTTATTTAATCATAGTTAAATATTCTACTGCAAGAAGATAGAAAGTGTTCACTATTGAGCACTTGCCTTCATAATTGTCCTTAAAGAAGCACGAACTTTTAATTCAAATTGTTGAGTATTAAAATTTTAAATTAGTTTAACATATATATTGTTAATTATTAACCTTAAACATTAAAATTTTGGTTCCTTTCTACACAAAAACTGAGATAACTATGATTTTCATCAGAAAAAGCATGGTATGGCAACACCGCCTGGGGAGTGATCAAAACCAATATTGAATCAACAGTTATTCATAATCCTCTTACATATTAAATTTGATGAAATTCCATCCCAAACATGCGGAAATCTGGCTATGATGGAAATCGTTAACAATGTAACACAGTTAGCACCCCATTTTGGTGAAATACACCAAAATCTAATCTGCATCAATTTAATTCAAGGGTTAAGTGAATGGGAAATTTGATGAAATTTCATACCAGAGATGCTGAGATATAGATATGTAAATTGTGAAAATTGCAACATAGCAATGCCGTGGTGGGTCGTATACACCAAAACCTGATTAGCACATGTATGCGCTAAGGTCTAATTAAATATGATATTTGATTAAATTCTATGCTTTAGATTTTGGAATAGAGTGGCTAGGCTACAAAATATGTATATCATATACAGAGAGAAATTTTCAAAAAATTGTCAAATCATATTCAGGTCAACCTAAAACGTGTAAATCCATCAAAAAGATTCGAATATTTTCTTCTGATAAAAATATATTTAAGTAGTATAACAAAAAACAAGAATAAATTTTAATTAAGAGAGAATTAAGAGAATTTAATTAAGAGAAATATGCTTCTACATCAAAATCAAAACTAAATCTATAATAATAAGGACAGAGTCTGGTCTGTTAGGTCTATGTGCTGAAAAGACTGCTGCACATACAGCTATACAATATGGAGGCGATGTACATTTATGTCTAAAATTATGCACTTCGAAGCCTTTGGATTTTTTTAATTTGATTTTTTTGCGATTTTTAATTTTTTCTTTCTTTACCGTTCACGGTGATTTTTTTCACATTAATAAAAGGAATTCATTTTCAATTTCTTAGTCCAATAGTAGCCAATTTTGTCCTCTTTTCAACTTTTTCAATAAAGTTTATTCAGAATTTGTACAGTGATTTATTTTTGGAGAATTTTTTATGCGAATTTCAGCTTTTTTTTTTTTTTCGCGTTTCGTTTCAATTTTATGACATTTGAAAAAGGAATTTGGTTTCAAACTCTCAGCCCTAATTTAATAGATTTTGTCCTTTCGCGATTGTGTCGTCAGATTGTAATTTTTGCCAATTTTTAACTTTTTTTTTTTTTTTTCATTCCATGACACAATGTTTTAGCCCACTTTAATAAATGTTGTCTTTTGTGATTTTTAGGAATTTTTAGCGATTTTTATATTTTTTGCTGTGATTTTCCACATTAGTAAAAAGAATCATGTTTAAATTTTTTAGTCTTATTATAGTAAATTTTGTACTCTTTTCAATAAACTCTAATTCAGATTTCGTGCAGCGATTTTTGAGTCTTTTGCAATTTTTAGAGTTTTTTTAACCTCTTCCAACCTTTTACTGCAGTTTTTCTCTTTTCTATAAATTTGTTTTGGAATTCGTACAGTGATTTTTGATTTTTTTTGCAAATTTTTTATGTTTTGAGCTATACTATGCAAGCCCACTTAGTAAATTTTGTCCTATACACTTTTTAGAATTTTTTTGCATTTTGCAGCGATTTTTCCACATAAGTAAATTTTTTTCATTTTTTTTTTTTTTTTCAGTCACCGTAAAAGGACAAAGTGGACCTTTTTCTAAAAAAGGAACTTTAGGGCGAAAAGGTACCATTTGGAAGCTCTGCATTATATATTTTATATATATGTTTTTTATATTATGCAAAACAAACCCTTAATTAGGTGTGTAAATTATATTTGCATACAGAGTCACACAAAAAATTAAAATACACTACCATCTATGGCCGAATATTTATTGAAAAGCGTTTTGCAGCTGGTTTAAATTTTAGTGTGTTATGTGATGTGCATATAATTATTAATTTCTACATATGGCCACTCAAAATAATTCAAATAAATACATTACCATTCATAAACAATTATTGCTTGATGTTTGTTTAAACTAAACGAAATTTTATTTTTTATAAAAAATGCTACACATGCTTTTTCATCACACATTATTGCTCCAAAATTAATTTTACAAACATTTGTGAATAATTAATACATTGGCCGTTATACAGGGTGTACTATAAAGATTGATATGCGCTATAATTTTATACCTTTTGGAGATAAGTAGCTAATGTAGATTATAAAAATGCTTAAAATAAAATAATATTGAAATATTATGACAGCGAAATAATATTCTCATTAATTAAAAAAAGTGAATACAATGTTTTAAAATACTTTTATGCGACTCTTCTATTCAAAATTTGTCAGTTAGAAAATTTTATTTTTGCTGCAACAAAATCATTAAAAAACTACTTACTCCAAGCTAAAACCACTGGCTTACTCAAAATTTGGAAAATGGAAAATCATAGAATGGCTATCCATACGAAATTTCGAAAAGTATAGAGAGTTGAGAGCTTTTATGAGAGCAAGTATTTCTGAAAAGTTCTCTGACAGAGGAAAAGTAATGCATATTATTAAACTGTGACAAAATTAAATATATTGCTGTTGTTTTAAAACCATTTTTCAATTTTATTTAAATATTTAATTAAAATTAATTCGAAACTTCAAAACTAATTTATTAGGAAAATGCTTCTTAAACAACTAGTACAAATGTAAGTGTTATTTGGTATCGAAACTCTACTTCAAAAAGCTATATTTTAAAAATTTCTGCTCAACTGTTTAATCACTTCAGAGAATGCCACCAATTCAAATAAATTTATAATTAAAGCAGATTTTATTCTTTTTAATAATGTGGTAACATTCACTGCGCCAATTCACACATTCAAATTTCAATCTTATTTCGTTCTGTCAATCAGAATAACTACGCATTAAAAATAACTTCTATTTCAAATTTAAAGTTTCTAGCCCTGATAGTTTAAGAAGAATAGCAACTTTAGAAGGTTTTCAGCTCATTTTATCACTTAAAACTTCAAAAATGTTAAAAGGCGTTATTCGTGAGCATCTACATGTTAATAACTATACTTTTGGGTCTATCGGAAAGTCGTATCATGTTGGAAAAATCATTTCGTACCGAAAAATTCTATCATTGATTTATTAGACATTGATTCCAATGTCTAATATCTAATAATTACCGGGCACAATTTTCCGGTACGAATTGATTTTCCCAACACGACACGAGTTTTCGATCGACCCAATACTATATTTATTTTCCAGTTTCTTGTAGAAAACAGCTTCAGATAAATCGTGATGAGGCGATTTTAAAGGACTTTCCCATCAATTCACCGTATTAAATTTTTAATAATAATAATAATAAAAAAACATTTTAAGCGAGCATGTAAGTCTTGAAAATACCATGTTTTACGTTTCTTGAGAAATCGTGTTGAAACTCAAATTTTAGAATCTTCTTTCTGCATTTCACGCCGTTAAAATTCTAATTTTTGAAAAAAAAAAATAATAAAGTCATACATTTACACATTAGAAGTAACATATAGTTACTAACTTAAAGTTTCTATTTCAAGTTTTTTAAAAAAGAAATCTTGATGAAACGCAATTTTTGGAAATGTTTTGTAAAAGGATATTTATCTATTTCCACTCTTTAAAATTCATATTTTTAAAGATTTCGATTTGGGTCAGCATTTGAGTACTAAACGTATTCTTCGGGCCAATAAAAAGCATTATTTATCGATTATCTTCAGCCTTGGTCACATTATTTGATATTTTTTCTCATGTAAACAGTACTTATTTGTTACTTCTGGTCAAAAGATGGTTTAAAAATTTCTTAGATGCGAAAAATGTGTCGAATTTCTTCCAAATTAGAGTTTGAACAGTGGCATATAGTCTCAGAATATTAAATAGTCCATTCCTCATGTATAACTTGCTTGCAAAATTTGAGGCCAGTCGAAAACACCGTTTGAACGCTATCATGTCCAAACACACATTGGAAAAAAAAAGACTAAGGAAATACCAACATACACACATGTATACACACATACATAGAGAATTGTTGTAAAAATAGGCAAAATGGATTCAGGGGGCTTCAAAAAGTAAAGATGGACCAAAATTTCAGTCTTACTTTTCTTTTCCATGATTACAATAAATTCCTTACACTGACCATAAAGTAAAAATGCGATAATTTTCAATGCTCTCAGTGGAAAACAGTTATTTTATAACTATTTTCAAAATAAATAATAAAGCACAAACTCTAATAAAAATTTCGTTGCCTGAATTAGTGTTACTGAATTGCGACTTCTATTCCAAAAATATTCAGTCAATAAATAAGGGTTTAAATTTTTGAATTCTATAGCAAGCTATTTAGTGTCCAAAAGAAACTAATTAAATTAATTTTAATTTTTAAATTTAAATTTAATTTTAAATTTCATTTTTCAATTATTTTCCTCTGCATTTGAAAATGAAAAGAAAGATTCAAAAGAAAGTTTGCCTTGTGTGTGATATAGACCCTAATGTTCGAAACTATGAGCGACCCCCCACTTTTTTCCCCAGGGATACACCACTGGGTGGGGCTCAAATAAATGTAGGGGAAGCTCATATTTTTTCTTTCTATCTGACGCATGAACACACAAACAAACACACACAAATATATGTAATCAAACAAAGTATTATATAGAATGATAAATTAGTGCATATTCATATTGTAGGCACTATGCTTCTTATTAAACTGTTTATAATAACTTCCTTTTAAATATGTTAAGAAATTCAGTGGCCATTAGATAATATTTCGTCATAAATTTCATTTTACCTTAAATAAGTAAACTTCTTCTAGTATATTCAACAAAAAATTTATAGTTCTTATAGACAATTTCTGTAACATGTAAATGTCCACTCCATCGCTGTTCTAACAAACGAGCAAGGGATTGACCTTCATATTTCTTAGCTATGCTGCCTTTTCCCCAAAATAGTACAATATGAAACATTGATCATAAAACTGTTTGGTTTCACTTACCTCATTTATTGCCTTTATGATTACTGAATGAAGCCTTTAGTTACAGCAATTTACGTATGGGGTGTTCCTGTTAAGATGTTTCTGCTTAGACACCACCTTTTCCACTGCTCATGCAGCTCATTCCAGTGCCATCATAATATTGACTCAAAATTTTATAATTATCTAAATTGCAATCATGAAGGACCTTTAAAGTTAAATCAGAAAATGTTTTTGCATCCAAGTCAGAACAGAACAACTTTTTAATGCGATAATTGATACCTTTACTTTCCCGTTCTTCACTTATCTTGCTCTTAATGACACATTTTCCCTGTTTTTTTATCGTATGTCCAGTCTTCCAAAATCGAAAACCAGGGAACATCAGCATTATTAATATAATTTTATATATCCTCTGACTATTTCAGCAAGGATTTGTATTACATTATTTTGTATTTCAGGTGATGGTTATGTTGCGTTAATTGGCACAGGTTTGGCGCATACTGCAAGAATCATGTCCTTTTTGACTGTGTATTTAAAGAGGTTTTTAAATAAACTAATTTCCTCAGGCTCATCTATAACATAAATATCCCATAATGCAAGTTCATTTAGAACCAAAAATTGTAAGATTTCAGCTATCGATTGAATATATTATCGGTTTTTTTAAGAGTATCATTAAACCAAAGATGATACACTTAAATTCATCTCTTCACATTCTTCTCTTTCTGTCCATTTGCTGACCTTGGACTATTTCGCAGGGGGGCTCAACATTTTTTAGGGGGGGGGGGGCTGAGCCTACCCTAGCACCCCCCTAGCTACGGCCCTGAATCCAAGTATATTAAATTATGAATAAAAGTAACATGATACAAAGCATAGCATGCTTTCCCAAACATAAATTTTTTAAGGGAGCCCACAGGTCAAAGCAATGAAACTTTGAAACTTTTATCCAATATAGTAAATTTTGACTTGTGATTTTTGAACGCTTTGTGATTTTTAATTCGATTTTTATGTTTCTTTGCGATCTGCTGCAATTTTTTGACATTCCATTTTTGACCTATAATACTAAAGTAATTTCTGCCCTCATTTCAATAAAGTTTATTCGGATTTCATATAGCAATTTTCGAATTTTTCGGGAATTCTGTATGTGATTTTTAGTGTATTTTAGCGATTTCCTACCATTTTTCCACATTAGTGAAAGGAATCAACTTTCAATCTTCGAACACAATATATAATTTTTTTTCTCTTTTCGAAATTTGTGCAGCAATTTAAAAATTTTTTGTGATATCTTATTGTGATTTTTAGAGCCTTTTCGCAATTTGTGCTGTTTTTTGACGTACTCGGGCAACGCCGGGCAAGTTAGAAGTATTTATATCTTTTTTCGATAGATCATAGAGTATCTAAACACTGCTGTAGATTGAAGATAAAAATTTATTTTTCCAGGGAACCAGAGTCTTCTACAGTTCCATTTATGGAGGAAATGTCTCACGAATTTGGTAGATTCAGTACGTTACTTATCATGCTTAATGTTTAATTTTAGGTTTCTCTTCAGTTTATAGAATGAGATGGAATATGATGTATGATACTTTAACCCCCCCCCCTTTTTTTTTTCCCATTTGTCAAATTTTGGAATCATTGTCTCATAGCTGAAATGGAGAGAGTGGTACATTTTCTTTGATTCAAAACATATTTTCGGCAACTACTCATGCAGACAACTCCTGGGTAGATGTTTCAGTCCAGTGGAAATACTCGAGATTCTTAGACTATTCCATACAAAAGAATCATCACCTCATAGCTGAAACAGAGGGCATGGTACATTTCCTTTGATTCAGAACAAACACACTTTCAGCAACTTCTCAGGTGGACAACTCCAGGATAGATGTTTCAATCCAATAAAATTACACGAAATTCTAAGGCGATTCTATACGAATTATAGACATTTTTATTCTCGAATTGGGGTTGAATTCCAGCAGACCCCTTTTCCTTCAGACCAGGTTTTTTTTTTTTTTTAACCTCACTCCATGAAAAATCAAATTCCTACTGTCCCTTGACTAAAAACTAGGGGTCAGATCCTATAAAAATTTTGCTCCGATCCACCCCCGCACCCGTATGTATGCTTGTTAAATCCATCTATATCACTTTTCTTAACTCAACAAGTGTCCTTGTGCATATTTCTGCACATCTCGCTCATTCACACACAGCAATCATCCTCAAGAGCTCCAATATCCCTACCTACTTCCATTGGTACAAAACAACAGCGTCATAAAACTATGGGCAGTCAGGACTAGCCCAAGGGGTGTGCGAAGTGTGCCACTGCACGGGGTGCCTAGTCACGGAAGGCGCCAACCGGCGGTAGGAGTAAAGAGCAGCGATAAATAATTTTGGATTCTACTTTTTTTTTTTACATTTTCTATAACTAGGTGTGAATCATCTGTTGGATCTAGGTAGATCTGCTGAGCAGGGGACCTTCTTTGTACTTAAAGGCGCTAAACTTTCACATGCAGCGACTTCTGTATTCTTTATTTGAGTAAAATACAAAGAACTTGTGATGAACATATCAGAGGAACGTAGGATGTTAGGATGCGTTCTTTAAAGAATTCCCTTTAAGCTAAAGGTTCAGATTACCTTCCTTGAAACTGGAAAAGGACCACCACTTATCCAACTCTTCTGCTTCCTTATGGAGTGCTAAATACTTTTGATTAACTAACTGCACCATAGCTGAGGGGCGCTAAATTTAGGAAAGCTTTAAACGGAAATTCTCACATATTTTGACGATAAACAAAAATTGCAGATTTTTTCCCCCTTGTGTATGTGTGAATGCATTCTTCAGTAAAATATTTTATTATATCCGAAAAATGAAGAAAGAAAAATTTCTCTAAATGTTTCTAGAGGTTGGTTGTATTTATGACGGCCAATTACCTGCACGAGGGATATAGATCCTGGGGGGAGTGCCCTTCGTGGGGGTCTTTCTAAGGGAACCTAACCCGTATTAACGCTTGGAAATCCAAGGTTCGAAGAAAACCACGAAAACTCCGAACGATTAGGCCGACGGGCGCGATTGGGTTCGAACCCAGCACCTCCCGTCTACCAGCTTCGAGAGCAGAACCTCTCAGCCACTGGTGGGACAAATGTTTCTAGAGACAGCTCAAACCCATTTTGTACCTTACATGATTACATACCTGATAGGACTGTCAAAATGATTAAATGGAAGAGAGGGTGCGCCATATTTAGGGAAGCTTTAAATGAAAATTATCTCACATATTTTAACAATAAACAAGAATTGTAGACCTCCCCCCCCCCCCCCCTCCCTTGTGTGTGGTGAGTGAATGCATTCTTTAGTAAAATATTTTATTATAAACAAAAAATGAAGAAAGAAAAAGTTTCTCTAAACCCATTTTGTTCTTTACAAGTTTATACCATGCTTCAAAATCCATGTTCATATCTTATTTATTTTAAAGACTTTTTTTTAAATGAATTTTTTGAGAGATTAATGAGTTTTCTAATTTATCAAAAATTCTTATTAAGATAAGAGAATCCTTTTCAGAATTCGACATTTTAGTGTAGTGATCACGATCAGTTTTAAACCTTAAAAAAAAATCTATTTTCTTGTTTGATATATTTTTAAATTTTTGAACCTATAAAAACAGATTGCATGAAAATATTCAAATTAGAACAGAGTCAATTTGAAATTAATTGATAACGCATACTTTAACACAGATTCAAATTTAATTTCAACTTTGCGTGGGTTTTTACTACTTGTACACATTGTAAAAAAAAGTTTTGAAAGATAGGTAATTTATTTTCAACATATATGTATAAAATGATTATAGTAAAATTTCTACCTACTACAGTAGAAGATCTTTATAACGCAAACCTAAAAACACAAGGTTGTGCGTTATATAGAATTCTGCGTTATATGGATCACATCATTAAATTCACCTTGTAAACATGGCCAAATATGTCTGAAGCATATCAAAATACATTAGAATATCTTTATACTACATTCCTTGTTACCAAGAGTTATCCAAATTATAAATTTTTACATAATATAGGTCAGACATTGTTAAATTTACATTATAAGCATGATCCAAATATAACTGACACAACCATCCCTTATATTAGTGATGCAAAGAATAGTGGTTTGGCCGAATAACCGAATACCGAATATTCGGCCAAGTTACAGCCGAATATTCGGCCTATTCGGCCGCCGAATAATGAATTTATTTTTCCTAAAAACAAAATATAGTATGCATTATATGCACAATTCTTGTATATTTCACAATTAAAATGTATTGTTTTCTTTTAAAAAATTATTTATATACAAATTTTTAATTTTTTAAAGCATTATTTTACTCTGAAAAAATATTCGGCTATGTTCGGCCTAAAAATTGCCTCAATAATATAATTCAGCCCCCCCCCCCCCCCAAAAAAAAAAAAAATCTTCGCAAAAGTTCCTCATCAAGTACTGTCTAGTTACATTTTAATAGATATTATGTGTGTTGTTGATACATTTTAAAATAATGACAAAATTTTAAAAGTACTAGGAAACATAAGTTTCAACTTTCAGATGAAATGAAATAAGAAATCTTAATATCTTAAGAAAAACCACTGATAGAAAGGGTGAAATGAATATCCTCTAAAATAGTAGAAAGAAATCATTGTAAACTTTATAAAGCTCACAATTAACATTTTTTTAAAAATCTTTATTATTATTTTTTTTTCTTTGCTGTCAGCAGCAAAGCCTCTACAGAAAGTGCCCCTCAATGTGAAGAAGTAAAAGAAATTAGTAATTTTCTTTCCCAGCCACTACTAGAAAGACAACAGTGTCCTTTGGAGTGGTGGGCGAAAAATTCGGAAGACTTTCCAGACCTTTCACAATTAGCCAAAAAGTACCTATCTGCACCAGGAAGTACCATATATAGTGAGAGATTATTTTCAGAAGCAGGTAACATTTACAAAAAAAAAAAAAAATAAAATAAAATAAAAGAAAAGAAAAGAAATAGACTATTATCTGAGAATGCTGAATTATTATTATTTCCGCATCACAATCTACATTTATTGAAAACATTTTAACTGTTTTTTAAGGTAAATATAAACATTACAATGCTATTCTTGAAAAAAATATCTAAAATATAAATGCATTACTAATTAAAAGAATTTATTATTTACATTTCTTTCATTATTTAATAAGAAATAGTAACACACTTAAAAAAATCACTTAAATTATATTTAACTTTTAAGCGTATCTTACTAAAAAAAATCCTTTAAGTATTGCAACATATACGACTTAAATATCTTATATATATAATACATCTATATCTAATCAATTATATATTTATGTTCTTTATAGGTATAATTCAAAATATTATTGAAAGAAATATTTTTTATGTAACAAGGGATAAATGTTAAACTTAATTAAAAAAAAAAAAAAAAAAAAAAAAAAAAATTGAATTATTTTGTACAGCTGTATTAAAACAATTTTGAATAGATTAATTGTAAATTTAACAGATTATGTTAGCTTATTACAGATACTTTTTGTATTTACTGATACAGCATAAAATTTTTTTAACATGATTCCTAAATTAGCCTCTTATATAAAAATGGGTAGATAAAACCCATTCGGAGTATGAAAGTTAATGGAAAAAAAAGTGTTAGTTAATTTCAAATAAAATTTTCATTATACATGATGAATATAAATTGTCTAATTAAAAAATTATACTGTGTAAATGTAAAAACATTTATTACAGTACTATTATTCGGCCTTGGCCGAATAATAGTACTGTAATAAACTGTACTGTAATAAATAGTACTGTAACTGCCGAATATTCGGCCGAAGCCGAATATTCGGCAGACAGGCCGAATGGGCCGAATATTCGGCTTCGGCCGAATATTCGTTGCATCTCTACCTTATATTAGACATTTTCAAAAATGTTTATTGTAACAATAGCATTTTTTTTTCAGTAAAAAAGTCTTAAATTAGAAGATAAAGTTGAACTAATGTATCAAATTGAATGTATCAATATCTCTAGAGAGTAGCAATATTTTACAATGTGAAAATGCAGGTGCTTTTTAACTGCAAAAATCATTGTTTGCCTCTGAGAAATTGTGCGTTATATGGAGAATTGCGTTATAAAGATCTTCTACTGTACTTAAAAGGCATAAAATTTATTTGTTGGAATTAGAATGTATTTTCTGCATGTGATACACCTTTAAAAAGCACATTCTATCCCCCCCCCCCCAAAAAAAAACAAACCGTGCCATTTAACTGACAAACATAAAACATGATTTATTGTTTTTTGTACTCTTTGAAAAATTACATGATTCAGGATCAAGCAAAACACAAACCGTATAAGAATATTCGAATTACAAATGAATCAATTTGAAATTAAAAATGAGTACTTTAACATAGACTCGGATTGATAACTCTGGGTATGCTTTCCCTAGAGTTATCAATCTGAGTCTATATTAAAATACTCATTTTTAATTTCAAATTGATCAGTTCGTAATTCAAATATTCTTATGCGGTTTGTGTTTTGCTTGATCCTGAATCATGTAATTTTTTAAAGAGTACAAAAAACAATAAATCATTTTTTTAAAGATTTTAAAACTCACAACTCACCAAATATAAAATTAATATATGCTTCCTTGAAAGTAAGTAACAAGACAGGGTTACAGATGTCATCTTCATAATTGCTGCTTATTAGTACTACTCTGTTGAGTATATTCCAAATAATAAACATAACTATTCTAATAAAATTTCTTCTTTCAATAAATTAATGTTATTTTTGTCCAATACCATGGCATAATGCATTTTTGGATCACAATGTTACATATTGAGATTGATACGTATTATAAAATTCAGATCTCAAAGATAGGATTAAATATGGATACATTCATTTATTTTATACTCTTTTAAAATAATATCTTAAATAAAATATTTTAAAAATTGTATGGAAAAAAGACCAAATATTTTTAACAGGTATGGTGAGGGAAGGGGGAATGGGGTGGGGAGGCAGCGCCTAAGAGAATGCTCGCACGGGCACCAAAATTGTCTTGGGCCGGCCCTGTGGGCAGTTCTATTTCAGAAGCAGTGTTCCTGCATATTTCAACAGACAGCTGCATTTGGTCACCTAGCAACACACATGGCTTTATTACGTGTAAAATTGAAAAACAGAAGGGGAAAAAATAACAAGAAAGTAGCTTGTTTACACCCACCTGCTTTCACGAGGGGTTGGGAAGAAAGAGTCTCTGCATTCCAAAAAACTGGTGTGACTAGCTCATAGGAATAGTTTTATGACTACCGTGAAATAGAGATTTTTAGATACTTTGTCTAATTTTTTAAGTGTGCCATAAAAGTTACATTTATGCTTAAATAAAAGCCTAGCCTAGAGACACTATATATTTACGTTTTAGTTACAAAAGCATTTCTTAAAAAGGGCATGCAATAAAATATCTGGGTGGTATGTTCTCGTGAGAAACACATGAAAATAGGACTTATTTTTTTAACACAAACAGGATACGGGAGTAGAGGAATGAGCTTTTTCTGACAACAAACCTTTTCACAAACAAAATAAAGCTATGTACTTATTCTCATTTAAACACTGTTAAACTTACAGATTTGTTAATTTTTTGTGAATAAGGGAGAAAATTTATTTAAAAATGGAGATATATGTAGAAAGTACTTTTTATTTAATAAAATAACTAGAATTTAAGAATTTTAAAGGGGGGGGGGGTATATTGAAATTTTTGTATCTAAGTGATAACTTGAATTGAATTATATTATTATTTAAACTGCCCATAACACAATACACCTAGAGTTAAGATAAAAAATGAAACAAAATTCTGATATCGCACTTTTTAAAACTTAAAACAGGAAATAATCAATTCAGGAGAGGAAGGGGGAGAAACAAGCAATATTCTATTTATAAGTAGAGCTCTATAAATAATGCAGAACTTTAATCACTTTTTTCTAAAAGTAATTTCCGTTTTAGAAATTAATGGTATAATTTATGCATAATTTAAAGGGTCCTATTAATAAGGAATTTTAAAATGCATCACAAGAAATCAATGAAATGAGGAATTTTTATGAACTAGCCACTTCTGCAACCAGCTTGTTCTCTCTTAAATACATGCTATGCAATTCTCAATTCAATTTACATGCCTAATCCTCTGCCAAATTGGGAGTTTCCAATAGAGGTATCAAAAACACTTTGGGATCCATCGCAGCATTTTGTTTATACCATATTTAATCAAATCTAAGACCACATTTTACCTCAAAAATAATTCCTTTAATCCTTCCCAAGACAAACATATTTTCAATCAGAAAATATATTTAATAGAATGTTTCTTGTTTTTATGCGGCATTCATTTGGTTCCATTTATTAAATAAGATTTCTAGTTCAAAATATTTTAGAAAAAAATTGGAAAGCTGGTAGCTGTGAAAAGGTATACAATTAAAAATACAGGCGACACAGATAGAAATCTAACAAAATACTCAGCTTTGCATGCACCATTATTTTTAAAAAGAAGTTATATCTATGAATTAGTCTGATTAAATTCTGATACATTAATAGACCCACAACTATCAAGTGCTTAAAATCAGGTATGGCTATTCAATTTGTGCACTTTGATAGTAATTTTTAATATGATTCTAAGTAGCATTATCATCACATTAGTTCAAAATTTAGATACATTCAGATTTATATAACAGATTTCATAATTCCAAAGCTCTACTGAATCTACCATCTCATTTAAAAATGATAAAATTGCGTTGTCACTTTTAACAGAAACTATAAATGCAAACAAAATTAAAATCTGCTCTCCTTTAATATGATACATTTTATGATATACAATAAACTCTGAACTATTCGGCCTAATGTAGTGGAAGGGTTAACGAGCGTAGCACAGTTTTACCCACTGGTGTACTTTTAAAATGCAAAGATTTGCTTACATAATGCATGCATATAAACGTTTCATTATTTTTGAAATGGTGCAATGCTCGTTCAAAATGCACTTGAAATCATTTTTCCCATTGACCGTAATGTAACAAAATACTTTTGCCTATCCCTGTAAATGAACTATAAATTCTACAATCTTGATTTTTAATAGGAATCATGCCATAGTAAATCACAACATCATATTAAAATTTCAGAGCAAGTCAAGTATATTTATGAGAGTTAGAGCACAGGCAGACGGACGGACAGACAAGCAGAAGTCAAACACTGAATGTGTTAATAAAAAATAAATGCTATTTATTTTTGCAATAATCCAACAGATTTATGAAGTTTAATTGAAACAATATGAAAAATTCCACATTAATCAATATTACTTTCAATTATTGAAAAAAAGAAGTTTTATATATATGTATGTTTAAGCATATAAGATGGTTGCAAGTACAGAAAGAAGTAAAGAAAATATACATTAAGTATGAAGTTTTTCAGCATGAAGATAATCTTAAAATTATTATTTTTTTAATAATCTTAACACTTTGGGATTAACAGACTTATTCATTAGTTGGGTCTAGATATTTATAGTTTAGGTATAGCTTAAAGAACATTTTCATGATACTTAAACCTTACACAGGGTCATGCATGTGATCTAAAATATTAAGAAATAGATCACTGAATGATATATATATAGGGCATGGGATGTACAAACATTTTGAACTACATAAATGTAGCTGACACATGGATTTCAATGTATTAATCACTCTGGCTGATAAGCAAAATCTTCCAATAAAGCAGGATACCTTTTCATAATTCATGTTTATTTTTTTTTAAATTCATTTTGTATTTTAATATGATATACAAAAGAATTTATACATGTCTGAAAATGTCTCCTCGCAATTCAAATAATTACATTTCTATAACAGAATAATAAAAAAAAGCTAATTTATTTTACACAAACTTACCTGAGCAATAGCTGTAATAAATAAAATGCTGTAAAATATAGGATTTGTAAACAATCCTTCAAATATATTACGCTCTCCATGAATTTTTCTAGCATTAATTTCATTGAATAATGTCATCATCACAAATGTGTTGAAGATAATTGTGAAATGTTCTGTTGGCTTTGCATGGAGAGATGTATAGAGCCCAGAATCAATATCAAAGATTTTGTCACCTAAATGGAAAACAAGAAATTTTTTTAGTTGATTATATTAAGTCAAGGGGAAAAAATAAACGGTCAAGTTCACTTAATACAATGAGAGCATTGTTAAAAAGAATAATTTGCACGTTAAGAATGGTATATCATTAAACCACATTAAGATTTTCATGCTTTTTATAAGCTATAAACAGGAAATCACAGCTATTAAGAGAAAAATATCTGCTCATTTTATTGTGATTGTAAAAGTATGTAAAAACATAAGCTGCCCTTATCAATAAATAGTATTGACAATTTTGAAAAATAGAAACATAACTCAATCAGTTTTGAAAAAATCTTGTGAGCATTAAAAAATTTAAAAGTGTAAAAAGAAGACATTGACAAAGGTTATACTGGTTTAAAAATAAGCAATACATTGATTTTTCTATTACTTAAAATAACCAAATTTTATAATGGTTTCATAACATAACTTTTTTAAAGCTTTCATAATTTTTATAACTTTTAATCTTTACTGTTACTATTACTTTTTTTTGGCCTCAAAGATTTATCACCTACTTAGAATGAAAAAAATGTTTTAAATTATAAACTGTACGAGCTGTGTGAAATTCAGTCCCCAAATTTGAAAGTATCCTTGAAATTCAAGGGCGTTTGGTCATTTTACTAGTAGTAGGCCTATTTTAAAAGCTCAAACTGAAGTTTGGCAAATAATTATGTTATGCTGATTTCACATGCTAAAATGGGTGGCTGTATCTTTTCAAAAAGATGCAACAGATTATTTCTGCTTAATTATCAGGAGAAAATAGGTCAGCAGACTTAGACACTGCAAATGACTTGATAAAAAATGTGTGGTCATAATATCTTATTACAATGAATATGGTATCAATTCAGCAAATATGATAGCCCTGCAATGCAGATGAAGCAAGGTTTTTCCCCCCCTTTTTTACAAATTAACACCAGGCAAAATTTTTAAATTTCAAGGTGAAAATTGTCTAAATTAATGGAAAGAGAAAAGAGGAAATGTCATAGAAAAATTGCTTGTTAAACCTCAAATGAATAATGTAAGTAATCTACCTGTAGCTTATACATCAAAGTATGTTCTTCACGAGTATTAAGAGTAATGAGAAAGGAACTTTATAATCCTCTTACTTTTCGTACTAACTGGAGTTCAACTGCTGTTTATTCTGATTAAGTTTGTTACCTCTATCTTGCATTTTAGATAAAATCAGTGAAAATTCTTTTTGTTTTATTTTTCTTAATGTGTTTGTATTTTCACTATGGATTATGATTCTTGATCACTTGGAAGGTAGGAGCCTGCCTTCCAAGTAGTAGCACATCTTCTTTGCACCTGAAGAAGAAAGACAAAGTTCTTTCGACAAGCCTAGTGCATTTCTTAATTTTAGGGTGCTATTAACAAGTTTTTTTTTTTTTTTTACTTTATATACATATCTAATGATTTTTTGATTTATATATCAGCACAGTATAATTTTGAAAAATTTAAGACCCCTATTCAAAATTTTCATTTTCTATTGTTATGCAAAAACTTTCATGTTTAACAGTGATTAGTGCCCAAGTGACATTTGAGGTTAAGTATAATGGATATGGATAATCATGCCATATAAACTTTATTAACAACATATCAAGCGATCAAGAGTTTTATCTGAATATTTACCTGCAAAAAGAAGAGTAAATATAACTACAAGTTGATAGATAGCATGACCTAATATATTCTTCATCATCGTCCTAGATATTAAAGGTTTTGATCGTCCATAAGGCTTCCTCAGAAGGAGGTCAGGAGTTGGCATTTCAGTAGCCAAGGCAAGAGATGCAAGGGTATCCATTATTAGATTAACCCAAAGCATTTGTACCGCTTTTAACGGACTATCCTACAATAAATTTAAATCAAATTTAAAGGAATAATTATATACATAATATGAATTAATATCACATCCACTACCCTTTCAGTCATCATAAAAATGTTCTTAATCATAAAAAATAGTTTTAATATTTGAATAATTGTGATATTAGAGTGAAAAAATTTTTTTTTAGTAAGAATGGGTGATTGATCATAGCACTCCATAAATGATTTTCCTGATACTATAAACTCTAAATGAATAGATAATTACATCTGCCAGAGTATTGTGTGCTTGAATTTACACTTTTACTAAATCAAAATTATGTTAATTTTAAACATAATAAAATAAGAAACATAATATTTTTGTCATAGTTTTCAGTTGTCAGTTCTGGTAAAAAGTAAGGCAGTGGTTTAAAGATTTGCAATTTAAATTTACCATGGTAACAACAAAATAAACATTTACTATTTGTGTATCATGGCATAAAAATATTACAAAAATATTTAAAATAGATTTATATTTTTCAAATTCCAAAATAAAAAAAATCTCATTAAATATTTTACCCGATTACCATCACAAACACTGTGTATTATTGATAATATAATCATCAATCACCCATAATTAATTTTTTAATATAGCTTTCAATAAATTTCAGTTCCAGATAACTAAAAAAGAAAAATCAAAAAGAAATTAGACAAAAAATTTCATAGATGATTAGCAATTGTTTATAATATAGCTAATATTAATTTCAAGGAAATTCATACAGATCAATAAAATGAAAGTTGTAACAGATGTAATTCAATGAATGACTAGTAGGAATAAAAGTTTCTTGAAACTAAAAATGCTAAATCTAATGACTCGTTTCAAAATCACTAATTTTCACACTCTCTTTACTTATGGAAAACCTATATGTAATTTCTAAAAATGTGAATTCTCAATACTCACAAAGGCGACATTAAAATGATATATTAAATATGTGCTTTGCTCAATAAAGAAAGCTACGAAATAACTGCTTTTGAAATAGAGACTCTTAAAAGGATTTCTGAAATTTTAAGAAGCTTTGTTGCATCCAATAATTTTCACATTGCACTGAAAGACTTGCAGATAAAAAGATATTTAAGGCTGCTAGTCACTCAGCTTCCAAAATCACATAGTTAATGATAAAGTCTATGGGTGTTTGATGCATTCATGTATTTAAAATATCTCCATAGGAAATTAATATTTTTAACTCCTTTTTTCAGTGTACTCTTCTTAAAGGATGTCTCTTTTTCTCGGTTCTCAAAATATTTCTAAAATCTATACTTAATTTAATATTTTATGTGTTAAAAGGTGACGAACTGTGAGTAAAATTTTAACACTTCATATAAAATTAAGAATATATTTTAGATATATTTTGAGAACTAAGAAAATAAGAAACATCCTTTAAGAAGAGTACACAGAAAAAATGAGTTAAAAATATTAATTTTCCATCGAAATTTTTTAAATAGAAGAAAACATCGAACACCCAAAGACTTAATATTAGTGAGGGAAATTCAGAAGCTGAGTGACTAGCAGCTTTAAAGCATTTTGTTACAGGAGAATAAATTGTTAGTTGGAGAACCAATAATTCTGCATAACATTTTATCCCAATATAATATATATATATATATCAGTGGCGTGGCGTGAAAATTTTCGGTGGTCATCGCAATTATTTAAGTTTGTGGTGAAAAATTATTAACTCTAAAATTCAATGGTTGAATGTTCAAAAAAGAAACTTTAAATCTTACCTTCACTTATACATGAACTCCAAATGTTCTGCTAAAACTGGATCGTAGAGTTTTAAAAGCTTATTAAGAGTTTTAAAATATTGCTTGGTCATCGCCGCATCCAGCGATGACCGGACGCCACGCCACTGATATATATATATATTAATCTTAATAATTTAAATAAGATTTTAAATATTCTGACATAAAAACATACACATAGTTTACATTTCATACAATTTTCAGAAAGTATTCTTTTCAAGAGATAAAATCATTTAAGGCTTTTAATGACACTTGGTTTTATTTTGGCAGTAGACTTCTTTTACAAAATCTTGTGCATAAAGCAGAACTTTAATGTTTAAATTTTTAATAGGTTCAAAAGACGAGTGTGTTAAAATATCCAAGTCTGTCTTTCATGCAACAAATAAGAAAAATACTTGCAATCAGGCCCTTGCTGATTATTGATCAACCTTAGCAACGTCTATTCCATCAACCTTAGACTCAGATCTTTCGAAAGGCCTAGCGCATTAAAAAAAATTTTTTTTGATGGTGTTTTAAGAAGATTTTTTGTTCTTACTTATTTTCTTAGCAATTTGGCTAATCAGCAAGTAAAAAATAGTAACAAATGAAAAAAAATTGTTAGCAAAATAGATTTGTCATGAAACTCTGAACAATTTTTAACCTCCATCTTTAATCTTGGTGCCTGGTACAAGGACCACTGTCCATACAACGTTTGCTGTAGCTTTGGCTAATGCTAAAGTGAAGTTATGCTCAGCAATTTATTTCTAAAGCAATGCAGCAGTAGCTAAAATACAAAAAAGAGGGAACATTTTTATTTTTTACTTACATTTTTACAAACAATTTTTTGGGGGGAGGAATGGAATATTTCAGGAAGGGGATTTAGATGACTGATTATGTATTATTGTTAGACTGTAACACATAGCGGATAAATTAAATATATATATATTTAAAGAGAGTTTAAAAACTTTTAAACTTTGTGTGCTGGAAATGGAGGTGGAAATTTAAGTGATTGATTATTTATTGTTAGAATAAAAAATAAAAAATGTAGCAAAGAAAAAATAAGTAAATATATATATACATTCATTAGCATGTATTAGGTTCTACTAACTGTGACATTTGTATAAAATAATAATAGATGGCAGCACCATAAATTTTGTATTTTTAAATAGCCTTTTTAAAGTCATAATTTTAATTTTTTACACTAGGTGGTAATTAACGCTGAATATTGGCAATGTTGTAAAATTGTTATTATACAATTTAAAATTATTTTTAGGTATTATAAATAATGTAATTATTTTTTATTTATATTATATTAATTATATTTATCGCAATATTTCAACATGAATTAACTGACTCCATAGCTCTGTGTTAACTTAACTGTTTTATTCACCTAAATCTTATCATGCTTTTTGGATTCCATGTGCAGGAATATATTTTGAAAATCTACTGGGAATTAATACAGTATGTTTTGTAAGATTTCTATTGCTATAAATTAAATATTTAATGGGTTGTAGTTTTTTTTTTTTTCCCCCATTTCATGCCATTTGGTGGTGTTCTGTATTCATCTTGAAACTATTATTTTGATTATATTGGTTGTTTGAGTACAGGGGAAAATTTTTTTCAGCTTATAGCTTTTTTCCCCACAGAAAACAACCGATTTGCTTATATCATTGAATTCTGTACTCTTGAAAACATAATTGAATATATAAGTTTTTCAATTTTTTCGGAATCCATGTTCTTCTTTTTTTCTTCCATGTTGATTCTTGTAATTAGGTATACGGTACTTTATTTTACACATGCAGTTCTATATTGTTGGTTTATGGCGTGTAGTCAATCATTCACAATATTGCAGTTTTTGATGATGGTCGGTAATGTTTAATGGTTATATATATATATTTGAGAGATAGAGCGGGCAAAAGGGAAAAAATGAAAACTTTTGGGAGAGGAGAGTTATTTAAATTATTGGTTATATAGTAAATGTTATACTACAGATTAAAAATAGACGAGGAAAAGTTAAAAAAAAATAAAGTTTTAAAGTTTTTAAACTGAGTGTCATTGTTGGGAGGAAAGCAACAAAAGAAAAAGTGGAAAAGGGTTTATTTAATTTTTATTTATTTTTGCAGGGGAGGGTATATGATTGGTTATTTATTTGCTACAGTTAAATGGGAGGGAGAAAGGGGGGGAAGTTGAGCAACTGAAAAATTTTAAATATTTTACACTTTGGCGCTTGGAGATAAGCCGAAGGGGAAAATTTTCAGGCATAAAAAAGTTATCATTCCTCGAAAAATAGAGTTATGTAAATGGTACAGTATGACTAAACTTAGATAAATAGAGTGATGTAAATGGTACAGTATGATTAAATGCAATAAGCAACATCAATCGTTCAATAATGTGAATGAGGGTGTTACTGTATGTACACAAGAAAAAAAATTTCAGTCTTGTAATATACCGATTTTGACCGTTCCACTCCTCACGAAAGTATAGATTTTCGTCACGATTTGACACAATGGCGATCATCAACAAGAACCCTTCTTGTGATATAATTCATATTTCTTAATGCTCTAATATAATCTTTAGCAATATCTTATAAATGAGGTAAAAAACTAGAGGGCACATGCTACAATCAGAGAATATACACTACAGCTATGTAGAATACATAAAGTTATCCTAAAGGTACATGGTTATTGCACTATATACCTTCCACTACATCTCTACTAATAATATTTAAAAAATATTATCTAAACAAGTTAAAATGCTCTACTAAACAAATTTTTAAAATACTATCTTCTAAATGAAGTACTAATCTAGACAACTATCAAAATATGTAGATAAGAGGTTTATTATGTTTTTAATTGGCATTCAAACTTTATTTTACTTCTCATAGAACTCTTAAATGAAAGTTAAACGAATCATCATAAAGTGTCTAAATGTATTATTTTTTCTATATTTTTATGAATAAAAAAGGTTTAATTAATTGGATGAATCTTGAAATTTAGCGATTTTTTCATACTTTGTAAATAAATATTTATAAACAAGATTTAAAAGCAACTGTGTATATCAAATACAATTATTCAAAACAACAAAAATATTTACATATTCAAATGATTTTTACTATGTAGCCTCATTATACATAGGTTGAAATGCAATAGGCTAGGATCATTTAACAGGTTAATGAAAAAATGTAAAATCTTATCGAATATAATTTTTTAATTGCCCATTGAACTTTTGAAAAAAATCCTTTTTGCAGATAAATATTTTATGTTTTTCAAAGGTTGATAATTTACCAAAGCACAGTTATTTCTGTTCATCATTTTAGATGGAAAAATATAAAATGTGCATACATTTTAACTATCAATAACTAACATTTCTTCCTCAGTTAAAATTTCGTTTTACATGAGATATTTTTTAAACTTATGTTTGAACAACAGAAATTACTATAGAAGTTTACAGACTTAAAAATTATTGATGTTAGACATAACATATAACATAGTAAAATTCACTGAGCTTGAAAAGCAATAAATACCCATATACAATAACATATCAATTTTTTTCCTGCAGTCTACTATAAAGACTATAAATATTAAACACACTTCTATCTATAACCTCAGTAACAGAGATGAATTTGGTAGCTATTTGCTGATATTTCCACAGAATTCTTATTCAATTTTGGAAATAACAAATTGGATAAAAAAAAAGTTTAAAAACTGGAGAAATAAATATTTGAACCTGTGTGCTCAGGGGAAGCAGAAAATTCAGGAGTGGAAGAGAACTCAAATGATTAATTACTTATTTAATGTTACTAGAGAGTAGAACTTAATTCTCACTGGAGTCTGGAACTTCTTTGTTTTTAGTGAATATTTAAATATTGGTCAGAATTTCCCGGAGCTCATAAATACTGCACTGCAGAGACCAATGGAAGAGTGCTTCTGAAAAACTAAAGCCTAAATTATAGTTCCCTTTCCCTCTCATCCCAATCCTTTGTGTTCTTTCCTACTAAAGTGCTTTCATATATGATGTACCATTTGCACACATAGGAGCATATTTCTGTCTAGCACTCACACGTGTAAACTCAATGGTTTCTGAATTTGTTCATGCTTGTAAAATATTCTTACTGATCGAATTTTTAGCTACACACTGTTTCTTAATTTGCCCCGAAGCTAGCAAGAGCACATTTCCAGTACTTTAATTTTTAGTGGATATTTAAGTACAGTTGAACTTCGTTCACACGAACACGCTTAATGGAAATTACTTTTAATATGAACTGTTTCCAGTTGTCCCGTCAAGTTGTATAGGCATTTACTGTAATTTTAGTCCTTTTAACACAAACACATGTAACGCGAAATATTGTTAATCACGAAATGAAAAGGATTGGCCATTGAAATATTTTACTCATAGCACAAACGAAGCAGGGATCTGTCCAGACTTTTTTCCTAGGGTCCTGTTTTTGTGAATTTGAAATGACCATTATAGTCAGGTTCTTCTTTATACATGTAAAATACATATATTTTCTTTATATATGTAAAAGTGACAGGTCAGATTTTACTTTTAAATGTCTTAATTTGTGAAAGATTCAGTTTAGAGATGAAAAAATTTTGTGAGAGTCCTATTTTTAATACAAAGAAATTTGTGAAGGGTCCTGTTTTAAGGTGGCAAGTTTTGTGAAGGGCCCTTTTTAAGATAAAAATTTTTGTGAAGGGTCCTGTTTTGAAATGAAAAATTTTGTGAAGGGTCCTTTAAAGGACCCAATTTCTTCCTAAACAGATCCCTGCGAAGCAAGTTTTCTTAACTTTTTAATGCAATTGTAACGAGTTCTATATATATATATATATTTTTTTTTTTTAAGTCCAAATTTTTAAAAGAATGCTAGTCTCTGAAGGGAAATGGTTTTGGTTTTGATAGCCGCCAGGGCTTAATTTGCTCTGGTACTTCTGTTTTTAGGAAATATTTAAATATTGGTTAGAATTCACCAGAGCTCATAAATATAGGGCTCCGAAGCCCAGTGCAATAGCGCTTCTGAAAAATCGAAGCCTAATTTACCCTTTCCTTTCTCTCCTATCTCCAAGTTTTTGCATAGAGCAGTTCACATCACGTGACTTTTACTGTAAAACATGAAAAAAGCTGTACGACACACAAATAGAAAAAGCATTGGTAAAAGGTACCAATAGCTGTCTTATAGCAGCAGGAAAAACCTGTTTGTGACGCCACACAGTGGAGTATTTGACCCAAAAACCTGGCCAAAAATGCAAAAATTAAAATTTTGTCAACAATTGTAAAAATGATATTTTTTAATAGCTAACTAATTGGTGCATCGATCTATGTCTATTTTAGGAACCTGAGTTATATCCGGTGGCTCCTGGCCTCAGCTAATGAGGAAGTTTTTTTCTGAGAAGACGTGGTTTTTTGGGGTTTTTTGGCATTGTTGTTATGTTTAAATATAATTTTTTTGTGGCTCAATGAATTGATGAATTGAAACTAAACAGGGCTTACATGTTTAACAAAGGTCAGAGCTTAGTGTTAAACTGTGTGTTAATTTAAATAGTTTCGTTTTTAATGTAATAAAAAAACATTAAATGTGCAAAAGGGTTATTTTTAAAGCATTTTTGGCTCTAATTTATACATATTGAAAGCTTTTTAAATATGTGCCGCGCTTTGCCCAGCCATGTTTGAATTATAATCATATTAGTTATAGTCTTGAGTGTCAATTTCTGCAAAAAATCTTCCGCATATTGTTGCCATTTTTTTAATAATTTTTTTTTTTTCAGGATGATTATTTAAAAGCTCTGTTTTGCGGCCACCGAATTGAAGAGATAAGAACTATATATTTACTGTCGTATTGCAGGTTTTTAGCTCACAGATATTACCGAAGAGCTTCTGCACTCACATATTCTGTATGTATGTACGTACGTACATACATATGCACATATGCAGGTACGTACATATGTACACAACTCTATATTTTTTGATAGAAATATCCGATCGCCTTCCAATTGTATATACTTATTTATTGAAAAAGGGTTCGCTAATTAGTTCTTGGGGCTCATGTGTGTAACATAAGGACAGAAAGGAGGGAATTAAACCTTTCCAGGGCGGTGTCCTTAAAAAGGGACACCTAATTTTAATTCCAAAACTGACAAACAGCATCAAGAAAATTTAATTAAAATTTTCTTTTATAATGTACATGAAAATAAGCAACTTCATATTTTCTTATAACTCCGTTTATCAACTAAAAAGAGCAAGCCATACAGTAGCAAGACCCTACAACTTCTTCCAGCAAGGTCTGATGGTAGTCCTGATAAAAGCCCAGAAGAGAGTGATGAAGAAGATGAAGAAGAGTTCAGAAGAATCATTTTGAAACTGGTAATATATTAAATACATTCAAAAACTAGCAATCTATACTATATAGACTCTACTTTACTGAGCCTACTATTAAATATAACACTATTAAACATAAATTAAATGCAATAATTATTATTAAATGTAATTTAAATGTAATAATCAATATTAAATGTAAATAATAAGTTTTATATATAGTAAAATTAAATACATTTAATTAAGCATTAATAAGGAATAAGACAAACCTATCAACAATTACTTTCCTCTTAAAAACAGTAAATAGTTAAGGTTACAAGTCTCTCAACTTCCAAACTCCCTTCGGTAATGTTAAGTCAATGCACATGTGATTTATTAGTCTTTTTAAAATATCCACTTAGTAAATTAATATTTTAACTTCTTTTTTTGTTGTGCTCTTCTTAAACGATAACTCTTTTTTACTTAATTGTCAAAATATTTATAAAATGTATATTTATTATTATGTGAAGTGTTAAAATCTTACTTACACTTCGTCAGCTTTTAAGGTATAAAATATTAAACTAAACTATGGATTTGTATGTATACTTCATAGTATGCTAAAAGTTAGTTCAGTGAAACACATAGCACAGTTAAAAATGTCCATTCAGCCATTTCCGTGAATGAATGGAAATGCACTTGAGAACTTTGTGCAGCCCTGTATATGATCTACAGAATGTATCCCTACCAAGTAATATTTTAAAAAAAATTTATTTTAAAATGCCTATCACAATTACGAACACACTTCCAGCAATTATTGGTCATAGACTTCAATAGTTAAATTTATTCTTCAGCCACATTCTTTTGTGTGTCCCTATGAATGAACGATATATTCTATGCACACCATATTCTACAATAAGTGCCTTAGTATACCTTAGTGATGAATATAAATTTCAGCACGTTTAAAAGTGCGATATCATTAAAATACAGAGCAAACAATTTTTCCCCATAGACCATAATATAAGGGAATTCTTTTGGGTGTCTCTGTAAATGAATCGTAAAGGCTATAGACTTCATTTACAATACCAAACATGCCATAGTGATACCCAATAACATCTAAGAATTTCAAGCCAATCGGGCTATATTTACATCGAAAAATATTTTTGACCAGGATTTCAGGTCAAATACTCCACTGTGCGTCACCTTGTACAACTCTATTCTTTTCTATCACAGTATGTTATGTAACGTGTCGCACTCATAGAATATAGGCTCAGTTTTTATATCAGTCTTTGGGCTTGAGTGGACTCGAGCTCAATCTGTCTTACATTTAAAATTTTATTTATTCATGTATAGGGGAAAAAAAAGAACTTTTCCCCTTAAAAGATACATATTCCATTTCAAATCCTTTTAATGCTATTTTGATCCAAATGAAGGAAAACAGAAATCATGTTTTTCTATTCTAGTGATATTTGCAGATTTATGTCTGGCATTGATGGTGGCAACATGTTGATATGGTGCCACTCAGGACAGCAAACATTGAATTTGCTTTCAGTTTGATCTTCTTTTGTGACAGTAGGCTATTTTTTCATCGGATTGTTTATTTTTTTTTATTTAGATATCTAACCTGAAAAGAATATTTTCTTTTGTTTTTAGTCAACGAGCATCAGCTTCAGGGTTTGTTTGTTTAAGGTTTCTAGTCTTCTATTGTGTACGTTAATAACGTTAGTGATTTCTCAATTTATTTTTCATCATAAACGCTGCCTATTCTGCTCTGCACATTTACAAGGTCACTTTCATGTGTAAGTAGATAGAGGAAAGCGGGGTAAAACTGGGTACCCCTATTTCTTCTCCAGTAGGTGCTGCCACCTATAACCTGCCACAGGAAATAAGACCAATCGCCCATGTCTAGCAATAAGATGTTGGTTAGCATTTGAAAATGACACTTTCTAGCAGTGTAAACATATTTTTCATAAAAGTGATATATTATTTCTTTTATAAGGCCACTCTGATACATCCAGTATGTAGTTTCAGCTTTGCCGTATTTTCAAGGTAAGCGGTACAATATTTCATGAGGTTAATCTACTAGGTTTTCACACTTTAGCGGCATCTATAAGTTGCTCTTGTTTCAGTTGACAAGTCTTTAGTCAGACAAATTCGGTGGGGCAAAACCAGATACCCATTCAAGGGGCAAAGCTGAGTTGTTGCACTTCCATGTCTACTAGCAGTGGATCATTCTTTCAATTCTCCCCAGTATATATCAGGCCTCTTCAAAAAGAAAAACAGAAGAAAAAAGAGCAAGCCAAAACAGAGTGCTACAGGCATTTAAACTTCATTCCCCTACAAATACAAATTGCTTGATAAAATTACTGAGTATACCAAACAGAGAAAAACTCGTTAGAAGAAAGGAGAACCTAAAGAAAAAGGCAAGTCAAGAGGAAGATCACAAGGCAAAAGGGCAGTAAAAGGAAAGAGATCTCGTCTTCTGAGCAGGAAGAAGACTGGCTGCCTTTGACCGACAAGGTGGTGATTCATGTATGGCAAACACTATGCATACGATGCGCCAAGTGGAGATGGATGGTCAATGTGAGCAATTTGCAAGAAGTTTGCCACAATGCTTGCAGCAGATTTAACCCTGATGATGAAAATGGTTTTGTTTGAGATTTCAGCAATGATTAACACCGAAATCAAAATGAAATAACATGGTTACAAAGTTTAACAATTTACTTGGATTGATAAAGTTTGAAAATTGGCTGAATAATAAATAAAAAAATGGTGTTTGTATATGTTTTGTGCTTTTCTTCTTCTTCTAGGTACTCTGTTTTACCCACCCTACCACAAAAAAGACATTTTTTTGTTTTTTTACACTAACCTCAAGTTTGTTGTCAGGAACATTAAATTTGATCTATTATGTAAAATTTTTCAATAGCCTTGATGTTTAAGATTACAGCCATGACTTTATTTGCTGCATTCTGAGTTGTAGGTTAGAATTATTCATCAAAAAAGTTATGGTACCCACTTTCCCTTAGTAGACATAATTGCTATGTATTGTTTGTTAATCTGACAGAAAGCAATTGAGCAGTGTTTCGCATTTTTCTATAAAAGCATTGAATCTTTCTTTTTTTTTGTGCGAACACTATTTCTGAATCGCAATCCTTATTTAATTGCAGAATTCTGTGATTAATTAACATTAAAATTAGACAAAAACTTCTATTCGGAAGGAGTGATAAACTAAACAGTGGAATAACTGGCAGTTAAGTATATGCAGGTAGATTATTTAATTTTTTTGGTTAGAGAAAATATGACGCTATGATTTTAGTACTGCAGAATATTAGGGCTCCTGCACTTTTTTTGTTAGAAATTAAGCCCTGATAGCTGCTGCAGACTAGCGACTGTAAAATTGTCAGGAGATTGCTTTTTCTACCCCACTCAAAAGATAAAATTTTATTGTAAGAATTTTATTGAGGGATGAAAAAAATGTACGTAATGCTAATTAAAGTTTTCTTCACAAAGCTATTTATATACGTTTATTAAACTGTGAGATCGCTGTGCCGGTGATGACTTAGATTCTAATCCAAATAAATAAATCAAGTGGCCTGTCCGAGCTTTGGTGGATTTCTTTGAATGTAACGTAAATACAAGCCAGTAGTTCTTGAAAAGACTTCCACTGACAGATATTCCATGTGCAGGTCTATATTCTTGACGGATCAATCTTAGGAAGCAAAATCAACACCAGCAACACAGTAGATTTTGAAGATATGTATTTTTATTCTTGTTACATGGAATACGTAATATTTTAAAAGTGTTGATAACGTGAACTACTTTTAATACAAACAAAGAAAAATTCCTTGTGAGTGTTCGCGTTAACGAGGTAAGATTGTATTAGTCAAAACTTATAAAAGGTTATAAACACTGTGTACTGGAATAGCATATTGTGTTTGTTATGTTAGATAAAAAAAAAAAAAAAATCCTTAGCGAGAAGGATTTTCTGAAACTTTCCCACTCCTGATTTTAATGTTTTTGTTCTGTTCATTTATTAAATTTTATTAGATATAAATGCATATAGATATAGTGATATATATATATATATATACACCGGGTGTCCCAAAAAGGACTGACTGATTTTAAAATTCAATAACTTGCAAACGGTGACAGATATTAAAAAAATTCTTGCAGGAGGGTTATGCATAAGGTCAAAAGTTTTATTACAGTGATTTTCAATTTTAGTTCGATTTACAAACAATAGATGGCGCTGTAAGCAATAGTCGCTAAATTCAGGCTCGATTTTTGGTACTTCGTGGCCCGGATAATACATTTCCATCTCCTTTTTCTGCATGAAACAAGATAAAGGACCAAAAATCGAGCCTGTATTTAGCGACTATTGCTTACAGCGCCATCTATTGTTTGTAAATCGAACTAAAATTGAAAATCACTGTAATAAAACTTTTGACCTTATGCATAACCCTCCTGCAAGAATTTTTTTAATATCTGTCACCGTTTGCAAGTTATTGAATTTTAAAATCAGTCAGTCCTTTTTGGGACACCCGGTATATATATATATATATATATATATATATATATAACCATTAATTAAACATAACCTGCCACCGTCAATTATTATGAATTAAAGCTGTAAGTATTAAAAAAAAAAAAAAAAATTATAAGAATTATTATGGAAGAAAAAAGAAAAAAGTGGATACCGACAAAAATTGAAAAGCTTATACATTGAATTACGTTATCGAGGGCACAGAATTCAATGATATAAGCAAAATGGTTGTTTTCTGTGGGAGAAATAAGCTAAAGCTAAAATTAATTTTCCCCTGTGCCCGAACAACCACTAAAATCAAGTGAATTGATTAAAAATGAAAGCAGAATAGAAACAAATAATATGAAATGGAAGAATCAATAAAACGTATTTAAATATTTATAGGATATAAAATAGAAATAATAAAAACCATACCGATTAATATTTCAGTATTTTACAAAAATCCATGTGCACATGTCTTCCAGTATATCAAAAAGATTAAGGTGAATAAAACAGTTAAGAAATCACAGTAAATGATACCAAAGGATGCAGTTAATACATTTTGAAATAATATTTGAAATACCTTGTAAAACAAATTTAATCTAATATAAAATATATAGAAATTAATTACATTATTTAAAATGCACAATTAAATTAATAGATAACAGTTTAACAATATCGTCAAAATTTAGCTAAAAATACACCCTGGTGTATAAAATATAACTAAAATGGAGCTAGAAAAATTAAAAATATGAGCAATATGAAAGATACAATTTTAGTGCTGCCATCTATTAATAATTATATTAAACATCTAACGCAAGATAAAAATTTGCAAGCTTTGAATGTAAATAACTGTTTAAACAGCAAAACCAAACAAATCCTTATATATAGAGAATTATAGAACAACCACTAAAATCAAGTGAATTGATTAAAAATGAAAGCAGAATAGAAACAAATAATATGAAATGGAAGAATCAATAAAACGTAATTAAATATTTATAGGATATAAAATATAAATAATAAACACCATACCGATTAATATTTCAGTATTTTACAAAAATCCATGTGCACATGTCTTCCAGTATATCAAAAAGATTAAGGTGAATAAAACAGTTAAGAAATCACAGTAAATGATACCAAAGGATGCAGTTAATACATTTTGAAATAATATTTGAAATACCTTGTAAAACAAATTTAAACTAATATAAAATATATAGAAATTAATTACATTATTTAAAATGCACTATTAAATTAATAGATAACAGTTTAACTATATCGTCAAAATTTAGCTAAAAATACACCCTGGTGTATAAAATATAACTAAAATGGAGCTAGAAAAATTAAAAATAAGAGCAATATGAAAGATACAATTTTAGTGCTGCCATCTATTAATAATTATATTAAACATCTATCGCAAGATAAAAATTTGCAAGCTATTGAATGTAAATAACTGTTTAAACAGCAAAACCAAACAAATCCTTATATATAGAGAATTATAAACCTAATATAAATCACACAAAGTATTTAAAACTATTGTTAATAAAATTTAAAAGCATACAATATGTTCTATTAGCTAAATTATTTAAACTAAAATGAGAGATTAAATAATGTTAGAACCTTGATAATATATAGCATATATCTATATGCTATAAAACAAAATAAATTCAGTAATAATTAATATAAATAATTATTAAAAATTATCTAAAAATTATATTTTAATGAATTATATATAAGATATTTATAAAATGAACAGGAAATATCAAACATGTGGAAGTATATAGAAGGTTAAATAATACTTAAAATCCCATTACTTAAAACGCACAAATATAGAATGTGGATTATTTTCAGACATCCATAAAAATCCATAAAGTATGAATATGGGACATTCAAAAACATTAATCTAAGAGTGGCATACTATTAGTAATTAATATGATATTGTCCTTAGTAAATTAGAATTTAATAACAAATAATTGTAAATTAGATTAATGAATAATTAAGCTAATTATAATATTAATGAAAATCTCCAACTTACATATAAAATATCAAATCAACATCCACATAAAATACATAACAAAAAAATAGTAATAATACAAGAGCCCCGCTTTTTTTTTTTTTTTTTTTTTTTTTTAAAATAAATAATTAACCATTGCGTATTATCCAGACAACACCACCCTCCTCCGTACTCTAACATCTACCCACCCAACCAACCTATATTATTTTTTTTATATTATTTTACAATTTTTAATTTTTTATAGATATTTTTTTTATTTTATAATTTTTTTTGTAATTTTGTTTACGCATGTGTTAATTTGTGTTTATAGATCATGTAAGAAAAGTACTAATTGTATATTAATGAATATATGAATTTTTTTGGAAAACCATGATTTAATGCATCATAAATTAGTTTTTTAATATTATTGTTAATTAGAGGAGAAGAACATAAACATTTTATTCTATATAAATGATTAAGTATTATATTACGAAATACAGAATGATGTAGACAAGATTTAAAATTTGTAAATGTATTAACTGTGAATTTAAATTCTTTACGTTTGTCATACAAATCTGTGATTGTTTTATTGTCTTGTATTGTAATTTTAAGATCTAAGAAGTTAATTGTATTGTTAGATAAAAGGTTTTCCGTTAATTCCAAATTAGTGGGATAATCAACTGGAAATCGAGTAATTGCAGATTGATCAGTTTCAATTAAAATGATGTCATCGATATAACGATATAAATGTAGATTATTATTAGTAAAATTGCGTTCATAATGAGATAAGTATAAGTCTGAGAGTAAACTGGAAGTACAACCGCCTTGTGGTATACCGACATGCTGTAAATATAAAGTATTATCTTGCAATATATAATTATTATAGATAATGAAGTTAGTTAAAGATTTAAAATATGCAATATCTATATAAGATGGTAATTCCAGTTTTTTATAATACTTTTTAAATAATGCATTTATAATTTTATGTAAATCTAATAGGTCTATATTATTAAAAAGATCTTTGAAGTCATATGTCATTATATTACAAACAGAATGAAGATTTTTTAAAATCTTAACAAGTTGATAGCTATTTTTTATACAATGTGTATTATCATTGTTTGTAGTAAGTTCATATATTTGATTAAGAATTTTTAAGAGAAGTGTATTGGCTTTATTATTGTATGTATTACAACCAATAGTAACAGTCCTAAATTTAATAGGAGTTTTATGAAATTTGGGAATAAGAACTAAATATGGATAATTAAAATTAGTAGATAAAATATTTAAAAGTTTATAATAACTTCGAATTTTACGATTATTTACAATAACATTTTCATTAGTTTTTTGAAAAGACTTATTAGAAGAAATAGAATTTGTAAGTAGTTGGTGATAATATGATATATATATATATATATATATATATAAATGCAGATATAGAAAAAATTACTTTAAATTTTGCAAATAATGTATGAAATATAAATATGCAAGGGGAAGGGATGGGAAGATAAACTATGGCTGTTATGTTTGCAGAATATTAGAGCTCCGGTACTTTTTTTTTGTTAGAAATTAAGCCCTGCTAGAAAGCAACAAATAGCGCAGATTTTTTTTTTTTTAATAAAGAGTTTTAAAGATTTTAACCTTTGTATGCTGTGGGAGAGAAAAGAGGAAGCAAACTTTTTAGGCAGAAAGGATTAATTTATTTTCACTGGAGGGCAAGAAATAGCGTAGATTAAAAAAAAAAAAAAAAAAAAAAGTTTAAAGATTTTTACTTTTGTATGTAGATGGAAAGGAAAAAAAGGGGGAAGGCATATATTTCAATGGGGAGGATGAGTGTATTTAGATAATTGGTAATTTATTTATTGTTATAAAAGAGTAACAAACAAGATAGAAGATACTTTCAAAAAAATTGCTTTAAAGATCTTCAACTTTGTATACTGGGTGAGTAGATGGTGGTGGGGGGCAAAGGGGAGAATCAATTTTTCTTAAGGAGGGGGGGGGGGGAATAATTTAGAGGTTTATCATATTTTTGCTACTAAAAAGTAACAAACAGAGCAAAAGATTTTTTCTAAATAAAGAGTTTTAACCATTTTAGAATTTATATGCTAAGCAGGGAGGGGTAAGTAAAGAGAGTTGGAAAGCAATTAAGATGATTTATTATTGTTACTAGAAAGCAACAAATACAGCAAAAGATAAAAAAAACAGTTTTGAAGATTTTAAACTTTGGTTTCCCACACCCCCACTCAGTATACAAACTTTTGTAGTGGGGGAGGCAGAACTGAGAAAATGATAAAAAAGAAGAATTCTGCAAAAATTGTGAAGATTTTTATGACGAAATCTTTACAGACATTTAGAAGATTTACTGTCTACAAATATAAATGCAGGAGTCTTACAGGAGGTGTAATCAAAATTCAAGAGTTTGAAGGGCCCTGTAAAAAATTTCTTTAAAATCAGGAGTTTTGTAAGAGCATGTTGCAAAAATTTTGTAACAAATGAACAGGCAAATCAAGCACTTTAGAACAATGCTGAGAAGAGTTGTCACAATTTTACAAAAGCAATGATCTCAAAGATTGTGAAAATCTAGAAGCACCAAGAAATCTGAGGAGGAATTGAGAACTCATGATTACAAAGAAATGCTGGACAAGCTGCTCATGAAACAGAAATTCAATAATCATGACTTCAATATATTCTGAAGTAATCAAAATAGAAAATCTCCATTCCATGATGAAAAAAAATATCGATAAATATTTATATAATTCAATTAAAAAAATTAATTTAAACTTTATGAACACTATGAAATAGAGTTTAAATTTTAAGGAGAAATGTCCTTTTTAATCTAAATTTTAAGAGAAAATTTTCATTTTTAGGGAAAATTTAAAATTCCTAATTATTTAGGATTTTTTTTTTTTTTTTTTTTTTTTTTTTTTTGCATTATTACAGTTACGGAAATCATCCCAATGCTATCAATTCATTTACTTTATTATATCATATTATACACAGTAGATTCATTCTTAAAAATCTGCACAGCCTGAGACCAAGGGTTTTGTAGATTTCTCAAAGGAATAGACAGAAAATCATTGATATATTTGCTGGCAGAAAATCATTAATGAAATTTTCTTATCTCTAATTGATATACTAATTTGCAAATTTAGAGAACAATTAAGAAGATTCAGGGTAGATTACCTGATGACCTACTGAATTTCTGTAACCTTTTGACACAATTCACAATCTGTTTTGTGTGATAGTTTGACAAAATTAGAGATTTATTTTGTGCAATCATTTGACAAAATTTGAGATTTTTTTTGCCTTGCAATCGTTTGACAAAATCACAATTTTTTTTTCCAAGATTGTTTGACGAAACTCATGATTCCTTCCCCATGATCGTTTGATGATATTCGCATTTTTAAACACTATAATCTGACCAAATTAGTAATTTTTATGTGTGATCATATGATGAAACTTACACTTTTTTCTAGTCACAAGTTGTCAAAATTTGATTTTTTTTTTTTTTTTTTTGTTTTTTTTTGGTGTGTGTCTATGACTGATTGACAAACTAATCTTGCAAAACTCATCAAAAAGAAAACAAATTGCACAATTTTATGAAAATTTAAAAGTATTTGTAGAAGACTCGTGCCTGATTAAGGATTTAAGAAAGGAGGTGGGGGGAAATATGGCAAAGAATGTTTGATATTTTGTGGATTTTCCTATTTTGTGTGCAATTCGAGCAATCCCGCACACAACTTCAAAGCTTGTTACAGCAACAAAATTTACAGTATGTGCAAAGATTTTGGGAAACACTTTGTACAATTAATAATTGCTGCACATTTTGAATCATTACTAAAAACATAAAAGTAACAAACAAGATACATAAAATCTTCATGAAATGAAAAAAAAAAAAATTTTTTTTTTGATTAAGTTAAAGAAATTGCAGTTAATAACTAAAAATAAAATAATTGTGTACAATATTCACCTCAATTGCACAAGCTCCAATAAAAGCTACAATAACAGCAACAACATTAACAGTAAGCTGGAACTGTAAAAATTTGGCAATGCTGTCATACACATTTCTTCCCCACATGACAGCTTTTACAATACTGGTAAAATTATCATCTGTAAGTATAATATCAGATGCTTCCTTAGCAACATCTGTTCCAGCAATTCCCTAAAAATTAAATCACAAGATTTTAATAAACTATATATCAGACATCACATGTATTTTTAGCAACAAAGGCAATTCAACATATAGTGAAACCAAAGAAAAACTCACAAGAGATGCTAATGCAACTCAGATTATAAATTAGCAAATAAAAACTTATTGTTTTTATGATTTATAATGAAGATTTGTATTAATAGAAAATTAGAAACAAATGAAATCAGAGAGTTGGAAATTAAAGTTTAATTTAAATTTTGTTAACAATTCACAAAAGTAAATTTTAACTTGAGAATGGCAGTCAATTGGTTAAAATATTGATTTCTGATAATTCATTAATGGTTGTACAAACCATTGCAAAACCAACATCAGCTTTTTTTAAGGCAGGACCATCATTGGTTCCATCTCCAGTAACAGCTACAACTTCTCGATTGGCATTCAACTTGCTGTCTATTATGCCTTTGACAAGAGTGTATTTGTCCTGAGGAGATGATCGAGCTAATACCCGAAGTCTAGGCCACACTTTGTCAAGCAGATGTTGCTGAAACTAAAAAGAAAAAGTAAAGAATGAATAGAAAATAAAACAAATATGCATTTACCTAATAATTATAGAGTATTTCAAAAGAAAAAAAGTTACACTATATAATTCATAAGCACCTTTCTAAAAAAAGAATTTTTAAAAGACATTTATTTAATGATAATATTGGATAAAAACAATTTGCCTTGGAAAAATCTACAACTTTTAATAATTCTTTTCTCAACACTTCTAAACAATGTACTCTTACAACCTATTACCAGTTATGTTTATCTAAGTTAGAAACACATATTGCACAAAATGAGAGAAGTGTTTTCACAGGAAAGGGGCAGAGAAGATGAACTCCATATAAATATGTATGCAAAAAATCATGACAATGTTAAAAACAACTATAAACTGACATGTGTAAGAACGTAAATTGGGAATTGGAGGAGGAGTGTGTGGCTCCAGATCTATACAGTGGTAAATGCAGTATGATAATACCACCCGAAATATTAAACACTCCAGCCCAACCCTGTGCACTGATCAGTGCATTAAACTTGTAGAATTTAGCTTTTAAACTTTCAGATGACATCTTCTGTGATGGGGCTTGCCGCTACCCTTCTGGGGTACTGTCAGAAAGGGTAAAGAGACCTCCAATGGGCATGCAATCACCTTTTTTGTGAAACTGCAGCAGTCGTTCAAACTATTAAACATCCTAGCGCAAAACAGCACACTGGTCAATACATTAAACTGGTAGAAATTAGCTTTTAAATTTTTCAGAAGACATCTTCCAGGATTGGGCTTGCCGCTACTGTTCTGGGGTAGTGTCAGAAAGGGTAAAGGGACCTCCAAAGAGTAGGCAATCACCTTTTTTGTGAAGCTGCAGCCGTCGTCTGAACTATTAAACACCCTGGCCCAACCCAGCCCGCTGGTCGATGCATTAAACTTATTGAATTTAACTTTTAAAATTTTTCTGTTGTCATATCAGTTCTGCCACTATAGTCAGTATTTAAAAAAGTTTAAAGTGTTTTAAAGGGACTTGCGATGGACACATGGCTGCTTTTTCCCTGAACTAGCAGTGGTCATTCCCATCTACCCACTTACAACCACCACCAAGAGCTATAATGATGTTGAAGATGCAGCAGACATCCAAAATATTAAACTAGTTATAGTATAGGATACATTACTATATATGAAAAAGAGGATTTTTAAAGATAAAAATGTTGCATGACTCATCGACACTTACTTCTCCATTACTATCTCTTATCCTTCGGTTGAATTCTTTCCCATCCAAGACTAAGAAATCATCCCCAGGCCTGATGATACCACATTTTAAAGCAATGGAACGAGCAGTATTTACATTATCACCAGTGACCATCCGAACTGTAATTCCAGATTTCTGGCACTTTTTAATAGCATCTGGCACCTAATAGAATGAATAGAAAAATTACACACATATTTCCAAAAAAGTGCATCAGAAGTATACATTAGCTTTGAAAATAACTAATCACACATTCACGAAAACAAAAACAAACAAACAAAAAAAAAAAACTATTCAAGCAGTTCTTTTCAAGTGTAAATTTAAACAAAACAAATTAACATTTTTTTTCCCCCATATGTAGCTGAATAGAATAAATATTTGCAACACTTCCTTGAAATTCCAAAAACTTTCGATTAAAATTTTGTCATCAACTACCTGTGGTTATCAGCTTGATTGTCCTCAGATCTATGTTCTGCACAGCGATGTAATTTATATTGTGAGCTCAATTTAAACACTTCACTCTTCATCAAATCAAGAGTTCTCACAATGAGGATGGCAAAAATGCTTGGTCATCATAGCAGCATATTTTAGAGAAGGGGAGATTACTATTTACCTATGAGTTTTAGCCACCAAAAAAAAAAAAAAAACTAGCTTGCATTTCAATTATAACATGTTAATATATGGTGGCTATACAGCCTATTTTGATGCTCACTTAAGCTCTCTCATAGATACTGATCTCCATTTGATCAGTTTTTCAATGCTTTTTTTCCCCTTCTTATTGTTCATGAAATTAAAAATATGTAAAAGCTTTCTTTCAAACATTACTGAAAAAATTCAGAAATCCACTTTGAAATTTCATTAGATGCAGCAGTGAAGCAACCAAAATCACTGCTGTAGCACTATAATAAATTGTTTGCATGCCATTCAAGAGCGCTGCTGCAAAGAAAACAATGAGAGGTAATAAATTTGAAATGATAGATTTTATTTCAGGAAGTTTTACAGCTACATGTGTCCACCAATACATTTCCAGTACAGAGTGTAGCTTCTGCATTGCATTTGATACAGCACAAATCAACAAGAATGTCTGCTACTTTCTATCCTGTCTTTCAATGCCGATAAGCATTGAGGATTTTCTCTATAGACTCATGGTTTATATAGCCCTATAACGAGAAATAAATCTTATGGTGTGTTTTTTGTAATCCTAATTTTATGTTATCTAAAAGATATGCATACTATAGCTTCATGATATTTATTACTCACAGTAGTGTTTTTTCATTCTGTCTAAATTTAACTGCAATATTTTTTTCTTGCCATACAAAATCCTCTGTCATTATGATTATTAATCTGCAAACCACATATTTCTCTGTGTTAGGCGTCTTTCGACTGTGCTGGTGAGCTGGATATACCTGGCTGCTGACCGAGCATCGGACGAGTAAAAAAATGCCCTGATATCAGATTCTGTGAAATAGAGATCCAAGATAAATCGTGAGCATGCGAAGCAAGACGTTAGCGTCCCGCTCCCTTTTCTGCTAAGCTTCAATTTATCCTGGAAATATATCACGGAGGATGCCTGCTTGTTTAAAGTTGAAGCAAAACAATTCCAGCTACTTCCACGGAGAGCGATATCGGCTGCTGACTTCAAATTTCAAAACGATTTCCTAACTCATCGGGTAAAGCTGCATACCGAAGGAAGTGTGTGATGTGTAGCCCACCCCCTGAAACTATTTTCAAGATAAGGAGTTTTTTTTTATACTACAAAAAACACTGCTAGTGAAGATATGGTCGTCAAAGAAAAATCATCTAAAAAATTGTGTTTAAGATAACTATGTTAAAGGAAAAAAGAATAACTTGTGGTGTACAATCTCCAAATGTCTACTATGGATTACATTGGGTATGTTAAGTTTTTTTTTCTTGTTCCATTATAACGTAATGATTGATTATCTTTGTTTTAATCTTACAAACTGTATAATTGAAGCCAGAAAATGTCAACATGATAAAGTCTTTCCTATTAATGTTAGAATATTTACAATATCATTTTGTTAATTGTGATAGCTTGAGAAATAAGTTTTGAAACACCTGTATGTATAAGAGTTAAAACTCCCTATGAAGAATTAAATTAATTTTAATCCTATTCTCTTGACTTGTATCTATTTTTACACTGCTAAAACTATTCTTCAATAAAGTAACTTCACTAGGTTTAAATAAGTAAATATACTTTAAAAAACAGAAATAATGAGAATAAATGTTTCAGTTCAAATTAACCCAAGAAGAAGTAGAAATGGTCTGTTTCTCTAAGATTAATCATATTAGAATCATGTATTAATTTAAAAATAAAGATTTAAAAGTAATCATTAATAAATTGAAGAATATAGAGAATATGAACAGTGTTTCTTCTAGTTTTTTTTTATTGTAATGAAGGTAAACAGCTTAAGTTAACTAAAATTTTCAATTTTACACACCTTTACAATTTAATGAATTTAGCCACATTACGATCACAGCCCATAGAGTTAGATTCTTTTTATGTATGACTTTGAAGTTTGTTTTCATATCTCAGCTCTTGACTTTTAACTTATTCAAAATTCTTAAATTAATTTACCTTTTCAGTTCATTCATATTCCTTTAAGTAATTTGTCTTGCGGTATGTTTAAATTTCATTTAATTAATTATATTCATCTCTTTTTAAGTGATTTTCTCTAGTCATGCATGAATATTCTGACTCTATGACAATTGTTGGGGTTGATCTGAGCAGATAAATTGAGAACCCTGTATTGCTTTAGTATTTTGTTGCAGTTTTAAAATTCCTTAAGTGTGGCATTGATATTTTAGGGTTAAAGTTTTCCTTTACAGTAATTCTGTAATTCAGCTAGAAGTTATTGTTATGATTTTATATACAGGATTCAATCTAGGTGGAAATTTAACTGCTCAGAGAAAAAAAACCCATAACATCTGATTCATGACTTTTTTTTTTTTTTGGACACATTTTATTTTGCTATAATTTTTTTTTAGCACCCAGCATATATTTTACAGAGGTATTACAATAGTGTAATAGTGAGTGGTATAAAAAAGTATTTCTAATTAAAATAGCAAAATAATTTTTTGAGATTTTGACAGTAATGTTAAATAAAGAAATGATTACACAATAATAATCTGGATTATGCTTCTTAATTTAAAAAAAAAAAGCACTTAAAAATTGGATGGCAACAAACATATGTCATATATCAACATGAGCTACATCCATGTACTGGCGAATGCGTGCACAAGCCACGGCAAGAAAGGGAAGGTACCAAGCACAACCAGAATTGGCTAGATACTGTTCGAATTTAACATAATTATTATAATAACTTCTTACCCTATAATATGCTTGCATATTATTTAACTCCCACCACCACCACCAAACAAAAAAAAGTAACAGATAATCTGATTCGAGAGTAACATCACTTATCTGTTAATTTGTTTCTGTGCAAATACCAAATTATATGCATACATTTAAAATAATTTAGCAAATTATGACATGTGTTCATTGAAAAATAGGCCTATGTTGATCACATTAAATGATGATGAGTAATACAGAGAAAGATTTTAGAATCTTAGCATGCACTTCTAAAATTTATGACTTGTTCATACACAGCGCATATCATAATCTACAAAGTTGAATGTAGATAATACACTATAGCCATATACACATAAAATGGAATATAGTAAATAAATTTGTTAAAATAAAGCTAAGACAAACTAATAGATAAATGTAAAGAAAATTTTTATGAAGACTCACTTCTGGTCTCACAGGATCTTCAATTCCAACAATGCACAAACAAGTTAAATCAGAAATTATATTATCTTCTTCCTCCCACTCAGGCTCTTTATCTATTTGAATCTGATTCTCACTCTGAGGAGAAGAATATACATAATCTTTATATGCAAGACAAATTGTTCTCAATCCATCATTAGCCATAGGCTCAATAACCGCCTTAACAAGCCTCTCTTGGTCATCTTTAGGAAAATTAGCAAGTTTACCTTCTTTGTGAAATATATATTTACATCTAGAAAAGATTAAAAATTCATAAATTACTACATACATCACAATTTATAGCTAGCATTAACTCCTATTTCAGACACAATAATTATAATATTTCAATGCAGCTTTATATAGCTATAGTTGACAACATTAAATTTTTTACTGACCAAATGTGTCCAGCCAGGGGTGCACACAGTAAATAGAATCAAAATTTATACATGTCAGTCTGACTCTGGAAGTTTTTTTAATTACATAGTTATCAGTTAGTTATTCTATAAGTTATATCACTAGATTAATGTAATTAAAAAATAAATTACCTTGAATACTTTATGTAGCACGCTGGTTGAATTTAAATAAACACAGACTCGTCAATAACTCACAACACTTAATAAATAAGAAAGTGAACTGTATCACACGTTTAATTATAAACCCTCGTGGTTTCACACTCTTAGAATAGAACAAATTACATGTCAACAAAAAAGAACATTGCCATTTTTTAGAAATAAAACTTACACAAAAATGCTCGCACTGAGCCTTGGCAGACGATAAATAAATTTCGAACATACATCCCTGGCCTTGAAATCTTCAAGGGTTAAAAATAAAAGAGTTATATATGTCTTACTCTTAATGAACGGACAGAGGACAGAGTTTATGAACCGCTCGTTTAAAATTTCCGGCAGCAGTTCTTACTATGCCGACTCTCACACGACCGTCATGGCCGGGAAATGTCTGAATAATTCTTCCTAACTTCCACTGAAGAGAGGAAAGAAGTTCATTTTTAATTAGCACTAAGTCACCAACATTTAAATTTGCTGTCGCACACAACCACTTGGTACGTTGCTGGAGTTGAGACAAATACTCACTACTCCATCGCTTCCAGAAGTGCTGAAATACTCTCTGGGTTAATTGCCAACGGCGAAGTCTATTAGGGGGGATTTCAGAAATGTCAAGTTCTGGAATAGCCGTCAAGGCAGCACCAGTCAAAAAATGACCTGGTGTCAGGACAGCATGTAAATAAGTTATATGATAATGTTTGATAATTAATGCAGTTATATGATGTGTCTTAGGCAATAATATTGGGTATTTCTGATCTTCTGAGACATTAGCATGTCTCAATCTTCCACCAACACACAAAATATAATTATGATCCAGGAATGGGTTTAAAGACAAAAGTTTACTTGAAGATTTTAAAGAGTTGTGATGACTTAAATCAGATATTTCATCACGGAAACACTCGTTTTGGACTATTTTCGGAATTATTGTTGTGGAATTTGAAAGCTCTAAGATTGAGAGAAAACCATTTACTCGATTTGATAACGACTTTCTTGCATTGTCTACAAATCTTAAGCACCACGTGACGATTCATACTAGTCTATTCCAAGAAGAATATCTGAAAATCAGATGATCATCATTAAGTTTAGAAATATTTACAACACAATTCCTTTTTTCTTCCTTTAGGATAATTTCTTGTACATCCTTGCCTTCAAATGATTCATTAGACGGTTTATCCCATGGCTCTCTTAACCATTTAGAACCATGAAACCATAGCTCACAATTCACTAATTCCGATGGTAGCATACCTCTTGTTCTGCAGTCAGCTGGATTTTCAAGCCCGTGAACATGATTCCACGAAATATTAGGCAGTGTTTCTTGGATTTTAGCAACACGGTTTGCTACAAAGGTTTGCCATCTATGAGGCTCTGAAGAAAGCCATGTCAACGCAACCTTAGAAACAGTCCACGCAAATACTTCACTCTCCTTGAGACTTAAGTGATCCAAAACAACTTTTAGCAAATTTGTCAAAAGAAGAGCTGAACAAAGTTCCAGCCTTGGGATTGACTGAGTCTTAATGGGTGCGACCTTAGTTTTAGATGTCAAAAGATTTACGGTGATTGTCTCATTCTGAGAAACTGAATGCATATATATTGCTGCACAATATGCTATTTCAAACGCATCACAAAAGGCGTGAATTTGAAGATTTATCTTATCTGCAGCTAATACAAATCGAGGAATTTTCAACTTAGAAATTACCTTTAAATCATTCTGAAAAGATGTCCACCGTTTACTATGTTCTTCACTAATTGGCTCGTCCCAGGTAAGTGAAAACTTCCATAAGTCTTGCAGCAGTACCTTCATGAAAACAACACAGGGGGAAAGCAAGCCTAGCGGATCAAACACCTTTGCAACTTCTGACAAAATATCTCTTTTAGAATATCTGTCCTTTTTCTCATGGTCTAAAGCAGTGAAACAGAAGAAATCACCCGTTAAATTCCATTGAATTCCTAAAATTTTTATCCTGCCATCATTAGTCAAGAGCAGTGACTCTGTACTTTCTTTACATTCTTCAGAAATATTCCTCAGTACTCCAGGTACATTTGAAATCCATTTTTGTAAATTAAAGCCACCTCGTTTCATTAATAATGTCAATTGACTAATTAGTTCCACAACTTCTTCCTCATTCTGGCCGCCAGAGAGAAAATCATCTACATAAAAATCTTTCAACACAGCTGCAGATGCCAAAGGAAAATCGCTTTTCTCATCTAAGGCAAGCTGATGAAGAGCTCTTGTAGACAGAAACGGGGCAGATGCCGTACCATAAGTGACTGTTGTTAAACGATATTCCTCTAACGGATCCTGGGAATTCTTTCTCCAAAAAATTCTTAAAAAATCTCTACCTTCTGGATTAATCAAGATTTGTCTAAACATCTTCTCTATATCTGCTCGTACAACAATAGGCAAAGCTCTAAATCTCAAAAGAATTTGAAAAAGTTCCTGTTGTATACGGGGTCCGACCATTAGAATATCATTCAAGGACACACCTGAGGTAGATTTAAAAGAGGCATGAAAAACAACTCTTAATTTTGTCGTTGAACTGGATTCACGAATTACCGCATGATGAGGTAAATAAAAAACAAATGCAGGGACCCTTTCCGATTTTGATATCCGTTCCATATGACCCAAATCCGAATATTTCTTCATAAACTCTCTATAGTTTTTATAAATAGACTGTTGTTTTGAAAGCTTACGTTCCAAAGAACGAAATCGCTGTATGGCTAATTCCTTAGTATCACCTAATTGCAATGGAGAATCTTTAAATGGAAGTTTCACAACAAATTTTCCACAACTATTTCGAAAATAATTGCTCTTAAAATGGTCTTCACATTCTTGTTCTTCCTTAGAAATTCGAACTAGCTCAGGAATGAAATCTAAAGACCAAAACTTTTGAACTAAATCATCTAGTTGAAATTGAATATTATTAACAGAAAATGTACGTTGACTTGTATCAAAAGAGGTAGTTCCCGTAATTATCCAACCAAGTTTAGAACATACGGCGAAGGGTAGAGTTTCTTCTCTTTTTATAACTTCCCCTTTAAGCAATGCAAAGAAAACGTTAACACCTAATAAGATATCTACTGGTCTTGATTCAAAGAATATTGGGACTGCTAGAACTAAATCATTGAAATTATTCACAATATTTGAAGGAATAGAACTATACGGCACATTTGATGCGATTCTTTTTATCATAAATGCTCTAGTGGCAAATCTCACTTCAGAATTAAAATGGGGAGTAAAATTTAAAGTTACATCTTCATTAGATTCAGCATTATAAGAACCTAAACATGTAATCTGTACTTTAGTAGACTGCCTAGGCAAACATAATTTGCACATACAATTTTCACTTATGAAAGAGGCTTCACTGCCACTATCTAGCAAAGCGCGACAGTTTACAAAATTACCCAGTGAATCATGAACCTTAATCATTGCTGTACAAGGTAGAGTTTGCTTATTTTGCAATGAATGTAATCCCAACACAGAGTTGTTTGGAAATTCAAAGATGCTAGCACAAGAAGTTTGATTTAATGACTCAGTTGGTCTCGGCTGAAATTCTGGTGCGTTCGGAGACAGAGGGCCAGTCGGCGTTTCATTTACACTATCTGAATAAGATTTCGGGTCTCTCGGAAGATGTAAAATTGCATGGTGAGGATTATGACACACTTTACATTTACTTAAACTCTTACAGATTTTTGCATGGTGTTTATCTAAAAGACAATTGTAACACAAGTTGTTTCTTCTAATCAATTCTATTCCTTTATGTACACTTAACTGCAAGAACTTAGGACATTTATACAACGGATGTGATTCCTTGCATACACAACAACTATTATTAGAAGACAACAATGTCGTTACTTTACCTTTCTTTATTTCCTTTACTGAGGATTTGCGGTTTTGAAGGGTTCTAATGTGATCCTTCAAGAAAGATAATAAATTATCAAGAGTTCCCACCTCCTCCTTTTTTAATGTTCTTTCCCACCAATATCTCGTATTTTTATCTAATTTATCTGTAATTACATACACAATCATTACTTCCGAAAATCCACTAACGTCTTGTTTAAGCACACTTAACGAACGCACACATTTGTTTATAACATCTACACTCTCTAAAATAGACTGTGCATTATCCAAAATACAAGGCATTCCAATTAACCTCTTAATTAATGCATTAATTAACTCACACTTATTTGAATATCGCTCCTTTAATAATTCTAAAGCTGTCTTATAGTTTGAATCAGATATTGGAAGACTCTGAATAATTTTAAGTGCACTGTTTTTACATGCCGATTTCAAATACTGCAATTTTTGACAGTCTGATAAACTCTCATTATTATCCACACTGGCTTTAAATAAATCATAAAATGATATCCATTCTTCTAAATTGCCACTAAACATAGGAAGTGTCAATTTTGGGAGCTTTACTTCTGGTACTTGAGATTTAGAAAGACTTATTTTGATTTGATTCATTTAAAGTAAATTTTGAGTTTTTTCGGTTAACACTTAACCAAAGATTGTCAAGTTTATCCTGTACAGATTGTTGCTCATCAACAAAATTATCTACATCTTTACATTGTGAAAAAATTGCATTAAAAATTTCATGTAATTCTTCATTTAATTTTTCGATTTTATTTTCGAATAAAGCAAGCTGACTAGAATCAGCATCATCTATCGAACTAATAATATTTTCTAGTTTAGTGACAGTAGCTTTTAAAACTCGTTTTCTAACTAAAATATCTTTAAATTCTGTCATAATGAGATAATATTAACAAAAAAGACTCACCAAATAGTATAGATGTTTAAATGACGCAGCTTCTTTATTTATTTTCACATCACAACTTCGGAATGATGACACGATTACTCTTGAAAACGAAACTCATCTTAAGTTCGTTCTATCACTCAATTAAAAAAAAGAAAATATATCGAATCTCCGGTAGACGTAACCAAAAATTATGTAGCGTGCTGGTTGAATTTAAATAAACACAGACTCGTCAATAACTCAAAACACTTAATAAATAAGAAAGTGAACTGTATCACACGTTTAATTATAAACCCTCTTGGTTTCACACTCTTAGAATAGAACAAATAACATGTCAACAAAAAAGAACGTTGCCATTTTTTAGAAATAAAACTTACACAAAAATGCTCGCACTGAGCCTTGGCAGACGATAAATAAATTTCGAACACTTTATATTTTTAATTTTTTTTTTTTTTTTTTCTTCTGAATCATACTAATGGAAACACCAAAATTTAATACATATCACATTACAAAATCATAGTGATGATCTGGTATTAATGTAGAAACAAACAAAGGGTTTGTAAAATTTAATTATAATTAGTAAGCCCAAGCATAATTTTAGTAACTGTTGATAATGGCATACTTTTATAACTGTATATTATTTTTCTCTTGATACTGGCTATTTTGGAAAAAAAAAAAAAAAAAAAAAAACATTAGTTCACAATATCTTTTATATTTTTCTAAAGTAGCTGCTTATTAATCAAACTGATTTCAAAACAAATTCATGAAATGAAGGAACTATTTTGTAAAAAATTGTAAAGGAAAACCTTAATTTTTCGACTATATCAAATTCTGCACTAAATTGCACAAAAAATAGCTTAAATTGCATACCAAGCTTTATTCTAGTAAAAATACTATTATATTGCAAGCAGTAGTTTTTGAATAATGCTAACAACAGGAAACAGAGTTGCAACTTCATATAATAGTATGATAATTTACAACTCTTAGGGTTCAATATGTTGAAATGTCCAATGTGAAAAGGTACAATCACTTTAAATTTGATTATTTTTAAAGATAAGTAAATGTATTTTTCATGACAAACTAAAATGTATATAAAAAATGGTGCAGTATAGAAAGCGCTAAAAAGAATATTTTAAAGTAAGAAACTGAAATTTGAGAAGTATATAAATAATATTTAATCTCTACATACTTTTTCATAACCATTTCTGAAGCTCCTTTAGTAAAAACTCTAAAACCATCTTCAATGGGAATCACAGTGCTCATGGATTTTCTTACAGAATTAAATGTATAAACTTTATGAAGCTTTTCTTCAGGTACATCATCTCTTACAGTTTGGTAGTCTTTGCCCAGATCAAGGACAAAGGAAAGAAGAGAACATTCAGTTTTGTTGCCCACTTGCTTAGGAAGGTCACCAGGATTGTCAGGAGGCTAAAATAAGTAAATATTTACTACACCACATTGCTACAATAAGTTGTAATTTTCAACTCAAAGTTCAGATCGAATATAAGCAATATATTTTACACAGTTGGCACAGGTGAAGCAAGTGAATTGCTAATTTTTAATTCTGTTTTAAATTGAAGAATGAAAAAAAAAAAAAAAAGCAAGTACTCTTCATTTATTTAAACTTTTAACTATAATAAGCCAAATATTTAAGATACATATTTTAAAAGGTAAAAATCCAATTTTAAATAGCTTCTGCTGATCTTTAAGTTGAATGGATTACTAATCTTTTAACAGAATATCAATACTACATGCACATCCTCAACTCTAACTTTATAACAAATAGACTTATTAATTGAAACCAGTTCTTAAATTTTAAAATGAACGTTTTTTAAAATGTTTGGTAAATCTATGAGTAATCAAACACTATGAAAAATTTTGAGATTCTCAATTTCACCAATGGAAAATCTACACATCTGTAATCAGAAAATGCAGTCAATTTTTCAAGAGTTTTATATTTTGAATACAAAATAATTCATTTTCAATTTAGAGAAATCTAGAGAAACCATTTATCAATATTTATTTATTTAACAAGGGGGAGGAACTAAAATTCACAATACTAAAATCATCGCAGAGAAATAAAAATTTCACTTAAAAAAAATAAATAAATAAAAAAAAGGAAACAGTTCTTATATCCAATAAAATTTTTATTACTACGAAAATGACTTTCCACTCCCCCTCCTTACTAAAAAAAAAAAAAAAAATGATCTGAACAACAGTTTAAAATTCATGAACATACATTAACATATTACTATATTGACCTAAGTATAATGCACACTCCTTTTTTTAATTGGGAAAAATGAAAACATGACTTTTGTATAATACGCATTATACTTTTTAATGACAGAAAATTAAAAATTAAAAAAAAAAAAAATCTACAGAGATCCTGATTTAAAATACCACTCAGATTTGAATTTCCTTATTTACTCTTACCTATACTTTACCTTCTTACTAAACGATCACAAAATTCTCTTGTATATATTTTGCTCTCTTACTAAAATATCACAAAATTAATGTTTGTGCAATGTGTATTTTGAACTTTGCTTTAAAATAACACCCCAATACTGTATTGGATAACACCAGAAAAATAACACAATTTGTAATTACTAGAAATTATAAAAAGCAGATAATTAAGGTTATTTCTTCTGTAGTTCCATTTATTCTCTTTGTTTAAAAAGTATGGGATTATAAAGGGAAAGTGGATAAGTTACATTGCCATTTTCAAACAGCGAGTGTTACAATATGCTAATGAAAATGACAATAGAGTAGCAGCTCCAAATTTTGATGATGTTGATTCTTCCATATGATTATGAAGGAGGAAAACTATCCCAGAAGTGAGATTTTTAAGGATAACTTTGAAAATTTCTAGAAGTAGAGAAAAAATTGTACGATTATACAATGAATTTGTGACATTCCATGTTATTCATTTCTACTTAAATGCTTAATTTCAAAGACTGAAATTACTATGCTTTTCTCATAATGAACAAATTATATCATTTAAAAGTGAAATTATTCTACACTAGGGATGCACAACCTGTGGACCGCGATGGGTTGACTTGTGGCCCGCGAAGTTCATCAATTTATAACTGGCAAAAATCATAATTTTTGATCATATGTTGCAGGAAAAATCGTGAATTTTGTCAATTTGCCGCGGAAAACAATTGCTAATTTCGTCAGTCAGTTAAAAATCGCGAATTTCATTAATCGCCTGGCCAATACCATTTGTATCAATATAGTAAATTCTCGAGTTGCTAATTTCGTCAGTCGCTAGCCGAAAAATATCTTTAATTTCATCGATCAGGCGCGGAAAAATCGCGTGTTTTGTCGTTAGCACGCGAAAAAGTCGGGAATTTTGTTGATCGAGCACAGGAAAATCGCAAGTTTCGTCAGTTTATCGTGAGAAAAAAAATTGTGAATTTTACCCATTTTCATCGAAAAAATTGTAAATTTCGTTAGTCAATTAAGAATTGTGAATTTCGTTGGCTGGGCGCAAAAAAACTGCGCGTTTCGTCAATCGGGCGCTGCAAAATCACAAATTTCGTCGATTAGGCATGAAAAAATCACTAGTTTCATCGATCAGGCTCAGAAGAATTGCATGTTTCGTAGATTGCACGCGGGAAAGTCTCTTATTTTGTTGATCGAGCACGGGAATATCACGAATTTCATCAAATTGCCGTGGGGAGATTTAAAATTTTGTTAGTCATTTAAGATATGCGGATTTCGTTGACTGGACGTGGAAAAATTGCAAGTTTCATCGGTTGGGTGCGAAAAAATTGCAAATTTCGTCGATCGTGTTCGGAAAAATCGCGAATTTTGTAGATCGGGAGTGGAAAAATCACGAATTTCGTTGGTCGGGAATGGGAAAATCGCAAATTTCGTTCATCGGCTGCATGAAAATTGCGAGTTTTGTCAGTTCCTCTCGATAAAAAAGTCGCAAATTTCACCAATTTGTTGAGGGGAAAAAATTAAATTTTGTCAGTAAGTTAAGAATCGTGAATTTCATTGATCAAGTACGAGAAAATCGCACGGGGGTGGAAAAATCGTGAAATTCATTCATTGGGACGGAAAAATTGCGAATTTTGTCGAAGAAGCTAAAAAAAATTGCACTGCGACTGCGGAAAACTCGCGATTTCCATCAATGATCGTGAGAAAAAGTCGCGAATTTCACCAACTTGCCAAGGGGAAAAAATTAAAATTTCGTTAGTCAGTTAAGAATCGCGAATTTTGTTGACTGGGCGAGGAAAAATTGTGAATTTTGTCGATCGGGCGCAGAAAAATCTCAAATTTCGTTGATCGAGCGGAGGAAAAATCGCAAATTTTGTCGAAGTTAAAAAAAAAAATGCAAATTTCGTCGATTGGCTACAATACAATCACGAGTAAAAGTCACGAATTTCAACAATTCGCCTCTAAAAAAATTGAAAATTTCGTGTGTTAGTTAAGACTCACGAATTTCATTGACTGTCTGTGGAAAAATCGCGAGTTGACTGGGCGTGGAAAAATCGCCCATTTCGTTGATAAGGTGTGGAAAAATCGCGAATTTTGTCGATCAGGCGATGAAAAATCTCAAATTACGCTGATCGACTGCAGAAAAATTGCGAGATTCGTTAATTGAACTTCATTTACAAAGTTCACATTTTTTTCGGGACTACCCAATTTCATGCTTATGTTTGTTTTTTAGCACTTTTAATAATGCAAAATTTATTCCCTCGAATAAAGTCAAAGAATATTTTCCCTCCTTGAAAATAATTCTTGCTATTGTTATACATACAAACAAACTATTGAAGACCAATTGAATTGGGTATGTTGACTGGGTAGGGGATCCTAAAGGCGTAAAACTGCCACCCCTCTGAAACTAGGTTTTTTATAGATCAATAATCCCCCCCCCCCCCCCTCCCACACCATTCCAAAATAAAATTCTCTCTGTGTTACTGATGTGGCCCTCGACAACTCACAAATTTTTATAAGTGGCCCTTCTCTTAAAAAGGTTGTGCACCCCTATTCTACACCATCTACACTTCTATATTCATTCAATTTTATCACAATATCATATGTTGCATTTAGTGACTTAGTGAAAGCATGTATATGGAGCAATCCAAAAATTGCCGAAATGCATTCATAGATAAAATAAACATGTTTTAAACCAGAAATTTAACTTAGTAAAAGAAGTCAAATATAGATAACAAAGTAATAAGTTATGTTTTACTAAACAGAGTTTCTTGTTCAAACAGAGCTCTAAATATTTGGAGAAAAAAAAAAGTGTGTATTATAAACAAGTAAATAGGATATAGACATATACTGTCAAACTATAAATCTCCTTTCTTTGCAGATGTTAAAAAATGAAATAGAAAGGCAACCTAAAGTGATTTTTAGTATGCTTACATTATGCTTTCAGACAGCAGAAACCACCACTGAAACAAAAATAAGTTAAACTAAAAAAAAAGAAAACTCCTTCAGTTGACTATATCTTTATAAATAGGAAAACCAAATGGACAACTGTTTAAATTCACAAGGTTTAATAATGTAAAATACTCAAAAGAATTCATGCCATTTAGGTATTATTACATAAATATTTTTAATTCTTTTCTACATTTTATATATTTTTATAATTTAAATGACTTTTTTAAAAAGTTTAATAATGATACTTTTGTTCAGTACATATCTTAACATAAACAGTAGAATTGAGGTAATGAATTCAGAAAGGAAAATCACAATGCTGAAATTATTACACAGATTTAGTTATAATTCAGACATACTGTAATTTTTGGAAGATGAGCCATGTCTCATATGAGTTTATGTCAATGTGGTGAATACAGAAAAAAATAAATAAAACTCTTATTAGAGAGAGACTTTTCCTTTGCTTCAATGCATGGAAACATGTCAACTTAGGAATGAATTAAAATATGAAATACCAGTTCAAATGCATTCTACATTCCTGGATTGGGTCAGATAACTAAATTTTATGGGTTGGGTTAGCGCTAACTATTTTTTGGTGTGAATTGGGTTGATTCTAATTGTTTCGGGCTTGGGCTGGTTTTGGACTGAGTTTGATTCTTGTTGGTTGGGTTCAGGTGGACACAATTTTTCAACAGAAAATCCAGAATATTGATTCAGATAAAGAACTATGTATTTGAATAAAAGGAGTCTTTCCATGCTCATTTTTCTACATAAAAAATAAAATTCATAATAGAAACAGTATAAAATTATTCTATAATTGTGGATAATTTTTCTTTGCTTTCAGGCTGTGCATTGAGTTCGGGTTATATTGCGAGTCAACAACAACAGAAAAAAAAAATACTTATCAGATTCATATTGGATTGCAAGTTGATGAAAAGTTTTTTTTGTTGGGTTCGATTAGTGTTGTGGAATGACTTTAAATAGAATTTGCGGGTTTGAGTTGAGTATAATTTGACCCCTGCAGGATTTTAATGCATGCTAAGATGTTTAATAGTTTCAATCACAGAAAATCAAATATGCTGCTACAAAATACACATTTTTTCTCTGTTACTGATTTTTCCAAATTTCATTTTCACTGCAGAATTAATCACAGATGCCAAAAAATCCCCTTTACATCACTGACTTGAGGAATTAATTTCCTAAATAGGTTTGCTCTTATCTTTGTATATATAATTTAAAAAAAAAAACAACAACAAAAAAAAACAAAACAGAAATGGTAGTGTGCAAAAAAAAATATATATATATATATTATACATTACAGAAAGCTTAATTGCCAAACTGTCACTGAGAAAAATGAAAATAGGCATTCGAGTGCGAATTGTCTTCCTCCAATTTATTTTTTTTAAAAAATAAGCTTCGAGGGGACATTGAAATTGTACTAAACACTGAAATTTTCAAAGTTTGGAACTCCTAAAGTAAAATTCATTTTTAATGGTTAAAAGACAAAATAACAAGCATGTAGTTTTTTTTTAAAGTTTTATTCTGAAAAATCTACTAGCCAGAATGAGTTTTAACTTTGGATTCGCATATTTGAAACATCTAAAAATTGATCCCTGTTTAAAAAACTTCATAGGTTACAATTAATAATTTTTTGAAAAAAAAAAATATATGTATATATATATATATATATGAATTGTAACATATGAATTTTTAACAGAAATCAATTTCTAGAAACTTTAAATATGCAAATCCAAAATTGAAGCTAATTCCAATGAGTAGTTTTTTAATTGTGCTAAAAAAACTACCTGTATTGCAATCTGTTTTGCAATGACTAAAAAGGAATTTTAACATTACAAATTCTAAAATTTTAAATCGTCATAAGAGAGTCCTTAACTATTTGATCAAATGACTTCTCGTTTGATATACGAAGGTAAAACATAACGTTAATTCCAAATATGCTGTCGAAATTGGATGTTCAGATTGGAAATTTCAAAATTTGGTTAATTTCAGTATGAAGTTGGCCCTGAAGCTTTTTTTTTTAAACATAAATCGAAAGAAGACATACTTTTTTCCCTTATAGAAATTCGACATTATGATTTTATTTAAACTACTTTTTATTTTAATACTTTGAATGTTAGGCAATATTTTTGGATATCTCTTTAAAGCTTTTTAGGATATAATACCTAAAAAAAGTATCAGTAGATTGATATGTTTTATAGTATGCTTATTTATCTTATGAAATTTTAAACTATATTATTTTTTCTAACGATAATTCATTGATTGCATGTCAGTTTGTTAATTAATAACATTATTCCACATTCTATGGCTTGCAGACAAACAACCTGAAAAAACATTTCATATAAATTTGTATGAAATGTTCTTTTAAAAGCTTGACAATGCTAGTTAAGAAATATAAGCTCTTTTCTTAGAAATTAGCTTGGGCTTGTTTTCACTGATTTTTGCCTGGCCCGGGTCTGTGTCTGTAAATTTTGGTCCATTCAAACCTTTAGTAAAAGTCTTAATTTCAGTGAAAATTGTTATATCAGCCACGGCTTATATGGCAGTGTGGCACATACAAGAGTTTACATTTCTTTTTATTCCTAATTTAATACCTGTAGCTCATACACAAGTCTGGCTGTTCTTACAAAAAAATCACGATAACTATAGTTTCATATTAAATATTGATCAAGTACTTTAACTCTCAATATAATTTTAATAACAATATATTATTATCTAAAGAGCCTGTCAAAGTTATCACACAGGTCATTACATTAACCAGTAGAGAAAGCTGTTCTGCTCTGCTTCTACATATCCTTGATTGGGCTAGGTGTAACCATAGAGGATATCTACAACTGATTCAGAAATATTGGTATGCGCAATTTAACAAATTTTGTTTTAATATATGCAACAAAATATAATTAAAACATATGCATGTTAAAAAAATAAGATAAAAAAATATAAATCAAGCCTTAAAAATTATTATTTTGGTGTAAAAAACAATGTATGGACAAAATAAAATAATACATAATACAGATTACCATAAAATCCAGATTGTAAGCACCCCTTTGAAAATGACGCCCTTCCCCCACCCACTTTTAAGCAATTTTGATTTCCTTTTCAATTCTCAAATATAAGCCTCCTTCCCCAACAAGCTTTTTTGCACAAAAAAATAATTTTTAAAAAATCAAAGGGGTGAAAATTTTCTATCTTTTGACTTATTTGCTGAATTTCCAATTGTGTTTTTATATAATGCCAATGAAATCTGTCACCCCTCCTCCCCTAGCAAAAAAAAGTAAAATCTTAAAATTTTCTGTCCTATTTGTTGCTCTCTAGTAACAATAAATAAATAATAAGTCATTTAAGTTATACCTATACCCCCAAAATGCCAGCCTCCCCCCCCCCCCAAAAAAAAAAATCTTTAAAACTATTTTTTAAATATTCTTCTGCCCTATTTGTTGCTCTCTTGTAACAATAAGTAAATAATTAATCATCTAAATTACCTCCTACCATTCATCTGGAAATTTACACTTCTCTTTCCCTCCCTCCTTACATCTTCTCCCCTCAGCATACAAACTTTAAAACTCTTATTAAAAAATATATGCCCTATTTGTTGCTTTCTATAATAAATAAATAAATAAATAATCAGCTATTATCTTTCTACCCCCCCCCCCCCAAGAAAAAAAGTATGCTTTCTTTCCTCTTTGACACACACACCCGGGAAAAAAATCTTTAAAACAATTTAAAGAAATTCTTCTGCCCTGCTTGTTTCTCTCCAATAACAATAAATAAATAATCAACATTTCTAATATCTCTATACCCCTAAAGTGTCTACCTCTCCTCTTTGTCACTCCATAGAAAAAAAAAAAAATCTTTAAAAACTCCGTTTATATATATAAAAAAATCTACTGTCCTATTTGTTGCTCTCTAGTAAAAAATAGTTGGATGTGCCAATCTCAAAACTTTCTTCTATCTCATACATCTTAATATTTCAAAACGTAGTTACACATGTTAATATTTCAATATTATTAGTTAAATATGTACTATACCAACTTAGATTTTCATCTTAAATTTCAGCTTTAGTCTCTCAATCGGAGTAAAGACGAGTTAATCTAGATCATGATATTTACTAAAATCAATAGTTTTTCCTTATTCTATTATCAGCAGCTGTTTGCAAATAAGCAGCATAGCAGAACGCGAGTTCCTGTCACTGTACAAGCCGCCAATGGACAATAGAACTACGAAAAATTGAGAAAATTATACAAAAAATGCTGTCATAGCACTCCTTTCCCGCTAAATATTTCCAAATTCAAGAAAGACCTGCTGGCCATAGCCAAAAACATGCACCAAAAATTTGGTTCAATTTTATGCATAACTTTATACATTTTTTGATGGTACAATAAAGAAAATGGCACAAAAATTGCTATTACAGCAACCCCTTCTGACGGAATATTTTCAAATTCAAGGAGAGACTACTGGCAATAGCCAAAAACATGCACAAAAAATTTGGTTCAATTCCATGCATAACTTTATACAGTTTTTGGTGGTACAAAAATGAAAATAGCACAAAAATCACTATTAAAGTGCCCTCTTCTGGTACATTTTTTTTTCAAATTCAGGGAGGATCTGCCTGCCATAGCCAGAAAAATACACAAAAAATGTGTTTCAATTCTATGCATAACTTCAAACCAAATAACTTTTACAAACGTTCTCGCTTAATCGAATAACAACTGTGTAATCGATGTTCGAAAATATGTGCGGAAAGCACATTTCAGCTGGAATTTCCTTTCACCATTTGTCACTTTTAGTTCCTTTACGCAGAAAACAAATTTTCAGTTCTTCCTACAATGATTTCAACCAGCAGTCGTATAATGGACAGGTCAAATGATTTCCCCACCTTTATCCCCAACTGGCCATAGCCAAAAACAGACACAAAAAATTTGGTTCAATTCTATGCATAACTTCATACACTTTTCGATGGTAAAATATTGAAAAGGGCACAAAAATCACTATTACAGTGCCCCCTTCTGGTGGAATATTTCTAAACTGAAGGAAGACCTGCTTGCCACAGCCAAAAACATACACAAAAAAATTGATTCAATTCTATGCATAACTTCATACACTTTTCGATGGTACAATGGCAACATACGGACAGATAGACATTTTATATAAACATGTTTTTGGGGATATCTGACACCTAAAATGTGTAAATTCGTCGAAAAAAATTTTGATTACAATACTTTCTTCTATTGAAGATAGAAAAATTATTAAATAAAGAAAGTAATAAATAGATAATCTGCCACCTAAACAATACTTCAACGCTAAAAATGTCTGTCCCCTTTACCCCCCCCCCCAAAATTTAAAATTCTGTGTATGGAAAATAGAAATTTAAAGAGATGATTATTTATTTAGTGAGTTGCTACAAAGAAAAAATATATCATAAAAATCTTATTAAACTAGTTGCATGTGTCAATCCCAAAACTTTCTTCTATCTCATACATGTTAATACTTAATTATCATAGTGCCAAAATTAAATGGTATGCCCATCAAGAGGATTCTAAAGATATGAAATTCCGTGCATTAGTTCTTGAGATATGGCTATCGCTAAATTTGTATAAATTCTACAAAATGCAGCCTAGCAGCACCACCAATTGGATGATTAACACCAAAATCTAATCAGTAACAACTTGTATCAACGTCTAACTGAATCCTAAGTTAGATGAAAATTCGTGCATTAGTTCTTGAGATAGCTATTGCGGAAATCGTGAAAAATGCAGCATAGCAGCTCCACCTGTTGGGCAATATAAAACAAAACATAAACAGCATCAATTCATATCAAGGACTAACTGAATCTGAAGTTTGGTAAAAATCTGTACATTAATTCTTGAGATAGAGCTATTGCAGATATTGTGAAAAATGTAGCATAGTAGTGCTACCTATTGGGCGATGTATACCAAAACGTAAACAGCACCTATTCATGTCAAGGACTAACTGGATCTGAAGTTTGATGAAGATCCGTGCATTAGTTCTTGAGAAAGAGCTATTGCAGAAATCGTGAAAAATGCAGCATAGTAGGGCCACCTGTTGGGTAATTTACACCAAAAAGTAATCAGTACCATATTATATTAGGGACTAACTAAATATAAATTTGTATTAAATTGCATGCATTATTTCTTGAGATACAGCACCCACAAAATTTGTACCACATACAGACAGATGGACATTTTGTAAAAACATGTTTTTTGGGATTTCTGACCCCTAAAATGTAAATCTGTTGAAAACCGGAATTCGAAAATTTTCACGAATCCAATACTTTCTTCTTGTAAAGATAGAAGAAATTAAAAATAGAGTTAAGTTAGTGTGCAGTAGGGGGGAAAGGAGAGGCACTTTTTTTTTTGATGGCGAGAGAAGCAATTTAGATGATTATTTAATTATTACAAGAAAGTTATAAATAGAGCAAAAAAATATGATTTTGAAACGTGTGTGCTGGGAGGCTTCAAAGGGGAAGGGGAGGGATCTTTTTTTCCAGGGAGGGAGGAATAAGTTAGATGGTTATTAAAATTTTGTTTGAACAATATCACATCTCACACCTATATTTCCCTTTTTTTATTTCTAAATTAATGATAAAAGTATAATTTTTATGTTTAAAAAAAAAAAACTTGACTGTAAGCCTTTCTTCCAAATTTAATAGTTATTTATTAAAAAAAAAAAAAAGGCTTACAATCGGGATTTTACAGTAATGATATTCTGCTACATTATGTTCCTTGCTTAGCTATTTAGATTACCATTTTGAAGCATTTTAAATTTGATGACAACACATAAAAAAGAGATATAACATGCTGCATTATTTTGTTATATCTTACCATTATACGGGAAGTATATGCACTATTTATAGATATTCCAGTAACCAGCAAGTCAGCAACATGATGGGGTAGACTCTCAAACTTTGGATTCACTTTGAAGTGTGTACCTAAAATTTAATACAAAATAAATTATAAACAATAAAATCTAGCTATTTTAAACTCTTTGTCACCAACTGTCAACAGCTCAGGCAGTGACATAGGCAGGATTTCTTTTTGATTGGAAGGAGGGGGGTGGGGGTGGGGGATCCAAGATATTTCTTCAGATTATATAAACAGTAAAACCTGCTAAGACAGAAGCACAAGGGGTCTGTGAAAAAGTGCATTTTAAACAGGTTTTTGTCTCAACAGGTGTAATTGTGTGGTATTCTTTTTATTAGGAACAAGGAGTTTTCTATTTAAAGCAGAAATCCATTATAATAGGCAGGTTCTATTTTCACAGACTTTGTTGTATTTATTTATTAATACTATATGTGCAGTAAAACCTAAAATGCAACCTGTCTATTAGAGATTGGATCCTTTTTTCAGAGCCCAAGCATGACAATTTGAAATCAGAGCTTGAAAAATTGTATCACAACAGAGCGTAAGCATGACACCAAAAGTACACAGTAGAAAGTTGTTAATAACACTCAAAAATTGTTTCAAGATTAATTTTCTCATTTAAAAATCTCTTATATAGAAATAAGTATTAGCCCTAAATGTATACTACCTTATGACGATGTTTTGCGATTTTCATTTACCTGAAAACCTGTTAAAAACAGCAAATCTTATTTATACCAAACCACAGGCAGAAATCTGCAAAAGTCACATTTCTTATTCTTTAAAAATATCATACAATTACAGTCGAATGACATGGGTTTTGATTTCCAGTAATTCCGTAAAAAGATTTCAAACAAAAGGCAAGGATAGACCAGGTATATCCCACGGATTTTGTATGTTATTAATACTGACTGTGACAGAATCAGACAGAATATTTCTTCTTATATACCATCAATAATAATTCAGTTCCCCTTTCAAATTGATTTTTAAAGGATTGCAAAAAAACTTTAAGAAACTTAGATTATATTCTTGTTTCTTAAACAGCAAGTTTAATCTTTTTTTTTTTCAATTTGTGTATAAATAAAATGTTTACTTTGAGCCAGAGCCCAAAGACTAGTATAAAAATCAAGCCCGAGTCCGTCTTATCTCTACTGACTATAACAAAATCCTGTCTTAAATAGAAACTTTACCATATAATCATACCTGCTTATTATTTGCTTGTACAGTATAGATGGGTCTCACTTTATAAATTTTTTCACTTCATTTAAACTTTCTTAATTATTTTCTATTAGTTTTCCTTTTTTGTACTTTTGGTTTTAGTTTGTTGTATGTGAATTGTGTTTGTTGTATGTCTTTTATATATTGTATATATACACTGGTTTCCAAAAATTAAGGAAAAACAACAAATGTAGCTATTACTCAAAATGTAACAAGTAGATTTTAATAAAACTGAGATACAATTTACAACACATAGTAAGGTATAGTCTGAGTGATGTTACTGAGAATATAGATTTAATAACTCATGACAAGAATAGAAAATGAGATGCTATCTTTAATTGACAATAGGTGGCCTGTCTAAAAATATTTAACCTTTGTCTGAAAAAAAAATACATAAAGTACCTGACGGAATTGATACCCTTATCCCCTTCGAGGTAGGCCCCTTGCGCTTCCATATATTTAGCCCAACGTTCTTTCCACAGCAAAAAATACTTCTAGAAGGCTTTTTTTTTTTTTTTTTTTAATGGCATTCAATTCTGCTGTCGCATTCTACACATCTCATCTCTACTCTCAAAACGGGATCCTTTTAATGGCACCCTCAATTTAGAAAGCAATCAGAAGTCGCAAGGAGCCATGTCTGAAGAGTATGAAATTTGGCGAACTGGAATTCCATATTTTGCCAAGAAAGTCTTAATCAGGTGCGATGAATGAGCTGGAGAATTGACGAATCTTATGAATTGTTTTGCTTTCAGTATCACCAAGCTTTGACAAAATTTGATGCAGTACCTTTGTTCAACCCGTTCAGTCATCTTTAGAGAAATCGCAATCCGACGCACAAGTATGACAGCACCTCACTCGGCGGAATCAGGCAACGACTGGCTCACTGGAATTCTTGTAAAAAATTGAGGCATGCGCATTTAGTTGTCGCTTTCCAATGTGCACAGTGGCACAGCCTTAGAATCACTATAGCACACGGAAAAAATAAAGTCTGATACTTATCAAACAGACCTGCCGCAAATTCAAATGATGAAAATGAGCAAATTGGACGTAGAATTACAAAATACTACAATAATATAGTATACACTGTATACACTATATATAATATAAATTAAAAAAAAATAGCAAATCAAACTTGCAAGACAGCCATGCATGGGTATAAAATTGGGAATAGGCAATAGACTAAAATTAACAGAGAAAATAAAAAACTAAAATATCTTATATTGGAATTTTTACCCCTTTGAAATGATATCAAAAACATAAACACAGACGTTCTGCACCAATTTGACAACCTCTAACTGACAACAAGAAAAAAAAAAAAGGAACGATCTTTAAAGAGAATGAAGGACTTTTATATGGTGTGTGGCCCACACGAATAGTTAATACTCTTGAATATCTGTTTTCTATGTATGCGATGAGGATGTCGTTAAGAGTTTAGGGAATTTTCTATTAAAAGTGATATTTCAAAGTCCCGAACACGTGAACAGAGGCGTACAATGCACCCTTTAAGTGTGTTACAGATATGCTCGATCGGATTTAAATTATGAGTGCATGTTGCCACTACATACGCTGTATTGTTTTGTTATCAAACATATTTTTGACAAGGTGAGCAGTATTATGCGTTAGCATGCATTAAATAAAATAAATCGGCATTGGCTGCAGCGTAAGTTATGACACAAGATCTGGAATATCTCGCCTGCATAACCTTTAAGCTTTGAAAATGTTATTTCGAGTAATTTACAAATCCGTACATATTTTTTCAAGAAATCATGCAAGCTAAAATGCGTGAATATTAACCCGATTAAAAAAATTTACCCAAATAAGTTACTGTATAAAACATCTAATGACAATTGAGAAAATGGCCTTATGATAAAATCTCTCGATTAGTGAAGCTGAAAAAAAAAAATGCATATCAAATTTAAACAAACACTTTCCTCTATTTAGTGGCCTTGGCGAGAAAGAGAAAAAGGTGCAGTTTGACCTTATAAATGATATGCATACATGTAAAAAACCTGATGAACATTTATGCTTGTTTTGATACTTCTTAGTTATCTTGTCGACCAATTTCGCCAAATTATATAAATCCCCAAACCACTTGCCAAATTATACACATTGACATAGTTTTTTATTTTAAATAATGAAAGAACAAATAAATTCGTAAAACATTAATAAAAATACAAATAAAACGTTGAATTAATGGTTTCATTGGCCATTATTAGCATTTAATCTTACAATTAATTACTGGCAACTATTATTGGCAATTAATCTTACAATTTGGCGACAGTAATTTGGTCGACGGTATAACTAAGAAGTACCATTTTTATATATAAATATAAACATTGTATTTATATATAACAATATTTGGCACAGATGTCATATACGCCTCATATTGTCGCAAATTTTTTCTGACGCCAATTTGGCAAAAACATCAACAGCATACAGAACAACCTCCGGGTTACCATATCAAGCAAAATAACGATACTTCGGTGCCAGTTAAGTATTCATTGCGTATATGACATTGGCGTCAGAAAAAAATCGCGCCAATATATGACATCTGTGCCTAATAATTTTGGTACTACTTAGTTATCCTATCGACCAATTTCGCCAAATTATATAAACTGCCAAACCACTCACCAAATTATGCAAATTGACATAATTTTTATTTTAAATAACAATATAACAAATAAATTAGTATAAGATGGCACAGATGTCATATACATAACGTGTACTTAACTGGCGACAAAGTGTCGTTATTTTGCTTGATATGGTAACCCAGATGTTGTTTATGCTATTGATGTTTTCGTCAAATTTGTGTCGGGAAAAAAATCGCGCCAATGACATCTGTGCCTATAAGATTAATAAAAATACAAGTAAAACGTCGAAATAAAAATCACTTGATGACTTAAACACGTGTAACTTGCTTAAAGTCAAGTGAATGTGACATTTAGGATCCACTATTATTGGCATTTAATCTTATAGTTTGGCGAAGATTTTTGGTTGATGGGATAACTAAGTAGTACCATAATTTTTTTTTTTTATGGTACTTGTTAGTTATCCGGTCAACCAAATTGCTGTCGCCAAATTGTAAGGTTAAATGCCAATAATGGTGATTGTAAATGTCACATTCATTAGACTTCAAGCATGTTACGCGTGTTTACGTCATCAAGTGATTTTTATTTTGACATTTTGTTTGTATTTTTATTAATGTTATTCTAATTTTTTTGTTCTTTCATTATTTAAAATAAAAATTATGTCAATTTATATAATTTTGTGAGTGGTTTGGCGATTTATATAATTTGGCGAAATTGGTCGACGGGATAACTAGCAAGTACCTTTTTTATATATACAAGTTATTTCTGTTTGTATGTGAAAATAAGTCAATGACTTTTTTAAACAATGAATTGCATAAATGTTTAAAGAAATGCTTGAGTATATCAAACAATGGATAGGTTATTAGAAAATATGCATGAAAAGTTTACTTCTCTCGCCAAACTCATTTCCTCTACCTCGCCAAAGATCCTATTTCAATTTAAATTATTTCAATCAAAATTATTTAATATACTAACACAATCAAAAAAGAAAAAGTGATGCCATAATCAAAATGTTTTATTTAATCATCAAAGAATTGTTTCTAATTTGCACACGAGAAACATAAAAGACGCTATTGGTGATTGAAAAATTATGTTACAGAGCTTATCTCAAAATATCAAATACTAAGTTATTTTGGCTTTTTTCTTTTAAATAGAAAAAAAAAAAATCCAGATATATTTTCCTGCTTAATTAGGTTTTATTATACTTTGATATTAGTGCGTGCATATTTTCTTTGCACCATGTGCTGTATTTCGGTTTTCTACGAAAACATCCAGCCAGTGAAAATGACGTACATAAACTAAAGTTCTGTGATGTATGTAGATAAATTGTGTATTTTATCAGTTTTTTTAATATAATTTTTAAATGCTTTGGAACTTATTTTTCATAGTAGGGTGCATTCAGTAGGTTACCCTCATAGGTACCTTCTGGTGCAATCAGAAATGAAATCAGACAAATATTTTTTGCGTTATGCTTGACGAAAGGTTTTTATTGGCTTTTTTTAATAAGACATGGCTTTAATATCAATCGTAGCTGTATGTGACCTAAAAGTAATATTGTGCAGTGTGTTAGCCTTTGCTTCGCTCAGACAATTATTATGCTAAAACTATTAATAGGAACAAAAATGCAGACATCTGTAAATGTAATGAGGATATGTGCAAACAAATATGTAGACAAACATTATGGACATATAATAACTGGAAATCTAGATGTTGTACAAAATGCTGAATTGAAAAATCAAATGAGATATGGAACAAAATACAGAATAAAATGGAATTTCATGAAAAGCAATGCAGTTAAACGTTTTAAATATAATAATGAAATCTTTATACAAAAGTTAATGTATAAATGCAGCCTTCCTGGAGAATTATTTGAAGAATGGAAATATCATATTTTAAGGAATCTAAAAGAGAAATACGTTAAAAACTTTAATGGTTTGTCCGAAGACAAATTAGTGATTTAAGAAAAGCTGTAAAAAATATCCAAGATAATTTTTAAAGCAAGTACTAACAATGCAATCATCTGTAAAAAAATATGGACAAATATTAAGAGAAAGTTATGAAAATATAAATAATTATGAGTTAATTGAGTCAAAACTTAATGAGGTGGAGAACAGAATAAGGGCAATGTATAAAAAATCAAAACAAACAAGATAATTTGAATTTTCCTTATTTGGTTTAAATACCCAAGTTTCATAAATGCCCTATAAAATTCAGAACTGTTACCTGTGGCTACACTGAATGTGCGAATAAAAAATTATTAAAGGTTTTGAAGAGAATGTTTTTAAAGATTAAAAGTGAAAATTCAACATTCATAATAAGTAACAACTATGAACTGTTAGATAAAATAAAAAGGTATAAAAATAGTATTACAGGATTATATGCATACTAGAAGGCTTCACCCCCTGCTTGCTAACACTTGCCAGCTCCCGTGAATTGCGATGCAATTCACATTGCAGTCAACACATGGTCCTAGCACGCTTCACTCACTCTCAACTTTTTGAAGCAACTCTAGCCAAGTACTATTATAAATCCTTTTAACACATGAAATTTACAACTTTTTTTAAATATAAAAGCCAGTAATTGAAAACTCTGTCGAAAACACAATTAAAAAGTTTGTGTTTAGTTGGTGTTACCAATGGACATAAATCATTTTAACATTTTGCAAGTTATAAATTTTCGAAATGTAAAATAATTAACTAAAAATTTACCTTGGAAATACAATTAATTTAAAATCTGTGCGTCTATAATATTGTACAGTTAAATTGATTTCAAAAAACTTTTGAATATGAAGTCATATTGATAAAATTTTAGTCAAATATTTCAGCTTTATGCAAACTTTAAAAGGTCATGACGTTATTGAGAATTCCTAATAAACCATTGCTATGTATTTTCCGGCTGTTACTATGTCTTCACACAGTGGAAAACCTATCCAGAAATCAGTTGTTTGCTTGAAAAAATTCTACCGTGCACCATCACACTTTTAGAACCTATATGAGAATCCATCCTTTCTATCAAATATGACATCATTTTCATCAACAGAAACATTCATTCCTCATAGATTAAATGTTCTAAAATTCCTAGGTTTTATTAAATATTTATTATAATTAATTGGAAATTATGAAATTTTCAGAAATATTTTATTTTGTGCATACCAAGGTTCTTTAAATAAATAGCAAGAGTTAAGGCTGTTTAGGTTCAGCAATAAGAATCAGATCAGTGAATATGATATCATCATCATCACAGACACAGTTATAGTAAACTATTTTATATTCATGAATGAAAATGCATCTTTTATTTTCCGAATGACGTCATTTTCTTCAACGGAAATATTTTGCTTTACATGTTACTTACTAAAATAGAAAATTTATAGTTATTTTATTTACACAGATTAATATTATTTCTCAATAAATTATCCGCGTTTTGTTCTTCCGCGAATATTTCATAATTAAATGCAATCATTTTAATATGTTTACATTTTATAAAAATCCTTGAAATTTTTCTTTTAAATGGGATGCAAGTTTCAGTAGTGAAATCACGCTTCAGATTGGTGGAATGTAATAAAGCAAATTAATTTTAACAACTGATGCCAAACAGCAAGGTACAAATTCAGGCTTATTTTAGCGTTACATAAGAGAAATATATATATAGATGATTTTGCAGATTTATTTAACAACACAGAGATTGGGGATTTAAAGGAGAAGATACAGGAGGTGTATAATAGGTATGGTGATGCATACATACATTTAAGGGAATTTCAAAATTTGCTTCAATTGGTAGTTCAAGAGGGGGAGGGTTGCAGTTCCATATTGGCTGATATCTATCTACATAAATATAGAATTCACCTTTATTATTAAAGACTTCTCATTGATGACTCGAAGATGTAGAAATAACACGATTTAATATCTGGAGTAAGCTATGACTTATATTTACAGGACACATACAAATTATTTACAGGTTTTAAAGCAGATAAAAGGAGCTTTTTGCAGCAATCTATCAGCCTTCAATACTTCGGCACGCTATCGGAGTCTGACTGGCCGTCTTCCCAAGTCAGTTCGCAAAACAACTCTGAAGTTAATCTTAGCCTTCATTCTCAGTCTGGAGATTCAAAATCACTAAGTTATCAGGTTTATTGTCTTTTAGAAATTGCAAGCTCTGTTAGTTCTTGTGAGAATTAGCTGCACCCTCTTACTGTGGTTAGGATGTTTTGGAAAGCTCAAGCCACATCCACACTCGGGCATCTTGACATGTGTGCGCCTCTGCACACATAAGACCAAAAGCAACAAGAAAAGGGCAAACTAAAACTTATCTACAAAAAAAAAAAAAAAAAAAAAAAAAACACTTTAGAAAAACTTTTCCAAAATTTTTAAAGTTAAAGAAAAAAAAAATCTTTAAAAAAAAATTAGAAGCCAAAAAGGTAGAGAACTAACAAAACAAAACAAAATTAAAATTTAATTTAGACTTTTCCATTACAATGCATAGGCTGAACTGCACTAACACTACATGAAGAAAGAAAAAAAGAACAACTTCGAAGAAAGAAAAAATAAATGTAAGTTAAAAACAGTGATGTGTGCCATGTGTATGTAACATGCACCGTCTTTCGTCTTTAAGAAGATCTACCTTAGAACTTCACGTCTTTAAAATAGTTTTTCCTCAGATTTATTCGTCTTAGTGGAGAAAAAGAAAAAGAAAATCTCAGCATAAGAAAAGAAAAAAAAATTCGTTTTGAGTAGTGCAACAGTCAGTTTGGGGGAGGGGGGGGGGTTACATATGAATATACTTTAAACAATTATTTCAATCAAACATTTCAAAATCAAAAATTACCAAATATATAAAAATATAGATGCATAATAACAGATAAATGTTTAAATAAATAGTCTCTTGAAGTAGTCAGTAAAAAAAAGAAAAAATATCTTCGAGATTCTGTGCATATTTCACAAATGCATGGAATAAAAATAAAAAAAACACTTATTCCATCTGAATTTATTTACCGTAGGTTCTTGGAAAAAAACAGGTCTGTATGTTCTTAATTGGCAGTAGAGTTCGGTAATACAGTCAGCTGTTTATTACAAGATAAGTTCTTGACACACCAGGAAAAAGAGAAAAAAAATACTGTGTAATCGCGATTCACACTTAAGAAAGTAAATAAAAAAAATATATATGGTTTGATCATTGAGTTCACTGCCAACGCTAATAGGATGAAGAAAAAAAAAGAATTCAATTCTCTTTACGTTGATGATGAACAATTATGTATGAATCATGGAGCACAAATAAATAAAAGTAGGCAAGATGTAATCTTGAGAGGGTGTCCATAGATAAGGAAATGATACTTGGCTAAATCCCAAACCTTTTGTAAGATAAAAAAAAAATAAATATGCACACTGATACAGGAGAAGCACACTTGTAATTAGCTGTTTGACATCACACACAGAAAATTAACACTCAATTACGGTGAAACAAAACAATTTCGCAACGAGAATGCTTATTTTACACAACAAGATAGCACAGTGAAAAAACAACACAAGAAGAAAACACTCTTTAAGAAACACTTTTTTTTTTCTTTTTTAGAAGCTATGTTTTGCGTTTACGATAGAGTTTGTTTCTTTTCCACTTTCGGTGGCGTGTTTTTGCTTTCCTAATATTGGGAAAAGTTGACACTGGTGAGATGTAAAAATATGCCGTTATAGACAGTATGAAATATGCTTCAAGAAAATCAGTGACAGTTTCTGTAGCCATAATACAGTTACGCGATTCTATTGAGGTAAATAGCATGATGAGTAAAAAGCACGATACAGGCACTAAGAAATTGTGAGTAGCGAACATCTTATGTACAAGTGTGTAGTCACGAGGGCAATTAGAAGATGGTAGGATCTGAGAAGGCATGTCCTCACTATGTACTGGGATACTGGAAACTGTGTTCTTTAACACGACATTCTTTTGTTCGTGGTCTAAGTCCATGTTGTTTTGGAAAAAAAAAAAAGAAGAAAAGTGTTTCTTAAAGTGGTTTCTTTTTGCATGTGCTCTCCTGTTGTGTAAAATAAGAATTCGCGTTGTGAAATTGTGTTTTTTTTTTTTGTTTCGCTGTAATTAAGCATTAACTTTCTTCAAAATGATGTCAAACAGCTAATTACAAGTGTGCTTCGCCTATATCTGTGTGCATATATATATTTTTTTTTATCTCACGAAGGGTCCAAGTTATATTTTTCTTGCTGGATGCCCTCTCAACACTACATCTCGCCTACTTTTATTTATTTGTGCTCTATGATTCATACAGCCCCCAGGGGGATACCTTCTTTAGGTATTCACGGGTTTCGCAACCCCGGATTCCTGAGCGATCTTTCTTCTTTTCCTTATTCTTCTAATTTTAGTTGTCTATCCTTTCCTCTTTGTTTCACTCTTTTTAATCTTCTCTTTTCAGTTTCTTACTTCTTGGTTATGATAGTATTATTACCGATCTTCCCTGTTCGGCATTTGAACTTATGGAGACCCAGTACCGGCTTTTCGGGCTCTGCCTAGTGGCATCCAGTTGGGTGTGGGAAAGGTCTCCAGTTTGAATGCTGTGTGGGAGAGACGATTGGCGTGCTACCATAATATCGTTTTTAAGGAACGTTTTTTAGAAAACGGTCCCAGAGGTGAGCTCTCTCGGTAGCGTTAGGCTGGGGGGGGGGGGGGGGGCAGCTCATAGTGAGAAATCCTCTCTGGCTTGCCAGAGACCTGTGTACCTGGTACACGCTATGAGTGGCAACCGAATCTCCAGTTCACGCATGGCTCCGGAGGTTACTCTGAACACATTAGGAAAGAGTGGGGAACCACTACCTATGCGGGGGTAGTGGCGAACTGGAAGTTTACCGTGGATATAAAAAATTTTTCTTATGGTTACAACTATGGCTGATCAGGAAATATTGAGTTCCAAGGTCGGCGGTGGTTGTAATAGTGGAAAAAATGGAAAACAAGGATTGGGGGTCACTTTTAGTGAAACCCAATTGAAGACTGTACTTGACTCTTCGGAGAAAAGTGCAGTATGTCAGAAGGAGGAAATCGGCATGACTGTTAGTGGAGACAGAGGTGGAACCCACCTAGGTGGGGAACACTCTGGAACCACTACAGGAGGGCCGAAAGTACTCACTAAGACCCAGAAAAGAAACCGACGGAGGAAGCAGAAGCGGGAGGAGGTGGAAACCAACACTGCTAATGCTCCACCGAAGGGTTCGAGGGAAAGTGGAAGTAAAAGGAAGGTGACAGATTTGACATTTTCACTTAAGATGTTGGCAACAGCAAAAAGACCTAAGGAGGATATCCAGAGGTCCTTTGCCGCTGTAGCAGCAACTAGGAAGTTAGCTGTAGTTAAGGAAGACTTTCCAGTGACCAGGCTGACACAGGAAGAGGTAGATATAATCTCAAGGGATGTCATCAGATGTGTTGATGAGACTCCTGATGATAAGCCCTTACCTCTGATAAATGACTCCAGGCTTGTTAATGGAGCCTTAATTTTCACTTATGAAGGAGATGCCACTGAGGACTGGATTAGGACCTCATATCAGGGCAATACTACTGTCTTTGAGGGTATTCCCCTCAAGGTACTTGCCATGAATGAGATGCCGAAACCAGTCAAGGTGGCTTTCAAAACAAGGGATGTTTACACCAAAGATCCCATTGAGCTGCTCAAGAGGCTCAACAGATATAACCCGGAGTTGAAAACTGGTGACTGGCGTGTTCTGGACCATGTTGCAGAACCCCAGTCCATCCGTTGGATCTTTGAGGTTGATGTTGTTGCCTCTGAAGCTATAAAAAGAGCTGATTACAAGGTGTATACCGGCCTTGACAAGGGATCATTCAAAATTTTGAATGATCCAAATGCTAAAAAGATGAGAGAGAAGGAGGCTGAAGCTCTGACTACAGAAACTTCCTCTCAGGTAAGTGAAACAAGTAGTATTAAAGAAATTAATGCTAAACTTGAAAATATTTCTGTCCAACATAATTCCCCCTCCATGTTTTTGGATGAAGTGGAACAACTGTTGGCTGAGGACTCTGAGGATATGGTTACCTCTGAAGGGGGTGTTGTCATAAATAAACCAGATGACCCATTTAAAGGTAGCTCAGATCAACCTCCATCACAGTAAGGGTTCATCTGCCACTTCAGGAAAGATGATCTCTGAAGGGAAGGTTGATATTGCTCTTATTCAGGAGCCCTGGACTGTGAATGGCAACATTCTTGGTCTAGGATGTAGAAAGGACATGCTCTACTATGATAGAACCTGTCCCAGGCCTAGAGCTTGCATTTATGTCAGCCCAAGGCTAAATGCAATTAATATGGTGAACTACCTGAGTGGTGACTGTGTTGCCGTCAAGGTGGATTTTCAGGGTGAGAATGGGCCTGATAAGATAATTATCTCGTCTTCTTATCTTCCATTTGAGAAACAGGACCCTCTTTCTGATGAGGCAAAAGCTCTCATGGGTTACTGTTCTCGGAAGGGGCACAAGTTAGTGTTCAGGTGTGATGCAAATGCACATCATACTGTTTGGGGTAGCACAGACTGCAACAAACGAGGAGATGACCTCTTAGAATATATTTTGGTTTATAACCTGTATATTCTTAATAGGGGGAATGAGCCAACCTTTATTACTAAAAATAGGAGGGAGGTTCTTGATGTCACTTTTTGCAGTAGAAACTGCTATGACATCATTAGAGATTGGAGGGTGTCAGATGTTGTTTCATTATCAGATCACCGACTAATCATGTTCAACATTGCAGGGACAACTGGACCAGCAATGATGAAGAGGAATGCCAGGAAAACAAACTGGCATTCTTACTGCAGGGAACTTGAAGAAAGGATCCTGTCTTTAAAGGGTAAGTTAAGTTATAATAATTCTTCGGATGTGGAGTTGGCTGTTGACTCAGTACAACAGGCCATTCTCCAATTTTATTATAACAATTGTGAACCTCCTGTTGCTAGCTCCCCAAGGCCTGTGCCTTGGTGGTCTTCTGAGCTTAGCAAACTCAGGAAAATTACCCGCAGGGCTTTTAAAAAAGCCAAGAAGGGTGGTGACTGGCAGCAATATAAGTCTGCACTCACCACATACAATAAGGCCATCAGGAAGTCCAAGTATGACTCTTGGAAAAACTTCTGTGATGGTATTAATGATGTCTCTACTAGTGCTAAACTTATGAGAATTATGGCTAGAGATAGTAGTTCCTGTCTGAATGCCATTAAATTGGCAAATGGGCATTATGCTGAAACAGGAAAGGAGATTCTCTCAGAAATGATGAGGATTCATTTTCCTGATTCCACCAGTGGTGACCCAGATGTAGCTCCAAGCACGCCTGCTGCTTTTAGTAGCAGTAGGGAGTGCTGGAATCTTGCTGGTGATATCATCCCTCATGACAGGATCTTGTGGGCTATCGATTCATTTGACCCTTACAAGACTCCGGGTATGGACTGGAACCGTACCTGTTTTGTTACAAAAGGGGAAAACGATTTTAGTCCCAGTACTTAGTCAGATATACAGGGCATGTCTCGCTTTTGGATACATTCCAAATACATGGAGACATACCAAGGTGGTCTTTATCCCTAAACCTGGGAAAGACACATATTTTGAAGCAAAATCTTTCCGGCCAATTAGCTTAACATCATTCATGCTTAAGACATTGGAAAAGTTAATGGATAGGCACATCAGGGAACAGATCTTGAGTGTAAATCCACTCTCGAGCTCCCAGCATGCCTATCAGACTGGCAGGTCAACTGACACTGCTCTTTATAATCTTTCCTTTGTTCTTGAGAAAAGTTTTAAGGCAAATGAAACTGCTTTGGCAGTCTTTCTTGATATTGAGGGTGCCTTTGATAAGTTATCTACGGATGCCATCCTTAGGGCATTGGCCAATAGGGGTGCGGATGAAGTAACTTTGAATTGGATTAACTGTCTGCTCAGGGATAGGTCTATCCATACTGAGTTGTTGGGGGATGCAATTCATGTTAAGGTAAAGAAGGGCTGCCCACAGAGCGGGGTACTTTCTCCTGTACTTTGGTGTTTGGTGGTGGATGGACTCCTTGTTGAGATTCATCTGCATGGTGCATACTGTATTGGGTATGCTGATGATATTGTCATCATCATTAGAGGCAAGTTTGAAAATATTCTTTCAGACATCCTCAATAATATCCTTAAGAAGGTAGAACGGTGGTGCAGGGATGTTGGTCTTTCTGTTAACCCAGAAAAGACGACTCTTGTTGCTTTCACTAGGAAAAAGTCAATCAAATTCAATGAGATTGTGTTTTATGGGCACACTTTGAGTTGCTCAAAGGATGTGAAGTATCTGGGTGTCTATTTCGATGAGAGATTGTGTTGGAAGAGGCACATGGATTACTGCATCAATAAGGCCAAAAAGATTTTCTGGTCATGCAAAAATGCTATTGGCAAAACATGGGGACTCAGCCCAAAAGTGATCTGGTGGATATACAATATGGTGATCTGCCCTATGATCAATTATGGCAGTATAGCTTGGTGGTCAAGAACAATGACTGACATTGCCGTCAGAATTAGCAAAACTGCAGAGGATGATCTGCTTGTCCCTGACAGGTGTACTTAGGACAACTCCTACATCTGCTATGGAGCTGCTGTTGGGTATGTACCAACTGCATATGATTATTGAGGCAGAAGCATTGCTCTGCTCTTATAGACTCATTTTACATGGGCAGTGGCAGAGTTACTCGGGATATCTTACTTGGGGCAGGCTTAACTGTAAAATCAGTAAGCACCCAGTCTTTATCATGAAGGGTGATGGCATGCCTTTAAAGCATGTATTTGATAAGTCGTTCAGAGTTAGTCTTCACTCTAGAGCTGAATGGGAGACTCTTTCTGTAATGGAGCTTAAGACTGGTATGATCTGGTTTACTGATGGTTCAAAGATGAATACTGGTACGGGAGCTGGGGTGTGCTGCCCAGCTGATGGTACATCCTTCTTTTACCCACTGGGTAGATACGCCACTGTCTTTCAGGCAGAGGTCTATGCAATACTCATGTGTTGTTACATTTGCATTGAGAGGGGGTATAGTGGCCTGTCTGTCAATATCTACTCTGACAGTCAGGCAGCATTACTTGCCTTACAGAAACGTACAATTACTTCTAGGATTGTTTGGGAGTGTTACTGCTCTTTGAACAGGCTTGCCAGTAATGGTAATGATGTTGCTATACATTGGGTACCTGGTCATACTGGCATCCAGGGTAATGAGCTTGCTGATAGTCTAGCAAGGAAAGGGTCGGTTACTCCATTTGTTGGACCTGAACCAGCTATTGGCATTTCCAAAGAATGCATTAGAACTACTGTTTTTAGAATTTTAAGAGAGCAGCAGTATCAAGAATGGCTTGACTCAAGAGGACAGAGACAAGCGAAAGAGCTCAATAGCGGATGCCCTAGCAAAAGGGCAAAAGAACTCATTGGGCTCAGGAGGAATAGTCTAAGAAATATGGTGGAACTGTTAACAGGACACTGTAGACTTAATGGACACCTTAGTACCATGAAGGTGGTTAATGACCCTCTTTGTAGGGGTTGTAAGTATGAAGAGGAGACTGCCTTACATGTGCTCTGTAACTGTGAGGCATATGCTGCTCACCGTTTCGAACACATGGGTCGACATCTGATTGAGCCATGGGAAATTCAGGATATTCCTATCAAATGCCTGCTGAATTTTATGTCAGCTACTGGTCTATTTAAGGACTAAGTGAGGATGTTTTTCTTCTTTCATTTTTGGGGGATAGCACAATAGACCCCTGGTCGCGGTGCTTTGGCTCAGGCCACCCTCCCAGTAATACAGTAATGATTCATACAGGACTGATCGTCATCAACGTAAAGAGAATTGAATCCTTTTTTTTTCTTCATCCTATTAGCATTTGCAGTGAATTCAATAGATGAACGATATTTATCTTTTTTTTTTAATTTATTTTCTTAAGTGTGAATTGTGATTAAACACATTTTTTTTCTCTTTTTTTCCCGATGTGTCAAGACCTTATCTTGTAATAAACAGCTGACTGTATTTACAGAACTCTACTGCAATATAAGAACAGTTTCATCAACACTTTTTTTTTCTCTCAAAATAAATTCAGATGGAATAAGTGTTTTTTTTATTTGTATTCCATGCGTTTGTGAAATATGCACAGAATCTTTAAGATATTTTCTTTTTTTTTACTGACTACTTCAAGAGACCATTTATTTAAACATTTTTCTGTTATTATGCATCTGTATTTTTATATATTTGGTAATTTTTTATATATTTTGAAATGTTTGATTCAAATAATTGTTTAAAGTATTCGTATGTAACCTCCCTTCCCCCAAACTGATTACTGCACTACTCAAGACGAATTTTTTTTTTTTTTTTCTCTTCTGCTTAGATTTTTTAAGACGAATAAATCGGAGGAAAAACTGTTTTAAAGACGTAAAGTTCTATAGGCAGATCTTTTTAAAGACGAAAGACATGTTACATACACATGGCAAACACGACGGTTTTTAACTTTCATTTATTTTTTCTTTCTTCGAAGACTTTTTTTGCTTTCTTCATGTAGTTTTAGAGCAGTTCAGCCTATGCATTGTAATGGAAAAGTCAAATTTTTTTTTGTTTGTTTTGTTAGTTCTCTACCTTTTGGCTTCTAAAATTTTTTTTTAAGATTTTTTTTTCTTTAACTTTAAAAATTTCGGAAAAGTTTTTCTAAAGTGTCGTTTTTTTAGATAAGTTTTAGTTTTCCCTTTTCTTGCTGCTTTTGGTCTTACGTGTGCAGAGGCGCACAAATGACAAGATACCCGAGTGTGGATGTGGCTTGCGCTTTCCAAAACATCCTGACCACATCCTGACCGCAGTAAGAGAGTTCAGCTAATTTCCATGAAAACTGACAAAGCTTGCAATTTCTATAAGACAATAAACTTGATGACTTAGTGATTTTGAATCTCCAGCCTGAGAACGAAGGCTAAAATTAACTTCAGAGTTGTTTTGGGAACTGACTTGGGAAGACGGCCAGTCAGACTCCGATAGCGCACCGAAGTATTGAAGGCTGGTAGATTGCCACAAAAAGCCCATTTTATCCCCTTAAAACCTGTGAATAATTTGTATGTGCCCTGTAAATATAAGTCATAGATTACTCCAGATATTAAATCGTGTTATTTCTACACCATCGAGTCATCAATGAGAAGTCTTTATTACCAAAGGTCAATTGCAGTCAATTCCACAGAGACCCCATGTGGAATTGACCTTTAGTAATAAAGACTTCTCATTGATGACTCGATGGTGTAGAAATAACAAGATTTAATATCTGGAGTAATCTATGACTTATATTTACAGGGCACATACAAATTATTCACAGGTTTTAAGGGGATAAAATGGGCTTTTTGTGGCAATCTACCAGCCTTCAATACTTCGGTGCGCTATCGGAGTCTGACTGGCTGTCTTCCCAAGTCAGTTCCCAAAACAACTCTGAAGTTAATCTTAGCCTTCGTTCTCAGGCTGGAGATTCAAAATCACTAAGTCAACAGGTTTATTATCTTTTAGAAATTGCAAGCTCTGTTAGTTCTCGTGAGAATTAGCTGCATCATCTTACTGTGGTCAGGATGTTTTGGAAAGTGCAAGCCACATCCACATATAAATTAAAATAAAAGTGAATTAAATAAAGACATTATCAGTTTCAGATATACAGACAATGTTTTCATTATTGTGCTAAATGGAATGAAGGCCAACCATGATTTTAACTATCATCCAAAAAATTTAGAATTTAAACTATCCGGTAATCACAATAATCAAAATATAAATTATTTGGATGTAAATCTAAAAACAGAAAATAAAAATTTTATTACAATGGTATTTGATAAAAGACTAACTTTAAAACAATTGCAATGTTGCATTTTAAATCTAATGTGCATTTTAAATCTTCAGAAATATTTTTATTAATGGTTTAAACAGATTGACATCAGATAGAGACATTTTGAAAGAGGATATGCTTGAATAGTACAGCATTGCTGTAAAACAGGGTTATTCTGTGAATCTAGTAAAAAATATGATGTACAGCTATGTAAGAACATGCAGGAACAGAAGTGAACTGATACCTTTATTCGAAGCATGCGGTTTACGGAAAGTGAAGTGGAAATAGATCTCTTTTGAAATTGATTGATTTTGGTCGGTCAGTTTCATTTTGTTAATCTGGTTTGGATCTTGTTTCCTTCATTTTTTCTGCATGGTCTCGACAGGTAAATTCTGGGGAATGTTGCATGCGTAAAAACAGTTTTAACCCTGCATAGTGTGTCATAAGCCACACAGCCTGTCTCCATGTTCAGTTTATTTATTATTTTGTCTTGTTTCTAACTTTGGTTGATTTTGTTCAAGTTTAAGTTGGTTATGTTACATTGCTTTGAGTTGGTTCATTTCTTTTAAATATTTTATTGTATGCTTTAGTTAATATTTTACTTCATTTAAAGTTTACATAATGTGATAATGTTTGAGATTATCTTAGGAATTTTTAACTATATAAACTTTCTGTACAATTAACCCATTGAAACAAATGATATTGACTAAATATTATGAAATCACTATACTAAAAAGTAGAGGCAAAATGCTACACAAATTATGTAGTCCAATGGAATGAATTGTGAAAAATTCAATTAAAAAAAGAGTATAGACACACATGATAGCTTATATTGTAAATCATGTCTTCAAGGGCAGAGGATTTACAAATATAAGCAAAGAACAGTCGATTTCTATAGAGACACAAGCTTTGAGATAAAAATTGTATCTCTCTCTGCTTGATCTACTGTGGAACAAGAATAATAAAAGAAAAAAAATTGAACATTGAATAACAAGAAAAGCTTTGAAATGAAATATAAAAATTACTTTTCTTTTTTCTTTCTTTCTATCTTTATTATATATGATAAAGAGTAATTAATTTCATCTTACCGTATATAATTACAAAAGTTTTAACACTATTCCGAGTTGTACATGTTCAAATATTTGCAGCTATCAAGGTTAATTTAACCGTTAAGAGAATTTATATTAAAATATATTATAGCCATTGGTCGCAGTTAAAATAGCTATAAACACATAGATTATTATATTCCTACAATATAAAAGAGAAAGTAAAAATAACACTTATAATGATAATATAACTAAATTAAATAATATTCAAAATCACTTAAGTAGCAAAATTAAAACTACATATATGCCATAGTTCCTAGTACTACCATCTAGTGATGTATATTTAAAAATATGTTATAAATTTTTTAGTCGTAAATTCATATCCGAATTCTGTAATACTGCCATCTATTGAGTGAAAAATAAAGCTATGTTAGATCTATTCCAAAAGCAGTCTATAATTAGTATAATCCCAATATAAAAAAATAATGGAAAATAAAAAAAGGTAAAACAATTTTTTAGTGTCATGATTCATTTGAAATTATTATTTATAATAATATATACTGGGTGAGCAAAAAGTCCGTATAAACTTTAAAAATTCATAAAAACCGAAAAAATAACCGAAATGAAAAACTGTTTGCAGGATTAGCATCTATAGGTCATGGGAATTTTTTTAAGACAGAAATAAAAAATAACTCAAAAAGCAGTCAACAGATGGCACTGGTTCGTGCGATTTTGATAGAAATATGCAAATGAAACGACTATAAGAACTTGCGCTCCTAATCCAAAACTAGTTTACGTAAAATAACTTCACCAACAATGCTTTTATCCTTCATACTCAGCATCCTTGATCAAGTACACGGCTCACAACAGTGAACTAGTTCTGGATTAAGAGCGCAAGTTCTTATAACCGTTTCATTTGCATATTTCCACCAAAATCGCACGAACCAGCACCATCTGTCGGCTGTGTTTTGAGTTATTTTTTATTTATAAAATTTTATTTTAAAACTAAAAAAAGGTTATACAAACTCATAATTAATAAGGATAGTAATCTACATTCGAATCTATGATCTTCTGCCTACATTTTGGTAGCATGTCAAATCCCTCCTGCCAGAACTGTGATGATCTCAACTCAAGAAATACACTGATCTCAGAAATGGTTTCTGCCAAATTAAAGACTGAACCTTGAAGATAATGCTGTAGGTACAAAAACAGATAGTAATTGAAAGGGCCAAGTCTGGGCAGCAAGATAGATGTGCCATTAAATCCTACTGTAGCTGGCACAGCTTCCAGTTGATTACATTTGTATGCAGTCTGGCACTGTCCAGATGAAAGATAACAATCTTTCTCCGATGCTCCTTTTTTCATGTCTTGTTTACTGCAGCCTGAACTTTCAATGTGTTCAGCGAGCATGCATCTCACAATATGTTATTGTTGATGATCTGACCAGATGACCCATCACTGCAATAAAAACCACTTGTTTTTCTAGCAGTAGTCAGTGCAACAATAATGATAAGTGATGACATCGATGAAGATTGCCACCATCATAGTCATCTATATAATAAAAGCCTAAGTCACGTGACTGTCATCAACAGTTCCGGGTTGACCGCTTCACTACGCCAAGTGGCCAATTTGGTAATTTAATGATAGCCGGGAGCAGGTGATAAATCACCAAATATTGTAACTATCACATCATTAGTATTATAATAGCCCATTTCATGCGACTGTCAAACAATTTTTCACGTGGTAAATTAAAACAAAGCTTTGGTGTTGAAATTAAATGTCATAGTTTATGGTATTATTTATTACTTTTCTTTTTTTTTTAAGCAATAATTGAGAGTCATAAATTTTCAATATTTTAGTTTTAAATTAAAGTTATGCATTTTAAATAAAATGAGTGAAAGTACGATATTTTAAATGAAATACGAAAAAATATGACAGGAACAATGTTTGGCGATTTATCACCTGCGCTTGGCTAACATAAAAATGCAGAGTTCAGGATTTCTGTATCAGAATCTTCGGATTTGGCGAAGGATTGAGCAAGTAAATTAAATTACGTATAGAAGTAACGCAATACAATGCTTAGCATATGTTAAAGGGAGACCAAACTGGTCGCCAAGGGCGGCTAGTTAACAAGAGTAGGTCTACCACAGTAGTGTGTTGAATTTGTGTTACCATTTTTATATGACTATGCAGGAAAATGATGCGTGATAAATGAATAAATAATCTTTGACAACATTCAGCAGCAGAGACATTTATTTTTTGCTCATAGAAGATAACACCACAAAGCTGCGCACGTGATAACTTCATTTCAGGGATTTGTTTCATACAAAAGTTTACTATATAACACTTGCTTCAACATGCAGTCAAAACTACTTTATCTAATGACCACAATGCCAAAATCCATTCATGTTTACATTGTTATTTCGGCATAGCATCTTATGCATAATGCATGCCTTCTGCACCCGACAAATGCTTATTTGCTAATCGATAGATTGGTTACAATTATTTAAAACAGACAAGCATGATAGATAACTATATATAATAACGATGAATAGAGCATGCTTCTCAGTTCTTTACAAAATAATACATATTTTAAAATACTATTACATTACACACTAGTCAACAAAATTTGGATTGTGTTATGTTTTTTAGCTTTTGATAATTGATTCTTATTTTTTTATGGTGCTGAAACTGAAAATGACCTTTATTTATTACCATCATGTACAGATTTTTAGCAAATCATAAATTTCAAAGTTAAAAAGTTCAATGTTAAAATCCCTTTTCCCTACCCCTTATTGGACCCCTGAGCTATTTAGCTGTAGGAATCATACCAGTATAAGCCAAAAACTGAAATAAATTATTGAACAAAATAAAATAAATTTGGATAAAAAATGTTTTACATCTGTTTTAAAGTATCAGATTTTTGCTATTTTTTAACTTTGAAATTTACGATTTGCGAAAAATTTTAACGTAATTGTTAAAAATGAAAATCATTTTCAGATTCAGTGCTAAAAAGTACATAAAAATCAATTATAAAAGTTAAAAAACACAAACATCACCACTATTTTATAGTATCAGACTTTTGTTATTTCTTAACTTTAAAATTTAGAATTTGCGAAAAATCCTAACTTGATGTTTGTTAAAAATGAAGGTAATTTTCAGATTCAGTGCTAAAAAATACATAAAAATCAATTATAAAAGTTAAAACACACAACCATTGCTTGTCTTATCCAATCTAAAACTTTTTCTTAAAGTTGTTGGTGGCAATCTATCTGAAATTTGTACAATCCTTTAAAATAAGTATAAATGGTAAGCACTGAAAATCATAATAATATTGCATTCTCATTGGATTTACGAAAGTAGCAAAATTGAACACTGATCCGTTATTTGAAAGCGAGTTAAAGTTAGAATAAAAATTCTGAACTGGTACGTACATACAATCGTTGCAAGTTAAATAAAAGCTTATAAAAATAACATACTTTTTTAATAAAAGAAATCATAAAAAAAAAAAAACTTCAAATCCTTACAAAATAAAACATATGTTAAAATAGAATTATTTTAACCAATCTGAAACTTAATAAAAGTTAATTAATCATAATATTTGTACGATTTCTTTCAAAGCAAAGATACATGTGAAATAAGTTCTAATATTTTGAGCATTTTATATATAACACCTCGAAGCATGAGTGAACTCATCTGTGTTCAGATGCAGAAAAAGGTATAAGATAGGAATTTCAAAGTTTCAAATTTTGATCAATTTTAGTGTTAGAGGAATGGGGCTTTTTTTGTCTTTTTGTTTAGTGTAACAGGAAATTTTTACTAAATATCACTTATAGGACTGGGGGACTTCATAAAAAATTAAATTTCATAACTTATAAAAAATTAAATTTCATAACTTTAAGAAATGATTTTACTGATCCAAATGACTTAAAAAATAATTTTTTACCTCATTTAAAACATTTTTGTAACTGGAACTATATGTCTAAGACTAACTGTGTAGGAATTAGCCATATAACATCGTTGAGTGGACACACTGTATAAACCACTGCAAGCATAACAATGAAAGAAACTCCAGTGGAACTAGTCAGTTAAATGTGATGTATAGTACCACAGAACAGTAAACAATAAAAAGTTAAACTTAAAAAAAAAAAAAAAAAAAAAAATGAAATTCAGAAAAATTATCTTATTTGATGAAATACGAAAAAATATACATATGAAATCGGATGCAAGACAATAGCAGGAAAAGTGAGATGGAAGACATACACTGCAGATTTTTAATTTAAATGCAGATTATTTTCAGAGAAATGTTTATTCACTCATTTGTCTTTCTTCAGCAAGGCACAAATATCTATTTTTTATTAGGAGAAGCAGATACAGCAGAAAATCTTTATAACACGATTCAACATAATGCAATTCTCCATATAACGCACAACTTCCCAGATGTAAACAATGATTTTTACAGTTAAAAAGCACTTGCATTTTCACATTGTAAAATATTGCTACTCTCTAGATGACTACATTTGATACATTAGTTCAACTTTATCTTCTAATTTAAGACCTTTTTACTGAAAAAAAAATGCTATTATTACAACAAATATTTTTGAAAATGTCTAATATAAGAGATGGTTGTGTCAATTTTGGATAACTCTTGGTAACAAGGAATGCAGTATAAAGATATTCTAATATATTTTGATATGTTTCAGGCATATTTGGCCAAGTTTACAAGGTGAATTTGATGATGTGATCCATATAACAAAAAATTCTATATAACACACAACTTTGTGTTTTTAGGTTTGCGTTATAAAGATCTTCTACTGTAAATCAAATGAAAGATAAAAATAGGAAAGACTGCTTAATAAAGAGAACAAAAAACAATTTTTTTTAATATAGGTTAATTTTTCTTTACATGCCAACACATTTTACATAAAATTATGCCAGGAAATAAGAAATAGAAAAAGTAACCGAATAGAGAGCTAAAAAAGAAATGTTCTACTTACCACAAATAAAACTCTGGACAACAGTCATGCGATTCGTAGTTAGAGTTCCTGTTTTGTCAGAACAAATGGCAGTGGCATTTCCCATAGTTTCACATGCATCTAAATGCCTCACTAAATTGTTATCTTTCATCATTTTCTGCCAGAAAAATTTTTTGTACATTAAAATCTGATAAAATGAATAACCATTTAAGTTTTATATTGCATATTGAATTTTACTTTTTACATTAATCTTTTACAGGTTAAATTTAAATCCAGGTATATTTTAAATTCGTTTTTTGCATATTTTGTCTTTTATTGCTTTAGTTTAAAACTATTAGTCAATTAAATATGATGAATTTAGGAGGTCATCCAGTAGGGAGAAATCTCAGATATCAAGATGTTCTTCCATTAGGTTTCTGACTTTTTGCATATCACTCTTCTAACATACCTTATCTCTGAGTTGTCAATCAGAGTTTGGCAAATTTGTAATCTTAATTATCCACGGTGTAATTACAGGCTAATTGCATATAACTGATTATAGTTCACACACATTCAAATACAGAAATTTTGTCAAATAATGGGATGGGGTGGTTCTGGTTACAGTCCTGCAAAAAAATTTTACAGCATGTAATTTTAACTATAATTAATTACATACAATCAAACTCTAATCACATTGCAGATAATTGGAATTACAAATTTGCCCAACTCTGTTGTCAATCACCCATGGAAGAATTAGAATTCAATGATATCATAGCTGCAACCTTCTGATTTATTTTTAAGTCAAACCAATTTTGCACCAGATATTTCACATAATAAATTAAATCAAACAAACACTACATAGAAATAAGATATATTTTATTAAATAAATTTTCCAGTTCTAAATACACCCTATAACAAAAAATCAATGCACCAAGAAGGAGTAATTCAATTGTAATGAAATTTTGAATGCAAAGACATTTCGACCAAACATGCAAATGATTAAAATTTGGCATCCAATGAATTAAGGGGACTGGGATGTCCTTGATAACTAAAAAATTGGAAATTCATGATATACGTTTAAAACTCATATCTCGTTCAAATATGCATGCATCATTATTTTTTTTTTTACCCTAGTTTAGTAAGAACTTTATAAATATTTTAAGATAAAAAAATTAAGTTTTTAGGTGTTCACTTTGGTACACTTTTTTAAAAAACTAATGAAAATCTTGTGTAGTGACCAAACATACTTGACAGGATTCCCACACAATTCTGATAAAAAATTTCCTGACTTTTCCAGATTTTCCCTGACCTTTTTAAAAAATTTCCCTGGCCTCTCATAATAAAAATTCGACATATATAGTTGCAAAACCCTCCACAACGGACAGTTTTAATCTAGATAAATGCTAAAAATAGTACGTATTGTATGAATTTCCGATTTTCAATTATTTTTTTATATTACACTAATGTTATATAGTTAGTATAAATTGTATATAAAAATTTTAGATTGGATGAATAATTGAAAATTTCTTCATTTACCGACATCATAACCATGATTCTGATGGAAAGTAGTACATCAAAAATTCCCTGACCACTTCAAATATTTAAAAATTTTCCTTACATTTCCCTGACATTTTGCTTAAATTTTCGAATTCCCTGACTTTTCCAGGTTTTCCCTAATCCATAGGAACCCTGTTGATTTTATATATTGAACCTATTTTAATCTTACAAAAATATGCTATGATTTAAAAATAAAATAATAGGTTCACAACATGCAGTAATACTTACTCTAACATATTTTTAAATTACTGAGGTGTACTTGCAACACATTTTGCACAAACTGTACCATTACATGTAAGAAATCACATTTTGGGAAAAATGCAAAAAACATTTTATTCCTTTAAATGGGATTTGAATATTTGTTTACATTTTTAAGCTGGTAATAATCAGTGTTAGAAAGTTAAAAGGATATTTGTAATCAGCATAATCTACTCTATTTTTTAAGCCGCAATTTGAAAAATCAATTTTTTGAAGGTATTTGATGTCCCAGTCCCCTTAATAGCAAGAATTCCATCACATAGGAACTGCACATCCAGCTTGTGTATATAAAGAATGATTCTCGATCCAATGTTCAAAATTTCTGTTGCATTTTGAGTGCGGATATTTTACATATACTGTAATAATGCTTTGCCAAAGGATTTGTGCTAATTATGAGCATATTTCCAGTTTTAAAGAAGTCATGTCATTCAACTGAAAGATGATGGATGGTTAATATCATCGAAGCGATGCGGCAATTAGATGATGCTGACAAGAGTAGATTTAAACATCAGGACGGCGGGGCAGTGGGAGTAGAATGGGAGGATAGAGCAATTATCAGATCAGCTGCAATGCACCAGATTCCTCATTATCAGCCATCCGACATGTGAAATGTGTCCAACATGACCAATGACAAATGACAGAGAGCATAATCTACGATCACACCGACCGTTATCCCGCTTACCCTTCATGCCTATACAATGTCAAGACCGAATACAGTGATGATTGACTCCATCAATTTGGAATTGTGCCGACTGAGGACACACATCCTTTAGTGTCGAGTCCGGTTTCCTACTGTGTCCTGACAACACCAAAGATGCGTCTGGAGATGTCCATGCAGCATGGGGATCCTGCTTTTACTATCGCATGCCCCAGAGGGTAGGGTTGCCAGATTTATCTCAGAAAAAAAAATGGAAGAACTTGATTGACACTAGTTAGTTTTGGTTTTATCGTGCTATCGTTCTTTTTCATATCATATTAAACTATGTTCTATGTGCCTGAAATATGTTTTAAGTAACGATTTTTTTTAAAAAGTGGTTATTAATAATTAATCAGTTTAATCATTATTCCCCAATTGTATTTGTATTGCATTATTATATTAACATTGTTTGACTAATTTTGCAGTCATATATCCCATTATGAATGAAAAATTAATTGAATTGTAAGAACAAAAATAAATCAAATCATCCTAGAATTCAATGATGGAAAATTTAGCAACGGACACCCTCAAAAAATAATTGTATTTATGCATCAAGGAAGATAATAAAACAAAATATTACAACTTAAGGTACAGATATACTAAATTGAAAATTTTATAATGTAGATACTTACCTATATTAATAAAAGAACAAATCGCTCTGTGTGTCTGTCTGTGTGTGCGATGACTAGGAAAATCTACCACATGTAGAAGTCTGAAAATTTAGATGAGGGTAGTTCAACACAGGTCCTGATGCAATTGAGGCTCAGATTTTTAAATTTTAAGGGCTGGGCCCCTTCAAATTTTTACGCACAAAATTTAATAACTTGCCCCCTTTTTACCCAGTTTTCTGTGTTTTGGGGGAGCTTTCACCATATAGTTATTCTCGCCATTCTACTTTCCAGTTACGACCCTGGACCCTTGGGCCCCGATACAGGGCCCCTTGAAGTTTTTGCGCTAATAAATTGTTAATAAATTGCTTCCTTTTAATCCGATCTTCATTTTTGGATCCTTTTTCCATTTAGTTGTTCTCATGTTTCTACATTCCATTTACAATCCTGGGGCCCCCCTAGGAAATTCGCAGGGTCCCTTGTACTTTTTGAGCACCAAGCATTTTTCACCTCCTAATTTTCTGACCTTCTAAGTGCATAATTTTATAGTTGAGTCTTGGGTTGTTATTTCTGGACCCCTCTTAATCCGATCTTCATTTTTGGAAGCATTTTTCCATTTATTTTCCCGTTTCTGTATTCCAGTTAAAATCTTCGGGCAACCTAGGGTCCCATAGGACCTGATTGGGGGCCCCTTCAAATTTTTGTGTGTCATGCATTTTTCACCCCCTCCCCCTAATTTTATCACCTTCTCAATGCATAATTTTAAAATTCAGTCTTGGACTCAACTCAGTTCTTGACCAACACCCTCCTATTTTTATTGAGGCCTTAGGGCCCTTTTTTAAGTGTTTACCCCATTTTTTACGCATTTCTTTAAAATATTATTCTAAGGATTAATTTATACCCTATGCTTAATTTTGACTAATTGAAGATCTAAATTGCTAAGTACAGTATAACTTCAAAAATCCGGCATCACCAGGACTGAGACTATGCCGGATTTTTGAAGGAATATCAAAAGTAGCAACTAGGAATATCAAAAGTAGTTCTATATTCTTAATGGTGCTATTAGCCATAATTTAATTCATCATTAAGCGATAATTATGTAAGAAAAAGAGAAAATTAAATATAAAAAAAAACTTACTTTAATTGATATTTTCTATGTTACAGGAAAAAAAAATCTAACAAACATGAAATTATTTCTTTTCTTGTAATTTCAGAAACATTGCTGTCAACTTTGTTTGCTTCAATTTTTTTGGCCGTTCAACAATTTTTTTTTGTATTTTATACAAATGAAGAATGTCTATTTCGAAAATACATTCTTGTTTCTCTAAAACATATATTAATTCTCCTGTCACATTTATGCATTTTTCTAGTGACATTTTTTCTTCTTCCGGTTGTTCATCCTCGTCTTCTGAGTTGCTACTATCATTAACGCACAATTCTATTTAGTACAATGTCAGTGATCTCGCTGTTCTTTAAATTGTTTGTTGTTGATGCAGTTTCGTCAATGCTTACCCAATCATCTATATCCTTATTTTCGACATTCAATGCATTTTCAGATTTTGCATGTTCAATCAGCTCATAAATTGCGGTCTTTTCACGGGAAATTTGAAAGCCTGAAATTCTTCATCATTGATGTCGCCGTTGCCAAAAATTCGTTCCAGTCATATATTGTGCCATGCATTTGCCAAAGTTGTCCCCAAAGTTGTTCCCGTTGCTAAGCAACAGTGCAGCTCCCAGAAAATTTGTTCAGAAAATAATCGCCTCTGACAAATGAAAAAAAAAAAAAAAAAGTCAAATATTCTTTTTTTTCATTTTTACTTTCAATCTTGAAGTTTTTAATTCATAAAGAATTGATATAATTCTTCTCCCATAACTTGAAAATGTAAAAGAAAAAGGAAGGGAAAAGATGGTTTTGATGCCAGATTTTTGAAGTTGAAGGATTTCTGAATGCCGGATTTTTGAAGTCATACTGTACTAAAACATTTAAACATGTTTTCATGCTAGGGCCCTGCTCTCAGTTATCAGTTGGATCCTTTTGGGCCCCTGTTACAGCTCCTCTAAAAATGGTCTGATTCACAAACTTTTTTTTCTGACAAATTCTTAGGTTCTTCAGCTACTACATGAACGGAAAAAAAAAAAAAAAAAAAAAAAAAAAAACTTCAGCTACAACTAATTTTGAATATTAATCGCCTTCTTGGGGCCTTTGTGCAGCTTCTTTAAAAACTATCCGATTCTACTGAAACTTTCTTTAACATAGTTTTAGCGCCTTCCAGCTACTTTAAAACCACTAAAAAATTTCTTATACCCAGCTACATTACAGTTAAGACCCTGGCCCTAGGATCCGGTCTTTCTTTATACTTCAGCTACCACCTTTTTCGAACATTAATCTCATTTTTCAGCATCAACTTAGTTCTACTCACTACAGCTATAAATGAAAAATTGTGTTACTTTAAAGGTAACTTTAGATAAGGAATTTCATTCGTTTATTAAATACCGTGTTAATGTTAAAAGTAATTCATGAAATTTACAAGGGGAGGGGGCATCTTCCACCACTTGGGGACGCATTATTTCCTCGGGTTCTTAGGGCCCAATTTCAACGCGACTTGGTTCATTCAACTTAGATTACAATTTAGCTACTCTCTGTATTGTGAAATTTTAACCTTAGACTTCAGTTACCAACATTTTCTAACATTAATGGTGCATTCTTTTTTTTTTTTTTTTTTTTTTTTATTCTATCGGCTTGATTACTACGAGGTTTGGCTCACTGAACTTTGTTTTCGATTGTTTCCGGCACATGCGGGACACTTCCAGTAAATATTGCCATACGTAGCAGGGACCCAGGTTACAGGTTCACTCAGAAAGAAGTTTGTTGGGAACACACTAGATGCTGCGCAAGGCAATAGGACGACTCCGAAATTAAATTCATTTAAAAGAATTTCAAAAGATATGTAAATCATACAAACATGAGTTTTGTTTAAGGTTATTATTTAAAAACCTAGGGCGGGTCTGCTAGTAGTCTATAATAAGGTAAAGTCAAGTTCAAATTATCTAATGCTACAATGAATGCAAAGTTAATATTACACAACTCTCAAGATTTTTGTAATTCTCATCGGAAACAAGCTGTTTTTACACTTGATGCACATGTGTATAAATCATTTTTGGCAAAAGGTGAAATTTTGAAGCAAATTGAAAAGAATTTTTTTTTAAGCTATCAAGAGTAAGATGTGGTAGAAAAACGGAAGAAATCGTCGTACGTTTAAACGTACACCGTACAATAAGCCTAAAAAACACTAAAAAATGTACAACTTACGAGAAAAACGCACAAACTGTCAACCCTAATAGATGCTCACAACAGGCTGTTATGGTTTGGGGTGCCATTTCCTTTGATAGCTGGACACCTTTGGTAGTCATTAGTTACACATGCAGCACAGCGGAACATATGATATTCTGTGACCTGTTTTGTTGTTGTTGTTCCTTTTGCATCACTCTGGACTTTCTTTTCAACAAGATAATGCTTGGCTGCATGTGTTGCTATGAATTTCCTTCAAGCTTGCCAAACATTTCCTGGTCCTGTTAAGCTGCCCGATCTCTCCCATATACTCATCCCATATACATAATCATCTTCCCATTTAGGATATGATGGGAAGATGATTGCAACTTCCTGGAATGTTGCCGATTTAGCAAGAAATTACTCAGGATACCATCTGGGAACTTTATGTGTCTATGCCCTGCTGTGTGACAACTTACATGCAGGACAGAGGTGGACTAATGCCTTATTGATTCCCTCATTTTGTAATGATCAAACAATGGAATAAATCATTAAATAGTTCTGAAATTTTAATCTTTTTCATTTTTGTAAATGTTCTTCACATCCACCAGTTTCTGTTACATTCAGACAACTCCTTGGTGCGTTAACTTTTTTGTTATAGAGTGTATGTTTATTTAAATTTTTAAAAGTTTGCAGCTATGTAATACATTAAAATAAAATTTTATATGTTAAGATAATTAAAAGAGAAAGCTGGAAAATTTTCTGCATAAATGAGCATAATTAGTACTTGATCACTCCAGCCTGATAAGTGAAGTAGTTGCAAAAGCATAAGATTACTGATTAACAACGTCTATTAACATGAGGAAAATCAAGGTTCAATTTTTCAGTTTCCAATTTTAATCTAAAAAAATGAATTGTACTGTCTATAAAATAAAAAATAATTATATCAGAACAATTATATATCATATAGAAGGCTACCTAAAAGAATTCAAATACATTACTATCTATGGATGGGAATTGCTGAAAGTGTATTTTCAATTGAGTTATACTTGTTACAGTAGGAGTAAACCTTAGAATACTGTGGAGCGTGTTAAAATATAAATAAATTCATATACAGTGTTATAAAAATAAATTAGAACACATTTTGCTTTCAATGGGTGGTATATACCACAAATGCATTTTTTGTTGTGTTGCGCATTTCTCAGTTGAATAAAATTTTAGTATACTATGAAAAGTGTATAAAAATCTATAGATCATGCACAGAGTTGCACAAAAGATTTCCAATATAACACCATCTATAGCTGATAATTACTAAAAGTAGTTTTTGAGTTATGATATGCATTATCTAATTCTGTCTTATTTCATCATACCAAAAGAGGAAGTTTCATAAAAATGTTCTGGTAGTGTTGAAAATGTTTCATAATCTATATGTGATGCAGTTTTTTGAATTTTTAAGATTTTTTTTTCATTTACTGAATATGGAGAATTACCAGCATATTAAATACATATAACATTGATAATACCTAAAATCTACTACAATTTGTTTAAAAATTTAAACTACAAATATTGCTATACCTTTACAGAATACGCTAGAGCAAGAGTGACAGCTAATGGAAGACCTTCTGGTACAGCAACAACTAATACAGTAACACCAATGATGATATATTTCACAAAGTAGTTCATGTAAAATGGACTCCATGGACGAGCTTGAATGATAAAAGTTTTTACAGCAAAACGAATAATCAGAATAATAACAGTGCTAACAGCTATTGTTGAACCTGAAATGAGTCATTAAAATTGCATAGGTAAGTAAAATAACATGTAATATTAGAACGGTAATATTCTGATTTAATATATATTTAAATTGCAATAAATATAAAAATAGTAAAAACTTTTATGAGCAACTTTTATTTCAATGTTTATTTTTAAAATCATACTTAATTTCACAACTGCAATTCATGCGATTCAAATATTTCCGATAAAATACATTTTTTTTTTTTTTTTTTTTGGCTTTTTTGCTCTTTAAGATATGGAAACAGGAAAAATAAAGCATTATTTGAACTGTCTATTCAGGATTTCTTAAGTGTTTTCTATATGTATAATCATAATTTAAATGTTTTTTACAAAATTGTTTATTTTTTATTTGTACTTTTTAGTGTTTAAAATATTTCATTGCTGTAGTTTCCCAGCTAAATGGCCTTACTAATTAATTTGATTTTCATAAAATTTGAAGTGACTTGACAAAATTCTGCAACAATTTTATATATTAAATTTCACACCATTTGGATGGGTAGTTTTTGTGCTGTTATATGTAGACAGATGGATAGACAGGCAGACAGACCAGACGATGACTATAGGTGCTACGTATTTATGTAATTACGAATGCACCTAATTAATTTTTTCACTTAAATGGTAAATTTAAATTAAAACTTTCCTATATGTTTTGGAATTTAGTTTTCTTAACATTTTAACATTATGCATCAAACACAGAGACCATCAATGAGAAAATAACAAAAGAAAAATTATTACCAGCATAACCAATCTGTATAGCAAGTTTGGTCAGTTTAGTTTGTAAGACAGATTGTTCTTTGCGTGTACTTGCTTCTTGTTTGGCAGGAACAATCTCTGGTGCAGAATCCTTATGTAATTTGGCAGTAGAATCATTCATGAGATGGGAATTACCAGATACTGCAGTCTCTTCATCTAAACATACACATTAATAAAGTCAGAAAGCCAGAATAATTTCAAATCAAATAAAAGGATTTTGTATTCACAATACATAAATAGTAAACATAAAATATGCACTTTTTCAAATTTAAAAAAAGAAAAAAAAATTAGTTTGTGCACTTACAGTACCCAATAGCCTTAACTTTATTATAAGAGGCAAAACACATACTTATTCTTATAAACTGTTAAAAATTTAAATGTGCAGTAGAAGGAAAAATAAAATTAAAAAAATTAAAAAGAGCTATACAGTAAAAAAGTTTTGAAAGAAAATATACATTTTATTAGAAGAATACAAGTTTTCATTAAAATTTTATTTTAAATCTAAATTTATTGTTCCTACCCATAGTTTAAGACTCGTATTTGAACGTTTTTTTTTAATTAAACATCAAGAATTAAAGAAATATGTGAAAAATTAAGTGAAAGTACGTTTTCCAAAACATATTTTAAAAATAAGAATGACAAACTATAAAAAAAGTATAGTCGAACCCAGTTAAGATACATTTCAAGGAACTGGATAAAAGTCTCATATTAAATATGATTTGCATTATGTTACAGGAACCGAGTTTAATTACTTATATAATCATCTAAATGAGATTCTTTGTTTATAGCTTAAAATTGTGTCTTTTACACATATATTAAAACTGAACTGTATTCAAGTTTCTGCTAACCTGCTTTCCCCCCCTTCCCCAAACTAAAAATATTAAAACTTTGTAACTCAACCCAGTTATTAAAATCATATTTAGTACTTGTAATAACGAGTACCCTTGTAATCAATCCTTATTTTTTTATATAATAAACAAAAAACTGTGTCAATCTTTGTGTAAAAAAACAGTGTGGCAAAAAGTAAAAAAAAAAAAAAAAAACTTAGAACATTATAATAGAACATATTAACATAAAAGAAATATACAACTGTGGTTGCATTTCTTCAGAAGTTCCCTTTTTTTAACCCAGTCTTTGTTTAATATCTGACTTACATAAAATGTCTTCTATTGTGATTGACATGCATTGCGACTGTTGCAGCATACATAAAGCATAGTACCAATATAACATACATTTAAAAAAAACCTCACTAACAATAAATATAACTATTTCTAACTTATAATAATTTTTATGATGTATCTGAGCAAGAAGTTGGAGACATTTGCAACAGCAGATAATGTCAGAATATGAGCGTGTTCTGGTTTGGCGACACTCTTGCCCTTACCAGCTTTCTTCTTAGAGTCATGAACAGGAAGAGATATATTTTTTGAATCTTTAATAATGTCTTCTAAATTTCCAAAGTTGCTTGTATGGATACCCTTGTAGATTTTAATTACTCGTATTCTTTTCCCCAAGGCGTTAATTCACACAGTGTTGATTTCAGGGGGTGGCCCAGGGGGAAATCCCCCCCCCCCCAGAAGATTTGAGATTTTGTGTTTTCAGAAGTCAAAAAGTGCAATCCCCCCCCCCCAAATTCTATAATGCCCCCCCCCTTGGAGCCACAGAAATCCCTCCCGGAGAAAAGTGTCTGATTCAACACTGAATTCACAGAAATTCAATACTGAGACAGGAGGTGGTCATTCACTTTTGTTTGATGTAAAACCAGACTCCTGGAAAAAGTCTGCACTTGTTTTGGAGATTTAACACTATCCCAATATGTACCAGCAAACTAAACAGATAACAGTTGTTCACTTTTTATATCGTTCAACGAGGAACCAATGAACTGGACACTTTTGGTAGTTTTGTTTTAGGCCCTTAATTATGGCCTCATCCATCTGCTGGGACAAACCCTCAAATCAAGTGAAACACTTGACGCGGACATTTTTAAAACATGGAATGTTCTGGATGGGTCAGTACTCCACAAATAACACTACTTTCCAAGATTTTTCTTGCATTTGCAGGTTGAAGTTGCACATCTATGAGGCGAAAAAAAAAAAAATCGCCCAGTCATCTACATCTGCTTTTGGTTTGCATATTCACACAGCAAACTTTATTTTATTTTTTAAGCTTTGGAGATTTCGTGATTTACCAATCAAGAGGAGCTTAATTTTTCCCATGCTGTCTGCATTTCTTTTGACAAATACTCAATCTTTACTGAAATTCCAGTAACATGCTTGTATAAAATTCCATATCAATTTTTAAATCTATCCAAATACCAACTTGACTGTTCAAATTTTCTGTTGAGAGTTTTTGCTGGTCATGAACCGTTTTGTTTCACTATTGGCCATTAAGAGATGTTCAAAGCTCGAGCTTTATCTGGCACAGGTAGTGCCTTCTTTTTGATTTTATGACTATTCTCCATATTGACAGAAAATTTGCTAAAAATCGACATCATAATCAGAGACATCACTCCTCAAAACTTGTGCTACCTGGTACAAGTACCTCATTGGCCATGAATAAAACAAGAGCAGGTTGGCATAAAAAGAAACAGAATTGAAAATGAAAGAGCAAGTCTCTTTGAGTTCACTGCATTTAAAAGCACACAATACTAGAAATTCTTTATTTTTCACATTGTATGAGAGGTAAAAACAAAATTTACTGTATACACCAAGCAATGAAAGAAGAATAAGTAAAAAATAGTGGCAAAGATTCATCTATCACTCTCTACTTACAAAAAAAAAATACACGAAGCAAAGAATATTAGGACATAGAATAAAAGAAGAGTTGTAGTGAGACTAATTTAGTGGGTTTTCTATTAAAAAATATGTACCATGATTTCCGAATAGTAATATTCACCTTCATTAATATGCCATTAAATAAAGCTGTTATTACTATTCGAAAATAGTGATAGATATGTGAATGAAATAAATCCACTAAAATGGCAACACTGGAAAAGAAAGAAGAAATTTGGATCTTGGTCTATGGTGTCTTAAGTAAGATATTACAGCATTAAGCAAGATATTTTGTTCACGGGAATGAAACTATTGCATATTAAACAGGATTGCATAATAGCCATTTGCATATTAAACATGATTTTTCACATTAAGTCTTAACAGCAATGTTCAAGGGACTGGAAATATCTACATATTAAGTAGAATCGCGTATTCACTATGAGCATCTTAACCAGGTCCGACTGTATCTTTATATATAAAAAAAATGCTAATTTTTTAATTAGGTTAAATGAAGTACTTTGTTATAGCACAAAATAAAATAAAGATAATATAAGGGATGATGATTTTCCTTACAAGATACAAAAAATAAATTGGGTTGCACATAATGTTTATTATATTTTTTTCATGACAAAATTTTAATGTGAATCAGTGGCGTCATAAAATTTTTTTTCGGTTAATTCATTTTTTTTTTTTTTTTTTTTAATCTCTCAAACGTCTCAATTGCAACAAAAAAAAAAAAGGGGGGGGGGGGAGGAGGCAAAAATGTCTTTCTTTGTTTAAATGACCACTATTTTGTCAAAAATAAACTTTTAAAACTAAATATTGGTATAAGCTCCAGAGAATTTACTAGCCTTTCATAATTTAGCAACCAAATTTATTTCAGATGCTTGCGACTGGAGAAAATCACGATACACACAAAAAATTAAATATGCACTCAAATAATAAAAGGTACAAAATTACAAAAGACAAAATAAAAAATTGAAAAAATATTTTAAACAGTTTTTTAATTTGCTCGATTACCTATAAAACATTCTTAAAAAACAATGAACTATAAGCCTCTATATTGCTCATTACATTGGTTGTAAAAACAATTAGATAAACACGTCAATTCAATCTCGAGAAAGTTATTGACAGATTTGGAAATGTAATAACAGGAAAATAATTTTGAAGTTCTTTTTAATGTGGAAAATAAAGAAGCATATTTTTTTTATATCAAAATAGTTTATAAAATATGGAGTAAATATAATTAAAGTTTATTTTATTACTACATTCATAATTTCAAAAATGGCTGTGTTATAGTTAAAATGCCTTGAATTTCAAATAAATTGTTATTAATTAAAAGTTAAAAATCTAAATAAGTTAACGTATGTTTCTATTATTTATTATTTTAATTATTTTTGTTAAAAACAAGAAATAATGGAGTGGACAAATTATTTTCTCTAGGATACTAAATAGATTGTTAAACCATTGTTTATGCAGGATGTCAACATCATCTCATGGTATGGTTATTCATATGCCATGTTTAACCCCTTTTCTCATAACTATCATACAAGCTTGTATCCACTAGGATATATGCTCTGTAGAGCTATTTCATCTGGGAATAAAGGGGTTAAGATTAAGATGTTAAGACAGTTCTCGAATTTCCTGCTCAACAACGCAAAACTTTCGATGCATTTTTAAACATAAAGGCATAGAATTGACAGGTCTGACTTGAAGCAATTTGGAATCAAAATGAGTTTTCCATTTTATGATAGATAAATTACTTATCGAATTGTAAGCAATTGCAATCATGTGACGACCAGACTTTTTTCCTTGCAGTGTCATGTCAGAAATTTGGTTTAAAAGCCCACTTTGACAGTGATTTTTGAAAGATATTTTGCATTTATCAAAAAATGGAAAATCTCTTTCCATTAAATAGTTTCAGAATAACAACGCCTGCCAGTTTCATGCATTCTGAACAAAAATAAATTTAAAAATGTGTCAGAAAGTAGATCGATTGTATTTTAGAACAGCCTTAAGAGACAAAGAAATGGATTGACTGGCTTAAGGATGCAGTTTCAAGAATATAATTTTTGTAGCAATTTACAATAATTTCATTGGATTGATTTTCTATCGTGTTGATTATTTATTATTATGACACTGTTTTTCAAAGATACAATAAGAGGTGATTCTTGTAGAGATGCATCATTTTGTGTATTAAGTTGTTGCAGATGAAATACCAGATTTTGGAATGAAGTAATTTTCACATTTATGAACATTGCTAGATAGTGCAAATGGTGATGATCATGAAAGTTAAATATCCATGCATGTGAGCAAGGAATCATGAAAGTGCTAGCTGGTCACGTTAACATATAGACAAAACATGTACATATGTCATATATGTATATTTTTTCTTTAGGAGTTCAAACTGGATCACAATGCAGCAAAGGAGCAAGGAATATAAACAAAGCATTTGAAGATGACACAGTAAAAGAACAAACCATACAGCGATAGTTCCAAAAATTCTGATCCGGCAATATGAATCTAGAAAATAAACCTTGTGGACAGACAGTACCAGTCATCAAAAACAACGAACTGCAAACACTTGGTGAACCTGACCTTTGACAAATTGTAAGGGACATGAAGCAATTAGGCATACAATATTCTACATTAAGTGTAGTGCACTTCTAGTACTTTTTTACATTTATAAACACTCCTAAATGGTGAAAGTGGTGTTACTCATGAAAGTTAAATACCCCTACATGTAAGCAAGAAATCATTAGAGTGCTAGCTGGTAGTTTTAACATACAGAGACAACATGGACATATATCACATATGGATACTTTTTCTTTATGAGTTCAAACTGAACCATAATGCAATAGAGGCAGAAAGTAATATCCAGAGATGACAATAAAAAAAAAAACATACTATGCTAGTTCATAAAATTCCAATCCGGTGATATGAATTTGGAAAATGAACCTCGTGGGTATGTATGAGGCAGAAAGGAATATCAATAAAACATTTGGAAATGACATTGTAAAAAAACGAATCTTACAGCAAGAAGGATCTAAAATTCTAATATGACAATATGAATCTGGAAAATGAACCTCATGCAGCATGTGTTATTGAAAACAATGAACTACAACCACCAGTTAAGTGTGACCATTACCGAACTGTAAAGAACATGGCAGAGCAATTAAGTGTACACTATTTGTCACTTGCATCTTTGCATGCAGTTGGTAAAGGCAAAAAGCTGGATAAGTGGGTTCTTCATGAGCTTACTTAACAAAACCAGAAAAGTTGAATAAAAGTTCGAACTTTTCTATTGTCCCAGAGCAGAAATGCTCCATTTTTGAACAGAGTGACATGTACTGATAAGCATATCTTGCATGGTAATTGTTACTGATCTACTTAATGGCTAGATGCTGATAAGGGCCCAAAAACACATGCCAAAACTAATCCTCCATCTGAAGAAGATAATGATGACTGTTTGGTGGTGTTATCGATGCTTTGTTTTTTAAAGGTGGTGAAACAATTCAGAGAAATACTGCACTCTACTTGGTACAATGCGCCAAAAATTACAAGTTATGTGACCTAGATCGGACAGCAAAAATGAAGTTTTACTATTTTATGACAAGTGAGATCACACATTTCGAGAACAACCAAAAATTACACAAAATTACACAGCTAGCACTATGAGACTCTTTACTACTCTCCATACTCCCCAGACCTTTTGCCAACAGGCTATTATTTTTAACATTTGGAGCATTTTTTGGCAGAGAAAAGATTCACCAATGAAATAGCTATGAAAAACACAAATTGAACAGTTTCCACGACCTGGAATACTGTATTTCTATGTAACTGGTATTAATGTTTTAGCATGTCAATGGGAGAGATGTATTGCATCTAATGGCATGTATTTTGATTATCAAAAGTCAATTTCCACAGAGCTGTTATTTAAAGTTTATCTAGCACATCGAACATTTTAACTGCAACAACCTAATATTTTTAAATCATCTACAACTTCAATTTCAATATGCAATAAAAATAAATAAAATAACAGAGTTCATGTGTTTTTAATTCTTTTAGCTGTTAAAAATAAAAAAAGGGTAGGCATTTGCTCACCCTCATTCATACCTGACAGAGCACATGGTGTGAACAAAAGTTACTTCTATTGTTAAACTATGAAACATATTTAAAAGAACTAATAACTTAAATTTTGATAACACCTAGACTTGTTTCTCTATTAAAGAATCAAAATTAATAATTTTGTTCTATTTCTGTGTAATTTTACTCCATTTTTAAATTTAATTTAGTCTTCCCTGATTAACATTGATCAATACAATATTCACATAATAATTTATAAGACAGACCTTAGTCAAAAATTTCACATAATATAACCTTTTAAATACTAGTTATAATAATTATTATATGATCCCATTTTGTGTTAGAGAGTAACATCATCTTAGAGCCAGCAGTTTTAAGTGAAAGCTTCATATAGGATGGTAGCATGTCAGAAAAATATTATCACAAAAATGAAAATTAGTGATATGCTAAAGAAAGAAGCAAAGTGAAAAGCAAGTGAAAAAGTGATCATTATTTTTATGTACAAAAATACCACTACAGTTTTTGAAGTCAGACATTACAGGATCGATTTCTAAAGAAGCCAAAACTAAAGATGATTGTAAATTGCATTAAATAAAGTAATTTATATTCAATAACAGACCATTAATAGCCAGTTATGAATGTGACAAAATAAGACAGCTATAGCTCCAGCAAAAAGAAGAGTAGCACATGCATGCATATTTAATATAGTAGTATCAGTATTGCTAGGTGATAGAATCTAATACAGAAGTTTTTTCATCAGGATTGTGCTTACATAAGTGAGACATATTTCTACCCCCATTCCTTTTTTATTTAAATGTCTCAGGTTGTACACACAAACCTCGGTACTAGGGTCACGTTAAGGAATTATATAAAAGTTACCTTATACATAAAATTGTATTTTGAGAATTTAACGAGAGAATATGAAACAATAAGCAGAGTGACCCTGTATTCAGAGGTTTCACTGTATTGGTATAATTATATAAATAAAGGTATACAATAGCATAACAAAATGTTACCTTTTATCACATTTTCAATAAATTTTCTATTAAAACTAATTTCTATTGAACAACTGCAATACTTTTATACTATTTAAGGGAAACATGAAATGTCAATATTTTCAAAAAACAAAATATTTTGCAACATCAATTCATGCACACAGAGGGTAGAACATTTTATACATAGAACATATTTCCAAGGGAGGTAAAAAAAAAAAGCAAATATTTTAAACCACATATTTGTACTATAACTCATGCAAAATACTAACACAATTATTCACTTTGTACAGATAGGAAAATTATGAAAACAATACCAAATTACTTTGGATGATGATTATCCTGCAATTAAGAAAAAGTTACTTAAATTATGGGAGAAAATAAAAACAGCTTAAAAAAATGAAGAAAAAGACTTTTTTGAAACTAAATACAATAGGGTAATGAATTACAGGTATGCAAATATGATCTTGAGGTACCACAAACAATACACTAGTTAAAACTACTTATTTTAAAAGAAAATTCAACAGTTTTTAATAGATTTTCTTCACTTTTGGGAAACTAAATATGAAAAATTATTAAAATGTTTGTGATAACCTTTACAAAATCTTGCACCAGATTATTAAATATATAAGCTTAGGAGTTTACACAACACTGCATTTTTTGCACAGGCATGAGAGTGGGTAAAGAACAAAAAGTCTGAAAATACGCATAAGCTAAAATTTGGTAAAAAACTAAAAGACCGCACGAAATCATATTTTGCACAAAACTGGCAAAAAAAAACAAATTTTGTCAAAGGGCTCGAAAAAAATGGGGATTTCATCAAATGGTTGCTGGAAAAACGCGAATTCCGTCAAAAGATCGCGGGAAAAACGCGAATTTTGTCAAAAGATCGCGGGAAAAACGCGAATTTTGTCAAAAGATCGCGGGAAAAACGCGAATTTTGTCAAAAAAACGCGGGAAAAACGCGAATTTTGTCAAAAAATCGCGGAACAAACGCGAATTTTGTCAAAAGATCGCGGAAAAAACAGGAATTTCGTCAAAAGATCGCGGAAAAACGCGAATTTCGACAAAAAAAAGCGGGAGAAGCATGAATTTCGTCAAAAGATCGCAAAAAAAAACGAATTTCGACAAAGGATCGTGGAAAAACGCAAATTTCGTGAAAGAGCCGCTGAAAAATAACGAATTTAGTTAAAGGATCGCGAAAAAAAACACGAATTTCGTCAAAGAATCGCGAAAAAAACACGAATTTCGTCAAAGGATCGCGGAAAAAACGCGAATTTCGTCAAAGGATCGCGGAAAAGGCGAATTTCGTCAAGAGATCGTGACGAAAAAAACGTATTTCGGCGATCACGGAAAAATGCAAATTTCGCGGAAAAACGCGAATTTCGACAAAAAAAGCGGGAGAAGCATGAATTTCGTCAAAAGATCGCAGAAAAAATGCGCATTTCGTCAAAAGATCGCGGAAAAAACGCGAAATTCGTCAAAAGCTCGTTAAGAAAAAAAAATGAATTTCGACAAAGGATCGTGGAAAAACGCAAATTTCGTGAAAGAGCCGCTGAAAAATTACGAATTTAGTTAAAGGATCGCGAAAAAAACACGAATTTCGTCAAAGGATCGCGAAAAAAACGCGAATTTCGTCAAAGGATCGCGGAAAAAACGCGAATTTCGTCAAAGGATCGCGGAAAAAAGCGAATTTCGTCAAGAGATCGTGACGAAAAAAACGTATTTCGGCGATCGCGGAAAAATGCAAATTTCGTGAAAAAACACGAATTTAGTTAAAGGATAGAAGATAAAAACGTGAATCGTCAAAAGGCTGCCAAATAAGCGAATTCGTCAAAGGAAGGCAGAAAAAACGCGAATTTCGTCAAAGGATCGCGGAAAAAACGTGAATTTTGTCAAAGGAAAGCGGAAAAACGCGATTTTCTTCAAAAGATCGAAGAAAATACGCGAATTCCGTCAAAAGATAGAGGAAAATACGCGAATTCCGTCAAAAGATAGAGGAAAATACGCGAATTCCGTCAAAGAATCGCGGAGAAAATGCGATGCAATTCTGGCGCGATATGTCTCGTTTGGCGCATTTTTCCACTGCCAGAAAGAAAAAAATGGCAAAATTCTTTTTTTTTTTTTTTTTTTTTACAGATAAAAATCAAAAATTTTCTCAAAAATTTATGAAAAGTCGGAAGAATCTCATCCCTGTTTGTATCATTTAATTTAAAAGCACTAACTATTATAACTGTAAAATAATTTAAAACATATGAAATTTTCATCTTTTGAAACGATAAAAAGAGCTTAAATCTGTAAATAACTACACATGTCTCCCAGATGACAATAAAGAATGCATAATTAGATGATACATCCATATGTATCTCCCATTTTTTAACTTTTTAAAGTTATATCCTTTTATTTTTTTTTTTATTTAAATGATCAGCAGTGAAAAATTTACATAGTAAAACAGATTTGATATTCAGACTAGATTACACTCCAAATGTGTTCCTAATTAAATCAATTATTAAATTATATTTCTCCACTTAGTAGTTTCATTAATGCTTATGTTAAAATTGTAATTATTATTTTAATACTTGTATTTGTTTGTTCCTTCTTAGCAAAAAATCTTATTTTAGAATACAATGTGAAATATAAAATTCCTTAAAACACAATTCAGTTATTTTGAAAATTGTTAATGGATGAAATCACTACCATATTAAATTTCTACATGCTTAAAAGTTAACTATGATTTCCATTGTTCAACTGTTTAAATGAATGGCAGATTACACATTCCCAGATTTCGAGTGTTTAGTGCATTTATCTGATACGCTCTGATCCCTTGAAACTCCTTTGGATTCCCTTGCTTTCATTGTATTCAGTAATATCTGTATTATTTTATGGTAACTCCATATCAAGTCAATTGGTAGAATACACAAAATAAAATAGTATCGCTAAACCAATGTCATATTCACTATATTTAAGTCTAACATAAACTTGAACACCTTTTGCAAAGCCTTAAAATTATAGTTAGGAACAAAAAATTACATTTGAATTGAAACAAACAAGAGTTTGAATTATTTGGGCATTAAAATAATAAGAAAAAGTAATATCCAAAAAAGAAATATTCGAAACAGTAATTTGCAAAACATCAGACAAAATAAATGAAATTTTTAATGCTGGATTCAAAATGGCAAGTAATTACAAACTCACCTTTTTAAAGCCATATACAAAACAGAAGTATAAACATATATTCAAATGACACGCTACTGAAAGTAGAAATGCTGAAGATCAAAGAAATAGGAAATACAGCATGATACCTCACAAATATAATATACAAAGATAACAAAAACTTTATACAATAGATGAAGTGTAAAAAGAAACAAAAAATCTTACACTGACATAATATCTTTTGATAAAGGTATAACAATGAAACTAAAAAAGCAGCAAAGTACAATATAAATATCTCAATAAAAGTAAACCAAAATATTTTCCAAAGATTGAAATGAGAAAGATAAATTGGATAGTCTAGAAACAGCTGAAATCTACCAAATTAATTATAAGAAAGAAATGGCTCAAGGGAAAAATATACAGGAATGACAAAACAGAAAATTATAAAAAATAATATAAGAGTATAAGAATGATAAAAAGTATGGAAAAAATATAATATCATTAGTAAAATTGAATTGTGAAAACCAAGAAATAGACTTAAATAATAATAAAAAGTAACATCATATTAAAGACTATGCTTTCTATTACAAAGCAGTTGCAATTTCCATATATGAAGATGCCGGTAACCAGTGCTGTAGTTGGAAAAAAATATTTGTGAGAACTCACCTTTTCATAGAGTAGATGTTGATGCTACCAGATTTTTGCTAGGCCAAAAGCCAATTTAAAACATTTAACTAAAAGCTGACTTTTTTATTAACAGTTATAATTATTATATTCTAGTTTTTATAGTATTGTATTTGTATAGCATTTATCTAAAAGCATTATTTAATCAATCTCATAGTAACATTTTCTATTATGAATCAAAATTTAATTGAAATAACAGAAATAAATCCATATATTATTTACTGACACATCTATCCTAGAAGTTTCCATAAAGAACGATAATCAGGGATGTTTTCTGTGCTCTCTGATTTATGACAAGCTGTCTCATCTGCTGCTAATCTTCTTCCTGACAGCAACCAAGATTTCGCATATAGTTCAGGACCAAATTCTTTTCAGGGAGGTCCTACACAGCTTATAAATATAAGTGAACTGGCTCTTCCTATAAGGAGTGAATTTCTCGCATAGGTCATGATGTTATTCATACAGCTGAATGCTGCTTCGTATTCAGATATTGAAATGGGTATAGTTTTCAGAGTCTGGAAAAGAGGATTTAGCTCTCTAGGCTCATTTCTAGGCTGGGTTCATTTAGCTTGAAAAGAAAAGGTTTGTACTCGTATGCAATATATAAAATATATATTTTACAGTAAGAAACCAAATATTTCTGAACAGCATTCCCACCCAACTATAGCACTGCCGGTAACTTACTAAAAGATGTAAATGTTGATAAAGATAGTCTCTCTTGTTAAAAAGAGAATGAAATTACAAGGGGATGAAGAAAACATCTGTTTGAGGCAAGTTTCTGTCTTAGCGGATACAATTGTATAGCATAATTTTTTCTCCTGATCTGTGACATTCAAGACATGTTTTGTTTTCACAGGTTTTACTTTATATAAAATCAATAAGAAGAGGATCATTTGGCTTCCAATGGCAAACTGTTACTATATGTATTATATTTATTAAGATTATTTTAATTTTATTGCATTCATTATCTATCGATTGTATATCTACTTACAAACTGAAGGATGTTCAAAAAGTTCCAACAGAGGGCTAATTACTGCATTCATTAAATGGGAAAATCACAAATTTGTATGTAAGCTGGAAAATTGAAAACTTTTATTAGAATATTGCAGAAAAATGCCACAGAAAGTTCATTTCGGAAAGAGTGAACAGTAGCAGGGAAAGAACAGGCCAGTACTAGCAAAACAGAAAAAGGTTTTTTGTTGGAAGAGATGAATCACTTCATGAGACTTTGAAAGATAGTAATCTAACTTTTTAAAATATGAAGAGTAAAGACAAAAGATTCTGCATGTCCATCCTATGTGATAAGCACAAAGTTAAATTGATAACTTTAGAAAAGAAACAAATTGCTGGGCTGAAATCAAGACAAAGACAATACACATAAATATTCTGAATTATAAAGACTGATTTTTTGTAACTTTTATTTACCACAAAAGTACAATATTTAATACAATGATCTACTCATTTTATACAATAGGAACATGATGCTTTGATAAGCTAATGAATTTCAATTGATGGTATTGGGAAAATAATTTAAACAAGTAATCATTAAATATTAAAAAAGTATTAGTTGTAGCATAATGAAACAGAATGAATAATGATAAACACACACACATACATACATAGATAGATAGATACAAAAATGATTTCAAGTTTGCTGTTAAAACCTTTACTGTATGCACCAAGGTCTAAAAAAATATCTGTACAAAATGAGGGCAGTTTAAAAAAAATACAAACCTAAAATGAATTACATAAAAGGAAATAAATTGACAACAAGTGCTTTTTCATCACCTGAAATGGAGACAGGGACAGTCAAGGGTGAACATTCCATTGTATTCTTAGCATCATTATGCCATGCTGTTAGTGAAAATAAAATGGCAATAAGCAACAGTGGAAGATCCAAATAAAAAATATAAGTGCATTGAGAACACACATGCAATGATAATAAACTTATCAATTTTGTGCACAACACTAATCAAACAACACTATAGAACACAGTTGTACTACAATTAGAAACAAATCACAATAGGTGCAGCAGGAACAACGTGATACTGTTTTGGAAGAAGCACACTTTATTTAAAAGGAAAACTCTAACAACTGGAAACTTTAAACAGAAATCACACTAAATTCTAATAAATTTGTTCATATCTAATATATGGTTAATAAAAATTTCAAACTGAATCACAAAGTACCAATAGACAAATCTATAAAAAAAATTCTGATGAACTACATCTTTTTATATCCGACTAATCGTGAAGATTTGCAAAAAGATACCTAAAAATACAGTCCTGGAAAAGAAAAGAAAAATGATCATTCCCCTACTAATTCTTCTGCAAATAAATGTACAAAAAAGCTATTAGATATCTATCCCAACCCTGTAACTAGACCTACATCAAGTTTCCAGAAAAATTAAAGAATAATAAATTACGTCTTCTCAATGAATTTCTGATGGCAAGACAACAAAATAGCTCCCACAAAATAAAATAATCCTTGATAAGCATAACATTTATTATGTATTAGATGACCACTATGAATAACTAACAATAACGATTAATTTGCTATGATGGTACTACTTATAGTACATAAAATCTAAAATGAATTGACACTTGTAACAGCTAAATTAGTTCTGTAGTAGGAGAGTCAGCACTTGAGGTGAATGGTTGTGAAGATAAATGCTGTTCTCTAACAACCCCTACCACTCTCGGTATTTATTTGTTAAAGATTTAACTGTATATCCTAATAAAAATACAACTGTCTCTAATATATAAAACTATATTATGGCTGTGGTTTTTATCTGCATATTTTATTTATAAAATAATTATCAAAAGTATGCAAATGTGTATCAAATGTAGTGTGTTCATAAATGTAATTTGAGATTTATTACGTAACTGCAAATTTACGTAAGTCGGGAGATGCCTGTACCTGGAACATGTTAATATATATTTGAAGACATTTATGTTGAATTTCTGGGGACTAGAAGTCGTGCAGATTTTTAAAAAATTGCATATTATAGATCTTTTCACACATTATTAAATTACATTATATAAACATGATTCAACCATGCCTGGACCAAGTCATGATATTGCTCATTTCCAATTTTTTTTTTTTTAATTTAATAATAGCATTTTTTTATTAAAAAACTCTGAATTTGGGAGTCAAATATAAAACAATATCTCAAACATTAGTCTAGAGAATAACAATATTTCTACAATGTAAATTGCAGGCGCTTCTTAAATGAGAAATTCATTGTTTACATCTGAAAAGTTATGTGTTATATAGAGAATTGTATTACATATAATTGTTTATAATAAAGATCTACTGTAATAAAATAGAGATCTATTTATCTGTCTGTCATAGCGTGGATGACCAGCTGCACCTAGAGCTACTGAATTTGGTAGGAATATATTCCTTAGACCCGAATTTATGTAACTCAAAGCCAGATTTCAGATTCTTCAATAAATTTTTTTCTTCTTCTAACAGCATTTTAAAACCAAACAATATATATATATAGTCAAAGTTTCTGTAAAATGCCTCAATTTTCCTTTATACTATTTTAAAACCTTTTATACATGCTAAATATTTCTGATAATTTCGATTTGACATTTATTAATTTTTTGCATCAATTTAATTATATTTATTACTTTTGTCTTCGATATGAGTTTTTTTTTTTTTTTTTTTTTTTTTTTTTTTTTTTTTTTTTTAATGCTTGGTACCCTTGTGACTTGAGTACACTATCGTAAGCTTCTTCTAGGTCTATGAAAACCATGTGCATTTCTTTACTTTTGTCTCAGCCTTTTCCAGAAGTTGTCTTATCATAAAAATGTAATGAATACAAGATCTTCCCACAGTAAAACCACATTAATTTGCATACCTTTTACATTGATTTCAAGATGGTTCTTGACTGTTATTCCCAATATTTTTGTTATTGAGCTTGTTGCACAGATTCCTTTAATAATTAGAGGAATATATCTAACAAATATATATATAAATAAGATATTGAAAAAAATTTAAACTGTCCAAACAAATTGTCTGAAAATTCGATTTGACTTTTTATCAACATTATTTTGAGCATGGCTTTCAAGAGGAATAAATCTAATTTTGAATTAAGCAATATGTCAAATGAATCAATTTTAATTCTAAAAGTTAATAGAATAGAGAATTGTCAAGGCTTTAGTACCAAATTTAAGGACTTTTATGGGTTCTGAAAATAATTGAGAAAATAATAATAATATATATATATATTTCCTAATATAGCTGCAATATTATCTCTTTACTCATATTAGACTTCTTGAACACTGCTTCAGAGTGTGTTTGTATTAATTTTTTTTTTTTTTTTTTTTTTTTTTAATAAAGTGAAAATAGATCTACCATTTTTAGTCTATTATGGAAAATTTTTAAGGCTGATTAACGATCATCAATTTATAAATTTAGATTTGTAGATAGCAGTGCTGAAGCCAAACATATTTATAGAAGCCTAAAGCTCAAGAGTGTCTTCTGAATACTTCTTTAAATTTGTATAAAATCTCTAGTTTATTATTCTTGTTTTTCTGATACATGTAAAGCCTTTTTCAGAAAATGATACCAAATCAATGTTTTAGAGAGATTTTTGCTGTATCAAAATTATGAAAAGACAGTCATGGGGCAGCAATCAATTAAGTACATCCCATTTATAAGAACATAGAAACACTACTCATTTGTCTAGGATCCAAGAGAATTTCTGAACTTTTCTTTCTACAGGAGAATAAAAATTTTGAAACTTTTACAGCATTGTATTGTCAAAGAGCAGGAAAGTATCAGAGCAGTTTTAAATAAAACTATAATTTTAAATGCCTTATTTTATTGTTTAAAATTCAAATAAGGACTGCTGAATTTAGTTAGAAATCTGAATTTAGAAATTTTTCTGATGTTTAAGTTAAAAGTTTGAATGTTTTAAAAACTCTATTAACCCTGCGATATTTGTACATAAAGCATAGATCTAAAGAACTTTAATTTAAAAAAATATATATATACACATATATATAATAATATGAGACAGAAAACATTTCAGAAAAAAAAAAAATCTAAGTACTATTAATAATAACTTTAGAACATATTTCTCACTTTCATTTTATTGTTTATTATACATGAAAATATTTTCAATTTGAAATGAAATGTTTTACTTTTTATGTTGCATAAAACTTGTTTAAATTAAAATACATAAAATAGTGTAATGTGGTATATAATTTCCTCTATCAGCCATTACTCGTAAAAAATATGAAAATATTAAATTTAAAAAGACGCATACCGTATTTTCCGGGAATAACGCCGCGGCATTAAACTAGATTTTTCTGGTTTGAAAACAAAAATGCGGCCAATAACTAGGTGCGGCTTGTAAATAGTACCAAATTTACTGCCAATCTTTATTTAAAAATTTGGAAATCTGGTTAGAAAAAAAAAATAATCCATGATCTTATGTCGTACTTCTGAAAAGAAAAAACAATGTCTCGCACGGCGGAAAGGTATCAACGTGTTTACAAATAATGCAATTTTCATGAGCAAAAAATTGCACTTTGTCCGGGCATAGCATCCAATCACAATTATTCTCCTCAAGTTCGCCTGGCATATTGCATGCCATATAAGGAATAACTCCTTCCACTTTCTCCCTTGTTCATTCTTCGCCAGATCCGATAAAACTACAGGAAAACTATTTTACTCTATGTTCGTAATTACTTTCAGCATTACGTTTGGCAACAGCTCGATTAATCTTAAACACAATCGAGCATGCAAGCCCGATCCAAAGCAAACGAGATGCAATCTGCCGGCTCGTTTTTTTTGATAATGACACGAATGATGCAGATGAGGAACAACTTGCGAATTCGCCCGGAGTCCGCCATCTTGTTTCTTTGTTGGTCATTTATAATCACTTTATGCTTAATTTTTGAAAATTTAGAGATTAAATGTAAACAACATAAATAAAAACAACAATAAAAAGAAATAAAGAAATCCAAATAATGAAATTTAAAATCGGCGATGATCAACAAAGAAATAAGATGGCGGACTCCGGGCGAATTCGCAAGTAGTACCGCAGAGGATTTCATAGACACCAATCAAAGTTTCTTACCTGAAATTTAAAACTTATTCCACAGTGATACTGAGGACAAAGATTTTGATGGGTTTTCAAATGTATAACATTAATTATTCGTTGCTACTGTAATATTTTTTTCTGTTTGTAATAACGTTGATAATGGAATTAATTGTTCAATTAATTAAAAGATAAATTATTTAAGTTCAAAATGCTTAATTTTATGTCGCCAATTAATAATTTTAATTAATTGCACTTGGTATATTTTTATAACGTATGTGACGTTATGCACAGCGCGGCGATATACCAGATGCGGTGTTATACTGGGTGCAGTGTTAAACTAGGATTTTTTGTTTTGTTTTTTAAGTAACTGCGGCGTTATACTCGGTGCGGCGTTATTCTCGGAAAATACGGTACATAATAAAAATGTTTAGAATTAACAGTTGTAATTTTCTTATTTAAAAATAAATTTTATGTTGAATAATTAACATAAAAGTAGTCTTTCAAATAATCATGCATGACACTTCAAATCACTTCTTTACTCAGATGCCCTAATAAGCATCATATTTCTTTATTACACCGATTTCACAAATTCCATTTGCCTATCCCTGCTTTGACTCGCATAAATATACTCCGATTGCCATGTAATTGATATAGGTTATTCAGGTTTACTATGGCATGTTCGATATTGAAAATGAAGTGAGAAACATGTATAGTTCATTTACAAGGACACTCAAAAGTAGTCTGTTACATTATGGTCTATGAAAAAAATCATTTGCAGAATATTTTAATGGGGTTACTACATTATTTCAAACATAATAAAATTTACATACATTTTGGTGCACTAAAAATGTTTTCAGTAGAATATGGAGTGCAAAGAATTTATTATTCATTTAAAAAGTCACACAAAAGAATTTGTTATAAAATTGTCTATGGAGGTTTGTAGCATATTGCACTATTTCAAACATGAAATTGATAAACATTACTGAGGTTTCTACAGAAAGCTAGTTGTAGAATATCATGTGCATAGCATTTATCGTTAAGTTACAGAGACACATAAAAGATTTCAGTACTTTATCCTAAGTATTGTCTATTAGGGATGAATACTGGAAGCGCGTTTTCAGTTATGGTACACTTTTTTAAGATTATATAAACCCAAGATTTTTTTTTATACTATAGTGTGTATCAATTTCATAGATCATATACAGGGCTACACAAAAAAATTTGCAAGCATTACTGAAAATGAACGCGAATTGCTTAAAGGTTTTTTTTTTTTTTTTTTTCAGTTATGTATTTTCAAGCTCAACTATATTTAGTTAAGATATGTTTGTATAATATAAATAACACCATATACAGGGCTATAGAAAAAACTGCATACATAACCATCTATGAATAGTAATTCCTGGAAGTATAACTTCAGTAGTTTTAAGTGTGCTTTTGCCTGAATTAAATTTTAGCTTAACATGTGATGTGTATAATAATCCATAGATAATATACACGGCTTACAAAAGAATTCAAGCATATTTCCACCTGTTTGTAGAAATTGAAGAAAGTGAATTTTAACTGTTATGCATTTTCTTACTAAACTAAATTTTAGCATACTATGTAGAATATATACCAATCTATAGATCATATACAGAACTGCACAAAAGAATTGCAGTACCTTTACGGCTATGGGTGGTAATTGCTGAAATCTGGTTTTCAAATGCGTTATGCTTTTTTAAATGTTTACTTTACGTATCTTTTCTACCTTATTAAACAGTGAAATTTTGCTAAAGTATCCTAGAAGTGCTGGAAAATATTTCATAACGTATGCTTGATGTATGATTTTTTTTTCTTGTTATGATTTCTAATGGTGTAATGATATGTGAAAGAGGTACATGAAGAGTCAATTTTTTTTTTTAAATAACACCCAAAGCTTCCAATGAAGTTTACAATAACGTAAACAGAAGAAAGAGTTCTAATCATAACACATGATTGTCACCAATTTCGAGGAAGTGGTCAGTCAATGAAAAGGAAATTCAAATTATAAGTTAATAATGGACTAAGTTCCATTCTAATTTTAGTCTTGACAGAAGTTTTTGGGTTGAATGGACTGCACCTGCTTATAAAAAGTGTTGTGTAATGACAGTTGTAGAAACAGCGTTATTTTTTTAGTGTTGACTCTAGAAAAAAAAGGCTGCCGAGCAGGAATTTTTCAAAAAGGGAACACTATTCTAAAAAAAAGGTACATTTTTCAAAAAAGGAACACTATTCTAAAAAAGGGTAAATTTTTTCAAAAAGGAAACACTATTCTTTAAAAAAAGGGCACACTTGTACCTTGTTCACAAAAAATATTTTGAACTGGTTTGTTTAGAATCCCTAGATTTTGTGATACTTTCCCGGGATCAATTGAATTGCCACGGGACGCATAGGAAGTGTTAAAAAGGGCAGCCGGGCACAAAAAGAAATAAAAAGGGCCGCCGGGAGCTGCGCCCTGTTAAAGCGGCTTAGAGTCAATCCTATTTTTACAAATAACAACAAATCAGTTTCAGCAGTTGGTAACAGAGTAGGAAAAACATCTACATAGAAATGAGTGAAGCTGTCCAGTCACCAAAATCCTTTAGTAGGGGTGGGAAAACAAGCTTTATAAATGAAAATTTCACTGTTTTGTTTTTATTTTTAATAAGGGGGGGGGGGCAGTTATAGTATTTTCTTATAAAAAGATTAGAAAAAAATAACAAAAAAGAAAAGAAAAAGATAAAAATATCAAAAATTTTAAGTTGTTTGATCGAGGAAGTGTGTGTGTATGTATGTGTGTGGGTGGGTAGGTGTCAGAACATCCATGCTAGGACGGGCAAATATTTTTCTAGATCGAGTACTGCTCATACAGGGGTTCCCCCTTTGGCTACAGCCTTGATATATCAACTGGAAATAATGTCTACTAATTAATGTTACAGATAAATTATGCTTCAGGGGTCATCTAAACATAAAAATTGTAAAGATTTTATTTTTAAAAAATTACATCCGCTTTTGACAAATATTAAAGTTTCTTGGATCAAATCAGACCAAAACAGTACATATTTTATGAATTTTTTTCATAAATATTCATAGAGCTATAATAGGTTAAAGTTTGAGGATGCTAATGTTAAATTCATGTGATACACTTAAATTTATATCTTACCATAAAATCATCTGACAGAAAATTTTCTTTAATTTGGTGCAACAAATGAAGAAACATAGTCAGCATATTTTTATTATTCAAAAACATTTTTAATTACAGAAATGTTTAATAAATTCATATTTAATAAATTTATAAATTATGACCTACATCATTTTCTACATAAAAAGATTTGTGAAAAACATGGCTATGTGCTGTTTCAGTTCATTTTTATCATTAGTTTTAAAGATATTTTACTTTTTGTCGATCTAAAAGGACCTCAGATCGCATCTGCTGAACATAATCTTAAAAAACCCACAAAAATTATAAAGATTATTATTTTATATAAATGATAAATTATTTTATGTATAAAATTTCTTTCATTTTCTTCTGATTATATACTAAATGTTTCTAGTACTTTTCCCTGGAAGATCTTCATTTTATTTTTCTAACTTCATGGATAAAATCCTCTCTTTCATACTATAAAGATTTAAGAAAAGTTCATAAACTACATACTTTTCCGGCTTGTTTTGATCAAAGGAACTCAATGTCTGTCAAAAATAGATGTTATTTGAAAAATGAAAATTTATAAAATTTTTAATATGTAGATTGTAGGTGACACCCCCAAAGCAAAATATACAAATAGCATTTAATAATACACATTCCTAGTCAATTTGTACCGTTATCTTTTTATATGTTTATTTGCGGGAGAATTAGTAGGCATTGATCCTTTTTTCCTCCCTAGGACTGTGCATTCAAGCTTAATTAAAGAAAGGAACATATGTGTGTGTGTATATATATATATATATATATTCTCTCATGTAACTGGTGAACTGAGTTAACTGCAACCTACATATAGTAAAACAGGTATGTACTACATGATGTACAGTCGTGGAAAAAAAAAAGTAAACACCCCTACTAACTCCTCAACTAATTATCATAGAAGAAAGTTACTGGTACCAAACGATTGGAAATAAAGTCTACTTTTAAATGATGGATATAAAATTTGCTTAGAGGGCCCTCTACATGTTAAAACGAAGCATAACTTTGTTTTTTTCAATAGCAGTACACAATTCTGACAGCATAAATGAACTCTACACCCTTCAATTAGCCTAAAAACAAATTATGCAATTCGTACTGTAAGTTTCTGAGAAATTATTTTAAAATGAACGTACTTTAAGGGCTGTATCCAAATTGAAGTAACGTATTCGATTGTTAACTGAGAGAGCCCCCTTCTTGATCAAGGCACCTTAAGTACAACTCAAGCAGTCAATGAAGTCTGCAAGATTACCGTAAAATACCATTAATCCCCCTCCCCCTCAAACATGATGGAAAATCGTAAAAAAATCGGAGGGGGCGCTTACACGGTATTAAAATTGTAGTAATGTTATCTATGGGTGGTGGGGGTGGGAGATTGTAATGGCCGATCGTTGCAAAATATGCATCATTTTAATAAAATGAGGAAAGAAAAATATTTTGAAAAAAAAAAATTATATACAAAATAGAAAAACAGTATAACTTTGCAATTAACGGCGATTTCAAATTACAGAAAATTGTGGATTTCAAAAGCTTTGAAACTGGAATGCAGTTAGATAAATAACAACACTAATATCTGTCATAAGATAAATAACAACACTAATATCTGTCATAAGATAAATAACAACACTAATATCTGTCATAAGATAAATAACAACACTAATATTTGTCATTAACATGGTAACAAAAAAATAAAAGGAACTTAATAATTTAAAATAATTAAAAAACACTAAGAAACTGCGTTTGAAAATGTCCTAAATTCTTTCTATAACTAGTAACATTTTATGCAGTGTTGCCATCTGTTGTAAATTAGGGAGATTAAATAACCATATTTCATTTTTAAAACATCATTTCTTTTCTATAAAGGTTAAATAAATAATACAAATCACAAAAATAACAATAACATGAAAAAAATTGCAAATGAAACTAATTTTTTTTTTTTAAAGAAGAAATGTGTTATAATGGGAAATTTAAATCAGACTGACATAGAATTAATTAAAAAAAATAACTTTATCACTACATTAATTCATTTTAAATAGTGATATATAAAGTAAATATGTTTATCACCTTCAAATATCAAATTAAATCGCCAATTCATCACTTAATAATAATAATAATAATAAAATAAATACCAATAAATCCTATTTTGCGTTATTTTGGCGCCATCTACCATAACTTAGAAGAAAGAAAACCAACACAATATAAAATTACTTCCGAAAGTTACCAAAAAAAAAAATGGCTGTAAATTGTTATCACTATTATTTTATATATTTAGTAATAATAATAGACAAGGCTAATAGTATTATGAAAAATGTTAATTACTCATATAAATATGAAGTTACGTAGCTGTACAGAACGGAAGTACCGATCGGTAGTGAAAAGTTTGATGACATGAATCAATTCTTAATCGAATCATAGAACGAATAACTGAACTGCGTTTACGGCTTCCTCTAAGGTTTACAATGATATGAAAACAAAAGGTAAGTGCAAACGCCGAAAGTATGTATGTTACTATTTGCGCTTGTGATATATTAAAGAATTACGTCTTTCTGATCAGTTGGAAAAAAAAAAAATCACTGGCGAGATAAAATTTTTGGTATTGATCTTGACGTGCACACCGAAATTTTTTTGAGGAGGGCACTTTCTCGGGATTTCTTGAATTTTCCAATTTGTTTACAAAGTTGGAGGGGGGTGCTTAATCGGGAAGGGCTGATTAACAGGATTTTACAGTACAGGAGAGCAGAGGAAATTTCAAAATATCTAGTCAATTCTATCACAGACGGCCCATTAAAACGTCATTTTTCCATTTTTTAAGCATAATTTGAAAACTACTTGGAAGAAAAATGTGAAATTTTGGATTTTCATAAAGCAGGACTTAATAAATATTAATCCATCAAAAAAACTGTAGGTTGCAATTCATAATTTTTTTTAATATTAATTTCATAATTTATAATTCATATCATGAAATTATAAAAATTGCAAATTCAATGTATTTATGTTTGGGTATATTAGCATTATTGCTACACAAAAAATTAACAAATTAGGAGCATAATTTCAGGAAATATACATAAAATATGAAAATGTAATTTAACATTAGAAGCACTAAATTTTGAATGTTTATAATTGAAAAACTTATCATTCAAATGACTTGAAATTTGGTGTCTAGGCATAGTTTGAACTGAAGATTTGAAATATCTCGTGAAAATTGGATATTGCCATTGAAAAAAATGAAGTTTGGATTTGTTTTAATATGTAGATGGCAATCTAAAGCAAATTTTATATGCATCATTTAAAAGTAGGCTTTATTTCCAATCATTCGGTACCAGACACTTTCGTCTATGTTAATTTGTTCAGGAGTTAGTAGGGGGCGTTTACTTTTTTTTTTTTTCCACGACTGTACCTTTTAACATCTAGCCAAAAATTGCAGAGTTAGCATTCTTATCTCGAAAATAGCATGAGATATGGAGGGGAAAAGTTAATTACAAAGTTGTAGAGAGTCTTTGATTTAGTGTGAAATCACGTTTTACATGAAAAAATAACTATCAAAATCCCTAAAATATATATTTTTTATATCCCATCACTTGCTAAAATATCTCATTAATTGCATTCAGAAGTCTGACATTATAAAGCAGATCAACATTTACTAATAAAAACACATGCAAGCAAGGTACTATTTACTTTAATATGAAAATTAAGTACATTCATTGTGTCTACCACTGGGACACATGCAAAATTCATTATGTCAGTTGCCACTAATGCCACTAATGGGCACATTGAGCATAATTTTAACTTCATTTTCTTTGTAAACAAACTGTATTTCACTTAAATGTCTTTATTTATTAGTAAAGTGAATCTGATTTATAATGGCACATTTCTGCGTGCAATCAGTGGCATATTTAAAATAGTGATTGGATAAAAAATAAATATATATATATATATAAATATATATATATATATATCAGGCCTTCAAATAATGTTATTTTTACATGTAAGACATCATTTCATACTAAATAGGTGAAGTTCCACAACTTTGTAATTGACTTTTGCCAACCATATCAATGGGTACAAAAAGTCCATCTAAGGCAAAACTAAAAACTTTTCTGAGTATTAGGAATAAACACTTGGAAATTAGCTAGAAGATTTCTATGTCTTGCATTATGACTAAATACCATTTTCGAGATAAAAATGCTAACTCCATAGTTTTTAGCTATGTGGTGTTGAAAGGCATCTCATATTGTACTCATTTTCCTATACCTAGACACCATGTTCATAGCTGTAGCTAACTCAGTTATGCAGTTATTTGACAAAAGATGGAATTATGGAAACACCAGTATACACCCTATTGGCTTAGCATATGGCAGACCTCAGAATTTTAAACACTTTAACATACTCTGACATTTTATTACTATCAGGGTTATGAAAAAAAATGACAAAAGTAAAAATATGAAAATTATTGCTCAAAGCTAAAATTTCTACCAGAAAACAAAGAACAGATCTCATTATTCCCCTGCAAACATCAAATGTGCTACCCACTAAAAATTCCACATTATTTCAATATGACACTAAAACTAAAACATTCTAAATATTAAGGAAGAGTCTATAAAATAATATAAATGAAAGAAAATAAACCAGATGAATAAAATTAAATATGTGATAAAATAAAACTAACAGACAATAAAACTAACATTTTAAAGATTAAAGAAAAATCTATAGATTAATGTAAATAAAGGAATAATAATAACAAAAAAAATCTAGAGAATCAACTGAAGTCAGTTTTATTTCTATTTTTCTTTATTTTTATGCCATTTATGTTTCATATACTTATATATTTTTATTTTATTATGTTTTGTGAAAGCAAATACTATTGCATATCTCCTGCACAGACAGAATTATTCAAAAGCTCTAAATTACAAAGTGTATTTAGAACCTTATCAAGATGTAAATATTTAAAACAAAATGGCAAAATATACATATCTAAGTTAAATTAGTTCATTAATATTCAGAAGGAACAAAAAAAGAAAAAAAAAATCTAGAAATAAAGACAGGGATCACTAAAATGGAATTTTACTAAACAGGACCAAGCTAATGATTTAAAAAATTACTAGATAAATAAAAAGTTACAGGATGAAATAATGAAAATAACAATTTATGTTTTCACATGAAAAGAAAGTCTTTTAGGAAAGAAATAGAATACACGAGGAGTAAAATAAATAAGAAAAAAATTTCTGTAAATAATTTTATTAGTATTAATATCTACCGGGTGTCCCAAAAAGGACTGACTGATTTTAAAATTCAATAACTTGCAAACGGTGACAGATATTTAAAAAATTCTTGCAGGAGGGTTATGCATAAGGTCAAAAGTTTTATTACAGTGATTTTCGATTTTAGTTCGAATTACAAACAATAGATGGCGCTGTAAGCAATAGTCGCTAAATACAGGCTCGATTTCTGGTCCTTTCTCTTGTTCCATGCTGAAAAAGGAGATGGAAATGTATTATCCGGGCCACGAAGTACCAAAAATCGAGCCTAAATTCAGCGTCTATTGATCGCAGCGCCATCTATTGTTTGTAATTCGAACTAAAATTGAAAATCACTGTAAAAAAACTTTTGACCTTATGCATAACCCTCCTGCAAGAATTTTTTAAATATCTGTCACCGTTTGCAAGTTATTGAATTTTAAAATCAGTCAGTCCTTTTTGGGACACCCGGTATATTAATCATGTGTAATGAGCATCCTGTTTTGCACGGGAAAAATGAAAACAAGTTACATCTTGTATAAAAAATTTACTCACAAGCTATTATTCACAAATGTCTATAAAATTCATTTTACAGCAACAATAATATATAAGGGGAAGTCATTACTAGCATTATTATTATTATTATTTTTTTTTTTTTTTTTTTTTAATCAAAAATAAAAATTCATTCAGCTAAACTCATATCAAGCAATAATTCCAACAGTGAAAATAACGCTATATACAATTTAACGATGACATTCTTCAAAGCAAAATTAAATATTAACAAATGTGAAAGAAACTGCATCACAAACAAAGAGCTACAAAGAAATTATGTAAAGAGACAGGCAAGATTCTAAGATCCAGAAACATAATAATCATAAATCACTATGCAATTGCTAAAGTTTTCCTGTTGGCTCCAGTACTTTACAAAAGGGTTATTAGAAGAACTCTGTTAATATTTTTAATTATTTGCTACAAGCATCAATTATCATTTGTTTATGGTCAGTCGTATGTATATTATCATCCATATTACCTCCTCCTCCTTGTAATCTCTCCTGATTTTCTAATTTGTTATATAGTCCCCCATTCTCAAAATGGTCAATTTTCAATTAAGTATTAGTCATTAAATTTTAAGGACATGCAGTTTTTAGTAATGATCTAGTTCCAGCAGAAGAAAAAAAAAATCCTGATTGACTAATTTAGTCAAGAGGTTTGGTAAAAGTTTAAAAAATTGTAACTTAAAAAATGAAAGGCAGGATTATTTCATTAATATAATCTTAATTTTTTTATTTTGAATGTTTTTGCAACTTACGCTTCTTGTTTATCTCTAACAAGTATTAAAAAAACACGTTTTCATTTTTGGGTGGACATACTGCGTAGGTCGACTTTAGCTAAAAACTTGATAGAATTCAATATAAATTAATGTTTGTTTTTAATAAAATTTGATGCCTTTAATAAAAGTAATTTCATCTTAATGAATAATCAGCTTAATCATCTAATGTTACTCATTAACAGTCAACCTTAATTTAAGTGGCAGCTCCCAACTCTGGCCTTACTCGAAATTTGGAAAGCGGAAAATCATAGAATGGCTATGGACACAAAATCAAGAAAATTTTAAACAGCAAAGAACATTTATGAACAAAGTTCTTTAAGAGATGAAAATAATACAATTATAAACTGTGGCAGAATTGAATAGATTACTATTCCTTTAAAACCCTTTTACTTGATTACTATATTTTAAACAAAAAGATAATTTATAAAAGTGATTCAAATTAACTACTAAATTAATTAAACTGAGAAAGTCTATATATGTATACAGAAAATAAAATATTTCTGAAAATTACATAATTTCCCAATGGGCATTATCTGCTGATCTAAGTTCGAAGCTATAAAAATCACATGATTGGGAAAAACAAACTGGCATGTTTCTGTTGTAAAGTATGGTGAGATTTCTTTTAACTGTCTGAAAGTAAACTATTTCACAAAGAGCCAAAGTATTGTGCTGCGTATCACTGTTACAACAGTTCAGTTAATTCGATTATAGACAAAAAAGTATTTATTTCTATACGTTTATGCGAATACCAAAGGCAAAAGTTCTGATCAGTATCAGTTGACACAAATTTAATTTTTATAACCAGGTGTGTGTATGTGTGTGCAGCAAAGATTTCTATTGAAGTTTAAATTTTTTACTCCATTTTTATATAGCTGCAATTTTTAAAATTAAATGTATAAGCCATGTTTATATAATTTACAGCTGAATATAAAAATTTTCCTCCCATAAGTGCTATCATACACTTGAAATAACATTGCGAACATTGCATGCTTATACATTTTGGCGTTCAATCACTTTGTTTGGCGAAAAAAAATGAATTGAAAGCATAAATAAACAAGTAACATATATCACAAGTACAGTTATTTTTACAGTTACATCTGCTAATATCCGAGTGATATTAAGTGTCTGAGAGACAATGTATTTTTCACATCAAATGAACTTTAGATACTATTTATTGATTCAAATCGTACTATCTTGGTATCAGGTAGTGTTTTTCCAAGAGTTTTTCGAAAGAAATTTAAGCTGTGCTATACAATATTATGCGAACTAAGTTTAAAATTTATTGTGTTCCAAAGTAATTTTTTTTCAGTTAATTATTTTACATTTCAAAAATTGGTAAATTTCATAATGTTAAAATGATTTATGCCTATTGGTAACACCAACTAAATGCATTATTAATTGTGGTTTCAATAAAGTTTTCAATTATTGTTTTTTTACCTTAAATTTTTTTGAAAATTTCATAAATTAAAAGAATTTATGATAGCACTTATTATGGCTAGAGTTGCTGGAAAAAGTGTCGAGCAAGCAAATCGAGCTGGGAGCATATAGCAGTTCCAATGTGAATTGTTGGCGAACAATAGTGAGCAGGGGGCAGAACCCCCTAATTCTTATATAAGGTCATCTACTTTTTCTATCGAAATTCTAATTGAAAGTTTTTTTTAAACTTTTAAAAATGTATATTTATTCCTTTTGGCTTTCCTAATACTTCACTGAATAATATGCATTTAAATGAATTTATAATTGAAGAACTTAGTGGAAGAACACACATTTTCTCAAAAAGTGTTTTATTTTATGGATGAAAACGATATGAGGTATTATATCATAGGTTAAAACTAAAATAGTAAAATTCTACTTAGTGTTGAAGACATGTGACAGTATCTTTTAATATTTTTATATTTAATAATTTAAAAACGGTGAAAATAATGTCTAATATTTATTAATAAAATGTTAATATTCTTTTCTAGGAGAGTTTAGTATCACACATTAACAGTCAAACATATGCTACTAAGAAAGAAAGAAATAACTAAATTACAACAAAAAACTTTCACTTTAATATTCTCAAATTCTAATTTTTGTTACTTAACATCTTCTTCCACTCAGGTCTTCATTTATTGAAGGCTGTTATTTCTGTTATAAGTGTGGTAATATTTGAACAGCTTAGAGGAAGAAGTTATGTCATAACTTGTCAAAAAAAATTTATTACGTAGATGAAAGTTTTGAGATATTTAGCCATATGGTAAATCTAAAATACTAAGATGCTAGTTAGGTTTGAAGATATTAGCCATTTAAAAAAATATATTGAATAGTATTTTATTTAATAATTTAAATACTGTAATTTTTAGAAGAAACATCACACCCAGTATATACAGTCGAACCTCGATTTAACGAATTGATTGGGACCCACAAACTCGTTCGTTAAATCGAATATCAATTTTTGTAAAGAGTATGATATACAAATATCAATGCACAGTACCCTTAGATATACAGATATGAAAAAAAGAATGATTATTGTGTACTACGAGCTTAAAAATTATAAGTTAAACGTTAGGAGATCAACTTTAAAATTGTCTAAATTCTTTAATGATACTTGCTTAAAAAACTTAATGCATAATACATACTTTATTGGCACTTTGGAAAGAAATACTTGATAGTGCTTTGTTTTGACTTTCCATAGTTCTTTGTTGCTATTTTCTAACTTCGTAAGAACAACATCATCAACCTCGTGAGACAAAAAATAATTTTTTAAAGTGTTCAAGCTGCAAACTGCTTCTTGGAATGTCACCTTTTCTAATTCAATTTCCGTCATCTTCAATGCTTTCAGAATCTTCATCCTCTTTCTGTTCACTATCGCAGGTACTTAGCTCTACATCGCAAGACACATATCCTGTAAAATTTCCATTACTAGGAACATCTTCCCATCCAGGCATTTGGCCATCTTCCCATTCCAGCCCATCGTTATCAATGACACTTTCTTCATTGCTGTCTTCATAGGCACTTGCTTCGCTTGGAACATTTGGCAGGAAACCTTGGCAATTAAATTCTGCTGCCTTAAAACAGTTTACAAAAGTAGTTTCTGCCACAGAATTCCATGCTTGTCGTACGAAGCTCATCGCTTCGAGGACGTTTAGAAAATTTAACCCTTTTGTTTCCTTCCATATTGACAAGAATTTTCCGAACAAGGAGTTTTTGGTACTGCACCTTAAAGGACCTTATGACACTCAAATCTATGGGCTGCAGTTCACTTGTGCAATTTGCTGGGAAGAATTTCACTTTTACATTTGAAAATTCGTAACCCGAAGGATGTGCTGGGCATTGATCAATGAAAATAATGATTTTTCTTTTTTCACTTCTCATCTTTCTGTCTAAATCTTTTAACCACTTGGCAAACAATGTTACGTTCATCCATGATTTCTTATTAGCACTATATTTTGTCAGAAGCGATTTCACATTTCTGAAGCATCTTGGATTGGCTGATTTTCCTATTACATAAGGAGACAACTTTTCAAATCCATCAGAATTCGCAGCTAAAAGGACAGTTATGCGAAGCTTACTTTTCTTCCCTCCATGGCACTTTTTTTTGATAAAAAAGGGTGTTATCTGCCTGCAAATTATAGAAGAGACCAGTTTCGTCCGCATTAAATATGTCAGAAGAGGAATATTCTTTGATGAGTTCTGGTAAAGTTTCAGTTTTCCATTTTTCAACAGTTCTTGGGTCCACACTTTTCTTTTCTCTGCTCATAATTTTATAAACAATGTTATTCCTATTCTTTAGGTTGTCTAGCCAACCTCTTGAAGCCTTGAAGTTCGTTTCACCAATCTCAGATGCAATTTTCTGAGCTTTTTCTTGAAGAAGAGGTCCACTTATAGTTCCACATTTCTTCCTCTAGCTTCAGCAAACCAAGACATAAGCTGTTCTTCCATGACAGAAAAAGAACTGTTTTTCAGATTTTCTTTTTGAAGCTGCTTTTTCACCACAGCTTTCAGCATATACTTCAACATCTTTTCTATTCTTCAGAATAGTTGATAGCGTAGAAGTCGAAATTCCTCTGTGATGCTTTTCTGACTCCCGACGTTCTTATCTCTTTTAATAAACACATTTTTTCATTAATTGAAAACCTTTTGCGTTTTCTGGATTCGTTGGCCATCCTCGCACAGTACAGGTCAGTCAAGCAAAGAACACTCGAAGCAGTGCAAGCACACGCAATGCACAACATGGACAGAGGTAGCGCACCAAACCGGTTTTTCTCCCTCCAAAATCTCCTGGGATTTTCCCACCGGATTGCACTTCTAATGAGTTCACCACTGCGAAAGTTCCAATAAAGGGATCACCTTCAAAAAATGATACCCTTTTGGCGATGAAAGCACAGAGATGTTGGATTCAACTTTCAGCTGAACAACAGAATTCAGGGTCCAGTAGTATCTTTTGTCTGAGATTGCAACACCCAAAAGTAACATTTCTCCAAAAATGTAGTTTGCACCCTAAGTCCCGGTCATCAACATAAACTGATTCGTGAAAAGGTAGAGGTCCATTTAAATAGTCATTCTACGACCCTCCTTATCTATGCTCTTTGTCATGTTTCTAGTTGAAAAGGGGGAAAGACTGTCTTTTGAATTCACCAGAAATGAGAAAAAAACTTGTAACACTTGGATTAGAGTGTGAAAGATTCAAAATTTTATGTGCGAAAAATTCAAAGTTTTAGTTTTATGCGCGAATGCAAATTCTTTTTCACCGATTATTGTTTGTTAAATCAAAGCTAAAAATTTGTTAAATCAGAGCATTTTAGCACCCTTTTTGTCGGGACAGAAAAAATATTCGTTAAATCGGAGAATTCGTTAAATCAAAGTACGTTAAATCGAGATTTGACTGTATATAGCCCTCGTAATATTCAGCCTAGTGGAAAAAATAAATGTAGTAAATGCCAAACTAGTGAGAATGTCCTTAAGGGGTTACTTCTCGTATGAAAATATACATTCACTAATATTAATCTTCTGAATGATTTTTTTAAAAATATTTCGTCTGCCTTTCAATATTTTTAAATGATTTTACTTGCAATGGGTAGCTGAGGTCGTTTTTTATTTTTGATTTTGTTCGCAAGGTGTTTTTTTCTTCTTTTTTATGAGGATACTTTCACTTTCAAAATCGGTTCCAGAAGTGAAAGTATCCTATGATTGACCTCAGCTATCAAATGCAAATCATTTGAAAATACTGAAATGCAAAAGAATTATTTAAAAAAAATTATCCCATAGGATTATCATTAGCAAGCGGGTGTTTTCACATGAGTGAAGTAGCCTCTTAGTAAGGGGTAAAAATTGTTAAACACTGCACTGAAGACCATAAAAGTATAGCAACTGCCATTAATCTAAAAATTTATAGCTGTGTTTAGTTTTTAAAAGTCAACTTCTCATGCTCACCGCTACACATTATCTTACTTCTACTGATCACAGTGAATGACCACTTGTGATCGGGGATGGATTACCGAATAGTCTGAAACTAAAGGACTCAAAAGTAAAAGGGCTCCAGCATTGGAATTTTTTTTTTTTTTTGGTCTTTTGTTTTTTCTTACTCGTTTTAATATTTTATGCAAAGGAGAATTGTGTACAAATTTGCTTTTAACTTTACAAATTTACATAGATTTTTCTTCCCTTAGAAAATAATTTCTTAGGACAACATTTTTTGTTGCATTGTATAATCAGGTCACAGAGTTCAAGTAGTGTTTTGAATGTGAATGTTCAATTTTTGAATGGGATCATTTAAGTATAGTATTGGAGAATAAATTTGCCGAATAATTACAAAGATATCTTTTGCTTCGGGCTCTGTAATAAATAGAGATTGACCGAAAATTCGTTTTCATTTTCAGCACAAATTCTGAGTTTTACCGAAAATTCATTTTCGGCAAAAATGCTGCCAAAAATTCGACTGGAATGAAACTATCTGTATTCCAAAAATCTTGTTTCTTCCTTCAGAAATTTTCAACATTACTCATTAATTTGAGCTGTATCAGCTCAAATGAGACACTCTTTATTTATTACTATGAACTTCACTGTTGATAGTCATAACTGACTCAAGAGGCGAGTGCAAATTATAAAGCAAGCAATGCATATATGGCTGAACTTTGAAGGTGCTTTTCATGTGCTCTTTAAAAGTTGCACACTTAACAGTAATAGAAAATTTTTAGTTTGATACTGCAGAAGTGTTTCGACTACTCTTTGAGAAAGTTCTAGTAAAGCAGATGTTCATTTACAAAAATCATTATCAAATATAAATCGAGGTATGTATAATACCTAAAACATTTTTTAATTACATGAAATTTGAATAATTAGAAAAATCAGTCTGTGTCATAGATGAATTTATTACATTTTATTTTATATGAAAATAAAAAGTTTTGGTTACAGGCACAGAGAACCAACTTGTTCCACACGTATAATTACATGTGTAATTAATAATTCTGTACATTTATGCATGTATTAATTACTTAAATAATACATACAAAAATTTTAGGCATTTTTGTTTTCGACTGAAAATAAGAAGATTACCTAAATTCAGTTTTGGTCAATCCTTAGTAATAACATTAACATTCATTACTTGTGTGACATTAGTTCAGAATTAATTTTTTTTTAACTTGTTATTTTTTGAAAATTTATGCCAAAAAGTATTAGAATTTACTTATTTCCTTTATTCTTTAAAAAACAGGTTCCTCAACAGACCCCAATAATTTGTGCCAGCACTAACCCCTTCTCTGTAGCCTTACGTAAAAAATATGTTAAGTGTGGAAAAATTATATCACAAATACATTTAAATAAAGCATTACACAGGTAGAAATCTCGTTAATAAAATATATGAAACTCTCAATACATTCTCAAAATATTTTCCGTCAACTTTAATACATAACTGAGCTTTTCTAATAATGTTACTGTAAATATTTTGGGGTACTTCACTGCCAACAACATCAATAGAAACATTAATTATGTTTTATGAATGGGTAATTGAATTTAATAGGGAAGTTTTGAAGCTGATCTCATTTTGGAAACTGTAAAAAGGTGTATTTAAAAAAAAAAAAAAAAGAAAAAAAACTGGGTCAAGAAATTTTCTAAATTCTGCAATACATGATCACAGAAAACTTTATGATGATGAACAGATAAATAAAAGGCTTCACAGTAGTGACATTTGCGGGTATAGATTGCCTTATCGTCTGAAAAAAAATCTATCAACTTATTAAAGATATTAATCTATATCTCATTGGATATTTTGACTGAAGCTAAAAGCCTGATTGAAGCTAAAAGCTTATGAGATGAACTTTTAAGTAAAACAATTGTGATGATTTTGAAAAATCAAATATAACATGAGGGTTTCGTTCAAAAAAGCATGCTTCCATTTGAAAAGTAAATAAGCAAATGTAGTGAGTCTAACCAGAATTCGGAAAATATTTCCTCATGTATTATTGTCCATGTTTCCTCCTTTCTTGCTATACCTGGCAGATTTACATTACTAATTTATTATACAGTCCCCATGCACAATGGTCAGTTTTTAACTAACAAGGAAGGTCTCCTTACAGGGCATACTCAGAATATGTTGAAAAAAAATGCTAGCGAAACTACTCATGTATGTAATAAGGGATCAGTTAGATTTAACGGCGGAATTTCAGTAGAAAGTCTGTAAAAAAATACTTTAGAATATTTAGCACGAAAATACGAAAGTAACACACGATTTAGCGAGCAGGATTTTTCCTCGCCAAAAGCAAACGATTTTAATGCATCTGAAAATTGTTTATTAATTGTTTTTTAGAATGCGCGGTTTGTAATTAATTTAAACTTAATCAATGAAAGAGGTTATTATGTATTTTTTATATTACATATATATGTTGCTTGTTGATGTAGTTATTTAATTTTATCACTGAAAAGATATTTTCTATGCTTTGCAAGTTGCAAATATCTATTTTAAGTTATAGTCAGCTGACATTTAATTGCCATAATACATTTCCATATCAAAGACGAAGTCGTTTCCATAGCAAGAAAATCAAATCGACCGTGTTCTACCTGCCTTTTTTTTTTACCTTAAAATAATTTAAATCAATTTAAATTTTGTTTTAAATCGTAAAATATGATATTTAAATTTTATTATAAATACATATAAATATATATAACAAACTATAGTTAAAACAAACTAAAAATGTCAAAACTATAGTTAAAACAAATTAAAAATGACAAAACTAAAGTTATTTAGATTAAACTTACATAAACAAATACAACATAAAAAGTTTTTTCCTACATAAAAGCGTATTTTCTTTCATTGCCAACCGGTGATAAATTGCCAAATAAGCGAAAATTTTGTTATTTTTTTTTTATGGACGTATTGGAGTTCTGCCAAAAATTTTTTTTTAAACATATATATCCATATGAGAAGAACATTCTGTAATTTTTTCAGATTTTTCTGAGTATGCCGTATGGAGACCTTCCTTGTAAGCATAATTCATTCAGTTTAAGAAATATAGATTATCAGTTTTTGTAAGGATACTGTTTCAACAAAAGGAAAATTTTTCTAACTAAACAACTTTATATAGAAGAACCTCATAGCAATTTACAAAATGAAAGTTCTTTTAATGAAATGCATAATTTGATTTCCTACCTTCTTTTGAACATATTTTAAATAGTAAGCGATATAAATGCATTATTTACTCCAATGTACGTGGAAAAACAGCAAATTTTGAGAAACAGAATGAAATTTAAGTAACATTTATTTAAAATAAGTAACAGAAATAAAATAATTTACATTTGCAAATAAATCTGTCATTTTTGGACATATGTACTAATGTATAACATTAATCTCAAATATTTTTAACTAAATATTAACCATGAATATTAATTAAAATATTTAAATTATAATACAACTGTTGTTGAAACTGAAGAATTAAACATCCCAGATTTCTTTTGTGATATGTTTAACAGCAGTGATGATATCGAGATAAAAAATTAAACAAATAAAAAATTAAACCCTGTCTATATTGATTTTCACTGCTAAATACATTGGATATAAGATTTCACATAAATTAAAATTTTGTGAGTGATTAGCATATTAGTCAAAGATAAAACTTTAAAATTAGATTGCCCAAATGAAGTTTTAAAATATTTAATGTTAGCAGATAGAGATATTTTTTTCCCTATTTTTTCCAGAGCTTAAAAAGTTCGTTATACAAGCTGAAAATACTCAAATATCAGGTCTGAATTTCACAATTTAATTTTAATGCATATGTGTAACTTTCATATTTATTAGGCTGTATTTATCAGGAATTGTTAATATATTACTAAATAACTATATAAACGTTAAAAATGACAATAGAAAATTCAGTTGTAACAAAAGAAAAGTATCTGTTTTAACCAATCTGTAAATGTTATTTAATAAGTTTCATAACATTTCTTGCTTAAGAGGCTACTTCAGTCAAATGAAAAGACCCATTCGCTAATGCTAATCCTATGGAAGAAATTTATAAAGATATCTCGGTCGCATTTCAATATTTTTAAATAATTTCTTTTGCATTGAATAGTTGAGATCGATCTGTATGCAGGCCCTTTTTTACTTTTTCGATTTTAATTGCAGATATTTTTTATGAGGATGCTTTTACTTTCGAAACCGGTTCCGAAAATAAAAGTGTCCTCATAAGAAATACCTGTCAACAAAATCGAAAGAGTAAACAATGGCCTTTGTACAGGTTGATCTCAACTATTCAATGCAAAAGCAATCATTTAAAAATATTGAAATGTGACCGTTTTCGTTTGATTTCATTTGACTGAAGTAGCCACTTAATATTGTCCGTTTAAGTGAGATTATTTTCTCCGAGAAAATATTAAATGTCAAATTTGCTCTAAATTAGTCAAAAGTACATACTATTAATATTTTGCTGGATGCTCTTGAATGGAGCTACTTTTTAAAAAAATAATGTTCAGCATTAATTTATTGAAATAAGAACTTATGAACCTATGCATTTAGAAGATGAAGTTTTTCTGCTTAAATGAGACTATTTTCCCTTTTATGTAAATATTAAATTCATATTTGAAGTGAAATGTGTGTGGAATAGGCTTGTATAATTTATGTATAGTATGATTTAGAAACACTACGGAGACAGCACTTAAAAAAAAAAAAAAAAAAAAAAAAAAAAAGCCATGTTGCATATCCCTGAAATGGTTTTAAAATAGTAACATTTTCTCTTATTCTTATTTGCGTATAGTATATAATTTAGCGCATGTAGTAATATACATTGTACATTACAATTAGTAATTACTAGAGATTGACCAAAAATTTGACTTCGTTTTTGACCTAAAATCAGAGTTTCAGCGAAAATGCTGTCGAAAATTCGGCCAGACTGAAACTATCTAGTATTTCAAAATCTCATTTCTTCTTTTGGAAATTTTCAAAATTACTCGCTAATTTGAGCTGTGTAAGGTCAAATGAGACACTGTTTATTTATTGCTATAAACTTCACTGTTTATAATTATCAGTCATGATTGACTCAAGACGCGAGCACAAATTATAAAGCAAGTAATGCATATATGACTAAACTTTGAAGACACTTTTCACGTGCTCATTAAAAGCTGCAGACTTAACAGTAATAGAATTTTTTTAGTTTGAAACCACAGATGTGTTTTAAATACTCTTTGAGAAAGTTCTAGTATAACAGATGATCATTTACAAAAATCATTATAAAAGATAAATCGAGGTATGATATCCTAAAGCATTTTTTAATTAGATGAAATTCGTATAATTAGAAAATCATTTTGATGAATTAATTGCATTTTATTTTATATGAAAATAAAAAGTTTTGGTGATAGGCACAAAGAGCCAACTTGGGCAACATGTACAACTAATAATTATGCATTTTTATGTATGTATTAATTACTTACAAAAAAATTTGGACATTTTCGTTTTCGGGTGAAAATAAGAAGATTACCAAAATTCAGTTTTGGTTTCGGTCTTAAAAACCTGTTATTCCTTAGTAATTAATAACAAAACTATGTTTTGCTAGATAATAGTTCTTGAAGGCTAATGCTTTTTAGTTGTAATATCCAGTAACAAAAGGTGTATTTTAAGCTATGCATATGTTATGAAATTTAAAATTTAAATTTATAAATAGAATTTTTGCTTAAATTGTTTAGAAAAGTAAAAAATTTTATTCATGAGTTTATGTAAAATCAATCCTGATATTCATAATTATAAAATAAGACATTTTATTTTTGGAAATGTTCATTTTTTAATGCTAAAGAATAGAAATAATTCCCACTTCTTTAACAAATGAAATGTTTTTTCTTGATCTACAGAAATAACTGCATTTACAAGAAATACTGCTGCAGGGTTTTATTTTTTTATGCAAATTTTGAAAAAACTACTTTTGAAATAAGTTGTGACTTATTTGAATTCAAAGGGCAAAAAAAGTTTTAAAAAAATTATTTGTTTATTGAACCTTGGTTGTTTGTTTATTGAGCGTATATTTCAAACAGATCTGAAATAAGTAGAAATTGCTAAAACAAAATATTAGAAAACTGAAATTTAGATCACTGCATTTGATGTGCATATACACATATTTGATCTTATTCGTTTGCTATTCAGATCTCTTGTATAACATCATCCGCGCCTGAAGTGTGTAATATTATTTGGCATTGGTATTGGCTAGGAGAAAAATTTCTGTAAAAAAAAAAATCAACTTAAAACTAACTACAAAAGGCAATATTAGCACTAAAATTTACACGATGTGTCATATTCACTAACTATATAAAAAATTATAAGAGCTATTAATAGTCTACATCACACTATGTAACTAACTATTGATAATGTAGAATTTTCAGAGGCACTAAAGCATCACTAAATAAAATAACCACTACTTCAGAAGATATCTATATTAATCAATTTCAAATAAATATTCTGTATATAAAACTTAAGCATAAAACACTAGAAAATTTACATAAAATTAAACACTAATAACAGCTGCAAAAGCAATGCATTACAGTTCATTTGCTAATCATCACTAAACGAAAGAAGTTTTAAGAAAGGAAGCCAAAGTCTACATAAAAGAAAAAACTGGCAGCAGTTTACTGTGAGCAGAAAAGAAAGTTATCTAGTCGCAGAACTGTAGAGTAAAAGCTGTCTAAAATAGAGAAATAAACTAATTAGAAAAATTCTGTAGTCACCTGTGGGATCTTTCTTCTTTTTGCGAGCTTTTTTGGCTTCTATAAGAATTTTCATATTTGACAAGAGAAAAGAAATTTAAAATTAGAGAAAATTTCAGTTATATATATAAAAATGAGCTTAATGAGAAATTTAATAAATTTTATTAATATATGTTTCAGATGCATGTATTTTATTATAGATAAAAACTTAATTTGTGATTATACTGATTAAGGTAAGGATGAAATATTTCAAAACTACAATTTGAAATACAGTAAGGGGGGAAAAAAATTAAACATTTGACATTAATGCAAAAACAAAAGCTTTTTGATTTTTTGGGGGAAAAAAGCAAAAGAAGCATTATCTGACAAAAGGAGATGGATAAAGTGTATGTTTGGCTATTGGCAAGACAAAATATTTTTTAAAGATGTTTACATGGTTTTGTTAAAATTTAAGAACCAAAATTACTGGTTCTATAATGGATTTTTACTGTGATCTGAAGATCATTTATACCAGCAATACTCAACCTGTGGCCTTTTATGTGCAGCCCGAGACACAATTATTAATCCATATTTCTAAAATTAATTGATGTACATAAAAGATGTTTAAGATTTTCACTGTTGCTTTACATATTTTCATGATAAAATCTGTCCTGTAATTTATAATTAATTTTAAATTATGTTAAAGCATCCAAAATGAGGTTTGCTTAGTCAAAAGTTCTTTTTATTTGTAGTCCTATTTGTGCTACAGTGGTGCATACATTTCACTTCATGATCAACTTTCTTTACATAATTTTTAATCTTTTATTTCTGAATATTTAAAATTAAACTTTTACCTAGTTTAATTCCAGAAAAAAAGAATAAAGAAAAAATTTCAATTTAAAATTACTGGTAAGAATAATCCAAGATTCTGAGCTCTTTATGCATCACCTAAAATAGTTAATTTTTAACACTAATTATTGTTCAAAATTAATCAAATTTGAATTATATACTTCTACACTTAAAAAAAAGTATTGAGCAAATTACAGATTTATTAAAAGCAATCTCCTGATTTCTTTTCTTGAAAAAACTGCATTTTTATTGTTATTACCATATATCATGTACTTTTAATTCTAAAAAATATCTTCATTTTTCCATGTGCATGTTATACACCGAATATGAAATGGTTAATGTAAAATCATAAGAAAAAATTCAAAACTTTTAGAGGTATATTTAAATGCATTTATATATCAACATAAAGAAAATCTTCCTTATGAGATAACATGAAAAGTTCATTGTACTCGTCCTCATGTATGCGTTCGGCAATGTCATATTCTTCCCCATTGTCGCTATCATGTATTTTATCACCACTGTCGCTTTCATCTAGCTGTAAACAGTCATCCTTGGTACCGTCAAGTTTATTAATATTCTACATTTTTAAAATGATTTAACAAATATTGCTGGTTTGATTTCATTCCATGATGTTATAATCCATTCAAACATTTGCGTTAATGATGCATGCTGCACATTTCCTCTTTTCGTAAATGTTTTTTCCCCCCTTCTAGCATGCATGTTTTCCACTGCCGCCTTAAACTTTCTTTGAAAGGCTTGTTTATGGAAACATCTGATGGTTTAACTAACAAAGTCAGCGTACCTAGAAGTACTGCCCAATCGGTATTCGATTTGTTTATTCTTTTTTTAAATTCCGTCCATCCTATGGAATCTAAACATATCCAAACTAAGAGACTTTCTGGTTTTCTTAAAACTCATAGACCCTTTTCCAAAAAAATTTTTATCCATAATTTTAACCCATTTTCATTCATCCAGTCCTTCTCATGGACATGAACAAATTGAAAATTACCATTGGTTTTAATTTGGTACCATTAGCTAAGCAAGAAAGAGTTACTGTGAAGTGGGATTTTTGTGTCCCGTAGTTTTAAATGGAACAGTTTTTATTCCCTTTGTTTCCTATTATATCGAACATTACTGCCATTTCATACATATTTCAAATTTGAGAAAAATCATAGTTTTCACCTTTCATTTATCAATGAAAAACTTCTGGAAACTTAACAATTTTTATTCTCTTTCGTGGGAAAAACTTTATGCGTGTTATATAGCAGTATATGCTTGAAATAAAAATATATACTCTCAAATTAGTGATGCGTGTTATATGCCGGGATATACGGTATGTTTAATACTTATTATATAGCTAATAGCTTATTAAGAGTTGAACCTTGTTGCGGGTAAAATTGGCACCAAAAACATTTTATACTACTATTTCCAAATAGCGATCTTAGCGGTATATTTGTATAACATTTCTAATAGAAATATCTTCCACAAAGTATATTGTAGGGAAACAGTGGTGGTAAAAATCCGTTTGTAACATTTCTTCTGCGACAAACGTTCACCCCAAATGATATTATTAACTTTGTTTTCTACTTTTGTTACCTTACTATTTAAATAACACTTTTCATGCATCATTATATAAGTGTGTTGTGGTCCGTCTAATGTCACAAACATATGTTTGCAGACCACGACAAAAAAAAGGTTGAGTATGGCTGATTTACATAATACTTGAAACATTATTTAGCAAACTTTAATGTAATTTAATATTTTCAGATAAAAAGTACCCGCACCATAATCTTAATTTTACATACACTACTAGGGGCTTTGAACCCTTACGAGTTTTATTTGCCAACCCTAATGCAGACTCTGCAGGCTCTAAAAACAGGCCAATTTGCTTTGTTATAAAATGATTACCTGATTACAGGAGACTGAATGATATTATTACAACCAGTGGTGATCTTCTGTAATAGGGCTTCAATTCATTTTTCTTTGACTGTGGGGTTTTTAGTTTCCCAAGGCTGCATCCATCGGTGTGAAGGCAGCTGACAGCTGTTTTGTGATTGTTTAAGTAAGATCAATTATACATTCGAAAATCAGCTTGTATGAAATTGTTAAGTAAAAAATGTCACTGCCACCTAGACATAATAAAGTTTTGTTTTAGATGGTAGAAGAAAATAAGTTTTAAATATGGTGGTTTAAAACTATTGTTTAAATACGACTTAGTTTCTCCTTATTGACTTTTCACACATAATTTGTTTTAATATTTTCTTTCTTTTTTAATATTCATGTGTAAATATATTTTCAGTGGGAAAGTGTTTGAAAATATTATTTGGGCTTTTATGATGTAATTTATCCCCATTTAATTCTTTCTGCATTTAATAACTGTAAAAATTTCCTTCTTTTTTAATATTCATGTGTAAATACATTTTCCAACTGTAAAATGTTTGGAAATATTCTTATTTTTTTTTTAATTTGGCTACAATTGATAAGAAACGGCTTCTTTGAAATATGAAATAAATCGTTATTGAGATACTGAAATTTTGAACAAAAAATTGAAAAAATTCTGAAAAATTAGACAAAAAAATAATAATAATAATTGGATATTGCCCACTGCAATCTAATGCTTGCAAAAAATGGTTAAATTGCTATGCATAGTTTTTGATCTTATAAAAGTTTAACTCAACTACTTTGACCAATTTCGACTTTAAACAGCACTTAAAATAATTTTTTATTTTAAGAATTGTCTGCTTCAGTGTGTTTCACATACATTTTTCCATAAAACTACCAGTTTTCATGTTTTTATATGCATAGTTTTATTTTTTATTATGATCTGGAAAATTCAAAAGATCACAATAAATCCAATTACAGCAACAGCATTAGTTACTTTTTTTTTTAGAATAGAAAGATTGGAATAATAAAGCTAAATATACATAAAAATCAGGCTGGTGTTATTAAAGGTTCTTTTTAAAAAAAATCAAAATTCATTAACTTTAATTAAATAATCTATGTTTAAAATTTTGCCAAAAATTAAAACACATTTAAACAGTCTTTAGACAGAAATCAGTCGCAGAACCAGTAAACTTAGATCCTAAATTTTTTCGAAACAATTTAGAAAAAGTTTTTTTTGGTTTTGCCAGGGGCCAAAAATTAACCTTATCTATCAACCTTCAACTTCATTCCTTGTTATAAATAAAGCACCAATATCATTAAAAAAAAAAATGAGGACCAGTTTTATTGTTAACAGATTGAGCGATATCTCATATAGCCCTAAAGTGGCATAATTTTACCCTTAATTTATCAACTCATTAAACTCAATAGTTTTCATATATATTTTTTATTTTCATTTAGTATTTTGAAAACTAACTTTCGATTGAATAAATCATCTATTCTATAAAAACTGGTTCCATCTTTTAAAAAGCAGAAGAGAAATGGCTGTGAGACCTTTTATGGCATTCATAAACTTTTCCAAACATGCACAACAAACGATGACAACTGTCAATTAATTGATTCTGTTTGAAATGTATGCCACAAAAGGATCAGTGGAGGACTTCGGAATGTAGAAAATGGTGGTGACGGTTTAGAAAACTGTTCTTTTATAAGAATTGAAGAAATTGCCAAAAAAATTAGACAGAAGATTGGAAGATTTATGTTATTAGTAATGCCCCTTGGCCGAGTGAAACACTAGGTCAGGTCTCAAGGAGACACAGCCATTATTGAAAGACATCTGATGTTTTTACTACAGATCTAGTGGTAGTAGATCAGATCCACTGGAAAATAAAGTGGGGGGATGCTTATAGTGCTGAACATGAGGTCCGTGCCAATGTGTCAAACTTGTTTTCGAATCTTGTCTTCCATCTTTAATTGCTGAGAAAAGTAATTAAAAAAATTAAACATAGTTTAAATTAAATTTAAACTTCCAAAAATCACGTTTTATCAGGCTTTTTTCTAGAAATATTTAGGTTAGAAACCGTATTAAGTAGATTATGTCTAACATGCAAGTGCAATATGCGATTGCTTTTTAAAGATTCAAATTCTAAAGAGGTGAAATACAAATTAAAAGTTCTAAAATCACGGTTTCATCATGATTTTAGTTGAACTGTTCTAGCAAAGAACTCAATGAACTCAAGTAATGAATCTCAATATCACACGTCATTTTCGATATATTTAACATGTTATAATTTATTAAAGTTTTAAATTTTGTTGGAAGATATAAAAATTTAATGATTTTATTCTTAAAATTGTTAGTTTGTTAGAGAGTTTATCTTTTAAAAATAATAATAGGTTTGGAAAATCTGCATCCTCCAGGTTCCTAGCGTCCCCCTTGAAAATAAAAAGTAAGGGGATGTTTGAGATAAAATAAAATAGTGAGGGGACGCCGTTCGTCCGCATCTCCCCTTGACTACACCACTGTACAGATCCTGAATAGGTATCTGAATGATAGTTGAAATCACAAGCACTGACACAGATAGCGGACAGAAATTTTGAGTAAGTGGATACAGTAAAGTCCTCAGATATCATGCAACAGTTCATAGAAAATGATTGGCTCCACATCTTTGAACATGAATGGAAAACTCAACTGTATCAGTAATAACAGGACTGTAATTATGAATGGCAAGTATGTATTGCAGGAATTAGAATCATCATTTAAACAAAAGTGAGTTATCTGATCAGTCTTAATAATATTTAATAGACACTCTCTGTATTATTGAGGTGGCTTTTCAGAACCTAGAAATGAGTCTGGTAAATCACCCTTATGGTTAGTTAATATATTACTCGGTAATTTATATGGTATTAAGTTTTAGAATAAGTTACACGCAGATTAATGTCTGAGTAAATAGAAAACTTCAAGTAGAAATGGCTAAAAAATTATAAAAAATGAATTTTTTTTTTTTTTATGCTGAAGGATAAAAGTTATTGTACAACTAATACAAGTAATTACAAAAAAACAGGAACAGGCACATAAGAATAATGAACATAACAGAAAACAGACATGTTGAGCCATGCTTTTGCCATCAGAAATACTCAAGCAACATATAGACCAGTGCCATTGTCAATGTCAGACATCAAAATATGTGTCTCTGGCTATAATGATTACACACACAATGCTTGAGCACATTTACACAAGAAAAAACAGGCTTGCAAAGAGGAGAAGATTGGCAGTACAAATATCAAAGATTAGTCAGGACCAAACTGTTAAAAATTATTTTAACATTAAATATATAACCTTAAAGGAATCTCTTTTTACCCCTATTAAAATTTCACGGAAAGCAGCACCCTAAATCTTAACTTTAAAATTGATTAAAATTACTGCAGAGTCGAAATTGAAATGTCTAAGTTTTATAAAGCCATTTTGCCACTAATTATATAACTTCAAATGCATTTCTTTTTCAAATTATGATCAATAAATTTTTGTGGTTAGATTAAGTAAAAAAATAAATTAAAAAATGTACACTGCTAAATTATAAATTTAAAAAATTGCTGTTAAAATTATAACAAAAAGGCCAATTAACAATTAGTGTTACACCTTAAAAATCAATATTTATTACTATACATTTATCTAGTTTGAATAACATATTATCTCACATAATGAACTAATTTAACATATTTTGAAATGAAACTTCTCTGATCATTCTGACTATTTCATTGACAAGTTTTAATTACACAAAATTATGAAATTCTAAAAGTTGCATTCCTTCTCCACTCCTTCCCATTTTTTAATTTAAGTATTCATTTCATTATAACATGAAGATTTGTTAAAAACTGAATAAAATAATTCATAAGCGAATAAGCTTTACAATTTTAAGACAAATTCCTATAATTATCTGATTATAATTGTCCTATAAATTTAAATACTAATTTTTAAGTATTAAACTGTTACTTAAAAAACACTAATGATGGATACTATTATTTAATAAAGCAAACTTATTAATAAAAGAAATTGGTTTAAACATCTGAAATATACAAGTGAAAACAAAATAAAATAATAATTAAATTAATGAGGGTAAATAAGTATTTACACTTCAAGTCAAATAAAAGAAAAACAAAATTAATATATATAAACAAATGATAATAGTATATAAAACACATAGTGATTGGTCGAAATGTGTAAAACAATTTTCTATTTGGTGTACAAAGAGACTTTTAAACTTTGTCTATGTTAATGTAAAATCAGGAAGGAAACAATATAAGCAATAAACAAAGCAAAATGAACCTTTCTTTGCTTTCTTTTTTTGTACATCATCTTCTAATTTAGCTGCTCCAAGAAGAGTAAAGATAATACCAGCTTGAGAATTGACTCCAACAGCAGTTACAAGCATTTTCCCACTGCCTTCCATCACATGAGTACCTATGAGTAACAAGTCGAGTCAAAACCCAAACGAATCCAAAAAGGCAATTTCAAATAAAAAAAATCCATTTGAAACTGGATGAAAAAGAATAAAATTCAATATAATAGTTTCCCATACATAAAATGGAGAAACATGAATCTAAGTTTTTTCACATTCAATTTGTCTGGCTGTCTGCTCATGTAAATATAGTTAGATTGCCATGTAATTGATATATGTTATTACAGTTAACTATGGCATGTCTGGTATTGAAAATTAAATGTGTAGCAGTTAGAGATCATTTACAGCAATACTCAAAAGAATGCCTTTACATTACGATCTGAATGGAAAAATCATTTGCAGTGCATTTTAATGACGTTAGACTATTTCACACATATTAAAATTGATATGCATCGGTGAGATGAGCTACAAGTTGATTCAGCTTAACATAGAATACTGCGTTCAGCAAGCATCGTTCATTTACAGAGACATAAGAAAGAATTTGGTTATACCAGTGTAGAAGCAATAATTGCTGAAAATGCATTTTCAGTTGTGGTACACTTTTTAAAATTTAATTTTTTGCATGCTATTTGGAGGGTATAAATTCTATAGATCATATATGGAGCTGCACAAAAGAATTCAAGCACATTTCTGCTTATTGACAGAAATTGCTGAATAGGAATTTCCAACTTTATTATGCCTAATTAACCTAAATTTTTGCATACTGTGTAATACATATACAAATCTATAGATCATAAATCAAATCTCATATAGATCATAAATCAAATATACAAATCTATAGATCATAATCCATGGCTGCATAAAAGAATTCAGATATTTTTCCAATTATAGATAATAATTGCTGAAATTATGTTTTCAATTTTACAAATTGTTTACTTATCTTTCACCTTATTAAATGGGGACATTATTTTACAGTATTCTGAATAGAAAGTGTCTCATAATCTAAGTTTGATGCATGTTTTCTCTTTTTTGTTAAATTATATCCTTAAGTTTCCTTTTATATCCACTACCTAACAAATTTCATTTAAAAATAATTCAGAATGGATTTCTTGTCACAGAAAATTAAATTTTAAAGTGTTTTAAGATTTTCTTAGGAAAATGTCTGGTTGTGATCCATTCTCGAACAATTTCAAACAATACAGCGATGAAGCTTTTTTTCTTATGTTGTTTTGTACTGTACTAGGGGGCTCAGCCACCTACGAGCTATGCTCGCCAACCCCCTTCCAGACACCGCATACTCTAAATGCATGCTAATTAGATCGGCTTTAAAAAGATTTCGAAAGATTGAATTATAATTTAAAAAACAGTGGCGATCTCCCTATAAACAGATTTCTATTCATTTCTCTTTGATTGGGGAATTTTAACACCAAATCCACTGTGGTACTACTTGTGTTCACCAATTTCGCCAATAAATTTTCACCAATTTCGCCACATAATTTGGCGACCAATTTCGCCAAATTACGTAAATCGCCAAACCACTCGCCAAATTATACAAATTGACATAATTTTTATTTTAAATAACGAAAGAACAAGTAAATTAGTACAACATTAATAAAAATACAAATAAAACGTCGAAATAAAAGTAACTTGATGACGTAGACACGTGTAACAACATTTCAAAATAAGCTAATATAAAAGGAATTAAGTAAACAGAATCTTTGTCTCCTGGTATTTTTTAACAAAGCGAAAAGAAAGTTCTTTTAAATGAGACATTTTAAATTAATCATTTTTAATCTGATGTAATTTAGACCAAGCTATTCTTTCTCTTTTAAATATTCACGTGAAAATACTTTTGTTAGAAATGAAATATTATTTGCGCTTTCCTAACAAAAATAGTTGAAAAGATCCTCTCAAAATTCAAATAAATGTCTAGCGCAATTTCTAAATTTAAACTGTTTTGCAATATTATTTTGTGTTCATTTTATGTAATAACTGTAATGTGACGTAAATATGACGTAATTTCTCCAAATTAAGACTTCTAACGCATGTTAATGAATTTATTATTTTACAATATCCTTTCTCTTTTAAAATTCACGTGTATACTTTTTATGACGTAATTTTTAATAAGTTCCTGCTTTTTGTACATAATTATTTAATTCTAATTCCAAATGATTTTTTCTGTTTATAATAGTCACGTGTAAATAAATTTTTAATTTGAAGCAAACATTATTGTTTGTGCTGTTTTTATACATTTGGCAACAATATAAATTAATACCCTTTTCTAAAATAACGTAAAAAATATCTCTAGAAATGCTGAAAATTTGAATTTAAAATAGAAATAAAACCTCAAAAAATGAGTCATTTAAAAAAAAAAGAAATACAGTCTGTACACCGGGAACTTCAAACGTATAAAATGATCTAAAAATGATTAAATTCCCACGAATAGTTTTTGCTCCTATAAAACTTTTTTAGTGGAACTATTTTTTCCAACTTTAGCATTAAATATCTCTTAAAATAATTCTTCGATTTGAAAACTGTCTGCATCAGCGTATTTATCAAACATTTCTGTATAAAACCACCGATTTTCATATTTTTGTATGCATTTTTTTTCTTAATATTAATGAAGAAAGACCTCCAGTCACAAAAAATTCAAAACCGGCAGCGGCGGTGACAGCGGTAGTTACTTTTTTTTAGAATAGAGAGATGTACTGAAAGGCAATAAGGAATTATCTTGACCATGCTTCAAAGTCTACTTTTCTGTAAAAATAGACTAAGAATAGATTGTAAAACACAGAAGGATACAAATTAATTAAGAATCTCTAACTCTTTAAATTTCAGATTTTTTTTTTTTTTTTAACTAAAAAAAACTTTTAATTTATTTTTTTCATATTCAATAGATATCTAACTATAAGAAAATGTAGCAAGATATACGAAATAGCAGCTTTAAAGAAAGATCACAATGTTTCTGTGAAATACACTTGAATTGTAATTTAAAAACTATATGAAGATAGCATAAAAATACTGAAGGGTAAAAAACTGGCAAATTTATTTTATAATTCAGGAAAAAACAAGACTATATTTTTAAGAGCATAATCCTTTCATCGGTTCATGGGTTCTGTTCTAGTTTCAAACAGATGTGCTTGTGGTCTGCAACTTAGCCTACATTTTTTAAATGAATGTAAACATGAAATAAGCTAAACCAAGAATTTTTTGTCAGAACCTTTCAAAGGAAGTCATTTTTTTAAAAATATCCTTTCCTTTATGGCACTTATGTGTCAGATAAAATAGAATGTGCTTTCATATACACAGCATAATTAGTAAAGTTCCTTTGCTGTTAGAAGTCATATTCTACAGAATCTGATAAAGGTAATCAAAATGTAATTGCTGTCACAGTCACAACCAGGGTTGTAAAAAACCCGGGTTTTTTGTTAAAAACCCAGCCCGGGCGGGTTTTATTAAAAAACCCGGGTTAAATGGGCAATTTTCCCCGGGTAAATTGGCTACTAAATTTTGGTACTTTGCAAAATTTATCCGTTGAAATTTTGAAAATTTTCAGAGGAATTACTCAGGGAAAATTTAATTTTTTTGCTTAGGAAAGCGCAAGAAATTTGATTGCACAAACACTTCATAATCTAATAGACGGGAATGACTTCATAGTCTTAATAAGGTTCTCAATATTTTTCTCTGTTCTTAAAATACATATATATTATATGGTCCCTTTAATTTAAATAACAAACAAATTTTACATTGCAAAGCTATCAATTGTGTGTTATTTAATAATAAAATATAAATATAACTCAAAAAAAAAAAACTTGCTTCTTTGAAATTATCACAAGATTAACAAATGTTGATAAAAAATATCTTACAACAAAAATGTTTCTTATGTATATACAGGTTGTCCAATGGCTAATTCCTAAACCATTAGTCATACACATAATAGTTTAAATATTACAAAAATGTTTTCATTTGAGGCAAAAAAATATTTTAAAAGCGATTTGGGTCAATAAAAACATTTCTTAAAAATTTATGAAATTTAAATGTTTATACACCCCCCAGTGCTATAAGTTATATTTAGTAAAAATTTCCTATTACACTGACAAGACAGACAAAAAAAGTCCCGTTTATATAACACTAAAATTGACTGAGTTATGAAACTTTAAAAATGCATGACTTATACCACTTTTCTGCATCTGAACACAAATGAGTTTGGCCATGCTTTGAGGGGTCATATCCTAAGTGCTTAAAGTATTCGAAGAACTTTTCATGTGTATCAGCGCTTTGAAAAAAATAGTAAAGTGTTATGATTGAGTTAACTTTTATTAAGTTTCAGATTATCTAAAATTATTGTATTTTAACATATGTTTTATTTTGTAAGGATTTGAGACTATTTCTTTTCATGATTTCTTTTAACAAATATTATGTTATTTTATTTAACTTCAAAAATCGTATGTATGTTTTCCCAGTTCAAAATTTGTAGTCGAAATTTAACTCACTTTCAAGTTTCAAATATCCGATCGAGACTAAATTTTACATGTATACTGATGTAAATCCGATGACAATCTAATATTATTATGATTTTCGGTGGTTACCATTCATACTTATTTTACAGGATAACACAAAAAATTTCGGATAGATTACTGCCAAGAAGTTTAAGAAAAAGTTTTAGATTAGATAACACAAGATTGCGATGGTTATGTTTTTTAACTTTTATGTATTTTTTAGCACTGAATCTGAGAATTACCTTAATTTTTAACCATCATCTCAGGATGTTTTGCAAATCATAAATTGTCAAAGTTAAAAAATAACAAAAATCAAATACTATAAAATAGAGGAGACGGCTGAGTTTTTTAACATTTGATAATTTATTTTTATGTACTTTTTAGCACTGAATCTGAAAATTACCTTCATTTTTAACGATCACGTTATAGTTTTTTTGCAAATCGTAAATGTCAAAGTTAAAATATAGCAAACCTCTGATAGTATAAAACAGATGTAAAACTTTTTTTATTTAATTTTCCTGACGTGATGGTTAAAAATGAAGGTCATTTTCGGATTCAGCAGTAAAAAATACTATGAAACAGATGTAAATAAAACTTTTTTTATTTTATTTTCCGTATGTGATGGTTAAAAATGAAGGTCATTTTCGGATTCAGCAGTGAAAAGTACATAAAATAATTTAATAAATATAATAAGTTTAGTAAATATAATACTCTTGAAGCTAACTGAAAAGCTTAAATTTACGTTTTAAATTAAAAGCTAAAACGTTTTTAAATTATAGGGTTCCCAATCTAAAAGTGCAAGTAAATTAGTACAAATATATTTTCTAAGATTCAAAGAAGTGAATAAATAAAACAAAATAACCATGAACAACAAATACATCATTTGTTCCTTTCCAGAAATACTCTTAAAAAAACCCGGGCTTTTTAAGTGGGTTTTTTATAAAAAACCCAGCCCGGGTGGGCAGCTGGGCGGGTACCCGGGCAGCTACCCACTGCAACCCTGGTCACAACTCACAAGTAAATTGATATTTTTTCTGGATTTTTTACTAGTGTACTGCATCAGGCAATTCAAACACACAACATAAAAACCAACAAAAAATGCTTTGCATAAAATACATACCTGATAATAAAATTGGATCTAAATTTTCGCCTTTTTTTACATGATCTGACTCTCCAGTTAATGAACTTTCATCAACTTTTAAGTCATTACTTTGTATAACAATACCATCAGCAGGTAAGAGATCACCTGAAATTGAAATTATTTTAAGGTATTAAAAGTTATCAATGCTTAATTATTAAAATTAATGAAAATATCTTAATCCTAAATCACTAAATATACATATAATGGTATACCAGCCTTTTACTTAACTTTTCGTAATATCATTCACCGATATATTACAAAGATCTGCAATATAATACCTGTAACTTTTTTCAATACTTTTACTTCAGATATATTGAGCTCCTCTGTTTTGATTTCCTCTGTTATGTAAGGTTTTTGAACAAAGAAAGGATGAAAGCACAGACCGCAAGCAAAACCGCACAGAAGATCTAGCAGAGACAATTTACAGAATACTTAAAAATAAACTCTATCAATTTGTTCTGTTTTTCACAGGTAGCAGAACGTCAAATGCCTCATCTTGTATAAAGTTTCTTCTTCACCTTGAAACATCTAGAACTTTTTCTATCGTGCATTGTTTACAGTCACTCCATATGTTGCAGGTCCAAATGGTCTGTTATGTTGTGCTATTGATGTCTGGTGTCTTTACATTTAATTCACAATCAATATGAAATTTGATATTTTTAGAACTAAATTTATGATTTATCAATTGGAAATTCTGGTATTCTTATGTTTAAATTTAAACTTACCAATCACAGAGAAATACTCAATTTCTGTCAAAATCAGCAATAAAAATAAAAAATAAATAAGCACAACTCTTTATTTAAAAAACATTACAAACCTGTGTTATTATTCAAATAAATTGAGAGTGCCACAGCTGTTATATTTCTGAACCACTTTGCAATAAAATAAATACAGGGGGGGGGGGGGAGACTAACAAGGAGAGGGTCCGAGGTTAGAGTCACAGAATACGGTGAACACTTGTGTATCGATACAGTATAGTTAGTATATAAATATATGACAGTCATAAGCAACAACAGTTTATAATCGGATAAATTTCCTTCTTTGGCAAGCGGCTCAGTAGCATGGTCGTCAGCATGCCAAATTTGAGATTTTTCTTTGTCACTTCAAATCCTGCTCAGACTTATTTTTCGGAACAAAAATTTCCATCAATTATTTTCAAACCACAATTGAAAGGATATGGATAATAATTGAAATTTATGAAAAATATAAATTAAATGTATGTTTTGTAGCATATAAATGCATTTTTAACTATGAAATTTTGTGTGTTTAAATATTTAATGAAAAGAAAAAAAATTCATATGTCTATAGACTATAGGTGCAGATTTACGGTCACCAGTCGCCGACTAAATTTTTTGCTGTGGTGACTAACTTTCAGAATCTTAGTCACGAAAGATCAATTTCCAATGTTCCTAATCTGCGTTGCGGAATTTTTATATATATATATTTTTTTGCAAATAGAAAAGCACCTGCTCTTTTCAGTGGCCGAGTTCAAGTATGATCTTGATAAAAAGTCAGGGAATTTTTGCAATCTCAGTTACCATCATGAAGGCTGCCCCTGTGATGTACCGATTTCTTGCTGAAACTTATGTTCGAATATAATTCTGCACATGTCCGCTCCACTACAAAGCTTAGCAGGTGCGAAGCTCAGCACATGAACGTGCTAATGGTAAAGTTTCTCATTTGGACACCAGCGAAAGCAAGCATTTCTTTGAAGGTATTGTCCGAAATCCAGAGTTGAAATACATACTCCTTTACTGTAGATCTGCTCATGAGACAGTCCAAAGTTCCCTATGCGATGGAGATTATTTAAGGGCTTTGGATCATGGAGTCACGAGTATAGAGGATTTCGAACTATGAAGAAAAAAGAACAAAAAGAAAAAGAAACTCGAACGAAAAAATACTTAACATGAGGCATATTAATAAATTGACTTAATAAAATAGTCCAATCTTGAACGCCAGATTCACCTTTGTTTATTATATAAAAACATGGAAACATTCAAATGCTTCATTTAAAACACATTACTAAATAGGTGTGATAAAATATATACAAATGTTTTTTAAAATTAAAAACACTAGATGTTAAAATAATAAAAAGCTACTCCGAGCACTTTCGGCTAACCTTAAGCCATTGTCAAGGAGAAGAGGATTGACTGATAAAAACACTCGACGCTCGATGTTTACTGCTACAGATTGACCGGAAACTCACTTCAGGAAGCCCGCAGGTGGTCGTATCCATTAAACTGAAGGAGGGGGAAGGTAGAGAAAGCTCAATCCTCCGAGAGACCGAACTTTCCAGTAATATTAAGTAAATTAAACCAGATACGCGGAATTTGGTATGATAATACGTCATTACAACAATTTTCTGCTTGGGTTAAAATTTCCAAAGACTCTAAAATAGCACAACTATTAAAATCAGAAGCCTGGATAATGACTTTTGCTCGATTGAAAAGGATGTCAATATCTTTAGTTTGAAACAACCTTGAGAGGGCGGTAGCCGGTCTATTTTTATTAATATCCTGCATATGCTCTTTAACTCTTGTTTGGAATTTTTTTGTGGTCATACCAATGTAATTGAATATCTTATTTGTTTCTTTACTTCTGTATGGGATGATATAAACTCCTGACTTACTTTCCATACTAATAGGATCAACTCTTTTTTGCACAAGATTAATTAATTTGGTGTTATCTCTGGCTATTAACGTTATACTATATTTCCTTAGGATGTATTTTAATTTTTCATATAAACGAGGAATGTAATCAACTGCATAAATTTAACTTCATTTTTACTAATACACTCTATTTTAGCTGGTTCTGCGTGCTTAAACTTATAAATCAACTTATCAATAAATTTAGTGGAAAAACCATTACTATTAGCAATTGGATAAAATTAAGTCAATTGCTAATAGTAATGGTTTTTCCACTAAATTTATTGATAAGTTGATTTATAAGTTTAAGCACGCAGAACCAGCTAAAATAGAGTGTATTAGTAAAAATGAAGTTAAATTTATGGCAGTTGATTACATTCCTCGTTTATATGAAAAATTAAAATACATCCTAAGGAAATATAGTATAACGTTAATAGCTAGAGATAACACCAAATTAATTAATCTTGTGCAAAAAAGAGTTGATCCTATTAGTATGGAAAGTAAGTCAGGAGTTTATATCATCCCATACAGAAGTAAAGAAACAAATAAGATATTCAATTACATTGGTATGACCACAAGAAAATTCCAAACAAGAGTTAAAGAGCATATGCAGGATATTAATAAAAATAGACCGGCTACCGCCCTCTCAAGGTTGTTTCAAACTAAAGATATTGACATCCTTTTCAATCGAGCAAAAGTCATTATCCAGGCTTCTGATTTTAATAGTTGTGCTATTTTAGAGTCTTTGGAAATTTTAACCCAAGCAGAAAATTGTTGTAATGACGTATTATCATACCAGATTCCGCGTATCTGGTTTAATTTACTTAATATTACTGGAAAGTTCGGTCTCTCGGAGGATTGAGCTTTCTCTACCTTCCCCCTCCTTCAGTTTAATGGATACGACCACCTGCGGGCTTCCTGAAGTGAGTTTCCGGTCAATCTGTAGCAGTAAACATCGAGCGTCGAGTGTTTTTATCAGTCAATCCTCTTCTCCTTGACAATGGCTTAAGGTTAGCCGAAAGCGCTCGGAGTAGCTTTTTATCATTTTAACATCTAGTGTTTTTAATTTTAAAAAACATTTGTATATATTTTATCACACCTATTTAGTAATGTGTTTTAAATGAAGCATTTGAATGTTTCCATGTTTTTATGAGGCATATTCTTGCTCTAAATGTTTTCTGCAAGTGCGAGATTTTTATAGTGCAAAATAATCTTACACATTCCTAATTTTTTTTTATATGTATACTTTTATATGACAAAATCAAAATAAGAAATAAAGTTTTCCTAATATTTTCCATTATCATGACTGCTTAGCTTATACATATTTTGTTATTCAATTGTATCTTGTCCAACTTTATCTTCTGATTTTTCCAGATTTATATTATACTTTAATATCAAAGTTTCAAGAATTTTAGGATTAACCTTTTACCCGCCGCATCATGAACTGCTTGTCAAATTCATTTGCAAATTTTTTTGAGACGATTTAGATTAATTCTAAGGTTGCATGCCAAATTTTGGGATGTTATGTAAAATAGAAATAGAGTTACAGGTATGTTCTACCTGTGGAACGTTGGCGGTACGAATAACATTTGTACATTTTGGTGAATTTTTCTTTCGAAATCATACCAGCACTGCACACATAACAAAACAAAGAAAACAAGGTAAAGTAAAAAATGTTTCTATTTTAGGAACATGTTAACTAGTCACTAACAGCAAAATGTTTATGGAAGGACTGAAAACATTTTTTATGCATACGCTTTCCATAATATTCACACCATTTATTCATGTTTTTCTGTCGATTTGAGAATCTTCTTGAGTAGTAGACGAAAAACAAGAGCTACTGAATGAGGTGATAATTTCTATACTTACTGGAGCAGTAAGACTTTCTATTCCCTTTCTCAAACATCAAATCCAATTTTTATGGCAGCAGTCGCATTTTCACGACGAAACTCCAAATGGCTTAGGGTTTCTTTTGAACCTACTGCATGACAAGTGACAACAGCCATATTTAGTTCATTTGCAAACAGATTTCATTTTTATCATCGAAATACTGGACGATATGTTCCACGCAAATAATACAAAAATTCTACACTACCTATATTCTAATATAATCTGATCAATCGAGGTTATTTGATTGAAACTTCTCGCTTCAATTTTCGAGAATATCATGTTCCACTTTGAGTTAGCGATGTGATATATTCCCAATTTGATATAACAGTAACGACACTGTTGTCACTCCATCGTACAAAACAACTTTGCCATCACTATAATAATCAAAATCTCCTTGTTTTTGCAATTCTTTTGTAGATTTTATTGGCATTTATTGGTTTTAAACTTTTTCACAGACACTTTGGCAACAGGGGCAAGATATATATATATATGATGAAATTTATTCTTTAATAATACTGGTACGAAAATAATAAAAAAATAATCGCCCGAGGAAGCCCAGTGAAAATGATCAAGATCCTAAAAAAAGTAACAATAAGATAATTTTGTACTCTGAACCGCCAACGTTCCACATGTGGAACATTGGCATTCAAATGATCATAAAACAAAAACGAAATAAGATAAAACATTCATTTATGCATAAAACGTAATAAACAACTCTAAGCAATACAATAATAATCATCACAGCACTCGCATTCGAATTCTAAAGTTACAGATAGGGTAAAAAGCACTACATTTACGTTTTTTGTTACATTTCAACAAGCTCCAAAATAGAAACCACAAAAAATTATAAAAAAATAGTTTTTAATCCATTAAAACACACCTCTTAAAAATATATATTAAAAATTTCAAACAGATTAAAAAAATAGTTAAAAAGATACAGCACCACATAGTTCATGTTCCACTTGTGGAACGTTGGCGGGTAAAAGGTTAAATTAAATATACACATTTGTTGTAATTAGTCTGTGTTTTGCTGTACATGTGTATTCATTAATTAAACTATTTTTCATTTTGAATTCCTGAGTTTTTTCCATATAAACACTATTGTTTTACGAGTTTGTTTCACAATGTGGCCACTAGGATTTGGTTAGAAGCCAAAGTGGCGACTGGATTTTTGGGGTTTAGGAGCCACTGGCTCCTTAAAAATTTTGGGAATTTGCACCTATACTATAGACCAGAAATTTTTTATTATTTCAAATTATTTATAGTTATTTCAATGAATAATCTACTATTTTTCACAGAAAAATAAATAAAAACATGTGAATAAATATTATTTTAATTTTGTTTCTATATGAAAGTATTTCGAATATTTGATGATTTTTTAATACCCTTTTTAAAATTCTTAATATAACTTTTTTTTTTCGGATTTTTGATTTTGTAGTTAATGCCTACTTAATGACAATTTTCCGCAATTCAATATATTTTAAGAACTTATTTTTAAGCACATAAAGTAGTTATTTTAACTATAAGCATAAGGAATCCAAGATTTAAAAAATTCAAAATTTAAAAAGCTAGTTATTAACAAGTTGAAAATTGCTCGTCGAACGTGGCAAATGAGGCGCGTTCGTACTATAACTAGTTTTATAATTATTTTTTGCACCCCATATCGTACTGAATGTATAATTTTTTGCACTTCATAAAGTGCAAAAAAGTTCAAAAGTGGAACACTTTTGAGTGTCCCTGTAATTAAACTATACATCCGATTTTCCTAAAATTTGAAATAGCTCAACAAAATTTTGCAACAATTATATCTTTAAAATTTCAGACCATTCGGAAGGCTGCAATATCATTAAAATCCACTTGCAATAATTTTTCCTATTAGCCGTAATGTAACGGAACACTTTTGACTGTCCCTGTAATTAAACTATACATCAGATTTTCCTAAAATTTGAAATAGCTCGACAAAATTTTGCAACAATTATATCTTTAAAATTTCAGATCATTTGGAAGGCTGTAATATCATTAAAATCCACTTGCAATATTTTTTCCTATTGGCCGTAATGTAAAGAAAAACTTTTGACTGTCCCTGTAATTAAACTATACATCCCATTTTCATAAAATTTGAAATGGCTCGACAAAATTTTGCAACAATCATATATTTGAAATTTCAGACCATTCGGTTGGGTAGTTTTTGCTCTGTTACATGCGGACAGACAGACGGACGGACGGACAGACAGACGGACGGACGGACAGACAGACGGACAGACGGATGGACTGAACGACGACTATAGGTGCTACGTATTTATATAATTACGAACGCACCTAAAAAACGATACATTTATACATTATTACAATAAGCAAAAAATTACAATTTAAAAAATAAAGCAGCATGTTATAATTTTATATAATGTATTTTAATTTATTTCACTGTATTTTAATTCATTATGAGAAGAATAACAGCTTCTTTATGTAAATAACAGTAAATACATTTTAAAATTACTGTAATTTTACGGCATATAAAAGTTCCAATTGACTTTTTTTTTACTTTAATATTACTATTTATTTTATTTTTCATTAAATATATAAACATGCAAAGATTCACAGTTAAAATTGTATTTATAATAATTAAACTGCCTTATATAAACATATTAAACAGGGGAAAAAATTGAATTGCTAAAAAAATTGCTCCATTGACACTTATTCTAATTAAAAATCAAGAATCCCAGACTATAAAAAAATCACATTAAAAATATAAAAGCATATTTTTAATAAACCATGAAATATTTAAAGCATTTGCATAAGTAAACAAAATGAAAATAATACATTTGTTTACGTATTTTATTTCTTTGTTGAAAATATTAGATATTCATTAAAATAACTGTAAACAATTTTAAATAACAACAAAAGAATTCTTGTCTACAGTCATATAAATATGTATTATATATATTTTTTTTCATTATATAAACATGCAAAATTTCGTAGTTAAAAATGCACTTACATGCTACAAAACACACATTAATTTATATTTTTGGTAAATTTCAATTATTATACATATTTCTCAATTGCGGTTCGAAAATAATTGTCGGAGCACAGCTCCGGCTTCCCTGCAAAAATTACACTTATTGTTAACACGATAGCATCCAAAATATTTGACACATCGACACAAAAAATGAGCTGGACGTTGGTAGGGCCAAAATCTCGGCGCGTATTGAAAATCATAAATATTCGTCAACCCTAACAGCCTGAAATGTCGGCTCAAAATTTTCCCATAGAGATAACATTGCGAGTTTAATTCTATATATTTGAAAGGTAAGGCTTTCTTTTTTAGTCATGTACCTTGAGCTTTTTTTTTTTTCACCAATTTTAATAATTCTTTTTTTTTTTTTTAATGAAAGCTGTTTCTTTGTAGATTTGCCCGCACTAGCTATTTTTTTAAATATTCCCATTTTTATATTTAAATTTAAAATTTAAAAAAAATTCTATGAATTTGTTTCAAAATGGTAGCAATTGGATTACTTCCATTGTTGTAAAGAAAGGAAAAATAATAAGGTTTGCGTATCTTTATTGATGCCATTTTCTCATGAAATTCAAAATAAACTTTCTGAAAAAATTGGACAGAAAATTACGTCATGCTTTAATAAAATATTCAAGTTTTCCGCAAAAAGCTGTTATAATTCAATTCTTTTTCATTCATTGAGTTTGAGACGCTTGTTGAAATGCTTCAATGAGGCAAAATAACATCATTTGAATGAAAACGATATTTTCTCTGATAAAAGTAAATATTTTACTACGAATGCCTCTAAAAGATATAAATTTCTGGAATTGTACTTTCCGATACAGAGATTAGAACCACCAGTCAAGAGTGCGAATGTTCACATGCAAAGTCGTAGTTGACAAGCTTGATTTCAAGTTTAGAAATATATGTATTAATCACATATTGCACATTGTAATATTTTTGAAATTATGAATGTAAATACAGTAGACTCCCTCAAATCCGCACAGCTTGGGACCAGAGGTTGTGCGGATTTTAGAATTTTGCGGATTTCTGGTCATTGATTTGTTTACATTTTTGAAACATTAATTTGATTGGTAGATAAGAAAGGGAAATTATAATGAATGCTTACAATAAAGTGAAACATTAAAATAAGTAAAATATTAAAATAATTTATTAGTTTAAAAGTAAGTAATTATTAAAATAATTATGTAAAATAAAAATATTACGAATGAATTCGATTCCAAAAGCCTTATGCTGCCATCTAGTGATAGCAAGGAGAACAGTGTTAATGCTATTATCAGTATATATAGCTTATTGCGCTCACTGTAACCTTTTCCATTGTTATTTAGAGTCCTGAATGCTTTTCTTATACTGCTTTGTATGTTTAGAAATAAATTTGTCTATAATTTAAAAAAAAAATTCCGCGAACAATAATTTTAAAATAGCGTTTCGGTTCGTGGATTTTTCAATTTCATACTCTGGGATTTTTGATATAGATATGCTAATTTATATCAAAATCAAAAGTAATGTAAATTTATTTAGTAATAAATCAGCTGTAATAGCCAAAAGAGATTGATTAACAAAAAATTTAGTAAAAAAAACATTGCGGTAGTTGCCGATTTCGGCGCCATCTTGAATTTTGTTCCTGCAACTTAACTGTAAATTTCATTGTTTACATCTGAAAAAATACGCGGATTTTAGGCGTTCACGGATTTTAGGTGTTCGCGGATTTTAGGGTCGTGGATTTAAGGGAGTCTACTGTATAAGAGATGCGTATGCAAATTATGAAACTGTGAAAATAACAAAGTTTAGATTTTACGCGAAAAATAATTCCATGATTAACTTAAGGTGAAATCATTTTTTTAAATGGTTCTTCTTAGTTATCCCGTCAGACCAATTTCGCCAAATTACATAAATTGCCAAACCTCTCGCCAAGTTATACACATTGACATAATTTTTATTTTAAATAACGAAAGAACAAATAAATTAGTAAAATATTAATAAAAATACAAATAAAACATCGAATTAATGGTTTTATTGGCCATTATTGGCATTTAATATTACAATTAATTAATTAATGGCAACCATTATTGGTATTTAATCTTACAATTTGGCGACAGTAATTTCGTCGATGGAATAACTAAGAAGTACCTTTTAATTTTTCAATCGGCAATTTTAAACGGCACAGATGTCATATTAGCGCGATTTTTTTCTGACGCCAATGTCATATACGCAATGGGTACTTAACTGGCGACAAAGTGTTGTTATTTTGCTTGATATGGTATCCCGGATGCTATTGTTTGTGCTGTTGAAGTTTTCCCCGAATTGGCACGGGAAAAAAATCGCGCCAAAATTATGACATCTGTGTCTTTTTAAGCATAACAGCCTCAATGGGTAATTTCATCAAAATTACATATCTTGATTAGGTATAATAAATAATGCAGTTTAATTTTTTAATATTTTGAACATTCGAAGTGTATGGAATTAGTATTTTGATAACTTTAAGTTAAAAGTAATATTTGTTTTAAGAGACTAAGTAGTAACCTATGTATGAGTTTGTTTTTAAATAATTTCTTTCGTCAAAATTCGACGAGATTCATCCCGTTATTAATTAAAACATTAGCTCCATTGCTGCAAATTATGCATTTTAACCTCATACGGATCATTATTGAGTCAAATGTTGAAGTTGATATTCATACATTGGTGACCTGAGATATAGCTTACCCACCCCCCCCATTTCAGAAGTTTTACGTTCTACGTATGTAACAACCACTATTTTTATTCAAACTTTTCATTCTTTGTAAGCTTCGAAATTGATGCAATTCATTTTGAATTTTAAATTAGGAGAAACGAAAGGAAAATGGAATACGGAAAATAAGACTTTGGGCATTAGTCGAATGGCTATGAGTGATACGCAAAGAAATCGAGAAAAATATAATGTCATACATGCATTACTTATATGTGTGTATTCTTATGTATGTATGTTTGTATTTAGACGAATGTATGTTTTTATTGGGAAATTTTCGTAATCGGGTTTGTAGACAAATTCATAATTTACTCAGCATTGTTTGATGTGCAAATTTAACAATTTGGTAGCTGTCCCAATTACTGACGATTACTCAATTTTTTTTTTTAATTCATCGTAAGTGAATATATTTCAACTGAAATGGAAGTGAACATTCTGAAGTAAATGAGATAAGCATTTTTTTTTTTGTCAAGATGTACAATAGAAAACAGAAATATGTAGATTACAAAAAAAAATTTCCTCTACGGGTTGGAAAAGGTAGCTTCCCTATTTCTTGGTTTTAAGATTTTAGCTAATTTTACTGGAGAACATGAAGTTAAAATGCGAAGAACCCGGTTAGGGAAGAATTATCAGTACTGAATTTCAATAGAAATTTCGCCAAATTAGTCAGATACAGCCAAATTGGCTTAGTTTGTGACGACATATATTTGGTCGCCAAATTTGGCTATATTTCGTATAAATGTCGCGAAGCTTTGAGATAAATGCGACGTTAATGTATATGACTATGATCGCTTATGCTTATGATTGGAGAAATGGATACAACAATGATAATTCGTGAGAAATCATGTTCACTAAAAGTCATAAATTAATCCCTGATTTTTTTTAATCTGCTGCCTAGATTTAGTGTACATTTTAAGAAATATACATATTTTATATGTGCAACGTTATACCCAGAAGTTTCGAAAATGACGGTTAAAAGAAAGTAATTCAAATGTATATAGTTATTCAGTTTGATTCTATGTGGAAAAGTCGCATAAAAATAACCCAGATGGTCCCTAATATTTTCATAATAACGATATAACAACAACTCAGATGAATAAAGGTATCAAGTTTGATAGAGGAGTATAGCATATTATCTATGAGTGTGTGTTACATACGAGTTGCAAACCTTTACCTGTTGCCATATTAAATAAGTGTGGGCTGTGCCAGACGAGTAAGTCTTTGAAGGAGCTTTGAAGTTTTCTGCCGCTAACTCGATGGATCAAGTTCTCAAAGATCGGAGCTAAATTAAAAAATCGAAATCTCTCAAATACATCCGGGGTAATTTTTTATCTTTACCATAGATTCTCTTATCCAATGATATCTCTTTATTTTAACATTTCTGAATTAAGTCAGCAATACATTTACAACTCAGAATGGATACAGTGTTCTTTCTCATTATTGGCGAATTTTCAATGATAGGATGTCGTCTTATGGCTGACCTTGAACAAAGATATCGCTAAGGTAAAATAGATAGCATTTAGCCTTTTAGAGGCTTATTTGTTAAATCCTTGGACGTATTAGGTAGTTACATCGTGTAAAAGACATCCCTCTATATAAGAGACATTCTTTAAAAGTCATTTTGATTCTTCGCAGACAAAAAATGCTTAGAGCTTCAAAAAATGTTTCAAATTAACAAACTCATTGAGACAAAAAGGCGATCAGCAGACACAGTTCCAAAAGACTCTGAACTCACTTTGCGTGAGTCAAGTTTTTAACTACCTCTCATCCCTTAAGCAACGACACAAAGATATACAGCTTTCGGCTAACTTCAATGATTTGAAAGTGTCATATGTCTTTTTCTCAAAACCAAGCAATCTAAAGAATATAATCAAGAAGTACTTCTTAAATCAAAGCGGGGACCAATAAACAAGAATTTTAGCAGATCACAATGATTAAATAGCAAGATGGAATGAAGATGATCACGCATCTGGACTTCCGTTTAGACTTTCCTCAGCCAGCTTGATGCAGGGTTATGCATTATGCTACATGCCAATACTGAACGGAGTGAGAATTGGTAACCTTAAGTACGATAAAAGATACTGCCTATGGCCCACGTTTTCAACCTCAAGGTTTGCCACAGGCCATAATAGTTCATTTTGTTGAGTATCATGAGCCATTTCTAATGGTATTTTTTTTTTATCAAACCTATTTGTAAATATTGGAAAGAAGAAAAAGCCTCATTCACACGAAGTTAGTTATCTTTAACTATTTCACACCTTGCCACCATACATAGATCCTCGAGTTTAACATTGCCAAAAACTGCTGTGGATATCCATCTAAAGGTGTTGTCACACAAAACAACTTATGTCATTTTTACTGTAGTTTGTCATTTAGAGAAAGTTCTAATGGAAGCAATTTTCGCTAAGGACAGGCTTTACCCAAATTAGAAGTATGGAAGCACTTACTGACAGATTAGAATTTCTGCATTACCAGAGGCAACTTATGACTGAGATAAACACTTTAAAATGAGGTATCGACGATTGTTATTTCAAACTTACTTTTATATTATTAAACAGCAATCTACAAAATAAAACATTTTTTAAAAATAATATCTGTTAAGTTTACGTGCCTCCATGCTCTGACATTTCGGCCTGACGGATACTAGTTGATAAAAATTTTCATTCCGGTAAAAAAGGCCGAGCGGGATTCGAATCGATAAAGAAAAATCTTAAATCCGGTATGCTGACGACCATGCTACTGAGCTGCTTGACAAAGAAGAAAATTTATCCAATTATAAACTGTAGTGTAAACTTTGCGACATATTTTCTCGAGACCCCCTGGGTTTTGCATCTTATGGCTGTCATATTTATATACTAACTATACAGTATTGATATACAAACGTTCACCGTGTTCAGTGAGTCCCTCTCCTAGTTAGGCTCAGCTCATACTGTGCTTAGACAGAGGAGTTTGTCCAAACTATGGCAAACGTACATCCAGCACTTGGCAATACTCGTAAACAACCTGGACGAGTTCGATTATATGAGTGAGACAAGTTAACAAGTATAATCTTGGTGATAAATCACAGATTCACCAAAATGCTTGGTGATTCGCTTTTGTCCAGAATTGCTTCAATCATTCAAATTTTATATTCCATATGTTGCACTCTTATATTGAAGCACCCTACACTTACCAACCACTATCCATAAGTTATATTGGATACAACTTGCAGTATTTGGAATCACAAATATGTGAGTGGAAAATTGGAACATTTGCAGAATCAAATAAGTAATTTGAATATTACAACAGTGTGCATAGTTTGCTAAAATGATGCTATTTCAATGTAACATTTTAAATAATAAGAAAACGATTTATACTATAATACTTTAAAACATTACACTTTAAGACTATACTTTAAATTAAAAAATTTAGCAAGTTGTATATGTGAAAATATCTCTCATCTTTTATGAAAATCATACTTTCAATTTTCTTACCTCGTTATCGATTTTCCGGTCAGGACTAGCCAATGCAGACTAGCTTACAATAGCTTTTAGTTCGAATTACATGAATTTTGAAATAATTTCACCAACAAAAGCAAAAGACTAGAGTTAATAAGACTGAAAATGGGCCTTTTAAAAAGTGAACAGAGAAGCTTCTTCTAAACACTTATTTATTCTTTATTAAACTGTAGGCTCAGTATTAAAAATATAAAAGCATATTTTTAATAAACCACGAAATATTTAAAATATTTGCATAAGTAAACAAAATGAAAATAATATATTTGTTCACATATTTTATTTCTCCATTAAAAATATTAGATATTCATTAAAATAAATGTAAAAAATTTTGAATAACAAAAAAATTCTTTTCTATAGACATACAAATGTGCCTACTTTTTTTTTTTACTTTTCATTATATATTTAAACATGCAAAATTTCATAGTTAAAAATGCACTTATATATTACAAAACATACATATAATTTATATTTTTTCTAAAATTTCTATTATTATACATAGTTTTTCAATTGTGGTTCGAAAATAATTGATGGAAATTTTTGTTCAAAAAAGGGGCCAAGCAGGATTTGAATGGACAAAGAAAAATCTCAAATCCAGTATACTGATGACTATGCTACTGAGCCGCTTGCCAAAAGAAGGAAATTTATCTGATTATAAACTGTAGCATAAACTATGCAACTTATTTTCTCGAGATCCCCTGGGTGTTGCTCTTTATAGTTGTCATATATATATTTATATACTAACTATACTGTATTGATACACAAACATTCATCATATTCGGTGACTCCAACCTCAGACCCTCTCCTTATAAGTATGTATATGATATTCTCTTCCTCATGTAGGGCATGGTGAATTTTCAACATTGAATAATATGTACTCTAAGAGGCACCACGGATTACTTACTGGATGTGTTCTCCTTTGGAATATTTTGATTGGGAGTTTTTAAAATTTTGCCCGTTCACTTTTCTCAAATTTTAAAATTCATGTGTTTTTAAACTCAGAAGCCCCAATGTATTAAAATTTAAACATTGCCCACTTAATCTTTAAGTCAGTAGTAATTCTCGGCTTGGAAAACTCTGATCTGATGATGTAGCCTCATTTAAAATGCTGTTTTCTTAATTTCTTTTTGATGAATTACAATAAAGATTTCTTCATTTTAATAAATGGGATTTTTTATTATTATTATTATTATTATTATTAAACAAAATTTTTAAATTATGGCCAAGAAGGAAACTACTTTTCCTGCTATCTTTGTATTGGATAAAATAAAAGAATTTTTATTCATAAAGAGTGTCTTCGTTGTACTAGCTCACCTTTTTGACTTCAAGAATAAATTGGCATGAAATCTTTAATAATATATTTTCGCTCTACCTGACCTGAAAGAATAACGTACATTTTGTATGGTTTGTTGCTTCCTAATAATAATAATTTACAATACTTTAAATGAAATCTATATGATCTCAAATTAAATTCTTTTCAACTTTTAAAATGCCATCAATGATCTATCTCTCATTATTTAATCTGACTTTCAAAGATCATTTTAATCTATTTCTCTGTTAATTTTCATCACACTCTGCCCAACAATGAGAACAATCATGAAATGAAATTCTGTAACATAGTTACATTGCACTGTAACAAAAGAAAACAGAATAAAAAGGAATCTGCGAAAGAAACTTGTTTTATGGCTTAAAACTTCCTTTATTGACTGTGTTAAACTTTACTTATTGCATAAAAACTGACAATCAAGAAGTATTATGAACAGTTTGTAAAAAATACAACTAATTTGTAACAATACAACTCATTAACACAATTTTATGAGAGAGGCTACTCCAATCAGCAAAATCTTAAAGAACCAGATGAAATTGATAAGTGGCTGCAGAAAAAACAATTTAAGAAAGATCTCAACAAAGAAATAGACATAAGAGATTTCTTGAAACACTCATTCCTTTCTAATTGAAGTTTATAATAGAAACGTCAAACACTTTTTTAGATCGCAAAACTGTAAAGAGAAATTGCAGGCACTTGTCGATATGAGGAATAAAGGTCATGATTTTATGGAGAAGCAATAGCTATGAAAAAAAATTGTTCACAACTTGCAATTACTACAGAATTATGGCCAATAAAACTCTCTTATGTTTAAATTGGTATTCTTTTGGAGACATTTCAGAAAACAAAGTAACTTTAAGATGTACAATATTATTATTTTTCTTTTTTAGTTTGATGCTTTTAATTGTAAGGCACTAAATTTTAATAGCAATACAAATATATATATATATATATATACACACACACACACACACCTTTTTTTTTTTTGTTTTTTTTACAATTAGTCTTTTGAAAAGTCTTCGATTTAGCATTAATTTTATGTACTGGTTATTAAAATGAATCACAGATAAGAAAAAAAAAATAACTCACCATATTTCACTTGACAGATATCACCTACAACAATCTCACCCACAGGAATTTGATTGACCTCACCACCACGGATAACGCAAAATTTGTGTTCATCTTCTATTCGATTTTGAAGGCCTCGAAATTGCCTTTCTTTTGTATAGTCATTAAATGCAGTAACAAGAACGACAATAATAACAGATATTAAAATAGCAGCACCTTCAATCCAGCCAGCTTCACTCTCAGAGTCATCAATGCCACCTGAAAGAAACAATTTTTTTTACTCATCCTGATGTCAAAATTCATAAAATTCTTACAAAATATAATAGCATAGGTATACATCAATTTAAAATTTTGTATTATATCATTATAGTGCATGATAATGTGTAGAGACGAGGAAGAAAGAATGAAATAAGAGTTCCATCCTCTTTTAGGCGATTTCAAAAGAAGAAGCTTCTGTTTCTGCCATTATGCATGTATATGTAGTATGTGACCAATCGGTACAGATGTCATATTCGCCCCATATTGGCGTGATTTTTTTCGGTTGGAAATTTGGCGAAAACATCAACAGCATAAACAACATAATCCGGGTTACCACATCAAGCAAAATAACGACACTTTGGCGCAAGTTAAGTACCTGTTGCCTATATGATATTGGCAACAGAAAAAAATCGCGCCAATATGGGGCGAATATGACATCTGTTCCGACCAATCTTCTCATTTGACTTTAATGTAATTTTTTGCACTGGAATTGTAGTAAACTAAGGAAGGTAACTATAAATAGTTACTATAATACTAATAATAATTTAAACTATAACTATTTATAATATAAAGTTTAACAGAAAAATGTAAAAAAAAAAAAATTATATGATTGTCTACTGTGTGTCAAATGTAGAGTTGTAAATCTACTAATCAAATATGAAATTGAAATAAGAAAGAACGAAATTCCATTTGAAATTAAAATGCTTTTGAAAATAAGAGTGTGGCAACATACCACCAATTAAATTTGATTGGCCAACAGAATTTAGGACAAAAACTTTGAGAGTATACCATTATCACAGGCAAATGTTTGTTGACATGTCTCACTTATCTAATCGAACTTGTCCAGGTAATTCTTAAGCTTAAATATTTCAATTTTGTTTTTATGAATCAAATAACAGAAATAGAAAAGAACTATACATCAAAAAATTAAAGCTTGCTATGAGCTAAAAGGTTTCTGGTTTTATACCAATGATAGGGTATTTTCTTTTATGTCAAGTATAATAATAAATTTGACTATGAGATTAAGATGAGTATCAGCAGAATAAATTAATGACACTGATTGGGCTTTAAATAATTTGTTAAAACTTAGGTCTTTACTGTCCTTGTGTTATAACAGTTTCTGAAAACTTATTTTTATTTAATTTTTTTAGGGGTGGGGGAGGGGGGAGGAGTCATGTACGGATAATAGTGCATCGCATTAAGTGCTCAACAAAATATTGCAACAAGCAGTTTTTCTTTGACCTTGCTCAAGGACAGTGGCGTAGCTACATATTCAGCGCCCTGGAGCAAAAAAAGTTTGTGTGCCCTCTTATCACTCAAAAAAGTTCTGCGTAGTTGTGTTTTGAAGTTAGATATATACTATGCATATATATATATGTAACTAGCTGACCCGGCGTTGTCCGGACCCGTTATAATAACATAAACAAAACAAGTTTGTATGATTTTATATATTCCGAAAGTAGTTCAAATGAACCTGGTTTTAGGGGTGGCCCACTGCCTTCGGCAGCGTCTAGTGTGTTCCCAACAAACCTTTTTCTGAACGAACCTGTAGCCTTGGTCCCCGCTACCAAAGGCAGTGTATGCCAGTAGTGTTCCATACGCGCACGGAAACAATGGAAAACCAAGTTTAATGAATCAAACTCCGTAGTAATCGAGCTCATTGAACCCGAGATAAGAATGCGAATCCTGGCGGTGGAACTATAATCTTTAAAGCCATAGTAAGCTAAGTTGAATTAACCAATTTTCAGAGCCCATGACAACCGAGAAGTGAATGCGCCATTAATGATCGAAAAAGATGGTAGCAGAAGTCTAAGATAAACTTTCATGATGCAGAAAGTAGCTGAAGTATGAGTAAAGATTTGTTATTCATGTAGTAGCTGGAGGACCTAAGAAGTTGTTACAAAAAAAATCCTAGTGAATCGGACCATGTTTAAGGGAGCTATAATAGGGGGACCAAAAGGAGCCAACTAATAATTGAGAGCAAGGCCTAAGATGAAAACATGTTATAAGGTCCTAGTACTTAGCGCTTTAGATTTTCAATTAGTCGAAATTAAGCATAGGATATAAGTATTAATCATTAGAAAATTTCTTCAAAGAAATGCTTAAAAAAGAACCCTAGGGTCCCAATAAAAATATGAAAGCGTTTGCTCGGGGAGAGAAGTCCGAGACTCAATTTTGAAGTTATGCAATGAGAGGGTGACAATGCATGACGCACAAAAAGTTATCCTAGGGCGCCAGTGTATTAATTGAAATGTAGAAACGGAAGAATAACTAAATGGAAAAAGAGCCCCAAAAACGAAGATCGGATTAAAAGGGGGCAATTTATTAACAATTTAGGGCACAAAAACTTCAAGGTAACCTGTACCAAGACCCTGCGGTTCAGGGTCTTAACTAGAATGTAGCTGGGTAAAAGGAAAGTTTTTAATACTTTATATAGTAGCCAAAGAACGCTAAAACTATGTTAAAGAAAACTGCAAGAGAATTGGATCATTTTTGAAGAAGCTGCACCAAGGGCCCCAAGAAGGCGATTAATATTCAAATTTGATGGTAGCTGAAGTCTAAAAAAAAAATTTTGTCATTCGTGTAGTAGCTGGATTTCCTAAGATGTTGTTATACAAAAAAAAGTTAGTGAATCAGACCATTTTAAGCAAGATATAATTGGAAGCCCAAAAGGTGCCAAATGATAGTTCAGAGCAGGGCCCTAAGATGAAAACATGTTAAAAGGCTCTAGTACTTAGCGCTTTAGATCACAATGAGTCGAAATTAAGCATAGGGTATGTATTAATCATTCGAATAAACTTTTAAAGAAGCGCGAAAAAAAGTGGGGTTTTGTTATTTCCAAATTCTTAAAAAAGGCTACTAGGTGCAAAATAAAAATATGAGTGTCCTGCCCGGGAAGAGGAGTCCAAGTCTTAATTTTAAAGTTATGCATTGAGAGGTTGATAATATTAGGGGGTGAAAAACGCATGGCGCACAAAACTTTCAAGGGGCCAAGGGCCAAGGTTCTTAACTGGAATGTAGAAACGGAGAATAACTAAATGGGAAAAGGCCCCCCAAAACGAAGAAGATCGAATAAAAGGGAGGCAAGTTATGAACAATTCAGGCATAAAAACTGAAAGGTGCTCTGGGGGGGGGGGGGGGGGTCGGTCATAAAAAATTAAAAATATGAGGTTCAGGTGCAATCAAGAACAATCTTGCACTACACTCACGCAAATTATCAGACTTCTGTGTGCAATAGATTTCGTTAGCCACCACACACACAGCGAAACTTTCTTTTATTAGTCTAGACTGGCTGACCCACCCGGTGTTGCCCGGGCCCGTGATAATATTCTTAGATGAACATGAAATTTGTATGATTTTATTTCTTAAGGCTGTTCTTAAATCCAAAGGACAACTTTGTGACATACGTTTTAATTTTTTCTCGATAACGCATGAAATTGACAGGTGTTGTTATTCAGAAACATTGAAATTAAAAGACAGTTTCCGTTTTTTTTTTTTTTTTTTTTTTTTGTAAAACGCAATAGATCTTACAGAAAACACTGTCAAAGGTGGCGTTTTGAACGGAATTTTTTGACGAAAGTAGAAAAATCAGTCAACAAAGGGAGAAAAAGTTCTTGTCACGTAATCAAAAACGCTTATAACTCGGTAGGTGATTTATTTATCAAAAAATGGAAAATAATTTCGATTCCAAATCGCTTCCATAGTCAAGCCTGCCAATTTTATACCTTTACGTTTAAAAATGTGTACGTCATTGTGTCAGGAAGTTTCGCGCTTGTTGAGCAGTGAACTTGAGAACAGCCTTAAATGAAGGCTGTTTTTAAATCGAAAGGGGCAACTTTATGACATAAGTTTTAATTAATTTTTGCTCGAGAACGCGTGAAACTGCGGCAGATGTTGTTATTCAGAAACTTTGTAATCGAAAGACGTTTTCCGTACTTTTTGTAAACACAATAAATTTTAAAACTATTAGCTTCACCTGAGGGAGGGAGCAGCTTTACCTGGTTTAGGGCACACCAACACACAGGTCGGTTGCCCAGCGGGCCAGTCTGAGCCTGCCAGAATGTGACTTAATTTAGTAAAATTCTATTTTTTTCTTTTTTTAATTTATAGGCCTTGTTTCGGGACGAGCGGAATGAAAATTTGTTGAAAATTATGTCATTAGAAAAATGTTTAAGCTTTATGAATGAAAGTGCACGTTTTCTTTAAAACACGAGATCTTTATCACCAATATTTCGCCTTTGTATAAAATTAGGAACTAAGTGTTTACTCATTTTTATACTGTTTTGAACAAACAGTATTTCTGTAAACTGTTCAGAAAGTTGAATTGAGTAACTCCAAACATTTTTTTCCTTTTTTTTAATTCAAAAATTCATCGACTACTAATATGTGCTATCGGATTTTGGCGGAGTGTGTGTGTGTGTGCGGGAGGGAGGCAGAGACTGATTACGGCCTAAGCAAACTCATATCGTTCGAAAAATATGTTATGCCTTATTTAATCCTAAAATTCTGCGATTAAATAAGGTTTAATGTCCGTTAGATAAAAGGGGTGTAATTTTGCATAGGCTATAATAATGCCCTAAGGAATACTGAATTTCATACTTAACTTTTCTCTCTTTTTGAAGGAAAATGCTTATCGATTCTGCATTTGACATTTGCAATATTTTTAAAATCTCAAAAACAATACGCACAAAATTTAAGTTGCCGCTTTCTCCTCACCTCCCCTCCCCCCTTTAAATTTTGTCGCCGTGGGCTGATGTGGAATATGTTTAAACCCGGCTCTTATTATTGTTTTGTAATCTGTATTGATATATGTTTAGTTTCCACAAAATAAACAAACAAACAAAAATAACTCTTCAAAATTTTCGTTTTCTTGGTTTCGTTTGTAAAATGGTCAATAATTTTCTTCAACTTGTCAGGCTATTTTTTTTCTAAGTCGTAAAATAATTATCGTAAATTACTACTGTTAGATAGTACATATTGGTTTCTCAGCAGTGAATTCTTTGGCTACCATTATTTCTGTACAGTAATCATTATCATGATAAATTTCTAAAACATTTTTAATTGAAATGTACTAGAAAGATTATTGTTTGGAAATAGTGGTAGCCAGTAAAGTGACATATGAGAGCCCTGTTAAATAAGTTTTGATTAGTACTTTAAGATCTGAAGCCCTGTTAAATAAGTTTTGATTACTTTAAGATCTGAAAATCTTCAACAGTAGTCTACGGAAAAGTTACAGAAAAAAATCAGGCATGCTGAAACGGTGTTGGAGAAGTTACTTGAAGCTGCAATATGGTATGAATTAAAATTAAAGCTTCTTGAATAGAAGTCATTTCTTTCAACAGTGTATGAAAACATGTTTTAAATCGAAATAGTTCAAGTTAAATACAAGGTAAAATATCATAGGAATATGCTGATTGTAAGAAGATTCATCTATAATGTCTGATTAATAATGAAAAAAAAATTAGGCAAATGTTTTAACAAATCTTTACTTCGCTTTTTCTAATTTTGCGCCCTTAGGATTCGTGCGCCTGGAGCAGTTTGCTCCAACTGCTCCACGGTAGCTACGCCCCTGCTCAAGGAGATACCATTTTCTGCTGCCTGATATTTAAACTCCCATATCAAAAATGTTATTAATCTTATTTGCACTGACTGAAATATATCAATAAGTAGGATGGTCTTCAGAAATGCCTATTTATTTTGGTAGCTGTAACTATTGAACACATAACTTTACAAACATCATCTAGGAATTCTGTTCTGCTCGTCTGCTCATAATTGAACAGGATATTGCCAGTTTTTTTCTAATTCACAGGATCTCGACGTTGTTAGAATCTCGGTCATTTTTTGAATTAATGAGTCCTCTTTTCAGTATTAAAAGAATCTCAACATATTAATACAGAATAAGTCTTCCTCATGATTAGTTATAAAAATTTTAATTCTTTCTAGGAGAAAAAATTATGCATCCTTAAGGTCCCATCACAGTTTCTTTTATGAATCTCTTCTAAAATTTTTATATAAATGATGCATTATAGTGCATCTGTGGCATCACCGAGACAAGAAAGTTGAGTAAAGATGCTGTTATACTGTCTTGTTGCTTATATTTGCAACTGTGTAATATTGCTTTAAGGGTATGTGTTGTGGTACATTGAACAGAAAAATAAAACTAAATTGATTGCAAACTGCTACATCTGTTGATATTTTGATAAAATGGCTGAATCAATTCACAAATGTTAACTTATAGAGAAACTGCACCCCAACACCCTCCATTCTCACCAATAATAATAATGATGATTAAAATAATACTCATAATCAAGACTGGGAAGCGATTTTCAATAAAAGTTCACATATTTTTGCATTCAAACTCATTAAATTATTTCAAAATAAAAATAAAATATGAAGATCAATAATACTTAGAACCATAAATGAGACCTTCTGACAATTTTAGAATGGTATTAATAAAGCAAATCATTTCATGAGCAATAATTTTATAACTCCCTTCAACAAACAAAGCATATGTACAACTTTAGAGAGACAAAATGAAATACAGACCTCTGTTTTTTTCTTTCTACTTAAGGCTCCTGTCCCTGCCGGCGAAGACATGCATGAGCTAATGCTAATCCTATGGGGAGGGATTTATCTAATACCTCGTTTGCATTTCGACATTTTTAAATAATTTTTTTTTTGCATTGGATAGCAGAGATCCATCTCTACATCGCACCTTTTATACTTTTTCGATTTTGGTCACAGATATTTTTTATAAAGTTACTTTCCCTTTCAAAACCGGTTCTGAAAATGAAAGTGTCATTCTAAAAAATATCTGCAACCAAAATCGAAAATGTAAAAATGTAGAGATGGATCTCGGCTATTGAATGCAAAAAAAAAATATTTTAAAATGTCGAAACTTTAAATGAGATATTAGAAAAATCTCTCCCCATAGGATTAGCATTAGCTCGTGAGTGCCTTCGCCGGCAGGCACAGGAGCCTTAAAGATCACACATAATTTTACTAAATGAAGAGAACTAACTATAAAATGAATATTCTCAAATCTAGTTAGCTTTATCAACTATGGTCAACTCCAGAGTTTCCCCCAGGTTTAAAAAAGGTCAGGGTGCTTCTTGTAGGACAAGGACACTTTTGGATTCCAAAGGGAATGTTTTGGATTCTTAAGGGCACTTTTTTTAATTTTTAAAGGCTTTTTTTAATTTTTAAAACTACTTTTAATATTTAATAGACAGGACGCTATTTTAAAGACAGCAATGAGTCAATTTTTACTATGTGAGTCAATTTTTACTATGTAAGTAATTTTTTTAATAAACAAAGGAGTAAAGGCACTTTTTTCAACTGGGGGCAACAAGGATGCTAATGTTTTTCATCAGGGGCAAGAGGTGTGCTATTTTGTAAACCTAAGGGCAGGCAGGGTGCAGCACCCTCCTGAAACTGTCTAGGGGAAACTCTGGTCAACTCTCTAATCTAGGACGCTCGACACCAAATGCGTGTGGATTATAGAATTTTGTCAATAAGTAAGTTTTTATTTACAGTTTTCATTTGCAGATACAAAAGGAATTATTAATGCATGAAGAAATGTTAAGGAATGTTAAAATGAAAAGATGATTTGAATTGTTTTTCAATAAATTATTTTTTTAACATTAAAAAGGCATATCAACAGGGCTTTATTTCTAAAAAAAGAAGTGTCGGAGCTCTAATATTCTGCAGTGATAACAACCATAGTGCATCACAAGTCCCTTCCATATGCATATTTATATTTCACACGTTATTTGCAAAATTTATGGTAATTTTGTCTTCAGCAAAAGAAAATTTTTAATATATTTTGACTACATATATCTAATATATTAAAGCGAAAACCTGATTCTTTAAGACCACAATCAGTAAGACCAATATTGACACATTTGCACATGCGTCAACTTTTTTTCAAAGCTCTGTAACTTATAGGAATATTGAGCGAGTTCCTGGTAGCGCAGTGGTCAAAGGCAGCAGTTTAAAGCTCTGAATTTTTGTAAAGGATGTGGGTTCGAGCCCAACACATGGCAAAATGATTTCTACACTATTTTTGGTGACGATTCTCTTCAATAATGACATGTTTTATTAGCAGGAGAAGTTGTATAATTTTTATTTTGTTATTATTATTAATATTTGAATGCTTGGTAATCAAATATTATTTGAATGCTTTATAATTAAATAAAATTTAATGCGCAACAATATTTTTAAAAATAATTTTTTATTTAAAATATTTTGCATGTAATTATTAATTAAATAAATTGAGCTGATCTACATTTTTTGTTATATTTTCTGATCATTATCAAGAATATATGTATGTGTGTGGCAGAAAGAAAAGTTTGCCATTCTTTTCCGTAAAAAATAAAGGGAAAGAAAGAAACAAAATATTCATGTAAGAATTATAAAAGAAATTACCTTGATATCTGTGGTTTAATATTTAAAAAATAAATAAAAATGTAAAAGAAAATTCGAGTAAAAGAAAATTATTTAAGTATTGCGCGGCAGCGCAATACTTATTTATTTCCAGTGTCACTTCTCAATGTTAATTTAACATAGAAAAGCCTATGGAGATAACTTTTTCATTTTTTATTTTTTACTAATTCTAATTATATTATAAATTTAAAGTATAAAAACGTTTGCTTGACGTCAGGGTCAAAACGAATGGCAAAATACTTTTGCATATGGGTGAATTATAACCCAGAGAGAAACAAGGGCCAATGTTTTTGTATATTATTTAAATATATTTCTTAATAATTCCAAATTTCACTTTTTTCATTGAGAATCAACGGGCATTTTTAATAGAAAATGTAACATTTTTTCTTCATTGTTGCAAAAATTTCAAAAGCCGTAATAATAATTTATTTGGTTTTAGTAGAAAGATTCCCGCGTGAAAAATTTTAATAGTTTTTTTTTTTTTTTTTTTCCAAAAATTAAAAAGATGAATATGACGTCATAGTGGAAATAAAAAGGATATTTTCAGAATACGTTTTTGCTTTGGTCAAGTTTATATTTTAGTAAAAAGTTTCTAATGGATAGCTATTTTTGTGCAGGTAGAGAACTTAGTGTGGAATTACATAACTTAAATTTTAAAATGTATTTTTTTTCGCGATGAGAACTATTTATTCCCCAAGTTAAACTTAGGTAATAATTTTCTGATGTGTTTACATCACCCTTTGGGATAGAATAAAGGTTTAAAATTTCAAGTAAAACTTTTATTTTTTTATTTTTTACTGTATCACAGCTATAATATTGTTAAATATTAGCAGTAAGGATTCAACAGAATTTACATTTACATTCATAGCGTTCCTGAGTGGGAAATAGGGTATCTAAATTTAAGTGAAGTTAATTTTTTATATTTTGATTATAGATTTTTTACGTTCAGATTGGAAGTTTTTGTCCAAACTACTGCAACCTGCATTACTACAGTGGTGAAACATTTTGAATTACACATTGGTAAACTGCATCCCACATTGTGATGCAATACCGCATACATCAAAGCCTGATGATGATACTCTGTATTAATTTTGAAATACGTTCGTCTGAGTGCTGTAGACATAAAAAACTTGACATATTAAACAAAAACGTAATTTGAAGAACAAATTAAAAAAACAAAATTTATTTCCTACATGTTTAAGCCTGAGAAGGGACAGATATTAAGTTATTTCGTTGAATTAGTTCTACATTTAATGTTAAATTTTTGTAACAAATTAGTTAAGCCAATTGAAGATTAAAAAATAAAAATAAAATTCATACAATATGATACTTAAAACATCCTAAAAACTTAGATTCCGTTCAAATGAAATCGAAATAAATCTTAGACCTTTTTTAAAAGTTTTGTATTTTGCATGCATCTTATCATTTTATGCACAATTTTCATAAACATAATACTAAATCTGCAATACAAATATTTTCAATTAAAAATGGAAGAAGTCTAAGATTTATTTCGATTTCATTTGAACGGAATCCAAGTTTTTTAGGATGTTTTAAGTATATTTTATTAATTTTATTTTTATTTTTTAATCTTCAATTGGCTTAACTAATTTGTTACAAAAATTTAACATTAAATGTAGAACTAATTGAATGAAATAACTTAATATCTGTCCCTTCTTGGGCTTAAACAATGCAGAAAATAAATTTTGTTTTTTTAATTTGTTCTTCAAATTACGTTTTTGTTTAATATTATAAATTGTTAGTTGCATAAAGTTTCAAATTTAGGTTTTAGAGAAATGAGACTAATAAAAATAAAATTAATGGCAGCTTTAAATAGTTGTGCAGTTTAAAATATAAATAAATAAAAATAAATATTGCTACTTAAAAAAAAAATATATATATATATATGTGGGATTCCATTTCCCAAAACCACACAGAGCTAGCTTATCAGAACTCCGCAACAAAGCCACTCTGAAGCTGACAGCGGCAGCGCATGCATGCAACAAATGACTGTCGGCGACAGACACGCTGCGAGAGAAATAAACTGAAGTGACGGGAAGAACTTGAGAACATTCTTCAAGTGTTGGTGCTGGTATGAGGAAGTAGACGCAAAAATGGAATGAAAAGACGTAGACATTTTTTAAAAGATGATAAATGTCACAGGATGTAATAATGTTTGTGTGAGTGCTGTCTCCATGTATATCTTGTAAATAGTTTTCAATATAACTAGTTTTTTTTAAGAGAAATCGTCTTTATTTCTGGTAGTAAAGTGCATTTTATTCTCTAATCAAAGTGATATCCCATAATTTTTGGTGTCAGAAGAGGAACAAATGATTTAATATTTTGACGTCGTCGCCCACAAGTCTGATGAGTATGATCATATCGCTGATGGTTTAATAAAACAAAAATAAAAAATACAGAATTCTGGATTCAAGAGGATATTGTTCTTAGTGGTGAGTACATTGCGTATAATTCATTTTTTTTTATTCCACGATGAAATTGATCGATATCCCTAAACTGGAACGGAACTTGCCATTAAAAATTAAAAAACAAGTAAAATAAAGCTTCTGCACAAATTTCTTTTTGATGCTGAAGGCGATAGATCAAATCGAAAAAGAATCGGAGAATTTTCTGGTTTTGGTTATCAAACTGATAGTTCCGAATTTAAAAGTAAAATAACAAAAAGTCAAGCGGATTTGTCTCTGAATGATTTAATTACAATTTGTAATGTACTTTGCATTTCGAATGAAGGATCTTTAGTTGATCTTACGACGCAATTAGTTACTTATTTATCGGATTTAAGCTTGCTACAAGCTAATGTTCAGAACGACAGTGACACAGATTCAGAACACGAAGTACCTTTAAATAATAGTTCCGCAAGTAATGACATGGAATCATCAAATTTGGATAAAAGCAAGCAATTTCCAGTTCAAAGTTTTGTGCCATCAACTATTAATTTTAGTGATATTGAAAATGTTGTACCTCCGTTTGATGGTAGTGCATGTCAGGATATAAATGTATGGTTAAATAACTTTGATGATGTCACTAATATATTTAATCTGTCAGAATTACATAAGTTTATTTTTGTAAAAAGATCCTTAAGAGGAAAGGCTAAATTGTTGGTTCAGACCGAATTACATATAAATTCATATGAGAAATTGAAGCAACTTTTGATTGCTGAATTTAGCACTACTTATAATTCTGCGGAGTTGCATCATCTGTTAAATAAACAGAAGTTACATGAAAATGAAACGCTTGAAGAGTATTTCTTAATAATGAAGCAGTTAGGTTCACGTGGTAATATCGAGGATTCCGCATTGATGCAGTATGTTATAAATGGTATACCCGACCCTGTTTTTAGAAAATCAATATTGTATGGATGTCAGTCGATTTTAGAATTTAAACAAAAATTAAAAGTCTATGAGAAGTTACGGTCGGAGTATGAAAATGCAAAATCTCATAAACATGAAGGAGCTAAGCCTAAAATTAAATCCGAAGTTGAAGTTAAGAACAGATTTAAGCCTGTAAAGTCAAATATGCGCTGTTATAGTTGTGGCGGGAATAATCATAAAAGCATTAACTGTGTTACCGTAATTTTGGGAGTAAGCGCCGCGGCGCTTATGACTTTAAAAGTTAATAAATTGCCGATGCGGCGCTTCTAACGTGTGCGGCGCTTACGATTTTTTTTTTTTTTTTTTAAGTTTTTATAAAGAATGTCGAAAAAAGTTAAACCTGATAGCAATATACTTGTTCTTGTCACCGTACGTGTTTACCTCTAATGACAAACCTATTTATCCTTATTCACATTATTTCTTTTATTAAAGTACTTTTATTTACAGTAATACACAATGCATTAAAATAAATTAACTTTATTTCCTTCTTTCTCTTCTTAAATAACGTTGCTTTATCTACTTTCCTAACGTACGTATCGTACTTTTCCTATGTTTACTTTCTTCTGTCTCTTGAAAAACTCCACTAAGTACCTGATGACGTAATCCTAACAGCTACCACATAATGATGTCGTCATCTTTGCACGTGTTTGAAGCTGTCAGTTGTATTGTTTTCGTTTCTCCAGATGATATAAAGTGCGGTCAGTAGATAGTTATATCGCCTTCCCTTCTTTGACCTACTAACCTAGTGTGCGTTTAACGAATGGCAGGAAGATGGTAGATGAGTAGTAATGAAGATTCATACAGTTTATCTTGTTTCTTTTAGTGGATTCTCGGGAGGAATGTTTTTATTGTAAAGTGGATGCGATAGTTTTAAGTGGTTGCAGTGTTGAATTCAGACCCTTTTCTCCGGGAGGGATTTGTGTGGCTCCGGGGGGGGGGGGGGGATTGCCCATTTTTGACTGCTGAAAACACAAAATCTCAAATCTTTTGGGGAGGGATGTGCCCCCCTCCCCGGATCACCCCCTGAATTCAACACCGAGTGGTTGTAATCCTTTTAGAATTAAATAAAAAAAATATTAGAGAAGAAATTAAGAATTAAATAAAATAAAAAGTAAAATCCATTATAAGAACAAAGGAAAAGGTAAAAAAATTCGGTAATATCCATCTTTATTATTTTAGCGATTTAAGCATTCACAAAGTGTCAATATTATCTGATGTTTTGAAAATAGTTTTCTATTTAAATTAATCATTTACGTTCGTAAATTTAAATGATAGAATAAAGTCTAACGAAACTCCAAAGAAAAAGGGAAAGGGGTAGAAAGTAAAAATAAAAATCGTCGTTGGTTTGCATCACTACTTTGTAAAGTTGTCTATCGCGCATTACATATCTGGCCCGTTCTGTCTCACGGAGTAAAGTTTTTTGTCCTCATTGTTCTCTTAACTTATCCATTCACCCCTTTTATAAAAGTGGGTTGCTCTTTGCTCGAAACATAGTGGTCAGTCGATTTGATTGGATACTTGCCTGTCCCCTCTCATTGCTATTGCCATGTGGCTATTGCTATATACAATATACATCGCATTCGCACTTGTGTCGTTCGTTTTCAGCGTGGTTTGCCATTTTTTCAATCTTTTTTAATCTTTTGATTGTTGGTATATTTTAAGATGGCTCCCAAGCGACTTCGAAATTATACTGCTGCATTTAAATTACAAGTGATTATGAAAGCAGAGAGTATTGGAAATCGTCCTGCAGCACGTGAATTTGGTATAGACGAAAGATGCATTCGCCGATGGCGATCAGAAAAATCAGCTATTGAAGAAATGCCGAAATTGAAAAAAGCAAGACGTTGCGGTACAGCTCATTGGCCAGAGTTGGAAAAAAATCTAAAGAAGTGGATTTTAGAACAGCGCGAAGAAGGGCTTTCAATCTCAACTGTGAAAATTCGAATGCAAGCTAAAAATATTGCTGCTGATATGGGAATTTCAAATTTCAAAGGAAACGTAAATTGGTGTTTCCGTTTTATGAAGAGACACAAGTTGTCCGTGAGGCAAAGGACAAGTGTGGGACAGAATCTCCCTGCTGACTGGATCGAAAAGAAAAAAAAATTCCTGGAGTTTGTAATGAAATTGAAAAATGAAAAGAATTTTAAGCCTTCCCAGTTAATCAACATGGACGAAGTTCCGTTGACGTTCGATTGCCCCCCAAGTAGAACTGTGAATTCAACTGGAGAAAATTCTGTTTTCATTTCAACTACGGGTCATGAAAAAACTTCATTCACATGCGTTTTATCGTGTACCGCGAGTGGCGAAAAGATGAAGCCTATGCTAATTTTCAAAAGGAAAACCTTACCAAAGGAGACTTTTCCATCGGATGTTGTAATAAGATGCAACGAAAAAGGATGGAATAATGAAAACTTGATGATAGACTGGTTTTCTGAAGTGTGGAAAAAAAGAAAAGGCGCTTTTTTCCAACCAAGTGGAATGCTGATAATGGATTCCATGGCGGCTCACTTGACGGAGCCTGTAAAAGAAGCGGCCAGGAAATGTGCTGCATCTCTGGCAATCATTCCTGGCGGGCTTACTAAAAAATTGCAGCCCTTAGATTTGACACCAAATCGCATTTTTAAACACCACATGAGACAGCAATGGGAGACATGGATGTCAAGTGGTTTACACTCCTACACTAAAGGCGGCAATTTGAAGAAAGCGTCGTACGCCGAAGTGGCGAAATGGGTGTCGGCAGCATGGAATGCCGTTGAGCCGAGTTCCATTATTTCGGGATTCGTAGCGGCAGAAATAATTCCCTCGAGCCAGGATGCTGATACGGATATTGAGCTGTCGGACGATGATGAAAATAGCCTCGAATTGAATGACGATATTCGAAAGTTGTTCCAATCAGACAGCGAACTGAGTGAATTTGATGGCTTTTGATTTTGCTGAATAGTGGATGCGACCCACTATAAAAAGCGTGCCTAGTGGCGCCGACCACTTTAAAAAACGTGGAGCGCCATGAGGAGAAGGGTTCGCGTCCCGCGCTCTGAATGGTTATATTATAAATAACCAACGGATGTCTCCTCAAGTCCTTGGGAATAAAAAACTAAATAAGTAAGTCATTTTATGTTTTAAAAATCCTTTAAAACATTAAATTAATTTTAATTGCGTTATTAATTGTTCTTTTTTTAAAATGTCTAAGTTTAGGCCTTTAATCTACATTTAGTGCGGCGCTTATGCCAGGTGCGGCGCTTACGCCAGGTGCGGCGCGTACGGCAATTTTTTTTTTTTAGAAGGAATATTGCGGGTGTGGCGCTTACTCCCGAAATTACGGTAATAAAGATAAAGGGCCCCTTTGTTTCTCTTGTAATGGTTATGGTCACAAATCATTTCAGTGTAATAAATCGAAAGATACAAATGTTAAAAACGCTCAGCCACAAGTTAACAATATTACATCCCAAGATTTAATTCTAAAAGAGGTAAAGCTTTATTCTTTACATTTAATCTCTTTGATAGATACCGGTAGTCAAAAGACTCTGTTAAAGAAAAGTGTTTATGATAATTTGAAGAACTTTGTGGAATTAAAACCTACGGGTATCACTTTGACCGGCTTAGAGAAAACCTCAATTATGCCAGAAGGTTATTTCGATTCAGAAATTGAAGTTGACAATTCGAAATTTAAAGTTGGCATTTTTGTCGTTAATGACAGTTACATTAATTTCGATTTAATTATTGGCACTGATGTTATTCATCAAGGTACATTAACTATTTCTGAGAATGAAGTGAAATTGTTTAAAACGGAAGTTCAGTCTAATGACTTTTTAGTTAACATTGTAAATGTTCTAGATGAGCCTAAAATTGATTTAAGTCACATCGCTGACAGAAATTTGCGTTCGGAATTATCCTCTTTAATTGAGAATTATGTGCCTATTAAAACTAAAACTGTAGATGCTAAAATGAAAATTAATTTAACTGATGAAATCCCATTTTGTTCTTCCCCTCGAAGATTACCGCCATGTGAGAAAAAAATAGTCGAAGACCAAATTGAGGAGTGGCTAGCTCAGGGAATCATTCGGAAGAGTTCTTCTAATTTTTTGTCGCCAGTTGTGTTAGTTAAGAAAAAAGATAACACAATAAGACTTTGTATTGATTACAGACGTCTTAACAAGAAGACAGTGCGTGAACATTTTCCATTACCAGTAATTGATGATGTTATAGATCAATTACACTCTGCTGAGGTATTTACAACCATGATTTAAAAAACGGTTTTTTTCATGTTGAGGTTGAAGAAGGCTCACAGAAATACACCTCTTTTGTCACTCATGAAGGACAGTACGAATTTTTAAAGTATCCATTCGGGCTGTCCAATAGCCCTAGTGTTTTTCAAAAATATATTTATAACGTATTTCGAAACCTATTAAAAGATCACACTGTAGTCATTTATATGGATGACATAATAATACCTGCCAAAAACGAAGCTGAAGGTCTAGAAAAATTAAAACTTGTTCTTGAAACTGCATTGGAATACGGGTTGGAATTAAATCTTAAAAAATGCAACTTTTTGAAGCGTGAGATTCATTTTTTGGGGCATAGAATAATAAATGGTTAATTGTGTCCCTCATTACTGAAAACAAAAGCAGTAATAAATTTTCCCGAACCAAAGTCTACCAAAGATATTCAAAGTTATTTAGGATTGACAGGATACTTTCGAAAGTTTATAAAGAAATTATTCGGTTATAGCTAAACCATTGAGTGACCTGTTAAGAAAAGATTCTAAATTTAAGTTTGACGTAGAAGAACAGAAAGCTTTTAACGAACTCAAACGCATTTTGTTGTCAAAACCAGTACTTTCAATTTACAATCCCAAAAGCGCGACTGAAATGCATTGTGATGCCAGTATAGATGGCTATGGAGCTGTGTTAATGCAACAATCACCAATAGATAATCAGTTTCATCCAGTTTATTTTGCTAGTAAAAAAACAACCGAAGCTGAACGAAAGTATACTAGCTATGAATTAGAAGTCATAGCTGTAATTGAAGCCTTGAAAAAGTTTAGAATATATGTGCTAGGTATTCCATTTAAAATTGTAACCGACTGTAATGCATTTAAAATGATATCGAAAAAAAAAAGAAGAAGAATTTCACCAATTATGACACTACCCCAACTACGACACACCACCGGACTGACTTTAAATGATTTTGACAAAATTAATTCCGAAAGAACAAGAAAAGAAAAAGACGAAAAGACATAAGAAAAAGGAAGACGAAAAGACGTAAAAAAAAGGAAGACGAAAAGACGTAAAAAAAAGGAAGACGAAAAGACGTAAAAAAAAGGAAGACGAAAAGACGTAAAAAAAAGGAAGACGAAAAGACGTAAAAAAAAGGAAGACGAAAAGACGTAAAAAAAAGGAAGACAAAAAGACGTAAGAAAAAGGAAGACAAAAAGACGTAAGAAAAAGGAAGACAAAAAGACGTAAGAAAAAGGAAGACAAAAAGACGTAAGAAAAAGGAAGACAAAAAGACGTAAGAAAAAGGAAGACAAAAAGACGTAAGAAAAAGAAAGACGAAAAGACGTAAGAAAAAGGAAGACGGAAAGACGTAAGAAAAGGGAAGACGAGTCAGACGATAAGAAGTAAGAAGAAAGAACGACAAAGAGACGTAAAAAAAAAAAAAAAAGAATAAGAATTTTTTTCAAGAAATAATTTAAATTTTGATGAAGGATTTAAATAATGACTTTTTTCCAAAATAGAACTTTGGATGCTGCTGGTTTTTTTTCTTTATCTTTTCAGGTGATCCAGCTGCTGCTTCCAGCAGTCCAGGATGCATTCGAGGACGAATGTCTAGAAGGACGGCCGAGCTGTGGGATCCCATTTCCCAAAACCCCACAGAGCTAGCTTATCACAACTCCGCAACAAAGCCACTGTGATGCTGACAGCGACAGCGCATGCATGCAACAAATGACTGCCGGCGACAGACACGCTGCGAGAGAAATAAACTGAAGTGACGGGAAGAACTTGAGAACATTATTCAAGTGTTGGTGCTGGTATGAGGAAGTAGATGCAAAAATGGAATGAAAAGACGTAGACGTTTTTAAAAGGACGATAAATGTCACAAGATGTAATAATGTTTGTGCGAGTGCTGTCTCCATGTATATTTTGAAAATAGTTTTCAATATAACTAGGTTTTTTTTTTTAAGAGAAATCGTCTTTATTTCTGGTAGTAAAGTGCATTTTATTCTCTAATCAAAGTGATATTCCATATATATATGTCACATTTTAACGAAATGACAGTATTCACTGAAATTAACTTTATTAAGTTTTATTTAAATAATCAAAAAGGTGGCAATCAATTTCCATAGCTGCTTACAGGTTAGACTTCAGATACCAAGTGGCTTAGAGGTATATCTCTGAAATTGCTCATCTCCTAGGGTTACCAGTTAAAAAGGGCCATGTGTTTCTATTAATTTAACGATAAAATGGATTAGTTGGCTACCCCGCCAAACCCGTGATTATCAGTCATTGGGCCCGTATCCAAATTGAGGGACGATTCATTACAAAAACTAATCAATAGGTCCAATCTTTATAATTTTCTTACAATTTCCCCCCTTTCCAGACAAGTCCCCGGGGATGGGCCGGCTTCCATACACGAGGGTCGCCTGGAAAGTATAAAGCATTCTTTATTAAAGGGATGTTAAAATTTTGGAAGTGAATTACTTTTAATCGAGCTGCCTGGAGATGAGTTATTTCTTTCGTATAGTTAACATGTGATATCACAACAATAATAAAAATAGTAAAAATAATACAAATAATAAGAATAATACCACTAAAATTTTCAATACCATAAACAATTGAACATGATAAAAACAGTTATATTAATAAATGCAAGACACTGGTAATATTATATGCCAAATAAAATAATCAAAATAGGAAATATATTCTAGAATTGCTAAGTCCAACATTACATATAAAATACGAACTTGAATGAAAATGTCTTGACTTCATTCAGTAGAGTGTAGACTCTCAAAATACAATTATACTATACTCATAAAGATGTAAATTCAACTATCAAATATCATCCCATAACAGTTCATATGATATCTGATACTTTACATAGATGGTGTTAACTTAAATTGATCGTTGGGCAAAAAGTACCTTAGTTTGGAGGCATGTATTACTTCATAGTCCTTCTTTGTCAACCAGTTAGGTTTATTTATTTTAAAACTTACATTAGACAACTTTTCAATAATTTGATATGGACCAGAAAAAGGCGGGCTTAACTTCCTGGTGTTCGGATAATGAAATTCTTCTGCAATTACGAGATCACCAGGTTTGAAAGGTGCTTCCACAAATTTTAGGTCATATCTGACTTTGTTTTTTAAATGGTGCTCTCCAGTTCTTTGGAAAGCCTCTTTCCTGGCTTCCTCAACCGTAGGGTAATAGTTTTCATTGCCTAATACTGATGGATAAGGAAATTGGCCAAACATTAAGTATGCCGGGGGATATTTGGTTACTGAATGCGGTGTATTATTGTACTCGTTAATCACCTCCTCCAGAATTTTGGGCCATGGAATGTTTGAAGGTGTAGCATTGATTTTAAGTCTTAGTCGAGTGCAAATGGACTGATTTACGCGTTCATTTTTCCCATTACACTGGGGCCTGTGAGATGAAGTAAGTAATTTTTTTACATTATGTTTATGTACCCATTTACGCAGTTTAGATGCTGTAAAAGCAGGGTTTCTGTCCGTTAAAATTTTCTTGGGAAGTTGAATGCTAAAAATTTGTTTTAGAATATTAATATAAACTTCTGTTGTAACATTTTTAGAGGTAAAACCCCAAACATAACGAGTAGCGTGATCAATAGCTAAGTGCATGTATTTTTTTGTTGAATTGTAATAATTGAAGCCCCCTACTGTGTCTAATGATATTATATCAAAGGGTTGTTCTGCAGGAGGTAAGGCTTCAAGAAGGCCAAATTTAGGTTGGTGGGATTTCTTGTTTAGTTGGCAGACTTCACAATGTTTGACAAATTGCGTAATATCTTGTGTCATGCTGCTCCAGTAGTACTGTGGTGAAATTAAATTTAGCATTTTTTGAATTCCTGGATGGCCAAATTGATTATGGGTTGTTATTAATAATTTTTCTCTTAAGGAGAAAGGTACGACAATTTTTTGAAAACCCTTTTTGTGAATTACCAAAATGTCATTAAATTTTTGAAATTTAGGTCCTGTTACATTATCTAACTCTTGGTGTTCTTTAATTTCATCTAAGGTTAATAAATGAATGTGGGGATTTACGTTTGATAAAATGGGATTTCTTGAGAGCATGTCGGCTTCAAAATTTGTGGACCCTTTATTGTATTTTACGGTATAATCGTACATGCTTAATTTTAGTGACCATCTGAATAATCTACCGGTTAAATGTTTTATCTTTTTAAGCCATACTAAAGCAGCATGATCGGTATGTATTGTGAAAGGTTTTCCATGAAGATAATAATGGAATTTGTCAAGAGCATCGATTATGGCTAGACACTCCAATTCTGTGATGGCGTAATTTCGCTCGTAGGGCCTTAGTTGCCTTGAGTGGAATGCAATGGGATGTAAATCTCCATTTTCATCCATTTGTTTCAATACAGCACCTAAAGCTTCCTTCGAGGCATCAGTAAAAACATGGCATGGGAGATTAGGATTAAATAATCTCAAAATAGGTCTAGAAATTAATGCATTTTTAAGTAGTTCAAATGATTGCTGACAGATTTCTGACCATTCCCACGGAGTGTCTTTCTTTAATAATTTATTTAGAGGGGCTCTAATTTTAGCATACTTGTCAATGAATTTATGGTATACGTTTATGGATCCGAGGAATCTTTGTAATTCTTTAACATTTTTTGGAGGAATTAAATTTTTAATGGTTTCGGTATTAGCATTGTCTGGTTTTATTTGGCCATTACTAATTTCATAGCCAAGGAAGTCAATTTGAGATTTGGCAAAATTACATTTGGAAAGTTTTAGTTTTAGATTTTCTTGACGGCAAATATTGAATATAGTTTTAAGGTGAACCAAATGCTCGGCATAGGAGTCCGAATAAACTATAAAGTCATCGAAATAATTGGTAACGAAGTTGACCTTATGTTTATTTAGGATCCTTCTGAGAGCTCTTGCGAATTGAGCCGGAGCATTTTTGTATCCGAATGGGAGGACCAACCACTCGTAAAGTCCCTGATTGGTTACAAAGGCAAGTTTTTCTGTGTCTGAAGGATGGAGGGGGACGTGCCAGTAGCCAGAGGCTAAATCTAGCGTGGAAAAATATTTGGCATTGACAAGTCTGTCTAAAAGCCAGTCTATTCGCGGCAAAGGCTCTGAATCTGTCTTCGTAATGGCATTGATTTTCCTGTAATCAATACAAAGACGCGTTTTACCTTCTCCTTTTTTATGTGCCATTGTCACGGGAGAGGAATAGGGGCTACAGGATTCCTTAATGAGTTTAGCATCCAGCAACTCCTGTACTTGTTTTTGAATTTCTGCATTATCTTTAGGTGATGTACGATAAGGCCTAAGCGAGATAGGAAGTTCCGAGGTGAGAGTTACTCGCTGGGGTTCCCATCTGACTCTACCTACGTCGTACCGATTGCGTGCAAAAATATCTTTGAAGTCGCTCAGAAGCCCTTCCAATTGTAGGTTCTCTTCAGTAGTATAATGATTAAAAGTTATATCATCATAATCCGAGAGAGTTTGAGTATCAAGGCAACAATGTCCCTCTTGAGACAAACTTGCTTGATTTGATTTGGAAGGAAAACTAAGCGGCTTTTGGCAATTCATATCACCCGTTAAAGTTAAGGTGTGGTTGAATGAACTTTCAGGAGAAATTTGACCGGAAACGTTTTGGTCATTCATAATGATGACTCCATCTTGAGTCAGAGTATTTGAGCAAAAATCCATCGAGATATGGAATTTTTGTAATTCTGGGGTTCCCAGTATCGCATATGGCAAGTAAGACCTTACTAGATATAATGAGCTATTTTGCCTGATATTCCCTATTTGGAGGGGTACTTGAACTTTTTCGGAAATCTGTACCTGTCCCTGGGTTTGGTTAACATTAAGAGGATGGCAACTTTGAATAGACGTCATATCCAAAGCTGTAGCTAGATTTTCTGGAATGAGGGACAGAGTACTTCCGCTATCCAATAAAAAGGGTATTTGAACCTCATTATGACAAGTTTTTGGGTTTCTACGGTTTTCGTAATTTTTGCATTTGAGGTACCCGGGCACAATAAACCGTCATAAAGAATTCATGTGTATTCCTTGATCAGGGGAATACCCATGGGCGTTTAGGGGTTGAGTCTCATTACTGTGGGTTGCTAAGTTGGATGAAATTGTTGCTCCTGCATTTCCCTGAACATCATATTTATGTAGTAATGTATGATGCTTTCGTTGGCAATTTTTACAACTCATTTTGTATGCACATTTACTTGCAAAATGGCCACTACGCAAACAATTTATACACAACTTATTCAATTGGATGGTTCTCCATCTGCTATCTACAGGCATAGTTATTAATTTTCTGCAAGTGTGGGTGGCATGCGAATCAAAGCAAACACCGCATTTAGTATTTTCTAAATTTTTGTGCCCTTTCGATCTATCGGAAGAATCTCTGACATAAGTTATATTTCTTACATCTGTTTTAGTTGGGTTCTCTAAAGTTAACAAGCTTTTAGCTTGAATCTCTAAAAATTTTAGAAATTCCGTGAGATTAGGCATATTATTATGGGTAAGGGATAGTTCCCATCGCTCTTTGAGATTATCGCTTAATTTTTGAACTATGGTATAAATTATCATGTTATCCACTAAAGCATTTTGAGTAAGTTTTAAAGAATCTAGAATTCGAAGTGATTCATTGCAGGTATCTATTATATCGAAAATAGCTTTAGAGGAAGTGGAACAATTTTTCATATTTTTTAAATTGTATAACTTGCCTATTTGTGCTATGGCCAAATCCCTAATCTTATCGTAGCGAGCGCAAAGGGTGTCCCATGCATTTTTATAATTGACCTCCAAAAGAGGAAATCCGGAAATCAATTTATGGGCAGGACCCTTTACACTAGCTAAGAGATATTGCAATTTAGAAACGGCTCCCAAATCTGGATTTCGATCTATAGTTGTGGTAAAAATCTCCTTAAAAGAGAGCCACTGATCAGCTTCTCCGTAAAAGGGTTTTAATTCAAATTTGGGAAGATTGACTGTTTTTTCAAAAACATTACTTGTATTTTTATTGTTATTCTCTGAACCACCCTCGTTAATGCTTAAACTCTTAGTTAATTTATTACGTGATGTATTTATTGCGATAGTTAATGCATCCAATTTAAGGGCAATTTCATTGTATTCCTCAATTATAGCTTCCGTTTCTGTTGTATCGCTCTCAAGAACGGCGTTTTCCTGATTTTTACCTAATTCTGTACTAATATCTTGCACCTGACCATGATACAAATCTAACTCTTCTAGAGTTATCGTCTGATCATCAATTTTGGGATTTATGATATTTTTTATACGGGTAATTTTTGCTTTGAGAACAGTTTTTTGTTTCTTAATATTTTCCATTTTGAATTAATTTTAAGATAACTTTTTAATAATCTAAATATTATAACACTCTTAATATCCGTCAAAATGTTTAAACATTCTCAACATAATATAAGCATGTGCATAAAATTGATAAAAAGAATAAAATAGTTAAAAATAATTAAAGAAATAAATATAGGAAACATGAATCATTTTTTTTTTTTTTTCAAAAGATTGCAATGCTTTAAAACCATGGTTTTCATAAATACCAAAAATGAAAACATCACTGGAGATATACTACTTATTAAATCACTTACCTTAAATTATTTAATCAGAATAAAAATAAAAATAATATGGATAATAATATTATATAAAAATAAATAACACTAGGGTACCCCATGAGCTCATACAGACACACACAAAATAAAAGGAAAAAACATTCCGCAAAAACGGAGAAGGAAAAAAAAATATATCTCTGTATTAAAGAACTGTAGTGCGCACTTATCATGAAATAAAAAGCAATGACAGCAACGATGCTATCTTTCACTGCATGAAATTTACTTTAAGAGATGCTCTGAAGAAAATCACTATAAAATCATCAACACAACTGAAGAAGATGAATTCCACTTAGAGATTGCAGTTTTCATGTTGTGAAACTTTCACTGCACCGTTGAAACAAAATGCGGATATCACTGCTGCAATACTTGACTTTTAAAACGCAGAATATGTTGAAAATGATCTACATTTTGATCGATTTTAATTAAGATGATATTCTTCAAAATATAGTAGAAGAAATGGGAAGACACTTTCTATAATAGAATTGAAGAGTTAAAAGCATATCACTGCTGACAGATTCTTTGATGAGGCGAACTTCTTGTATTTACACTATTTGAAGGGGCAGAGTGAACACTTTCCCAGAACCCAATTGGGGCCTCTTTGAATGTTCAATCGGAGCTTATCCGTATCGTGTAGCACCAAGAATTCTTTTTTTCTTTCTTTTCTTTACTTCTCATGTTTTCCCGCTGAGCAGGTAGTATTATCCAGCCGACTCATAATACTGTCACATTTTAACGAAATGACAGTATTCACTGAAATTAACTTTATTAAGTTTTATTTAAATAATCAAAAAGGTGGCAATCAATTTCCATAGCTGCTTACAGGTTAGACTTCAGATACCAAGTGGCTTAGAGGTATATCTCTGAAATTGCTCATCTCCTAGGGTTACCAGTTAAAAAGGGCCATGTGTTTCTATTAATTTAACGATAAAATGGATTAGTTGGCTACCCCGCCAAACCCGTGATTATCAGTCATTGGGCCCGTATCCAAATTGAGGGACGATTCATTACAAAAACTAATCAATAGGTCCAATCTTTATAATTTTCTTACATATATATATATTGTAATAAAATAAATTAGACTGACAACGTCCTCTATCGCCTTGAAGAAATAGGAATCACTTATGCAACATAGAAATTTGTCACAATTTCAATAATTTAAAAACAACTAATTAAAAATTCAAGAATTTTTCTAATGAAACATTTAAGTTACTTACCGTCAAATCTTGACGGACATTATCTAGTATTTATATATAATAAAATTTAATAAATGAATAGAACAAAACATTAAAATCAGGAGTGTGGTATTTTCAGAAAATCCAAGGATTTTTTTGTACCGGCTAGCAAAACAAACACTGTTCCAATTGGCTTCGGTGCACAATATTTATAAACTCCAGTGGGTTCCAACTAATTTCACTAAAAATATAGAAGTACTGGAACTGCACTCCTGTGAGTTTCAGCGCAAATTAAGTACTGCATGGAACCAAAAAGTTGATCAGTAAGAATATTTTACAAACACTGATGAAAAGCAGTAAGTAAACATAACACGACCACAAGTAAAAACAGTTGCATATAATTCTGTCATTCCTCGGCGCTGTTCGGAAAACATCATGATAGAAAACCATTGAGTATACACTTGCAAGCACTAGATAGAAGTATAATCCTGAGTATGCAACACAGTGCATCAGATATGTAAGCAATTTGGTAGGAAAGGACGCAAATGATTGTAGATGAGAGGGATTAGAAAAAGATAATTTAGTACTTGGGTTTTTGGAAGTGGTGTTCTGTTGGGTTCCGGAACGCAGTACTAATGAGCTCTGGCGAGTTCTGATCAATATTTAAATAGTCACTAAAAACAAAAAAGTACCGGTGCAAATTAAGCACTGCTTATCAATTTCATAAAAGTTAACAATGTAAGTGTAATTAAATGACAGGAGCAATTGTATAAGCATACATATTTAAGTATACAAATCCACATTCATCATTGATTAATTTAAATTTTCTGAAACATTGATATGATTGTCATTTGTTTCAGTACTTTAGATTTATTTTTGGAAGTTTTATCTTGCAAGTTACTAAGGTGCAAAAAAAATGATTTTTTTTTTTTTAAATAAAAAAAAAAAAAAAAAATCAGATTTTTTAAAATTTAAATCGGATTTTTATGATTTTTTCTCCCAGCAATCAAATACTGAATAGCTACCAGGAGTTTTAGGTTTCCAAAACAATTAAACCACTAATTGTTAACATAATCTATGTTTTTACACTTTCATTATTAAAATCATAATTATTAGTTAGTAATTACAGAAATTATAAAAACTGCAAATTACTAGTTTCATTAGGTAGTATCATACAATAATGTTATATACATTATATTGTAATAATTATGTAAAACTTTATAAATAGTTATATTTAACATTTATTAAAATTATTAACTGCATTTTATATTAAACAGTTAACACCACTTCAAATTAATAATTATTAAACAATTAACTCTCTAATTAGGAACATATTATACATTTTTAAGCTTTAATTATTAAAATGATAATAATGTAGCATTCATTTTAGAAAGAAAAAGGGATAGGATGCTAGTTCTAAAAAAAAAGCACTCTGTCATGAGGAAATATATTAGTAATGTGTTTAGTAATGATATAAGAAAAAAAAAAAAAAAAAAAGAATTTTTAGTATGCTAAATAAAGTGTCCTTAATTTTTTAATAATTTTATGAATAACAAATTGAAAAATACAATTAAATAACATATTTTAATAATATCCTGTTTTTTATAAAGAAATAAAGTTCTATATTTTTGCATGATCTTGGGCACATGAATTTAGAAATACTGTTGAGAGGGGAAGTTTTTTACAAGAAATTTCTGGCTATAACTACAAGTGAATTTCAACTATTTTTTTTTTTTAAGGCACAGTGCATTTTGCCAATTTCAAAAGGAGCATGGTGCGGTACCATAAAAAAATGGCCTAGAAGAAATAGCATAAGTAATTACAGGATTAATAAAAACTGCAAATAAGTAATTTCATTAGTTAGTAGCACAAATAACAAAACTAACAAATATTTGCAGCTCGTTTTGCATTTGTATTTAGGAAAATTACTGTAAACCACCAAAATCTAAACTTACATGTATGTGTATGATAAGCAAAAAAAATTATGAAAATGAGTTAAACCCGTTCATATAGGATAAATATAAGTAAGCCACTTATATCTGAAATCCTCAAAATATTTAAGTAACAGCATTATTACCTCTCAGTGTGGATTATTATTTGGTCTAGGAATTAATTTGTGTGGTTTTACAAGAGATGGCGTAACTAGCATATTGTCCCATAGTTTCATTTGTTCAAACATGCATTTAAAACTACTGTTATTGTGCATCCAGTTTAGTATATGCCATTTGGTTTAAGCGTAAACAACAATTTTTATCCAACTGAAAATGTCAAATTTTGTGCCTGATAAAGTGTCTTGCAAGGGGCTCTTCTTTATTACTTTAACATGAAGAAAAGTGCTACTGAAAGTCATCGTATTTTGGTAGAAGTTTATGGTGACCATGGTCTAGCAGAACGAACGTGTCAGAAGTGGTTTGCATGGTTTAAAAGTGGTGATTACGGCTTGAAGACCAAGCATGACCTGGACAACCAAAAAAATTTGAAGATGAATTGACAGCATTGCTCTATCAGGATTCGTGTCAAACACAAGAAGAAATTGCAAAATCATGAGAGGTTGATCAAACAACAGTTTCCAAATGCCTCAAAGCAATGGGAATGATTCAAAAGATGTCACATTGGGTCCCATATGAATTGAAAGAAAAAGACGTTGAAAGAAGAAAAACAGTTTGCGAAATGCTGCTTCAAAGATAGAAAAATAAGGGATTTTTGCATAGGATTGTTACTGGTGATGAAAAATGGATTTATTACAAGAATCCTAAATGAAAAAAGCCTGAGTAATGCCAGGTGAACCAGGTCCATCACAACCAAAACGAAATATTCACTGAGCAAAGGTTATGCTGTGTATATGGTGGGATATGAAAGGTGTGGTGTACTATGAGCTTCTGAAACGTGGTGAAACTATTAATGGAGAACGTTATCAACTTCAGTTGATGCGTTTGAAACCAGCTCTGGCCAGAAAACGACCAGAATGGGATAACAGACATAATAAACTTATTTTTCAACATAACGATCGACCACATGTCGCAAAACCGGTCAAAACATATTTGGAGAATGTCGGATGGGAAGCGTTACCCCACCCACCGTATTCACTAGATATTGCTCCTTCAGACTACTACTTGTTTGATTGCATGAATAACGATTTGATCGGACAGCGGTTCACTTCTTCAGAAAATATAGAAAAATGGATCTCTGATTGGATCGCTTCGAAAAGTGAGGACTTCTTTCGGCACGGAATTCGTAAATTGCCTGAAAGATGAGAAAAAAGTAGTGGGTAGCGATGGACAATATTTTTGTTAACGTATTTATGTATTTTAATTTTGAAATAAAGCTTCAATTTTTTATTAAAAACCGCACAAATTAATTCCTAGACCAAATAGCTTTCAATGGTTCAATTTTTTTTTTCTTTTTAAGAAAAGTTTTGCTGACTTTTCAATCCTGAATTAATTCTTTTCATTTAGTATATATGAGTTACAAAGTTAAAAACATTTATTCAACCCATACCGAAGAGCTCTTGCTGTGCATTTTTATACCAATTATTTATTTTTCTTTTATGCATTCATTTACAATTTAGCTGTTGAGCATATTTCTTTCTTTCACTCTTCTTTAACTTGAGATTGCTATTATTATTTATTCTTTTATTTGTAGAAATGTATTGCACTTGCTATGTGTAATTTTATATAAAATAATGCATAAATTGATTACCTAAAGGAAATGATGACATTGCAAATTATATTAGACTTAAATATAATTTTTAAATGACTGTTTTAATTTGGATAAAAACTTAAAAACAATGCTTTTTATAAACTCAACTTTTTTAAAATTTTTTACAATACTCATGAATTAAGCTTAGAAACAATTATTTAAAGCTCTTTTATTGTTTATTCATAAGTCAAAATACCTGTTGAAACTTTCAAATTATGTTCATGTTAGATTTTAATACATCTTTTGACATTTTAAACGTTTAGAAAAATTTTGATTTAAATCAATGATTTTTTTTAAAAATCAGTTGATTAAAATCATGATTTAATCGCTGATTTAAATCAAACGATTCAAAACGTTGACACCCTAAAAGTTACGAAAAAAAAATTATTTTCTGTTCAGAAATAAGTTTATTCTGATAAAAAGTTTATATAATAGTTTATATATATTTTTTAAATTATTCATTTAATTACTGTTTAAATTTATGGTTCAGAGAAAAGTATGGATTAAACTGAAAATTCGATTAATTTGAAGAGGAAAAAAAGCAACTTTCTGTAAAAATATGGAAACTTTGTAATCTTAACTCTAAATTTCATTGTTTACATCTGAATATGTATTGCAGATTAAAGAGAGTTGGCTGTAATTCTGAAGCTTGAAGTAATACTGTTCATCTCTATTATTTTAACCTCTAGTTCATTACATCACATTATTCAGAACAAGTTGTTTGTGTACATTTATAAAAAGATAAATAAAAGTAGAAAATGTTAATTTTTTACATTTAAATACTGAATTCACAAAAATTCAAACCACCTTCTTCTAATTCGGGTGGTGGCTTGTAAAATGCCAATCCTAAAGAGACAAATGCTGCAACTTCTAATATGATGAGCGTAATATCTTGGAGAGCTTCCCATACTAACTCTAAAAATGTTTTAGGAGGCTTGGGAGGAATGACATTGGCACCAAAAGTCTGTTGCCGGTGCTCAAGATCCGCTGCTGAGCCACTGAGACCTAGAAAACAACACTAGTAACTAAATATATAGCTAAATATAATAAACACCGTAATATATATGGGATAAAAAGTAAATGCATATGGGATAAAAACAGCTAGTTCAGAAATATAGCATTTGTTGGATTCAAAACCAGTTTCACTACATACATACAGCTTCCTTCAAATTCTGCCTTATGTAACTAAGGTTTTCATTTGGAACGCAAGTGGTTAGAAAAGGCTCTCTTTACCCGCCTTTTATTGTGTAAAATGGGATATGTGGTGATTAAAAATGCATTATTAATTTTAATTAGTTTAAAAAACATTAATAAAAGGCTTACACTTGCTATTTATCAGTTGAAAATATGTGATTTAAGTAATGCATATAGACTGAGCCACCTCAGTATGAACTGCAAAGCCTTGAAACCCCCCCCCCCCTTTTTTTTATGTAAATGCTTGTTATGTTATAAATTAGTTGTTCAGCTCGTCACAGCATAGTTATGCGCTATTTTATTTCCATGGCATTACAAAATATTGACAAAAAAGGTTGTTCTACGGTTGTGTAACTTTTTGATTAGAAATAAGCTTTATTTACATTTAAAATACATCATAAATGTAATTGAGTGATTTTGAATCTCGAATACACAAAAAGGTTCCTATCAACCACAATTTATGATTAAAAAGAATTTAGAAAATACTGTCAAATTTGACAGTTTAAGCCGATTTTCAGCCGTGGCAGTCTCAGAAAAGTCATCATCAGAGAGCTGCTGTTCCAAATGTATCAATGTTCACAAAAATCGTTCTTACAGCTCCCCCTTTCGGCAGATTTTTTTCAAATTCAGTGAGGACTAGCTTGCCTACCCAGAAACTTACTCAAAAAATTTGTTTCAATTCTATGCATAACTTCATACACTTTTCGATGGTATAATAATGAAAAAGGAAAGACATCGCAATTATAGCGCCCCCTTCGGCGGATTTTTTTTTTTTTTTTTTTTTTAAATTCAGAGAGGGCACCTGGCATAGCCTGAAACATACACAGAAAATTTGGTTTGATTCTATGCATAACTTCATACATTTTCCGATGGTACAATAATGAAAATGGCACAGACATCGCTATTACAGCGCCCCTTTCCGGCAGATTTTTTTTTCCAAATTCAGGGAGGACTTGCTTGCTAAAGCCAGAAACATACACAAAAAATTTGGTTCAATTCTATGCATAACTTTATACAGTTTTCGATGGTACAATAGTGAAAATAGCACAAAAATCGCTATTAAAGCGCCCCCTTCCAGCAGATTTTTTTTTCAAATTCAGGGAGGACTTGCTTGCCATAGCCAGAAACATACACAAAAAAACTTGGTCCAATTCTATGGATAACTTCATATACTTTTTGATGGTACAATATTGCAAATGGCACAAAAATCGCTATTACAGCGACCCCCCCCCCCCCTCCCGGCAATATATTTCAAAATTGAAGGAGGACTGGCTTGCCACAGACAAAATTATACGCAAAAGATTTGGTTCAATTCTATGCATAGCTTCATACACTTTTCGATGGTACAATGGCGACATACGGACTGACAGACAGACATTTTATATAAACCTATTTTTTGGGATCTCCGACCTCTAAAACGTGTAAATCCGTCGAAAACCGGAAGTCGAAAAAAATTCGATTACAATATTTTCTTCTATTGAAGATAGAAGAAATTAAAAACAGAAGTCTTATTTGATTTTTTAGTTTATAAATAAGAGAACATGCAAAGTTCATGTGCCTAAAGCATAAAAATAACTTTGTGAATGCGTCAAAAAGTAGTCACTTAGGACTTAAGAACAGCCTTAAGAATCAAGCTTTAAAAATAAAACAAACTTATACATCAAATACCTGGTAAATAGCAGGGATTAGTAATATTTGCTTTTCTTTTAAATATGCAGTTATATAAGTTTGCAATTGACAAGAAAAGTGACACATCTCGCAAAAATTCATTTTGCGTTTTATTCCACTAATAGGTCTGTCATAGGTGTGTCATGCTACCCAAACAGTTTCATAAGTGTAGCTATGCGAAAAATCACTTTATTACGCCTTATGTCCATTTGTGACCACAGAAGAGAGGTGAATTATGCGGGGAGGTAAAATTACCCAACTCTTCAAACCTCATCCTACATCTTCATTTTGAAGGGTTTTATGCTTTTATGCAAGTTTTCATTCAGAGCTAAGTGCTATAACTTCATGTTACAGAAAAAATCATGCAAATTTTCTTTTGTCTCTCCTGTGAAATTTACTTTTGTCGAGATGTGTCACTTTTCTTGCGGGTGAGCGATATGTAATTTTTTTAAATTTTAAAAGTACTCATTAAGAAATAAACTTACCATCAGTTGGAGACGTATAAAGTTTTTTACAAAGCTCCTGAACACCTGAATAGTCTTCTCGTATCCTCTGGATGGCCTCCCTCCCACGGCACTCCATAAGCTCTCGCAGATCTTTAAGTTGCACCCCATATTCAGCTGGGCGCCCATCTATTGTATCCATCTTGGATACCTGAAAATATTCATAAAAATAAATGTATATGAGAAAAAGGAAAAGAAAGAAGGAAAAAAAAAAGATTAGTGTCACAAGGAGAATTTAAGAAATGACCAGTTTTCATTAGAAGTAGATCAGTTTTACGAAATTATTTTTTATGGTAGAGCCATATCTCATAATGCAGCATTATTTTTATTTTTAAAATATTAATGTCAGTGCCACAATAATGATGCGGCGCCTGGTACGAGAAATGGTTTTCTGCATAGCATATCGCTATTGTATCAAAACTCAAAAGTAATGATTAATGGCGGCGATGAATCATCTGACTTAGCACAGCGCCTGGTGCCGGTGTGCTGAACGTTTCACTCTTGGCTATAACTTTGATTAATGTTTATTTCCATCAACAAAATGAATTCTGTATCATTTTCTTAGTTCAAATGGGTAAAACACCTTTGACATCCTCCCTTTACATATCTGACTGTTTTCTCATACACGTAAATACTAATAAGCTATTGCTTAATGTTTTCTAACTCATTAGTCAGGATTAGGCATGCACCGAATATTTGGTATCTATTCGGTATTCGACCATGTTACCGAATATTCGGTTAGGCCAATATCAAACCATTCGGCCTGCCAAATATTCAACTTAAAAAAAACTTTTAAAATATTTGTAAGAATCTTACACAACTTCTAATTTCAAATGTCAATTTATAAAGATATTCAGAATAATTAGAAACATATTTAAATAAAAGCGAATGTTTTTACATTATTTATTTGCTGTTTGAAAAGTATCGCTTAAGAAAATTAACAAATAATGGCGACCTTTAAGGAATTAATGTTTTACAAATGCACAGGGCCGAAACTAGCCTTTTTTGCGCCCGGGGCAAACATGAATTTTGGCACCCCCCCCCCCCCCATTTCTTCCTCAAAGTACATTTACAAAGAGAATTTTACTAATTGTCTAATGGCCGACTTATTTTAAAATTTAAAATATGTAATCATAAAATATGTAATATTGAACTACGTAAATTGAATGTGACGTTTGTTGCAATTATAGTTCGTTCACATAAAAGAATTCGCATGTATTACCGGCTATTTACAGTGTTTGCTTATACGGTAGAGTTCCGATTATCCGAGTTCCGCTTAACCGAGTTTCCGCTTTAACCGAGTCATTTTCTTCTGATGGACTGATGGCTTTCATTATTATGAAACAGCCATTATAAATGAAGTGTTAGGTGAAGATGAAAGAGCAGTCGTAAAAAGTTTGAACTCTGATTTTCTGGTCAGAATGGGGGGGGGGGGAATGGCCAGCCATTTTTTTTAAACATGTTTTCATGTTACGGCCCTACTCTCAACTATCAGTTGGACCCTTTTGGGGCCCCTGTTACAGCTCCTTTAAAAATGGTTCGATTCACGAATATTTTTTTTTTCTATCAACTTCTTAGGTTCTGCAGCTACTACATCAACAACAACAAAAATTGCAGACTTCAGCTACCACCAAACCAATTTCGAATATTAATCGTCTTCTTGGGCCCTTTGTTGCAGTTTCTTTAAAAAACTATCCTATTCTATTGCAATTTTTTGAAAACTTAGTTTTAGTCTCTTCCAGCTACTTTAAAACCACTACAAAATTTTCGTATACCCAACTACATTCCAGTTAAGATCCTGGCCCCCAGGGCCCGGTCTTTTTTTATATCTCAGCTACCACCTTTTTCGAACATTAATCTCCTTTTCCAGCATCAACTTACGCCTACTCACTACAGCCTGCTAAAAATCGCATTACTTTAAAGGTAACTTTAGATAATTTCATTCGTTTATTAAATATCGTGTTAATGCTAACAGTAATTCATGAAATTTACAAGGGTAGGGGGCATCTTCCACCGCTTGGGGGGAGCGTTATTTCCTCGGGTTTAAGGGACCAATATCAACAGGATTTGCTTCCTTCAACTTAGATTACAATTAAGCTACTATCTGTATTATGAAATTTATCTTAAACTTTAGTTACCAACATTTTCTAACATTAATGGTGCATTCTTTTTTTATTATTATTTTATGGGCTTGATTCCTACGAGGTTTGGCTCACTCAACATGGTTTTCGATTGTCTCTGGCACGTGCGGGCACTTCCGGTAAATGCTGCTATAGGTTAGGTCGCAGAGATCTAGATTACAGGTTCGTTCGGAAAGAAGTTTGATGGGAACACACACTAGACGTTGCAGAAGGAAAATGGGGCCTCCGAAATTAAGTTCATTTAAAAGAATTTCCAAAGATTTAAAATCATGCAAACTTAAGTTTTGTTTAAGGTTATTATTTACATACTCCGGGCAACGCCGAGCGGGTGTGCTAGTTGCTTAATAAATTGGAATTCATGTTTAAAAGTTACTAAGGATGGCAGCACTGTACTTTCTTCAACAGAAAGGTTTTTTTTTTTTTTTAATACCTGTTTATACTCTACATTTGTACTCCTTGGTTCTACTCATCTTTATTAAAAAAATGTTGGCAATATGTGCAGATATATATACATTTTTTTTGCTTTATTATTTAATATCAGGGTGGATCCTCATATGGTAATATTTAAGTATTGCGCGGCAGCGCAATACTTATTTATTTCCAGTGTCACTTCTCAATGTTAATTTAGCATAGAAAAGCTTATGGAGCTCATAACTTTTTCCTTTTTTTCTTCCCACCTTTTTGTCCCTGATGCCACTCATTTTTTATTCTTTGCTAATTCTAATAGTATTATAAATTTAAAGTGTGAAAACGTTTGCCTGATGTCAGGGTCAAAACGGATGGTAAAATGCCTTTGCATATGGGTGAATTATAACCCAGAGAGAAACATGGGCCATTTTTTTTTTTTTTACATTATTCAAATATTTTTCTTAATAATTCCAATTTTCAACGGGCATTTTTCATAGGAAATGTAACATTTTTACTTCATTGTTGCAAAAATTTCAAACACCGTAATAATAATAAAACACTCATACTACAATATATATTAAAACACACATACACACATAAATAAATAACGCCTGCATTCAACAGTTAAAGGTATATATAAATATTATACAGACATACCTACAATAAATACAATAAACCCAACTGGAGTGAAAAATTAGCCAGAGCCAGGAATCGAACCCGGGACCACAGTATACAAGACTGCTGGTCTAACCACTGAGCCACTCCGGCCGATGCCTGAGTCTGCAATTTCCCAATAATAAACCATGTTGGGGAAGTCACCAGCCATCTATACGACAGCCTTGGATGACAGGACAAAGATTAATAGATTTTACTATTACATCGATCTACGATAATTATAATAAAACACTCATACTACAATATATATTAAAACACACATACACACATAAATAACGCCTGCATTCAACAGTTAAAGGTATATATAAATATTATACAGACATAAATACAATAAATCCAACTGGAGTGAAAAATTAGCCAGAGCCAGGAATCGAACCCGGGATCACAGTATAAAAGACTGCTACTCTAACCACTGAGCCACTCCGGCCGATGTCTGAGTCTGCAATTTCTCACTAATAAACAATGTTGGGGAAGTCACCAGCCATCTGTATTTTATGTGTGTTTTAATATATATTGTAGTATGTGTGTTTTATTAGTAGTATACTTGATTATCCCATCGACCAAAAACTGTAAGATTAAATGCCAATAATGGATGATCGTAAATGCCACATTCACTTGAGATTAAACACAATACACGTGTTTGTTACGTCATCAAGCCTTTTTAATTAGACGTTTTATTTGCATTTTTATTAATGTTTTACCTATTTGTTTTTTCGTTATTTAAAACTAGCAGATCTACCCGGCTTCGCTCGTGTCAATAATAAGGGTCCTCCCGGGTAAAATACATTAAAATAAAATAATACGGCAATGACAGTAACTGAGATTGGTGCATTCCCGTCCACGAATCGTTAAAAAGACCGATAAGAAATATAAGTAAAATAGCTTTAATTGCGTCTACTATTAACTATACCATAATAATGTATATTCCAAACAAATGTCATAACATATATTAAAGTAAAATCATTTGCTTAAGAAGCGTCATTTCAATAAAAAAAACATTAAAAATATGAAAAATGTACATGTTTCGACTCTTTCATTGAGTCATCTTCAGACTATACAAAAAAAAAAAAAAAAAAACCTACAAACACAATGCTAATTGTGACATTATACTGATGATGGCAATGACCTAACCCATAAATTTCTTTTACTAAAATTTTTTTAACGTATGATCATCATACAATTTCGTTTTTCACACTGTCGAATAGAAAAAATTTCTGTGAAATGAAATTTATTTGAAAATTTTATCTGAATTTTTTCATGTGATTGGATTTTAAAGCAATTTTCAATCATGGATATTTTTTGATTTGCATGCAGCCAGGGATAAGATTTCCACGTTTTTTCACACCAGTATTTTGTTAGAGAAAATGATATTTCATTTAATCGGAACACTCTCTTGATTTGACAGAACAACACTTTTCTTTAAGAATATACCGGTGTGCAAAAACGTGGAGGAAATCTCATCCCTACATGCAACCCAATTACGAAAGATATACCTGTTTGCTCTTAATGCAATATTATAAAGTAAAGACATTGATGAACTATGAGTATCTCTAGCATCATATTGTTGGTGGCAACAACCTAACCCAACCATAAATTTAACTTTTACTGCAATTTGACCTTTAAACATCGCACATTTGATTATTCCAACATCTAATAGAATACAAAAAGTACTTTCAGTAATATTTGTTTGAAAAGCTTATCTCAATTTACAGATTATTTATCCATTTTAAATTAATTTTCAATCACGGAGATATTTTTAAATATACCTGTAACCCAATTAAGAAAGATATATCCGTTTGCTATTAATGCAATATTATGAAGAAAAGACATATCTATTAGTAACGCTTAGCATCATATTGTTGGTGGCAACAACCTAACCATACCATAAATTACGTTTTTACTGCAATTTGATCTCTAAACATCATACATCCCATTATTTCAACATCTAACAGAAAAGTCTGTCAGTCATGAAATTTTGTTTACAAAAGAAAAAAAGCATACCCTAAAAAATAGTAGCTATAATTTCTATTTAATATAAATCGTACAAAAATCGTATTTTGTATAACCGTATTCGATACAAATCGTAGAATGTTATCACTGCATTTCAGGTATTAAAACATTTATCTAAATGATATAATTAAAGATTACAAAGAAATATGGAATAAACTATAGCATCCAGTTTTCAGAACCAGTTTGAAATTATACTGACGAAATTGATGTCATATCTAGCAAACGATTTTTTTTTTTTTTTTTTTTTTTTTTACTATTTTTCCTTTTCCTTAATTGATTTCTTGATATTGAAACGACTTCCTTAAAATAGATTTTTTAACATTCAACTAAAGTACTACTAAGGTCATTTTAAAACATGCTTAGTTAAAAATTTTACATAAATATATGAGAAATGTGCATTTTCTTATTTGAATGACGTCAATTTCAAAAACAGCAAAAATATTGTGAGACAATGCGAATTTTTATCACTTATAAAACAAAGTACTTGAGCTATCATTTTTTTTTTTTTAATTATTGAGCTGTTTTTTTATGTGTGGCAACAGGAAAGAAACTTGAATTTTAATATTTAAAAAGAGATATTTCTATAATGTTAAATTATGAAAGGTCGTAGAAAAAAGGGATAAATATTGGTCTGATGATTTTTTAAAGTAGACAGTGATCTTTTCCACGTTCTAAAACGTATATACAGCAAGTTTCGTGCAATTCGACCTAAAATTAAAGATTTGTATAAAGGACATACACACAGAGAACGGCTTTTATATATAGAGATTGCTGCAAATTTCGATTTTTTTTCCTTCAATTCTATATCTAATGTTTACATATGCATGTTTTAATGGCTCTGGCTAATTTTTCACTCCAGTTGTATTTATTGTATGTATGTCTGTATAATATTTATATATACCTTTAACCGTAATAATAATTTATTTTTTAGTTGAAAGATTTTCAAGTGAAATATTAAGTTGAACTAGTTTTTTCTTTTTTTTCAAAGAATTAAAAAGGTAAATATGGCGTCATAGTGGAAATAAAAAGGATACTTTCAGAATAAGTTTTTGCTTTGGCCAAGTTTACATTTTAGTAAAAAGTTTCAAATGGATAGCTATTTTTACGCAGGTAGTGAACTTAGTGGGGAATTACATAACTTAAATTTTAAAATGTATTTCTTTTCCGAGATGGGAACTATTTATACCCTAAGTTAGACTTAGGTAATAATTTTCTGATGTGTTTACATCACCCCTTGGGAGAGAATAACGTTTAAAAATTTAAATAAAACTTTTATTTTTTTATTTTTTACTGTGTCACAGCTATAATATTGTTAAATATTAGCAGTAAGGATTCAACACAATTTACATTTACATTCATAGCGTTCCTGAGTAGGAAATAGAGTATCTAAATTTAAGTGAAGTTAATTTTTTATATTTTGATTATAGATTTTTTGCGTTCAGATTGGAAGTTTTGTCCAAACTACCGCAACCTGCATTACTACAGTGGTGAAACTTTTTTAATTATACATTGGTAAAACTGCATCACACATTGTGGTACAATACCGCATACATCAAAGCGTGATGATGATACTCTCTATTAATTTTGAAATGAGTTTGTCTGAATGCAGTAGTTATTAAAAAAGTTGACATATTAAACAAAAACATAATTTGAAGAACAAATTAAAATTATTTCCTACATTGTTTAAGCCTGAGAAGGTACAGATATTAAGATATTTCATCCAATTAGTTCTACATTTAATGCTAAATTTTTGTAACAAATTAGTTAAGCCAATTGAAGATTTAAAAAAATAAAATAAAATTCATAGAATATGATACTTAAAACACCCTACAAAATTAGATTCCGTTCAAATGAAATCGAAATAAATCTTAGAATTTTTTTAAGTTTTGTATTTTGCATGCATCTTATCATTTTATGCACAATTGTCATAAACATAATACCAGTACAAAATCTACAATACAAATATTTTCAATTAAAATTGGAGAAGTCTAAGATTTATTTCGATTTTATTTTAACAGAACCTATTTTTTTTAGGGTGTTTTAAGTATCATATTGTAAGAATGTTATTTTTATTTTTGAATCTTCAATTGGCTTAACTAATTTGTTACAAAAATTTAACATTAAATGTAGAACTAATTGAATGAAATATCTTAATATCTGTCCCTTCTCAGGCTTAAACAATGTAGGATTTTTTTTTTTTTTTTTTTTTTTTTTTTTATTTGTTATTCAAATTATGTTTTCGTTTAATAATTTTTTTTTAATCCATTTTATTCATTAAAAAATGTTGGCAACATGTGTAGATCATTATTTATTTTATTTATTTTTTGCTTTATTATTTACTAGCTAACTTGCCCGGGTACGTCAAAAAACAGCACGAATTGCAAAAAAGCTCTGAAAATCACGATATCATGAAAAAAATTTTAAATCGCTACACAAATTTCGAAAAGAGAAAAAAATATATATATTGTGTTCGAATATTGAAAGTGGATTCCTTTCACTAATGTGGAAAAATGGTAGGAAATCGCTAAAATACACTAAAAATCACATACAAAATTCCCAAAAAATTCGAAAATTGCTATACGAAATCCGAATAAACGTTATTGAAATGAGGGCAGAAATTACTTTAGTATTATAGGTCAAAAGTGGAATGTCAAAAAATTGCAGCAGATCGCGAAGAAACGTAAAAACCGAACTAAAAATCACAAAAAGTTCAAAAATCACGAAAATCAAAATTTACTATAATTGGATAAAAGTTTCAAATCTAATTCCTTCGACGTGCGGGCTCTCTTAAATTTTATGTTTGGGAAAGCATGCTAAGCATTGTATCATGTTACTTTTATTGATAATTTACTTGGATTCCTTTAAATATAATTAATATAATCCCTTATGTTAATATTAGGTTTTGTTGCATTAAAATATCTCAATTTATTGATTTTCTGTAAGCAAGTAATCCCTATTGGTTTACAATGGAAGTCTATGGAAATTTGGCGAAATATTAGAGATATCGCTAAGTTGGTGTCACTTTTGGTCGCCAAATTGGCGACAAACTTGGCATTTGGCGACAGATCTGTGTTCCCCCTACGGTAATCCTCCTTATAGGTATGGAGACGCAATAAATGTTATTCAATAATCGCATAAAAAACTCGCTAAAAATTTAAAAATCGCTATACGAATTCCGAATAAACTTTTTTGAAAAGAGAACAAATTTACTATATTGGGTGGTGGAAAAATCGCCTCGAAACTTAAAAAAAAACGCTAAAAATTGCATAAAAAAATAAATAAAAAAAATCTAATAAAAAAAATCGAAAATCGGGCTTCGAGGTGCAAAACTTCATATATAGACATACTTTTCCCCCAAATTTTGTAGCTCTATGTGCAGCGGTCTCTTCAGAACACCGTCGACACACTCACAAACTTCTTTCCTTATTATTATAGATTACCAGGGTGGATCCTCATATGGTAATAATTTTATTTTTTATCCATTTCAATCTATATTTTTTATATATTAAACTATTTCTAGTTTCATATTTTCTGGATTTAATATGTACGGTAGACCTTTTTATTTTGCATTTAGCTTTTTATGGCTAATGAAAAGATGAAACCGTGTACGTGCTATTTGTGGTGATCAAGATAATTACAGCCTGAAGATTTTGTCTTGGTTCCACAAATATTTCCATTTATTCATTGTTTACTGTATTTTCAATTCGATGTTTCTCTTGTTATAAGAATATGTTTAAAGAATTTTGTTTATATTGTTTATACATAATTTTTAATTTGAAAAAATTCCTTTATTATTTATACATTCACATTAGTCGTTGAGAATTTGTATTGGTTTATAATGATTTTATATATATTAGGTGGGGGTGGTTTTAGGTTCATGGGGCCATATAATGAAAAGTTAGGAAGGAATTTTTCAAAAGTCGCACCATGGTAATGACTGCTATAGCTAGTTTTCTTATGAAATATAACTAAAATGCCCACAACAATTGCTTTTGGTCGTCACAAAAGAGTAATATTTGCATAACTTAGTTAGGCCTTTTCCGTGATTATATAAGTAAAGGTTTGTTTAAAAAAACGTGGTGACCTGAATAAAATTCGTGTGTGAAAAGCTTGTCCAGAAGGTGTTAAATACTTCATTAACAAAATTTACTCTGAGAGAAATGATGAAAAGCCCATGAAAATCGTCGTATAAACTATTGCAAAGGCGAATGTCACAAGTAAATGAACAAGCTAAGAACAAACGTTTCATCCCCCCCCCCCCTTTTCTAAATTAACTGGTTGCACTTTTGCATATTAGAAACAGAGCGACAAAAATCATTTTAAAACTAGACGGTTGGTATATGGCCTAACGGTTAATGGAAAGTTTGCTCATAAAATCTAATACCATTGCCGGCTTTAGGGGATAATTATCCAGATCTTTGAAATTCCAGGTAGAGGTCTGCACGGGCCGGATTTTCCAGGCCCGGCTCGAACGAAAGCTATCTTGACCAGGTCCGGCCCAGCCCGTTTATATTTTCACAGTTCACAATCTGGCCCGACATAATTAAAATTCCTTTAAAGAATACAGTTTACATCAGTGTTGCCAGATGGGCTACTTTTTTTAAAATTCAGATTCTTGATTGGCACCACTTTTGTGAAATGGTAAAATGCCACTTATTTAATGACATATTAATAAAGGCAAAAACAAATGGTATTTTAACGTTTCAAAAAAGTGGTGCCAATCAAGAAATTTGAATTAAAAAAAAGTAGCCCACTGGTAACACTGGTTTACATATTTAACGGATTATTTTACAGTATATTTTAAAATTACGATGTTTGCGCAAGACAAAACATAAACAATTACACAGTAGTAACTTTAATGATTACTTAGATTCTTAGACGTTTCAACATTCAAATAAGGATTCATTAAAGATTACTGCAGTTTAGAATAAAAGAAAAAAAAAAGCAGGGTTAAAAACATCCTAACCTTTGAAGCTGTATAATAAAAAGTATATTTGTGAAAAAATGTCTATCATTCATTAAGGCTTTTCTCAAATCCAAAGGAGCTGCTTTCGGACACATTTCTGAATTCATTTCTTTTTCGAAACGCATAAAATTGGCAGGAGTTCTTATTAAAAAACTATGTAATAGAATGGCGTTATCCATTTTTTGATAAAGGCAATATATCTTTGAGAAAATACTTTTAAAGTTAGCGTTTTGAATCCAGTTTCGGGAAGCGACAGCACGGGAAAGGAGAAAAACCTGCAGCCACGTAACAAGAATTTCTTTTAACTCGACAAGTTATTTATCAAAAATGGAAAACGCCATTCGATTCCAAATCCCTTCAATAGTCAGTCTTGTCAATTTTATATGCCTTTGCAGTCTTAGCCGTTACAATTAGTTAGAAAATGTGTCAAAGTTTTACGTTGTTGAGCAGTGAATTTGAGAACTGCCTTAAGGAATATTTCTAAAGATTAAGTGAACAGAAGTTCATTATCGCTATTAATATTTTTACAAAATATATTGCTTGCCTTACACATTCTGAGAAAAATTAAGTTCAGTTCCGGCCCTGTACGACAATGTAAAAAAAAAAAAAAAAAAAATGCAAGCCTGATCTCAGCCCAGTACGAGTCTGCTGAAGAAAAAAATGAAGCCCAAGTCAGGTACCATGTAACAGTCCGATGCCGATCTCTACGCTGTACATGTTACATTTCTCTATTGATCTTGTCAAATTAGCATCGGATCGTGACGTACATTTATACTTATTTTCGCGAAAGTCATGTTCATGGAAAATAGCTCATATTTTAACAGTTTCTTCCGGCCCGATGAATTTTTTTATAGGCCTGGCCCGTTCAATTTTCTTGCCGGCCGGGCTCGTGTAGGCCTCTAATTCTAGGTAATATTTCATTTTATATAGAAAAACGTAGAAAGCATGCGAATCTTACCTGAGTAAAAATAATTTATCACTAACTGACTATCATTTTCTTTGTTTCAGAACTCGAACCTGAAAAAGAAAAAAAAAAAAAAAAAAATAAGAAAACATCCAAGTATAATTTTACAGAAAGTCAGAAAAAAGAAAAGAATGAAAAGTAGAATTATCAAAACACACAGAAAAGAATTTTAGGCATTTTCAGAAATTAGTTGGGGACTACAAAATAACTTAGGTTTTCAGGTTTAAAATCACATAATTCATTAAACATTTGTAAAATACTATCCTTATGAGATTCAAGATACGTAAAATGTAGGTTTTCTTTCCTTATTGTCATTGCTGAAAATTTTCACTTGATTTAAGATGTGAGCCACGTTTGTAACTAATTACATTATCGCAATTTTCAGTTTAGTATTTTTCCTTTGCTTTAGTAACTCCAAATTACTGCCAACACATATCACATATGCTCAAGAATCACACTGGCACATATACAACTTTATAAAAGTGTTCAGGGTTTTATTTATTACATTTGAAGCTCTCAAAACAAAAATAAAATACAAGAGGCCAATAGACAAATGCGAGACTGCGCACTGCAATCTTTGAGATAATTAGGTAATAAAATTTAATAAAATAAAAACGCATCAACTGTATTTTTAAATTAAACAACACGTTTTAACGAAATGTGAGGTGAACTATGTCAAAAGCCTGTTCAAAATCTTTTTAAATTATTATATCATTCATCGTTGCGCGTTTTGTATGTTCTTAGAAAAACGAATGTTGACACTGACATCAGGAAAAATATATATGATTGCCACAAAAATTAAACAAATCTTTAAACTTTGGGCTAAAATCACGTTTTATCATAACTGTATTCGCTTTTGCAGATAATTTTGGAAAGTCAATTTTCGCACTAGTATCTGAAATCTGAAGCAGTCATGTTAATATATACTATGAAGCAGTTATATAACCAAGCCTCCACCTTTATCAAAACGGGAAAATATATTGACTCGCGTATTTTGTGCACTTTTTTCATTTCTTCGGTTCTAAAAGTAGGGATATAGAAAAAAAATACAACATAAAAGTATGACTAAAAACAAAAAGGTATTTTTTTTTTTCACATCTGCAATAAACAGAAAATTACACACTTCTATTAAATTCGTAATTTTACTAATACAAAATTGTAAATTATCCTTTCCTTCCCTTTGTAAAAAAGCTATTTTTGGACGTCGCCAGCTTTTTCAGTTTATGAAATTTACGAAGTTCATTTTAACGATGTAAACTGCTCAAATGATACATAAAACTTGGTCATGAAAAATTAACTCAGTATCGCCGTCTATTGAGAATTCTGTGATCAGTTTACAGGCGAGGACATCAAAATCAGGCGAAGACACTCGCGAACTGATGCTAAACCTATTATTCGCTAATATCTCGTTTGCATTTTGACACTTTTAAATATTTTTTTTTTTTTTTTTTCCCCCATTGAAAGGCTGAGGTCGATCTCTACATCGCTCCTTTTTTACTTTTCGATGTTGGCTGCAGATATTTGTTTATGATCACTTTCATTTTCGGAACCGGTTTCGAAAGTGAAAGCATCCTAATAAAAAAAAAATCTGCAATCAAAATTGAAAAGTAAAAAAACGGCCTTTATGCAGATAGATCGATCTCAGCTATCCAATGCAAAAAATATTGAAATGCAACCGAAATATCTTTATAAATTTCTTCATAGGATTAGCATTAGCGTACGGGTCTTTCGGCGTGACTGAAGCAGCCCCTAAACTGCTGAGTTGGAAGATAGCAGCAATTTAAAAAAAAAAAGTCCTTCTGGCCTAGTGCCAGGAGTAAGAGGTAGGTTTCATATTCCTTATTTTTATTCGACTGTCTAGAAGGGTGTTTCACGCGTCTTTATACCTTCGAAACATCCCAACGGCTGGATGTATTTTAATGAATGGGGTCTCTATCGATTTGTCTTAACCGTCCGATGGTTGTATGCTAGATCTTGTTTTTATAAATTCAAAACGGCGATCGTAAAATACAAAATGGCGGTAGAGACGAAAAAAATTACGCACCCTATCGAGTGGCAGATCATTGGATAGGTCTTTCAAAATGAAAACAATGTTTCATTGGCTATTTCACAGTCAGAAGCTCCATTTAAATATTACATAATCTGGAAGTTGTGCAAGTAGGATCTCTAGCTTTACTGCAACTCTAACCTTCATATAGGTCTCATCAAAACAGTGTTTACAGATAGGAACTAACAATTAAACACAACTTAAATGTCATCAATACAAGTAAATAAAAGAAATAGGTAAGTAACATAAAAAATAGTTTCATATTTATGAGAAATAATTAGTTCGCTTTTTACATTTTATAAAATTTAATTTTTACTTGTTAAAAGCCAGCTTATATTATTCAAACACATGGAGCTCAAATTAGTGGAACACGATTATAGAAGATTAAGTACTAATTTTTGTCAACACTGAATATGAATGAGAATTCGCGAAATTAGTCAGCGTTATCAAAGCTGGTTTTATTTGAAGTAATTTATATTTGGTCGCCAAATTCGGTGATATCTTGAAGTGCCCGCTATTTTAAAACAACATAATGGGTGCAGCAAAGCTAACCAATGAACTTGGTCGAGACCTTAGTAATTCCTGTGCACATGCTCACTCATATCTAAATCGGTTGATATATACGAGTGCTGTCGCAGGCAAAAAATCAGATTTTTCAGAATGTCACCCACATTAGAAATTCAAACTGCTATATCTCAGCCAATAAGACAAAACAAAAAATGCTCCGGAATCTTTGTATCAAGCTCAAACACATAAGAATTTTTTTTTTTCAATTTCTAATTTTTTTGTACCTCATTTAAAATTTAATTTTTTTTTAATTTTTAAACGGCCGCCATTTTGAAACAAGATGGCGTATGAAGCTGGCCAACGAACGAACTCGGTCGAAACATTGCTATGTACTACGCACATGCATTGTCATATCCAAATCGGTTCATAAATATGTATATTATCGCGTGACAAAAATCAAATCGTTTCAAAATGTCAGCCATGCCAGAAATTCAAAGTGCTATAACTCAGCCATTTTTTAAGATACGGACGAAACAAAAAATGCTCCGGAAACTTTGTATTAAGTTCAAACACATAAGAAAAAATCTTTTTTAATTTCTAATTTTTTTGTACCTCATTTTAAATTTTAAATTTTTTTTTAAATTTTTAAATGGCCGCCATTTTGAAACAAGATGGCGGATGAAGCTGGCCAACGAACTCGGTCGAGATATTGGTATGTACTATGTACACCCCAAATTATATCCAAATCGGTTCATAAACACGAAAGTTACAATATGACAAAGATCGGATATATATAAATATATATATACTATCACAATTTTTGTTGGTGGTCAGGAATGTTTAATTAATGGTTATATATCAGGGGTCTGTCCAGACTTTTCTCACAGAGTCCTGTTTTTGTGAAATTGTGAAGTTTTTCTTATTTTTGTGAAAATTCTACTCATAATTTTGTGAATTTTAAATTATCGATGTCTTCATGTCCTATTCTTCATGTATAAAAAGCTAAGTAATATGCTTTTTGGTGAGTTCAACTGCTAACTTACAGGACAGATTTTATTTTTAAATGACTAAATTTGTGAAAAGTTCAATTTGAAAGTGAAAAAATTCTGTGAAAGGTCTATTTAAGAGACAAATAATTTTGTGAAGGGTCCTGTTTTGGGATAAAATATTTTGTGAAGGGTCCTGTTTTGGGATAAAATATTTTGTGAAGGGTCCTGTTTGGGGATAAATAATTTTATGAAGGGTCCCGTTTGGGGATAAATAATTTTATGAAGGGTCCCGTTTTAAGATAAATTATTTTGTGAAGGGTCCTTTTTAAAGGACCTAAAATTTTTCTAAACTTATCCCTGTATATACATATTAGTGATGTAACGAATAGTGATTTGGCCGAATAGCCGAATACCGAATATTCGGCCAAGTTTTAGGCCGAATACCGAATATTCGGCGGCCGAATACTGACTTTAATATAAATGACTTTTATTTTAATTGTTTAATTTCTTTTTCAATTTTAAAATAAAAAATTAAATTAAGGACTAATTGAAATTAATTTTTTGTTTGAGTTTTCAAAAATCATAACAGCTGAATGTATTTTTTGTTATACTTTAAATGTCTTAAAAAATACTTTAAAGATAACATATGACTTTTAAAAATGTAAATAATAATTTAATTCATAATTTTTTATTTAATCCATAGATAGTTCTAGTAATTTATATATATATATACTATCTAAAATAGAACTCATTACCTCTGTAAAAATGAAACTTTTTTTATTTTAGTAAAATCCTTTCACCTCCTAAAAGTAAGAACTTGCATGTGTCCTCTGTCTTTTTATATGCTTTTCATGCAACTTAAACTTAGTAAATTTACACTCTGTATGTCAAAAAAAAAGGTTATTTTCTTAAAATATAATTATTCATTCCATTAAAATATTATATATTCTTTTCTGCTACCAAGATATACTTTTCTCTTTTTTTCTCTCAAAATTAACAAGCCCCTCATAATACTTCCTCCACCCCATATTTCAGAATGAGATCTTTTTCTTATAATAATTAATGTATTTAGGTATAATTTTTTAATATTGTTTGTCGAAAATATTTAAAATCATATTTCGTTTTGATTATCTGGAACATATCTAACCAAATATCTTAAAATATTCAGCGAAATATGCCACTATTCGGCTACAGGTATTCGGTCAAATGTCCCACTATTCGGCCACAGGTATTCACCCGAATATCTGTTCAATATTCGGTCGGCCGAATATTCGGCAAAAGGGCCGAATAGGCCGAATACCGAATAGTGGCCGAATATTCGTTACATCCCTAATACATATATACTATATATCCGATAACATTTGAACGGAGGGTGGTTTCGGGGTCTGGGGGTCATGATCGGTGAAAATATACCAAAATTTTTCGGAATCTTTTTCCTCCGAATGGCTCCAATAGGTAGCTTTTTGTAATGAAAGCTACCTAATTATCTTTAAAGTCCACTGTATAAGTAACTAGTAACACTGACTTTTGGGTATGTTGCAGATATGTAACGAGGTAATACAAAAGGTTTAAGATTAAACAAAATGTACTACAGTTTCAAAAGTTCGTAGATAATTTTCGAAACTGGACAATTATAATCTATTCTTTTTAGTTTTCCGGAGTTTTCCTACAATAAAATAAGAAAACAAAATCCTTTTATGTTTCGAAGCATGCAAACACCTTACCATATTCTATGAGATTTAATTTTCCAGCTTCGCGTCCACAAAATTCTCTTTTAATTATTTTTCTTAGCGCATATTACTATTTACGTAATGTTTCATCGACTCCGAATTTCCCATCTGCCACTGTTATATTCAACAAATCCTCGACCGTGAATAAAAAAATTGCAGTATAAACAAATCAGTACTTAGGTATCAGTACCGATGATTTGGTTTTTCGGCACACAGTTATGTTGCAGCTGAAGGAAACAGATCGAGGAAAAAAAAAAGCTTTATTTTAATAACCAAATTGAAATATTAATAAGTATAAAAGTACAAATATTTAAAAAAGAAAAAACTAGGGGGCTCTGCCCCCTACGAGCTCCACTCGCCAATCACCATTGAGACACCGCAAAATCTAAAAACATGCTAATTTGAAAAGATTTGCTTTAAAAAAGGACTGTGGAAGATTGAACTATGATTAAAAAAAATAATGGCAATCTCCCTGTAAACGGGTTTCTATTCATTTCCGTGTTCGTATTTAAAATTTCAAAGTTTGATACAATTTCGATATGAACCCCCCCCCCCCCCCCCCCATCTTTAAGCTTATGAAAAAAATTCAAAGAACAGAATTTCCAATTGAACGGCAATTGACGCTTTTCTCTGCGCGAAGTTCAGAATTGGAATGATGACCGTCGTTTGTTTTTTAGAGGAAAAAAGCGGTGGGAAATGGTATATTACACATCCCCCCTTTTTTTCGGTGAAATTGGACCACGCCGCAGAATTTGCGGAGCGCGGCGGTTTCGAGCGTGAGGTGTTTGTTGCCCTACCTGCCCCCCCCCCCCCCCCCCCCCCCCCCAAGAAAAAAAAAAAAAAAAAAAAAAAAAACGTGCCGTGTGCCGAGACTAACGGAAGCCAGGAAGAAAACAATAAGAAAATTGAAACTGGACAAATTTAACAGGAAAACTGATTAAATGAAACACATCAAAAAGCAGTTTCCGTCACAACGCACTTTTTTCTAAAACTGACTTCAAGGGTCATAAACGCTTATCGGTTTGAGGTATATGCTTCAAACTTGGCAGTAGGGTGTAAAAAAATCATGATTTTTTTTATTTAAATCAGATTTTTTTGATTTAAATCGGATTTTTATGATTTTTTTCCCAGCGTTCAAATACCGAATAGCTACCAAGAGTTTTAGGTTTCCAAAACAATGAAACCACTAATTGCTAACATAATCTATGTTTTTACACTTTAATTAATAAAATTATAATTACTAGTTAGTACTTACAGAAATTATAAAAACTGCAAATTAGTAGTTTCATTAGGTAGTATCATACAATAATGTTATATACATTATATTGTAATAATTATGTAAAACTTTATAAATACTAAAGATATTTAACATTTATTAAAATTGTTAACTGCATTTTATATTAAATAGTTATCACTACTTCAAATTAATAATTATTAAACAATTAACTCTCGAATTAGGAACATATTATACATTTTTAAGACTTAACTATTAAAATGATAATAATGTAGTGTTCATTTTAAAAAGAAAAAAGGGACAGGATGCTAGTTCCAAAAAAAAAAAAAAAACGTACTATTTCATGAGGAAATATATTAGTAATGGGTTTAATTATGATATAAGAAAAAAAATAGAATAATTTTTAGTGATAAATAAAGTGTCCTTAATTTTTAATAATTTTATGAATCACAAATTGAAAAATACAATTAAATAACATATTTTAAAAATATCTTGTATTTTCTAAAGAAATAAAGTTTTATATTTTTGGCAAGATCTTGGCCACCTGAATTTAGAAATGCTGTTGAATGGGGAAGTTTTTTACAAGAAATATCTGGCTACAACTACAGGTGAAATTCAACTATTTTTTTAAAGGCACGGTGCATTTTGCCAATTTCAAAAGGGGCATGGTGTGGCACCATTAAAAAAATGTCCTAGAAGAAATAGTATAAGTAATTACAGGATTAATAAAAACTGCAAATAAGTAATTTTATTAGTTAGTAACACAAATAACAAAACTAACAAATATTATTTGCAGCTCGGTTTGCAGTTGTATTTTAAAAAATTAAGTAATAAACTTACATACATGTATGTGTATGATAACGAAAATAATTACGAAAATGAGTTAAACCCATTCATATAGGATAAATCTAAGTTAGCCACTTATATCTGAAATCCTAAAACATTTAAGTAACAGCATTATTACCTCTCAGTGTGGATTATTAGCTTTCAATGGTTCAATATATTTTTTTCTTTTTAAGAAAAATTTTGCTGTCTTTTCAATCCCTAATTATTATTTTTAATTTAGTACATATGAGTTACAAAGTTAAAAACAATTTTTCAACATATACCGAAAAAGCTCTTGCTGAGCTTAGCATTTTTATACCAATTATTTCTTGTTTGCATTCATTTACAATTTAGCTTTGAAAAGAAGTCATTTTTTATTCTTCTTTAACTTGAGATTGCTATTAATTACTATTTATTCTTTTACTTGCAGAAATGCATTACACTTGCTACGTGTAATTTTATATAAAATAATGCATAAATTGATTACCAAAGGAATTTATGACATTGCAAATTATATTAGATTTAAATATCATTTTTAAATGAAACTGTTTTAATCTGGATAAAAACTTAAAAACAATTGTTTTTATGAACTCAACTGTTTTTAATTTTTTACAATACTCATGAATTAAACTTAGAAAAAGTTATTTAAAGTTTTTTTTTTTTTTTTGTTTATTCATAAGTCAAAATACCTGTAGAAACTTTCAAATTAAGTTTACGTTGATTTTAATACTTTGACATTTTAAACATTTAGAAGATTTTTGATTTAAATCAATGATTTTTTTAAAAAAATCGGTTGATTAAAATCATGATTTTAATCGCTGATTTATATCAACTGATTAAAATCGTTGACACCCTACTTGGCAGGAACGCATCTCTATTGAAGGGCTATCGATTCATATAGGATTCGATCTGGTTGATTCAAGGGCGTATTTTACTATGGAACCCGGCTATACGCTTTGGATTGGCATACTTAAAGCTTTTAGAAATACATTTTTGTAAAATAATAACCAGAATCAAATCAATTAAAAAATATTAAACACAAATATAATTTTCAGAACAACAACAACAAAATAATTCCTACATTGTTTAGTTCCGAGAAGGGAGAGATATTATTTCTTCAGTTGCCTCTACAGTTAAAAAGTTTTGTAACAAATAACCAACTGACCTTTAAAAATTAAAGAAAATCCAAACAACATCCCTGTAAGACCCGACTTACACAATTGTGTAAGTGATCCTAAAGTAAAAGAAAAAACTATTTCCTCTTTTTGTCCGATTTAAGCCGAGCCTGCACCCACACAATTCTGTGGGCCCTCCCTCGGCATAACCTGACATCGGATATTTTTTTCAATCAAATATGATCCTATTTATGTAGGAGAAAGCACCAAAACTTTTCATACCAAAAATACTCGGGTCTTAATGTGTTATGATACTTAAACTACCTTAAAAATTTAGATTCCGTTCAAATTAAATGGAACTAAATCTTTGACTTTTTTAAAGGTTTGTACTTCTATGTACAGTCGTGGGGGGGGGGGGAGTAAACACCTTCTGCTAACTAACTCCTCAACAAATTATCGTAAAAGAAAGTTATTGGTACCGAACGATTGGAAATAAAGTCTACTTTTAAATGATGTACATAAAATGCGCTTAGGGGGCCATCTACATATTATAAACGAACATAAACTTCATTTTTTTTTCAATAGCAATGCCCATTTTTAACAAGATATTTCAAATCTTCGGTTCAAACTGTGCCTGCACACCGAATTTCAAGTCATTTGAATGATAAGTTTTTGAAGTATAAACATACAAAATTTAGTGCTTCTAATGTTAAATTACATTTTCATATTTTTATTAATATCTCCTGAAATTATACTCCTAATATACTAATTTTTTGTATAGCAATAATATTTAAATACCCAAACATAAATACGATGTGCAATTTTTATAATTTTATGATATGATTATGAAATTAATATTCGAAAAAAATATGAATTGCAACCTACAATTTTTTTGATGGATTTAGATTTATTAAGGCTGTTCTCAAATCCGAAAGGGCAACTTTATGACAAGTTTTAATTTATTTTTGTTCGGAAATGCATGAAACTAGCAGCTGTTGTTATTCAGAAACTGTGTAATTGAACTGTTCCTTCCGTTTTATTGTAAACGTAATAGATCTTTTAGAAAATGCTGTCAAACTTGACGCTTTGAACATATCGTGTTTACTTGCGTAATAGTCGACCTTTTTTTTTTTGCCAATTTTTCATTGTGAAAGTCTAGGTGCGACTATTATGCGAGGAAATCTACTACACAATATTGTACACGCTAATGCTGGTACATTACTGGTAACATTACTGGTATAAAAATAAAAAATAAAAAATAAAATAAAATTTTACTTACTAAAGGTTTCCAGATTATGTGCTGTTTATTAAATACCATTTTCCTTTTTACGGTAATATTTTTATAGACATAAAATTTACAGATAATCTTTGTGAAAATTTTAACAAAAAACTCCCATAATAAATCACTTTCACTGAAGGTATATCAGTACCACTAATATAATGTGAATCTGTATCTGAAGAATGGAGTGACCATGGGATGGGGTATGTCAATGGGAGTAACAGAACAGAAGAATCCATTATGAGTACTAGTTCTGGGAAGAGAACAGCTGATGATTTTCTATTTTCTAAATAAAAGTCAAATACGCGACTGCGACTTTTATGCGAAGGAAATATTTTGACGATTTTTTTCTGCTTCAAAACGGGGGTGTGACTATTATGCGAGGGCGACTATTAGGCGAGTAAACACGGTAATTTCTAGACGAGAGAAGAAAGAGTCAGGAAGGGAGAAAAAACGCCTCGCTCACGTGACCCATTTCGCTTATAACTCGATAGGTAATCTATTGATCAAGAAATGGAACAAACAGTTCGATTCCAAATCGCTGCTCTAGTCAGCTCTGCCAATTTTGTACCTTTACATTTATAAATGAGTTAGTGAATGTGTAAAAACGTTTTGTACCAGTTGACGAATGCAGTTGAGAACAGAATTAAGTCTTGCTTTATGGAAATCCAAAATTTCCCATTTTTCTTCCAAGTAGTTTTCAAAATTATGCTTAAAAAACGGCAAAATGATGGTTTAAGGGACCCTCTGTGATAGAAGTGATTAGATATTTTGAAATTTCTTATACTATACTGTAATCTAGCAGTGCTTAAGATGCCTTGATCAAGAAGGGGGCTTTCTCGGTGAACAATGAAGTACCGAACTTCAATTTGGGTACAGCCCCTAAAATACGCTCGTTTTAAAATAATTAAATTTCTCGGAAACTTATCGTATTAATTGCATAAAAATTTGTTTTTTGGCTAATTGAAGGGTATAAAGTTCATTTATGCTGTCAGAATTGTGTACTGCTATTGGAAAAACAAAGTTATGGTTCGTTTTAATATGTAGATGGCCCCCTAAGCAAATTTTATATACATCATTTAAAAATACTTTATTACCAATCGTGTGGTGCCAGTAATTTTCTTCTACGATAATTTTTTGCAGAGTTAGTAAAGGGCGTTTACTTTTTTCCCCCACGACTGTACCTTATCATTTTGTATACACATATCAAAAACATAATACAAAATCTATTATACAAATATTTGCAGCTTGTGAAGGTTGTGAAGCTTACAAATGGAAAAGTCATAAGATTTATTTCCATTTCATTTGAACGGAATCTAAAGAATAAAAAACAGCAGCACTTACAGTTATTTACTTTTTCCCTTGTTCCTGAAAAGACAGTTACTCAACTAATGCCATGCTTTTTGTTGATGTTATAATGCTTATGGTATTTAGGCGATGCCAATTTGAATGCTTCAAATTCCGTTCTTCACATCCTTAGTTTACGTCAGGAATTTTTAAGGTTGTTTTACGTTTGCCACGGTTTTTATTGCCCGTGAAATGTCATCGTTCATATGTGACACGATGCAAAAACAAATGTTTCCCTATTTTAAAAATAGCATAATTCCGCTTAGCTTTGTAACTCAGACATTTAGAATTTGATATATGACACTTCCTTCGAGCCGCTATTGTTTTGTTTTTAAGATTACCAAACAAAATTTTTGCCGACATCAAATTGGGTCTTAAGTCTTTCCCCTGACTACGATTTTTAAAATATTCTGGATTGTAAATTAGCGAAATGCGGAAACGTCAAATAAACGTTCTTGCAATAAACGCGTCATAGTCGGATGTGTTCAGTGGCGTAGCCAGGATTTCGTATCGGGTGGAGTCCAAAATTTTTCCTTCAGATTTCCTTCATATTCCTTCAGATATTAGTAAAACTTGTCAAGGTGAAATCGCAAATATTGGTGAAAAATTACGTTTTACACAGGTTTTCGTGTTTGCAGGTGTAATTGTATAGTATTCTTTTCGATAGCACCGTGGAACATTTCCTTTTAAGACAATTCCGTTATAGGCAGGTTCCTTTTTACAAGTTTTGTGCATTTACATAAATATACTTATTTATATTACATGAATAGTAAAACCTGCCAAAATAGTAATTATCTCTAACAGAATCCTGCCTTAAACGAAAGCGTTACATGGTCTTAATATGTATTGCCATACAATTAAATTTGCTAAAAACCTGTCTGAAAGGGGATTTTCACCGCTCTTTAGTGAAACACAGTAAAACCTCTGAAAGCGGAATCTTTCTATAACGGAATCCTGTCTCAAACGGAAGAGTATCAGGATCCCGACGAAACGAGCAATAGATCTTATTGAGGTAGTGTATCTTAGAAGTATAATCAATTACACTTCTTTAAACGGAAGCCTGTCTAAAACGGAACTTTTTACCAATCCCTTCCGATCATGTCTTGACAGGATGACTGTGTATATATAATAGAAGTATTTCGAGTAACTTTAAGATTAAAATATATCCTTATTTAATTTCTTAATTAAAATAAAGCATGGATAAAAAAAAAAGTAAGATCAATCTCTGTAACTGTAGCTAACAATGCATTGAAGTTACATTAATATTTATCAGTAAAAAAGATTTTATAAACATGATGTAAAACTAGTCGTTGGGGGCCACTGTATTACTTGCCCATCATGTATATACATAAAATATGAAAACAAGTAATATAAAAATTTTGTTTTTAAAATCAATTCCTACTTAGGTCATCAAAGAAAAATTTAATATAATCCCTTAAGCTAATATTAGTTTTTGTTGCATTCAAATATCTCAATTTGTTGATTTTCTTTAAGCAAGTAGGTTTACAATGGAAGTCTATGAGAATTTGGCGAAATATTAGAGATATCGCCAAGTTGGCGTCACTTTTGTCGACTCATTTTGGTCGCCAAATTTGACTATATAGCGCCAAGTTGGCGACAGAACAGGGTCCCCCCTGTGGTAACCCCCCTTATAGATATGAAGATGCATTAAATGCTGTTCAATAACCAATGACCGCCATTTTGTCTCCCATATAAAACTAAAAATTAAAATTTAATATTTGTTAAATATTATAAATCAAATTTGGCGATATACCGCCAACTTGGCGACAAACTTGGCATTTGGCGACAGAACAGGGTACCCCTTATGGTAACCACTCTCATAGGTATGGAGATGCATTAAATGCTTGACATTTACGATAAGGCATTAGTGGTATTTAATGTTATAGTTTGGTGATAGTTTTTTGGTTGGCGGGATAATCGAGTAGTACCGAATTGCGTAAAAGAAACATCCAACTCGAAAAATTATCATATTAACTGACAGTTTACTGCGTCGGATTAAGCGTCTCATTTCCAACTAAAATATATCTTTGAATTGAAATTTGAATGAAATACAGGGTCATGAAAAATCGAAGAATGTGAAAAATAGGATTACAAATATCTCGTCAACTAATTATCTGATCGAGTTCATTCATGATGCAAAATTTATGTTTTTTTATTGTCTTTTATATTCACTCCTTCAAAATAAACAATTTCGAAAATTTTTGTATACCTTTTATCAGAACGAATATTTCGAGAGCCCGAAAAAAATAGTTTCGGATAATCGAGGTTACTGATATTCAATAGGCTTCTTTACATTATTACTTCCTAAGTACACACCGAATTTCAAGTCTTTATCTCAATTTGTTCGGGAGATAGAGCGATTACAGACACACATACCGACGGACACCAAAATTTTTTTTCTAAAAATATGTTTTTCGGAATCTCCAGTGCCTGAAACATGTAAATCCGTCAATTTTTTTTTTTTTTTTTTTTAGATTTTTAAAACGATTACAATACTTACCCTATACCAGGGTTGACGAACCTATGGCACGCAAGCTAATTTTTCTGGCACGGGAAAAATTTAAATATGGTAATTGTTATACAGATAAAATTCATTTTTTTATTTCCGTTATAACCAATAAAATTTTGTTCCATACGGACAGACTACCATAAATAATGCAATTATTTTTTGCATAAATTAACACATAATAATTTTATTTTCCTGTGATGGTATGGAGCGTTTTCGACATGTATTTTTCTTTTCTATATCTATAATAATAAAGAAAGAAGTTTGTGTGTGTGAGTGAGTGAGTGTGTCGACGGCGTTCTGAAGAGACCGCTGCACGTAGAGCTACAAAATTTGGGGAAAGGTACGTCTATATATGAAGTTTTGCACCTCGAAGCCCGATTTTCGACTAGATTTTTTTAATTTAATTTTTTATGCGATTTTCAGCGCTTTTTTATGTTTCGAGGCGATTTTTTCATGTAAGTGTGAAGAATATGGTTTCTTTCTTTTAACCCAATATAGTGCATTTTGTTCTCTTTTCAAAGAAGTTTATTCGGAATTCGTGCAGCGATTTTGAAATTTTTAGCGAATTTTTTATGCAATTATTGAACAGCATTTAATACATTTCCATACCTATAAGGAGGGTGCCGCAGAGGGACATAGTTCTGTCGCCAAATGCAGCTAAGTTTGTCGCCAACTTGGTGGTATATCGCCACATTTGGCGACCAAAATGAGTCCACAAAAGTGACGCCAACTTGGCGATATCTCTAATATTTCGCCAAATTCCCATAGACTTCCATTGTAAACCAATATGGATTACTTGCTTACAGAAAATCAACAAATTGAAATATTTTAATGCAACAAAAACTAATATTAACTTAAGGGATTATGTTAATTATACTTAAGGGAATACAAGTAAATTAAATTGTGAATAAAAGTAACATGATACAATGCTTAGATTATTGTATTTTATTGATATTTTCAACGAAAGGGTTGCCAGTGGTCATTTTGCCGAAAATTATAGTTGATAAATGAATTGAAATGGCTATATCAGTTATAAAATAATGTAAGCAACTCGCAAATTAAAAGAAAATAACTTAGTTTAATTTAGAAAAAAAGAATCAAAAACCTTTTTAATGAGAGATAAAATTTATAAAATGAAAATATTTAATTTAAATATGAAAGGAATGTTTATAAAACTTAAAAAATAAATTAGTATGAAAGAAGCAATTGATACATTATTTGGCGATTTTTCACTTCGCCAGGTTAATAAAAATGTGCCTGAAAAAACGAAGAAATAAAATTTAAGTAACAGTCTTTTAGTCCTTTTTTTTAAAATTCAATTTAATTATCATTTTTATGTAATTTTCCCATCGTATGTCTTACAGGAGAAAGGCTTTATTTGTGAGTTACATGCTATTTAATTATTACCTTGGTCGCCAAACAATGCAATTTTAAGCCACAAAGGCAGAAGCGTGAAATAAGCCAGGCGAAGGTCGCAATATATTTTTTTTAAGTATAGGAGAACATTTCGGAGTAAATCCTTATATTCAAATGTAAATTATGCAAAAAGGATTTAAAATTATAACTATGTAGTCAAGTATTTAAATTTTAGTGTAAAAATGTGCCATATACTCTGAAATTTCGCAAACCTCTTCTTTTCTCAGCCAGACTGATTAGGCGCCAGTGATCCCAGGTCACGTGGTCTGACTAGAGAATTAATATTAAAAAACATTTTTTCTTTCTTGTTCCTTTTTTAGTTGGTTTTGTGAATGTGAATCTTGAACGCAGCAGATAAATATGCTGCGTATAGGTTTTTTATCGTGGTCTTCTATTAGAAGAAATGATGTTTAATTTAAAAAAAAAAAGGGAAATTTATTTCCGAATATTAAATAATGCCATTTTCGTGGCTTCTTTTATAGAAGAATATAATTGGTGAAATTTTAATATGATCATCTTGAATTCCCAGTGTGGAATATTTACATGTTTTTAAAGAAATATTATCCAAATGTTTTTCATTGTAAATACTGTAAATATTTATAAGTGTAAATAGAATTAACAAAGTTTTTAATCATCCTGTGCTTGACTTGGACTTATACTGAACAACACCAGCGCCATTTTCAGTTGTGAAATATGTTTTATTATTTTAATGTGATTTTACATGAATCGTGAAGTCTATAACGAAGCTCTCCCAACCTTGGATTTAAATTGTGATAACGTGAAATTTATTGGAACACATGAAGATTATTCTTCATGTTTTGGTGCCTCAAGACCCGGAAAAAAGGTAAGAAATACCTTTATTATTCTGCATGACTGTTGATTTCTTGAAAATATACATTTTTCATGATCATTTATTTTGAAAATTGAATTTAAATTTAAACATGGATAAGCCTGATAAGCTTAAAAGTAAAAGAGCTACTGTTCGTGCAGCCATTACGAAATTAATCACAAAATGTGATACATTATTATCTGTTGATATTGATAAAACTGATTGCAATTCTTTAATGGAATCGTTAGAGCTCGTAAATGAAAAGGAAGCTCTACTAAAGGAATTAGATTCCGAAATAGATGAGCTAATTCAGGAAAAAACTGAATATGAAAAAGAACTAAAATCGGTAGAAGAATATTCTGAAAAAATATCCAGTTTGAAATTTAAAATTAAGATGAGGCTTAAAAAATGTAAAATCGAAACTGAACCAAAAGTTGTACTAGAATCAAGTAACGGTTCAAAAATCGGAAGTAAACCAGTTTCGGCAGTGAAGCTTCCTAAACTTAACATAGAAAATTTTTCTGGTGATGCAAGCCAGTTCTTAGAATTTTTTAATTTATTTACTAGTGCGATAGATTCAAATGAATCGTTATCAAAATTTGAAAAATTCCAATACCTGAAATCTTTGTTGTCTGGACCTGCATATAATATTGTAGCTGGTTTTGAACTGACAGATCAAAATTATTCAACTTGTTTAAAATTGTTAGAAGAGAGGTATGGTAAGCGGGAAAATATAATAAACTGTTACATGAACAAAATTCTGAATCTTGAACCAGTGAAATCCACTAACAATGTTATTTCTTTAAGAAAGTTGTATGATAATATTGAAACATGTATGAGAAATCTTGATGCGTTAGGAGTAGCATCAGGCTCCTATGGCCATTTATTACTACCCTTATTATTACGATTATTACCCGAAAATTTGATACTAGATTTCCATCGAAAACGTGACCCCGATAAGGACTGTGAAGTCACCGATTTAATAAATTTTATTAAAACGGAATTAAGATGTCGTGAAGCTACTAATTTAGTAAATAATTCCCAAACCAAGGCTTATGAAAATCCTAAAACCAAATATGAAAATCCTTCAAGTAAATATCAAAATTTTCCGCAAAAGAAAAATATACCTTCAGCTGCTGCTTTAAATACATCTACAAAACAGTTTTGCATATTTTGTAAGTCTTCTGATCATGTAGGACTAAATTGTTCGAAATTCACTGATGAACAGAAACGATATAAATTAAAGAAAGAAGGTCGCTGTTACAAATGCTTTTTTAAGTCGCATTTATCTGTAAACTGTAGAACAAAAATTAACCCTTGTTCCAAATGTGGTAACACTACCCATGGTCCTTTGTTTTGTTTTAAAGAAACAGCAAAAGAAAATCCTGAAAAAGAAATGAAAGGTGCAATTGTATCTATGATGTCGGAACAAAAATATAAACAAAATAAATCTACATTATTGCAGACTTGTACAGTTTCTGTGTCTGCTGGTAAGGAATGCTTGTTGGCTCGCGTTTTATGTGATAGTGGTTCAGAAAAATGCTTCGTGAAGAGATCGCTAGTACAAAAATTAAAATTGAAGCCATTGCGAAGAGAAAATTTATTAGTTTATCCTTTCGGGCGGAGACGCCCTTATGAATCTTGTTATGAAGTTGTTGCTCTAGAATTATCCAGTGTTGTGCAACCTATTAACTCGATAAATATCGAAGCACTAGTGGTTGATAATATAACTGGAGCTTCTGTGAAAACTCTAGAACCAGAACTTCTAGAGATAATGAGAACAAGAGGCTTTAAGCCTGCTGATACAGGTCTTGAACAGGAAATAAATATTTTGCTAGGGTCTGACTTTTTGTGGAAAATATTAAAGGGAATCGAGGGAAAATTGACAAAAGAATTATACGTTGCAGAAATTATTTTCGGTCATACGGTGCAAGGGCAAATAGAGTCTAATAAAAAAGAAGTAGCTTGTTTACGTGTTTCAGTTGAAAATATAAATACCCAACTGAAAGCATTTTGGGATCTTGAATCAATTGGCATTGCTGAAAGCAATGAAAAGAACATTACCGATCATGAGGTAATAAAAGAATTTAAAGAAAATTTAAAATTCGTAAATGGGCGTTATGAAGCAAAATTATTGTGGAAAAATTCTCGTGAATTGCTTAGAAATAATCTTGAAGTAGCAAAGAAGCGGTTTTCTAGTTTAGAAAATAAATTCTTGAAAAACGATTCTTTATTTAAAGAATATAACTCCATTTTGCTAGAGCAGTTTAATGAGGGTGTGATAGAATTGTGCATCGAGAAACATTTTAATAATTCCTATTACATGCCCCAAAGACCTGTTATCCGTGACGACAAAACTACAACAAAAATGCGCATAGTCTATGATGCTTCTTCCAAATATGGTGATTCTCTATCATTAAACGAATGTTTGTATCATGTCCCTAACTTGAATTCTAATGTTTTAGAAGATGAAAACATTCCTGTTTCGAGTTTCGAATCCCCAAATACTTCCTTGAAAATTTTAGGATTGATCTGGAACAATACAGAAGATAAATTAGGACTAGAATTACGACCCTTGTTAGAAAAATTAAATAATGATTCTTCTACTAAACGCAATGTTTTGAAAATTGCAACTATGTTCCTTGATTCAGCCGGATTTATTGCCCCTTTTGTTTCTGATGAACTAGAAAATGATTGGCAAAATTGGCTTTCAGAAATCCCTGATCTCGCTCACTTGAAAATTCCCTGGCAGTATTTTAGCAATCTGATCATGGAAAAGGAGCATCTACAAATGCATGTTTTTCCTGATGCTAACCCTAATGTGTATGTTCCTGAATTTCTTTCTTTGCCTGAAAATAAGTGGCCTAGTGTTAAAATTTCTGCATCTCGATTACCTGATGTTTCTGAAGAGAAGTATAAAAAAGCAGCCACCATCTCTTGTGTTGTTCAAACAAATAAATCTGATGAAATTCCCATTTTTATTCTTGAAAAGTATAGCTCCCTAAAGAAATTGTATCGAGTAACTGCTTGGCTATTTAGATTTATTTCTAATATAAAATTAAACATAGAGAAAAGAGATTTTTCAGAATTATCAGCTGAGAAAATTTTACATGTTGAAAATTTTTGGCTTAAGCTAATGCAGGAAGAAAGTTTCCCTGAAGCTGTAAAATACTTGAAATGTAGCAAGAGTATCCCTAAAGAATTGAATCTTCTACAGTTAATTCCTATGTTGTCAGATGAAGGTTTGCTATTCGTACGAGGACTGTTACAAAAGTCTGACTCCTCATTTTATGAAAAACATCCCTTTGTGATTCCTGCAAAACATAATTTGACTGAATTAATCGTGAAAGATGCACATGAAAAAGTTTTTCATTCAGGAGTGTCCAGTACATTAGTACAAGCTCGTGAAAAGCTTTCGATTTTAAGATCTAGGCAGTGTATAAAATCAGTCCTGAACAAACGTGCAATCTCCAAGAAATTTAGCGTTCGCCCTGGTCAACTAGTTAAAGCAACTCTAAAGCATATCTTGTGTTTACCTGCAACCAAGGAATCCTTAGTGAAACGCTTCCGTTTGCGCGAGACTCTTCTGAATCATTTTTGGAAGCGCTTGAAAAATGAGTATCTTCTCAACTTACAATCTGCTCACTACACGGACCAGAATAAAACTTCTGACTTTGAAATATATGATGTGATTTTTATGCATATGAACATGTATCAAGAACTTTCTGGAAGTTAGGTATTTGCGGACAGAGATTTAAAAAAAAAAAATGAGGTCTTATGAACTGAAGGCAAATAATTCCATCATTAAAACACCTATTGATTCTTGTGTATAATTTAGAAGTGAAAAAACTCTGAACTTTTTTATTAATAGAACTGAAAAAAAAAAAAAAACTCTGATATTATTAGAGACTGAAAAACTCTCACTGACATTTGACTTTTTTAAAAAAAATCTTGAACTCTTGTTTATTGACTTTAAAAAAAAACTTTTTATTTTTTTCACTAAAAAAAAAAAAAAAAATGTTTCTTGTTTGATAATATTTCTAATTTTTAGTTTAATTTGCTTTGTATTGAATATTCTAGAAAAATTTGCATAGATTTAAAATGTTCTTTCTATTTTTAGTAACAGAAACCTGTTGACAAATTTTTTAAATTGTTTATTATTTTATTTGAAGTCCAGTATGTAAGTATATATTTTGATTTGTATTGTATTTATGTATAGTGTAACTGAAAATTTTTTAGAATAATTTTATTTCTACTTTAATTATTTTGAATCCCCACTTTGATGAACCCTTGTTCATCGGAGTGGGGGGGGGGGGGAGTTTGTGAAATTTCGCAAACCTCTTCTTTTCTCAGCCAGACTGATTAGGCGTCAGTGATCCCAGGTCACGTGGTCTGACTAGAGAATTAATATTAAAAAACATTTTTTCTTTCTTGTTCCTTTTTTAGTTTAGTTGGTTTTGTGAATGTGAATCTTGAACGCAGCAGATAAATATGCTGCGTATAGGTTTTTTATCGTGGTCTTCTATTAGAAGAAATGATGTTTAATTTAAAAAAAAAAAAAAGGGAAATTTATTTCCGAATATTAAATAATGCCATTTTCGTGGCTTCTTTTATAGAAGAATATAATTGGTGAAATTTTAATATGATCATCTTGAATTCCCAGTGTGGAATATTTACATGTTTTTAAAGAAATATTATCCAAATGTTTTTCATTGTAAATACTGTAAATATTTATAAGTGTAAATAGAATTAACAAAGTTTTTAATCATCCTGTGCTTGACTTGGACTTATACTGAACAACACCAGCGCCATTTTCAGTTGTGAAATATGTTTTATTATTTTAATGTGATTTTACATGAATCGTGAAGTCTATAACGAAGCTCTCCCAACCTTGGATTTAAATTGTGATAACGTGAAATTTATTGGAACACATGAAGATTATTCTTCATATACACACATATTTTATAATCTTCGATAATCAAGCCACCATCAAATGACATATTTACTATATTATTGAAAGTTTTGTTGGCACAGATGTCATATACGCTCCATGGTACATAATGGGCTCCAAAATGGCGTTATTTTGCCTGACATGGTAACTCGGCTATTGTTGTTTATTTATTAATAAATTGTTTATTTACTTTTATTTTCTTTTTTTTTTCAGTTATATAAACTGTTTTGTTCTATAGATATTAACGAAACGATGTTTTCACCAAATTGGCGTGAAAAAAAATCGCGCCAAACCCGGTACGTATCTATGCCTAATTATACATAGAATGACACTAAATGTATAACGCTTCCGGGGTTGAACTCATCCGTTTTCTGACAATCCAAACGCTGCCACATTAGGTTTAAGCATTCCGATATCGTATTTGCCGACTGCCTTATTTAATCTGTCTATCTATTCGTTGTGTAACATATTCTTCTTCAATTTTTCTCAAACCTTCAAAAAGTATACAATTATAACGCTTTAAGGTCTAATTTAAAAATAAACAGGTACCAACAACAGGGTTCCGATGTATACAAGCGATTACCGTTGCCATTCATAAACACAAATTACGAATCCAAAAACAAATTAATGACTCTTTCAGCAATTCATTAAATGCTCTTAAAATATATTGCAAAAGCATATTAATATTTTGAAATACGTTTTTCACTTTTGTTTACATTTATTTACAGTTTGAATTCAGTATACACGGTTAAAAATATCACGAAAAATTACCTCTGTTTTTCAAGGCTATCTATTTTCTGACCAATGAGAACGCTTCATGGTGTTCAGTGATTTATAGCTATATTCTGTGATTCATTCCCGTGAATTATTTTGTACCGGATTAACGTTTCCTTTCTAAAAACAAACGTATTTCAAATTATTTAAAGGCTTTATTATGGTTTTACAAATATTTTAAGAGCAAAATCGGATGTCGACCGTATTTTTTAATGATTCGTTCAAAGAGTCATTCAATTGCTTCTGGATTTGGAATTTGTGTTATACATGTGGCATCACGAGTGAATGTTTATTTGATTTTCAATCTTAAAACGTTGAGTAAAACGTGCTTTCTTTTCCACTATTCGCAAAAGTTACATTTTTAGACAGATTATTCAAAATAAATTAACATTTAAGAGATTACATTCAATTATCGAATATTCTGCTGCGATAACTTCACTTAAAATTAGATTGGTAGCTTTATCTATCCCTATATGAAAGTAAACAAACAATTGATTCATTCATCTTGAACTTTTAAAATATAAAAAAAAAAACGTTTATATGCTCTGTTGCGCCATTTGTCGGTAGTTAAAAAAAAAAGAAATTTTCTTTTTAAAATGTTTTTTGAATTCTGAAGACATTGGGGGAAAAATGAATATTTCTTGTAAAATGAAATTAGAATATCAGAAATATGTAATGCCGTGTATTGCAAATATATATGTGTATATATATCAATGCAAATTTATTACAGGTTTTTTTTATGCATGTTTTAAAAAAAATCGGGATTTTCTCTGTTCAACTTTTTAAAATTTAAGTTATATAATTAATATTTTGGCAATTAATAAAAACAAATAAACTTTCTGTTGGAACTGTCTTTTATTTTACCCCATAATATCAGATAAAATAGTTAATTGACAATATGTTTTAAAATAGCATTATTAGTACTAATTTGAATGTTTTTGTGAAATATTTCTTCAAATTTTGTGAGTGAAGTTCATTTGCATACTTTATATTAGTATTTTCCCAATTCAATTAATAATTTTCTTGCCAATTAAATTTCAATGAAAAATGGGCTGTTTTTGTTTTACCCCACCTCACCCTATTAGTCAGATAAGACAAAATTTATTACTTCACAATTCTTTTTATAATGCAATGCTGTAGTAATTTTTTTTTTTTTTTTGAAAATGCAAACACGTCATTCTGATGGGCTATATTCTAGTAGTTATTTAGATTATTGTGATTACTTACAAGGGAGCCACTTTTGGTGTTGCTCGCACCTAGCATTGAGACCTGGTGCATTTTAAAGCCCTATATTGTGAAGATTGAGAATCGATAAAAATTTTCTGTTAAAATAATATTTCTTGATTATACAGCAGCATAACTTTCTGAAAATGCAATTTTCGAAACTACTTAACGTACTATTAACATTGAATTTTTTTAAAGAAAAGCATTTAAAAATAAAAATTAATTAATAATAAGTATAAAATATTGAAAAAAGTTTGAAAATTCCTTCAAAAACCCACGAATTTGATTTTGAAAAATTGCAACTTTATATTCATATTTTTGGCGGGGAAACAGTTGGCGTTTATTTTCAAAAGTAGAGCTTTCCGGCAACCCTAGCCAAATGTCATAGCTGAATTTGCAATAGCTAGATATTGCAATGTCAGACCTATTTCGCCACCGTAATTTTTCTAAATTGTGTAAAAATATTTAAGTATTGCGCGACAGCGCAGTACTTATTTATTTCCAGTGTCACTTCTCAATGTTAATTTAACATGGAAAAGCCTATGGAGATGATAACTTTTTCATTTTTTCTTCCCACCTTTTTGTCCCTGATGCCACTCATTTTTTATTCTTTACTAATTCTAATGATATTATAAATTTAAAGTGTAAAAACGTTTGCCTGACGTCAGGGTCAAAACGAATGGTAAAATGCCTTTGCTTATCGGTGAATTATAATAACCCAGAGAGAAACATGGGCCAATTTTTGTTTACATTTTTCAAATATTTTTCTTAATAATTCCAATTTTCGCTTTTTTCTTTGAAAATCAACGGACATTTTTTCATAGAAAATGTAAAATTTTTACTTCATTGTTGCAAAATTTCAAAAGCCGTAATAATAATTTATTTCTTTTTAGGTGAAAAATTTTCACGTGAAATATTAAATTGGGGTAGTTTTTTTTTTTTTTTCAAAAATTAAAAAGGTGAATATGGCGTCATAGTGGAAATAAAAAGGATATTTTCAGAATACGTTTTTGCTTTGGTCAAGTTTATATTTTAGTAAAAAGTTTCTAATGGATAGCTATTTTTGTGCAGGTAGAGAACTTAGTGTGGAATTACATAACTTAAATTTTAAAATGTATTTTTTTTCGCGATGAGAACTATTTATTCCCCAAGTTAAACTTAGGTAATAATTTTCTGATGTGTTTACATCACCCTTTGGGATAGAATAAAGGTTTAAAAATTTAAGCAAAACTTTTATTTTTTATTTTGTACTGTATCACAGGTATAATATTGTTAAATATTAGCAGTAAGGATTCAACACAATTTACATTTACATTCATAGCGTTTCTGAGTGGGAAATAGGATATCTAAATTTAAGTGAAGTTATTATTTTGTGATTTGATTATAGATTTTTTATGATCAGATTGGAAGTTTTTGTCCAAACTACCGCAACCTGCTTTACTACAGTGGTGAAACATTTTGAATTACACATTGGTAAACTGCATCCCACATTGTGATGCAACACCGCATACATCAAAGCCTGATGATGATACTCTCTATTAATTTTGAAATGCATTCGTCTGAGTGCAAGTAGTTATGGAAAAACTTGACCATATTAAACAAAAACAGAATTTGAAGAACAAATTAAAAAAAAAACAAAATTTATTTCCTGCATTGTGTTTAAGCCCGAAAAGGGACAGATATTAAGTCATTTCATTCAGTTAGTTCTACATTTAACGTTAAAATTTTGTAACAAATTAGTTAAGCCAATTGAAGATTAAAAAATAAAAATAAAATTCATACAATATGATACTTAAAACACCCTAAAAAAAATAGATTCCGTTCAAATGAAATCGAAATAAATCTTAGACTTCTTCCATTTTTAATTGAAAATATTTGTATTGCAGATTTTGTATTATGTTTATGACAATTGTGCATAAAATGATAAGGTGCATGCAAAATACAAAACTTAAAAAAATGTCTAAGATTTATTTCGATTTCATTTGAACGGAATCTAATTTTTTAGGATGTTTTAAGTGTATTGTATGAATTTTATTTTTATTTTTTAATCTTCAATTGGCTTAACTAATTTGTTACAAAAATTTAACGTTAAATGTAGAACTAATTGAATGAAATGACTTAATATCTGTCCCTTCTCGGGCTTAAACAATGCAGGAAATAAATTTTGTTTTTTTAATTTGTTCTTCAAATTCTGTTTTTGTTTAATTAAGTTACTTTATGATTACTTTTACCGAAGGACAATTTAATACAGCAACATTTCATTTTAAACATTCTAAACTTTATTTCATTCGATTTCAAAAGAAAATAGTTTGCTTATTTTGTATTTCACTAAAAAATAGTTTACAATGATCTTCGAAGCTTTTATAGAATTATATTTATTACTTATATATTTATCGTCTGCATAGAAAAAAAAATAAAAACCTAATATTTGTTTCTTATGCTTTCAATTATAAAAAAAAAAAATTGAAATCTGATATAATTCAAGTAATATGTTCTGTACATTTTCTCTTTGGATAAAGCGGCCGGAAAAATTGTAGCGCCCTATTTGGCGACTTAACTCACTTTTGGCGAGAAATAAACCAATAAATATGTAATAAAAAATTAAAAGTATAAAAAAGTATATAAAATATTATTTAAACAGAGAAATTTTTTCGATTCTCTAACTTTTAGATATAGGGCTACAAAACGCACCAGGTCTCGATGCTGGGTGCGAGCAACACCAAAAGTGGTTCCATTGTTAGTATCAGGCAACAGATTGAAGAGTATTTGGTATATTTTTAATATATGTGCTTTGGTGAGTTAGAGAAAAAGGCCTTGGCGAGTGCAGTGAATTTTACGCATATTTACTGGCAAACTATTTACTTTTCATATACATATAAGCATTTTTTTTTTCAATATTTATTTTATTTATTTATATAAAGAAGAGCTATTTATCTACTTTTAAATACGAACAGAAATAATTTGTGGTTCTACCCGATTATCCCATAGACCAAAAAAAAAATATCGCCAAACTATAAGATTAAATGCCAATAATGGATGATCGTAAATGTCAAATTTACTTGACATTAAACACTTTACACGTGTTTGTTACGTCATCAGGTGATTTTTAATTCGATATTTACGTTTCTTCGCGATCGGCTGCAATTTTTTGACATTCCATTTTTGACCTATAATACTAAAGTAATTTCTACCTTCATTTCAATAAAGTTTATTCGGATTTCGTATAACAATTTTCGAATTTTTCGGGTATTTTGTATGTGATTTTTAGTGTAGTTTAGCGATTTTCTACCATTTTTGCACATTAGTGAAAGACGTTGATAGAAGTTGAATCAACTTTCAATCTTCGAACACAATATATATACATATATATATATATAAATACTATATCTATTTTCTCTTTTCGAAATTTGCGCAGCGATTTAAAATTTGTTCGCGATATCTTATTGTGATTTTCTGAGGTTTTTCGCAATTCGTGCTCTTTCTTTTTACGTACCCGGGCAAGTTAGCTAGTAAATAAAATAAAACTGTAATTTTCAAATGAATTTCTTTTGACATCACCGTAAAAAAATGGCCAAAGAATTCCATTTAGCTATATATTTTTGTAAAAATAACAAAATATGAACTGGATATCATTTTCCTTCCATTGAACGCACGACAGCAAAAACCTCATCAATACATTCTTTGTACATTAATTCAGTTTGGAAAATTATAACCGGGACGTTGCATTAATAATACCCAAGTTAAAAATTAATGAAATAAAAACTCGTATTTCCCCCCTTTTATTACAGTATATACCGTATAAATGAATCATATTTACGAATTAAAAATTTATTTAATGGCTTATTCCAATGTACAGAAAAATCGTAATTTGATTTTTAATGTTTTTTAATTATTAATGCATGAAAGCAACTGATTTTATAACCAGTGTTTCGTATAAACATCATACGCTTCCAAAATGTTTTTGTATACGTTTGGCACTTTACATTGTTGATAGATATCGTTTGTGAATTATTGGCACGCGCACGTGAAAAGGTTCGCCGACTCTGCCCTATAATACGTATGATGGGTAAGTAAAAAATGAGCGCATATGAAGAGTATTAATTTATTTAACAATTATTAGCAATTTATTTAAATCAAGTTTCATAATGCATAACATTTGCCTACAATAAAGTTAGGATCAAGTGGTTAAGTTTAAAACAGCAATTTTCATGTTTAATTTCTTGCCATTGAATTAAGAACTTGCACTTTAATAAACATTGCATATTGATTTCACACAAGTATCAGTGAGCCGTTAGTTGAGAGTTTTTGAGATAAGGTTTTAATCTTTAAGAAAAAGATTTTGCAATTTCAGCTACAGAAACTAGTAACGTAAGAAGCACACGCAACAAATATAGTTTATGTCAGGATTACCAGTTTGACTTCCACTTTTAATTCGAAATTTCAAATTCACACCGGAAATTTTGAAGGAAGAATCTTTACTTTTTGTAATCACAAAATTTCTGTCATGAAGCAAAAAATGCTATTTCTATTTTCTGGTGTGAATTTGTATTTTTTTAAATAAAAACGGAGGCCAAATTGGCAACCCTGATTCATGCTGGAAAAAATAGTTTTGTTACAGTTGTCTAAAACAGCTATAATTCTTTTTGGTTTCAATGGTTCGCCATATTTGATCTAATAGTTGCTTCCGCTATCTGGTCGTCTTTGGAAGTTAAACTTTAACAAATTTATTTGTGATGGATTAGCATGCTTTTGGAAGTATTAGGAAGTGTAAAAAATAATGGTGGTTTCTGTTACTGTACTTCCCAACGAATTTATTTTAGATTGTTCAAAACAGTTTTAGAGCATTCTCCAAGTTCAGCAGTAAAGTCCGGATTTTGGTACGTGGATTAACTTGAATTTGATTTCTCATTGTTAAGAGGCTACTTCAGTCAAACGAAAAGACCCGTTCGCCAATGCTAATCCTATGGAAGAAATTTATAAAGATATCTCGGTCGCATTTCAATATTTTTAAATGATTTCTTTTGCATTGAATAGTTGAGATCGATCGGTACAAAGGCCGTTGTTTACTTTTTCGATTTTGTTTACAGGTATTTCTTATGAGGACACTTTCATTTTCGGAACCGGTTTCGAAAGTAAAAGCATCCTTATAAAAAATATCTGCAATTAAAATCGAAAAAGTAAAAAACGGCCTGCATACAGGTCGATCTCAACTATTCAATGCAAAAGAAAACATTTAAAAATATTGAAATGCGACCGAGATATCTTTATAAATTTCTTCCATAGGATTAGCATTAGCGAACGGGTCTTTTCATTTGACTGAAGTAGCCTCTTAAAGACAAAATGTCACCCAAGAGCTTCTCCATACACAAAATTGTTATTGCCACCATCAAATTCTTGAAGCAATGTTAAGCTAGGCTTTCACAATTAGTAACTGGTGTCAAAGGGAATGTTGAATCCAGACATTTTTTTTTCGTCTGGGATTTCCGCAGCTCTGGAAGAGACACTTCGGAGTTCCGTGGAGGGGGTAGCACTTCTAGACTATTAATAAGCATAAAATCCCAAATCTTTCGTTTGCATCCTTAACCCGTTCGGGATCAGCATCTTTTACATGACTTTTATTCCTTTGACAACACTTTTTGTCAAATAATTAAATTTAATTTATTAATCGATAAAATGTAAATAAGGAAGCAGAAAGTCTGGCTGAGAGAAGAAACAGGTTAGTTAATATTTCGCAATTTGGCCTGCAATTTAGGTCTGCGTGAAATATGAACGATGTTAGAACCATTATGGTTTTCAATTGAATGTGGTTACTATTAAAACACTATCGGAAAAAATACTTTATAGCGCCAAATCACGTTTACTATTTAGTCAATTTGCTGTGGACACGATGATGAATGACTTACCAAGTAGGTTTAAAAGTCTCCAATTATGCCCAGTTTTGGGGGATTTTAGAATGCTATTGAGTACATTAGGACATACTGAGATAAGATCTTGCATCTAAATATTATAGAATGATCGTCAAACGGAAATAAAAATTCTAAAAACATTAGATTTCTAAATTAGATATAGATTATATATATATAACAGATTCAATTGCCCAAGGGACTGGTGCTACAACTTCTTTTATGCCTGGTCTGGGTGCCTATGCCTCCTGTGATCTGGCCGCTGTTGCGTATTCTTGAATCAATCCTTTCGTTGATGTATCTAAAGATCTCTGGTGAACTAAGTTATAAGCATTTGTGGGCGGTGGAGAGGGAATCTGCGTTTCTCTAGGTAGCTGATTAGATTGGGAACTAGCCTGGTTCTCTGTTTTCAATATTTTTCTAGCTGGGCTGCTCGTTTTGCGAGTAGTGGGGAGTTCATTTTGCTCGATAGAACTGTGGTCTTGATGCATTCCTTGGGCTATAGTTTAAATCACTGAAAGAATTTTAATGCTATTTTCTTCTTGGGCTTCCCTCGTGGATGTTATCAGGGTTGTGAGTGTAGATAACGTCTCTGACATTTTTGTAAGAGCGCTTGCCACCATCTGTGATATTGCATACTCGGTATGAAGATAACCACGCTGTGTTGGTTGTGCAGCAGCTCTCGCGTATCCGGACTGTTCTGCCGTTGTTCCTGAATCTTCTCCGTGCTTCACTAATTGACAAATGATGAGTGTTTTTAAATTCCTGTATTTTAATTTCTTCCTGGCATTTCGGACAATTTTTATCTTCTGATTGGTGGGGGCCCCGACACGAGGCGCACATGGGAACCTCCTGCGTGCAACCACCTCCATGAGAAATGCCGCATTGTCTACATAGCTTTTCTTTCCTGCAGCTTTTTGTGGAGTGATTATATGCCCAGCAGTTCTGGCAGCAGCGTGGTCTGTCATGGAAAATAGAAATGCGGTGCAATTAGTACCATAACTTAATTTCTTCAGGCAAGTAGGTACCTATTTTCGTTATCAACACAGTCTTGGTGAAAATTATCTGACCTTCCATCTTCCTAGTAAATCGACGAGTTTCCAAACTATATATTCCAACATCTTGCAGGTCTGCCGTTATTTCTTCACACGATACATCTGTGAGGATGTCGTGCAGCAGGAACCGTGTGTTAATGCTTTCTCGTTGGAGAACAGGTGATACCGGTATTTCTTCCAATTCTTGGATGTCTAAGATTTGTTGCGCTGTTTCTAAAGAGCTTGTCGTTGGTAAGAGTTTCCCTCCCCGGGTTAGTTTCAATTCATCAATTTGGTCGTGACTTGGAATAATTTCTTGAATTCCGTTCTTTAGACGACGCAGGTGTATGCTTGGGAGAGCCCCATTTGCTTCCAAAAAGATTATAATTTTCTCGTACATATCATTCTGCAACAATTGTATTATTTCCTTTGGTGAGATATCCAAACAATAAAGGTTAAAGTTTTCCTGTATTTCCTGAATTGAAGATACGCCGTTTGCTACGGTGTCACCCTCTATCTTGCTGTCGTTTATCTCTCCATTATTCTTAGTGAGGGCATTTGAATCCGTTGCATTTTCTTCACTTTCATTTTTAGAAGATATGAATTCTTTTTTCCTAGTATTAGGCTTTATCCTTTTTGAAGTCCGAAGTTTCGATCCAGTTGAGCTCATATTCTAAGCATAAATTTTTATTTTAAAGTTTTCATTATCTTTAGAACATCAAAATTCATTATCTAAATAAAACCATTAGAGAGATATTTTTTACAAATATCATCAAATTTCATTCATCAAATTTCATCCGTTGACAGCTTAATATCTCATTCCATTAACCTAAAAAATGTAACCACATTACTGTATTTGACAAACTTCACTCATACGTTTATGTATATAAACCTCTTTACAAGATTTTTTTTAAAATTATTTATTTATTGAACAAAAAACATACGACTTGTGTGCTTGACATGAAGCCCGCTTATAAGTTGGAGACAAGATAGCACAAGGAAATATTACAACACAAGAGAAATACACTCTGGGAGTTCCACACAAAGAATGTGTGCAATGGAACCAGCGGGAATCGAACCCACAATCTCTTACGCTCGCATGCGATTAGCAGAGTGGTGCTTTGACCATTCAGCCACAGAGACCCTCTTTAAAAGATTCTGATAAAACCAGCTCTTACACAACAATGACAGGAAAAAAAATAAATATTTTTCGTTATAGCAGTTGCCAACAATTAAAAAAACACTAAAATTCTCACCACAACAATTGCTTTTCTATTGCGTGTGTGTATTCGTGTATATTAGAATTTTCACAAAATGTTTAGTTCTCTAGAGCTCATTCTTAGTGAAAGAACTGGGTTTGTCTCTAATCTTGATTTAAGTTTTGTTGGTGAATTTAAAACTTAACTTCGAAATCTACCTCCACCTGTAGGCCCAGCCGGCAGGGTTTTTTATCTAAAAAATTACCAGAATAAGCAGTTTATGAGAATTTCAGAATAGAGAATATCATTGCATAACACAGTGTTTAATTTAACGCTTCCCGAGATCTTCCAAGAATTTTATATGCTAATAAATATTTATGTAATTTTAAAATTTTAAATTGCGGATTGTAGGATGTTGAATATTACGTAAAGGACGAAGGCGAGGCTCCTGATCTGCAGATTTATTAGTATATATATATGTCATGAAATTAGAGCTATTAACGTTAAATAGTAGTTCGATGTCAGAATTGCCATTTCAAAAATTAAACAGTGCAGTCGTTCACAATATCAGTCAAGTCTAATAATGAGTGAAGCCATTGTAAATTTTTCAAAGAATCCGTCCTAATGAGTGGACATGCTTTTATTTAAAGAAAGCATGAGCATTAGCAGACAGCTTTCAGAAGATCATATGACGGAAATATTCTACAGGCAAACAAGGTGGCGTGGAGAAGTGGAACACACGAAAAAGTGATCTCCTGAACTGTTGTAAGTAGTTTTATTGGCAGTGCGTAAAAGGTACAGAATTCTAAAAAGAGTGTCGGGAGCAAAGGTTTCTAATCCAATGAAAAGGGGCATCGGGAATTCCATTGGCGGAAGGAAAAAACTAGTGTGATTCGGTCATTCTTTTGGTGACGAGAACTCTTCGAAGCGTCCTCGGAAATTTAAAAATAGGATTATTGACCAAACGGAATATTTTGAAATATAATGAATCTAGACAGGAAAACAGTTACGACACGAGGCGTCGACGCAATTTGAATTTGCAAGGTGAAAAATAGTAAATTAAATGCAGAAAAAAGAATATTAAACACCCAGAGAAATCTCAGATACAGCAGAATACTACATGCGTACAGCATGGAGGAAAATAGTCCAAAAGGCGTATTTTTCCATAAAAATTATTAATGCGCCCAAATGTCGAAGCAATGGGCAGCATAAAAGTAAGAGACAATATTTTTTTTTTATATAAATTATTTTTAAGTTTGCCTTTTATTTTAGAAATGTAAAATTAAGTTTGCAATAAAAGCTATTGAATCTTCACTCTCAATTGAAGTTTGTATAGAATCTTCATTATTCAGTCGTCAGTTGCCTTAGGTTATGCTAATCTACCAGCAAGTTCCTCAATCCTTGTAATTTGGTCAACCTTATCTTTTGCGAAAGGCACTCTGGTAAGATATTCCATAAACGATAAACTCTACCAAAATCAACATTCAGTTGCTCCAAGGGTCAACTCCTTTGTTCCACTGTCCACAGTAATTTTTTATGAAATTGAATCCTATGATTTGTGTATAATAACAGTGCATGTAACTGTTAAAGACAACTGACTTCATGAACATGAGACTTTCTTGGCTCACACACTTGGTCTGTTAGAGCCAGCCCAAATACCTAAAAAAGTTAGCTCTTCGGCTGAGCACATGAGTTTTGTTATGAAATTTATAATATTTTCCAGCAGAGGGCAGTTTTGTTATGAAATTTACATTATTTTCCAGCAGAGGGCGTGTATAGTGTCAATTTGGGAAGAAACTTTAATCTAATTGGCTCAATGTTCTTTAATAGGTGTGGCAACAGGTTTGACTCAAGCCTGATTGCATCACCAATGGTAATTTCCACCTATGACACTAATGGTTATTTATGTTTTAATAAAATGATTATTTATGTTCTAATAAATGTCAGCTTAGAGAAAAAGTTAATGGGGATTGATGGGCTAAATATATCTTATTTTGACATTAATTAACTTAAACGTAATCATGAATCTAATAACTGTCAAATTTGAGGAAAAGTAATTAGAATTTACAGCCTAAATATAATCAACTGTCATATTTGGAAAAAGTAAATCACTATTTATCTTTTTAAGCATTCATTTAATGTTTATTTTAACTCTAATTTGATTTTATGAGCCCAATAATTGTCATAATGACAGTTGATTGCGATTTATGGTTTGAAGTACTCATTACATCTCAATCAATGTCAAAGAAGTTAGAAATTTATAATATTAAGTTTGAAAAAGGGTTTGATCATGTACGATACGAATACGATATATATTCTAATCCAAGGCGCGAAATTTCCGCTCGCCACTGGCGAGTAAGTTTCTTCATTTATAATGTTGTTCTTCAATTCTAACTATATACGCCCAGAATACCGTTCACTGTTTAGAATGCCGTTCACTGGCATATACATTCACTGCCTTGCACACAGTTTGCAGTTAGCTGTTTTGGATACATGCAATGAAGTTGAACATCTTAAACACTTGATTCAGTGGTTAAGAGTACTTTTAAATTTGACCATGTCTCTGCTAAAATACTTCATATGTTAAAACAAACAGCAGAAATTCTAGGAGAAGAAATTCTTAAACTGAGTGATATTCACACTATTAGATGGTTATCCAGCAAAGAAAGTGCTGTAAAAGTTCTCTTGCTATCTTGGAATACTGTTGTAAGCTATCTTGAATAGGTGTAGCCCATGGAAAAGACAATGATAGTGCTAAAGCTAAGGGTGAAAAGTTTGAAGGATTATAAATTTAAAGTTCTATACTTCCTCTTTGATTTCTACAAGAAATTGTACCCTTTAAATGTGGCATTACAAAACAAGGAACATGGCATTTCATCTTTGAAAATAAAAATTGAACCATGCATCTCAGTTCTGACAGATCTCGGAATCTAGTGTTGGACGAAGCGAACAGGAGTTTTTGGACCAACTATCCATTCTCAGGGATAATCACGCATGTGCAGCTGATAAATATTAAAAGTGGGGAGCAAAAGTTACAGACTTTAAGAGGAAGATTAATTAAACATGCAAAGATATACATCACAGAAAGACTGCAATCTATGTCAACAGATGTGTAAATACCTCTACATGTTTTTGAGACTGAGTTGGCCTTCCAAAGAAAAAATTCTTGAATTCGGAATAGAAGAAATAAAGAAGCTCTTCATGTATTTGAACTCAAGTCTCTTTAATGAAAGTGGATATTGTATTGGCGGAGTGGGTAGAACTCAAGTTTATGTTCCCTTCACTAACACTGAAAGATATGCTGAAGAAGTTTTACAGTGAAAAGTGTTCAGCAAGATTCCCCAATTTGCTCCAGATTGTAACGTTTTGTGCTGTTCTACCAGTGAGCACAGCTTCGTGTGAGAGAGGCTTCAGATGTCACAACAGATTAAAGACTGCATACAGGAACTCTGAAGACGGACACTGGATTATTTGCTCAAAATTTTTATTAATATCCCCCACCCTGACAGAGTTTGACCTTACAACTGCGATTGGCAAGTGGTATTTCAAAGCAGAAAGGCGGCGCTACATAAACATGAAGTGCTAAAAATACAGGAACCTTTTCTTTCACGATTTTTAAGTGGCATGTGACAGTTTCTGTAACCAATGAAACCTTATGGCAACCTTATTTTGAGTTAATATATTTTTTTTCTTTTGCAGTAAATATGCTCCGATTTTTCAATTTCTACATTCTTTTATGATTTCAGTCACCAGATAGTTCTTAATACTACATCTGTTAACATGTTAAAAATTATTCATATTTTTCATGAATGTAAAATACTCCGGATTTAACAGACAGCTCCTTCTAAAAATCAGGCTTCGCAAAAACCCGGGTTTTTCTGAAAAAACCCAACCCACATGGGTTTTTTCGGGTTTTTTCATGAAAAACCCAATTTTCCCCGTGGAAAATCGGGTTTTTTCAAAAATATAATCCATGCGTAATTATATTATTGTATACTATATTTTCTATATATTACATACACTATACATAAAAAAATACATTGTTCCCTTATATGCAATATAATTATAATGCTATTTTACAAGTTATAAATTGTATAAATTATATGAATTTAAATTAATTAAATGTCAGTGTTTCTCAATAAAACTGTTAATTTTCTTTAAATCAAATAATGAATAGAATATTAAAATTTAAAATATATAAGTAGGAAGAAAACTAGTTGGATGTGCCAATCCCAAAACTTTCTTCTATCTTATACATCTTAATATTTCAAAACCTAGTTACACATGTTAATACTTCAATATTATTAGTTCAATACTATACCAACTTTGATTTTCATCTTAAATTTCTGCTCAAGTCAATTAAACGGACTAAAAACGAGTTAATCTATATCATGATATTTGTTAAAATTATTAATTTTTCCTTATTCTGTCGTTATCAGCTGTTTGCGAATAGCCGGCATAGCAGGAAGCGAGTTCCCGCCGCTGCATGAGCCGCCGATGCACAATAGAACTACGAAAAATCAAGAAAAGTATACAAAAATCGCTAGCACGGAGCCCCTTTACCGCGCAATATTTCCAAATTCAAGGAGAACCTGTTGGCCAAAGCCAAAAACAAGCACAAACATTTTGGTTCAATTGTATGCATAATTTTATACGCTGTTCCATGATACAATAATGAAAATGGCACAGAGATCGGAATTATAGCGCCCCCTTCTTTCGGAATTTTTTCAAGTTCAGGGAGGACTTGTTTGCCATAGCCAGAAACATGCACAGAAAATTTGGTTCAATTATATGGATAACTTCATACACTTTTCGATGGTACAATAATGAAAATGGTACAGACATCGCAATTATAGTGCCCCCTTCCGTCAGAATTTTTCCAAATTCAGGGAGGACCTTCATGACATGACCAAAAATAAACACATAAAATTTGGTTCAATTCTATGCATAACTTCATACACTTTTCGGCGGTACAATATTCAAAATAGCACAAAAATTGTACAAAAATTGCTATTACAGCGCCCTCTACGAGCGATTTTTTTACAAATTAAGGGAGGACCTCCTTGCCATAGCCAAGAACTTAAAATTTTTTTTTTGGTTCAATTCTATGCATAACTTCATACACTTTTCGATGGTGCAATATTCAAAATCGCACAAAAATCGCTATTACAGCGCCCCCTAACGGCGAATTTTTTGCAAATTCATGGAGGACCTGCTTGCCATATCCAAAAACTTAAAATAAAAATTTGGTTTAATTCTATGCATAACTTCATACACTTTTGGACGGTACAATATTCAAAATCGCTATTACAGCGCCCCCTACCGGCGAATTTTTTCCAAATTTAGGGAGGACCTGCTTGCCATAGCCAAAAACTTAAAATAAAAATTTGGTTCAATTCCATGCATAACTTCATACACTTTTCGATGGTACAATATTCAAAATCGCACAAAAAACGCATTTACAGCGCCCCCTACCGGCGAATTTTTTCCAAATTCCGGGAGGACCTGCTTGCCATAGCCAAAAACTGACAATAAAATTTTGGTTTAATTCTATACATAACTTCATACACTTTTTGATGGTACAATGGCGACAGACAGACGGACGGACAGACGGACAGACATTTTCTATAAACATGTTTTTTGGAATCTCTGACCCCTAAAACATGCAAATCCGTCGAAAACCGGAAGTCGAAAAAAATTTCGATTACAATACTTTCTTCTATTGAAGATAGAAGAAAGTAAAAAGGGGTAAACTAGTCGGATGTGCCAATCCCAAAAGTTTCTTTTATCTCATACATGTTAATAATTCAAAATTCACTATCACAGTGCCAAAATTAAATGACAATTTATGCTCATCATGAGGATTGTAAAATATAGATTTGTTGAATTGGATGCATTTAACAAGGAGATATAAGTATCACCTGTTGTGCAATTTACAACAAAACCTGATCAGTAACAATTTACGTCAACATCTAACTGAATCTGAAGTTTGATGAAAATCCATGCATTATTAGTTCTTGAGATAAAGCTATTGCAAAAAGTGAGATAAATGCAGCACAACAGCGCCGCTTGGGCGATATACACCAAAAACTAATCAGCACCAATTTATATCAAGGTTTAACTGAATCTAATTTTTTATTCAAATCCGTACATTAGTTCTTGAGATAAGGGTTATTGCTGAAATCGCGAAAAATGCAACATAGCAGCACTACCTGTTAGGCGATATGCACCAAAATTCAATAAGCAACAACTTAACTTGTAACTGAATCTGAAGTTTTATGAAAATCCGTGCATTAGTTCTTGAGATAAAGCTATTGCAAAAATTGAGATAAATGCAGCATAGCAGTGCCACCTGTTGGGCAGTATACACCAAAAACTAATCAGCACCAGTTTACATCAAGGTCTTACTCAATCTAAAGTTTTGTGAAATTCTGTGCATTAGTTCTTGAGATAGAGCACCCACAAGTGTTTTTTTCACATACAGACAGTCATTTTCTAAAAACTATCAAATTGTCTTCAGGACCTTTTTAAAACGTATAAATCCATCATGAACTGGAAGTCGAAATTTTTCACAAATCCAATACTTTCTTCTTGTAAAGATAGAAGAAAGTAAAAATACATATTTTTTATTTCCATTAATATAGATGATTTGAATTTTTTATATAAAGACATACCTATAATTATGTACTATGTATGTTGCCTACTAGGTTCTATGTTAGTAAAGTATTTCAATGTGCTGAAATACATTTTTATTTTACTTCAGATGTGTATGTAATGGCTTTTATGTATTAATATTTTTCAAAATTAACTGAAATGACTTAAATTTATTAAATGTATATGTTGTTTAAATTTTTAAATTATATCTGAAAATTGAAAAAACCCACTTTATGGGTTTTTCAGTGGGCTTTTTCAAGTGGGCCCATTCTGAAAAAACCCACCGGGTTTTTTCAAACTGGGCCCAGCTTTGCGAACCCTGCTAAAAATGTCAATTTAAATTCAGTTTGTCATAAATAGTTCATGTTTTGGGCAGGTGCAGTGGTCGACGTTTCTGTCTGAATGAATAGAGGCGAATAAAAATTTTAGGTCTGGCTAGTATCTTTTCAACTGAAATTTTATGTCCTGTCTAATCGCATAGTATATCTATGATTATAATATAGAAACTTAGGCATAAAACTAAGGCACAGATGTCATATACGCCCCCATATTGGCGCTATTTTTTCCGACGCCAGTTTGGCGAAAACCTTGTTACTATATCATCTATATCAGGGTTACCATATCAAGCAAAACAACGACACTTTGGCGACATTTAAGTACCCGGTGCGTATATGAAATTGACGTCGGAAAAAAAATCACGCCCATATGGGTACAGATGTCATATGAGATTTTTTTCTGACGCCAATGTCATATACACAACGGGTATTTAACTGGCGCCAAAGTGTCTTTTTTTGCTTGATATGGTAACTCGGATATTGTTGTTTATGCTGTTGACGTTTTGGCCAAATTGGAATCGCAAAGAGAAAAAAAAAATCGCGCCAGTATGGGGCGTATATGACATATGTGCCAAAACTAATACGTACATAAATAACGTTCATAATTAAAAAATTATATGTTACTTTTCGGGGCACAGATGTCACATACGCGCCCCATATTAGCGTAATTTTTTCCCGACGCCAATTTGGCGAAAACCTCGTTACTATATCAAGCAAAATAACGACACTCTGGCGTCCGTTAGGTACCCGGTGTGTGTACATAACATTGGCGTCAGGAAAAAAATCGCGCTAATATGAGGCGTATATGACATCTGTGCCATCATATTTTTCCGCTTTCTTGTAAAATTTGGCAAGATGCTAAAACGGCCTAGTGGCGCCACTTTGGATTCCTTCACCAATCGCACGATCCGGAACAGGATGCGGAACTCCTTTATTTATTTATTTATTGAATAACAAACGGTACAGATGTCATATTCGCTCCATATTGGCGCGATTTTTTTCGGTTGCCAATTTGGCGAAAACATCAACAGCATAAACAACATAATCCGGGTTACCACATCAAACAAAATAACGACACTTTGACACAAGTTATGTACCTGTTGCCTATATGATATTGGCGACAGAAAAAAAGCGCGCCAATATGGGGCGAATATGACATCTGTTCCTAACAAACATACACGACTTGTGTGTTTGACATGAGAGCCCGCTTATAAGTCGGAGACAAGATAGCACAAGGAAATATTACAACACAAGAGAAATACACCCTGGGAGTTCCACACAAAGTGTGTGTGCAATGGAACAAGCGGGAATCGAACCCACAAACTCTTACGCACAAGCGATTAGCTGACTGGTGCTTTGACCACTCAGCCACAGGGCCCCCTGCAGAACTCCTTACCCAGTTATATATGAATACTTCTGCAATTACGTTTAATATTTCTACTATATAACATTAACTATAGAGTTACAATGTAAAAGAGTTACTGTAATCAGTATTATAGGCGCCATTGTTGGCGCTGAGTATTTACCTGGCACGGATTACGTAAGTACTAGAAAGGATTCATGGTGACTATCAAACAACTATATTACAGCCTGCGGTAAGACTGGAAGTCACAGATCTTTTACCGTATAATATAATGTATAACAAAAAATATAATCTTTAGCTATATAAAAAGCTTGTTAATACTTGTTTTTAATTCTGAATTGTCTGGATCAATTTCAAATAAACACATTTAGACTGCGTTTACAATAAACTTGAAAAATATTGAAAACAAAGAGTTGAATTGCACCGTCGGCTGAGTTCGATTTTTAAAAAACATGTACTTAATATTTTTGACAGGCAAAAATGCTTATTTTACATTTGGTACTTACGCATTAAGGGGTCTCAGGACTCTTAAAATTGGAAAAAATGAAAAAAAAAAAAAAAAAGAGACCATTTTCAACATTTAATATCTTAAAATGCATTTGATTTTAAGACACAATTTTAATTGGAATAAAATATATAAGTATGGTTTTTCATTTCATGTATTTAAAAAATTATAAGATGCAGAATTAGCATTTACAGGAGGCTCCAAACTGTTAGACATTTGACGAGCAAAAAATCGCCATAATAGCTTACGCGCACGATTACAAAATAAGTATTGCAACTAGAATGAAAATTTTGATGCCTACTTATACTTCAGATTGTAATAATTACCCTGAACCTATATAAATTTGTATTTAAAGTTTTTTATATTTTTAATACAAAGTTGTATTTAGCTAATGCAAAATTAAGAAAATTTCATCAGTATAATCACCTAAAAAAATATTGTTTTGAACAATAAAAAGGAAATTTTAGGTTCAGTTTATACAGACTAACATGAAACATACGTTTTGAAAATTTCATGAAAAAATATTCGTAAGTTTTTGAGATATCGTGCGCGTTATGCCCAAAAACGTCATTTGGAGAAAAATAGCTTCAAAGTTTCCGAAACGACGCTTCAGCTATTGCACGTGTATAAATGTAAAAGCCATAACTTCAGTTCTAATAGGAATTTCAAGGAAACAATTATATCAAAATGTTCAGAAAAGATACGAGTTTAACATCTAAAACAAATTTAAATTTCGAAAATTTTAAAGCTTTAAGAGTCCTGAGACCCCTTAACGCCACCGCAGCAATAATAATAAAAAATTGTAATTTAATAGATTACAACGATCGGTTGGAATTTATTTCGTCCACCAAATTCCGTCGCATCCTCTTCAACAACAGATCGCAAAGATCAAACTTCAGGCAACCAAAATCTTCATCGATAAACTCTCCAAGTCCCGTTTCGAGAAGAAAAACAGTTTACAAATCGAAAGGAGTTCCACCGAATCATCCACACATTGCGACAAATTACCTACGTTGACTCAATTTTTCCCGGTTAGAATCGACCGATTGTAAACCGCCGTGGGTAGTGGATTGGAGCCCCTCCTTCCTTTTACTATCAATCGATTAAACATTAGATTGTTTCCTTTTTCGCGTTCGTCTTTTATTCTATAATCGATTTTCATGGGCTACATAATCAGTTGAAGACCTCGATTTTCATGCCCTACATACTGAGTTGACCTCGATTTTTGCTTTGCAAGACGATTTTCATTTCGGCGTCGCTCTTTGGCTTTGGATTTTTCCATATCTGATAATTTGCGCCTACCCATTTTGTAACTTTTCCAATTTTTAACGATTTTATGCCTTTCGATTACCTATTCAAACAATTTTTAACGATTTTATGCCTTTCTATTACCTATTCAAATAAAAAATTTTCTAAAAGTAAAGAACATCGTTGAATTTCGTTAAAAAAAAATAAAATGCGAGCATCATTTGGCGCCATCATAACCGAAAACAACAACCATTTCCAAATGGTTAATAAGTATATAATAACTAGGGGGCCCTGCCCCCTGGAAGCTATGCTCGCCAACCCCCGTTCAGACACTGCAGAATCTAAAAGCACGCTAATCTGATCGGTTTTAAAAAGATTAGAGAAAATTGAATTATACTGAAAAAACCTGTAGCGATCTGCCTGTAAACGGGTTTCCATTCAATTCCCTTTGATTGCAAAAATTTAAGGTAGAATCAGTTGCTGTTAAGACCGCCAATGGTTGTTTTTGTGTTTGGTTAAAGAAGATCAGTTAAACATTTGAAAAGAAGCTAAAATAAAATGAATTAAGTAAACAGAGTCTTTGTCTCTCGGTATTTTTTAACAGCGTTATAAAACGATTGACATAATACAATTTACTACAATTACTAAAATTTGCTGCTTTAACCCTTCAAGGGCGGTGGTTCATTTTTGAACCACTTAATTTTAATTCTTAAATGCCACATTAGCACCAGAATATTGGGATGAAAAAGCCCTTTTATTAAGTAAATGAACAAAAGCTTTTTTGTATTTCGAAATTTGTTTGTAAATTTTGGCGCCATTAACTGATTTCAAGATTTTACGAATAGAAGTGCCTTGTCCGTGAAAGGGTTAAACGCATATTAATGCATTTATTTTTTTAAAGTTTCCTTTCCCTTTTAATATTCACGTGTAAATACAATTTTCAAGACAATTTTCAATATTTTCCTGCTTTTAACACGTACTCATTTAATAGTAGTTTTAAAGTTTTTTTTTCTGTTTTTAATAGTCACGTGAAAATAAATTTTTAATCGTTACGAAATCTTATTCTTTGCGCTGTTTTTAGAATTGAAAACAATCTCTATAATAATAGCCTAAGCCATGTGACTATCATCAACAGCTCCAGGCGGATCCCTTCGCTTTTTATATTCCAGGCGGCCATTTTGGTACTTTAATGTTAGCCAGCCACAGGTGTGATAAGTCGCCGAATATTATTCTATCGCCATTATTTCGTTTATATTATAATAGTCCAAGTCATGTAACTGCCATAAACAACGGGCTGATTCCTTCGCTTTTCATAAGAAAGATTTCCATTTTGATTAAAGAATCAAAATTATTTTTTGGAATAAAACTACATAAAAGTTGCCATGATCGCAAAGAATTCCTGGTACTTTTATATTAGTCGGGTGAAAATCTCGCCAATAGCTTTTTTTTTTTTTTTTAACTCGCCAGTTAGCATTTTTTTTATTCTTCGAGTGGTAAATTAAAGCGCTGCTACTTGGTTATCCCACCGACCAAAAATCTGTAGCCAAACTATAAGATTAAATGCGAATAATGCTTGATCGTAAATGTCACATTCACTTGACTTTAAGGAAGTTGCACATGTTCACGCCATCAAGTGATTTTTATTTCGACGTTTTATTTGTATTTTTATTAATGTTATACTAATTTATTTGTTCTTTTGTTATTTAAAATTTAAAAAAAATATGTCAATTTGTATAATTTGGCGAAATTGGTCGACGGGAGAAGTAATAACATTAAAACGTTGCTTGGAAGTGGAAATTAAATCTCATGATTTGTTGCATTGTCACATACGCACCGGGTTTGGCGTGATTTTTTTTTTTTTTTTTTTTTTTTTTTTTTTTTTTACGACAATTTCGCGAAAACCTCGTTTTCAAATACATGTTACATATGTATTTTTAAATTATTTTCTGTTATTTTTAAAATGAAATAACAATAAATAATAATAAAAAAATTAATAACTATAGAACAAAACAGTTTATAACATTTTGTATAAATAAAAATAAATTCAAATAAACATTTATTAATAAATAAGCAACAATAGCCGGGTTACCATGTCAGGCAAAATAACGCCATTTTGGCGCCAATTAGGTACCGCGTTGCGTATATAAAGAATGAAGTAAAAGCCATTTATTTTAAAGGTTTCAATTTTAAATGAAAGTTTTAAAATTAAATAAAATGATAATGAAATACAAATTGAATTATGAAGAAAAGTAACATGATGGATTTCTTAGCATACATTTAAGGGAGGCCAAACTTGTCGCCAAATTAATTTAAAATAACCTTTTCTAAAATATGAAAAAAAATATATCTGCTTGATTAAAATTTGAGTTGCCATCTTTAGAAAAATGTATATAAAATTAGAAAAAAATTAATATTTTGAAAACTAATTCGAATTTAAAAATTCTAATACCAGTTTTGAAATCTGCGGATCAATATTGATTTTTGCTGTTAATTTCATCGCAAAGTATTCCATATTTTAGGAGAAATCGCCGTGAAACATAATCAGTTGTTTAATCAGTCGATTCATACTTCCGTTTCATAAATTCGTTTCATTAGGATTTTATATATAGGGTAGATAAGTATATATTAAAAAAAAAAAAAAAAAAAAAAAAAAAAAAACACGGGGTATCATGCATTTAACATCATAAATTTCTCATAAATTTTTACATATTGCTTCATAATCTCAATATTCCTCATTGTTTTTTTAAATTTTCACATTTAGTTACATAATACAAGGCTATATTTCACTATCTCAAAATTTCCCCTCACTGTTTTTTAAATGTTACTTATATTCTCATTTTTTATATTATAATATTTTGTTTTTAAATTAGTTAATTTAATCAATTGCCCTCCTATTTATTTTTATATAATTCTTTATTTTCTTTTTTATTAATTTATTCCTATTCTTTATTTTATTTTGTATTTACTCAGTACTTATCAAGTTTATTCCTATCTTTTCCTTCTACTTTAACTAAATGTTAATCTAAGTCATTTTTTTAATTTCTTCAATCAATTTCATTCCTTTTTGAGGTAAAGATGGCAGCACTAAACATTATTGTTAATAATCCAGTTCCAATTTATATTTTTTCCTTTCTCACACCAGATGGCAGCAAAGTTATAGGTTTCAGCCAGATACTCAACTGTAGGCCCACATGTTAAAATAGTTCAAACTCTGTATTTCCATCCAGACATGCTGCAGTTTTGCTTTCTAGTATGTAATTTAGGTATTGTGCTCTATTAATTTTTAATATCCTGTGTGAGGTGTATCTTCGGTACTTTTCGGTTAGCCGGGCGCCAGTGTTATATATACATATTTATATACATACATATATGTAAATGTACATATATATACATATACACATATTGTATATACACACACATATATGTATGTAAATATATATGTATATATAACACTGGCGCCCGGCTAACCGAAAAGTACCGTATCTTTTTTAGATTTCTTGGATTTTTATTATCCATTTTCTGTTATGTTTGCGTTATAAGAAGCTAAATTTTGTCATTTTAGGCTTAATGCCGACAACAGTGGATGAAAAAACGCATCTTCTATGAATCAATATATCACAAGCTTCTCTGAAGTGTGTGTAATTCATAGTTTCTTTTTTACATACTGGTTTCTAATGTTCATTTCTAATTAATCTTTAGAACTTTATCAATTTATTCATATATTTGTGATTTCAAATTTATTATATTATACACACACACACACACACACATATATATATATATACACTGGTGGACAAATGTTAAGGACCAAGAAGAAATGTACACGTGTCGTAAATGAGAATCTACGTGAGATTGTGGGTCAAACAATAGAGAAGCAAACAATAGTATTAGCAGAATGTTACACAGGATTTAATATAAAAAATTTATTGAAAGGATGTATACAGGGTACTTCAGAGGTTCTTTTTCTGAAATGTGATAGTCTCTGAAAACATGACCGTATAAAGAAAGCAAAATACTCACAATTAACAATCGCCAGTGCCATAGCAATAATGGATGTGGCCACCGTGTAATGCGAGACAACTTTCAACACGGCGTGGCATACTCAGAACAACATGATAGCTGTTGAGGCAAGTTGCCCCATTCCTCCTTCACTGCACGGATGAAAGTTTCCTTGTTTGCGGGAGAAAATTGTCGAGCAGCAATACGTCTGTCTCCCCAAGGCATCACATACATTTTTAATGAGATTCAGGTCAGGGGAATGTGCTGGCCAATCTATGCGATGGATATCTTCGGCCTCAAGACAATCTTGTACAGACTGTGTGCGATCACAAGGTGCATTATCGTCCATAAAACGAAACTTTTCGCCGACAGCACCTCGAAAAAGTCGAACATGTGGAAGCAGGACGTCTTCAATGCACCGTCTACCGGTCATGAACCCTTGGTCAAGCACATAGATATCCGTGCGGCCATTGAACATGATGCCTGCCCACACCATGATACTTGAAGCCGCATATCGATCTCTTTCTAGAATATTTTCGCGACAATAAGCACTACCAACCTCGCGCAGTTTCAGTTTACGTCTACAATCAGACAATAGACTGAATCTACTCTCATCTGAGAAGAGCACGGTAGACCAGTCGTCATTAGTCCAATTGTGATGCATACGGAACCCTGTAAACGGGCGCTACGTGGCGTCTCGAGAATGGGACACACACAACAGGTCTTTGGGCATATAGTCCACCCTTTTTCAAACGTCTTGCAATAGTTTTCCGCGATGTTTTAGCTCTTGTTGCAGCACAAATTTGATTTGCTAATTGACCAGCTGTGTTGCTCCGGCTCCTTTTTGCCGAAATAACAATATAGCGATCTTCTTGGGATATCGCACCGCTAGGCCGACCTGCTCTAGTGCGCCTAGTACATATTCCACTCTTTTGGAATGTCGCCCATAGCCTAGAAACAACATTGTGTGCGGTGTTGAATTGACGGGTAATACCTCTCATTTTGCGTCCTCCTTCCAACTTTCCGATTATTCTACCACGTGTAATATCATCTAAATGATGCCTCGAAGACATGTTCAAAATTTCAATGGTCAAGGCTCTACTCCATCTTCTTCAATTTTTACTATTAATGACAACTCATAGCACCCGCCGATTGCCTAAAATCTCTTATCTCTGCGGTCACGTGATCAACAAAATCCCGCATTCATGCAAATTTACACGTGCTTCTGCGGGTCTATTTCTAACTGTAATCGTTGAAAATAACAGTGGTCCTTAACATTTGTCCACCAGTGTACACACACACACACACACATATATTATATCTATATATATAAAAGCCGTTCTCTGTGTGTATGTCCTTTATACAAATCTTTAATTTTTGATCGATTTGCACGAAACTCGATGTACATACGTTTTAGAACGTGGAAAAGATCACTGTCTACTTAAAAAAATTATCAGACCACTATTTATCCCTTTTTTTCTACCACTTCCATAATTTAATATTATAGAAATATCTCTTTCTAAATCTTTTTTAATTCAAACGTTTCTTTCCTGTTGCCAAACCCAAAAAATGACACAATAATATGAAAAAAATAAGGATAACGCGTGTATTTTGTTTCTATTTGCCAATAAAAATTAAGATTTACTTCCTATATTTTTGCGTGTTTGATATTGACGTCATTCTAAACAGAAAATTTACATTTTTTTTTTATATAAAATAAAAACTAACTATAAGAGCGGGAAAATAACGTAGCACCTCAATTTGGGTTTTTTTTTTTTTTTTTAATTAAAACATCTATTTTAATACAAACAGTCAAATCTCATGAAAACAATTTAAGAGAAAGAAAAAAAAGGCTAGATATGGCGTCACATTCTATCAAATCTTTTCAAAGCGTAATCAAACTCATTGTAAACATATGGCTCCTATATTTTGCTTACTACTTCGATTGTATACTACAGCCATATCTTATAGCTATACGTTATCGCTAACTGTTGTATTTGTGGTGTCTGAATAATGACATTTACTCCATGGTTTCTATTAACTGACTGAACGAGCTAAATTATGTATATATACTGTGAACGAGATTATGGAATAAGTATTGTTTATAAATGGCTATGTTTAGGTGATATGCCGATTGAGCATACAGTGAAATATATTACATTTATTCGTGTAATTTATGTCCGTGTTGTCTTAGTAAAGTGATGTGCATCCGTGTTAAAACCTTGTCTTCATTTCTAAGTAAATTAATAGCCATGCTAGAGATCTGCACGGGCTGGCCCGAAGCCCGAGCCCGGCCCGGGCTCGGACCGATTTTCTTTCACGGCACTCGGGCCGGGCCGGGCCATACTTTATTTCTAAGGCTCGGGCCGGGACGGGCCTAACTTATTTTTTCTGTACGGAGTCGGGATTGGTTTCATTCCTAGTCTTCACGGCCCAAACTTTTCAGTCCTAGTTTTGATTCAGCCCGTATGAAAATCATTGTATCAGCTTGGCCAGATCCATTCAAAGATCGGTCAAATTAGGCCTGACCCAAAAATTTTTGTAAAAAATGCATACATTTTTAAACTGCCATTATTCTACACTTAAACATTAAAATTTATTCTTTTTAAAGAATAGTATATTTCTACGCTTATTAAAATATAGCTAAATTAAAATATAGTAAAACGTGTGAAAAGGAACCTGCCTATGACGGAACCCTGTTTTAAACTGAAAAACGTGTTGATCCATGCAAAATTAATATACTAATACGTAAGAAAACAATATATGATACATTTACACTGGCTAAGAATGGAACTTTTCTATAACGCATTTTTTTTTTTTTTTTTTCTACGCAATTCCGTCTTAGAAGATTTTACTGTATAGAATTTTTCAGATTTTTGGCATACATGGAATATGGAATACATGTATGTTAATGCATGGAATACGGATTAACAATATTAATGATAACCTAAACATTTACATACAAGAAATAGAGATTCGTTAAAAAAAAAAAAAATATCGCAGTCTGTGTCACTTCTTTAAAAATGAAGATTATAAACATGAGAAAAAAAAAGTTAAGATAAATATTTTTGGTCAGAGCTACCTCGTACGAGACAAATTTTTAACCAAATCGACGTAAAAATCAATGTTTTGTAAAAAATTCACTCGGGCCGGGTTTTTTTTTTTCTCGGACCGAGATTTTAGCTTTTTTCCTTTCCGGGCTCGGGCCGATATTTTAACTTTTTTCCGGGCCGGGCCGGGGTCAGGCCGAACTTACAAGATTTTTAGCGGGCCGGGCCAATATTACTTTTTCTACGGGCCGGGCCGGGGCCGAACTTTTAATTTTTTTATCGGGCCGGGCCGAGCCGAATTTTTTTTTTCGATGAGTCGGGTCGGGCCCGGGCCTGGAAATTTCGGCCCGTGCAGACCTCTAACCCACGCAAACAAGATAGGACAGCTGGCGACGATAAATGAAAAGTAGATCTGTACGAAGACGGCTAAAGGTAAAAGTTTCATTTGGGGCTATGCAAATATAACGTTATCATTTTAGGGGGGAGGGGGGGTATGGCACATGATATCGTAGGATATCTCTAGGGGGAGGGGGGGGGTTGACTTTTGATATCGTTATCATTTCTGATCCAACCAAAATTTTCTTTTTTTATTTGTAACTTGGTAACTTTTATTTTTAACATCAAAATAGTATGTTCATTACGACTATCTTTTAAAATTGTTATAAACGCACGTTGCAATTATCTGTTTTTAGTCTATTATCTACTTTTATGAAAATACAAAATTATTACTAAAATCATTAAATGATTATAAAATTATTTATTCCAAAATATGGAAAACCCCAAACTTTGGAATTCCTATTCGTCTGTATGCATGTATAATCCGCTGTTCGAGAAACCATATGCGAAGTATGTTTGAAATGGTACTTGTGTTTACTACTAAATAAAATAGAAAGAATGTTGTCCACCTGTTTTGTTGATAAAAAGTTCTGTCTGTCCCATCTCCTGCGGGAAAGTTGCTAGAAGGCATTTTTACGTTGAATGCATTGTGGTGTAACAAAAAGATATTATTGAATACTTTTAAATAGTAACTATTTCGTTTAAGTATTATTTGATATAAAGTTATTTCATATATAAAGTGACATTTTATTGACTTTTCTTCCTTGGAATCAATAAAGTATGCGAAAAATAAATGCAACCATATTTGTATGTCACTCCAAGCAAAAGAAAAAAAAATTCCTAAAATCAAAAGAATTTTTATACATTGATAACGATATAACGATATCATTACCGGGGGGGGGGGGGGGGGGGTTCGAGGAATGATAACGTATGATATCGTAAGGGGGGGAGGGGGTCCAAAATTTCCAAAAAGTTGATAACGTTATATATGCACAGCCCCTTTTCATCTTTTAATTAAATTGAATTATGGAAGAACAAATACAAGAATTGTTGAAACAAAATCGAGAATTGATTCTTGCTCTTCAAAATAAAGAGAGCGTTTCTCATAAAGTAACTGTTCAATTTGAAAAATTTAATGAAGAATATGAAAATTTCGATAGTTTTTTCGAAAGATTTCTCACATACTTAGATGTACAAAAAGTACCGGAAGATGTTAGGGCTAAAGTGTTTATTTCTTCTTTAAGTCCTAAATTGTATCAGTTACTAAAAAATTTGTTGTCTCCAGAAATTCCTTCTGCGCAAAGCTTAGATAAATTGAAAGATATTTTAAAAAATCGTTTGACCCCAAAGCCATTGATTATACCTTCCCGACATAAGTTTCTGAATCGTAAACAGCATGAAGGGGAGAGTATTAATTCTTATATAGCGGAACTAGCGGAATAGCACTAGCAATTAATTGAGATTATGAAAGTAATATGTTAAATATCATGTTACGTGATGTTTTTGTTAGTGGATTACGCGATAAAATAATTCTAGATAGATTATTTGAAGAAGGTAATATAGATCTGGATAAAACTTTGCAAATAGCTTTAGCTATGGAAAAAGCATTTAAGGGGGCAAATGATATTATGGGCCGTGAAATAAATGCAGTTCATGCAGTAAAGAAACAATGGTATAGAAAAACAAACTTTGCGGAAAAGCAGCGGAAATCTTTATTTTGCACGCTATGTACAGGCACGGATCATGTCAAAGAAAAATGTAGATTTATTTCGAGTAAGTGCAACTTTTGTTCAAAAATTGGGCACAGAAAAAAAGGCGAACGCTAGACCAGTTAAACAAAAACAAGTAAATTTAAAGGAAAATAATGTCCAGGCTCCATTATTTGGTTTAAATACCACTGATTGTACATTACGCGAGGAAGAACTGAAACGACCTCCGATAATGATTACTTTGAAACTTGACGGAAAGATTTGTTCTATGGAATTGGATACTGGTGGAGCAGTCAGTGTTATGAGTATAAGTAATTTTAGAAAAATTTCAAAGAAACAGATTCAACCCACTGATATAGTTTTTAAAACTTATAATGGTGAATCATTAGTACCTATGGGGTATGTTACAGTTAGAGTTCAATATAAAAACCAGATTTCGGATTTGAACTTATGCATTGTTAAGGAGAACTTTGATACCATTTTTGGCCGTGAATGGCTTCACAAAATTAGTCTAGACTGGAATGCTATTAAGGCATTAAGAGCTACGACTAAACTGAACTTAAAAGATCTGTTGGAACAATAAAGATATTTTTGATGATAAACTGGGGGAAATAAATAATTATGAAGCTAAGCTCGAACTTAAACCGGATGTTAAACCCATATTTTGCAGAGTTAGAACAGTTCCATTTGCATTAAAGAGCAGAGTTGAAGATGAAATAGATAGATTAGAAAAAGAAGGTATTTTAGAAAGGGTTGAAAGCTCTGAATGGGCAACACCAGTAGTACCAGTCGTAAAATCGGATGGCAGTATACGATTATGTGCCGATTATTCCGTAACCTTAAATCCTAATTTAATCGTACCACCACACCCTTTGCCACGATTAGAGGAGATATTCGCAAGTTTGAATGGGGGAAAACAATTCTCAAAATTAGATTTCAAACATGCATATTTGCAAATGAAGGTAGATCCGAAAAGTCAGAAACTTAACAATAAATACCCATAAAGGATTGTATATTTGCAAGAGACTAATGTTTGGGTTAAATGGAGCGCCTGCAATTTGGCAGCGGTACGTAGATGGCTTGTTCCAAGGTATGGAATGGGTTAAAGTATTCATGGATGATGCTAGAATAACAGGAAATGACGAAATGTCACATCTTAAAGCTTTAGAGCTATTTTTCAAAAAATGTAAAGAGCATGGACTAAAACTTAATCTAAGTAAGAGTCAGTTCTTTCAAAATGAAATAAAATTTCTAGGTCATAAAATAGATGCAAATGGGATACATAAAACCGACGAGAAGGTTTCAGCAATCTTAAAAGCCTAAGAATGTACCTAAAATGTACCTAAGAATGTACAAGAAGTGAAGAGTTTCCTTGGATTAGTAACGTTTTATGGAAAATTCTGTAAAAATTTGGCAACTATAACAAATCCTCTTAATAATTTGACAAGAAAAGATGTGAAATTTAAATGGTCAAAGAGTTGTCAAGTTGCCTTTGAGCAAATAAAAAAGGAAATCTGTTCAGAAAAAGTTTTAGTTCACTATGATCCGAAACTTCCCTTAACGCTTGCAAGTGATGCATCTCCAGTAGGTGTTGGTTGTCTCATCGATATCCCAATGGGTCTGAACGGCCAATAGCTTTTGCATCCAAAACCTTGACGAGGACTGAACAGAAATATTCTCAAATCGACAAAGAAGTCTTAGCAATTGTATGGGCAGTAAAAAAGTTTTACCTGTATCTAAAAGGAAGAAGGTTTACGTTAATAACTGACCACAAACCTCTAGTAGCAATTTTTGGATCGAAACGAGGATTACCGTATTAACAGCTACCAGATTACTACATTATGCATTAATTTTGCAATCCTTCCAATTTGACATAGTTTTCCGAAAAACTAATGATCATGGAAATGCAGACTTTTGTCAAGATTGCCTAAAACTTCGGAAGAACTGGAAGTGAAAGATGACATTACCATATTCCAGATGATACAAATTGAAACGTTACCAGTTACTTCAAAGGAATTACGAGAAGAAACGTGGAGAGATGAAGAATTGGGTCCACTTTTACAAGCCTTACGGAAAGGTCAGAATTTGCAGGGAAGAGAAGCACAATATACCATTGAAGATGGATGTATCATGTAAGGAACAAAGAGTGTGTGTTCCGAAGGAATATCAAAAGCGTGTTCTGGAAGAACTGCATCAAGGACACTTAGACATTGTTAAAATGAAAGCAATCGCAAGATCATTCGTCTATTGGACAGGGATTGACAACGATATAGAAGAAGCAGCTAGAAATTGCGCTGATTGTGCCAGACACAAGACTGATCCAACAAAGGCCAAAGTTCATTACTGGGAGTATCCCAGCATGCCATGGGAACGTATACATGTTGATTTTGCCGGTCCTTTATTTGAGCACATGTTTTTGGTGATAGTTGATGCTCACTCTAAGTGGTTAGAAGTATATCCGATGAAGATTACCACAGCGAAGAAAACAATTGAATGTCTACGAGACAGTTTTGCGAGATTTGGATTGCCATTAGTTCTTGTCCGTGACAACGGACCACAATTCTCGTCTGATGAATTTCAGCGATTCATTCGAAGGAATGGTATCAAGCACAAAACTTCCGCACCATTTAAACCATCAAGTAATGGCCAAGCTGAACGCTATGTCCATATGGTAAAACAGTCGCTGCGAGCCATGCAGAGTTATGAAGGAAGTATACAACAAAAAATGAGTCCATTTTTGCTTCAATACAGAAAAGCACCAAATGCAACAACAAATCACAGCCCAGCTATGTTATTTTTAAAAAGAGATATCCGAAGTAGGATTGATTTACTATTACCTCAACTACAATCGAGGATTCAAGAAAAAGTACGAAAAGGAGTATATGAATTTAGAGATAGAAATTTTGACATCGGTGATTCTGTAGCAGTAAGATATTATAAATCGGCAAATTCGAAATGGAAATTTGGAAGAACAATTAATAAAGATGGTGCTATTCATTATACCATCGATGTTCAAGGTACACTCGTAAGACGCCATGTTGACCAAATCCGTCCAGTAGGTGAACAAGTGCACAAGAATAATCTTTCATATTTCCGATATTTTTAGGTGTAGTTCCGTTGCTAGGCAACAGTTAAAAGAAAATTAAGACAATGACAAATGTGCATTAAAAAAAAGTTAATTTATAAAAGAAAATATTTTATGTTATTGGAATACATATATAAAATACCTCCATAAGTTATGCACCGAATTAAAAACTCTGACAAATGTATACACAAAATTTCAAATTAATATGAATAATGTATGGTTCTAATTAGGAAATTCCATCGTCCATAATTTATCATTTAAATCTTTCAATCATATGAGCCATTTCCTTTCAACAAATAAAAATGGAAAAATCGTCTGAATTGCTATAGGAAAGCATTAAGGCAAAAAATAAAATGTTCTATACATTCCGAATGAATGAACCAAATTTAACCAAAAACTATACAGCTAAATCCGGGGACCTCACCAACATGCATCCTTAATTTCAAGCTAATCGGATGGTTTTTACGGCAGTTATCGCGAGACAGACAGACAGACTAACTAACTAACAAACAGACGGAAACCAAAAACTTTTCGAGTCGCCACAGTAAGCCTTCACTGACGTTTCGGCAACAAGAACTTTAATATGAACTTGCACAATTAAAAATAAAATCTACGTTTTGATCTGCTTCTGCAGTCGTCCTCAAGATAAAATAAGATGGTGATGATATTTTTTATCAAGACTGACAAATCAAACAGAATTTCAGTATTGGACAGGTTAGCTTACATTTATGAAATGAATGCGTGTATAGGCGGAATGGATTGTGAAATTATAAAAAACGATTTAAACCCTAGGATTTTCCGTAAGGTTGAGTTAGTTCGCACTGGAAAATAGCCGGACAGTATGAAATCGCTTATTAAGATTAACCACACAGGAGTTACTCCGATGTTAACTGGGAGATTGAAAGATCATAAGTTAAATTTACCGTTGAGACCCATCGTTTCCCGCTGTGTCGCACCCACACATACTTCTTAGAAAAGACTTTCGTGATCTCCTTGAAGTCGATACTTCCTGATTCAGATTTTGCTATTGAGTCTACAACAGACTTTATTGATAAAGTTAAACAATTTCCGATTAATACGCACACCATTGTGGTAAGTTTAGACGTAGATACGTTACCAAGATTTATTACAAGTTACTTCCCGAACAATATGAAGTACACAGCATTTATCATTCATTTACAGGGACACGCCAAAGATTTCGGATACAGTACCGTATCTGAAGTACTGTCTATTTAGCGACAATTGCTGGAAGTGCATTTTAGTTGTGATATCCCTTTCTTACGTTTAACTAAATTTGAGCATACTACGCGATGTGTATAAATTATATAGATCATATATAGGTTTAGAGAGTGTGAATTGGGACCAGGGATCGAGGAGGCGAGAACGTTAGTGTCGAGCAAAAGGCCAAGCCAGTTACTCTAAGCTAGTAACTCGTTTTATACCGATCATGTGACACATTCCATCCCTAGTGAGAAAGACATCTTGTTGACATCTGACGAGCGATATGCATTTGTGAGTAATGCTATCGTACGCGTGTGATACGTAGTATGATAGGCTTTGTGCTGTGAGCGTTTCACAGGCTTAGCTTGCTGGAGATGATTTATTTGGTGCTGCCATCTATTGGTTATGAGAAGAAATGATTGTATCAGAATGTTGTTTTTGTGTGATTGTCCGGGTCACCACTTTAGAGAGTGTGAATTGGCGCCGATGGGATACGAACCAGGGATCTCATGATCAGGAGGCGAGAACGTTAGCGTCGAGCAAAAGGCCAAGCCAGTTACTCTAAGATAGTAACTCGTTTTATACTGATCATGTGAGATGATATCGCTACATAGACATAGGACTACACAAAAGAATTTGTAAGGGTTACCGAGTATGAACCTAAATTGTTAAAGATGTTTCTCAAACTGAACTATAATTAGTATACTAAGAGGTGTTTGAAGAATATATAGCTAAAATCATATACAGGGGCACGCAAATAATTGGATACATAGCTGCCTATAGATCATAATTTCTGGAAGTGTTGTTTCGGTAATTTTAAGAAAGCGTGTTTTAGTCGGAATTAAATTTTAGCTTAATATGTGGCGTATATAAAAAGGTAGTAGATAAAATACAGGGCTGTAAAAAAGTATCCAAGTATGTTTCCATTTATTGGTATAAATTGCTGAAGGTGAAATGTCAACTTATGTGTTTTCTTACTAAACTAAATTTTCGCATACTATAGAGAATATATACCAATTTACAGATCAAATACAGGGCTGCACAAAAGAATTTTAATACAAATTTAGTTATGGACGGTAACTGCTGAAATCAGTTTTTCAAATGTATTATGCGTTTTCTAAAACGTTTACTTTGATATCTCATTTACCTAAATCGTAAAGTTTTGTCAAAGTATTCTGAAAAATCTGGAAAGTTTCATAATCTATGCCTAACGCGTGATTTTTCTTTCTTGTTTTTATACAATTTTACTTAAAATAAAACGAATAAACTCATGTAGGAGTAAATCTTTTTAACATTGTATATACCATGAGAAATTAAAGACATTGAAACCTTAAAATAATGCTGAAAAGTTAAAGAAAGAACTTTACTTTCCCCATAAGTTGTGAAATTGAAACGTAGAAGCGTCCAGTGAAATAAGCAATATTTCTGGAAGATATTATAGACAATCTCTTTTACCGCCGGAGGTAAATATAACTTTATTCGTCGACAATAATCCGATTATCTTATTGTTGCGAGAAGGATATTAAAGGACGAGAATAATCCAGAAAGTAAAATAAATTCAGAGACGGAAGTTCAGCGTTTTTCCATCACATAGAAGAAAAACCCTCAAATCATCGCGGAGATGAGAAAGCTAAATTAAAAGAAAGAAAGAAAAAAAAAGCTAACTCATCCAATATTCATTTTTGGGTTATGATAAGCCAGAAGAGGAAGTTAGATTTTGAACGAATACCTATGTCTTTTTGCTTTGGTAAGAAGATGCATCATTGTCGATTCTCAACACAAAGTTCATTAAATAGAAATCGATAACACATTTTTAAGAAAGGTGTAAAAGGAAAATCGGATTTCCGAAATACACCCGATGTTCATCAAATTAAAGAACCGACAGTATAAAATTTTATTCTAACTTCAATCAAAGATGTCTTAAGATATTCGGGACTTTGCGCATGATTGTTCTTTGAAAGCAAGATACACTTAAACAAATGAGGTTACATAATTACTTTGTATAAATCTACCTGTATTTGTATAAATGTATTAAAATCTACCTGTCCGTTTCTATTTTACAGCTACTCCTTCTAGAATATGGAACTTTCGGCGAACAAATTAATACCAGTTATTCACCTGGATCCGACGATGTTATATAAGGCCTCAAAATTTTAATATTTAAATGAGTTTCCAAGATATGAATTTTTCTGTAATTTTCAATGCCATTTCTGTCATGAGGCCAACTAAATTGCTCTATTTTTGTGGATAAAAAAAAAGAAAAGGGAAAACGGTAGGGATTATTAAATGTTTTTATTTTATTAAAATTAGGAAGAAATTTTTTCAATTTAAATAATTTTGTATTACAATTTCGAAGAAAAAAAAAACATTTTCACATTATTCAACTTTTATGAATCAATTTATTCCACAGAAACAAAAAAAATCGTCTGTTGACATAGATAAAAATAATTACTTTTTTAAAGCTTTACATTAATCCAAACAGGGATATTTAAACTCCTTGCATGTGGGTAGACGATTATTGACCCTTATTCACAAGAATTAAATTGAATGAGAAAGCATGTGCTATATTCAATTAACTATTTACGAAATATGGCAATTAAAACGTTTCAGAAAGGTGATTAAACTAAAATGTTTATTAGGTAAAAATGATTTCTTTTGATGAAGTATTTATTGAGATTCGAAAAGATAATATATATAAAGTTTGTCAAAGTAACATCATTTTCATTTCACGAGCTTCGAAATTAGAAACCAAATCTTAGAAGAACAGTTACTTTTGTCAAAGTTTTGCATTAATAATCAAGTAATCTACAAAATGCCATTTTCGCAGTTTACGTTTAACGTACATTATAAATACGACTTCTTACTTGAAATTTAGTATTTAATAAAATTAATGTCATGAGTTTTTCCTAAATGTACAAAAATGTTGGATTTCTTTTTCCCCCAAGAAACCGGATAATCTTATGCAATGTAAATGCAACACATCGGGCTGTCACGCAACTAGTACCTATTATAATATGCCTGTCTGCATTTCTTCTACAATATCGAAAGTTGGGCGATGAAATTAACACCAGTTATTAGCATGGATACGATGTCATATAAGGTCTCTGAATTTTAAAATTTGAATTAGTTTCCAAGATAATTTTTAATTAAATTTCTATAGAGGTGGCAAGTAAATTACTCCAATTTTATGAATAAAAGAGAGAAAAGATGAAAGGATAGAGATTATTAGATTTCTACCATGTCAGTTTTCTCATTAAAATTGAAGTGAAAAATTACTTTGAATTTAAATAGATGGTGAAAAAAACTGTATTAAATTGAATTTTCCAAGGGAACGCAAAGAAATATTTTTTCCACGTATTCATGCTACATGAATCAACTTATTTTACAAAAGCAAAAAATCATCTGTCGGCATATTGACATTTAGAAATCATTACATGATAGATTTTTTTTTTTTTTTTTCACCTTTACTTTCAAACAAGGAGAAAGATTTAAACTCGCTGCATTTGAGTGGACAATTATTGGCCCTTCATCCCCAAAATTGAATTTAAAGAAGAAGACATATACTCGTTTCAATTAATTATTTTTGAAAGATGGCTGTTAAAAAATTTCACAAAGGCGTTAAAAGTACAATAGTTTATCGGATAAAAATGAGAAAATTTTTGCAAAGCATTTATTTTAATAAAAAAAGTTAAAATAGTTTTTTTTTCTTTTAAATCTAAGTACTAGCTGATACGCCCGGCGTTGCCCAGGATCCGTGACGATAACCTTAAATAGGTATACCTAAAATCCAAAATCTGTTAATTCTACTTTCCATGATCAATTAATGAATAAAATTTGTCTAATTCTTATTTAATGAATTGTATTATTGTTAATGCATGCTTTTAATGACGATAATGAATGCTTTTAAGATGAACAATTAACAAAACTTTAATTTTATGTAATAATTAAAATTATGTAGGTTTACTCTAATATTTTGCAAAGGTAAATATTTAATTTGGTTCACTTTATACGGCTAGAAGCAGAAAGCAATCCACCACAATTGGTATCTAATGAGGTTATCTACTTTAATTAAGATAGAGCAAATTCAAAGATATTTTCCTACCAGTACAAACAGTATTGCTACAAAACTAGTATTTTTATTTGAGCCGTTCAGTGCACATATCGATTAACTCCATCAAATGAAAATGTTCAGTATTAAAGTTATTGTAACTATAAAAATATTGTATCTATATTGTATTCTCGGGATATTTTGATTGAACTCGTTAATTTTCTTTTAATCAAGGGTAACTTTTTATCACTGTATAAATATATAGAAAATTTTCAATGTTCCTTTGTTTAAAAAAACGTAACTTAAAATGGAGTTAATCGGATTGTCTTCTGGACGCATCATTTAAAAATATTTCTATTAATCCTTTCAGGGGCAGTGGTACGTTTATGAAACCGCTTAATTTTAATTCCCAAATGTCACAATGGCACCAGAATTTTGGTGAAATTTTCGGTTTATTACGTATGTGAAATATAGCTTTTTCTTATTTCCAAATAAATGTGTTCGTAAATTCAATGTCATTCATTCATTTCAACATTTTAGCAATTGAAGTGCTTTGCCCCTGAAAGGGTTAAAGGCTCTCTCTCTCTCTCTCTATATATATATATATATATATATATTGAAAAATCCAAATTCACATAATTTATTACACGAAAAAACATCTAACAAACTGTAACTAAAACAATAATTAACAAAACCAAGAGTAACTAAGAAAAAACTAAACATGAAGACAAGTGGTCAAGGCTTATGACTTGTACTGCGGGGTTAAACATGTTTTACGTGCACAACATTCCCCCTCACTTGCCGAGACCAAACAAATAGAAATTGAAAGAAATGAAAACCACAAACTAACCCGAAAGCCGTCAAATGAAGTCTGTGAATATCCTCACCGCTAAGCTATTTTCGATAGGAATCACGTATCGATAAATCACCATCATCGAACAATTCCAATATTTTATTTCGATAGCTTTTTTTCTTGATAAAATTGAAAGTTAAATCATTCAGAAAATGTAATGGGTAATTTTGTTTACTGGCGTTTATGTAAAGGTTATAAATTTCACCAACCAATTTATCAACATTTGAACACAAATTTGCAATACGATTTAAATATATATACGATTTAAATATACGATATATATATATCGTATATTTAAATCGTATATATATTTAAATCGTATTGCAAATTTGTGTTCAAATGTTGATAAATATATATATATATATATATATATATATATATATATATATATATATATATTATAACCTGCCGGATTATTATTAAATTCTTGGTCAGGCATTGGTTAGGATGCAAAAAATTCGTACCACCTAGTGAAACATTGCTTCTGGAGGCATAAAAATGGTAGAATATTGGCAACTGTGGACAGTCTGAGTACTTTGCTGTTGACCAATTTAATAAACTATATCGATTTTTTTTTGTAGTAGTGAGATTGGGTCGAACACCAGGTATTCATGAAGCAGCCAAATTCTATTTCGATTGTCAGGCCATATGAGTGGTAAGGAACAGATTAAGAAATCTGGTAGTTTCCCCATTAAAACAGAGGCCAAAATCACTTTAAAATGTTTATTCAACCACACATAAAAATGTAAACAACTCCCACATTACAAGTTTTTTCGCAGAGCCTTCAGGCTAGAGTACGAATTACTATTCCATGCTAAAAAGATTTTAATGCACAAATTTAGATGTTCTGCTTGACGATAAGACACCAGGTAACAGAGTTTTAAAACAATCGAACAACACAGAAATCTTCTTCTGACCTCATGCACGACGGTTTTTGTCAGGACTCGCGTAGGAATAGATTGAAATATAAACTTCATGACGAACCAAACAGATTCAGGAACGAGACACAGAATGAAATGCGCTCACTTACTCAACCAATGGAGAGCGAGAGAGGAGCGTAAAAGAGAATGAGTTTCGTATCTGCTCAAGGAGAGATTTCGATGTAATAGGCCCGACGCCAGACAGGTGCGAGGGAAACTGATTCATGGAATAAAATAAGAAATAGTAAAAAGGCGTTTAAAAACATTCGAAAAATAAAAAGTAGCTTCTCTCAGAATATTACAGTTTTGGTAGCTGATAAAAATTAATGAAGGGGGTAAAAGTTTTAGATTAAGGTTTCGAATAAGATAATTATTAAGATACGCGTTTTAAGTTTATAGGAATTTAACTAAAAATAAAGAATAGAGATTATTATGAAATAGGGAAATAATGAATATGCCAGAAATTTAGAATAATTTTAATGAATGTTGCAAGTAAAATTTTTATATAATTAACACACACACACATATATATATATATATATAGGGGAGAGTGGTAATGAATGGGCCATGGGGATAAATGGGCCATTAACAAAATATGAAAAGGTATTTGTATAAAATTATTTTAGATAGAACAAATAGCTTCATCTATTGGTGGTAACAAACTCAACAAAATTTCCATTGTTTGGGAGAAGCCATTTTTCCCACTAGAGTAGGATGGTCAAGAATCTGATTGAAAAGTAAATTTTTTCCCTTTTCAGTAAAATAAATAAGCTAAAAAGTATCTTATTTCATTGCAAATATGTGTATTAGCAAGTCTTTGCATATCTATAAACTAATTTTAGGATGTATTTAGATGTTATTTGAATTTAATATACTAAAAAAACCCCTAAATAAATTCCAGAAGTATAGGTGGGGCTGAATTGAATGGGCCACTATATCATGGTCATGAATGGGCCATCTTTGGCCTGATCATGAAAGTATGGTTCTTTTTTTTTTTCTGATTTTCTCTTTAATATGAAACATAACTGGCGGTAATGGATTTAGATTAAATTACTGTCTAGTTAGAATAGGTTTATAGTAATGTCTAAAAAATAATTTGCACATTTTCACCCTAAGAAATATTAGTTATTTATTAGAAACATAAGTTAAATTGTATAAATGATTAAGGTGAACTGTCCAGTTGACGACCACACCTACCAATATTTTTCCATTTGATATAAAACTAGAATAATTGTTTATATTGTGAATCTACTGGGTAGAATAAATATTACCAGAAATTTACACTAAATAGTCGATTAATAGGCAGATTCAACTATGTCGTTTAACATTAATTTTGAAAAATATAAATTTCGTTAAATCATAATGTGTATTATCTATTATTTTTATATTTTATGTTCTGTCTTTCTTATAGTCTCATTATTTTGTCGTTTTTCTGCTATAATTATGTGATTTAATAATATAAATTTTGATAAGCATTGTATATTACTTACTATTTCAGTATGCTTTGACCATATCCTGTCAAGTACCATTCATTTTGTCGTATTTGGTGAATAAAAGATTAATTCCACATTTTTTCATTGAATTCAATTTGTGGCCCATTCATTACCTTGAATGGCCCATTCAGCCCCATGGATGGGGATGAATGGACCAAATTTCTATATTTTTATTTTCTATTATCATTCATTATAGACATTTTCTAATCTAATTTTTATGACTTTTTTATGTAACAAAATAAGTAAAGTAACTGAAGAGTCAATTCTGAGCCAAAAATATTAGGAAAAATTACAAAAATTACAAACCAAAAATTGGCCCATTCATTACCACTGTCCCCTATATAAGGTACTCAACCAAGTATGCAAAAAAACCCACAGTATAAATCCACAAACAAAATTAGGAAATTTATTCATAAACAAAGAAAAAAAAATACATTTTCATATTTGATTACGACAATTCAATGTATATATTAAAACTAAAGTTCACTATCGGGCGATTCCGTGGAGAGTGTCACACGTAACGCAGGCTTTAATTTGCATTTATTCAATTATTTATTAAATTTTAATGTTAATTCTGATTTTAAGTGGTATGGTAAATAAGTTATTAGCATATTTTTAAATTTAAATGTGTGGCAATAAAACTCACAGAAGTATATCATTTAATTTCATTACTCAAAATGTGCTTTTTTCTGCTTCAGAAAAAAGCACATTTTGAGTATGAAATTAAATGATATATTTATGTGAGTTTTACTTACACACATTTAAACTAAAAAATATATTAATAACTTATTTATCATACCACCTAAAATCAGAATTAACATTAAAATATAATAAATAATTGAATAAATGCAAATTAAAGCCTGCATTACGTGTGTGACTCTCCGCATGGAATCGCCCTATCACTAAACAAGATCTTGCTGTATCTTGCTTCCCCCAATATGTTCAAGTACTAGGGCGCTACAAAAGGTTTAAGGGCACCGTCAGGCGCCCGTATTAGTATTAGTTTAGTAAGAAGTAATTATAAATGAATTTCATTTAAAATGTAAAATTACAAAGTAAGTTAATTTTTACATGCAAAACTAGTATAAGGTATTTAATTTTAGACCTGTTACTATCTCTATTCCGCAACTCTACCCCGAAGAAAAAAAATTAAAAACAGGAATCTATATATATATATATTTCTCTTGCGTGGCGCTAAAATAGAGCTGAATTTGTAGCTTGCCGTTTGGCAACAATCGCAATAACACAACTGCCTTATTACATCCCACCAATCAGAAGAGTGATTTCACCGCTTTAACTCGCGTCATATTTAAAAAAAAATTTCAATGGTTTTCATAAAATGTAAACATATTAAAAGGATTCCGTTTAATTATGCACTAATCGCGTAAGAACAGAACACAGATTATTTGTTGAGAAATACTAACTAATATTAAGTAATCTGTGTAAATAAAATGACAGTGAATAATCTTTCATAGTAAGCAATATTGAAAACGAAATGTTTCCGATAAAGATAATGACGCCATTCGGAAAACAAAAGATGCATTTTCATTCATGAATTAAAATATTTTACTATAACTGTATCAGTGCGATGACGTCATTTTCTTGATCCTTATTCCTACACATACATAGAGTGAACTCTTGCTATTTATTTAAAGATCCCTGGTATACACAAAATAAAATATTTCTGAAAATTACATAATTTCCTATTAATTAAAATGTATATTTAATGAAACTCAGGAATTTAAAACAATTTCTTAAATGGCGCTTTAATCTCGGAAGGGATGAATGGTTCTGATGGTGAAAATAATGTATATTTGAAAGAAAGAATTCATTCTCATATGGACTCCAAAAGTATTACGGCACACGGTAGAATTATTTCAAACAAACAACCGATTTCTGGGAAAGTTTTCCATAGTGCGAAGGAATTACCTTCCAGACAAAAGCGCTGAAAAAACCAGGAAATGCACACGAAAGGTTTGTTAGGAACTGACAGTGATGTCATGAGCTTTATAGTCTATATAAAACAAATATTTTAGTACGATCTTTTTCAATATGACGTCATATTCACTGTCTTTTACATCTAATTCAGCAAATTAAAATTCAGAGCAGGAGCTCTTTTTAAGCACAGTATGATCTTTTGGCAGATGTAAAAATAGCAATGGCCATTAATTTGTTTTGCGGTCACGTAATGCATTTAGAAAATCAGCTTTTTGATCAAAAGTTTCTTTTAGACACACCAGAAAACGTGTTGTTTACCTTTGTTAACTTGCCAAGTGTCTGAGGCAGGGGCGCCATTTGGGGGAGGCTAGGGGGGGGGGGCAATTGCCCCCCAAGGAATTTAATATTTCAAAATGTATCAGTCATCACATGTTGCTCAATTTTTTTTTTCTGAAATTGCACAAAAGCTAAAGTAACGTCAGTTTTCGAAAATAAAAAGTTATCCTTAAAAAGCAGTTTAAGGGCAGAAATTGACAATTATCAATAATATTTTTTCAAACCTTGTTATTGGAAGATTCTCAAAGTGAGATGCACCTATTATTAATGAGTACTTTGGCTAATTTTTAAAAGACTATGGGGCTCGGCCCCCTACGAGCTACGCTCGCCAACCCCCGTCCAGACACCGCAGACTCTAAATGCACGCTAATTTGATCGGCTTTAAAAAGATTTCGAAAGATTGAATTATAATTTAAAAAATAGTGCTGATCTCCCTATAAACGGATTTCTATTCATTTCTCTTTGATTGGGGATTTTTAACGCCAAATCCGCTGCGGTACTACTTGATTATCGAGTCAACCAATTTCGCCAAACTATATAAATCGTAAACCACTCGCCAAATTATACAAATTGACATAATTTTTATTTTAAATAATGAAAGAACAAATAAATTAGTACAACATTAATAAAAATACAAACAAAACGTCGAAATAAAAATAACTTGATGACGTAGACACGTGTAACAACATTTCAAAATAAGCTAATATAAAAGGAATTAAGTAAACAGAGTCTTTGACTCCTGGTATTTTTTAACAAAGCGAAAAGAAAGTTCTTTTAAATGAGGCATTTTAAATTAATCGTTTTTAATCTGACGTAATTTTGAACTGTTTTGTAACTGTTTTGCATTATTATTTTGTGTTCATTTTATGCAATAACTGAAATGTGACGTAACTATGACGTAATTTCTCTTATTTAAGACTTCTAATACATGTTAATCAATTTATTATTTTACAATATCCTTTCTCTTTTAAAATTCACGTGTATACTTTTTATGACGTAATTTTTAATAAGTTCCTGCTTTTTGTACATAATTATTTAATTCTAATTCCAAATGATTTTTTCTGTTTATAATAGTCACGTGTAAATAAATTTTTAATTTGAAGCAAACATTATTGTTTCCGTTGTTTATACAGTTGGCAACAGGTTAAATTAGTACAATTTTCTAAAATAAGTAAAAAATATCTCTCGAAATGCTGAAAATTTGAATTTAAAATAGATATAAAACCTCGAAAAATGAGTCAAATTAAAAAAATAAATGAATTCTGCACACCGGGAAATTATAACGTATAAAATGATCTAAAAATTATTAAATTCCGATGTATAGTTTTTGCTTCTATAAAACTTTTTTAGTGGAACTATTTTGTCCAACTTTAGCATTAAATATCTCTTAAAATAATTCTTCGATTTGTAAACTGTCTGCATCAGCGTGTTTATCAAACATTTCTGTATAATGCTACCGATTTTCATATTTTTGTATGCATTATTTTTCTTAATATTAACGAAGGAAGACCTCCGGCCACAAAAAATTCAAAACCGGCGGCGGCGGTGACAGCGGTAGTTACTTTTTTTTTTTTTTTTTTTTTTAGAATAATGCGTGATAATCAAATTGTATCAATAATGCTTCTCTTCAATAATGCAATGTATAGTGCTCCTCAGATATATTCAACAAAATCCAAAGAAATTTTTGCCCCCCTCAAGAAATTTCTGAAATGGCGCCCCTGGTCTGAGGGACATTGTATTTTTCACGTCGAACGAACATAGTGTTTGCTGATTTATGTTAAACTATCTTGGTATTAGGGGCTGTGCATATATAACGTTATCAACTTTTTGGAAATTTTGGACCCCCTCCCCCCCTTACGATATCATACGTTATCATTCCTCGAACCCCCCCCCCCCCCCCCCCGGTAATGATATCGTTATATCGTTATCAATGTATATAAATTCTTTTGATTTTAGGAATTTTTTTTCTTTTGCTTGGAGTGACATACAAATATGGTTGCATTTATTTTTCGCATACTTTATTGATTCCAAGGAAGAAAAGTCAATAAAATGTCACTTTATATATGAAATAACTTTATATCAAATAATACTTAAACGAAATAGTTACTATTTAAAAGTATTCAATAATATCTTTTTGTTACACCACAATGCATTCAACGTAAAAATGCCTTCTAGCAACTTTCCCGCAGGAGATGGGACAGACAGAACTTTTTATCAACAAAACAGGTGGACAACATTCTTTCTATTTTATTTAGTAGTAAACACAAGTACCATTTCAAACATACTTCGCATATGGTTTCTCGAACAGCGGATTATACATGCATACAGACGAATAGGAATTCCAAAGTTTGGGGTTTTCCATATTTTGGAATAAATAATTTTATAATCATTTAATGATTTTAGTAATAATTTTGTATTTTCATAAAAGTAGATAATAGACTAAAAACAGATAATTGCAACGTGCGTTTATAACAATTTTAAAAGATAGTCGTAATGAACATACTATTTTGATGTTAAAAATAAAAGTTACCAAGTTACAAATAAAAAAAGAAAATTTTGGTTGGATCAGAAATGATAACGATATCAAAAGTCAACCCCCCCCCTCCCCCTAGAGATATCCTACGATATCATGTGCCATACCCCCCCTCCCCCCTAAAATGATAACGTTATATTTGCATAGCCCCTTAAGTAGTGTTTTTCCAAGAGTTTTACAAAATAAATTTAAGTCGTTCTGTACAATATTATGCGCAATGAGTTTTACATTAATTGTGTTCCAACGTACAGTAATCTTTTCATCTTTCAGTTAATTATTTTACATTTCAAAAATTGGTAAATAACATAATGTTAAAATGATTTATGCCTATTGCTAGCACCAACTAAATGCATTTTTAATTGTGATTTCAATGAACTTTTCAATTACTGCTTTTTACCTTACATTTTTTAAAAATTTTTGCTAAGTTAAAAGGATTTATGATAGCACTCATTGTCGCTAGAGTTGCTGCAAAAATTGCCGAGCAAACCAAGCGAGGTGGGGCCGCGTAGCGGTCCCAATATGAATTGTGTCGCAATTCACGGGGGTTGGCGAGCGTCAGTGAGCAGGGGCAGAGCCCCCTAGTTGTAATTAATTGCAGGATAGAAGTACAATTATTTTCTTCTTATCGCAGCAGTTGTTAGTCACCCATGGTTGTAGAAAGAAAGTGGAAAGTGGAAGTGACTGGAGAGGATTAAAACGGTTCTATAACATCATGAAGCAGAAGGGCGATACAGAAGATTTAAAGGCGACGTCAGGTACCACAAAAAAGGTTTGCTACCTCTATTCCCTAACAAAAACAGTTTATACAAGTAGAAGAAAATTTCCGAAAACAGGAATTGTAATCAATTGCGGAACAATAAGTGTAATTCAATCACTCAGAAGTAAGTGGTTGTTGTCACCCTTGGTTGTAGAAAGAAAGGGAAAAGAACTGAAAGTGACTGGAGGGGTTAGAAAAGTTCTCTAATTTGTTTAAGTAGTAAGGCACCACATACGGTTTAATGGCGCCATCAAGCACCCACTAAAGAAAGGGTTTAAATTACAACCTCTATTCTCCAATAAAAATAATTTTTTATGAGGAAGAGATAATTCTGGAAACAGAAATTGTAATTATTTGTGGGTCAGTGCGTGTAATTCTGTTCTCAGAAGTACAACTATTTCCTGCAGTGTTGAATTCGGACATTTTTCTCTGGGAGGGATTTCTATGGCTCCGGGGGAGGGGGGTGAACTTTTTTACCATTGAAAAACACACCTTGGGCCACCCCCTGAATTCAACACTGATTTCCTGCTTATCTCAGTAGTGGTTGGTCACCCTTGGAAAAAAGTAGAAAGAAAGTTAGTAAAAAGTAAAGAATGTGGAAAGAAGTGGAAGTGACTGGAAGAGTTAGAACGGTTCTCCAATATGTTCAAGTAGTAGGGCTCCACACAAGGTTTAAGGGCGCCGTTAGTCGCCCATAAAGAAAAGATTTAAATAGTAGTTTCAAGTAATTATATAAGCGCTTTACTTTAAATCTTAAAATACAAAATAAGTTACTTTTAAAATAACACTTGTATAAGACATTTAATTTTAGAATTGTTACTATCTCTATTCCATAACAAAAACAATTTTAATATGTGGAAGAAATAATTCTGAGAGCAGGAACTGTAATCAATTGTAGGACAGTAAGTGTAATTCTACCCTTAGCAGTACAATTTTTTGATTATCTCAGTAGTTCTTGGTCATTCTTGGTAGTAGAAAGAAAGTGGAAATGACCCTTATGTGCTTCGCGTAAAGCAGGACTGGCGTAAGCCAGTATAAAGCTGTGCAAGGTGACGTCACGAACAGGTTTTTGCTGCTTCTGTAGGACAGCTATTACTACCTTTATCAATGCTTTTTCTATTTGTGTGTCCTACAGCTTTTTTCATTGTTCTCCGGAAAAAGTCGCGTGATGTGAACTGCTCTATGGTGCCGACATGACTCGTACTACCGCCCAAAGAAGAGCACCGCCTAGAGAGTTTCGCTCTCCCTGCGCCCCAAACACCATTAGACGCCATGTTCGCAATGAAAATCAAGTTTTAAATAGGCTTTCGAGACGTGATATTGAGAGAAGGTAACCAGGTAACAATCGGCTACAATTCAGAGCGCGTTTCACATATTTAAAAAGAAAAGAAAGCTTTTTGGGTCGTTTGTATTTGAATATGAAAAGCTGAAAGTTTGATGCATGTAAACATGAAATAAACATTCTAACTGTATTGATCAAACATTTTTGTATTTTCGAGAGGGAAAAGAAAGATTCTAAAAAAATCCTATTTGCCATGAATAAACTGAAAAATTTTAGAATATCCTGAATTATATGTGGTTGAGAGTAAAATTATAACTGAAAGTGAAATTCTAGAAAATATATATATCTACATTAGGTAAACAAGTCAACAGTATAAAATGTTTTTGAAAAAGTAAAACGATTAATCAGGATAATGATTGTGTAAACCATCACGGGACGAATTAAATATAAAAGATATAAATGATAGCATGGTGGTGACGATGTAGCAGGGAAGGGGGGAGGGAATCCAAAAGGGGGAGGGGGGATAACACGATGGTGATGATGTGGCAGGAGAGGGGGGGAGAGGAGGGGGGGGGGGAGCGAAAAATCAAAATTATAAAAGGGCGCCAAAATCAGGTCCTACACCCCCCCCCCCCCCAAAAAAAAAAAATAAAAATAAATAAATAAAATAAATAAAATTTTTAAGCTACGGCCCTGCTTAAATATTTATGTTTGACGTTATGTTTGACGTATGTTATAAAACCCAACCCTGGTTCCTGATAACAACTGTTTGGATTCCTCATCAGATGCTGCAGAATGCTGTTACATTTACAATAATGTAAGTGTACTGCATATTTGTTACTACCTCGTATGCATGTTCTACTCTACTTAATGAAAAAGCAGAGCTAACAATTACTCTAAAAACTGCGGACATATTTTCCTACTTTTTTGAGGGGGGAGGCAGGGGCGCCATTTGAGGGGGGCGTGCCCCCTCCCACCCCCAAGGAATTTGATATTTCAGAAAATTTCTCTGTCATTAGGGATGCACCGAATAGTGATTTTGGCCGAATACCGAATATTCAGCCAACAGGTAAACTGAATACCGAATATTCGGCCTACATGTAACCGAAGATCGAATATTCGGTCTACAGGTAAACCGAATACCGAATATTTGGGTAGCCGAATACTGACTGTTAGGCCGAATTCAAAGTTTAAAGATATTAAATAATTAAATTTTAAAACAATTTTTCATAATATTTAACAGATACTTCCATTTTGATAAACAAGACCTTTTTACAAGTAAACTTTACACACACACACAATTGCGGCACTTCTCATGATATATGTCACAGAAGTCAAAGTGACTCTTTTGAAAATATAGTTAACGATATCTTCATTATCATTAAAGTAACAAATGAAAATCTAAGTTTGACATGAAGTGAGATGAGATACACTGTATTTTTTATTTTGACTGATTAAGCGGATTGCGATGATACTGGTTTCTTGGGCAAAAATCTTGATCTATTATCACATCTGAAAGTTTTCCCATTTTCTTTAGAAACACTCTTTTAGCGAAAAAGCAAAAGATAGATTATTTACAAGACATTGTTCAGAAACTTCCATTTGTGCATCATTTATTTCTATGAAGGTCATCATTAATGGTTATTTTTTTTTAAGTGACACTTATCAATCCGCAAACAAATAATGTAACGGCATTCTGTTTTATTTAAATATGATTCTGTTTTCAATTATTCTGAATATCTTTATAAATTGACAGTTAAAAGGTTTAAAGGTTTTGAAAAATATTTTTCAAAAGATAATTTTAAGTATTCGGTTTGGCCGAATAGTTCAATATTCAGCCAAACCGAATATGCAGCATGCCGAATAGTTCGATATTTGACCAAGCCGAATGTTCGGCAGAAAGAAGAGTTTGATATTCAGCCTAACCAATATTCGGTAGCATGGCCGAATACCGAATAGATACCGAATATTCGATGCATCCCTATATGTCATCACAGGTCAGACTCAATTTTTTTTGTTTCATAAATTGATCAAAAGCTAAAGTAACTTGTCAGATTTTATTACAATTAAAACACATGCAATAAATAAACACTTTATGCATGTAAACTAATAATTATCAAAAATATTTTCTACAGACTTTGCTATTCCAACATTCTCAAGGTGAACCATATCTTATTAATGCGCATTTTGGCTAAGTTACGTGAGAAAAAATTCTATTTATTGCTTTCCAGCCGTATGCAAAATAGATCAAATGAAAACTCGTGCTCCTGAGCGCTAGAATTTTCGCTGTGAATTTCCCCTTTAGCCAGAAATTTACAGAGGATTTTTTCTTTTTTAAAAAAAGAGGGTTAATTCAAGTTCTTAATTATTTGAATTTTTTATTTTGCATAATTAGTGTCACATTATATTTACTGCAGTCATTACAACGCTATCAAATCATTTGCTTTATTAAATCATATTATATACAGTATGTTCTTAATAATCTCCCCTACCGAAACGAAAACAAGTTTGAAATTGCTCGTCAAACGTGGCAAATGAGGTGCGTTCGTACTATAACTAGTTTTATAAATATTTTTTGCACCGCATAGTGTACTGAATGTATATTTTAGTGCACGTCATAAGTGCCATTTCAATTTTATTCTGTTCGAAAGGCTGTAACATCATTAAAATGCACTTGCAATAATTTTTTCACATTGGTCGCAATGTAACGAAAAACTTTTAACTGTGCCTGTAATTAAACTGTGCATCCGGTTTTCCTAAAATTTGAAGTGACTCGACAAAATTTTGCAACAATTATATATTTAAAATTTGAGACCATTCGGAAGGCTGTAACATCATTAAAATGCACTAGCAATAATTTATTCCCATTGGCCGTAATGTAACAGAAAACTTTTGACTGTCCCTGTAAATAAACTATACATCCGATTTTCATAAAATTTGAAATGACTCGACAAAATTTTGCAACAATTATATATTTAAAATTTCAGACCATTATGCTGGGTAGCTTTTGCTCTGTTATATGCGGACAGACAGACAGACGGAATGAACGATGACTATAGATGCTAGGTATTTATATAATTACGAACGCATCTAAAAAAAAATTTCAATCCGCCTCAATATGTGCCGGATCGGATCGTGTCGGTTTTGAGAAAAATCGGTTTGGGCAACCCAATGCAGACTCTACCTGAGACCAAATGTTTTGCAAATTTCTGAATTGTGTGGGATTTAGATCATAGTCTGAAGAAATTCATCTTTTATTAACCCTTAACTGCCCTGTACGTATATGTGCATCTATAGAAAATGCGTGTATCTATTAAAGGGATGGCGAATTTCAATTATAGCGGGGCAATTTTAACCACATGAGCCATTATATATAAAAGTATAATGTGCATTTTCTTACTGTTATTTCAGAAAACTAATATACCTTCTATAATTTCAGAAATGTGTGATTTAAGTAAGGCACTGGAGATCGCGCAAGATTTCGTCGGCAGTTTAGGGGTTAAGGAAATTTTTTACTGACAGGAAATCACACGTGAAAATTTCTTATTCCTATGAATCACAAAATTTGCAAACTTCTTGACGTGTTGACCATGTTTGTGTGCTGATTATCTCGAGACCGATTGAATTTCACGATTTTTTTTTCCGACTGTTTGACGAAATTCGCAATTTTTTTCCGTGATCGTTTCACGGAATCCAGAAATTTTTTCCCTGATCATTTGTCAAAATTCATGATATTTTTTGTGACCGATTTACGAAATTCACTATTTCTATCCGAGATATTTTGACGAAATTCGTGATTCTTTTCTACGATCATTTGTTGAAATTCATTTTTTCTTCCCGCAGCCGACTGACAAAATTTGCGATTGCTTTGTGCGATCGTTTGACAAAATTCTTGAATTTTTTGCGCGACTCTTTGACTAAATTCGTGATTTTATCTGAAACCTTTGATGAAATTCTTGTTTTTTTCCTTGATAGATATTCGAAATTCACAATTTTTTTTGCACGACTGATGGGCAAATTTGATTTTTTTTTTTTTTTTCTGTGACCGAATGTTGAAATCTGCGATTTTTTTCCTCGCAACCGATTAACAATAATCGCTGTTTGTTTCTACGATCTTTGCAATATTTTTCCACGGTCCTTTTAGGAAATTATATTTTTTCCGCGACTAATTTGCCAAATTGACTATTTTTTCAAAGTTCAATTGGCAAAATTTGCGACTTTTTCTCGCGGTCGATTGAAGAAATGATTTCGCGTAGTTTCACAAAAAAAAAAAAAAAAAAAAAAAAAAAAAAAAAATAGTGCAGTCTTCCACGAAAATTGAAAAATATTCATGGAAGAATCCTATGGTTTTGATAGACGTTAAGTGGGCAAAATCTCACTTGTTCATACCTCCTCCCCTCCAAGGACCTCTTGAAATGGCTCCCCACCCCTGCAGCAAAACCTGCAAAGAAGAAGTCGAAAGGTCAGGAAAAAAGCTCCATTTTAGACAGGTTTCCGTCTTAGCAAGTATAATTATATGTTTTTTTTTTTTTTTTCAAGGAAACCTGATATTTTTTCCGTTTTCGAAAGAATTTTTTTTTTGACAGGTTTCATTTTCACAAGTTTTGCAGTAAATGTAATGTGCCTATGCTCTTCAGAAGTTTACTATAGAAAAGATGCTTTAAAAGCCTTAGATATACTTGTAAAAATGGAAATTGTCTATAACAGAATACTGTCTTAAACGGAAAACCTGAGTCAGTATCTTGAAATTAAACCTGCTAAGATGAAAACCTGCTTAAAACGGAATTTTGAATCGGTTTTAGTTCGGAAGGAAGAGGATACCCCCCCCCCCCCCCCCTCGAAACTCACTCTTAGCTATGCCACTATCCACAAAATAAACTTTGCCCCCCCCCCCCCCAAGAAAGTTCTGAAATGGCGCCCCTGGGGGGAGGGGGAGTGTAAAAAGAACATTTTACCACCTTATTGATGTAACGTCAAAAGAAAATATCTCACCGTCAATCTCCTGTCATGAAATCGGGAAACGGTTCGACATCCTCGGAATGCATTCAGTGAACCAAAACCATCCACATCATCGACATGAGGGTCCTGTAATAAAAAAATTAACGTCAGTGAAACAATACATAAACTCGTTTTTTATCGGTCAGGTATAGTTCAAGATATCATAAGATTTACTATTCTGTCCAATGGACTTACCCACGAGCGGCAACAGCCGCGCATGTGCTGCTATTTTATTTATCCTCCGAAAAAGACTTTACTGGACATGTGGGGAATCAAATATTCTTCCCACCTATTGCTATTTATTTACTTCTATATACCCGCAGCTGACGGGACATGGGTAAAGTTCGACAGATAAGATTTAGCAACTAGGGCGCCCGCCGCAAAGAGAGTCTGCAAGCCCTAATAGTGATTCAAATGTGGACTCGGTACGATATGAGAAAATAAACTTGTTAAATAATTACTTTTTAATTTTAATTGTTTGTTTTTTCTTAGCGCTGTGCAATAACATTAACAACTCATTCAACTCCAGTTTTCACATTTAACGCTTTCCCACACAGAAGAAAAGTGTTTATGACTTCTTTGCAACTTTTTTTTTTCCCGAAAAGACAAATTGTAAATGTAGGAGAAAAAACAAACAAATGTAACTCCTAAAAAACTGTGTGTTGAAAATGTCTATTAAATGCCAGTTAATCAAGCAAAGTTTTCTTTTTAACACTGTCCAATATATAGTTAAAAGCAGGACTCAAAATGGAAAAATCCACGAACCGGAACGCTATTTCAAAATTATTGACGACTAATTTTTTTAAGTACAGTAAAGTCCCGATTATAGAGTCCCGCTTACCGAGTTTCCACTTTAACCGACTTATTTTCTTCTAATGGACAGATGGCTTCCACTATTATGAAACAGCCACGATAAATGAAGTGTAAGGTGAAGATGAAAGAGCAGCCGTAAAAAGTTAGAACTTTGATTTTCTGGTCAGAATGGAAAAAAAAAATAGCCATAGTTTTTTCATCTGCGGAATAATAATACATCAATAGAATAGGAGATTCAGTTTAGGAAACCATTATGTCAAATTTTAAAACAAATGTTTATTATAATGATATTTTTTTGCAGGTTAGTATTTAGGCAAAAGATTATGGAAAATAAAAGTTATGAGGGAGAGGTCATTATGGAATTGGCTAAAAGTATTTTTTAAAGAACGGTTAGAAAAGGAACGGGAGTTAACAAGGAGTTAGAAAGGGAGAAGCAGGAGTTAGCTTATTTTCCGACTCATGTTTAAATTTATTTTTGCTCTCAAAACGCATCCAATTGGTGGATTCTCTTATTCAGAAACTATATAATGTACCGTAAGGATCGATTTTTTGATAGAGGCAGAATATATTTCAAAAAATGATGTCAAAGTGGGCATTTTGAACCAAATTTCCCGAAGCATTGTGTTAGAAACGAAAAATATTGTCCTTACTGAGAAAATAATTGTTTATAAATCAAGTTTTAATTAATTGAACAAAGAATAAAAACACAGGTCGCTTATAAATCTCTTCAAAAATCACGTCAGCAAAGTTTCATATTTTTTCTATTAAAAATGAATCTGAAAATGTGCCAGAAAATTTCGAGTTGTTGAACATGGAAAAGTATTTTCTTTTATAATACCGCCTTACCATGATTCTGATAAAACCAGCTATTATATAAAAAGGAAATAAAAACTCGTCAAAAGCGGCCAGATAAAAGTTAGTAAATGGGCAAAGATTAGTTAGTTAAAGTGGGTTTATCTCTAATCATGATTTAGTTTTTTTTTTTTTTTTTTGGCGAAATTAGTATAGTGCCATAAAAATGAATAAATTAAGTAAACATCCTTAGTTGGTGACGATTTGTGTAAATCCGGTTTATACGAGTTTTTTGCTTATCCGAGGTGAACTTGGTCCATATTAACTCGGATAATCGGGACTTTACTGCATATCAAATTTATATTTAACCGTAGTAAAACCAATTTAAAGAAAAAATGCATTCAAGATTCTAAATACAGTAAACCCTCGATTTAACGGACTAATTGGGACTAAGATGTGTCCGTTAAATCGAAAGTCCGTTAAATCGCAAAGTACTATTTATAATATTATTTTGTTATAATTATAGTACATATATATATTATTACGTACTTGTAATTACATATATTATTACAGTGCAAATTACATATACAGTGTATATACATGTATTGTATATATACAATATATGTATATACATAAATATATATATTGTACATACATATATACTACTGTATATATATATATAAACACAATACATTACTTTTAATAATACAATATTGGTAATGAAATACAAACGAATTAACACATATGCAACTTTTATGGGAATGAAACACTTTTTACACAGAAATAATAATTAATAAACAAGCAATAAACAAATCGAAAAAAATTACAATGCCCCAAAACAACCAGGCATCATTTTATGTTATTTTTACACCACATTAAGGTTGCTCCATACTGCAGGATTGAAAAAAGGCGTCTAGTTTTAGTTGTTTCCCACTTGAATGCTGTTTTTTTATTATAAGAGCTCGAAATTGTCTAAAGTGTTCATAATACGCAAACACTTCGGGATCTGAAGATGCCCCTATCTATATTATAAAGGACAAACATATCTGTGCGTAACGCATACGTCATTCTGCGAATGGCAACACTTTGAAATTTGAAATTAAATTTCGGTTTTGCAATTTTCGCTACTGCAGATTTTTAAACTTTTAAACATCCCACATTTTAAATTTTTACACCGTCTTATACAGAAAAAAATTTACTTTTAAATGCAATTTGTTTGAAAGCTGTATCTTAATTTATTTTTGAGATATTAATTTTTTTATAGTTTTTAATACCAATTTTCTAATCGTGGCAACTGAAGTACTTCATTTCTATTAAAAGTGGTTTAGTTATCTTTATTGATTATATTCTTACTGATGCCATTTTCTCATTACAATTAAAAATATTTTTTCATTCCGCTGATATTGAGTTTGAGACAATACTCAAAAGATTTCAGCGACTGAAAATGACGTCATATTTAAAAGAAAACGGTAATTTTATTTGATAAAACGAGATATTTCCCCTTGAATGCGTCTAAAAGTTATAAAATTCTGGAATTTTTACGCGCAGGTACAGAGATTATACTAAGACCCCAAATCACGAATGGGAATTTTCACATGGAAAGTTGTAATAGTTGACAAACGTGACTTCAAGCTTTAAAATAAATTTATTAATAACCTATTGCGTTTTCAAATGTTTTAAAATGGTTAATATGGATGTGAAACGTGGAAAATGACTTGATTCGGTTTAGATCTAAAGGGGGAAAAATTCTATGATTATGTCAAGGTGAAATCATTTATGCTAATTTTTCATTCCGTAATACCAAGCAATAATTCATAACTTAATCAAAATTACTTATCTTGATTATATGTTACCGATTACGTATATGAATAAAGTTTAATTTTTCAATAATTTTAACAGTTGAAGTTTATGAAAAAAGTATTTTATTACTCTTAGGTTAAAATATGTCTTTGGAGAATTAAACTAACAAGTGTAAGATGGATTTTTTATTTTAATTATTTAATTGTTATCGATGTATTATAAATTTGATGCAACAGTTCCTTTGTAAAAATTTTCTTTCGTCGAAATTCGACGGGATCCACCTCGTGTAAGTAATGACGTTATCCATATGCTCTCGTACTGTAGATAATTTCGGTCGAAATTAGCTTAATTCTTCTTTCTTGTCATCCTCGACCTCATCTTCATCATCATGCAGAATACTTTCTGCGATCTCCTCCTCATTTAGAATCTGGTAGCCTGAATCTGCTTCGTCATTCTCGAGCCACTGTTCTGTATATTTCTCAGGGATATCATCACCAGCCTTCATTATTGTACTCCTAAAATCCGAAATCTCAAACCCTGTAAAATCGTATTCAGGATCTGCGTCGTTGAGTAGTTTTGACCAGCCGTTAGCCAGTGTGGATACCTTCATCTCCCTCCACGCAGCAGCAAAGTTAAAGATAGCTGATTTTAAATTGTAGGTGCGCAAATTTTGCAGCGTTCTGGCTCCTCTCAAATCTTCTACAGCATCATTTTCATTTTCCAACACTACCATTACTTCTTCAAGGAATTTCTTCTTATAAATCCTCTTGCAGGCAACAATGACTCCTTGGTCCATCGGTTGAATTAATGAAGTTGTGTTTGGAGGAAGGAAATCGCATTTTATTCATCCATCCCTACTAACTAACTTTTCCGCGTTAGGGTGGCAGGGAGCATTATCAAGGAGTAATAGAGCTTTTACTTCGTGGGAAGGTATTTTCATAACTTCTTCTTGATAGTGACGCACGGCAGGAACAAACTGGTTAAAAAACCAATCAGAAAAAATATCGCCTGTGAGCCAAGCATTCTTTGAACTAGAATAGATGACTGGCAGTTGTTGCATACTAATATTTTTTAGAGCACGCGGTTTCCTGGCCTTTCCAACTACCAGTGCTTTAAGACGATGACTACCATCAGCATTAGCACAAAGGAGTGCTGAAATACGCTCCTTGTTTAGCTTGCGGCCAGGCGTCTGGGCATCATGTTTGTACACCAAGGTATTTTCCGGCACAGAACGAAAATAGAGTCCTGTCTCGTCAGCATTGTATAACTGACACAAAAGTAGGCCTAGTAGATTCTATCAGTTTCTTTATCTTTTTTCGAAAAGGTTCCACCTGTTCGATGTCGGCGCTTAAAGATTCACCGCATGTTTTCCTGTTAGTGAAACCATGGAGTTTACGAAAGCGCCAAAGCCAACCATCACTTGCGCGAAATGTCACTAAATCCATATGTTTCGCCAATTTTTCTGCGGCTGCCCGCAACTCAACACTACGGACGACGACGCCACTTGACCGCTGTTGTACAAACCAATTGTATATTGCCTCCTCCAGGTTTTTATTTTGAGCCACTTTTACATGTTTCCTGTCCGCCACTAAGAAACCGCTTTTTGAATCATCCACGCACGCTGTATTTAAGGGAAAAATGGACTAGTTTTTCCTTATTCTTGCGAATGTCTGAGACGGTTTGTTTTTTTTTTAACTCCGTATAGCTCGCAAACACGTGCGACCGACACACCACTCTCCAACTTCTCTATCAACTCAAGTTTCTGTTTTATAGATAAATTAACGCGTTTCCGTTTAATATTACAAGTCATTTCAAATAAGCATTAGTAGCAAAATACACTTGTGAACTAAAGAGAAATGGTTCGTGGGTACGCTAGCGCATGCATAGAATGAAAAGCATATCACATGGCCGCATAGGTCGCCAGCATCATTGCGCATGCTTAGAGCGAAAACAACGCTGCAGTGAGAATCAAAGCGCGCGCTTTCGGCGTTTCGTGTTCTTTCCCTTTTTTTAAGGTTTCGTTCATTTGATCACGAGACATTGTGCCGCCACAGATATAATAAATATTTTTTTATTTTACCGAGAAATCGCTTTTTAAAAATAGTAAAAAGAAATGCTTTGTCGTTGTTCATTGCTTGATTTTTTACATATAAAAGCTTAAAAGAGGGTTGCGTGTTGATTCTCAAGGAGGGGAGGGGGAAGGGGGCAGTAATACTTTTTTTTTTTCCGAAGCGTGTTTCATTGTTTTAGAAGCTGTTTTTATCATGGAGGCTTCCAGTAAATAATAGTGATAAATAAATATTTGACATTTGTCAAACATAAAAATTTGAAATACGGGCGTTGAATTTCAGGTTAGGGAGAGGGGAATAATTTTAAATTAACGATTTTGATTTGTTAATTTAAGGATAAAGTGTTTTAAAAGGGATATTAAACGTAACCCTCTGTGCGAACTGCGATCACACTTACCCACTTGTTTTACATTAATTTTTGTTTAATTTTTAATTTAATTTTTTTTTTAATTAGTCCGTTGAATCCGAAGTCCGTTGAACCGAGGTCCGTTAAATCGAGGGTTTACTGTAATTAAGAAAAAAAAAAAAAAAACGATACAGAGAGCATAGTAAGCTATATGTATGGAAATGTAATAATATTTCTTAATTCCACGAATTGGAACAATATTTTCCCTACTTTCACGAACCGAAACAATATCTGTCACAATTTCACGAACCGGAACCAGTGCCTGATTTACGGTAGGGCGTTCGGGGCATGGGCCCCCAAATGCTGCTGAAGGTTTTTCAATTATTGTCCAAAATCTGATGTAGTTTTAATATCTAATGGAATTTTACATTTCATTCTACATCCTATTGTGTTCATATTGTATTTTTATAACGTTGTATATTTTGTCTGAAACATCGATTTATAATTACTTTATTATAGTGAATATTTTCTTTTTTCTTTATCACTTTAAAAGTATATTGTATTTTTAATTCTTATTTAATACTGTTCCTGTTCTCGTAAGATTATTTGGGGGTTGGTGACCGTAGCTCGCAGGCAGTAGAGCCTCCTAATATTTTAAATAATTGTATCTTGGTGTTGCCGAAAATGTATTATTAATTGTTGTGTACTTTATCATTCCAGGTATAGGAAAAGATAATCAACACCACACAATTCATTATAAAACATCTACTCATTTAAATTTCATAATTCTGAAATAATTATTTAAAAGTAAATTAATGATTATCATTTTTAATTTTTTAATGAATATTTTAAAGTAATTATTAAATTCAATAATGGTTATTTTAGTAAGTACCTTTTTTTTTTTTTTTTTTACTCAATCCCCCTGTAAGTATCGGTGCAAGGGGGCCCTCGTAAAGCATCTGTGCCCAGGGCCCCCAAATTTGTAAATCGGTCCCGTTCCGGTTTGCTCCGGTACATTTTGAGCCCTGGTTAAAAAAGTGTTTATTTTATGACTTCGGTTTGTCTGTGTGTCCGTGCTCTCATTCTCGTAAATATACTCAAATTACAATGGAATTTTTATATGTTATTGAGATTTACTACAGAATGTTCAGTATTGAAAATAATGTGTGTAGCATTTATAGTTTGTTTACAGGGACAGTCAAAAATATCCCGTAACATTACAGTCATAGAGAAAAGATATTTTCAAGTGCATTTTGATGATATTACACCATTTCAAACGTAGTGAAATTAATAAGCATTTATAAAGTGCACTAAAACATGCTTTCTGTAGAATATGGGATGGGAAGCATTTATTATTCATTTACTAAGTCACACAAAAGAATTCTGGTACATAATGTTCTAACAGGAAAAATTGTTTGCAGTGTATTTTAATGATGTTATACAAGTTCAAGCATAATGAAATTTATATGCAATACTGAGATGCATTATAAGTGGCTTCTTGAAAAGTATGATGCGCATAATGTGCATTGCATTTATCGTTCATTTACAAGAACACACAAAAGAATTCGGTCACACGGTCACAGTATTGTCTATAAGCGATAATATCTGCAAATGAGTTTAACTTTGGTGGAGTTTATTAAGTTAAACTAAATTTCAGCATAATACAAGGTGTGTATAAATTCTGTTTATCATATACATGGCTACACAAAGGAATTCGTAAGTATTACCTACCAGTGGAGTGAATTGTTTAATGATAGTTTCTAATTGTATTATGCATTTTCCTGCTCAACTATATGCTAATATATAAGGTTGTGGGATATAAATAAATTCATATACAGGGCTACGCAAAAAACAAGATACATTGCAGTTTGTGGTTAAGCTAGTTTTAAGTCGTGTTACGCGTTTTTATACCTGAATTCAATTTTAGCTTAATATATGTGGTGTGTACAAAAAGCTTTAGATAATATATACAGGGTTTCACAAAAGAATTCGAGTGTATTTCTATCTATTGGTAAAAATGGCTAAAATTGAATTTTCTAACTAAATTTTAATATGCTATAATTATATATAGTACATATACAATTCTACAAATTATACACAGGGCTGCAGAAAATAATTCGACTACTTTGATTACGGAAGGTAGTTGTTAAAACTGGATTTTTAAATATACGTTTTCTAAACTACTTATTTTCATAACTTCTTTCTCCTTATTTAACGGTGAAATTTCGTTACTGTTTTCTGGGTGTGTTGGAAAGAATTTCATAATCTATGCTTAACGCATGTTTCGTTCTTGTTTACTATTGTATACCTAATATTTCCTAATAAGTCTTTCACGGAATAGAAAAGAAATAGTTTTTTAATGACAATACATTTTCGTTGAACCCTTAACATATAGTTCCAAAAGTAATTAATTTGACATTACAAAATAGTCCAATCTCAGAATCAAAAATATTTTCATTAATTATGGTACTGCGTTCAAAATTGAAGAAACTATTTTACTGGCATCCTGTTAGCAAACTGTGAATGTTTTACAGAATTAAAAAAAAAAAAAAAAGTTCTTGATTTGAAAAAGTTCTTCTTAGATACAAAAAATAAACTGAGAAAAACTTATGAGAATAAATGCATTTAAACGACGTATAATTAATCCATATCAACATTTTTCCGATTTTTTTCTATTGTTGGCAAGCATTTTTATTAACTGAAACAAATTTGGTAATTAAAGATTTTTTTTTTCTTCTCTTTGAAAATAGTTTCCTATATTTTCAAGTAGACTTAGAAACTCGAATGTCTGAAATAATAATAATAATAATAATAAGTTAGATGATAAGTTAAATGGAAAGAGCGGTTCTTCCCTCAGAAACGTATCAGAGAGATTATTTCTTAATTAAAAATTAATTTGCAGACGCTTTCGCGGATATGAGCTTGTTGTTCTCTTATGCACTGGAAGAAGATGGTGTAAAAAGTGTCAGAAGAAAAAATATTTTTACTTATGAGAGACCTTACATGAAACATTACATTCCACAACTCTGATTAAATTTCACGATCTTCCAAACTTTTAAAGCTAATTTCTGACGTGTAAAATATTTGTTTTAACTTTACTTAAATTCGTCGGTCTCTTGTTACTCCAGGTGAAGTAATAAGAGACTAATCTTTCAACATTCATATAAAAACTATCTTAAAAAGAATGGAGGTATAGAAAGAACATTTAAAAAATACTCTATACGTAACGTGTCAGGTTAAAAAAAAATACAATTTCATTTGTGAGTTACAGAAGGATATATATATTTAAAAAAAAATCTTTAATTACACAACGAAATTTCTTTATTTTTCATACAAATTAATATACAGTTTTAGATATATGGCGGAGGAAAAATATGAATGTAGACACATAAGCATAAACTGAAATAAGGGGGTTAAATCTGGAACATTACAGAGATATATAGATAGATAAAGTGACTATCCCTTCTTATTATCTAAGGGAAAAAAAAAAAAAAAAAAACAAGGTGAAAACTTTCTAATTCCTGTCTAAATCACACAAACACGGTCGTTCGCATTCTAAGGCAGGTCGCATACTGAGGGGACAGATGCAACATGCTGCACGGTTTCTGGGGGGAAAAAACAGGTTTAAAACGGCTTTCTTCTTTGTTTCGACTTGTTTTTTCTCTCCTATGTCGCAGTTCATTTCCTCCTGCCGTCTCAGTGTGCGACCTGCCTAAGATTTCGCATTGCCATTATCATTTTCCAGCAGAACAAAGCGTTTTATCGGGGGATTTGCATAAAAATAGAGACCTTATTTTTTTTTCCTTATGTATTTTTTTTCCTTTTTCTTATAATAAACATTCTATATTTAATATTTTAATCTTTTTAACACTTTCCAAAGTAGTCGAAAAGTGTTTATGACTTCGATTGTCATGTTCGGTTATGACTGCCGAACTACATCTTACTTGCGTCTATCCGTCCATGCGTTAACTATCGTAAATACACTCAGATTCACATTCAAAGCTAGAGTATAGCACAGCTGACATTTATTCCAACAGAGCGAAAAATGTCCAGACCAGGAATCGAACCTGGATACTTGGCGTGCCGTGCCAATGCCTTACCTGTTAGGCTATCCGGACGATACCTGGCTGACATAATTCACTCTTATTTGTTGGACTTGGCTGCGAACTGCAGCACACTTTCATCATGTAAATGCTATAGTTATAGCTCGGATGAATGAAACTAGCGCTGCAGCTCGCAGCCCACTTCATCGTGTAAATGCTATAGTTATAGCTCGGATGAATGAAATTAGTGCTGCAGTTCACAGCCAAGTCCAACAAATAAGAGTGAATTATGTCAGCCAGGTATCGTCCGGATAGCCAACAGGTAAGGCATTGGCACGGCACGCCAAGTATCCAGGTTCGATTCCTGGTCTGGACATTTTTCGCTCTGTTGGAATAAATGTCAACTGTGCTACTCCAGCCTTGAATGCGATTTAATCCAGTTGGAAAAAAATATTCGTTCCCTTCATTATGCACTCAGATTGTCATATAATTGATATACATTATTGAAGTTTATTATAGCATGTTCACGGTTGAAAATGGAGTGTGTAGCATTTAGTTTGTTTACAGGGACTATCAAAAGAACAACGTTACGTTATAGTCTATGGGGAAAAAAACGTTTGCAGTGTATTTTAATAATGTTGTATTATTTCAATCGTAATGAAATTTATACGCATTTGTGATGTGCACTAAAACATGCTTTCTGTAGAATATGGAGTGCTAAGCATACAACATTCGTTTACAGGGTCACACAAAAGAATTCGTTTAGATAATGGTCTACGAGAAAAATTGCTTCCAGGACACATTTTAAAACCTGAAGTTTACATACATTATATTTGCATTAGAAGATGCTTACTGTACAAAAATAAGATGCATAACAGTTATCCTTCATTTACAGTGAAACACAACAAATTTCGTTTACAGTACTGTCTATGAGCGGTAAATGTTGAAAGTACGTTTTCAGTTTTTGTAAGCGTTTATAAGTTTAAGTAAATTTTTGCGTACTACGTGGTGTGTATAAATTCTATAAATCATATATAGGACTCGACAAAAGTATTCGTAAGAATGTGTATGAGCGTACATTATGCTTAAGGATGTTTTTAATTGATATATACATTTTCCTGCTGAAATATATTTAATATGCTAAAAAGTGTTTGTAGAATATAAATAAATTCATATACAAGGCTATAAAAATTACTGGATACATTGCCTTCTATGGAGAGTTATTTCTGAAAGTACGCTTTCAGTTGTTGCGCGTTTTCTAAATTGTTTACTTAAGATATCCTCTTTCATCTAACTAACCGGCGAAGATATAATATCCGGTAAATGTTGGAGAGTGTTTCATAATCTATGCTTGATGCATGATTTTTTTCTTTACTTTTTTTTTGTCAAATTTGTACTTGTTTGATATTTTAACTTGATAAAGAAAAATGTGATGGGATCTTCTTTATTGCTATTTCATTTAAAAACAGGAATCGTAAAGGAAATTTAAAGAAATGTGTAAAAGAAAAGCTTTATGATAAGGTCCTTGTAAAAGAGAGGGGAAAAAATCGCATTTGCAATCTCGCTATTCACTAACGTATGTAGCGGAGAGCGGGGCACCTATGATCAGTCTAAATTTTCCAAACTTCTATAATTCTAGTGGTAGTGGCAATGTTCTTTACTCACCATTTTACCAACTGTGAATCACACCTGTGGCACACTGTTTTATTTCATTTTGTTTATTTTTCTTCAAATGAAACTAGTCGTTGGGGGCACCGTAATACTTACCCATCATGAATATAGATAATATAAAATATGAAAATAAAACATGGGATATTTGCTAAGCATTGTACCATGTTACTTTTATTCATAATTTATTTGAACTTCCTTAAATATAATCAATATAACCCTTTAAGCTAATATTACTTTTTGTTGCATTAAAATATCTCAATTTGTTGATTTTCTGTAAGCAAGTAAACGCTATTGGTTTACAATGAAAATCTATGGGAATTTGGCGACTCATTTTGGCCACAAAATTTGGCGATATACCGCCAAGTTGGCGACAAACTTGGCGGTATTTGGCGACAGAACAGGGTCCCCCCCCCTATGGTAAACACCCTTAAAGGTATGGAGAGGCTTTAAATGCTTGACATTTGCGATAAGCCATTATTGGCATTTAATCTTATAGTTTGGCGATAGTTTTTTGGTCGGCGGGATAATCGAGTAGTACCGAATTGCGTAAAAGAATCATCCTTATAACTCGAAAAATAATCCCATTAACTAACAGTTTACTGCGTCGGATGAAGAGTCATTTCCAATTAAAATATACCTTTGAATTGAAATTTGAATGAAATACAGGGTCACGAAAAATCGAAGAGTGTGAAAAATATAATTACAAATATCTCGTCAACTAATTATCCGATCGAGTTCATTCAAGATGCAAAATTTATGTTTTTTTTATTGTCTTTTATATTCACTCCTTCAAATATACAATTTCGAAAATTTTTGTATACCTTTTATCAGAACGAATATTTCAAGAGTCCGATAAAAATAGTTCCGGTTAATCGAGGTTACTGATATTCAATAGGCTTCTTGCCATTATTACTCCCTAAATACACACCGAATTTCAAGTCTCTATCTCAATTTGTTCGGGAGATAGAGCGTTTACAGACACACACATACAAACAGATGGACGGACATTTTTTTTTTTTTCTAAAAATATGTTTTTCGGAATCTCCAGCGTCTGAAGCGTGTAAATCCGTCAAAAAAATTTTTCGATTTTTAAAACGATTACAAGACTTATCCTATACTACGTATGATGGGTAAGTAAAAGGTAAGTTTCCTTTTGATCTTGATTTGTAATTATTTTTTTATTTTCTGTGGTAAGGTTTTTATATACAAACAGGGAATAAATTAAAATTTTGATAATATACCAGAGCAATAAAGCAACAAAGATCTATTCATATGTAAAATTGGCAATGTATTTTAATTATTAAAAAGTTATAGAACAAAATATTTCACATGGACATATGGGGCACTTTTGATCATTGATTACCTTTGATAATGTTTAATTATTCTGTTCATGATGATTCTGGCACTTTAAGACTGTCAAGAAGATATTGCAACTTATGATCCTACTGAACTAAAAGTCTATGGTTATGTTTTGGTTAAATTTACAACGAAAAAACTTGCAGGCATCTTGCAGGAATTATTGAGGAGAAAGAAGAGTTGGATTTTAAAGGTTGAGGTCTTAAATTGAAACCTTCATCACTCGTAGGAGGAAATATTCGGGTAATTGCTTGCAATTTCCTATAAAGTTGTCCAAATATACCATACTTAAATGATGCATTTAATATTTTTTGAAAGTTATAAATATCCTTAGTAGACATTTCATAGGTTTGCACACATCAGTAGTACTAATTGTATTTCATTTTGTATGTTCATTAATATATATATATATATATTTCTTTTGGCATCTCCATCTGGTTCTTTTTCTCGCTGTAAAAACTATAAGTTGATATTAAAAACTTATTTAAGAAAGAATTTGTAACATGTTTAAAATTTCTTTTATTTCAAATAAATTATAAAAAGTGCCCCATAGCCGATCATATAGGTACCCAATGATGGAGCACATTTGCAAGTTTGAACCGATTTTCAAAATATTAGGTTGTAACGAAAGTTTTCCTCCAAACCACCATTACATAATGATTATACCTACTATATAAAATTATATACTGTAACATTATATATAACCACCATTCCGCCAAACCTTCACAGTGTCATGTGATAGAACAGTTGTACCTAAACCTGTAAACATGATTCGGTGTCATTTTGTAGCTGACTTTTTGCAACAGAACTGGAAGTAAATGATGCTTCTAATCTGGTAGCAAGATAGTTCCATTTCAGACGCTTTTTACCTAATGATAACGATATTTTTTTTTTTTTAATTTCACAACACAGTGTTATAAAGCAAGTCTTTTTTCTTTCAAATGCCAAGAATAGTTTGACAAAATATGAGCAAACACATCAACGCGAACTGTTTGCGCAGACAGTATTAGCTGTGGCGGGAAACTTTCGTTACAACCTGATAATTTAATGTACAAGCTTTCTCTGTAAATAACTATTTACTATTTTTATGTGCATTTACAATGGTTAGAGCATTATAAATATATTTTGTATTTTACAATTCATGAAAATTTAGCAGATAAAATTATGATTCTGAAAAGTGATCAAACGTACAATATCCATATACTCGTAAGCTATAGCGATAGATAGATCATTTCGTGCATTTTATTTTACAGGGTGATCCCAAACATTATTTTTCTTTATTTTTTGTTGGCTCCCTAATTGTCTTTCTGATCAAATCGCCATTGATAAATATGAAGTCGAATATGTTCTTCATAATCCTAAAGTTGCAGAAAAATCCGATAAGTATTTTTTTAAATATTCGACAAAATGTCTAAAATTGAAAGCATCCGGTGATTAATGGGCATATACATATTGTTTAACATAAATGCAGGCATGCTAAGAATTGCGTATTTACAGTAATTGTTAGAACAGGGGGTGTCAAAACTTTTTGCTTGGGGGCCGTGTTTCGCCTCCATTTCCGAATTGTAATCGACTTATTTAATCGGAGAGTTTGCCATTAAATAAGGCTAAGTATATTTAATGACACAGCTACCAGTATTTCCGAATATACTTTTCGGAAATAGTATAGCTATGTTGGCCGCAGACTAGACACCACCATATTAAAGTTTTGTTTCCATAAAATCAAAAGCATGTTTTGCCATGTATCAGAGAAATCTAACTCTTATATTACTACCTGAAAAGTCAGAGCTAATTATTCAGTTATTGAGTTTTTGCTGTTTAGAAAGAAGAAAAAACTTTCAGAGATTGGCCATTAATGAAGATCATTACAACCACAGCTACTTTCCGGAAAAAGCACCGGAATCGTCCCTTCCTTTAGTTACTGGCCGGAAAGGTAGTAGACCCGAACATCGAAGATCTTACCGGAAAACTTTTAAAGTTTGATAAAGTTGATAAGTTTAAGACATCAAGCAACGGCTTCGAGAGAACTGGGAAGTTTAATAAATCGGACTCGGTTTGTGTTATGAGCTGGAGTTGTATGACATCAAAAAGTGTGGTCAGAATTTGCGTTATTAATCATGGGAACATAAATACTTGAAAATACATAACTGAGAGAGTTGAGCCAACACTAATGTTTACCATACGATACGTTATATTTTTTAAGATAATGATGCAGAGTTTCCAACAGGTTTAAAAAAGGTCAGGTTGTTTATTGTGGGAAAACGGTGCTTTTTGATTCCAAAGGGCACATTTTGGATCCTTAAGGACATTTTTTTTTTTTTTTTTTCAAAATCATTCTTTTGATTTTCGAAACTACTTTTAATATTTAATAGTCATGGAACTCTTGTAAAGACAGCAATCAGCCCTGGTTGCAAATTTTTTAGATTTTCTTAAGAAAGCTTAATTAAATATTTATTTTAAAGCAAGGTGTGTATATTTACATTGCTATAAAAATTTGTAATACTATAATTATATGCATTTCCCTCAAAAACAAAAAACAACAACAAATATATATATATAATTAAACTTAATAAAAATGTTCCATTGTGTGCATAATGTATTAACTAAGTATATAGAGCAACTTTTGTGTAAGGCTCAAAATCATAGCTTGAAAATTCTGAAAATTATCGTCGATAGAATAAGCTCGAAATCCGTTGTTCCCAAAAGGAAGCAAAAAGATGAGGGGTTGTATGTAAATATAGTAGTACTTGCAATATTGTATACGCTACCTTGGCACTAATGAACAAATATTTGATACAACCCCTCATCTTTTTGGGAACAATGGATTTCGAGCTTATTCTATTGATGATAATTTTCAGAATTTTCAAGCTCTGATTTTGAGACTTACACAAAAGTTGCTCTATATACTTAGCTATTATGCATATTAATTTTGATTGCATTCGCGCATGTGCAGTGAAACACTTTTTAGTAAACATGCTCATTTTCCATCCAATTTTTATTATTTTTAAACTAGAAGATAGTTTGTCAAAATGACGTGTTTGCATTTTCAAAAGAATAATATAGCAGTGCATTATAAAAAGAAGTAATAAATTTTATCTTATCTGACTAATAGGGTAAGGCTGGGTAAAATAGCTATAAAACAACCCATTTTTCAGTGAAATTTAATTTGAAAGAAAATTATTAATTGAGTTGGTAAAATAATGACATAGAATATGCAAATGATAATAACTCACAAAATTTGAAGAACTATTTCACAAAAACATGTCAATTAGTACTAACAAATACTATTTTAAAGCATACTGTCAATTAGCTTTCGCCATCGTTCATTGCATTTAAAGAAATCAGTAACCTTAAATTTCTTATAAATCAAAAAACTAAGATTGCCATTCCTAATAAATTTGTTAGCTTATAGTAAAAAAAGAACACATGTTATAAGATTAAAAAATCAAAAACCTGCAATAAATTTTGATCATTAAAAATCATCTTTTATTATATAAGTAAATTGCAACTATTAACTGCATTAACAGATTTTTTTTCTCAAATTCTTTTATTAAATTAGAAATTTATTTTCCCTACAAAATATAAAATTTTATTTGCATTGATATAATATCGCGTCGATATGTATCTAGTACACGGCATTATATATTCCTGATATTTTAATTATATTTTATACGAAATATTAAATTTTTTCCCAATATCTTAAGAATTCAAAGAAGTTTTTCAGAAAGAAAATTTCTTTTTTTTATTTTAACTACCGATAGATGGCGCCAGCAAAGCGTAAACATTCACAACGAACACTATTTTTCCGACTACAGGCTCCTAATTTCATCTGAAGTTATCTGGGAATATATCCATAATTGAATGCAAGTCATCTCTCAAATGTTAATTTATTTTGAATAACTTTTCTAAAAATGTAACTTTTATGAAGTTTTATTCGAAAAAATAATTTTGAATAAAAATGGGCGAATGGAATATGAAAAAGCGAAGTGGTTATCGGGATCTGGATGAGTTCACTCCGGAAGTGTTATACACTTAGTGCTATTATGCATATAATTCTGATTGCAGGGTACAGTGTATTATGTTGTTTGTCATATTTTCTGAAAAGAACTTTTTTATATATTAACTCAGCAAATTATAAGCAGAAAACTTGGCGAAATTTGGGACTGTTTTTATAAAAACATTAATTTCTCTACGAGTATACATGCTATCCTCATAAAATAAACACAGTATATTAAAATAAGTCACTTATTAATAATCTCGCGTTTGAACACTTTTGCTACATTAGTTTTTACAGGGTTATCCAAAAGATATTCGTTCTTTTTCAATTTGTTAACCTTATGGGATTTCCCGAAAAAATTTTCGCGGAAATATATGACCTATACCATACTGTTTACACACCTGCAGTTTCAGGTTAATTCCTCATGTATTTTTCTAGATATTTAACAAAACGTCTAAAATAAGTGACCAGTTACCTTTGGCCATATAGCGTAGAAGTGCATAAAATACAAATGCAATAAATACATAATACAATTTTGCCAATTAACATTGAACTGCTTAATTTTTCCGTTACATGTTTACGATTTTTGTAAAAATTTTCCAAAATGGATAGAAAAATTTCTTATAATAAAAATAAATATCACCTTTAATTTTTATCAATGAAAAAAAAAATGCCAATAAAGAATACTCCTCAGATTCTTTTTATTTTGTATTGTTATTATACATTTTCATTACAATATAAAAATACGTATTTTATTTTTCAATAAACATGAGTCTCTAATCAAAGTCGTATCAAAAATTTATAGAAGAACCGCATTTATCTCACACAACATGGTCTCTTTAAAGACATAAATAAATAAATAAATAGCGTCCTTGTCTTTCTTTTAAGCTTTTTTCTATTTTTTAATCGGTTTTAATTTCGGAAGCGTCATAACATAACTTTCGCTTTGCAAGGAAACTTTTTTAAACACTGAAAAAAGTGTACCACAAATGAAAAAACTCTAATTCTCTTTTCCTTTATATCGTTACTAGAAAATTTTCTTTATACACTATAAAAGTATGCCCTTTGTTTTAAAATATATATATAAATCTCTAGATAAGTTTGTATAGAAAAATCCGAAAGATAGACTATTTTTGGAAAAAATAAAGCTATTAAAACATCAGCTCAAATTTCAAACTTTTCACACTGATCACTCTTTAAAGAACTTCATAAAATAGATTTTCAGAAAATATGCTCTTTGTTTCCTTACATAAGCTTTTTCCCCGAAACTTTATTCCATCTTTTTAATCAGTTTTAAATTCGGAAGCGTCGTGACTAACTTTTAAAAATTAGATAAAGTCTTTGCTCTTTATTAATTTCGTGTGTGAAATAACGTGACTCCGTGCGTACATGTTCTAAATAAAATAAAGATTAATATTTTTAGAAAATCGTTTATATTCTTGAGAAAAATCGATCTCTTCGAAGTCTGAGACCTTTTTTTTCGTTCGTTAAGCAGTTTTTATTTTACGTGAGCTCAGCTCTTCAGCTTTTGATAAATTCTCCCTTTTACTCCCGTTCCGAGAGAATCGGAACATAAGCATTTTCTTGTTGCCGCAACTACAGTTGTAAAATAAATGGTGCTCCTTAAAATGTTTTTTACACCTCGGTAAAGATACTTGTATAAACATTTGTAGTATTCGCTCTAGCTATATACAGGGCGATTCATTCGAAAGCTCTATTTATTAAGGAAAACATACTATGTCCCATATAATTAAGGATCGGCCGAAACAGGTTTTTAAAGCCGAAACCGAATTTCAGTGATCTTCCTATTTTGGGCCAAAAACGAAAATGCCCATTTTTTTTTTTTTTTTTAATAGTTAAATTGTATGTATTAAAGTAATTAATACATAAATATACATGATTATTAATTAATTACATATATTTATTAATTATGCATAATTATTAATTAATTATGCGTATTTATTAAATAAGCATAATGATTAATTAATTATGCGTGTGGCCCAAATTGGCTCTCTGTGACTTAGACCCAAAACTTTTTATTTTCTCTCTATTCTAAAAAAAAGTAACTACCGCTGTCGCCGCCGCCGCCGGTGGTTCTGAATTTTTTGTGACCGGAGGTCTTTCTTCGTTAATATTAAGAAAAATAATGCATACAAAAATATGAAAATCGGTAGTATTATACAGAAATGTTTGATAAACACGCTGATGCAGACAGTTTTCAAATCGAAGAATTATTTTAAGAGATATTTAATGCCAAAGTTGGACAAAATTGTTCCATAAAAAAAGTTTTATAGGAGCAAAAATTGTACAGCGGAATTTAATCATTTTTAGATCATTTTATACGTTTGAAGTTCCCGGTGTGCAGACTGTTTTCTTTTTTTTAATTTGGCTACTTTTTTGAGGTTTTATTTCTATTTTAAGTTCAAATGTTCAGGATTTCTAGAGATATTTTTTACAGATTTTAGAAAGTGATATTAATTTAAACTGTTGCCAACTGTATAAACAGCGAAAACAATAATGTTTGCTTCAAAAAAAAAAAAAATATTTATACGTGTAATAAATTAAAAATTTATTTACACGTGACTATTATAAACAGAAAAAAACATTTGGAATTAGAATTAAATAATTATGTACAAAAAGCAGGAACTTATTAAAAATTACGTCATAAAAACTATAATTACACGTGAATTTTAAGAGAGAAAGAAATTTGTAAAATAATAAATTTATTAACATGCGTTACAAGTCTTAAATAGGAGAAATTACGTCATATTTACGTCACATTACAGTTATTACATAAAATGAACACCAAATAATATTGCAAAACGGTTTAAATTTAGAAAGTGCGCTAGACATTTATTAGATATTTTGAGAGGATACTTTTCAACTATTTTTGTTAGGAAAGCGCAAATAATATTTCATTTCTAACACAAGTATTTTCACGTGAATATTAAAAAAGAGAAAGAATAGTTTGGTCAAAATTACGTCAGATTAAAAACGATTAATTTAAAATGTCTTATTTAAAAGAACTTTCTTTTCGCTTTGTTAAAAAATACCGGGAGACAAAGATTCTGTTTACTTAATTCTTTTTATATTAGCTTATTTTGAAATGTTTATCTTATTTTACTTAATCAAAGACGAAAACAGCGATTGACATATGTATATTTGGTACTACTTAGCTATCCCGTCGACCAAAAATCTATCATTCGCCAAACTATAAGATTAAATGTCAATAATGGTTGATCGTAAATGTCACATTAACTTGACTTTAAGCAAGTTACACGTGTCTACATCATCAAACTATTTTTATTTCGACGTTTTATTTTTATTTATGTTGCACTAATTTATTTGTTCTTTCGTTATTTAAAATAAAAATGATGTCAATTTGTATAATTTGGCCAGTGCTTTGGCGATTTATATAATTTGACGAAATTGGTCGACGGGTTAATCAAGTAGTACCTCAGCGAATTTGGCCTTAAAATTCCCCAGTCAAAGAGAAATGAATAGAAATCCGTTTATAGGGAGATCGCCATTGTTTTTTAAATTATAATTCAATCTTCCGAAACCTTTTTAAAGCCGATCAAATTAGCGTACTTTTAGAGCCTGCGGTGTCTGAACGGGGGTTGACGAGCGTAGCTCGTAGGGGGCAGAGCCCCCTAGTCATGTAAAATAAAACATAATTCATCAACGACACAAAGATTTTCTAATTATACGAATTTCATTTAATTACAAAATATTTTAGTTTTATGTCTGCACATCTCGATTTATCTTTTATAATGATTTCTGAAAATGATCATCTGTTATACTAGAACTTTCTCAAACAGTATTCGAAACCCTTGTGCGGTTTCAAACTGAAAATTTTCTATTATTGTTATGTCTGCAACCATGTGAAAAAATTTAGTTATATATGCATTCACTGAAAAAATTGAAGTACTCAAAAATGAGTAAATCGATGTACTCATATCGAATTGAGTATGTTTGGTACTCATATCGAATTGAGTATGTTTGGATCAAAAATGAACCTAGGCTTTTTCAATTTTGATACATCATATATTGTTATACTCAAATAAAACGATAATTTTGTACCTTGTAATGGTTTATTTCATTTATGGCGGCATAAAAGATGTTTATTAATGTAAATATTAAATTATGCACAGTATTTTAAAATAATTTAAAAGTGCTTGCAAATAATGTTCTTTTGTCATAAAAATATCCGATTTGGGTATCTTGCGAATAATTTTGCTATTTTTCTTAATAAATAATCAATTGAGCATTTCTTGTAAATAAGTGTGAGCGGGAAATAAATGCGAGTACATTTTTACTTTAATTTGTAGGTTCAGGGGGCAGTACATAACGATTTATAATTGAACACAATCTTGGAATCAAAAATGAGTACACGTGTTTATCAATTTTGAGTACATTTGGATCGGAGCTATTTTGAGTATGTGACATATTTAAAATTGAGTACTTTTTACTCACTTCTGAGTACCCATTTTTTTCAGTGTTGCTTTCTTTATAATTTGCATTCACGTCTTGAGTCAGTCATGACTGATAATTATAAACAACGAAGTTTGCAGCAATAGTCTCATTTGAGCCGATAAAGCTCAAATCCAAGAGTAATGTTAAAAATTTCCGAAGGAAGAAACGAGATTTTGGAATATGGATAGTTTCGGTCCGGCCGAATATTCAGCCGGATTTTCGATGAAACTGATTTTGAGCCGAAAATGAATTTTCGGTCGATTTCTAGATATAATGCTAATGATAATACAAAATTCTAATGCTAAAAAAGAAAAAAAGTTTCGCTCTATATAACGGATTTAATGTAGAAATTTCGTGGCGGACTAAACAACAACGTAGCAACTCTATTTAGATTTCCTACAGATTACTGGTATATGGATAGTACCCTCATAGCATGCATGGTCACGGTGACGTCACTGTGACGTCACTGCAAGTCACTGTGGTCACGTCACATCTGTGACCGAAATGCCACCACTCAGTGATGTCACATTGTGACTGAAATGTGAACTTCTTAGAAAACTTTAAAAACTTACGAAAATTCTTCAAAACATGTTACTTTTTGTAAAATTATATTTTTCTGGCAATTAAAAAAAATTGTGACGTCTCTGTTATGTCACTGCTATGTAACGTACGCCACGTCACATATGTGACAAAAAAACCAGCATATTGTAAGTCACAGTGTGACAAAAAATATGAACTTCAAAAATCTTTGAAAATGAAGAGAAATATTTTAAACAGCCACGAGTTACAGCGGCATAAGGAATGAAAATATATTAGTGGATAGCAAATGGTAAATTCCGTCACTAAAGAGGAGGGGGAGGGGGGGCATAATAAATAAAGTGCACGATACAAGCATTAATAAACTAAATTTTTAGGCTATATTTTATCAATTTGATATCTAAGACAGTGAATGTATACTTTTTAATGATTCCAATTTTATCTAGCATTTGTATAATATATTTACAATTACGAATATTAAATTTATACACTTTACATATTTAGTTTGCTGGGAGGAAATTTCACTCTTTCTTTCTTTTTTTACCGACCAGAATTATTCGAAACACTTCTGTGGTTTCAAACTAAAAATTTTCTATTACAGTTAAATCTGCACCTTTTAATGAGCATGTAGAAAGAGTCTTTAGAGTTTAGTCATCTATGCATTTCTTGCTTTAGAATATTTTTATAATTTGTATTCAAGTCATAAATTCTACTTCTTTCAGACTTTTAAAATAAAATTAGCATTTTCCGAAAATAAAGGAAAACAAACTTTACTTAAAAAAAAAATAGAAAAAAAAAGGGGGGGGGGTGTCGTTAATACATTAAATTTATTTTTACACCTTTTAAAAATTTAAACAATGTTTTATCTAATAAACTCTATTTATGAATATTATTATTATAATTATTTAGAAAAAAGGAACTTTACAATACATTTTAACTTGAATTATTTGGTACGGATAAAAAGAAAAGATTAAATACATTGGATATTTCTTCAAATACAAAATTTTAATGAATGATACTTTCAGAAAATTTCTGCGCGTTCAAATTCCATATTTCTTGTATACAAAAACAAACAATCTGTAACAAGCCATCTGCTCGGAAATCGTCTGCCCACAGAAAAATAAATATGAGAATACGCGGGAAATAGTTCACTTGTTTTAGAACAACACGTCTACAACACTTTAAGATAAGGAAATGACCATTTTAGGATACACGGATATTAATGGAACGTGCATGTAAGTTTTATTTAATTTAAATATTTTATTCCTGGTTGTATATTATGAGTTAAATAGTTATATTTGTAAGAGACTGATCTTTAACTGTCAGAAGCGTTATTTTCCAATTTGATAACTGTGAAGAAAAATATTTTAATCTGCCATCGCTTGAAAAAAAAAAAAAAAAAAAAAAAAAACTGCGCAGAGACATTCATGCCTACATTCATACTGGAATTAATATAAACATTAATTTACTCTTACTTGAGATTAAAAATGTATGGAACGACAATGATTTGGAATTATTTTATCGGCTTCTTACTATTTTTTGATTACTAACATTTATAGTTATTATTATTTTGGGGTTAAATATGATGTTCGATTATCATGAGATTACGAAACTGTTTCAGATTAGAAATTAACATTATACTGGGAAAATGTATTTTTAACATATTACAGTAGTGAAACATTTGAAAGAATTTTCTTTTAGTGCTAATAATATTTTAAATTATCTTTTAAAATCCTAAATCTTCAAACCAATGTTTTCAGATTTAACATTTGCCAAAATTATAAAATAATAGGAATTCCTTATACCATATGGAAATATTTTTGAGATATTGTTAAATCTAATAATGCATTTAATTTATCTATTGTAGTTTGCTGTTGTTTAACAGTACAATTATAAATACTAATTATTATTTTTAGTGTTTTTCAAATTGGTATATTTATTTTTTTTAATTGTATGTAAGCCTTTTTTCTGTTTGTGATTTTAATCAAACATTTAATTATAGACATTCTGAATGGGTTATTAAATTTTCTTCTATTGTAAATTAATTTTCTACGTGTATGATTCGGGTAATTATTGGCACTAAAAAGTAAAATATGATATTTAAGCATTGAAATAAAGTATTTTTCATGCCTGATAGGAAGTTATAGATTAAACTGCTTTAGTATATATTTTTTTAAGTTAATATAATACAGGATACATAATGTAGGACACAAGTTGAAAAGTGCTTATGACTTCGGTTTGTCTCTCCGTCTGTCCGTCTAGCAGTCTGTGCGCACTCTAACTTTCGAAAATATACTCGGATTGCCCTGAAATTTTTGGATGGTATTGACGTTTACCATCGCACGGTACCTATTTGTAATGAAGTTTGTAGCATGCTTTGTTCATTTACAGGGACAGCCAAAAGTTTTCCGTTACATTACGGCCTATGGGAAAAAGTCGTTTCAAATGATTTTTTATGATTTTAGGCACGCTTTCAAACAGAATAAAATTTATATGCATTTATGAAGTGCACTAAAATATGCATTCTGTTGACTATGCGATGCAAAGAATAGTTATTGTTCATTTACAGGACTAAAAAAGGAATTCAAATACATAATGATATAAAGGTGGAGGGAATTGTTTGCGGCATACTTTAATTATGTTAATCTATTTCATATATAATGAAATTGATGTATGTCGCTGAGGTTTACATACTATAAATTATTTCATGTATAATAAGAATAATACGTATATAGCATTTACAGGGACACACAAAATCTTTCAGATACCTTATTGTATCCGAAGTTCCGAAGTACTGTTCATTAGCGATGATTGCTGGAAATATATTTTTAATTATGATATGCACTTTTATGATTCACTATATTTTTGCATAGTGTATGGTGTATATAAATGCTATAATTCCTATACAAGGCTACACAAAAGTATTCGTAAGGATTACTGGGTATGGGTGCAAATTGCTTAAAGGAGGTTTTTAAATGAGTTATGCTTTTTTTCGCTGAACTGCATTTAATTTACCAAGAAATATTTGTAGAATATAGATAAAATGATATACAGGGTCACGTAAAGAATTGGATACATGGCCGTCTATATATTATAATTTCTGGAAATGTGATTTCAGCAGTTTTAAGAGTGTCTTAGTTTGAATTAAATTTTAACTAAATAGTGGCGTGTAATAAAGATTTTAGGTAAACTACAGGGTTGTACAAAGGTATTCAAGTATGTTTCCATACATTAGTATAAATTGCTGAAAATGAATTTCAACCTGTTAGGCGTTTTCTTGCTAAACTAAATTTTCCCATTATATAGTATATATACTCTTAAAAAAATGGGTACTCAAAATTGAGTAAAAAGTACTCAATTTTAAATGCGTCACATGCACAAAATAGCTCCGATCCAAACGTACTCAAAGTTGAGAAACACATGTACTCATATTTTATTCCATGGCTGTGATCAAATATGAATCGTTATGTACTGCCCCCCCCCCCCAAAAAAAACCCCCTAAAATGTAAAGTAAAAATGTACTGACATTTATTTCCCGTCCAAAGTTCTTAACAAGAAATGTTTAATTGATTATTTATCAAGAAAAATAGCAAAATTCTTAACAAGATACTCAAATCGAATATTTTTATGACAAGAACATTATTTCCAAGCAATTATTTTTAAAATGATGTGCATAATTTAATATTTACATTAATAAACATCATTTATGCCGCCATAAATGAAATGAACCATTACAGGGTACAAAACTATTTGTTTGTTTGGGTTTGATAACATGTGATGCTTCAAAATAGAGAAAGCATAGGTTCATTTTTGATCCAAAAATATTCAATTCAATATGAGTACGTCGGTTTGCTCATTTTTGAGTACTTCATTTTTTTCAGTGTATCAACCTACAGATCAAATAAGGGCTGTTTAAAATAATTGGAAAACATATTTGGCTATGGACGATAACTGCTGAAATCAGTTTTTCAAATGTTTTATGCGTTTTCTAAAATGTTTACTTAGTTATCTTATTTACGTCATTTCCCTAAATTACGATGTCTTGTTAAAGCATTCAGAAAGTGTTGGAAAGTATATTTTAATCTTTGCTTAACGCATGATTTTTCTTACTCGTTTTTTTTTTTTTTTTTCTATTTCCCAGATCAGTCTTTTCCTATAAAACATACCAAATCTATTTAGCTCATATTCACAAAGTACAATATACACGGGAATAAAAAATTTAAATAAATATCGCTTATCATGCCGCTCTATAAATAATAGTTGTATTAATATCCGTTAGTTTCCATGTTCGTATTTAATAAAGCAATGACAAATCAAAACAAATTAAAAAACTTACACATTCTAAATATCAAGCATAGGACTTAATAAAAAAATATGTCAGTTGATAAGCATTGTTTTTTAAGTGGAAAAATGTAAAATGTTTTAGAAGAATAGGACTCCAAAGTAGCGATATTTTGCTAAAAAGTACGGTAAAAAGATAAGATTTTATATTTACAGCAAAATTTTATTTTAAAATTCATCGCTGTATTAATACTTAGAAATTTTTCCAGAGAGAATCATTCGCCTTATATACAATATTTCAAATGAAAATCAAATGTCAAATTAATTGCTTAAAAGGCGCAAAGGCCAACATTGTGAAAAAGATTCCATGCCGGGACTCGAACCCGGGCCATCAGTGTAGCACACTGACATTCTACCGACTAAACCACATGGAACGACGCCCAGCCCGTAAAATTTTTCACTATTACATGTTCGCAAGGCTACAAACGCAGCATAAGATGGAATATTTATCGTGAGCCACCGACATGGGGTAAACACGAAACTTAATTAAATCCAGCATCGATTGAAACTATATTAATAATTGGAAATTTTTCCAGGGAGAAACATTCGCCCTGCATACAACATTTCAAATTAAAATTGCCTTTTAAGCAATTAATTTGAAATTTGACTTTCATTTGAAATATTGTATGCAAGGCGAATGGTTCTCTCTGGAAAAATTTCCAAGTATTAATATAATTTCAATCAATGCTGGATTTAATTAAGTTTCGTGTTTGCATCATGTGGGTGGTTCACGCTAAATATTCCATCTTTTGCTGCGTTTGTAGCCTTGCCAACATGTAATAGTGAGAAATTTTCCCGCCTGGGTATCGTTCCATGTGATTTAGTCGGTAGAATGTCAGTGTGCTATACTGATGGCCCGGGTTCGAGTCCCAGCATGGAATCTTTTTCACTATTTGCGTCTTTTAAGCAATTAATTTGAAATTTGATTTTCATTTGAAATCACAGTGTTTATGACAAGTTCGTCACAAATGACACATATTTCACAAATTGGTCACAATGTGACTTCAAAGCATCGTCGCTTTCGTCACAGGTTCGTCACAAAGTTAATGCCAATATAGTCACAAATGACACACTTTTCACAAATTTGTCACACCGTGACTTCACAGAGTGGTCACAATGTGACGTCACAGACGTCTTCTAAAACGGCCATAACGACCTCGCATTCTAGTCACTGTGACGTCACATCGACGTCACGTGACGTCACATCGACGGTCACAAAATCACAGTGTGACTTCACAACGACGTCGCCGTGACGTCACCATGCCTTACGGGTAATACTGACAACACCGATAAAACAACTAAAATATTTTGTCACTATCTGAACATGTTGATGGGGTACTGTTCGTATTTCCATTTGTGGCCACTATGCTATTATGGCACAATGCAAGGTATATCTATTTATATAAAATCCAAGTCTGTGTGTCCCTCACAATTCCGGTTGGACCACTTCATTAATCGCGGCTTCCTATGGAGAAATTAGTATCAGCTTCAACAATGAGTAATAGCTGAAAAGTACTAATACAGAGTTACTACAATAGAGCCAAATTTTGACGAACTTGGCAAATTATCGCCAAATTTGGCGACAGAAATAAGTTGCCATATATTAAGCCAACTTGTCGATAACTAGCTATTTTAGCGAGATTTTCATTGAAATCCATTAATCTTTATAATCGAACTCACCACAATTTAATTTAAACTCAGCGCATTTAAGGTTTTTTTTTTTTTTTTTTTTTTTTTTTTTTTCAAAATCTATGGGCCAGAATTTAAAGTGTAATATACGAAAAGTATGTCTTTACAACTTCATCCCGATGCTACTAATAAAATAACCGCCACTAGACGGCGCTGTACTATCTGAACTATCCGATTTTAATGTGCTTTTACATAGCCGGATGCAGAAATTAAATGCTCCGTGCTTTTCCAGTATAGGGGTCTTTCCGAAATAGAGAAAACTGCCTCGGCGAAGAAGGAAATTTTGCAACATATATTCAGGCAACCTATTCACTGTTTCATTTCATATACACATGCATTTTTTTTTTCAATATTTATACAATTTAACATAAAGAAACCATTTATCTGATTTTATGCAGAAACAGAAGCAATTTGTACATAAAAAACAACAATATACATTCAATTAAAATACATACATAAACAAAAAATTTCATCAAGTTTGTTTTCATAGCTGTTTATATCATTTGGAATCGAATCTCACTTTCTGATGCCCGAATTCTGCCAAGCTTTAAAAAAACGCCAAAGCCCCTATAATGAAAAATCCTGAAGTAGTGTGGTCAAATTTTAATTTATCTTTAAATTTCCCTTTTAATGTATTTATTACATACATAGTTTTTCATAATGTGTTCCGCTTTTAAAATGTGTTATTTTCATCTATCACTGTAAAACAAGCGAGAAAACACATTATTGCTCATGTGTTAAATATACCTTAACAAAGGTATAAAATAATAATTAATATAGATGAAAATGAAATCGGATGTAGTGATAATATGTATTCACAGTTCGATAACTTTAGTATGATCTTACGATCTATTTCAAATAAATTTACTAATTTAATATCTCCATATCTGAATCCATATTTAGTTTTAAAAAAGTACTCTTTTGATACTGTTAAAACATGCGTCAGTACATTACTTTATAGTCAACTAGCAGCCTTCGCCCGCTATGCTGGTCGGTTTCTTCAAACGAAACTTTAATCAAACGAAATATATCGGTGTATTTGATCTTGTGTTTTATGGCAATATATACATTTATCTCCAATGATCTTCCGCATTGCTGAAAACAATATGAACACCGTTACGGTTTTATAACTTCTAATGTCTCAGACAAAATTTGGACTATTAAGAAGAAAATCTTTTAGTTGATTATTTACAATTGAATATGGAAAAAAAAAAAGGAAGAAAAATATGTAGCACATTAAAATCATCCCTAAAAACTTAATAAGACTAATTTTTCATAATCGGGTTCACCAGATTATAGATCATTCAACTATAATTCTATAGCAAAGCAATGTAGAACAATGTGTTATATTCTAAAACCTTTCCAGAAAAATTGTCTAACAACCACTGATAATTACATCGAACTTAACTCAGCAGAACCTTTTAAAAAGGCTATATTTTCCAAATAGGGTTCACTGATTAAAGAACTTTCGCACATAATTCTATAAGCAACGTAGAATAATATATGTTATATACGAAACCCTTCCTTGAAAATTTATCTAACTAACAATGCAAGTCTTCTCAAAATCCATTCAAAAGTCTCAAGTTATAAGGGGTCGGACCGAGATTGCTCTTTGTATTTTATATGTGGAGTAGACAGTTAAATAAATCTTTCAGAATCGTGTTACCGCGTGATTGTAGAACTTTCAGGAATGTACTCTTAAAAAAATTCAGCGATTTTAAGTCCGACTGAGTGTATTTTCACTCCTTTCCAGTCATTGAAAATGCACTTATGCTATAGGAGTGAATTTCATCCATCTTGCGGAGTGGTTTTTTTCATTCCTTTTTGATAAGCTGTTTTCGCTCTTTTTTCGACTAAATTAATAGGCAAAACGAGTGACTGCACTCATTATTGACAAGTCTTTTTTAAACCCCTTTCTTGTCAAATTTAATAGGCAAAATAAGTTATTTCCCTCTTATTTTCAGAATTTTTTTTATAATTTTGTTTAACATATATAACTCCCCAGTTTGCAAAATGTATTATTTTTAAAACTCCATTTTGTTTTACTTTAATCCAGATGCAGAACAACAGAAGAAATTTTGTTTTTCATTTCCGAAAGATAAATAATAATAAAAGATGGTTCAGGCCATAACAAGACAAGATTTTTTAACTTGTCAATATCCTGAAGTGCGCTGTTTTTACTTTATCTTTCTTATTATGATTTTTTTCTTTTTAATAATTTCACATTGTATATATAATTTTAACGTTATTAATTTTAATCCGGAAATGTCGATTTCTTTAATTATTTCTGATATTATTATATCTTCTTAATATATTTTGCTTATGACACAGATAAATAACTATGGAATATAGAATTCATGTGTTACATAACTGCAAACTGTTTTTTAGTTAAACTTTTAAATATGAACAGAGCGAAGTATAACACAAAAATAAAAATTCACAAAATCACAATTTAAAAAAAAAAGTCAAGCTAGTTGTTATAAAATAAATTAATAATATTTTTTACTAATCTATTATTTTCTGATACTTTTTTAAATTATCTTTTACATTTCGTACTATTTATATAATACTGTGTCAATTAGAAAAATAATAAATAAAGTGTAGATGTGTATAACTATCTAAATGAACACAATTTATTAAATACTTGTAGTTACTGAAACACAAAAAAATAGAGCATATATTATAAGTTAATAATAATTTAATAATTTTTATAACCATGGGTTGTGTTCCGCAAATATTTCTGAGTGTCATGAGCAAAGTAGTATATTAATAATCAATAATAAGCACAAAATGATATATGTTTAATAATGTAAATACCAATTAGCGTAATTTTACACAATTTGAATACGAGAAAACTGCATATCTAAGCGCATTTTATTGATTATAAAAATTATGGAACAGATGCATTAAAAAAAAAAAAGAAAAAAAAAGTAATTTAAGAAGTTCATGTTTCCGGTTTAAAAGTAATAACGTTAAATAACGCAAAAAATCCCATATACAATGTGAAAATACAACAAGGAATGGCGAAGGAATTACAAGAAAGATGAAGTAAAACAACGTACTTTACCTTAGAATTTTCAGTATTAGTAAAATCCTAGAATCACCGGTAGCCATCTTGGTTTTAGCTGGGAAAGAAAAACGAAATTTATTCAGTTCTTTGTGATGATTTCCCCCTTTCCCATGCTTTCGTGGGCATAATCCATCTATCTTATTGTATACCATTTTTAAAGTAATCAAATTATAATTGTAATATTGTTTTAATCATGTAGGTAACGCTAAGCTTTGACGCTTGAAACAAACAAGCGACTCCCTTTTCAAAACGGTTCTCGGTTCTCCCTCTGCCAAATTATATATCGCGTTACATGGTTTCAACCAATAGGGAAGCTTCTTAAACAGCTCTTTTAGAGATATTTTTCTGTTCCGATCTGAAATGAGCGGTCATGGGGGATGCTACTCCTAAAAGGGCGATTTGGCAAACAAGTTTTTTATGGAAAATGTTTCTTTTTGATAAAACAGATACTCAGAAAGAACAAAAACACGGGTAAAACTTTTCGTTCTTTTGAATTAAGAGTGTAGCGTAAGGTATACGCCGTAGACCTTCCGGATCATTTTAGAAAGTCTACACATCCTCCATAGCTATAACATATAATACTCTCTAGTATATACACTCTGCCTGTAGATTTTATGCTACTTTCTTTACAACTACACCACTGAGAACTTTCCTCATAGCTCCATAACTAAAAATACAGAATGATATATTAAATATTGAAACAATCCCAGAAATTTTACCTAATTGCGCAACTCCAATTAAAATACGTTCGGTAGAATTTTAAATAAAAGATAATCTTTCGCAATCGGGTTCACCTAGTTTTAGAACTTTTTTTTGCAATGTGATTTTCTACAATCTGATTTGTTGTCAGGTTTGTGCTTCAGAAAAAAAACAATAACGCAGAAGAAAACTTACCATCGGAGCAAGAAGTTCCAATCATGCAAGAGAAGTACCAACCATCCACAAAAAATTATCGAAGTAACAGTGTTAAGTCCCATCAAAATACATCCAGTAAAATTAAAATTATAAACGGGGAGAAGAAAAAACAAATTTGCATTTTATATAATTACAGTAGATGTATCTTTAATAATTGCGTTCACCTTTCTGTATAACTTTTCCAATAGCTCTATAACTAAGCAACATATAATGAAATATTATATACTAAAACCATTCCTGAAAAGTTATGTAACAGTGCCCCCTTGGATCAAAATCTGTTCAATAGAATTTTTTTTTTTTTAAGGCAAACCTTTAATAATTAGGTTCACTTTTTTTTTTTTTAAGGCAAACCTTTAATAATCAGGTTTACTTATTTTTTTTTTTAAACGTTTTCCTTTATCTCTCTATCTAAGCAACGTAGAACACTGTGTATACACAATACCCGTTCCAAAAACATTACCTAACTAATAGTGGCATATCCTAACAAATTATTATAAACAATCGGAATAAAATGCAAATTTCCGTTTTAAATATGTAGTAGATGACGATCCATTTTTTTGTAATAGAATTTCATCGTGAAGTTTTCGCTTCATACGTAAAGGATGCTTTCAACATTCTAGCTAATACACCGATTGGCGAGGTCTCCGATTACGGAAGATTAAATAGGAATCCCATGAACGACTACCCAAAGAAAGGTGAATACATGGCTTTTGTGATAATGTTATGTTAGCCGGGCGCACGTAATAAAACAACAAAGATTGTTTTCATACTTTATTCTTATCTTATTATTTTCATTCAAAACATAAATGTTTCACTCATTTCATTTAAAATGCATACACTTAAATACATGCCTTACGCTAATTTCATTGAAAAACGGAAAAGTAAAACAATAATAGGAAATAATGGCATAACTTAAAACAAAGATATTTTCAATTTACATACGCAAAATATAACTACTGCTATTGGCCATTTTAAAAATGCTAATAGCGAGTTTTACACACGGCTGACATAAAAGTACCCATTTTTTCTTCTTATCCAGGAGCAAACAATAAATCGCGATGTATTATTTCCATTCCAATTTCTTCCATTGAAAAAAATGGTACTTACATATTATCTGGACCATGAGATAGATCGCCAAAAATGGTTGACAATTGCCAATCTTGTTTATCGTTTGGCAATTACAATTCCGTTCAAAACAGTAATTTAACATTCTTAAATACATAACCTTGTTAAAAAAGGCAAATTGCTTAAAGTAAATAAATAAATAAAATACATAACATAAAACTACATACTATAAAACTATAATTAAAAAAAAAACTACAATAATAAAATAAATTAAAAGCTATAATAAATAAACTATCAAATGGATAAAAAATAAGGGTTGCTGAAATTTTATATCTGACATGGCGCGTATGTAAGGACCAAAAAAATTTTTTTAAGTCGTACAAACATTGCTTTCATTTTTTAATATTTTCGTTTTATAATGTTAATTTCTCAGTGGATCCCTTTCCTTGTATTTTAAATAAAATCAATATTTTTCTTCTTTTTTTCGAGGCGTTTGTATTAGCCCCGATATGCTATTTCTTTCTCCCACCTGTTAATGTGTCGTCTCCAAAAAATAACATTACGTTGTATAAGCCAGACGTAAAACAAAGCAGATGTATCATTGTTCTAAATCATCTCTACTGCAATTTTTTAAACTTCTCAGCATCGCACATTTTCAATTTTTATACCGTCGTATTGAAAACAAAAAAGTATTTTGAAATGCAATTTGTTTGAAAACTGCATTTCCCTTTATTTTTGAGATATTAATTTTTTTGTAGTTTTTAGTACCATGTTTAATTTTGGCAACTCCATTTCTGTAGAAAGTGAAGGGAAAATAGTTGGAAAATAGCAATTATATCTTTTTGTTGCCAATTTTCCCATAAAGACAGAAAAAAAAATGTAATTAAAATACGTGTTATTTTGAAAGAAATATAAATGAGTGATTTCTGATAAAACGTGGAACTATTATAAACTAAATTTAATTTTACGTATCTAAATTAATATTACAAACAAATGAAGGCATATGAATCATGAGATAGCCGAATTTGTTGGTCCAGTTTCTTGAACGACGAAATCTCTTTTTTTGGACTTGTGTATTATTCAGCCATAATCACGTACTATGCATATTTTACTGTGGGTGTTGTTTAACACTGGATCGTAAATGAGGAATTCTTTAGCGGATGGGGATGACGTAATTTTATATAAAATAAAAGCGCGTGTTTAGAGACTTAAAACTGAACTATCTATATTTATATACATACATATTTTTTTCATCGGGGGCGACACTAAATTCTGAAAAAGCAGATTCCTGTTTTCTAGTTTATTTATTTTTCAAACTCATACAGCCGTTTTAATTCTTTAACGAAAAGAATTTAAAAAAAAAAGGTTTAATTTGAATTTCTTCCGTTGCTACAGTAACGGATGTACAATATGAATGTTTATGGATGAATTATCACTTGTAATGTTAGGTATTTCGAGGTTTCGGCGCCAAATTAGAAAAATATAAAATATCTCAGGAATTATTGGACTTGAAAGAATTTGGTTAGTACTATTCGATTCAGCATACAAAAATACACTAAAATATGTTATCAGTTGAAAAATAACTATATAATCAGATTTTTAAGGAATTTTTTAAAGGTTCGTTCTCTATTTTACCCCCTATAGGGGTGGAATTTTAGAAAATCCTTTCTTAGCGGCATTATATCATAAGTGTTTTTCCCCCAATTTTCAAAATTTTAGGTACAGTAGTTTGGGCTGCGCGTTGATTAATACAAAATCCAGATTTTCTTTTATATCATATATATTATAAAGCAGTAAGATCTAAAAGTTCCGTCCGAATGTTTCAAAAACTACCCGATGGATTTTTTTGCAAATAGTGTCATTCGATAGAGAATATTCACGTGGTGGTTTATGAGTAAAATATACAGGGATAACTATGATTTTTGGTAATAAATTTCGCATTTTATTGTTATTTTGAACGAAAAGGTTGCCAGAGGTTATTTTTTGGCGACAAATGAATTGAAATCGCTGTATCCGTTAGAAAATAAATGAAAAAATAATTACTGATATTTAATTGTAAAAAAAAGAAAAAAAAATACATTTAAATGAGGGATTATGTTAAAAAACGAATATATTTAATTTAAACCTAAAAGAAATATTTGTAATTTAATTTAAACCTGAAAGAAATATTTGTAATGCTTAAAAATTAATTTAACGAGAAAGATTACAATTGATACGCAATATTTGGCTCATTATCGCTTGTGTTAGATTATAGAAATGAATCTGAAAATTTAATTAGATGAATTTTTAATGACTTTTTTTTTTCTTTTTGTACTCTTCTTTTTATTTTTATCTAATTGCCACATCACGTAACTCATAGAAAAAAAAAGCAGATGTAATTGTGAGTCACATGTGTAATTATTATTTATTTTACTTTTGGTCGCCAAAAAATGAGATTTTAAGTCAAAAATGCATAATTGTGACACTAGCTTGAGGATATTCTCATAAATGGTGTTCTTTCAAGTGAACGAGATCTTTTTTTGGGAGCATTTTTATATTCAATTGTAACTTATATAGATATCAGTTAATATTTTAAAAATGGAATCAAATACTTAAATTTTAGTGTGAATTTCTGCCACACATACATATTGTAAAATAATTTCATATTTTTTAAAATGTTTTTCACCGTAATTCCGAAAGCATGTGATATTTATAAACTCGAACTCAGATCAATGACTATTATCCATTTTTTAAGCAAATATTATCTATTGTTTATTTCATTTTTTCTTAAGACATATCGCCAATATCATTTATAGGAAAATTCACACCTTCGAAATCTAGAAAATGAAGATAGTTTTTAAAGAAATTTATACAATCATGCGTTATTATCGAAAATTTCAACATTTTGAAAAAAAAAAAAAAAAATGCAAGTCTTTTGTAATTCGTCATTTCTTCTTCGTCTTTCTTCGTAATTTCTCCTCTGTTATGTAATATTTCAAATGAAATTGCACTAATTTTCGATCATCGAGTCACCGCCAAATGGCATATCTATATAGTATCGCTAAGAAAGGATTTTCTAAAGTATCACCCTAACGGCGTTTTTGCAAGGAGAGGGAAAAAAATTCCTTAAAAATCGGATATTATAATTATGCGTCAGATGATAGCATAATTTAATGTATTTTTGTATGCTGAATCGATTGGTGCGAAGTAAATTCTTATAAGTCCAACAGTTCATGACATTTTTCATATTTTTCTAATTTGGCGGTGTCTTTGGCGTCTAAACCTCAAAATATCTAACATTACATCCGTTACTCTAGCAGCGAAAAAAATTCAAATTAACTCTTTTGGATAAAGAATAAAAACGGCTCTATGAGTTTGAAAAAAAATACGAACATCTTAATAAAAAAAAATGATACTACTTAGTTATCCCGTTGACCAATTTCGCCAAATTATATAAATCGCCAAACCACTCGCCAAATTACATTAATTGACATAAGTTGTATTTTAATAATGAAAGAACAAATTAGTATAACATTAATAAAAATACAAATAAAACGTCGAAATAAAAATAACTTGATGACGTAAGCACGTGTAACTTCCTTGAAGTCAAGTGAATGTGACATTTACGATCAACCGTTATTGGCATTTAATCTTATAATTTGGCGATAGATTATTGGTCGACGGGATAACTAAGTAGTACCAAAAAAAAAAAAAAAAAAAAAAAAAATTAGTGATTTTATGCAAAATAAAAGGAACAATTTTACTAAGAAATTAGCGTTATAGAACGAAAGGGTACTACTTAGATATTCCGTCGACCAAAAATATATTGCCAAACTATAAGATTAAATGCCTATAATGGTTGATCGTAAATGTCAAATTCATCTGACTTTAAGCAAGTTACACGTGTGAACGTCACAAAGTGATTTTTATTTCGACGTTTTATTTGTATTTTTATTAATGTTATAATAATTTATTTGTTCTTTCGTTATTTAAAATAAAAATTATGTCAATTTGTATAATTTGGCGAAATTGGTCGACGGGATAACTAAGTAGTACCAACGAAAATATTTAAATATGAAAGCACTGTTTGTAACGACTTAAAAATTACTTTCAAAGAAAGAAATTGGAATTGAAATAATATTTGGCGATTTATAATTTGCTCCTCGATAAATAGAAAAAATGGGTACATTTATAACAGCCGTGCTCAGATCTCGCCAATAGCATTTTTAAAATTGCCAGTAGCAGTAGTTACATTTTGCGTATGTAAATTAAAAATAATTCTTTGTTTTTAATTATGGAATTATTTCCTGTTATTGTTTATCTTTTCAGTTTTTTAAATGAAATTAGTGTAAGGCATGCATTTTAAATGAAATGAGTGAAAGATTTGTACCTTAAATGAAAACAATAAATATAAGAATATGGTATGAAAACAATCTTTGTTGATTTATTACCTACGCCCGGCTAACATAAAAGTATTACAAAAGCAACATATTCACTTGGTACAGATGTCATATTCGCCCCATATTGGCGCGATTATTTTCGGTTGCCAATTTGGCGAAAACATCAACAGCATAAGCAACATAATCCGGGTTACCACATCAAGCAAAATAACGACACTTTGGCGCAAGTTAAGTACCTGTTGCCTATATGATATTAGGTGATACAGATGTCATATAAGCCCCCATATTGGCGCAATTTTTTACCGACCCCAATTTGGCGAAAACATAAACAGCATTAACAACAACTTCCGGGTTACCATATCAAGCAAAATAACGACACTTTGGCGCCAGTTAAGTATTGTTGCGTATTGCAATGTTTCTGACATTGGCATCAGAAAAAAAATCGTGCCTATATGGGGCATGTATGGCATCTGTGCCCAAGTGGTTAGGTAATAATTTTGGAAAGGTTTTAGTGTATACATATTGTTCAACGCTACTTAGTCATAGAGCAAAAAAAAAAAGTTAAAAAATTAAGTGAACCTGATTATGAAAGTTTAGCCTTTTTTTCTTTGAAAATCTACAGAATGTATTTTGATACAAGTGGCACTGTTACATAGCGTTTCAGGAATGGTGTTAGTATGTAACATTTCATTATATGTTGATTAGTTATAGAGCTATTAATTCCTGTTGTCATAACGGTCTCATTGCCCTACCAAAAGTGCATTGTTAGTAATCATCTAAAAGAAGTACTTCTTAATAGCTAAATTTTGACCAACGCTTTAGGTAATATTATATCACAATGGCGTTCGCATCGTTTTCAGCGATGAGTAAGGTCCAGCTGAAAGTCCATATTGTTTAAAATTCAAATTCACCAATGTTCATTTGGAAAAATTGACCAGCGCAGCGGGTATATAGATAAAAGATTCATTAAAATGTTTATAGGTTTTTAAATATTTGAGTGTTAGATTATTTTAGTTATAAACCTAGAGAGATGTGTGTGTCCCAAATTAAAAACACCTAATTTAAGTCACTTTCACAACTTTTTATTTAGACTAGTTTTTATTTTTGAATGTAAAATATGGCAATCCATCATAATCTATGAAAAAGCATTAAAAAAAATTATATCATATTTAAATAATTATTTCTCATCAGGTTCTTTTAATAAGTATATTATATGTTTATTGTTTGTTTAAGAATCTATTAAAAGTATCTTTTTAAGAATGATAACATTTTTCCAGTATGAAAATTCTTTAGAAAAATTGCCATGACTATTACCTGTTAAGAGTAATTTTAATCAAAACCTCTAATTTTCAAACACTTTTTTTAATTTCAGACAGAAACCCATGAATAAAATCCCTTCCTTACTGTGTGGTAACAAAAATAAAATAAAATAAATAAAACAACACTGGAAAAATTTGCCATCTGAAAAATAACGAGAATTAAGGGGGTCCGGGACACAAAAATCTCCAAATTTTCTTAAAAACTTTTATTGCACTAAACATTTCTCTGTGTTTTTCTGCTTAAAACGACGTTTAAATCATGCTTCTATCTTAATTAGAACAGAAAGTATAAAATTTTTCGTTTTGGTTTGTTTTCAAAATCTAGCTTTCAAGCAATGGTTGTCATGAAAACGATTTCTTGTGAAAATGAGTTTTTCTTCATGATGGGTTTTTTCACCATTTCTCATATTTAAATCGTTATAGGTCAAAAACCGTTAAAGATAAATAGTTCAAACTTGGAACACGTCTTTTTCAATTGTTTAACTTTGATTCAGAAAATGAGAAAAAAACATTTACTTTTGAAAATATGATTTTTTTTTAAATTAACCATTTTTTAATTTTTACTTTAAATATTTTAAATTTTTTAAAAAATTGATTTTTTTAAAAATGCTGAATCTAAATTAAAACATATTTCTGTTTATTTAAATGAAAAAAAAAATTGAAATTCTACAAATAATATTTTGAGTTAACGATTTTAAATTATCCCACTTTTTTAAAGAATTTTAAATAATTTTTTTTAAATATATGAGAAGTTTTATCATGTGATTTTGTTTACTAATAACACGGTTAACCGTCACAAAAAAATTCAAAATTTTTACTCAATAAATAAAAATTATTTTAAATTGTGTCCCGGACCCCCTTAAAGCTGTGTATTTATTGGTACTATGTTTTAAATACAGCCCACTTAATTAAATTATACAGAGCTACTATAAAAAGATTCATTCATTTCATCGCTATATTGAGCGTGTTGATGAGGATGACTGATCTCTTTGTTTCCTTGGCCCCTTCCTCTCAGGCTCTCAGGTCACCTGATTTAACGACTTGTGAATTAACTTTGGGGGCATATTAACCTCTTCGCTACCTAGGTCCTCAAATGGGGACCTCCGTTTTGCCCCCCATTTTATTAATGGTACTCTAAGATAATTACAATTTCGATATCAGAATATGTTATGTTTCGAAGTCAAAGATTCGAACAAATGCAAATAACATAAAAATCTTGCTCTGAAGTCAAATGGCAGAGGAAATAATTCAGTAACAATTAATAATACTGCATTAATACTCAGTAGAGAAGAGGTTAAGGAACTTGCTTATGTACCCCCAAAGTGTTATGTTAAAAGGACATCCACAGACTATATTTTATATTTTTCCACCGCCGCGCCAGTGAAAAGTGATGGGGTTTGAAGTTCTCACAACTTTCTAAATATTTATTGACATTACATAAATTTCTGTAATATATTTAAGCCATATTTACGGCTTTATAAAGTGCAAAAATAAACTATAATAAAATACAAAATTCAGTTAATATTGCAAAATTGTTTCACATGGTATGTTACAATCATGTAAGTACCAAAAACATTAAAAGAGATCAGGGAACGGATCAATACTGTAGTTATGACCAGTGTCAGGATGACATTACAAAATGTGTGGAACGAGTTCAATTACCGTCTGGACCTGTGTCGTGTGACACATGGGGGGGGGGGGGGGCGGAGGTACATAGAACTTTTGTAGAGTTTGCGGTTATTTTCATGTATCACTCATATTTGTACGTGTAATAAATACTTTTGAATATATAGCCTTTTGAAAATGAATGAATGAGATTGGCTAGCAAGCTATTGATTACAACACGCAATATGATAAGATTGCAATAATTGTATATAGCAAGCCATATGAGAACCACGTTCGTACACTAAAATTTCATTCAAAAATCTGGCAGAGTCTAATATCTAGAGAAATAAAGATCACCCCCTCCCTTCCCTCAAAAGTAAAAGCGGCTACCTCGATTAATTAGTGTTTCATACAAGTAAATAATGACTGGAATTAGAAAGCGACCTAATCTATGTTCAATATATGTATATATATATATATATATATATATATATATTCTTATTTCATGCTAGTGGATAACATTTAAAAATATATATGCTTACTTTCGTATCGAGTATAACCTCAATAAAAATGTAAACTTTAATTTTACGCAGGTGTGATCTTATTAAACACGCTATGAATGAATGCAAAATCACAAATTAATCTAAATTCCTGACGGTAGCTTTGAAACACATTCTGTGCTTCGGGGATTTACGCCAGAGATTTTTGCCTTATCTTTCCTTTTCTTTTCTTCCCCCACTCACCTTTGGCAATAGGCGGCACAAGCTCTAATTGGATTGTAGAAAAGACATAAAAAGCGACGCAATATTTCCATCTCTTATGCCAGGCATTTTTATGAGATTATCGGAAAATTTCCCTCGCCTTGATCGGGAAGGGTTAAAACATTTTAATGTTTCGAACGTGGGTTTAATCCATTTTTTTTTAAAGCTGCGGAGTTTTTCTTAGCTTTTTTTTCTTTCTTTTTTTCAAATCCTTTTTATACCACTTATCTTTTATGCTCTTCCAATCCAAGACTGGAGCTAAAATTAGCAGTCTTTTAATGCCTGATAAAGTTGATCTGTCAAGATTTTACTTTCAAAAACAATTAAACTAGTCGTTGGGGGCCACCGTAAAACGTACCCATCTTGGATATGCATAATATAAAATAGGAAAATAAAACATGTGTAAACTATTTATAAAATGCATTGCAATTCCAAAATAAAATTTAAACGCATATTTAAATATTTTTAATGCATAGTAATGGTCTATTACTGAAATGCGGGTACTATTTGATTATCCCGTCGACCCATTTCGCACAAATTACATAAATCGCCAAACTACTCGCAAAATTATACAAATTGGCATATTTTTTATTTTAAATAACGAAATAAAAAATAAATTAGTAAAATATTAATAAAAATACAAATAAAACGTCGAATTAAAAATCACTTGATGACATAACAAACACGCTTAATGTGTTTGATGTCAAGTGAATGCGACATTTACGATAAGCCATTATTGGTACTAGTATTAAAAAATGCTCTGACGAGCACCAAAAAAGGCTAATATGTTTTTAAGTATGAAAAAGGGTTTGACAAGTGCTTCTAATTAGGCATGAAAAAGGACAAGGGTTCCCTTCTTGGCTGCAGCTCACTGTCAATGCCAACTTTGAAAAAATCATATTTGCGCTTTTTCTATATAAAATAAATTCACGGTACTTTAGTAAAACTTTCCGTCGCGCTTTACACGTTAACTGCACTGTTGCACTGCGCATGCGTCTGCAATGCAACTTTGTACAGTGCACTGTGTACCATTATTTCTCAATAAATCTACACTGTACATTCCTATTATGCTTTTAATTTTTGAACCTCAGCGCACACTCACACTGTGCTTTTGAACTTCCGTATTAAAGGTGTGTGCGTCTAATGTTCGTTTATAATTTACATGCATTGCTGTACTGCATATAGTACATTGTACAGCCACAGCCACTTGCATATAATTTCAACAATCAATCAATGCATTATACTGTTATGCGTGCACATGTGGAATTGTTCCTGTGCAGAGTGCTGCAACAGTCTGCACTGGACTACAAATCAGTTTTTTGTACAGTTCTATACTGCGGGCGTGCTTGGTGGCCCTGCATGAGTGGGATACGCTGCAGGAACTAAGGTTTTTGGTGCTATGTCGCCTTACATTCATGTTTAATCAGGCTGCGTCGTTATATTACACATTTTTTTCGTAACTGTGGCTGATTTTTTTTATATGAAAAAAGCACAAATATGATATTTTCAAAGTTGGCATTGACAGTGAGCTGCAGCCAAGAAGGGAACCCTTGTCCTTTTTCATGCCTAATTAGAAGCACTTGTCAAACCCTTTTTCATACTTAAAAACATATTAGCCTTTTTTGGTGCTCGTCAGAGCATTTTTTAATACTAGTCATTTAAATTTTTTGATAATTATATATTGAATATAAATAAACCTGAGTTGCTTTTAAATATTCCCAATACTTTTTTCTTATTTCGCGCAATAATGCACTATTTAACCAAGTAATGCACACTGTTTTAAGAGGTTCAAGGTTTTTAAATCAAATTCACGTTATTTTTATTCATAATTTAATTTACTTGGGCTCCCTTAAATATAATTAATTTAATTCCTTAAACTGATATTAGTTTTTGTTGCATCAAAATATCTCAATTTGTTGATTCTCTCTAAACAAGTAAACCCTATTGGTTTACAATGGAAGTCTATAGGAATTTGGCGATATATTTACAAGTTGATGACAAACTTGGCGGTATTTGGCGACAGAACAGGGTCCTGCCTATGGTAACCCCCCCCCCCCCCCCCTTATAGGTATGGAGATGCATTAAATGCTGTTTTATAACCAATGAGATGCGTTTCATTCGAACGTTGCCATTAAACAATTAACAACTAATCGCAATTTCTGTGACACAGACGGTAGCATAATATATATATATAGAGATTATCGAGGAAATCGAAGGTTTAGGCCACATCGTATTGTTTAGCTAGACCGGTTATACTAATATCGTTCTCATGTTTTGCTACAATTCCTTTTATCGATCAGTAATTCGCTTAAGCTTCTTACTACTGCTATCACTAAGCACTTTTTCATTCTTAGAAGCCATAATGAGAGCTAAAATTAGCGCAAACCAGACTAAAAGTAAAACAAAAAGTTAATTTTTTTACAGTAATAAAGGTACACAAAGTACTCTGATATGCACACCTTACTCCAAACTTGACTAATAACACGAGTTATGTAAGGGTTGCCAACTGAACTATTCGGCAGCCTTGGTCGTGAACCGAGATATTGCACGCCAACCGAGTCAAATTTTGATCGCCGAAGTTGGACATAAACCGAACTGGTCATAAACAGAGGCGGTCGTGAACCGAGGTTCCACTTATATTTTGACCTATAAGTTTGCAAATATGGCATTATTTATGTATTCAGTGGCGACGATCATTAAGCATCTTGGCGATTTTGGCGATGAAACTCGCCGATTTCAAAGTAACGTTCAGAAGTGTACTTGAAACGCCACAGATGTTATATACGCATCACGTTGACCCGATTTTTTTCTGACGCCAATGTCATATACGAACCGGGGTACTTAACTGGCGCCAAAGTTTTGTTATTTTGCTTGATATGGTAACCCGGATGTTGTTGTTGATTTATTAATAAATTCTTTATTTACTTTTATTTTCTTTTTTAAAATTATATAAATTGTTTTGTTCTATTGTTATTAATTAAACTTTTTTTAATTTATTGTTAAACCCTTTTTAAAAATACATATGTAACTGGTATTCGAAAACGAGGTTTTCGCCAAATTGGCGTCAGAAAAAATATCGCTCCAACGTGGTGCGTATATGACATCTGTACCATACTTGGTACAACTTGATTATCCTGTCGATCAAAAAATTACCGCCAAACTATAAGATTAAATAACAATAATGGATGATAGTAAATGTTACATTCACTTGACATTAAAGGAACAGATGTCATATTCGCCCCATATTGGCGCGATTTTTTTCTGTCGCCAATATCATATAGGCAACAGGTACTTAACTTGCGCCAAAGTGTCGTTATTTTGCTTGATGTGGTAACCCGGATTATGTTGTTTATGCTGTTGATGATTTCGCCAAATTGGCAACCGAAAAATATCGCGCCAATATGGGGCGAATATGACATCTGTACCACATTAAACACGATACATGTGTTTGTTACGTCATCAAGTGATTTTTAATTCAAGTTTTGGCACAGATGTCATATACGCCCCATATTGGCGCGATTTTTTGACGCCAATGTCATATACGGACCGGGTACTTAACTGGAGACAAAGTGTCGTTATTTTGCTTGTTATGGTAACCCGGATATAGGTGATATATTAGCGAGGTTTTCGCCAAATTGGGGTCAGAAAAAATCGCGCCATTACGGAGCGTATATGACATCTGTGCCCAAGTTTTTATTAGTATTTTTATTAATGTTTTACTAATTTATTTATTCTTCCGTTATTTAAAATAAAAATTATGTCAGTTTGTATCATTTGGCGAATAGTTTAGCGAAATTGGTCGACGGGATAATCAAGTAGTACCGTATATTTTTGCTGTACATTTTCGACAATATCTCAAGCAAAAGTACCTAAAGTTAAACGAAACCCTAATTATTTAAGGCACAGATGTCATATACACAACGGGTTTGGCGCGGTTTTTTCTGACGCCAATTTGACGAAAATCGAATAGCAGTTACATATATATTTTTAAAATACTTTCTATTATTTAAAAAAGGAAATAACAATAAATAATGAAAAGTTTAATTAATAACTATAGAACAAAACAATTTATATAATTTAAAAAAATAAAATAAAAGTAAATAAAAAATAATTGATAAATAAACAACAATAGCTCAGTTACCATATCAGGCAAAATAACGCCATTATCGAGCCAGTTATGTACTCTGGTGCGTATATGACATCTCTTCCTTATTTAAAATAGATGGAATGGTATTTTTTAAGTTTATGCTTAGTATGTGAAGTAATTACATTACTGCATAACTGTCGCTTGTGTAAGTCAGGATGTTATGATGATAATAAAAAAAAAAATTACATTTAGCTCCTGAACAGAAGCTTGGGATTTACCCTAGTTTTTTTTTTTCCTATCAACTCGTTTGTGCTCCATTGTGTCTATTACCCCAGTTCAAAATATTAATCAAGAAAGTTTATATATGTATTTATGAAAATTATGCATTATCTGCTTAGGTTAACGTCGGTTTCAAAAATACAAAAATCTGTTAGTTGAATTTCAATTTTTATTAACTTATAAAAACAAAAGTACACGTGTTATCCTTTTTTTTTTTTTTTAAATATTGTACTGCTTATTAGGGAATGGCAACACGAAAGAAATTATTGAATTAGAAAATTAGAAAATGAAAAGGAGAGATTTCTATAATTTTATGGAGACATTAGAAAAGACAATTTCGATTTTCTCAGCGACCGTCAAACACACAAAGATGAAAAAAAAACCTATTCTAAGTTTTAACAAGAGGATCAAAATAAAACAAAAAGGAAGTTAATCCATCCACTGGAACGTTAGCTACACTTTGTTGAATTTTGTGTCTTCATTTTTTCGTTTAAGATTAAATAAAAAACTACTGAAAGCTACAGTAATTTTTTAAATGCTATCAGTTTATTCGTCTCGTCGAGTTCAATCTTTCAAAAGAAAAATCATAATCGTATGTCAACTGGTTCGCCAGAAATTTAAGAAAGTCGTTTGCATTTTGTATTTCTTAATCATATTATAGCTTAACGCTACCGCGTTTGCTATGATTTAATCTTATAGTTTGGCGATAGTTTTTTGGTCGACAGGATAATCAAGTAGTACCGAATTGCGTACAAGAAACATCCTTATAGCTCCAAAAATGATAATCATATTAACTAAAAGTTTACTGCGCCGGATTAAGCGTCTCATTTCCAATTAAAATATATCTTTGAATTGAAGTTTGAATGAAATACATGGTCATGAAAAATCCCCAAATTTATAAAAATTTTTGGTTTTTTTTTTTTTTTTTTTTTTTTTTTTAACTGTCTTTTATATTCACTCCTTATAATAAACAATTTAGAAAATTTTTATATAACTTTTATCAGAATGAATATTTTGAGAGTCCAAAAAAAAAAAAATAATAATTCCGAAAAATCGAGGTTACTTATATTCTATATTCAATTCCCATTATTACATACTAAGAACAAACCAAATTTAAAGTCTCTATCTCAATTTGTTCGGTAGATAGAGCATTTACAGATCCGGAATCTTCGGTGTCTCAAACGCGTAAATTCGTTATTTTTTTTCTATTTTTGAAACGAGTACAAGACATACCCTATACTACGTATGATGGGTAAGTAAAACAGTATTAAGTCTGTAAGAGGTATATAATACCTACCACAATTTCTCTGGTTAACTTATGCCAAGCTTCTTATCCTCTTTGATACATAGTATTAATGTAATATTACTGAATTATTAACGATTTATTTATTCTCTAATTTGACTTCAGAGAAATAGTTTTAATTTATTTGCATTATTTCGAATCTTGGACATCGAAGCATATCTTTCTGGGTCGGAATTGCAAATATGTTAGAGTATCCTGACTGAAACGGGAAATAATTGATGTCTATATATATGTGGACCTACGGAACGAAAGGATTGCAACGGAGAAAAAACATTTGTATCATAAAACTAGTTTTAATCGTTCTGGTTAAAACTCATTTTGATTTAAAAAAAAAAAAAAAAAAAAAAAAAAAAAATTAAAATTTATTTTGTTAAAATAATTCACACAACCAAAACGAAAGTATTTGAAAATTTGGTTTAGAACTCAAAAAATGATTACAAGTAACAAGTGTTGCTGTATTAATCTAAGACGATTTCATAGATTATTCTGGATACGATCAAACTTTGATAATAATCCAAGTTCGCCCTATTTGCACTTCCATTCATCAGGTGCATTATGGAATCTACCAATTCCAAATCAAAGTTTTCTTGTTTCTCATTATTGCACGACAAATAACGTAATGTATTAGATAAACTTTAAAAAATTAAGATTTATCAAGTATATGTTCCAGTTTGAAATACTATTACAAAAGCCCCCCGTCCCCTCCGAAAAACATCTGTAATATTACTAAATATATTATTACTATAAAATTATTACTAAATATATATAATGACATTATTAGTATTAACTTTAAGATACAGGCTGAGCAATTTACTAATACTACTTCAATATGGCTAACTCTAAATTACTAATAGCATAATTGTATCTGTATACATGTTTGTAATTTCACATACATTTTATCTAAAATAGGAACTCATTACCACTTTTAAAATATATATATATATATATATATATATATATATTTTAAAAGTGGTAATGAGTGGTAATATATATATATATATATATATATATATTAACTTATATAACTTATATATAATATAGTTAATATATATATATATTAACTTATTTTAGCACAAAAAATATTAATTTGTATTTTATCCTTTTATATTTAAACTAGAGATCTGCACGTGCCCGGGCTTAGCCGGAGGCCCGTACCCGGTCCGGCAAAATGAAGACAAAATTTCCAACGGGCAGGGCCGGCAGATTAAAGACAATTTTCTTAACGGGTTGGGCCGAAGAAAAAATATTACGGGCCCGGCCCGTTTATTTTTTCTTCGGATCGGGCCGAGCCGATAAAAGATTAAATGGGCCGACCGGCCAGATACAAAAATTTAAAAGTATCAAACTAAGCCGATTAAATACGAACAATTTTCAAGTATAAATGTGCTGCACGATCTGATGCTAGACTGACAACATCATTACAGAAAACATGTCCAGTACGGTGGGTCACAAAAAATCAATTTTCGAATTTTTGTTAGGGGGACCCCCCAAAAAGTTGCCAATTGACTAGAAAATGAGATTGGCAAAGTTTCTGCTCATTTGAATAATGTTAACCAGTGCCTCACTGAGGTTAAAGTTTGAAAAAAAAAACGTGATTTTTCGTAAAAAAAAAAATGCTGTTTTTCTAATTGAACCTAGAAACGTAATTCCGGTCTCATTTTATAAAAAAAATTTTGCTTTGATGAACCATACACCATTTTTTACCTAAAAATGTATAGATTTAAACATATGACCCTTTTTCTGGACTAGACTTCACCCGCATCCTAAAAATTGACTTTTTACGAAAATGCGAAAAAACATTGTAACATTCCATTTCATCTGCTTTCCACCTTTGTTTTTCTTTTGTTTTTCATTTTGTACATGATAAAGGGTTTAATTAAAAAAAAAAAAAAATCCAAGGAAAATGAAAAAAAGGGGAGGGGCAAAGAAAGTATAAAAATTAGAACAAATAATGCTCAAATGCATTTTTTATTAAAGTTGTGTTACAAGAAAGGAAGCATAGTGAAGAAAACAAATTATTATCCCTTACAATTGCCACGTTAACCCTTTCCGGCGCAGAAAAATTCTGTTCGTAACATGATGAAATGATTGACTAACACCGGAATTTACAAAGGACTTTTTTAGAAATTAGGAAGCACATAACGTTAAACTATCATTGTAAAAGCAAAATTTTATTAAAATATTCTTGGTGCCGTTTGGAAGTTTTGGATTAAAATTAGGTGGCCTTGACGAGAGACCCCTGCGCTGGAAAGGATTAAGGGTAATGGATTAGATAAGGTGGCTTTTGAAGTTTTGCTTGAAAAGTTTTTCTACATTCAGATACAACTTCATATACTGTTTTTGTTTTTCGTCTATGTTAAACGGGAATTAAAATCTCGGATTAATTTTATTCTCCTTTCAGATATATCATTGACAACTTTAAAACCATTCACTTTTTTTTTTTTTTTTTGCTTTCAAATAAGGTTTATTTTCACACTATACATTGAGATGAGTATTTAAAAATCGTTTATTAATATAAAATCTTTAAAAAAAAATTATAGTTTGAGATGAAACAAAAGCATCGACTTTTTAGTTCAATAAATAATCCACTTCGTTGAAATCTTTTGTTGCTCTTACATTCCTGTCATTATCATCATTTTCTTCTTCAAATGACATTAATTTTACTGTCATGCTTATATTGACCTTTTTTTTTTTAACCGAAGTATCATCTAAAAATGAAAATGCAACTTGATCCGTGTTAAGATACCAAACGCGGTTTATCATTTTAGAGAGTGCTTTGCCTGCAACCTATTATTTATAAATAAGCTATTTATAAATCTTTCTGCTAATTTAAGCTTACTTTTGAGCGAAGGAGTCTGAGTCGGAATTGTTAAAATTCCCGGAATCGGTGTCGTCCATTTTACAAGCAGGTTTGCGATGTCGGAGTATTTTTGAGCGAAAGAGTCGGAGTCGTTCATTTTTCCCACCGATTCCGCAGCCCTAGAAAAATGCCTTAAAATTAACTTATTAATAACTATATTCAAAGCAGTAATCAGAGTGGGAAGATAGGGGGAGCTTTAAAATTTTTCGGTGGGGATAATCCACGTGTCTTCAACTTTAATAAAGAAAAAAAAATATATTGAGCTCAAGTACTTCTGCCTATCGAAGGATTTTATATAAAAATTATAAATGGAAAATAATTAACTTTTTCCAAAATTTGAAAAGCTATTACCGGACTATTCACATGTTAATAACACTTGCCTTCAAAATTTAGAGATCCTAGCAGGTGACATGTATCTAAAATAAAGTAATTCAGAAATTTTTCATCTTTTATCAGAAGATATGGTTAGTTTTTACCTGAGCTAAGTAACTTTTGAGGGTAGGAAATATCACTAGTTCTGGCTGTTTGATATTTAAAATACCACATCATTAATAATAAAAAAAAGCAGAAAAACCAATGTTTAAAAATGCACAAAAAATACATGAAAAGCAGCAAACAGCTGTTTCGAATCTACTAGCGAGATTCTTCATCAGTGCAAAATAGGGAAAAAGGAACAGCGTGCTAGAAAAAAAAGCAAGGCTGAGCCAACGTTGGTTTTTCTGCTTTTTATTATTGTTGCACAAAGGCTTTATTTGCTAATTTTACACATCATTAATAATTAAAAAACGCTATACCTAAAAAGTTTCTTTATCACTTTTCAAAATCTTTATGTATTTACTAGGGGGCTCTGCCCCTGCAAGCTACGCTCGCCAACCCCCTCGTTCAGACGACACCGCAGAATCTAAAAACACGCTAATCTGATCGCTTTTAAAAATGATAGAGAAGATTGAATTATACTGAAAAAAGCTGTGCAGATCTCCCTGTAAACGGGTTACCATTCAATTCCTTTTGATTGCAAAAGTTTAAGGCCCAATCAGTTGCTGTTAAGACATCCAATGGTTGTTTCCGCGTTTGATTAAAGAGGATCAGTTAAACATTTGAAAAGTCCTTCCGGCCAGTGCCGGGAGGAAGAGGTAGCTTTCATATTCCTTATTTTAAAAAAGTCAACTTATATTATTCAAACACACGAAGCTTAATTAAGTGGAAACCGAATGTAGGAGATTCAATACTAATTTTTATCAATACTAAATCATTATGAATGAGAATTTAGCGAAATTAGTCAGCTGTATCCAAGCTGCTTTTATTTAAAGTAACTTATATTTGGCTGCCAAATTCGGCGATTTCTTAAAGTGCCTGCCATTTTAAGACAACATGGTGGATGAGGCTAACCAGTGAACTTGGTCGAGACCTTAGTAATTGCTGTGCACATGCTCACTCACATCGGAATCGGTTGATATATACGAGTGTTGTCGCAGGCAAAAAATCAGATTTTTCAAAATGTCACCCACGTTAGAAATTGAAACTGCTATATCTGAGCCATTTTTTAAGATAAAGACAAGCAAAAAATGCTCCTGAATCCTTATATCAAGGTCAAATACTTAAGAAAGAAACCTTTTTCAATTTCTAATTTTTTTGCATCTCACTTTAAATATATTTTTTTTATTTAATGGCCGCCATTTTGAAACAAGATGGCTGATGAAGCTGGCCAACGAATTCGGTTGAGTTATTTGTATGTACTATGTACACACCAAGGTACATCCAAACTTGGTCGAGATATTGATGTATACTATCCACATGCCTTCTTCCATCGAAATAGGCGAATACGTGTGGTATCGCGTGACAAATACAAGATCGTTTCAAAGTGTTAGCCATGATAGAAATTCAAAGTGCTATAATTCAACCACTTTTTAAGATATAAACAAAAGAAAAATTTTCAGAAACAAAAACTGCTCCAGAATCTTTGTATCAAGGACAAACACATAAAAAAAAAAAATCTTTTTCATTTTCCAATTTTTTAATACCTCATTTTAAATTTTAAATTACATTTTAAAAAAAAAATCGCAACCCTTTTGAAACAAGATGGCGAATGAAGCTGGCCAACGAACTCGGTCGAGACATTGGTATGTACTATGTACAGACCAAGTTACATCAAAATCGGTTCATAAATACGCCTGTTATCGCGTGACAAAAATCAGGTTTTAAAATGTCAGCCACAATAGAAATTCAAAATGTTATAACTCAGCCATTTTTTTAGATATAGACGAAACAAAACCTGTTCCGGAATCTTTGTATTAAGAGGGCTGGTCACTCAGCTTCGGAATTCTCCTCCGTAATGTTAAGTCTATGGACTTTTGATGCATTCGTATATTTAAAATATCTTCTCGGGAATTTCACATTTTTAATTTCTTTTTTCTGTGTACTCTTCTTAAAGGATGTCTCTTTTCTTCTTAGTTTTCAAAATATTTCTAAAATCTCTGCTCAATTTAATATTTTATGTGTTAAAAGCAAGCGAACTGTGAGTAAGTTTTTAACACCTCCTATAAAATTAAGCCTATACTTTAGAAATATTTTGAGAAATAAGAAAAAAAGAGGCATCTCTTAGGAAGTGTACACAAAAAATAGAAGTTAAAAATATTAATTTCCCGAGGAGACATTTTAAATATACGAATGCATCAAATGCCCATAGACTTTACATTAGTGAGGGGAAATCGGAAGCTGAGTGACCAGCCCTCTTAAGGTCAAACACATACGAAAAAAATCTTTTTCATTTTCCAATTTTTTAGTATCTCATTTTAAATTTAAATTTTTTTTAATGGCCGCCATTTTGAAACAAGATGGCGGATGAAGCTGGCCAACGAATTCGGTTGAGTTATTTGTATGTACTATGTACACACCAAGGTACATCCAAATCGGTTCATAAATACGTCTGTTATCACGTGGCAAAAATCAGGACGTTTCAAAATGTCAGCCACGCTAGAAATTCAAAATGCTATAACTCAGCCATTTTTTAAGATATAGACGAAACAAAAACTGCTCCCGAATCTTTTTATCAAGGTCAAACACATACGAAAAAAATATTTCTTCAATTTTCAATTTTTTGGTACCACATTTCAAATTAAAATTTTTCTTAAAATTTTAAATGGCCGCCATTTTTAAACAAGATGGCGGATGGAGCTGGCCAACGAACTCGGTCGAGACATTGGTCTGTACTATGTATAAACGAAGTTACATCCAAATCGGTTCATAAATACGCCTTTTATCGCGTGACAAAATTCAGGACGTTTCAAAATGTCAGCTTCGCTAAAAATTCAAAATGCTATAACTCAGCCATTTTTTAAGATATAGACAAAACAAAAACAGCTACGGAGTCTTTGTATAAAGGTCAAATACATAAGAAAAAATATTTTTTCATTTTCAATTTTTTGGTACCACATTTCAAATTTTAAATTTTTTAAAAATTTTAAATGGCTGCCATTTTGAAACAAAATGGCGGATGAAGCTGGCCAACGATCTCGGTCGAGACATTGGTATGTACTATGTACACACCGAATTACATCCAAATCGGTTCATAAATACGAGAGTTACAGTGTGACATAGGTCAGATATATATATATATATATATATATCAATTTTGAACGGAGGGTGGTTTCGGGGTCTGGCGGTCATGATCGATGAAAATATACCAAAATTTTTTGAAATCGCTTTCCTCCGAACGGCTGCAATAGGTAGCTTTTTGTAAAGAAAGCTACCTAAAAGAAGCTAAAATAAAATGATTTAAGTGTACAGCGTCTTTGTCTCCCGGTATTTTAAAACAATTTCTATAACAATAGCCTAAGTCATGTGACTATCATCAACAGTTCCGGGCGAACCACTTTGCTTTTTATATTCCAGGTGCCATTTTCGTACTTTAATGTTAGCCAGGTACAGGTGATAAGTCGCCAAATATTATTCTATCACCATCATTTCATATATATTATAATAAGTCATGTAACTGCATTAAATAAATACGCTCTGAGCCCTTCGCTTTTCATATGAAAGTTTGGCCCAGATATCATATACGGCCCCATATTGGCGCGATTTTTTCTCCGACGCTAATTTTGGAAAAACATCAACAACATCCGGCTTACCAAATCAAGCAAAATAACGATACTATGGCGCCAGTTAAGTGCCCGTTGCATATATGACATTGGCGTCAGAAAAAAATCGCGCCAATATGGGTCCGTATATGAAATCTGTGCCGAAAGTTTTCCATTTTGATTAAAAAATCAAATTTCTTTTTCGAATAAAACAACATAAAAGTTGCCATGGTCGCAAAGAATTCTTGGCACTGTTACGCTAGCCGGGTGCAAATCTCGCCAATAGCTTTTTTTCAAATCGCCAGTTAGCATTTTTTTTTTCGAGTGGTAAATTAAAACATTGCTTTGAAGGTGAAATTAAATGTCATGGTTTGTTACATCATTTAATATTTGGACAGATGCCATGTACATGTCCCCATGTCATATCATGGGGTTGGCGTGATTTTTTTTTTTACGAAAATTTGGCGAAAACCTCATTTTCGAATACCAGTTACATATGTATTTTTGATACTACTTAGTTATCCCGTCGACCAAAAATCTATCACCAAACTATAAGATTAAATGCCAATAATAGTTGATCGTAAATGTCACATTCACTTGACTTTAAGCAAGTTGCACGTCTTTATGTCATCAAGTGATTTTTATTTCGACATTTTATTCGTATGTTTATTAATGTTATACTGTTTTATTTGTTCTTTCGTTATTTAAAATAAAAATTATGTCAATTTGTATAATTTGGCGAAATGGGTCGATGGAATAACTAAGTAGTACCTTATTTTTTAATTATTTTATATTATTTTTAAAAGAAAATAACCAAAAAAATAATTAACTATAGAACAAAACAATTTATGTAATTAAAAAAAGAAAAAGTAAATAAACATTTATTATTAAATAAACAACAATAGCCGGGTTACCACGTCAACCAAAATAATACCATTTTGGCGCCAATTAGGTACCCCGGTGCGTATATGACATCTGTGCCTTATATTTTTCTTTTCGTTTCGTTTAAAAAAAAAAGAAAGAAGTGAAAGCCATTTATTTTAAATGTTTCAGTTTGTATTAAATAAAATGATAATGAAATACAAATTGAATTATGAATTAAAGTAACATGATACATTTCTTAGCATTACATTTACGGGAGGCCAAACTGGTCGCCAAATTAATTTAAAATAGTAACCTTTTCTAAAATCAGAAAAAAAAATATCTGTTACGATTAAAATTTGAGTTGCCATCATTAGAGAAAAGTATATAAAATTAGAAAAAAATTAATATTTCGAAAACTAATTCGAATTTTAAAATTCTAATACCAGTTTTGAGATCTGTGGATCAATACGGATTTTTGGTGTTAATTTCATCGCAAAGTATTCCGTATTTTAGGAGAAATAGCCGTGAAACGTAATCAGTTGTTTAATCAGTCGTTTCATAGAATCGTTACATAAATTCGTTTCAATTCAGTCGTTTCATAATATTCGTTTCAGAAATTCGTTTCATTAGGATTATATATATACAGAATATATATATTTTAACAATGTGTGCGCAGATGTTTGGAATAAAAAGTTTCAAAATTTTTAGCGTAGTAGATATAATGTTGTATTTAAATATTATGAGAGCTAGAAGGAGCTTAAGAGAACACTAGAGGGGGCTCAGCCCACCTTTCCCCCATATGGTTATGGCCCGGATTATATCCTAAAAATATTGAAATGTTGTATTATCACCGGAATCACTGAATATGAATGAGAATTTCGCCAAATTAGTCATGTATATCCGAGTTGGCTTCATGTAGAGCGATTTATGTTTGGTCACAAAATTTGACGATATCGTCAAGTGCCCGCCATTTTAAAACAACTAAGTGCACGAAACTAACCAATGAACTTGGTATCAGTCATGTACGCATCCTCAGTCACATCTAAATCGGTTAATATATAAGGATGCTGTCGAATGAGAAAAATCAGATTGTTTCAAAATGTTAGACACCGATAGAATTTTAAATTGCTATATACCTCAGCCATTTTTAAAACCGCTTTCTGATTACCCAGAGTTATCTCTTGTTCGCATATATTACAATTAATTTTTATCCCTAGAAAACTCGGGCGTGGCATAATTTGTCACTACGATTTGTTTTATCACGTTTTTACTCGTCCCTGAAGCTTTAAAAAGAAAGAAAATATTTTTATATAATACAATTATATGTAATTAAATTATGTATAATAATTGATTGGGAGTTTTCCAAGTTTTGTGATATGAAATGCAAATGATGAAATGCAATGATGTGATTGCACAAAATGTGAGGATTTTGTAGTTTTTTTTTTTAATGGCCGCCGTTTTAAAAACAAGATGGCGAATGAAGCTGGCTAACGAACTCTGTAGTGACCTTTATGTCCTGTGCCCATGCTTAGTCACATCAAGATCAGTCAATAAATACAAGTGCTATCGCATGAGAAAAATCAGATTGTTTCAAAATGTCAGACACCCTAGAATTTCAAACTGCTATTTTTCAGCCATTTTTTAAAATAAAGACGAATCAAAAAATGTTCCGGAATCCTTGTATGAAGTTCAAATACGTAAATTTTTTTTTTCAATTTCTAATTTTTTGTACTTTTTTTTTTTTTTTTTTTTTTTTAATTTAAAAAGAAGTTAAATGAGTGCTGTTTTGAAACAAGATGGCGGATGAAGCTGGCTAACGAACTAGGTCGAGACCTTGGTCATGGCATGCCTTGTGCTCATATTTAGTCCCATCGAAATCGGTTAACCCTTTATGTACCAAATTATGAGTCAAGAAATTGCTCCACCTCAATAATTAACTTCTGAAATTATATTAGGAAATTTATATACAGTCGAACCTCGTTAAACACGAACAAGCTTAACGCGAATTACTTTTAAGGCGAACTTTTTCCAGTTGTCCCGTCAACTTGTATAGACATTTACTGTGACTTAGTCCTTTTAACACGAACACGCTTAAAGGGACTCTTCATTACTCATTTGGTCACTCAAAACATCCGCTAAACCTATGGACAGGTGGTTTTCGAATTTGTTTAAATTTAAATATTTTTAAACGATTTTTATTGAATAGAATAATTGATGTCGATCCCTAATACGGCTATTTTATACTTATTCGATTTCGGTTGAAGATTTTTTTTTTTTTTAATAGCTGTACTTTCACTTTCGGAACCGGTTTCGACTTATTTTAAATTCGGATTTCTTGATTGGCACCACTTTTCTAAAATGATAAAATTCCTCGTTTTCGCCTTAATCTTAATTAATTACTTTAATGAATTACTTTAATTACTTTAATTTTAGTAATTAAATTACCTTAATTTAATTACTTTATTTAATGTAATTAAATAGGATGAATTTTTCTATTTCAAAAAAGTGGTGCCAATCAAGAAATCTGAATTTTAAAAAAGTATCCCACTGGCAACACTGTTTTCTTATTGGGTAGTCTGACATGGTACCGAAGATATGAGGACGTGAATTTCTAAACTCGCCTTATTCAAAATTTAAAAACTTGTGTTTCCTCGATCAATCTATTCTGTCTGTAAACTTGCACCGAAAAAAAACACCACAATCTGCAAAGAAAAAAACGCTTCATCCTGTATTTCTGGCATTGTAAAACCTTGGTTTACAATGAAAGCCAATGGACGCAGTTTGAAGTTTTTCGCGATTTACCAAAATTTGATTTTCTGGATAAGGCGAGTTTTGAAACTCACGTCATCAATATATACAGAGATTGGGACAAATATTTTCAACATAAGTGGTATATTTCTACCTGTCGGCAGCAAGCTATAAAAGGAATTGCCGAAGCCGACATTTCTTACCTTACGAGATACCTCAAGAACCACTACGTTCTTAAAAGCAAATATACTTTCACTCCAAGAAACATTTACTCGAATTTTTCATCTATACTGCTCCGATAAGAACAATTAAAAATTTCAGAACCAGAAAAAACAATTTAACTAACATAATATAAAACAAAACACATTAATACAGTTGTATTTGTTTCTGCTTCAGCTTACTTTCACGAAGCACTAAATTTTCAGTTTGATTGTTTTTGCTTCTTTTGTCTTGACGGTAAAGTGGTTTCATGGTAATCTAGCTTCCAAGACAATTTTTTCTAATATCCTTCTCGCGTCTGTTTTAACCTTTTATTTTCACGATATTTTTCAATGCATATAGGGAGCAAAGAAGCGTTAGAGCACCAAACAAAAACAAGAAAACATAGATAAAAAATATAAAATAGAGAGGGCACTTCAACCTAAAGCATCTTGCTCTAAGTAGGTGTGAAGAGCTTTTTCATCACTTTCTTACCATCGATTTCAACATATTCTTCTTTCTTTACAATTAAATTAGATGGAATATGCAAAAACGTGACGCAAACTAACTTGATGGTACAAAAAGCTTATAACCGGTTTAAAGCGTTAGATATTTTTGCAAAATAATTCAAATAAATAAACCCCCCTGCTCCTTTTAAATGCAAGTTGGGGACTGGAAATTGGCAGAATTACACTTGCACTCACAGAATTTCTCACATCTAACGCTTTTCCATTTACTGATGTAACACCAATAAATCGTATACACGATTGTTGTTATCCAACATCGGTATGCGCTAAGCACATTTATATACACTACATGCTTTAAAAACAACTATTCCAATGTTTATTTTGTCATTATAGTTATCTATATATATAAAAGAAAGTCTGGATTTTGTATTAATCAACCCGCAGCCAAAACTACTGAATCTAAAATGTTGAAAATCGGGGTAAAAATACTTCTTATGATATAGAGTGCCGCTAAGAAAGGATTTTCCAAAATTCCACCCCTAAGGGGGGTAAAAAAGAGAACGAACTTTTAAAAAATTCCTTAAAAATCTGATTTTATAGTTATTTTTAAACTGATAACATATTTTGGTGTATTTTTGTATGCTGAATCGAATGGTACTAACTAAATTCTTTTAAGTCCAATAGTTCGAGAGATATTTCATATTATTCTAATTTGGCACTATCTTTGGCGCCAAAACCTGAATTTTTCAAGTGATAATTTCTGAAAACTCATTCTTTTCATTCTGTTACAATAGCAAGGGAAAAAATTCTAATTGAATCATTTTTTAACCAATCTGGATAAATAAAAACAACTTCGTCACTTCGAAAAAATAATTCAAACGCCTCAAAAACTAAAACTAAATAATAATAATAAAAAAAAACCTGCGGTACTTTTTCGTTCTAATTTCCGTCGAGATACCATGCCAGAATGTATGGTATCGCGCCATTTATTTCAACCCTAATCGTGCAAACTATTTTTATTGCAAACCGTACACACATTAAGATTTGCTAATTATTGAATGTGAATATTTTTATGCAGGAATTTTTTTGATGGAATTTATTTTATTCCATCATAATCTCGCAAAACTTTTTAATTTGTTATTTTTTGATTAGAAAATATTTATTACTGATACTGATAGAGATAGATTTTACCATTTCGCAGTTATCTGATGCTACAATAAAATTATTTCAGAAATTAGGAATTTACATATAAAAATGTTTTGTTCAAAAAACCATGAATGTCTTCATTGAAAGAATGAAATGTTTTCTGCAATGTGAGACATACGTATTACGTACGCCATGCTTCAGTAGTAAAAGACGTTTACAATTTCAAGACTGCAGTTTAAATTGACTATATTTTATTACTTGCAAATATTTATTTATTCTTATATTTTAAATATTTATTCTGGTACCCGTCGACCAATTCCGCCAAATTATATAAATCGCCAAACCACTCGCTAAATTATACCAATTGACATAATTTTTATTTTAAATAACGAAAGAACAAATAAATTAGTATAACATTAATAAAAATACATTTAAAACGTCGAAATAAAAATCACCTGATGACGTAAATGCGTGTAACTTGCTTAAAGTCAAGTGAATGTGACATTTACGATCAACCATTATTGGCATTTAATCTTATAGTTTGGCAATAGATTTTTGGTCGGCGGAATAACCAAGTAGTACCATTATTTTTATTGATTTAAAAAAAAAAATGGTATGTCAAAGTCTGTAATTTTCAAAAGTTATATTTTTTAAATGCTCATTTTTTTATCAGCATTCTTTTTTTCAAATGTATCAGTTCATTTTTGTGCCAACTGTTACGCTTGGTGACAATGGTGATGGCATAACAGGGAAATACCGAAACAGTTACTGATTTTATTTCAAATGTAAAGAAAAAAGGTTTAATGAGCAATAAATATTGCAAATATGACTATAACTCAGATTTTACTGAACAGAATTTTGTAGAACTTACACTGTTAAATAGTAAATTTGGTTTATAAATGGTTTAATGTAAAAACCATCATTCTATGTTGCTACGGGAGTTCTAAAATTAGGTGAACTCGATTATGAAAGATTTCAAGTCAACTTATTAAATGCACAGTAAGTTGGATAATATTTCAGGGATTTTTTCTACATTTATCGTATCATTCAGTGTTATTTAGTTACTGAGCTATGCGGAAAAAGTTCTCAGTGCTACAGTAAAGAAAATTGGAAGATATACGCTACAGAGAGTATATATGCTATAGTTATGGAAGTTGAGCTGAGTTCCTTAAAAAATTCAGAAATGATGCAGTATATAGCTACCCCTACCTACCAGAGAGTTCTATAATCAGGTTAACGCAATTATGAAAGTTATATTTAGCTATCTCAATATATATATAATAAAAAGAGAAATTTCATTCCGACCGCTTATATCTTGAGTTCTGCTGAATAGATTTTGACGGGATATACATTGTTAGTTAGATAATTTTTCAGGAAAGATGTTAGTATAAAACATAACGTTCTACGTTGCTTAGTTAAATAATTATGGGGAAAGTTCTAAATCAGATGAACCCAATTTTGAAAGATTTGCTTTTTTTAAAGGTTCCACTGAATGAATTTTTATGGGATTTAAACTGTTAATTAGATCATTTTTAGGGAAGGTTTCGGTATATTTTCCAGTTTGAAAGATTCTGCTAAGTGGATTTCGATGCAATTTGATCGGTTAGTTATTTTTTCAGTAAATGTTTTAGTATAAAGCACATATCATTTGCTGTTGCTTGGTTGTTAGGTTGCTTGGTTGTTAGGTTGCTTGATTGTAGAATTATAGATGAAAATTCTAGAATCAGGCGAACCCAATTATTATGAACGACCAGCCTTTTCAATAAGTCCAATTAACAGATTCTAATGAGACTTGCATTGATAATTTTTCAGGAACGCTTTTAGTATATTACATATTGTTCTATTGTTCTTTACCGAATCCTACACTAACACATCAATTAAAAAAATTGGTCCTTAACAGTCTAAATTTTGTATGACTCAATAAAAGATATAATAAGGTAATGACATTCATATTGCTTTCAGCAATTCGGTCGGATATACCAGATAAATGTCCATATTGCTTTAAAACGCATGATCAAATTCACAGACAGATTTTGTTTCATTCAAGATTTCTTTAGAAAAACCGACCAGCGTAGCGGGCGAAGGCGGCTAGTAGTGTATATAAATGCATTCTGCGAGCAAAAGATGTCAGATAATGACAACCGCGAATGATTTATCAGTGTTCTGTCGCTAAATGGAAAAGCGCTGTTTTAAGTTTTAAGTAAGTGCGCGATTACAGGTATACACCAGGCAAAACGCACAATATGCTTAAATACATATTAAAATTATCTTCCTTTTTCCTTAATCGATTCGACACTGTTTAATCGTACACGATTGCCACTATCCATCAAAATAGACAATGACTTTTTTAAATAAAAATATAGAGGTGAAAACAAAAATCGTAAAAGCATGGGGCGCTGTAAGCAATACAGATTACGCTTCAATGAAAATCATAAAAACGTATAAAATCATTAAAAACTAAAATACGTTATGAACGAAATTAAAATTGCAATTTACTTGCGTATTTCTGTCAGTGCCTCACGCTTTTACAAGTTACGTCTTTACTTCCAGAATTTTTGATAAAAGCGTTATTTCCTGCTTTTGAGTACACTTATAAAAAGAGTTTTGTATTTATACATATATAGCCTTCTTCACTCAAAATTCTTCTGTTTATTTTTGTGTAGCGATTACAGGTATGTCAAGGATTATCCTTTCGTAAGACAATGTAAAAAAGCAACTGCTTTGACTATTGGCCCTTTTTTAATTCCGTTAAAAAATAAAGGTCTTATGAAAAGAGAAAATTGTGCATACCTTATGGAAAATAAATTATTTTTATTTGTAAACTTAGATCACTTATTTCAAAACTGTGCATAACAAAGGACTTTTAGATTCAGGCTTTTAAAAGTTATTGTTAAATATTTGATAATGCATTGAACTCTCAAACAAAATTTACAATTTTCAATTTCTGAGAAGAATTCAGTATTTTATGTTATATACAGTTCGCTCTCTGTTTAACGACTTTCAAGGAACCTCGAAAAATCGTCCTTAAACAGAATTTGTTGAAAAAAAATTATTTGAAAAACATTTCCCTTCACACTTTACAGGTTTAGGACTGTCAATACATTTCTCAATATATTGGCATATTTAGAACTGTTTTATTTAAATTTATTGTATATTTTCTTTCTTTCTTCTTATTATATTGAAACGTATAATTTAATATAATAATTCATATTTCTATTGCACAAATACAAATTGCATTAATTATACTGCATACAATGTTACTTACAGTACAATAAAAATATTTATAATACATTTAATTAAACAAATTAAGTTTTTAAAAAATCTAAAAGTGTAGATTGTTTCAATGGTGGTCTAGTTTTTAGAAACCCTTGCTTTAAGCTTCTCAAGAAGGTTGAATGAGTCATCTTCCATATTTGATGAAACAGTGTACTGGCGAAGAGTATCCAGGGCAGAATTCGCATCTGAGTAAGAAGGAGGTGGTGTTTCGCTTTCTGTATCAACAGCATGATCACCATCTTCTGCATCTGAAGTTGAATTTTCATTTGCGATGTCTTCATAAATTTGATCTAAATTTCTGAAATTGGTCGTTAAAACGTCTTCGTCATAATCGATAGAATCTTTTACTGAAACATCATCATCAACAAGACTTTTCCATTCTTCGGTGATGATATCTTCTGTGTCGAGTTGTGCATGTGTTATATCCATTTGTTCTTGAATGCCAATTCCAGATGCCCGAAAGTAGTTTTCAATTGTGCAAGGAGAAACTTCTTTCGAGGCTGTTGTAATCATGTGCATGACTTCCAAAATTGTAATTTTTTTTATTTCATTTTGTCAGCAAAATTATCCAATAATTTCCTATTTAAGGATTTTCGGTAATATGCTTTTAGACAACAAATGACTCCCAGGTCTAATGGCTGCAACTTGCGCAATTAGCGATAAAAAATGAATTGACACATTTGTAATTCCTGGAATATACGAAATATACCTGGAAAATACGTGAATATCGTCGTTAAATAGAAACAATTTCGTTTTTAAATAGAGATTTTTTTTTTTACTTAAGGGAGACGGGACCGCAAAAAATCGTCCTAAAGTAGAGATCGTCGTTAAGTAGAGCGACGTTAAACAGAGAGACGACTGTATTTATTTATTTTAATTCTTGGTATAATCAGCCGTTTTGATTAAAAATGGTCTTTCAAAAATGCAAAAGGAAACACGTTTGTGAAGCTATTTCTTAAGTCCCCTGTCCCTGCCGGCGAAGACACTCACGAGCTAATGCTATGGGGAGGGATTTTTCTAACATCTCGTTTGCATTTCGACATTTATAAATAATTTTTTCTTCATTGGATAGCCGAGGTCCGTCTCTACATTGCACCTTTTTTATCTTTTCGATTTTGGTCGGAGGTATTTTTTATAAAGTTACTTTCACTTTCAAAATCGATTCTGAAAATGTCATTCTAAAAAATATCTGCAACCCAAATCGAAAAAGTAAAAAAGGTGCGATATAGAGACGGATCTCGGTTATCCAATGCAAAAAAAAAAAAATTATTTAAAAATGTCGAAATGCAAACAAGATATTAGAAAAATCCCTCCCCATAGGATTAGCATTAGCTCGTGAGTGTCTTCGCCGGCAGGGACAGGAGCCTTAATGCAGAAGAAAGTGAAAGTAATAAGAAAACTGCAGGATACTGGAAATCAGTTGCAGAAAAATCTGTTCAAACTGCTGAAGAGAGATATAAAACAAAAGTGATAGCAGTTTTTTACAGATAATGAAAGTAAAAGCTAAAACTAAAAAATGAAGCACAAGCTAAAGCTACATCAACTATTGTTGGAAGAAAGAAATGATGATTGTTTATGAATGTACAGCACATTGGATGAACTTACTGGCATAAGATATAGCTCCAATATCCATTAATATAAACATGTTGCTGATATACAGACGTACTTCCGAAATCATCATCAGCAAGCAGAATGGCTTAAAGAACTTCCTGATAGAGTGAACCCCCAGTTGCCATGCGAAGTAATAATCGATGGAACAGCCATACAGAATGTTTCTCCACATTTATTAAAAATAGACCTGTATTGCTTGATATTTGTGAAAATCATGAAATTGATATTATAATTCAATGATTACTGAATGACTAATTTATTTAAAGAAGTGAAGGATCTAGTTCAACAGCTACAACCAATAGCCAAAGCCTTAAATATTCTTCAGAGCGATGATACAACAATAACAGATGCTTGTTCTGAATGGCTAAAATGAGTGCACTGTCCTGAATTATTTCCACATAACGATCTTGTTAAAAAAGCGAATGGATTTGGCTTTAAAACCCTTTCACTTGTTAGCATGCATGACAGATCCAATGCATAAAAATCAATATGTATTAAGTGAAGCACAAAGGGAAATGGCAAGAGAATGGCTCATAGATTTCATGCCAGATTCTCTTTCACTCTTGTTGTCATATGGATGCTGAAGGAGAATAATTTTCAAGAAGCTTCTTATATAACAAACAAGTGGGTAAGTGTGATCACAGATCGCACAGAGGGTTTCGTTTAATATTCCTTTCAAAACACTTTATCCTTTTGAAAAATATGTTATTTCCACATTTCGCAACAAGGGGCGCACCCTATTCTAAACAAACCTCTATCCGAACAAAACTCCGTTTTACTTACTATCCATAGATATATTAGTCGAGGGGATTGGACACATAGCACCCGAGATAAGTAGGCGCCCCTGGCGGTAAAAAGTGGAACTAAAATATGTAAGGCTATGGTGCATAATGGTCAAAGAATGGTCAAAGGGGTGTAGGCAAAAGTTGGAAAAGTGCTCCCCGGGTGAAAAGGGTGGAGGTTAGAAAAATTGCTTAAAATATACAAGTTAGAGCACGGAGGAGTAAATAATATAAGACTTTTTGAAAATTTTATGATTTGTCGTGTGAACTGAGGTATTCAGCTATACGTATGCAAAAATTCACGTCTCCAACTTAATTAGGGGCTCTCTTAGAAAGAATTGCTTAAAAGACATATGTGGTAGCTCAAAGGGTTAAACGTAAGACTTTTTCAAGATTTTATGATTTGTCGCCTGGCCTCAGGTGTTCTGCTATAAGTATGCAAAATTTCAAATCTCCAATTTAATAAGGTGCTCAGTTAGAAAGAATTGCTTAAAATACGCACGTGGGAGCCCAAAGGGTTAAATGTATGATTTTTTTCAAATTTTTATGATTTGTCGCATGATGGTGTTCAGCTATAAGTATGCAAAATTTCACGCCTCTAACCTAAATAGGGTGTCAGATAGAAATAATTGTTTAAAATACACATGTAGGAGCCCAAAGGGTTAAATGCACGACTTTTTGAAAATTTTATGATTTGTCGTTTGATGTGAGGTATTCAGCTATAAGCATGCAAAATTTCACGCCTCCAACCTAATTAGAGGCTCACATAGAAAGAATTGTTTAAAATACACATGTGGGAGCTCAAAGGGTTAAATGTACGACTTTTTCAAAATTTTATATTTTATCGTTTGATCTGAGGTGTTCAGGTATAAGTATGCATAATTTCATACCTCCAACCTAAATCGGGTGTCACTTAGAAAGAATTGTTTAAAATACACATGTGGGAGCCCAAAGGGCTAAATGTACGACTTTTTCAAAATTTTATGATTTGTCGTATGATGTGTGGTGTTCATCTATAAGTATGCAAAATTTCAAGTCTCCAACAAGTACAGTTTCTGAGAACGGGCTCTGTGACAGACAGACGGACGGACGGACGGACGGACAGACAGACAGACAGAGGAGCGATACGAATAGGGTTTCGTCAGATGAACGAAACCCTAATAAATGAATCTCGAATCCATACATTTAATGGCGAATTTTCACTCCATACTCCTTGTAGTTCTTCATCCATAGAGGGGATTTTTTCGAACTTTTCACATATCCTCAGTAAATTAAGAAATAGACTTGGTGTACCGAAAGCTGCAAATGTAAAGCTTGTATTTTGCTAAGAGGCTCCAAGGACATAGACTGGTAAACTGTACTAACATTTGTGCAAACTACATTATGTGATAATTAATATTTGTAAGCATTTGGTTTTTATTAAAATGATTAAGGTTTTTAAGTGTGATAAAAATGTACTTATAATTTTTCTTTTCCTTTAAATAAAAATTAGAAAGCTAGCTTCCATTAAGCTTGGTTGGTTGTATTTATGTCGGCCAATTATCTGCACATGGGATATGGGCCCTAAGGGGGGAGTGCCTTACGTGGAGGTCTTTCTAAGGGAACCTAACCCGTATTAACGCTTGGAGAACCAAGGTTCGAAGAAAACCACTAAAACTCCGAACGATTAGGCCGACGGGCGCGATTGGGTTCGAACCCAGCACTTCCCGTCTACCAGCTTCGAGAGCAGAACCTCTCGGCCACTGGTGGGGCAGCTTCCATTAAGATAACTATAATAAATACTGTAATGTGCATTCTCATAATAATAATTATAATAAGTTTTAGGTTTATTAATCATAAATGTAGAATAATATCTTTAATTTTTTTAATTCTTGTAGGAGGACAACCTGGATGAAAGTTTTCCGGGTTTTTTATATTCCTTAAAAATCACTATTTTCGTATAGCATTATTTTACTTACCTAATCAGAAACTAAATTAGGTGAACATTGTTAAATGGGAATAGTGGTATTAAATACTCGGAAAAATTTTACGCCGAGCAAAATGTAAAATTGGTAGATAAATTTTCATTAAAGTGACAAAAACCGTCAAACTAATAAATTTTTTCAAAAGATGGTTAGAACATGTTTTTAAGAATGGTAAGAATCATGGTAAAAACCATTAGACGGTAAATACCGTTCAACCCTGCTTCTGGCATGCGGGTAATATGAATGTACCGCTTTATAATAAATTTAAAAACTTTTTTAAATACATAACTGATATTCTTCACGTAAAAATGCTTTTCAGTGTTGTTAAAGGACAATGTAAAAATATATTAAACGTAAAAAATCTATTAGTGTTTTCAATAAATATATGTATATGATTTTTATGTATGTATGTTCTGTAACGCGGGAAGCCCTTTATCCCTGGTACCTAAAAAATTTAACAACGTAATACCAGTTTAGTTTTTATTATTATTATGTACCTCGATAATAGTAAGCATAAGAATTAACTGGTCCGCAGTAATCATCACTGGCCTGCTACATAAAATTCTTTAACACTCTGAGTGACCCCCCCCCCCCCCCCACCCCTCCTAGAATATAAACCACACTTTCTTTGCAGTTGTCCAAAATTTTCAGCATAATAAAATGTAAAATTATAATTTGCTAAAAATTAAACAGTACATAAAGAAAACCTATAAAATTATTAAATATTTCATTTCAGATTACTTATTTCAACTGACAAAGGTTTAATGCGATTTTTTTAAATGAAACAAAATTACGCGATTTGTGTTTATTTGTGGTTTTCTCAGGGAAGTTTACATTTACCTATCAGAGAAGGGGGGGGGGGGGGGAGTTACTGACCCTGTGGACAATTAAATTTTTCAAATTAGTGGTCCGACTGAATTTTTGATGGTCTCGGACCAGCGGGCTACCAAGGATTTCGAACACCGTTTCGTTTTTTGAAAATGATAAAATGTTTGAGAACCCATGTACGAAAATTCAGACTTTTGGACATTTGTGCTAATTTTGGGGGCATGTGATTTTGATAACTGATCTTTTTCTAATTATTTGCAAACCTTTAAAAAGGCACTCGGAGGAAGTGTTGATCTTTTTAAAATCTTGATTTAATATTTAAACAAACGCAGGCACAAAATTTTTAAATAAAATAAATTCTGTATAAACTTAATTAGCACGTAAAACTAGGGATGCACCGAATAGTGATTTTGGCCGAATGCCGAATATTCGGCCTACAGGCGAGCCGAATACCGAATATTCGGCTAGCCGAATAGTAACTGCTAGGCCGAATACCGAATATTCGGCTTGTCGAATACTTTTATATTTCAGAGTTTAAAGGCATTAAAACGTTAAATTTTAAAACAGTTTTACCTAATATTTAAAACAGAAACTTTCATTTTGATAATCAAGAGCTTTTATCAAGTAAACTTTATGCTGAAAAAAATCTGCTTTGAGTTATTTAAGAAGAGGATAGTTATAAAACTTTTTTAATTAATAAAATTTTAAATTTCATGGCTTCTTCTCTGAATTGAAACAAATGAATAAAATTTTCTTAAATTCTAAAACAAACATTTTAAAATCAAAGAAAAATTGTGAAAAAATTAGAAGAAAAATTGTAGAGGATCCTATATTATTTGTTTGTCAGGAAGAGACTAAAGTAAAAGTAAATAAATAATACAATCTATTCAAATTTTACATGGTGGCAACTCAGCAAGAATAACTGTTCTAACTCCCTTTTATTAAGCAAGGAAGTTTTTAAATGCATCCTAGTTCGGTGACTGGAGTACGCGATCATTTTCAGAGATTGTAAATGTTTTTCTTAAAATTTTAGCAAGAAACAAATTACTTACTGGACGATGTTCAGGAACTTTCATATGTACATAATTAATTTCTATGAAAATCCTTGTGATTGGTTAATTTTCTTAAATAATACTTAACAAACAGCAAATAAATAATGGAAAAACATTCTCTTTTATTTAAATATATGATTCTGTTTCTAATTATTCTGAATATCTTTATAAGTTGACTGTTAAACGTATAAGTGGTATAAGGTTTAAAAAATATATTAAAAATTTTTTTTTTTAAGTATTCGGTTAGCCGAATATTTCGATATTCGGTATACCGAATAGTTTGATATTCGGCCAAACCGAATATTCAGTATAATGGCCGAATACCGAATAGATACCGAATATTTGGTGCATCCCTACGTGAAACTGGAAGTTTTTATGGCAATTTACCAACAAAAAAGTACAGTGACCTCAATTCAACGATTTCTTCCCTTAAAAGATAAATTAATGTGATCCAGGTAGGTAGCTTTCTTACTTGTTAGGTAGCTTTCATTACAAAAAGCTACCTATTGCTGCCGTTCGGAGGAAAACGATTTCAAAAAACGTTGGTATATTTTCATCGATCATGACCCTCGGACCCCGAAACCACCCTCCGTTCAAATGTTGATATATATCTGATCTTTGTCACACTATAACTCTCGTATTTATGAATCGATTTGGATGTAACTTGGTGTATACATAGTACATACCAATGTCTCGACCGAGTTCGTTGGCCAGCTTCATCTGTCATCTTGTTTCAAAATGGCGGCCATTTAATTTTTTTTTTTTTAATTGAAGTTTGAAATGTGGTACCAAAAAATTGAAAAATATTTTTTTCTTATGTGTTTGACCTTGATACAAAGATTCCGGAGCCGTTTTTGTTTCGTCTATATCTTAAAAAATGGCTGAATTATAGAACTTTGAATTTCTAGCGTGGCTGACATTTTGAAACGACCCGATTTTCGTCACGCGATAACAGGCGTACTTATGAACCGATTTGGATGTACCTTGGTGTGTACATAGTACATATTAATGTATCGACAGAGTTCGTTCGCCAGCTTTATCCACCATCTTGTTTCAAAATGGCGGCCATTTAAAAAAAATTTAAATGAGGTACCAAAAGATTGGAAAATGAAAAATATTTTTTTATGTGTTTGACCCTTGATACAAAGATTCCGGAGCAGTTTTTGTTTCGTCTATATCTTAAAAATTGGCTGAATTATAGCACTTTGAATTTCTAGCATGGCTGCCATTTTGAAACGATCTGATATTTGTCACGCGATAACACGCGTATTTATTAACCTATTTCGATGTAAGAAGGCATGTGGATAGTATATAAGCAATGTCTCGACCAAGTTCGCTGGTCAGCTTCATCAGCCATCTTGTTTCAAAATGGCGGCCATTAAATTAAAAAAAATATATATAATTAAAGTGAGGTGCAAAAAAATTAGAAATTGAAAAAGGTTTCTTTCTTAAGTATTTGACCTTGATATAAGGATTCCGGTGCATTTTTTGTTTTGTCTTTATCTTAAAAAATGTCTCAGATATAGCAGTTTGAATTTCTAATATGGGTGACATTTTGAAAAATCTGATTTTTTGCCTGCGGCAGCACTCGTATATATCAACCTATTCCGATGCGAGTGAGCATGTGCACAGGAATTACTAAGGTCTCGACCAAGTTCACTGGTTAGCTTCACCCACCATGTTGCCTTAAAAGGGCAGGCACTTCAAGATGTCGCCGAATTTGGCAACGAAATATAAGTTACTTTAAATAAAAGCAGCTTGGATAAAGCTGTCTAATTTTGTGAAATTCGCATTCATAATGATTTAGTACTGATAAAAATTAGTATTGAATCTCCTATAATCGGTTTCCACTAAATTGTGCTTCGTGTGTTTGAATAATATAAGCTGGCTTTTTAAAAATAAGGAATATGAAAGCTACCTCTTCCTCCCGTCACTGGCCGGAAGGACTTTTTATAAGTTGAATGATCCTCGTTTTAACGATAGTTTATCCTCTATTTAACGACAATTTTTATAAATTTCAAATGTCTTTTTTAGTTACAAGAATTGCCAGTTTGTTATCTTTTCTGTTTATCTAGTCACCGATATTATATGATGGAGAATTTTGGTTAACCTCTTTAGACCTCAGGTACATAAATGTGACCTCTATTCTTTTCCTAATAAAATATAACCCCCCCCCTTTTTTTTACATTTTACTTTACTTCTATAATAGTGATATAATATATGTTTTTTGCCTTAGAACAAAATCAATAAATGGCAGCACTTATGCTTATTTCCTCATAAAATAAATCTTATTTTCATCTGAGTTTCGGAAGCGCCTTCAACACAATGTGGCCAAAGAAAGTAAGAAAATTTCATAATTGATTAACTTAAAAGCTTTACTATAGAAAATTTTGAGGCTTTGTAGATCATTCACTTGTTTAAAGCCCTTAAATTTGCTATTGAGTGCATTTAGATAATTAAATTGCTATTTTAACGGTGTTAATATATATATATATATATTTAATCCATATTTGTTAACCTAAACCAGGGACGGCGAACCTATGGCACGCGTGCCGTAAGTGGCACGCTGCAGATTATTTTTGGCACGGCATAGATTTAAGTTTTACATCAAAATATAGTTGAATTTCACAAAATGCATTAATTAATATAGATGTTGCCTGTGTTACTTGAATCCGATTAGTTCGGTTGGTTGTGATTGTCACAAAGATTGAAGAAATTCAAATATAACTTAATTTATCCGAATCTAGCTCAATATTGGCTCAGAAAATTGAGAATTAGAAGATTATCGCTAAACAAAAATTAAAATAAGCAAAAATGCTGATTGTAAAATTATAACAAATTGGAATTAAATTCCAGACATTAAAAGCTGTAGTTACTAGCGCTTGCTATTTTGAAAATTTTTCCTGCAAAACATTCTTTTCGTTAAAAATGAAAAAATGAACAAAAAACGTCTTGTCAAGTGAGTGCAATTAAACTTTCATTCTATCGAAAATAACTAAAGACGAAGCGGATATAAATTATTTGGCATTTAAGATGAGACAACAGAAATAATATTTTTAAAATAAATTTTTACAGTATAACATCAAATATCACCTGTGTTTTTTTTTTTAATGCTAAAAACAAAATTTTAAGTAGTTTTGATTTATTATTATATGATCCATTAAATTTTTCTATTGTTGGCACGTCATGATCACGTAAAGTATATTTTTGGGGAAATTTGGCACGTGGACGTGGAAAGGTTTGCCATCCCTGACCTAAACTATCAGTCCTCTAAATTATCAATTTCAAAAAAGGGACTCTTCTATCATCTAGGGCACGGGTTCTCAAACTACAGTACGCGTACCAGTACTGGTACGTGAAGCTCCTTATTGGTACGCGAAAGTCTGATACTGGTACGTGAAATGAAATAAAAATTACAGCATGTGAAATAAAAAAGCAGCTCAATCCTTTCTTGATGTGTCAGTTCACCGGCTCCGTGACGTTTGCTCTCTGTTACTGCTTTGACAGCGTTTTGCATGTAATTTTGATTGGAATTTTTAGATAAATGGAACTAATATTCGGTAGATGTTGATTTGACCTTTCATACACACCGAAAAAAAAAGTTTTCCATTACTATATTGTATGTGCGCATATTACTTATTTCAACGAACTTCGAACTCGCATTAATAAGCAGTTTACTTTCACAAGGTATGTAAATTTCTTATGTAGGTTATTCATTTATTAAATTTTCTTATGTGTATTTTACTACTGATAAACATAGTACAGTCGAACCTCTATTTAACGAAGTCGCTAAATCCCGGAAAAAAGTTCGTTATATGGAGAATTCGTTAAATAGATAATCACCATTTAAAATACTTTAAACTACATAAAACAGATTTTAAATTGATAAACACTAAATATTTTTACTAAAAGTAATTAATCACATTTTTTAAAAATAAATTATATCAATTTGTTTTATTTATTTTACCCACCAATATCCATCATCAATTTATTTTTTCTATGTGTTTAAATCTTTGAAATCTGCAAGGAAAACAAAACATTGTCCGGGAATACACTGTATTTTCTGTTTAAAGTAAATAGTTTTACATTAAAATTTAATGACATTATAGTATTTATTATTATTATAACAAATAATTTTAACCATACATTAACATAAGTGTCCTTAAATTTAATTTTTGAAAAACTCTAAATTTTGCCTGAGTTTTTTAGTTAAAAAAGTGCTTTCTCTCATAATACGTCTCGCATCTTTGCAATGCACCAAAAACCCCTTCATGCGTATTTTCTTCTAACTATAATTCGCGCCAGATTGTTTCAAATGATTTTAGCATTTCGTCATACGACGTTTTGTTAATTCCTGCATAATGACCATTTCCATCACCATCATATTCGTCTTCATCGCAATTCATTGCTGTATTGTTTTTATTTTTCACACTGTCGAAAATATTAAATTCGGATAGTGTTTCTGAAATCTCAATTTCAGAATTAAGTGAAATAGAATCATCAATCAGCACATCATGGTTAATTTCTTCTTTTTTTCTCACTGTATCCACATTTTTAAAAGTTACTCTAAGGGATTATCGTCTTCGTCCTCCGTACTTACCGAATTCTCACTGCTGACAAAGAAGGCGCCTAGTAAAACCAGTTCAATACCATTGAACATCATAATATGTGTTTAAAGAAAGAATAAGTTTGAAATGTCCAGAAATATTTTGAGAAATGGGGAGAAAAAAAATTTTTGATCACAAGAAAAAGTTCGTTAAATAGAGAATGCACTTCGCTATTTGGAGGTTATTTTACGAAGAAATTCTCAAAATATTCTTGGTTCTAAGGAAAAGTTCGCAAAATAGAGAAATTCGCAAAATAGAGGTTCGACTGTATTAACATAGTATACAAAACACTATATAACAAAAAATTGGTGATCAAGGCGACTTCAAATGTGTATTTTTTTTCCATGTTTGACAAAGCTATGCAGTAGTTTTATATTTAAATATATCTTTATTTGTCACCCAAAAATGATGCACTTTATATACACTAAAAAAATATTAAAGTCAACGTAAGCACCAATTTAATAATGTAATCATGTAAATCAGTGAAATTTTCTCACAAGGAGAGGGCCAACCTTGTTAATCACAGATTTTGATTATTTAAATATATGTTGTAGGGTAGAGACCCCTTAGTGTCAGGTTCCACGGATTATATCCAACGCTCCCTAGTTATCTTCTTTCTGCTTTTATTTTTATTTTATTTGAATATTCTTTTATTTTACCATAACTAGATGGCACCACAACAGTTTTTTTTCACGATTTTGGAATTTTTATCATTCAATAATAGATCCAATTTCTTTTTAAACCTCTTTAAAGGATGAGAAATAATAGTTTTAAAATAAAAAATGATAAATTTAAATTTGTTAACATTTATAATTAACATATAATTAATGTATATTAAAATTTGTAATTGAAATTATTAAATTATAATTACAAGCACATTTATAAAACAAAAAATGAGAAAAACAAATGTAGCGCATTCAGGTATCGAACCCGGACCCGCCGGCAAACGCCATACCAACTGAGCTACAACCAACCTATCACTGCGGTTACAATGTAAGTATTTAAGTTGTGTGCTATTATTAGACCCCCCGGTTTCTCAAGAACTAAGGAGCGTTGGATAAAATCCGTGGAACCTGACACTAAGGGGTCTCTACCCTACAACATATATTAAAATAATCACAATCTGTGATTAACAAGGTTGGCCCTCTCCTTGTCAGACGGACGCACAAAAGACTGGGAAAATATTTTGTTTTAGACATATTCCGTTTACACAGGTTTTTCTGTATTAGCTTTGAGCTTGTAACCTGGTGGTACACGGAAGTATGAACTTCTATTTAGTAGTACTTCGGTCTAAAAGTCTGAGAACCCTTGATCTAGGGCAGGCCTGTCCAACCTTTAAGTGAACAGGGGTGCCCCTCAGCTAGTTACTGATGAAAATATAACAATCCTCAGATCAGTAATGAATCATAAAAACAGTAAATTGAGACATTCATTATTACGAACAATAACATTCAGAACTCTTATCCAAATTACATGAGACTATAAAGCAATAAATAATCATCAAAGAGTTGCAACACCTAAATTGTATTTATCTGAAAATGAACAATAATTAGCCATAAATCAAACCAGACTTTATTTCTCCCGACGCATGATGAAAGAGATATCACGTGATTGATGTAAAGGACTAAAAAAAACTCTACTAACTTTTATTATTATTATGCTGTTAAGTAAGTAATACGTAAAAATTAAATCGCCGCCGAAGGATGCAGCATAACTTGTATCATACAATATTCAATTTAATACTTAATGTTTAAATACAATCTGAATAAGCACAAACCAGCCTCATAAATAAGTCTTCATGTCTCAACACAATTCTTTTCTCACAGTTTAGAAGTGAAATAAAACGCTGGAATACTACATAAAAGCAACTTGGGCCATATAACTGAAAGAGGGATTGCTGCAGCGGAAATGTACAGGTAAGAAACTTATAATATTTTATTGTTTGATATACTCAGATAGGCCAGAATAATCAATTTACCCTGTTATATCTAAATATGAGCGTGCGTAGCCTACTGTGTAAAGAGTGGCTGCATTTTTTGCCAATAGTTACAAACAATGAGGGGCGCCATTATTCACATGACTTAAATCATGCAACAATACTCGCATTATCCCACGATTGTAGTCGGCAAAGTCTGATTATCGCAGAGGCGAACTTTCACCAGTATTTTTGTATAGTAATCGTCGCCCTATTTAAATGACGAATTTCCGAGAAATATGGCGAACATTTACTATTTGGAAATATTGATGGAAGCTTGCTCCTGTAGTAATCACGCCCTGAGCATTGGTAGTCTTAGATGTCACACACATCTTATACTTTGAACATATATTTCATTGCGGTAGACATAAGGTCTTTACTAGTGATGCAACGAATAGTGGTTTGGCCGAATAACCGAATACCGAATATTCGGCCAAGATACAGCCGAATATTCGGCCTATTCGGCCGCCGAATAATGAACTTACTTTTGCCTAAAAACAAAATATAGTATGCACTATATGCACAATTCTTGTATATTTCACAGTTAAAATGTATAGTTTTCTTTTAAAAAGTTATTTATACACAAATTTTTGATTTTTGAAAGCATTATTTTACTCTGAAAAAATATTCGGCTATGTTCGGCCTAAAAATTGCCTCAATAATATAATTCAGCCAAAAAAAGAAATTCTTAGCAAAAGTTCCTCATCAGGTACTGTCTAGTTACATTTTAATAGATATTATGTGCGTTGTTACATTTTAAAATAATGACAAAATTTTAAAAGTACAAGGAAGCACAAGTTTCAGCTTTCGGATGAAATAAAATAAAAAATAGGAAATCTTAATATCTTAAGAAAAACCACTGATAAAAAGGATGAAAGGAATATCCTCTAAAATGGGGGAAAGACATTGTAGACTTTATAAAGCTCACATTTAACAAAAAAAATTTTATCATTATTATTATCATTATTTTTTTTTCTTTGCTGTCAGCAGATAGCACCATTAAGAAGTGTATAGTGAATGTTTTCAGATTCAGAGGAAGGAAATATCTGCAAGAAAAAGCAAATAACATTCATTGCATTTAACAGTATCTGATGCTCTAACATACCAAAGATCAATAAATGATTTAATTGTTGTAGATAAAAATCGTTTACACATTTTAATCATTCGCCATTAGATTAACTGATATACAAATTAATGAGTTAAAAATTCCTAAGAAGAAATTAGTTCAAAGTGTGGTAACATGCTTGAATAGCACCTATTATATGTTGGAGAGATTACTGCAACAAAAAAATGCACTTTCTGTATATGCAACTAAATTTGGAGAAATAAATAATCTGACAGCAAACCTGTGGACTGTTTTAGAAAAATTGCTGAATCCATTACAACCATTTGAAGAAATAACAAACCGAATTGCCTCGTCGAGATCATTAATTTCTGAAGTCATCTCAATAGGTTGTAGCATTAAAATCATATTTATTTAAATCTGGAGATTTTTTTGGTGTAGGGCACCATGAAAGACACTCTTCTACAAAATTTGGAGAAGCGTTTTGTATCAATTTAAGACAATGAACACTATTCCATTGCAACGGTTTTGGACCCCAGATTTAAAGTGTTCTTTTTCAACAAAGATGAAGCAAAGGATGTAGGAGTAAAGTCCAAATTAACTGCTTTAGTAAGACTAAGAAAGGCTAGTATGAAACCAGTAACAGAATGTGAACAAAATATTTCCAACGTAACCATTCCATCTTCACAAGCTCCAAATTCTTTGTGGGCATGCTTTAATGAAATTGCAAGCCAATCGCAGAGTGAAGCTCTATAGAAAGCTCCTTTCAATGTGAAGAAGTAAAAGAAATTAGTAATTTTCTTTCCCAGCCACTACTAGAAAGACAACAGTGTCGTTTGGAGTGGTGGGCAAAAAATTCAGAAGACTTTCCAAACCTTTCACAATTAGCCAAAAAGTACCTTTCTGCACCAGGAAGTACCATATATAGTGAGAGATTATTTTCAGAAGCAGGTAGCATTTACGAAAAAAAAAAGGAAATAGACTATCACCTGAGAATGCTGAATTATAATTATTTCTGCATCACAATCTGCATCACGTTTATTGAAAACATTTTAACTGTTTTTTAAGGCAAATATAAACAGTACAATGCTATTCTTGAAAAAAAAAAAATACATAAAACGTAAATGCATACTAATTAAAAGAATTTAGTACTTACATTTCTTTCATTATTTAATAAGAAATAGTAACACACTAAAAAAAAAAAATCACTTAAATTATATTTAACTTTTAAGCGTATTTTACAAAAAAAAAACCCCTTAAGTATTGCAACATATACAACTTAAATATCTTATACATATAATACATCTATATCTAATCAATCATATATTTATGTTCTTTATAGGTATAATTCAAAATATTATTGAAAGAAATATTTTTCTATATAACAAGGGATAAATGTTAAACTTCCCATTATGATAAAAAAAAAATTTGAATTTGCTTGTACAACTGTATTCAAACAATTTTGAATAGATTAATTTTAAATTTAACAGATTATGTTAGCTTATTACACATACTTTTTGTACTTACTGATACAGCATAAATTTTTTTAAACATGATTCCTAAATTAGTCTCTTATATAAAAATGGGTAGATAAAACCCATTCGTGGTATGAAAGTTAATGGAAAAAAAAAGTATTAGTTAATTTCAAATAAAATTTTCATTATACATGATGAATATAAATTGTCAAATTAAAAAGTTATACTGTGTAAATATAAAAACATTTATTACAGTATTATTCGGCCAAGGCCGAATAATGGACTTGATATTCGGCCGAAGCCGAATATTCGGCAGACAGGCCGAATATGCCGAATATTCGGCTTCGGCCGAATATTCGTTGCATCTCTAGTCTTTACGATTAATAAATTCTATGTAAAAATAATTGGAAGAGATAACATAAAATAGTAAATTTAGAAATACATTTTTTAGAAAACGAGTGGGAGATTAAGAGTAAGGGAGCCATGTAAAAGTTTTTGTAGGGAAAGGAGTCAGAAACCTTTTAATAAAAATTAAAAAAAAAAAATATATGCAAACATTATTTTTTTTTTAAGCATTCTTTAAAATTGATCTTTATCCTTAAAAACTTAAACATAAAACCTTCAAAGGGCGCTATGGTACCCGCGGGCGCCGCGTTTCATTTTGTTTGCGCAAAAGCAATGAATGTATTTTAGGGTTACTTTGCCTTCAGGAACGTTTGTTTGGTACGACTTTTCTTCCACAGAGCATGCGCACTTGCTCTCATGACATTTCTCTTACAAATTGGAGTTTCTCTAGTTGAGGATTATCTACACTGTGTTTTTGACGTTATATTCGAGTTCTACATTATAAACCCATCCAGAAAAAAGCATAACATTTGTATTTTTCTTAAATGCTTATAAAAGTCTTAAGATGATATGAAGATGATGATCCACGTGATAAACTTGAGCTTTTACTTTATAACTTCCCAAGAAATCTATCATTTAAAAAAATAAATGAGAAACAAAGATAAACAATCTACGCATAAAAAGAAATTGTCGAAAACATGGGCAAAAAATTAATTTTATTTTTCGCTAAGGGGAATTTGGGGAAGTCTCTTACTGCTGTTTGCATCTACAAAGGAGAAAATATGAGAAAGTAACCGGAAAATTTTTATTCAACTTATTTTATATTTAGATTTTTAAACCTTTTGTCTGGTGCTTAATTGAAAAGCTCATGCACATTTTTTTCCTTTAATACATAGCTGCCAACCTCCCCCCCCCCCCTTTTTTTTTTCGAATTAAACAAAATCAGAAATTTTATTATTAAGTAAAAGAAGTCAATTAAGAACCACATAGAAATAGAATTTACATGCTTGAGTATATTTACAATTCATTCCTATCACTAGTTTAGAAGATTTAGAAGTTTTACTTTTCGTAGTCTAAAGGGATTGGACATTTTACACAAACAAAGAAGAACGACAAGACATCTTTTATAAAGTTGTGAAGATTAAGAAACAAAATGCACGAACTACTTACTTTTCTGGACTGATTTTATCCAATGAACTCAAAAATGGTATAAAAAAGTTCGTTACGATTGAAAAATACAGTTGATATAACATTTAAGATGCAGACGGCCCTCAACAAACCCTAATTCTAATTGTTTGATACTGTATATCATTTTAATAAAATGATTTGCGGCAAAATTGGAAAGAACTGGGGGTGTATTTTTTTTTCAACGACTTTAGATCAATCAACACATGCCCCTAAGAGACATTCTCATTAAAAATTATAAATACTTCATCAAGCAGTTACGGCGCTCTCCAAGAAATTTCTTTCAAATGAGCATGACTTTCAAAGCACGTGGAACTGAAATGACGTCACTACCGATTCGTAGACTCTGATCATCTGAGCAAGCAATGATAATTTGTCTTTTGACGTCATTTTTCATGACACACGGCAGAAAGACACTCAACCCTAATAATATGAGACTAGTAAAACTCAACAATTAGTCTCGCCATTCACTTCTGATATGAAAAGGGCACGAAATCCTGTAGCGTCTGAGACACCTTATCTGACAGGCATAATAAGTGAACTACTGATTCGATACATCTACTGATTCGATACATCAATTCATAAAGCTAGCATAAATGTTTTCGTACTAAAGCTGTTTCAAGTAGCAATGTTTTTTGGTTTGAAGTAGAAGTTGGTACGGGCACGCGCCGGCACAATGAAGGCAAATTTTCAAACGGGCTGGGCCGACGGAATAAAGAAACATTTTTAACGGGATGGGCCGATAAAAAAATTAAACGGGCCAGCCGGGCCGATTAAAGAAAAAAAAAATTAAACCGTTGATCGGCGCGATATAAAAAGGATCAAACTATGCTGATAAAATATGAACAATTTTTAATGGACGTGACTGGGACGAGAATAAATATAAATGTGGTGCATGAGACCAGCGTAGAGATCAGTATCGGACAGCTGACTCGGACTTATTTATGCAACAGACTCTGGCCAGACCAGGATCAGGCTTACATTTTATTCTACATACTCGGGCCGAGTAGGAACTGAACTTAATTATTCCTAGGACGTGTTGGGCAAGCATTTTTTTTTTTTTGGTAAAAATAGTAAAAGAGATAAACTCCTGTTAACGGAATCCTTAGAAAATTACTTCAATTATAGAGAAATATTTTCAAAAAAAATTTTTTTTTCATTATTATACAGCTTTAAAAGTTATGATTTTAACAATCTTTTTTCTTTTATTCTAAACTACATTACTTTTTTAGTATTTTTTTTAATGTCATTGTCTAAGAGTCTAAGTGACCATTAATGTTCTATTCTGTACTCTGTGGATTGAGATATATAATAACCTAAAATATACTGTAAAATTTTCCCATAAATATGTATGCAGTGTTCATTAAAATAATTTTAATTGTATGTTAAGAAAAATCGGAATTTTTTGAGCCGCGACTGATTCCATTGATTTCTGCATGGGCGGGTTGGGACTGATTTCTGAACGAGCCGGGGCCGGACTGTTTTTACACCGGGTCGGAACCAGTCCTATAGATAAGATAAATTTACCTAACCATTGCCGACAGACCGACGAACATCTTTCTACACATTGTTTTACACAAAAACATAGAAATATGAATTAGGTTTTAAAGCAGGATTGTTAAAAATCACGATTTTTTTTTTATTTTTTATAAAAATTAAAAATTTATGCAAACAAGTTTAAAAGATTCACTTAAAACTTAAACTTTTATTATTCTACTATTAAATTTAAATTGTTATACATATATCTATGCATGTTCTGTGTATAAATTTATAGTTAATTTAAAATTGTGTATTTTTCATTAATGTATTACTTTAATAATACATATAATATATAAACACATAATAAATGCAACAAAGAATTTTAAATGTATAATGTGTATTCCATTGCTGATTCAGTTTCACGAATGTTATCTTTATCACGTAGACTGCAAGTTTCTTTGTGTTTTACATTCTTGTCATAATCCTTATCATTTTATCACTACATTATTTGCATATTGCTATTACACCTTTTCCAAAAATAGTATTTTGTGTAAAATAAAGCCACATTGGATCTTTTTTCCTGCGAACCGTTTTCCTTATGTATCAATAAATCCGAAAGCTCTGTGTAATCGTACCTAGTTTACTAAATGACATTGTTTCAACTTTTGATTGCCACTATACTATACTAACGTAATGATGGAAAAAATAGTTACCAGATGAAAAATAATCACATAACTGAAAGCCTAAAACTATCAATTGTCAGTGTTATCTTCCCAGTTGTTGACAATTTCAACAATCAATCATGCTTGCTGGACAGTAAGAATGACTGTTTAGCTTAGAAATAACAGGGATTTGTTTAGGAAAAATTTGGGTCTTTAAAAGGCCTTTCATAATTTTTTTAATATTTAGACAGGACCCTTCACGTAAATTTTTATCTTAAAACAGGGCCCTTCACAAAATTCTTTGTCTTTAAAATAGACCTTTCCCTAAACTTTTCTGTCGCCAGACTTAAACTTTCACAAATTAAGTATTTTAAAATAAAATTTAACTTAACCTGTCACAAAACAGTTGAAGTCAACAAAGTACCATATTACATATTCTTTTTGTTTATATAAATAAACGACCTTGTTAAAAACATAAACAAGAACCTATATATAATGATTTTTTCAGATTCACAAAATTGTGATTAGATTTTTCAATAAAAAAACTTCCCAAAAACAGGACACGTAAATCCTGGACAGACCCGTGAATAAGGTACAGTAATATTCCTTATATTTTCAATTTAAATATAAGCAATGAATTCCAGGAAAAGAAAGGAAAAAGGGATTAGTCACCGCTATTAAAGTATTTTTAGTTATAGAAGAAAGATGAAATTGGAATTCTATAATTCGGTGTTAGACAAATAGTGAGAAATATATATTATGTTACAGTCCAAGTATTGATCATATTATATGATCAATATTTGAATCACCAACATATGGGATACAGTAATTTGCTGGTCTAAACAACTAAGCATAAAACAAACTCGTGAATCGTGTGTAATCTGCTTCATAGAAAATAACTCTTCACTGAAAGTACTATAATATACATTATTTTACATAGATATAACTATAGCTTAAGCATTTAACTTGCAAAACTGAACTGATCATTTAAAAAAGAAAACAATTTAAACAAGTTGGAAATTGCTCGTCAAACGTGGCAAATGAAGTATAACTAGTTTTATAATTATTTTTTGCACCCCATATTGTACTGAATGTATAATTTTTTGCACTTCATAAAGTGCATAGTCTGTAACATCATTAAAATGCACTTCCAATAATTTTTTCCCATTCCCCGTAATGTAACGGAACACTTTTGACTCTCCCTGTAATTGAACTATACATCCGATTTTCTAAAAATTTGAAATGGCTCGACAAAATTTTGCAGCAATTATATATTTAAAATTTCAGACCATTCGGAAGGCTGTAACATCATTAAAATGCACTTGCAATAATTTTTCCCATTGGCCGTAATGTAAAGAAAAACTTTTGACTGTCCCTGTAATTAAACTATACATCCGATTTTCATAAAATTTGAAATGGCTCGACAAAATTTTGCAGCAATCATATATTTAAAATTTCAGACCATTCGGTTGGGTAGTTTTTGCTCTGTTATATGCGGACGGACTGAACGACGACTATAGGTGCTACGTATTTATATAATTACGAACGCACCTAAAAAGAGAGAGCATTTATCAATATTTTTGAGGAATGCACTATGGATTGATAATATTTTTAAAACTTACTTTTATACATTTACTTTCATAAAATAATAGTATTTTGATCTTATAAAAGTTTTATTTATCGTTATTAAAAGGTAATTTTTAATTTGAAATGAATGATGACTTTTCTTATAACACAAATGATGAATTTGATTCTTATTTAACCTGTAAGTATCAATGTTAAAAAACTGATTTAAATCAAACATTTTTTTTTAAAAATCATTTGATTTAAATCGCGACTTAAACAACCCTGGTTTTAAGTTTTTTTTTTCTTAAAAAAATAAAATAAATAATAAATACTCAGGGTGAGACAGCAAAATATTGCAAAGGTAAATATAAGAGACTTCTATTAGAGTGACCTCTGTATCTGGTGTACTTCTACAGTTAGGTGTAAACTGTATATTGTGTAACTTCGTCGCTAATAAATTCAAAATTTTGACTGAAAAGTTAAAGCAATATTTATAAACATGTCCTCCCCCCTCGCCTTACCGACATAAAAGTGTTTAATTTATTAAACTAGTCTTCATAAAGTTTAACTAACTAATAGTAAAAGTACCTTTGAAATGAGTTTGAAGAAGTTATGCATTTCCCCCCATGATCAAGGTTCAATATATACAAACACACTGTTAAAAATACTAGGGGATCGTACCCGGGCTTCCCGGGTTAAAGTATATAGGTGAAAACATTTTTTTAAATTGAAAACTAATAATTTTTTTTACATGCAATAAATTTTTTAGATTGACCACTTACATTAAAAAAGCATTTTTCATATGGAAAATACGAATTATAAAATCAAATAAATTTTTGAAATTTATCAAAAGCGATATTTTCTTATTAGCCGCATGCTAAGAGTTATTTGCCAAGATTTTGCTACTTATAGCATCCTTTTATTTTCTGATAATTTTAGAGCTTATACATGTCTGCTAAATTTGTGTTTTAATTATAATATTTATTTATTTATTCATAGGGAAGTTTTTTTAAAATGAATATTAGCCATAAGAAAATGATGAACTCTTTATTTTGTTTTAAGGGCAAACGGATTAATCTTTCGTAATCGAGCTCCGCGCGATAGAGATAAATTAAAATATATTTCATGCTTTAAAATTGTTTTTAAAACCATAGACAATCAGTAAACTTAGATGAACTTTGCAAACAAATTCCATTTGAAAAAAAAAATCCTATTTGGTGATCTAAAAATTTAAATTGTACGATTACAAATATGTTAGATTTGTGTTTTTTCAATATTATTCTTTTATTTGTTTATAGAAGAAGTATTAATTTCGTTAATTTGTCTTTCACAAATAAGTTAGATTGGTGGTTTTTTTTTAATATTATTCTCTTATTTGTTTTTAAAGGAAGTATTAATTTCGTTATGCAAAAATAGTCAGAAACAAATGCTGAAAAATGTTTGTTTCTTTATGTGCAAAATATTTATTATTATTATGTATTGAAACCGGCACGTGATAAGATAAACTTTAAAAAAATCATGCTTAAAAATTATTTTAGAAAATATAATACATCAGTCAATGAATACAGTTTTTAAACAAATTGCATTTGAAAGTAATTTTTTTTCCCTATGAGACGAAAATTGAAAATGTACGATGGTCAGGAGATTAAAAAATTGCAGTAGCGAAAATTTCAAGACCGAAATTTGATCGTGAAGTGTTGCCATTCGCAAAATGATGTCAGCGTTACGCACAGATATGTTTGTTCTTTGTAATATAGATACTTAATCAGTAAAATATAATAAAGATCAGTTATTAGGATGTGGTTATCAATTGAGGCTCTTATGCTGTGTTTTCCGGAATGAAAACAGCAATTTTCACATTCTCAAAATTTGCATACGCACTTCACATATCCATATTCATAATTTTTTTTAAATTTGTATTTTGTTTGATCATTTAAAAATCATTTTAACTCAAAACTTGAAGTCACGATTGTCAGCAACATCTTTTATGTGAACAGACGCACTCTTTAGTTGAGATTCTAATCTCAAATCCGGAGAGTAAAAATTTCCGTAATTTGTGTTTTTTAGACGAATTTGTGTTAAAATGTTTAGTTTTATCAAAGAAAATTATCGTTTTCTTTTAAATATCATTTAATTTTCACTTAAATAAGCATTTCGCCTAGTGTCTGAAACTTAGTATCAGTACACATGCAGAAGGAAAAACATTATAGAAAATTTCTGAGGAAAAATGCGTGCTTTCAAAAGCAGTATGTCATTTTCCGTTATTATGCCCCTAATATAATATTCTGCTTTTAATGGGGTTTTGCGCCACTAAACCCTACACAACAATTTTTATCAACAATTTTGAACTTTTATCAGAAAATAGCATGATTAAAGTTAAAAGTACCTTATTATTTCTCTCTTGTCTGCATTAATGAAAGCTATCTAATTTTCAGCATTTTGAAGAAATTTCATAAAATGCTTTTAAAATTAAAATACAAAAGTGGGGTTATTAAAAAAAAAAACAGATAGTGCGATCACATCTACAAAGAAAGAGCTTTCAGTTAAAAAAAAAAAAAATAGTAAAATTGGTTCAGCAGAAAGATCAGGGCAGATGACTAAAAACATACTTGTGTTTTAAATATAAAGATTATATAAAATTAGGGGAAATTAAATTAAGCAAATTATGTTATTTTGATAAAATTATAGTAGAATGTCCTAAAGAATAGCATTAAAATTTTATTATTCGAGAGAATTTTCGACAAAAACTTCAGGAACACGATATCATTTTAAATCACGAATTATTTGTTTGCTTGTCTAACTCTGCGAAGCAAATCCATCCAGGCGAGAATTATCAATTTCTGTAATATAAATCGCTATTATTTGCATGTCATCTCTCTTTTATAAAGACACTCTAAATTTTTGTAAAACATTGCGTTTTATCAGTGTGTGATTTCGATTACACTATTTTCAAAAGTGAAGCATTTTCACCTGTGAAGAATTTAAAAGCAGCTGGGCTGTGAAAATGACGCACTTCTACAAAACATAATTCAGGTTTAAGAATTAAAATACACGCTTTTTTATAAAATGACGTCATTTGCATCCGCTAAAGCAATTCACTTTTACAATCTAGTCTTAAACTTCGTCTATAGAAAAGTGTGCATATGACGTCATTATCACGGAATAACATACAATATTCTTGACATACCCCATATTTTAATTTCAACTTTTTTTCAGGCTTTATGAGAAAATCGCAACAAAAAGATAGAGTATCTCCTATTTTCGACTATTTTCCGTTTACTTTCAACGACTTTCAATAGAAATGAGGTACTTTTGTTGCCACGATAAGAAAAATGGTATTAAAAACTACAAAAAAATCAATATCTCAAAAATAAATTGAGATACAGTTTTCAAACAAATTGCATTTAAAAGAGCATTTTTGTCTTTACACAACGGTGTAAAAATTTTAAATGTGCGATGTTTAGAAGTTTAAAAATTTGCAGTAGAGAAAATTGCCAAAACCAAAATTTCATTTCAAATTTTAAAGTGTTGTCATTCGCAAAATGACGTATGCGTTACGCACAGATATGTTTGTCCTTTATAATATAGATTGATTTTAAAGAAGAAAACTGTCAGCCAGAACGCCAGTAAAAAAGTTTATTTTGAGAAAATAATCCATATTTATAACAAACTTTCTGTTATTTGAACAAATGTTGTCTATATTTACTCAAGAAATACAGATTATGTCTGTAAAATAAAGTTTTTTACTGACGTCCTGGCTGAGGTTTTTTTTTTCCCCTGTAAAATCAACAATATCTTTTTTTTTTTTTTTTTACAGTGTAGATATAACTCCTTTTCAACAAATGAAAGTAACAGTGACTGATGAGGAATATTTATAATCTCCAACATAACAATCACCACAATAGTTTTTTCTTTCTTATTTTCCCATGATCGAGATATTTTATCGTAACTGTAACGAAGTCTTCCCAGCGATTTAAAAAAAAATAAGGAACTATCTAACTTAAAAATGCTTTGGAAGTGCACAGATTAAGGGAAAATTTTCAACAATAACTTTATAAATTCACGAAAAGAAACATACCTGCAATCTTCACAAAATACACAAGAAAATTAATTTTCAATCCTCTTTTTCTGTGATAATCAGAGTTGGTTGCAAAGGGCGGAACAAAATGGGGTTTTTGGAAGAGAAATTTTAAAAAATCCCAGAAATTTTCAGAAAGTTTTAAGGATGGAAATTTTAATTTATTATTTATTATTATTTTTTTAATGATTTCAATTTTTGTCAATGTAAACAAAATGGTTCTTACAAATGTAAATAAAACCAATAACATATAAAAAAACCAGTGGACCTGTGCAAAGAATTCGCACTTAGCTGCCGTTATCCCCTCAGTTATTCCCACATATCCCCAATTATTAATTTAAGTGAAATTTCAAACAAAGTATTTTAACGAGAATTTAGCATGCAGTGTCAGATGTGTGGTCAAAAAATATTATCAAATGATACCCCATACATCGTTGTACGCTACATATTAGTTAAACTTAGCATGCGATGTCAGATGCGGGCAAAAAATCCTATCCAACGATACCTCATTTATCGTTGTATCCTACTTATTAGTTGAGAAAAAGGAATGTTGACAATAAAAAAAATATATGAGAAATTTAAAATAACGTAAGTTGACATTTTAATGGTCGATAAGTAAAAGAGAGAGAGGCAGATAGATGGCAGATTCATCTTGCCAGACATGAATGTAAACATCACCCCTGTTCTCCGAATCAGACAATGTACACATAAAAAAATGAACAAAACTAAAAGAAATCAATGCAAAAAATACAATGCAACTCGCAAGAAAATTAATATTGAGTATGCCTGAATAGTAAACAAGCCAGCTAAGAGAAATTAAACAATTTTAATTTTTAAAGAAACATTCAAATCCTTACCCCTCTGTTTTAAACAAGAAATTTCTCTGCATGATTATCAAAAAACGTGAAACTGAAATTGCATCATTGCCCACATCTGAGCGTGTTATGACAATTCATCTATTGACGTCATCTTCCCCGACACGCGACCGAAAGAAACTTAGACGTTGTCAACTACAATATCCGACAATCAAAACACTTAATTTATGCCCGCCATACTCATCCGATGAAATGCTATCAGATGCCTTATCTAAACAGGAATAATGAATGAATACAAATGAATTGCTACCTGTTTGATACGTGAATGCATCGCAAAGAAGAAAACTTTCCTCGCCACGTGCTTCGGAAGGTGCTTCAATGGAAATAACATTTTATTCCGTTAAATTGTCACAAGGCACATTTGGCAAAATCTCAAAAGTTAACATAAATACTATGACGGTGTTTGGCATGCTAAAACTTCAATAAAAAGACACAAGGTGTCCCATAAGTTCGTCCACATTTCTAAAGTTCATTTTAAAAAATTGTTGTATTCGAGTGCAGTTTACATTGTAAAAGTTGTCAAAGTGCTGGAAGTCATAGGAAGCAAATCGAACTCCAATACGACAAATTGTTAAATTACTTTAATGAAGTTTTGAAAATGGGAACAATTTATGGGTCACTGTTTTTAAGCAAAATGATTTATTAAGTTTCAAATAAAAATGAATAATTGAGTTAAAAAGAAATATTTGAATTGTTACACATTAAATATGGGAAATAATAGTACAGTTGTATCATCTGAATCAGTGTTGCTTTCCCTGCTATTGAGAGCAGTTACAACCATTCTCATTACCTCTTTTCATTTCACTAGAAATTGTGGGAGATTTTAATAGACATGGTGATTTGGGTAAATAATAGAGTTTCTCTTTTAGCAATTGTCTTTTGTTTGAGATTGATTAACGGATGAGAATTTATTAAAAACATGATCAGATTATCGCTAGCTGTATTTGCATTAATGCATTTTCGCAAACTTCGTTCCGGGAATCTCAAAATGTTTGTTTCGTGTTTCCTGAAACACCTCTATGGGGGATGTTTTCAAATCCAAACTCGCAGCTTTAACATTTTTCTTTCCTTGATAAGCTTTGAAGTACACTAAACTGCCACTTAAGCATAGCTACCACGCTTTCCTTTTTTTTTAATTAAATAAAATAAACTCGGACAATTTATTTAATAAAATGTAACACATTTCTATGGAATTTACTTACTTTCATTTCTTAAATAAAATAAACATATTTCTATGCAGAATTTATTTAGTTTTGATTTATTAAATAAAATTTCTGGCTAAACTATAGTTACTTGACTTAAACGAGATCGGAATTTAAAAATTTTTTGCCCCCCCCCCCCCCCCCCCCCTCTCCCAACCCAATAAGTGTTGCAATACATAACCAACTATTTACTGCCCCCTGATACTAAATGCGAGAACTTTGGATTCAACGTTTTCAATTTAATAGCTAACATTCTAACCAATGGGCTGAGTGAATCCCTAGACTGTGTTAATAACAATTCAACATAAACGATGGGATCAACTGATCAAAAGCCATTTGGCAGTATAAAGTATTGATAAAGTATTTCTATCGTTTCCTTCAGGGCTAAAGAGTGGGTTTTTTCGATTATACTTCGTTATAACGATTTCTAATTGGGGTTTTTAAACCTCCAACAGTTGAATATATGTATACAAGATATTCTCCTCTATTGCTCTAAGTACTTAAAAGAGGTTTTATAAATCACGTCTGCCATTAGAAAAATCATAGTTCAGTTTCTTTCACAAGGCTTACATTGAAATACGAAGAAATAAACTCATGGAGAAAACAAGCCTGTTAATGAAGACAGGAAGTGTAAAATAACCAATGCGTGCGGGCACACATTTAATTCTTCCCAATAAAGCTTCATTAAAATATCCCACACTTTTTCAAAAAAAAAAAAAAAAGGCATTAATAAGTAACACGCGGAATTAGAGCCAGTTAGATACATCTACCAAACAGGTTATTGTTACTTTTCATTATAAGTTCGATCGAAATACAACCAGAGAAAAGACAAAAATCAATACCGTACAAGAGCACATACTGTTTCTATTTTTACTTGCATCTTCTGTTACACACGTAACATCCACTTGTTATATCAGCACGACCGGATGCCACGGCAGCGCTGATTATCCGGCTAGGGATAAATGAGCCGGATCACAGTACGGTCACTTACAATTTTTATTTTCAAAAGAGCATCCGGCCTCTTACGTAACTCTTTTACCGATGCGAGGAGAGGGAGGATACTGTGGCCTCTTCTCCAAGTGTTCAACTTCTTCATTTGCACATTAGTATGGAGTTAATATTCTTCAGTGATGCAAGAAACTCATTAAAAACAGAGCGCAGCGAAGAATTCAACTCAAAAGGTCTCTTTGCGAATGCAAAAGCGGCGGACAAAGAGAAAGAAAAGGGAAGGGTCTTTTGTAAAGATTAAAAAGGCTATTTATGCAGAAGTGATACTAGGGTAAATTACCCTTCATTCACTTATTTACCTTTATATTCAGTGTCATCATTATTCTTGCGGTTATAAGAATGCAAAATAACAAGCCTATCTCTTTACTTTTTTTTTTTTTTTTTTTAATTCAGTAATATTAAAAGAAAAAAGGAAAAAAAAAATATTGTAAGCTAATAAGAAAAACTTTATTTGTGAAAATTAGTTTTAAAACAGTCGTATTTCATTAGAGAGGAAGCCGATAGAGCGAAAATTCTGCTTAATATATAAAGTACGCTAGCCCGGGAGGTATGGTCACATTTTGGCAATCAATTTAAGCATTGATGATTTTGATATATGATAGACGATACAGATAACGAAACTGCTAGCTGGCGAACGAGCAGGGTTGGCTTTTTACCAGGACATGGTAAAAACTGGGTTTTTACCGGTAAAAACCTGGGAAAAAATGGTAAAAACCTACGGATACTATAAACTCTACTAGTCATTAAACAGTATTTAAATACTATTGATTGAAGCTATATTTTCATGTAACTGATGCATATATATATATATAAAGAGATGGGAAATAAAGAATTAATTCTCTAAAGCTGCTGATATAGAGCTTCAATCATTTAAATTTTACCATATTTTCTATTCCCCATCTATAAATAGAACAACAGATGTTCAGTATCGGTTTCGCAAAGCAGGTTTTCCATTTCACTTGTACTCTAATATGATAGTTTATGGATGTACATCACATTGGATAAACTTACTGGCAGAAAATAAAGCTCCAATATCCATTACTAAACATGTTGATATACAGAAGTATTTCCGAAATCATCATCTGATAAGTGAAACACCAGTTGCCAAGCGAAGTATGATGGAATAACCATATAGAATGTATCTCCACATTTATAAGAATAGTCATGCATTGCTTGACATTTGCAAAAATCATGAAAAAGATATTGATATTAGAATTCAAAGATTACTGAATGGCTAATTTATTAAAACAAGTGAAGGATCTATTTCAACAGCTACAAGTAGCCAAAGCCTTAAATATTCGCCAGAGCAGATGCTTGTTCTGAATGGCTGAAATTAGTGCATTGTTCTGAATTAATTCCATATAAAGATCTTGTTAAAAAACAAATTGATTTGGCTTTAGAGCCCTTTCCCCTTTTAGCATGTATGACAGATCCAATGCACAAAAATCCAAGATCTATTAAGAGAAACACAAAAGGAAATGGAAATGGAAAGGGAATGGCTGATAGATTTCATGCCAAATTCTTTTTCACTCCTCTTAGCATATGAAGTTGGAAGACAACCATTTCCAAGAAGCTTTTTTAAAACAAAAAGATGTAAAAGCCAAAGTTCGGTGGAAAGCACAAAATAACAAAGAAATGAATCCTGAATTCATACATTTAATGATGAATCTCCACTCCATACCTTATAGTTCTTCATCCATTAAATCTAATTTTTTCGAACTTTTCACATATCCACAGTAAATTAAGAAATAGACTAGGGTGTACAGCAAGCTACAAAGCTTTTTATAAAATGCTAAAAGGCTTCAAGGGTATAGACTGGTAAACTGTACTAACATTTGTACAAAGTACATTATGTGATAATTGATGGATTTGATAGTTGGAATTGATCAAGGTTTTTAAATATGATAAAAGTGTACTTATAATTTTCCATTTCCTTTCAGTAAAAATTAGTAAACTAGTCTCCATTAAGTTTGGTTTGTGTTTATGACGGCCAATTATCTACACGTGGGATATGGGCCCTGGAGGGGGAGTGCCCTTCGTGGGGGTCTTTCTAAGGGAACCTAACCCGTATTTACGCATGGGAATCCACGGTTTCGAAGAAAACCACGAAAACTCCGAAACGGTTAGGACGACGGGCGCGATTGGGTTCGAACCTAGCACCTCCCGTCTACCAGCTTCGAGAGCAGAACCTCTCAGCCACTGGTGGGGCAGTCTCCATTAAGATAAATATAATAAATATTGTAATGTGCATTCTGATAATGATAGTTATAATAAGCATTAGGTTTTAATAATGATAAATGTACAATAATATCTTTAAAATTTTGAATTCTTGTAGCTGGTAAACATGGATGAATGTCTTCCGGGCTTTTTATATTCCTTAAAAACCACTATTCTCATATAACATTCTTTTAATTACCTAATCAGAAACTTAATTAGGTGAATATTGCTGAATGGAAATAGTGGTATAAAATACCCGGAAAACTTTCACCCCTGGGAAAATGAAAAATTGAAAAATAAATGTTCATAAAAGTGACAAAAAACAGTCAAACTCATAAGTTTTTCAAAGATGGTAAAAACCACGGTAAAAACATGTTTTTCCAAAGACGGTAAAAACCATGGTAATAACCGGTAAAAACCATCACACGGTAAATACCGTCCAACCCTGCGCACGAGCAGCGGGGGAGAGAGGTTCCAGGGCAACATCGCACAGCTTTTTACACTGTGAAATGAATGGAAACCTAAAAACTGAAGTTACCCTGACTCGGAGATATATTAATAACCGTGTTGCCATTTATTTCACGTTGCAGTAGGTTGTGTGATGTAGTTCTGGAAACACTCCCCGCAGGTGCGCCAGCTGACTGGCAGTTTCGTTACCATCTAATTTACCACATATATAACAAAATCATCGACACTAAAACTGGTTTTCAAAATGTAACGCTGCCTCCTGAACTACACATGTCATACGTAAAAACTACGATGTCGTTATAAGCGCTTCATACTGAAAAAAAAAATGATATTGAAAAACATTAAAATTCGCTAAACAAACCAACAATTTGGTTCCCCAATCCCTAATTGGAATTTTTAACCTACGCGGGCCGTATAAAAATTTAATTTTCGTATTTTCTCAAATAGACCTCCCATGGAGTTGTAACTTATCTCATGAAATTTTACATTTTTTTTTTTTTTTTTTTTTTTTTTTTTTTTTTATGAAACTTTGCAATTGGAAGTATGTGCCTAGGGGCATTAATTAAGGAGATAGCCTATTGTTTCGATATTTATGAATCACCCTGTATATATAATTAAAAACGTAATACATATATATATATATATATATATATATATATAAATTATTTATTTAGTTCTCATATAATAAGGTTGCCATGGAGTATTATATTAAATATTCTCTTAATTATTAATTGTTTAACTTTAAACAAATACTTCTTAATGTACTTTTTAGTATTAATTTATTACTGGATCATTTTAATAGCATGATTAGATGGACTATATGTTAATTATAATTGTTATATTTTAAGATTGTGAATATTTCCTGCGGCAACCGTGAAGATACCTTTTATGCAAGTTATTAGAGCGGGATTTTTGCTATGCCAAAATCCGTTAAATGTTTGTGTCATGGTCAATACGTCATGGCTGTTCTCTTGCTGGGTATTTCTTAGATTTAATGTGTTTCATTTTTTAATGTTGCTCATTGTTGCGGATATTACATTGATTAATGTATATTTTTTAATTCAATTTATTTTACATGGTGGATTTATAATTTCTGGTGATTAGTCGATCGGGTACATAATGAAATTCAATTTTTGCTTATTGCTGGATTCCATTACAGAAACCGATTATGTTTTTTGCTTATATATATATTTTATGTACCTTGAAAAAGTGAAATACTATATAAGCTTTCGGCTTCATTCATCCATTTGATCTATTGTATGTTTATGATACTTTTTCTGGTTCAACATTATTTAGATGGATAATTGTATCTTTTGTCTTTAATAGGATATTTTATCAAAATTTGGAGGGTTTTTTTTTCATATGTTTTATATGGATTTATCACCCGCAATGTGCTAATGAATTTGTGGAATTTAGCATGATTCTGTATTACTAGTTACAGATTCCATCTTTATTTTGTATAATGTCAGTGTTATGAATTGTAGCTAAATTTATTAATTTAATTTTAGTAATTGGAAATCGATGATTATTTGTAATTATATAATGGTTATATATTATTTCAAAATTAATGAAAAATTACCGCATGAATGGCGCTACAGCAGCACATATCAAATGCAATAAAACATATTACATCATTTCAAAATGCCTAATACTAAGGTACTTCGTGGCCTGCTCAATACATTTCCATCTCTTTTTTCTGCATGAAACAAGAGAAAGGACCAAAAATCGAGCCTGTATTTAGTGACTATTGCTTACAGCGCCATCTATTGTTTGTAATTCGAACTAAAATCGAAAATCACTAATAAAACTTTTGACCTTATGCATATCCCTCCTGCAAGAATTTTTTTAATATCTGTCACCGTTTGCAAGTTATTGAATTTTAAAATCAGTCAGTCCTTTTTAGGACACCCGGTATGTGTGTATTCTATTATATTTTGTATCACCGGCAAGGGCGTAGGAACCGGGGGAGCTGCGGGACCTGTGGCTCCTCCTAGAATATTTCAGACGGGCTCAGCTCCCCCGGGAGAAATTCTCGCACCACATCTGTTTACGATACATTGCTGAATTAAAAAATATACTTTTTCTAGGAAATTCACACAATAAACAACAAAGAAAAGAGAGGGGGGGGGGGGTGAGCACACTTGTTTGTGCCTTCACCCTTTTTCTCATTGTTTACAACCCTCCCGATTTCTCGAAAAAATGGGGTCTTATATAGGTCTACTACAAATTACCTGCACCGATAACATATTTATAAATAGGAGGCCTTTAAAATTGATTTGGAAGAGATTTGTAAAGACTTTGTAAGCAAAACAACAGAAAGCACTTTAATTTTTGGTAAATGGAAGTGGGAGAAGCCTTAAATTTGAATATTGTAATCGGGATCGAACATAAATTAAGTTTCTATGTACCAAGTATATCAATTAAAAATAATTTTAACTGGATTAAAGAGTTGGTGATCTTTTGATATGCTTTTATTTTATACTCCTGTTTGTGAAACGTGCAACACTATGAAGGAACCCTCCAAAATGAACGGAATGACCCGCGCCACTAGCTTTCCGCAATATGCCCCGGCTCCCCCTGTTTGTACAAAGTTCCTACGCCACTGATCACCGGATTGCATATCTGAAACGTACCCAAACGTCAATGGTACTTTCTGTTGTACCATTATGTATTGTACTCGTACAGTGGGCTTTAAAAAAGATGTTTTTATTTATTGCTTATCTTTGAACACATCAGTTAATATAAATTGTTCATATAACTCAATAGAAGGCGATACGGAATTAATTTTTTATTCCAAAGTTTTAGTTGCCATTTGAGCAGTTTCATTTCGTTATTGTTAAAAAGATTGGAGGACCTGAAAAGAACCTTCGCAAATATTGTAAAACTTAAGGCTGGCGACATCCAATACTGGATTTTTTTTTTTCAAATTTTAATTCGTATACTTTAACATTACAATTTTGCATCAGAAAACTGACAATACTTAAGAGAAATATATAATTTTCTGTTTGTTGCAAATATAAAAAAAGCACCTTTTATTCCATAAATTTTTATTTTTCATTATTATTATTATTATTATTATGTTTTACGTGCTTAAAATGATGTTTTCTGACATCTGAGCAAAATATTTTCAAATTTGGAGTTCAAAGTTTCGGAGCTGAGTTACAAAGAGTTATTTAGAAGAATTTAGAGAGATTATTTAGAGAGAATTTAAGTTTACGTACTATTTTTTTACAGACAGATTTGTAATAAAAATACCACAGAATGAGCATTTTACTACAAATAAATTAAAAACAGATTCGGTAAAACATTAAAATATCCAAGCGCGCGCACGCGGGGGTGTTGACGACGACCTTACAGATGCCAAAAAAATTTTAAAATATTACAATATAAACAAGGAATTTGAAAAGAATGCTAAACATTAGCTTGCGAGTATGTTCGCGTTACTAGCGTAGACTCTTAAGTGGAAGCCCACATAGAAAAGCGCCGAAAGAGCCAGATAGGAAACCGGAATTAACACTCGATAAGCGCCGCAACAATGACCGATAAAAATGGAGAGATAATAAGAATTATCGCACACACAGTAGGCTTCTTCAGGTTTTTTAGAAAACATAAGAGAAAAAAAGGAGGCTTGGAGATAACTGTAAGAGCAAATTAAACAGAATTTCGAAATCGTCAACAAGTAAAGAAAACATCGCAGACCTTTATTTATATAATGCTTGTTTATATCTATGAAAATGTCATTCTAAAAGAAAACAGATATTGAAAACGGGCTCAAATGTAGTGGTTAAATAAATATATGTGTGTGCGTTTTCAACTCACTGAGTGACTAGGTTGAGGTTACTTCCTTCAGTTATTTTGATAGTTATTGATTTGTTTACACACATATATATGTACAGTAAACTCTCTGTAAGGCGGACTCTGTGTAAGACGGAAATCTGTCTAACTCTGAAATATTTTCAAGTCCCTGCGAATCCATAGACATAGAGTAAAATTTGTCTAAGACGGAATGTTGTCTACTACGCAACATTTTCTAGGTCCCGATCAATTCCGCCTTAGACAGAGTTTACTGTATATGTGTTAGAGGTCTGCACGGGCCCGGGCTTGGCCCGTACCCGCCGCGGGCCGGGCCGGCAGAATTACGACAATTTTTTCAACGGGCCGGGCCGACAGACAAAATAAACGGGCCGGGCCGGCAAAAAAATTAATCGGGCCTCTCGGCCCGATATAAGGATTTAAGCGAAGCAGATAAAATATGAGCCATTTTCAATGAATATGATTTTCTCGAGAAGTATAAATGTGCGTCACGAGCCGATGCGAGTTTAACAACATCAATACAGAAATGTAACATATCCATCGTAGAGATCGACATCGTACAGTTACAAGATGTCTGATTCAGAGTTTAATTTTTTTTTTTTTTTTAGCAGACTCGTGCCGGGACGGAACTGGTCTTAATCGATCTCGGAATGTGTAGAACAGTCGTTGTGTTTTGTAGTATTAATAGTGATAATGAACTTCTCTTAACAGTATCTTTGGAAATATACCTTAAGGTGGTTCTCATATTCACTGCTCAACAATGCGAAGCTTTCAGACACATTTTCTGACAAAATTTTTAACTATAAAGGCATAAAATTGACAGGCCTGCCTATTGAAGGCATTTGGAAAGGAATAGCTTTTTCCATATTTGATAAATTACTTACACAGATAACAGAGATTCCTGTCACGTGACTGTACGTTTTTCTCCTTTCCTGTGCTATCGCTTCCGGAAATTCAATTCAAAACGCTAACTTTGACAGTATTTTCAGAAAGATATATTGCTTTTATTTATGAAAAAAAACGACATTTACATAGCTTCTGAATAAGAACACCCGCCAAGCTTACTCTTTTCCGAAAAGAAAAGAATTCATAAATGTGTCGAAATGTAGCTCCTTTGGATTTGACGAAAGCCTTAAAAATGAGAGAAATATTTTCACAAATATACTTTTATTATACAGCTTCAAAAGTTATCATGTTTTTAATCCTTTATTCTGAACTACATTAATCTTTTAATGAATCCTTATTTCCATTTTGAAATGTCTGTAGACACGATGACTAAAACACTGTAAGTAATCGTTAATGTTTACTATTGTGTGTTTTCTGTTTTGCGAACATCATAGTAATGTAAAATATACTGTAAAATGTTCCCATAAATATGTATGTAGTATTCATTAAAAGAATTTTAATTGTATGTTGAGAAAAAACTTTTTTTTTTTTTGGTAGAAATTGTGTCGGTCCGGGCCTGTTTTCACTGATTTTTGTACGGGCCGGCCGAGAACTGTAAAAATGCAAACGGGCCGGGCCGAACTTCCAATTTTTACACCGGGCCGGGCCTGGAAATTCCGGCCCGTGCAGACCTCTAATGTGTGTGTGTGTGTGTGTGATCGGCGAAAAGTGACAACAGAACAAGTTTTTATCTAGCGGATATGGGCAGTCCGAAGCAGTTTTCTTACACAGGCAAAATCACATTTCAGCGCATTCACCCCCAATTCTAAGTAGTCTCCTTTCAGATTCAGACAACCAAAACCAACCTCATTCACGTTCTTTCTTCAGACGCATATTTTGATGGACTTATAACCCTCTCAGATATGGACAGTAAACTACTTTCGAAACATTAAACAAGCAATAATTTTCAAGGACACAAAAACATTGATACTTAAATGAACTTATTTAGTAGCAGTAAATCAATTCGTAATCATCTCAGATATCATTAATTGATTTCAAAACAGGAAACCATTCAAGAATACAAACATTTGACCACGTAAATAAATACATTAAGTAATAATAAATCATTCCGTAATAAACAAACTTTTCTATTTTAGCTAAATTATCCTACTCAAGTTATACAATTACAAATAAATAATGATATTAATATGTGAAATATGTTTGTGAAATTTGTTCATATATCAACCCACGCATGATGCAGCTGTCTGACGTCAACATCATCGTCATCAAAGAACTCCGACTCAAAAAACTCTTTTTTATTATTAAGTTAGTTGCTCTGTTTATCTCAATCAAAAGGGATGTAATATTAAAATTGTTGCTGCAAAAAGCAGTGTTATGTAAAGTGTTAACCAAAATGAAAACTTAAAGTTATACTAATATAATTTCTTAAACCAAAGAAAAGGTGTCAAGAGTGGAATCATTTATAAATAAGATAAAATATTAAACATCCACTTTTCTATTCATACACTATAGGATTTCGTGCAATATGGATAACTTGTGCCCACCGCATTTAAAATGTGTGTCAAGCTGCGATAAGAGGATTGCTGCTGCTGAAGAAAGATAAAAGGTAAGAAATTACCTATATTATTATTATATTTAAATGTATTTTCATGGCCAGAAACAAAATAATATTTATTTATTTATCTAAGTATTAGCGCGCGTAACTTACTGTACAGAGCAGAGGTGGCTTTTTTTGCCAACATATTTTTTAAATATCTGATCCTCACTAGAATTTAAACTATAACATTTAAAAGCATTAATATACTGGATGTTGATAAATTTGTAAAAGTTTCAAAAATTCATAAAAAAGTTGAAGGAATTTGTTTATTTGAATGCGACTTGCAACAAAATTATTCTCATGCGGGGTATTTATTTATTTATTTTTAATTTTAAAAAATGAAAATTTTAGTCAATAGAGGGCGTTTCAACATTCAAAATTATGTTTATTTGCATGTAAATATTTACAAGCTCATCGCAGTTAATTTTCTATGTGTCCGCCACCACAAGGAATTACGGAAGCCATGGAAGTAGTTGGAAGCCATGCTCAGTTACTGAAGACCATTGTAAATGCTAAAGGAGAAAAACATACCTAGCTCAATGGAATGTAATCTGTTACGCACAGTAACTTTCATGCAAGACTGAGCAACTTCATATCAAATCTCCACTGATACAGTTCTTAACAAGCACATTTGGCGAACGGCTAATCAATTGTTACAGTAAAAATGCTGGCCACTTTGCTCAATGCTCAGACCGGACTTGATACCAGTTGGTTTTTGGCTACGGGTTACGTAAAGTCTCGAGTGTAACACCAGTAATCCGGCTTCCTTCGCGGAGTTAAAGGACACCATACGCGACGAAAGTTCCTGCATCAATTCGGATATGCTACATGCCCCAGGTTTGCATTTCTCATTCGCTTGCAAAATGTAATCCTTTGTGTGGCGGACACATAGAACATTAAACTAACTCTCCACGAAATTTTGCAATTTGAAAGGGAAAGCACCCTCTATAGACAACAATTTTCTCTAAAAGTTTTTCTTTACCAGAAAAGAAAAAAAAAAAAAAAAAGAAAATACTGCCCCCCCCCCCCTCCCTCCCTCATGAAAATGATATTGTCGCAAACTGCATTGAAATAAACTGTTTCCTTCACATTTTATGAATTTTTGAAATGTTAACAAATTTATGTAACTCCGGTATTACTAGGATTTCTTACCCTTTTTGTCGCACGGACCCCTTTGCGAATCAAAACAATGCCACATTCTCTCTATTCTGACACACTAAACATACCTCTATAATGAAATACATAAATACAAAAGAGTTTATTTATTTATTCACAGCCTATCAAGGGGTCTGTGGACTCCAATTTAAAAATCCATGTATTAGATATCTCTTCGTGTTTCAAAGTGATTTAACTTGTGATATAGACTTTATTTTATAGTTACACACACACGCACAAAAAAAAAAAAAAAAAAAACTACTGATTATTTCTTTTTATTATTAAATTTATTATATGCCTTGCTATTTAACTGACAGGCGTCTAATCCTGTATAAACATATTAATGTATTAATGAGATATTCGATTTGGAGTTGCAGGCATTTGCCCGGTTCACCTGGAGGAGGTCTATACGGGGCCGGGTTCGGGTCAATTTTTATTCACGAGACCCTGGGCAGGTCGGGCCTGCTTTTCATTCTTTCCGGGTCGAGCCGGGCCTGCTTTTTACTTTCAGGGCCGAACCAGACCTAGATTTTATCTGGAGGTCTGCATGGGTCGAAATTTTCATGCCCGGTCCCGACATAGCCTATTTGAAAATCATCGGCCCGGTCTTGCCCGTGCAAAAATCAGGCCAGGTCCAACATTTTTTGCAAAAAATGCATATATTTATAAATCGCCACTTTTTTTTTTTTTTTACAGAATAGTACATTTCTAAGCAAAAAAATAAATAAATAAATAAATAAATAAATAAATAAATAAATAAAGCACAGTAAAACTTATGAAAAGGAACCCGTCTACGTCGGAATCCAGTCTTAAAAAGAAAAATGTCTTGTTCCGTGCAAAATGCATAGAATACAATAATCCGTGCGAAAAGAATATAATACATTTACAACAGATTATGCGCCAGCTAAGAAAGGAACCTGTATATAACAGATTTTTCTTCTCTCCTATGAGACTCCGTCTTAGAACATTTTACTGTGTATAACTTTATATTTGCATCACTTATATTTAGAGAAATTTTACAATGACTACAACCTGCGTATTTAATGCACAATATTTTGTTATTATGAAGTGAAATCTCAAGTTTAATCTTTTAAAAGAGTTTTCCTCAATGGAGGGGAAATGATTCAAAAACAAAATTTAATCAAATTTATTGGGCCGTTAAGAAGTATATCGCATATTTCTACAACTTATACTGTAGGAATTTAACCTTGAAATCCAGCTACTTAGCGTGCATTTTTGTTTAAAAAGAACCCTTCTAGATTGAGTTATTTATAAAGTATATAAATAAGCGTACATAGTAAAAAAAAATAATAATGAAATAAATAGAAAAATTAAAATAATAAAAATTTTCAATAGGCATAGGATAATTTAAATTTTAGACTTTTGAAGAAAATAATCTAGAGACATTCGTAAGAGAGAAATTATTCTGATACAGATCGACCGAACATCTGGTATTCGGTTTAATTGTCTACCGAATATTCGGCATTTGACCAAACCTACTATTCGGTGCACCTCTAAAGAAAGCATCTTCATATCTTTATAAATAACTGGTGTTCGTTTCAGCTGACAATTTGAAACATTCTCGAGAAGTAGATACGAAATACATACATATAGCCAGATTATAATATATATGATCTTTCGTTTTAAGAGTTTACATATTTAAGTGGACACTTGAACGATTTTTGGTCTTTCATCATGACATCGAATCGAATGTTAAAGAGAAGGATAACGAGGTAAGAATATATTCACTAAAGACGAATTAACTTTTCATTACGGAATAGGTTTCATCATTCGTTCTGAGAAGATTAATTTGACAGGAGAAAAAGAAAATCTTGATTAATCCCGGGGCAAGTTATGACAAAATTAAAGAGGTAAAGAAAAAAAAAAAGAAAGAAAGAACGAAAGAAGGAAGGAAACACTATCGACAGGTGGAATTTAAAGATAAGAAAGGGATATTGGTCTATTCTTGTAAAAAAAAACGAAAATTATTTATTCATGAGTTAAGCCTTTCTAAAGCATCATCGTCATAATTCACTGTAACCACTGGTCACTCATGATGAATAACATCGACTTTTATTAAAATTCGATCACAGAGTAATAGTACTTAGAAGATATAAACTGAGCTTAGTTCTTAAATACATCTATATTAAATAAATAATTTTGCCCATAAGACTTTAGCGACATGTATTATGTAATGACGTTTTAAAAACTTATCAATAATTAACTACTTTCCATACTAGTGGTTTCAGATAAGTTGCTTTTAGAACAAAAAAATATAATATATAATTTATACGTTTTAAATGCATGCAACTAATGAAGTACTTTTCAAACCAATGAGAGCGGATAAATTGTATCAAGCATTAAAAAACACACATTATACATCTACTGCCTGTTATACAAGGTATTACAATTCACGAGCTTCAATTTAAAAGTCCCCCCCCCCTCCTTCCACGCCTTCGCTCGATAGTGCAAATCTCCGCCATACTCACAAAATCATTCATTTATGATTGAAGTTTCCAGATGATTAAAATTTAGATGACAATGAATATAACAGCATCTATTATTTTACTATAAAATGTTACGCATCTGTATTGTCCACTTTTGGGTCATTCCATGTCAATTCAACCAATTTTTTATGTTTTGTAAAGCCGCTATCAGATTCACCAACTTTTCGAGCAATTTTTGAGCCAACTCTTGATTTCCTCCAACTTTTCGCGAAATGTTGTCTCGACACCCAGTGTGATAGCAAACAGCAATATCCCCAACTTTTTATCCGCATCTCAAAAAAGTCTGTCCTAGCCGCAACTTTTCCTCCCACCTTTTAACATTTCAGCGAATCAGAGATAAGAGATTGATACGAAAATGCGATAAATATTGACGGCTGGTACTAGTAGTACTGGTTTTCCCGGGTTTTCCTCCAACTTTAGCAAAGACAATTGTAACCTTTTTCTCCCTTTCAACTGGAAAAAGTTGGTGTTAAAATCGGCTGTAAAGTTGGTTGCTCGAAAAGTCGGTGAATCTGATAGCGGCTTAACCCGTCAGACAGGGATTTGGGTGAAACTTTGTGTACATACAAATTCTATCTACATATGAATTCATCAGAAATTTTTCCTTCCTAGACCTCATAGTTTGCGAGATATGGAAGGTCAAATTTTTTATTTTTTCTCAAATCGCACATTTCCGAGTCTGTATTTTTAGACTGCAGTTTCATATTCAAAAATTATTTCTCTATATCTAAAATGCGAATCATCTTAAAAATATCACTAAGTACAACAAAAGATGCAGATTAAAAAAAAAAAAAAAAATTAAAAAAAAAATTTTAAATATTTAGAGCCAAAAAATTAAACCAAATTTGAAAGGTATGGTTATTTTTCCAAATTTTTGTGATTTTACGAAGAGCAAATAAAATTTCAGATTTCTTTTTGTTTTAAATAACAGTTTACACTTTGGGCTTTCTAGTTATGAAATAAAAATGTCTTTCTCATGACTTATGCAAAAAATTTTCCCTGTTTTGGGAAACTGTACCAATAAAAAAAAATCTCTGCCTAATTTTAGCTGTGGTACCTAAATATAACTACTGTGGTTCCTATGAGTTGTTGAATATATTATTCAATGTTTCTTTCTTTTGCAAAGTAAAGTTTTTGCTTTGTTTTTTCTTCTGAGTAAAAGGAAGAAAAAAAGTTTGACTGCAGTTTATGCCCCCCCCCCCCCCTCCATTAAATGTTGTGCACAATCCTTATGTTTCATTTATTTATTCATTCATATATTTTCTTTTATTATAAGTATTTTTAAATTTAAACATTCTCTTAATTTTGTTTTTACAATATAACTGCAAACAAAAAATCTTTTGTTGGTCTAGAATAAGAAAATACAAGAATGACTTTTTACCAATCACATTTTTTTTTAACTTACTATTTTATTATCGTGGATAATTTTAATAATTTTAAATATATTTTTTATAGTTTAAATACCTTATATTTAATAAAGCTAAGTTCATTGCTACAGGATAAAACATTTCTACACCTGCCTTGTAACACATTGTGACAAAGGCAGGATAAAATTTTTTAGTAAAGGCAGGTGTTTTCGAATCTGTTGATCAAATTATTATTAGTCTGCTGTTTCTCATAATAGAAGGGTGATCTAATTTTTCTTGTGCTGCAAAAGAAAATAATAGGGGAATTTGAAGTAACTGATTACGCTGCAAGACAGTCATGACAACTTCTGAGAGAAAAGAGAATCTTGTGAATGTCAGAAATAAGAAAAGTTAAAGCCACAGCCACAGGCCCAGAAACAATTGAACTAATTGAAAAGTTTTATAATTGTAATGAATATTGAAGAATCATGGCTGGAAAAAAAAATGTAGTTAGCATTGCTAAGAATGTACTATGCACAAAAGCGATTGATATTGTGTGTATCTACAGGAGTTTTATTCTCTTTTTAAACAGGTATTTCCGAAAAACTTGAGGATTATAATTCTAGGTATTTTCAATCCAGTATTAACAGCACGGTTTCTTTAAATGAATGAGACAAGCTTAGTAAAATATTTGGAAAATGTTATTCCACTTTTTTATAACGAAAGCTAAAACTAATTTCCTAAAAGAAACTAAAGCAAACTTTGGCCATCTAAAAGCTATCGTTTTGTTGGATTTCAGAAAAAAATTTACTTTTCTTATTCAAGATGAGGTTTAAAGTTAGCATTGGACCAAAGAAGCTGCAATCTTCATCCAACTATTATGTACACTCCATCTCTCAGTATTAGATTATCAGCAAGCAATATGCACATTTTATCTTATGACATGCAACAAGATGTCACTTTTGCGTGTTTAACACAGAAGGAAGTGATATCATTTGTAAAAGAGATATTTCCTGATGCAAAGAAAGTCTTTGACTTTAGTAATGGGTGCTCTGGCCAAAATAAAAATTGCAAATTTTCATAAACCTTTACTAAAATGAAGAGAATTTCCCCTTAAGATATTTAAGGATATTTTTTGAGGGGGGGGGGGGAGGGTAGAGAGAGAATAGCCACTGATTTTGAAATACAAAGACAATAGTGTTTTATACTAAATTACGACGATCTTCTGATACACCCATATTTTGTTATGTTTGGAGTTGCAGTAAAATAGGAAAATTGAAATATGTATTAGAAGGTTCTCAATGATGCTTATTCATAATAAATATACATTTAAAATTGCACAAAGAAAGAATGTTCCAAAATAAGACTAAGTGATACTGCAAAAGTATGTCATTTATTTCTATAATTATATTCAGCTCAGTTCTATTTTTGAACGCCAATCTTTTATGTTTATTCTGATTTTTTAGTTTAAAATTTTTTTATATAATTTAACAAATTCTTTGTCACATAAAAAATTACAACAATCTAATTTTTTAAATATTTATAAGAAATTTTATTTAATGTATTAGATTTAATTAATGATTATTTCAATTTTAACAAAAATGATTTCTTTCTCCTAGCTTATGTAAAAATTTTGCCCTGTTTTGGGAAATTGCAGAAATCAAGGAAAAGAATATATCTGTACCTAAATAATTACGGTGGTTCCTATGACTTGAATTTATTTAATAAGTGCTCCCCCCCCCCCCCCCCCAAAGTTTTTTTTTTTTTTTTTTGTAAAATGAGAAAAAAAATCTATGGTGCAATATGCATTTCCGAATAGTTTCATACATTTCCGAACAAAAATAAATTAAAACTTAAATTGTACTTTCGGATTTGAGAACAGCGTTAAGAATAAAAAAGAAACTCAATATATGAAGTCGAATAAGAGGACATTGAAAAATTGGGTGCTAGCGAAGCAACTGTTTACTTTTAACTAAAATATGCAATAAGATATAGTTAAATCGTCTATTGCATAATCGAATCCATTATTTAGATCTGATAAAAAAAAAAAAAAAAAATGGAGGAAAAATCCGAGATAAGGTTCGCTTGAGACATAATAGAAAAAAAGTCTCATAAAAATGCCTAAAAAGATATATTACTAATTTTTAGTTTAGACATTTAAAAGCAGTACGTATTATAACATAGCTTAGAAAAAAGCCTGTGCATTTTAAGTCTGATGGCTGTTTAAATGTTTTAGTGGATGGCAACTTTTATAAATCTACTTTCCATTTTAAGATCAATGTAAAGTACTCTAAAAAGCTGGTAAATAGGTATTTCTGTATTTTACTGCCGCCTTTTTTTTTTATCGGGCACTTTCTGAGGAAAAGTGTCAAATGACAACACACAATACTTCTCGAAATATGTAAAGACCCTATTGCTAAATTCAAATCATTCTAGGAATTTTTTATAAAAAGCTTTACTTTCAATAAAAGATAATTGAAGAGCTGAGTGGATGAACATGTTAAGTCAAAAAGCTAAGATGGTTTACTGGCACGCACCGTTTTATCGGTTAAAAAAAGGAAAAAAAAAATCGCCAAACTTTGGGAATATTTCCTTCAATGGTAACCTGGCTATTATGCTTGAATTAAGTTATTGCTGTTGAAATCTGATTTTGTAACCCTCGTTTGCGTGCTTCTGGAAAGAGGATAAGGAAAATTATTGCGAATGCATTTATTACTTCATCGATGATGAAATATAGAAAATTACAGAATTTCAAAGCTTATCTGGAAGTAAGCAAATTTCAACGCATCACTACGATCTTATACATACACTGTTCAAAATCTTTAGCTTTTACTGCAGACTCACTCCACCGCTTTTAGAGAAAACGATTACTTGACTATATTATGGAGCATTCTCATTGGTCAGAATAGAGTTATTCTATAAAAGCGATGGAGTGACTGAAGCACCGAATGCTGCAGATTTTTAACAGTGTAAAGTGCCCTTCTACATCAGAGATAGTTTTTTTGTCCTTTAAAACTTCCCGTAAAAGAACATTTACGCATTATAAATATTACAACAAATGAATTTAAAAAGCACATCACTCATATTTGAACGAAATTACATTCATTTTAGGGTTTTTTATTCATGTATTTTACAAATATTGTTTATCTCAATAAACAGTAACGTACATTAATCAAATACTTGTGCTATAGCGCCTAAAATATATAGTGTGGAAATTGGCTATCCCTGCAATACTTAAAAAAGCGCTAAAATATTGTATCCATTAAATGTGCAATGATACTGCTGCAATATGCAGATCGCAGCAACATCTGTAGGATATTTTCTACAACTGCAAGAAATTGCTAGTCTATACAATGTAATACTAGTACTACGAAAATCCCGCATTTGTCGCTGCGATCGCACTTGAAATTTTAGCAGTATCATCGCACATTTAAGGATACAAATTATTAGCACTGTTTGGATAGCAGATTTTCACACTATGTATTCTAGACACTGTAACTAAGCTACGTTACAGCTATAGGGTCTAGAATATATCGTATTGAAAACGGCTTTCCCAGTAATACTTAAAAAAGTACTTAATATTGGATCCCTTAACTTTCAAACTATGCTGAAATCCAAAGAGTCGATTGCAGCGACATCTGCAGAATATTTCTTAAAACTCCAAGACGATTTGGCCTACACCATGGAACTATTAATAAGGAAAGGGTAGCGGGTAGCTGACGTCACTGTTGGTTGAATTACTGTTGGTCAGCAAGAAAAACCTGTTCATTCATTATGACTCCTACCTGTACACATGAGCTAGGGAAATTTGATTGGTCTACGTGTAACAGGTGATATGATTGGCCTGCATCGCCAAGACTATTCCTGCAATAATCGTTATGACAAAAATGTAGTTGGTAGATTGGTTGACGGAAGTGTTTGTTTGTAAACATGCCCTTTCCTTATAAAGAGGAACTGGCATATCCTTAAAAGGGTGAAGCTTCAACTGTAACCGCTTTTACAAGCGCTGATTACACCGGTGGAAACTTTCACCAATAAATCTATATAGAATTTTTTTCCCTATTTAAAATTTTTTATTAACCCATTTTCGGCGAACGGTGCGTAAACGCACCATTTCAATAAATATATTTTTTTTATTATTAACACTGTGAGGAATATTTTTCACTAATTTTATTTTTCTGTTATTTTTAAGGTTTCTGGAGACATCTATAAAATATCAGTAATTCAATTGGAGTAAACACTTTCTGTTGAGAAATTTTCAAAATACGCGAGTCTTTTAAAATTGAAATGGTTAGTGACAAATTCGACTTTTTGAAAATGTATAATTATTCCACTTGAGAAGAATCATATGTTTTTATAATGGATTGAAGTTCCAAGTTCTGTAAATAAAATAATAAAACAAATGTCATAAAAAAATTAAAAAAAATTATTAATTTTAAATTTAATGGTGCGTTAGCGCACTATTGACCGAATGCCTGAAAATGCCGAATGCATTTTATTTTTCATGCACGAAACTTTTCTTTTTTGTCTTAATGAATGTAATTTAAGCATATTTCAATGAAAATAACACCACATTTTATAATATTTCTATGTTTGGTCTAAAATGGGCAATACAAAATTTCAGTCATAAATAATCACAAAAATAGATTTTCATTTTTACAGGTAGGAGTTTGCTTTTGCGGTCATCAGGCTCTGCGTTTCCCCCATATTGTGACAACCGGTAAAACAAACTGACCGTTTTACTAGGTAGGAACAAGGCCCTTAAATAAGACAAAATTTTTTATTCAATTTTACTGGTTGGAAATTTGCTTCGTCGGTATTCAGAAACTTTAGGTCAGATTTTAAAAAAGCAGCCGCCATCTTGTGACAACTTCTCAGTTACTTCACTCGCAACTCGTAGATAGTATACTTTATGTCTCCTCCTCTTTATTCGTAACTCCATTGTCTACACTATTAAAAATCTGCTGCTGTAGCTGCATCGTCCCTCCACCAACTTTATATAAAACTACAACGTCTAGAATATATAGTGTGGAAATTTGCTATCCAAACAGCGTTAAAATGTTCTATACCTTAAATGTGCAATGATGCTGAAATCCAGGGAGCCGATCGCAGCGACATCTGGAATATATTTTAAAATTTCAAAGTAAACATCGTATTATTACACCGTCTAGACCAAATCATCTTGGAGTTTTAGAAAATATCCTGCAGATGTCGCTGTGATCGACTCATTGGATTTCAGTATCGTTTGACATTTAAGGGATTCAATATTTTAGCGCTTTTTTATATATTACTGGGATAGCCTATTTCCACACTATATATTCTAGACGCTGTAATAAAACGGTTACTTTATTATATTATGGAGCATTTACATTGGTCAAAAAAGAGATATTCTATAAAAGCGATGGAGTGACTACGCAGCAAATACTACAAAATTTTAACAGCGTAATGTAACATGCCACTTTAAATCACCAAAATGACGTGATGATTTTATTTAAAAGCTTGCGAGAAATGGACCTCATGCACACGACCTGAGGTCGATGCTAAAATTCGTTTGCTGGCTGTATTTACTGTCGAGTATTATCATAGCAGTCTATGGAGTGTGAGTTATTAATAATTGTTTGTTAAAAATACCGAAAAAAATTCTTTGTTGCAGCATTATATACTTAATATATTGTTCTATTAATTCAAAATGTTGTTCTGTATGCGAGAAAATTCCCTAAATTTGCAAAATTTTGGTTAAAATATATGCATTCAATCTGGGTCGAGGCTAAAGTCGTCTGCTTGCGGTGTTTGCGCTTGCGCGTACTGGCATTCTGGAGGTGCAGTGTTTAGAATAACAGATCAGCATACCGCCGGCTCTGGCGAGGCTAACGAAAAAGACAGGCTACCACGGTGCATAGATTAACATCCAAGATCGGACATTCCCATAGAGCGTAATGGTAATGCTATTACGATCGTAGCGCCCTTAGTGACAATGGGGAGAAACTCCTCATCCTTGTAGTATGCTTATTATTGAGTATCTACCTTATTGTGATCTTTCTTTTTTTAATGTTGCATGTTTACGTTTTCGATAGAATCTTACACCGATACATGAACATAGAATAGACATTCTATTTTTATATATCTAATATCTATTCTATGTTCATGCACGGATATATGTTTTTTTTTTTTTTTACATGGTTAGTGAACGGTTTTGTGCAACGAATACTAGGTAAAAATTTCGTCTTGAATGCTATATATCAAAAGCAATGGTGTAATATAAAAATATACGAAATGTTGAACTCTACAAGCCCCAGAAAATTTCATAATTATTCCCCTTTGGCAGGAAAATTTTTATAGCCCGTGTTTTATAAATTTATGAAGTTTAACGTATTAAACAATCGTTAGAATAATCTTTTAAAATTTATGCATTTTTACTTCCTTACAGATAAAATAAAAATATTGTTTTTAATGTAAATAACGTACAATCAATTCAAATATGTTTATAATATTAACATATAAGAAATAATAATAATAATATTACAGATAGGGAAAAATTCATTTCGACAAATTTTTAGAATTGTATAAATCTAAAAGTTAAGAATTTTCTGGTGGCTTTCTTTTATATTATTAGTCTAATTATCATTTTGTAAGTTAAAAACGAACAATACAAGTACGGTAAAAAAAAAGCAGCTAAATAAAATCGTCTGACACCTGCTTCGTTTTAGGAACGAATAGATATTCAAACCATAGAGGATAAACATATTTCTTCAACATAGGTAAATTTCGGAGGTTTGTTAGTTCTTCCCCCTTGCCGATAGTGACGCTAGTACTGTTGCCATTACAGATTTTGCCGTAAATGTCCCATCTTGGTCCTTAATCTATGCCACGGTGCATCCAACGTGTCATTTTTTACAGACTGCTAGAGTGACGTGATGCTCTTTTCTCGCACCTTCATTGGTGCATTCGAGCATCACGTGATTCCAGCGGTCTGTAAAAAAAGATACGTGGAATGCACCGCGGTAGCCTGTCTTTCTCGTTAGCCTCGCGGCTTTGGCGTCTGACGTCACGTGCATACGGTCCATTAGAATTTGAACTATCTGATGTCTACTCTGATATAGAAGGGCATTTTAAAAGCACGAAATGACGCAAGTAGCACATTTACCATAAGATTTATGTTGTAAAATATGTTAAACACATATTTATTATTTTGTATTATATGCTTTATTTTGATTGTTTTGTAAAAATACATATTTTTGTGCTTTTTAATACGTCTTTATTTATAAGTAGTGGGTATCTCATGATTCAAAGTTGTCGACGTATTAGAAAATAGCAGTTCGGCGTGGACTAGAAAAGCGCGCCAATCAAAAAGTCGCCAAACACTCGTGCAGTGTCGAAGCACATCTGTTCAAAAACAGATAACATGTTCATCCACTCAGCTCTTCAATTGTTCATGCAGTGTTCTAACAGAAAAATCAGATATCTCAGATTGCAAATATTTCAAAGAAATTATTTTGAATAGATATGGGAAAGTATATTATATTTATGAAACTACATCATATATTTTAAGATTTTCAAGGTATCCATGTGTCACTATGTAGAGCATTTTATTCATGGAACATAAGACATAGCTTTTACTAAAAATGTTTAAATTTTAAATGATTTCAATTTTCTACATAATAATTGATTGTAATTATTTAATTTAAATGATTTTTAAATGAAGTTATTACTTATATATCCAACAATGTTTATTTTTATCAATAAATATGCATGTATATGTAATAGGAAAACAAAAAAAAACCGGTTTAAACCAAAAAAACCGGTTTTTGGGGTTTTTTTTTTAACCGGGTTTTTCTCCAACCCTAGAATTAAGTATTCGTGCTGTTTATTTATATAAAACAGTTGTTTCTTTCTTGAGAATCTAATTAAGAGCATTAAAAAGTTTTATGCACACACAAATGAGAATTATTTTGTAATTGTATCCGAAAGCAGGTACGTTTGCATTTGAGTATTTCAAAAAAGAAGGAAAACAAAAACTGCCTTATTGGTAGTACATTTATGCACCAGAGTGGTTAAGTAGGAAATGAATGAAAAAAGAAAAAATATTACAAAATAACAAACTACACAATATGAACATCTATCTTTTAACAGGCCTCTTATATACTAGGACTGTAACCTTTTAGTATGCAGGGCACTTCAGCTCGTGGCAAATAATGAAGGGTGCCATTATTCACATAACTCAAAAATACTTTAACAATATCTTACAGTAGTAATGCCCGCAATAGATATGCATGTCTTATAGGATACACATATCACAAAAAATAATTTAAGAAAATACATAAATTATAGCAAATTTAAAATGGCATTTTTCTGTAAGGGCTTATAATTAAAAAATAATAATAAAAATCAATAAATAACTAATTACAAGAAAATACATAAATTATAGCAAATTTAAAATTGCATTTTCTGTAAGGGATGCCTATCTCCAAAAGTCTTAATTAAACCTATAAAAATGAAAATATTGATGTTAAAGGAAGCATTCTTTCAAGTCAGTTCAAACAGTCACCGTTTTACTTAAAAAGGTGGCAAAGATAATATAGATGTTACAAGTTAAAAATTTACATTTTATTAACATTTCCTATACTTTCAGCCTGCAATCCCGCGGCCGAAAGTACTAAGAAATTTTAATAAAATGTTTGTTTTTAACTTGTAACATCTATATTATTATCTTTGTCACCTGTTAAATAAAACGGTGAGCTTTTTTTAAAGTTCATATTGTGTATGCTGTGGTTGAATCAAGGAGGAATATTGCATTTCGTCTTAAGAAAAAATATTTTTTAAGATTTTAAATTACTTTCATGTTGAATACACTTAATAAATTATCTCCCTACTTATATAAATCATTTCCTTAATTATACACGTTGCATACATGCTTAAATGCAACAACTTTGAATACATACGACAGATGACCCTTTTTTTTGATCAAATGAAAATAATAATGACTAATTAAGAAGTTTACACAATCCTGATTTAACCAAAACTTATTAAAGGTATTAGGTTGATGCAAATATTGATGGTGTTACATTTTTATTTGAATAAATCTTCCCTTTATATACAGTGTGTCCACGTATAACCTGACCTACCTTTATTTTCGCAACCGTTGGTCCTAGATGTATACTTCCAATTACAAAAAATTATTATTAAAGAATTATTTTTAAAGCGATATGGGTCAAGAAAAACCATTTATTAAAAAATTACGAAATTTAAATTTTTACACGGTCCCCTGGTCCTATAAGTGATATTTACTAAAATTTTACTGTGACACTAACAAGTAAGACAAACAATTAAATTTAAAAAATCAAAAAAACTCGACTGCGCAAAAAGGGAACTAATTAATTATTTCTCATCAATGTGAAACGATTTTTTTACAATTCCTACTATTAGCTCACACTCTCGCTATATACATATCTTGTTCAAATTTTCAATCGCTAATAAAAATACTTATTATTCATCCAATCAAGCTCAAATAAATTTTTTTAAACTTGTAGTAGATGACACTTGATGTTAATCCAGTTTTTTTTTCAAATATTAATTCATTAATTTAATTAAATTAATTAAATTTCAATAATCGAAAGAGCCTTCTTTTTGATCAAGGTATTTTAAGACCGACAAAGCCCTCTTCTTGATCAAGGCATTTTAAGCGCCACTCAATCGGAAAGAAAAATCGGAGAAAAAAAATTTTTTCTTATTGACCTAAGTAGGAATTGACTTAAAATATTTTTCTTATATATTACTTGTTTAAATTACTTGCCTATTTTTTTTATTTATTTGTATTGATGACTTTTAAAAGTTGTGTTTAATTGTTAGTTCCTATCTATAAACACTGTTTTGATGAGATTTATAGATGTCTATGATGAGTTGCAGTAAAGCTAGAGATCCTACACACACAACTTCCAACACCTATCCAATGATATGCCACTCAATAGGGTGCGTAAAATGTTTTTTTCGTCTCTACCGCCATTTTGAATTTATAAAAACAAAACCTAGCCTATAACCATCGGGCCGTTAAGACGAATTGATAGAGACCTTATTCATTAAAATCCATTCAGCTGTTGGAATGTTTCGAGGGTATAAAGAAACACACATACACAGATACGCGTGAAACACATAATCCTTCTTTTCAGTCGCGTAAAAAAAAAGTCCCATTCGTCTAACGTTAAAAATGACCGAGTTATGAAACTTTGAAATGCATGACTTATACCACTTTTTTGCATATCAAAATTTTATAAAAAATATTTTTAAAAATTTAAAAATATAATTATTTTTAATAATATAATAATTTAAATATTTTAATTTTATAAGACAAAAAAAAGCATATTTCGACCATGCTTTCAGGGGTCGTGTATAAAGTACTTAAACTTATTTCAAGGTATCTGCGCTTTGAAAGAAATCTTACAAATATTACGATTAACTTTTATTAGTTAAAATACAATTATTTTAATTAATCTGAAACTTAACATGTGTTTTATTTTGTAGGGATTTGAGGCTATGATTTCTTTTAACAAAAATTATGTTATTTTCAATGTTATTATTATGGTTATTATTATGGTTTCATTTAATTTGCAACGATCGTCTTTCCAGTTTAAAATTTGTACTCGAACTTCCAAACTTTAACTTAACCGATAGAAGTTAAATTTTACATACTGACTTAAATCCGATGACAATGCAATATTATTACGATTTTCGACTCTTACCATCTTATACATACTTATATTAGAGGATAACACAAAAAAATTCGAATAGATTACCTTCAAGAAGTCTAAGAAAGAGTTTTAGATTAGATAACATAAACCTGCGATGATTGTGTTTTTTTTAACTCTTATAATTGCATTTTATGTATTTTTTAACGCTGAATCAAAAAATTATCTTCACTTTTAACCATCATGTCAAGATTTTTAGCAAATCGTAAATTTCGTGGTTAAAAAATAGCGAAAAATCTGATGCTATAAAATAGATGCAAGACTTTTTTTATTCAATTTAATTTTATTTAATTCAATTATTTAGATTTTTTGGCTTATACTGGGTTTCTTACAGCTAAACAGCTCGGGGGTCCGATGAGGTTGGGAGGGGGATCAATTTTAACTTTCAGCTTTTTAACTTTGAAATTTGCGATTTGAGAAAATTCCTGACGTGATGGTTTAAAATGAAGGTTATTTTCGGATTCAATGCTAAAAAATACATAAGAATAAATTTTCAAAAGCTAAAAAACATGCCGCAACCCAAAATTTGAAAGACAGTAATCTAACATCATTTTAAAATATGTATCATTTTCTAAAGAATTGAGGCTGTTGTTTTTCATCCTTTTATTTAACAAAAAATCTTATTTTTGTCCTCTTATAGTGTTCAGTACAAATTGTACATTTTGCAGTAATATGTGAGAATGATTAAAGATTTCAAATTGATATTGCAATGCTAATTTTACTCTCAACCATATCTTTAATATATCTGACGAAATTATATTTCTACTAAATTTGTGAATAACCCCTAATATGCAGCAAAAAATACACTCCAACTTTAAACAGCTATTACTCGGACAATTTTAATTGTAGAATAGAGGGATTTTTTTTTTTTGGGGGGGGGGGGCTTTATTTGCCAGTGTAACAGGGAAATTTTACTTAATATAACTTATAGGACCGGGGGACCGTATAAAAATTTAGATTCTGTAATTCTTCACTAAATTGTTTTTTCGCTTCAAACTTTTTTTATCTTAACCCTGCACCTGATTTTGACCATTTTTGTAATTGGAAGCATGCATCTAGGACCAACGGTTGCGAAAATAAAGGTAGGTCAGGTTATACGTGAACACACTGTATAAAATCGCAATAAAAATATTTCATGAAACGACTAATATATTAATTCGAATATATGAATTGAATTTACGAAACGCTTAAATTCGTGATTTGTAGTATAATTTTGATAGAGAAACAGACAGCGACATACAGAGAGACAGATATAGAGGCAGGCAGGCAAGAAGACAGGTTGGTAGATAGGCTGACAGAGATAGACAAACAGACAGAGATAGAAACAGTCAGCAGACTGAGACAGTCAGATAAACACATATACAGATATAGATAGAAAGGCAGACAGCTGACAGAGAGATATTGACAGGAAAAAAAGGCCAAGTGCTGGCGCGCGAAGGGCGCGGGAGGCAGAGCCCCCCCTGCTAGTATATAAACAGGAATTAGCAATAGGTTCTCCTCTAAAATAAGATGGCTTATTTTTGTGATCAGACAGATTGTATCATAAATTACTCTTTTTCTGGAGATTGCTATTTAAAGCAATAACCAATCCTGTTACTTAAAAAGGAAAAAAAAGTGGCGAAATTGGGGTGAATTTCAATAACAAAGATCACTTGGGTTTTCGTGACGTATACAATGGAAGCTAATAAAACACCTTTTTAATAATAAAATTCCAGTAGAATTTCCTTTGATTTGATTTTTAATAATTTTCTTGCATTATAGCAAAATTTATAGATGAGCAAAAGAAAAACAAATAATAATAATGCATTATAGTAGTAAAAATATTCAGAGGAATACCTTAAAAATTTTCACGTGGGTGCAAACAGAAAGAGGCGAGATTTTTAATAGTCCGCTACCAAAAAAAAAAATTTTTTTTTTTTTTTTAAATGGAGGCTATAAACATGAAATAAGCTTAACTAAAAATTTCGGATACCCTGTGCAAGACACATTTAACTAAAAAAAAAAAGAAAAGAAAAAAAAAAAGCAATACAGAAACAAAACATTGAAAATTCAAAGAAAGCTTCTAGCGGCTCCCCCCCCCCCTTTTTTTTTTCAAAATAAAGAATTGGAACAGTTATCTTTTTCGCTCCTTCCCTATTTCCAGACCAAACAGCATAATTAAGCACCAAGGAGAAAAAAATTAAGGATAAATAGATATATATTTTTTTTCATTCTCAAAATCATCAGAGATAAGAAAATTTAGCTAATTAAATTTGAAAATCTAAGGAGGGGCAATTTCTCTCCTTTGCCTCCAGCTCTTGTTCATACAGAAAAAATAATTTTAAAAACATATAAAGCAACAAATGGCTTTTAACTCTTCTCCCACTCGATGAGTCGAATACCGGTGGTAGTTCCCGGCTTCACGTCATCACTCCGGCGGCCAAAACGATCCTCTCCTCTAGCGAGTACGATATCCCGATTCAGACCCCCACGCAGATCGATGACAGGGATAAAGTCAAAGGTCGCGCAAAGGAAAATAAAGTCGTGGCGTAAAGGATTCCGGATATTTCGGCTAAAATACATACATAGAGTGCAGGTAGAAATCCATTAGTCATTTACGCATTTACATTTTAGATACCAAACACGACATATGAATGTGTCAATAAAAATCAGGCACATTTAGATCATGATAAAGCGCTCTACATAAAATACCTTCAGACATCACCCAGACAGCCGACATGCCACACCTATTGAGTGGAATATAGGCAAAGATAAAAAGAAGCAATATGAAAAATCGCCCTATCATCTTTTGTTACAAATGAAATAATACAAAACTGCTCCACCACTGTTTTGGCAAAAGGGTTAAATCAAGGTCAGTGCTTAATTCAGTCATTTTTCAGGGATTTCTGGAGCTCCAGGAAGGGGATGAAAGTACAGAGGGATTTATATTTCTAAATCATTAACACTCGAACAGCTATCCTTGTATCAGTAAGATAGTGATCTTTTTTTCTAACTGTAAGGCGTCTTTGGTGACACCAGTCTCGTACAAGCTTTTTAGTTTTTGTGATCAAAGGCAAAAGAATATACATTTCTAGTTAATTACTGCCTTTCCCCGAAATATCGCTGTATGAAGTATATAAATGTGGAAATTATGTCATCGAATCTCTGAGACAAAACGATAGCAATAACGTAAGTTTTTTAGTCCGAAATTTTCGAATGGAGGGGGATATATTGATGTTCCCGAGGGAGAATTTCTCCTGTATTCATCGCTGCACAACGTAAGAAAATACTAGCATACTAGCATAACTCCTTTTATAACAACTTGCTTCTACACTTGTTGGCGCAAGTATGCTCTGCCCCACTTGATGAAGAAAGTCGTTAATTACTATCGACATTATAATAACATTCTGTTATTATTATTACCTTTATCCATCCATGCATAAAAATTTTAGGTATTCTATTTTCTTATTATTTAATCTGCCCATCACTATCTCATTTTTCGATCCTTTGTAAGAGAAATTAATTAGAACTGGCCCATGTTTTTAATTCACCATAAAAATCATAATTTTTCTCCGGACAGACGGACAACCGTCTGTCCGTGCTCTAACTCTCGTAAATATACTCGGATCGTTCTGAAATTTTTGAATGTTAGTGACCTCTAGCATAGCACGATCCCTATTTCAAATAAAGTTTCTAGCATGTTTAGTTCATTTACAGGGACAGTCAAAAGTTTTCCGTTACATTACGGCCAATGGGAAAAAATCGTTGATTTTTAATGGTGTTACACCAGGGCTCTAAATGGAAAAATCCACGAACCGGAAGCTTTTTCGGGAAGGCTCACGTTTTCAGCACCAGCCTTGGCGAGTTGGCGAAAGCGAGAACGTTCAGCCAACTCAAACGCCAATCGTCGTCTTGTGTTTTGTTTTGAACCGAAATGGCGGAAGACGAACTAGCGTATTTTAGAATAACAGTCCTACCTAAATTAAAGAAATATTTTCAATTATGTGTTCTAGAAAGGCCTTTATTACTGATGATATAGACTAAAATTTTGATTACTTGATCCCCCCCAAAACCTACATTTTTATTCAATTGAGTATTATTAATTCAATACCTGTTAAACAAAAACTCATTTCCTTCATAAATCTAGATATTTGATTATATATAAAGATGGGTTTATGGGGATGATGTTTTAATGCAGTTTCAGTGCATTTCGACGTATATAAGCACAGATTAAAAAAAATACCTGTGGCAGAAAATTACTATAATTTCTGCGTTGAACTTATATAATTAATTTAATACCAAATCATTCTGCAGAAACAGTACCCAAAGTCGAGTGAAAATAGGCTAAACCAGGAAAAAAAAACCCTACCACACCCCCAACCAGGATGTTTAGAAATTGCCTTTTTAATGTGAGATGAAATTCTTAAGGGGAGGTGGGGGAGAAGGAATATTGAATGACTATCTTTTATTACTTCAAAATAACAAATAAAATCACTAGAGAAATTTTTTAACTATGTATGATAGTGAGAGGCTGTAGATTTAAATAGTTAAATTTATCAATTAACAAATAGAAAAATAAACCAAAAAATTAAAAACTTGGAATATTTAACTTTTTCTTTGGGGGGGGGGGGGGGAAGAAAAACAAGCTTTTCTTTTTTTCGGGGGGGGGGGAGGGCAGAATGTGAATAATGGGTCCTTTACTTATGGTTACTTTAAAATAATAAATAGGACAGAAAAATTTAAAAAAATGTAATGAATTAAAAAAAAAAATGAAAGTGTGTCCACAAAAGGTTAATCCTGATTTTCATTCAATTTCTTTCCTTCTCTTTTTTTATGGTAAATTATTTATTTGTTACTTAAAAATCAACAGATAGAGCAAAACACAATCTTAACTAATCTTTTCAGCAACGCCGCAATGAATTTTCAACAATGAATTTTAAATGGTCAAAAAATAGTGTGCTGGAGGAGAGGGTGGGGGGAGGGGAGAGAAGAGAAAATTTTAAATGGGAGGTTGCTTCAGACGATTGATCATTAATTTATTGCCACTTCAACTTAATAAATAGTGCAATATGTGTGCAGAATGACGAAAAATGGAGTGTGTGTGTGTAGGGGGGGGGGGGGGGGGAGGGATTTCACCCGAAAGAATTTAGATGATTATTTCAAATATGACGAATGACTATTTTAAAATAACAAATAAAACAACTAAGACGAAATAATATTTAAAAATGTGGAAAAAATTTTAAAATAAAAAACTGAAGAATTTTAAAGATTTTCAATTTTGTGCACTAGGGGCAGACCAATGTTTTTTTCATAAAAACTCAAATAATGATAAAGATTTAACAGCATTAAAATGTAATAGTAATTGATTTAATAGCATGCATCAACTTGCAATTATTTTAACTGATTGATTTAATTGCAGGATACAGCTAAATAATTTATGATTTATCGTTAAATCTAATTATAATCGAATTGATTTTAGTTTCAACTTGCTATTAACGTCTAATCGCAATTAAATTAAGAACACTTAATTTTTAATGAATTATTTCAGTAAAAATATGTTTTATTAATGCAATCAACACGTCATACAATTATGCCGCTTAATTAAAAAAAGAAAAAACTAAATTCAGTAGTAAGTTCAATTGTGTCATAAAAACATGATCAATAGTATTATATTTATTACAAAAAAATCTTTACGTTTGTTTTTATTTTTCCTAAAAAATAAAATACGTTCTCAATTTCTTCGAACATAGCGAATTAATTAAATAAAGGAATATTACTGAACTGAAAAACATAACTTATGTTTGAATTATATATATTGTGCAATTAAAAGCATTTTAATGCGAAAAAGCTCTTCTAAGCAAAAAGTTCTCAGCAAAGGAATGGGGTTGCTGTTCGTTACGCGTAAGACGTCAGGAACAAGAAAGGGTGCGTAGCATTGAATTCATCCCCGCGCCAACCATTACTTTGGCGATAAAGTGCTCAAAACGTGAGCCTTCTTGAAAAAGCGAACCGGAACGCTATTTCAAAATTATTGGTGACTAATATATTTAGGCCACCCCCCCCCCCCCATTTTGACAGAAAATCAGAGTTCTAACTTTTTATGGCTGCTCTTTCGTCTTCACCTAACACTTCATTTATAAAGGCTATTTCATAATAATGGAAGCCATCAGTCCATCGGAAGAAAATGATCCATTATAAAGGTATAACTTCGATTGCAAAAAACAATTTTATTCCCCGTTTTTCTTAAAAGTAACGGAAATGTACATCAAAGAAATGTTACCATAAAAATGAATGAATTAAGTGAAAATTTATATTTCATCATCGCCGTATAACCACAAGAAAGCGCCGCCTGACCAGAACAAAAAGCCCGCGAGTAGATACGTCTATCTGGAGCTTAAATGGGCCATTCATAGTGTGTGGGTTTATTAATTCAGATAAAGGATGGAAGTAAAATTACTCATTTATATCAATGTTTATTTTAGATACTTTTATGAAAAATTTGGCTAAGACATTTTTTACCGCATATTTTTCGTACTTATAAGATGGATTATGAAAAATGGACAACTTTCCTAAACCGTCGGGATATCCGGAGTTGAAAATTATTCAAAGACGTAACATCCGCAGTTTATTTACATTAAAATCATATCCTTCTATATATAAAAAAAAGTTTTGATTTGGAAATGGACCAATGAAAATCTGCGTAGATCATCCGGGTATACTCCTACTAGATCGGCATCCATATTTTTAGGTAGATTTCGTATGAAATACTACCTATTGGGATCGTTCCTATGTTGGAATTTCTGAAAAATTTTTGCAGATCTACACCGATCATGACCCCTAGAACCCAAAACCACCCTCAGTAAAAAACTTTATATATATATATATCTATCTATCTATCTATATATATATATCACTTTCTTCTGGACACGATAACTTTCGTAATTCTGCACCAATCTCTTCCAAACTGATACATAAAATCAATGGGCATAAAATCTCGGTCAAGTTCGTTAATGGGCAAAATCGGACCAAGGGGAGGGAAATAGGGAGGGGTTTTGTGAAAACAGAAAATCCCCCATAACTTCTTAATTTTTGTACATATCAAATCAGTTTAAAGTTTTTATTACTTCTAAAAATAGGGCCAAAAATTTATGTATCACAGATTTTTGATAAAGTTAAAAATGGGCTCAAGGGGCGCAAAAAATAGGGTTTTTGGGACAAAAAAATTCATAACTTCGTCAATTCTCAAGATATCAAATCCAATTAATTTTATCATGAATCTCCTTAACATTATCTACAACTTTTATATTCACAAGTTTTTGATAGGACCAATTCGTACCGCAAAAAAAATTAAAAACGAAAACAAAAAGGTGGTTTGAAGAAGAAAAAAATCCATACTCCGTCAATTCAAAAGATATAAAATCCCCATGAATTTATCATATATCTTCTTAATATTGTCTACAACATCTATATAGACGAGTTTTGGATAGGACCAATTCTTAGAGCAAAAACAAATTAAAAATACATACCGATTGAAGTAAAAAATGATCTTAGTAAGGGTGTTTTCAAATCCAAACTGCTTATTTTCTGACTCATTTTACAATTCATTTTTGCTCTCAAAGGCTTCCATTTGGTACGTTTTCTTACTCAGAAACTATATAATGTACCGTAATGGTCGATTTTCTGATAGGGGCAGAATATATTTTTTTAAATGCTGTTAAAAAGGGCATTTTGAACCGAATTTACCGAAGCGGATTGTGTTGGAAAAATCATTGTATTAAGGATGCGCTTAAATCCAAACTGCTTATTTTCTGACTGGTTTTTAAATTCATTTTTGCTCTCAAACGCATTTAATTGGTAGATTCGCTTATTCAGAAACTATATAATGTACCGTAATAATCGATTTTTAGGTAGAGGCAGAATATATTTCAAAAATTATGTCAAAGTGGGCATTTTGAACGGAATTTCCCGAAGCGATTGTGTTAGAAACGAAAAATATTGTCCTTCTGAGAAAATAATTGTTTATATATCAAGTTTTAATTAATTGAACAAAAAATAAAAACACAGGTCGCTTATAAATCTCTTCAAAAATCACGTCAGCAAGTTTCATATTTTTTTTTTTAATTAAAAATGAATCTGGAATTATGCCAGAAAATTTCGAGTTGTTGAGCATGGAAAAGTATTTTTTTTAATACCGCCCTAAAATGATTCTGATAAAACCAGCTATTATATGAAAATGAAATAAAAACTCGTCAAGAGCGGCCAGATAAAATTGTTAAAGTGGATTTATCTATAATCATGATTTAGTTTTTGTTTGTGAAATTAGTATATTTGACTTCGAAATCTACCTCTGCCTGTAGGCCAGGCCGGCAGGGATTTTTTATGATAGGGGTCTTTCTTCGTTAATATTAAGAAAACGGTTTCACACAAAAGTATGAAAATCGGTGGTATTATAGAGACTTGTTTGATAAACACGCTGATGCAGACAGTTTTTAAATCGAATAATTATTTTAAGATATATTTAATTTTAAAGATGGTCAAAATCGTTCAATTAAAAAAAGTTTTATAGGAGAAAAACTATACATAAAAATTTAAACATTTTTAGATCATTTTATCCATTGGAAGTTCCCGATGTGCAGACTGCAATTATCTTTTTGACTCATTTTTTGAGGATTTATTCCCCTTTTAAATTCAAATTTTCAGCATTTCGAGAGATATTTTTTACACATTTTAGAAAAGGTCAATTATTTTAAACTGTTGCCAATTTTAAAAACAGTGCAAAGAATAACATTTCCTTCAAATAAAAAATTTATTTACACGTGGCTATCATAAACAAGAAAAAACTTTCAAATTAGAATTAAGTGATTACGTGTTAAAAATCAGGAAAATATTGAAAATTACATCATAAAAACTACAGTTACACTTGAAGGGAAAGAAAATTTAAAAGGGAAAGAAAAAAAAGGGAAAGAAAAAAAAGGGAAAAAAGGGGTTTTTCTAAAAGGGAAAGAAAATTTTTAAATACTAAATTCATTATTATGCGTTAAAAGTCGCAAATAAAGGAAATTACGTCATATTTAAAAAGGCCAAATAAATAAAAGTTGGCAAAACACTTTAAATTAAAAACTATATTTGCACAAGACATTTATTTCATATTTGAGATAATCTTTTCAACTATTATCGTGAATTCTAATGGTGTTATTACACGAGGGGTCAAAGACGCGCGGAATCCCAGGCGTCTAGCGACAACAGCCGCCTCACGGCCCGTCTTTTCCAAGCATTTCATTGGCTGTTCCGGAAAAGGCTTTTCTATTATCAGATTTCCAAGCATTTGATTGGCCGTTACTGGCGACTCGCCTCGTTTCGGGCGTCAAAGATGCTCCGACAGAAAAAAGATGCTCGCTTTCCAAGCGACCCCCCTGGAGCCATAGGAATAACATGGAGACGCCTGGAATCTGAAGCGTCTTTGACCCCCTCGTGTAATAACACCATTAGACAGCGCAAATAATATTTCCTTTCTAACAACAAAAGTATTTTCATGTGAATATTAAAAAGAGAAAGGAAACTTTGGTGAAAATTACGTCAGATTTAAAACGATACATTTAAAAGAACTTTCTCATAGCGTTGTTAAAAAGTACCGAGAGAAAAAAACTCTGTGTACTTAATTTATTTTACATTAGCTTACTTTCAAATTTTTAACTAATTTTTAACTCTTTCCAACAAAGTTGAAAAGTGTTATTGATTTCGGTTTGTCAGTTCGCGCTCTAACTCTCGTAAATATACTCGGGTCGCACTGAAATTTTTGGTTATTGACATTTAGCCTAGCACGAACCCTATTTCAAATGAAGTTTGTAGCATGTTTAGTTCATTTACAGGGACAGTCAAAAGTATTCCGTTACATTACGGCCAATGGGAAAAAATCATTTCAAATAAATTTTAAAGATGTTACACACTTTCAAACATAATAAAAAATATATGCATTTACGAAGTGCACTAAAATATGCAGAATATTCTAGCATCTGCGGTGCAACGAATAGTTACTATTAATTTACAGGGCTACACAAAAGAATTCCATTACAAATGGTATTTGGGAAAATTGTTTGCGGCGTATTTTAATTATACAAATTCATATATAATAAAATTGATATACGTCGATGAGGCTTACTTAAGTTATTTCATGTATAATATGAAGTGCATAGCATTTAAAGGAACATACAAAACATTTCAGACAAGTATTTTCTATCCGAAGTACTGTATATCTGCGGCGATGGCAGGGAATGCATTTTTAATTTGCACTAATATGCGCTTTTAAGTTTCACTATATTTATGCATAATATATGGTGTGTGTGTAAATGTTATAGTTGATATACAGGGATACGCAAAAGAATTCGTAAAGGTTACTGAGTATGACCGTAAATTGTTGAAAGGTGGGTTTAAAATGTGTTATGCTGAACTGCATGTAGTTTTCTATGAAATGTTTGTAGAATATAGATAAAATGATATACAGGGCCATGCAAAGACATGGTCGCCTATAGATGATAAATTCTGGAAATGCGATTTCAGTAGTTTTAAGAGTGATTTAGTTTGAATTAAAGTTTAGCTAAATAGTGGCGTGTAATAAAGGTACTAGGTAAACAACAGGGCTGAACAAAAGTATTCAAGTATGTTTCCATCTATTAATATAAATTGCTGAAAGAGAAATTTCAACCTGTTATGTGTTTTCTTGCTAAACTAAATTTTCTATTATATAGTATATATATCAGCCTACAGATCAAATACAGGGCTCTTCGGAAGAATTGGAGTAAATAGTTGGCTATGGATGGTAACTGCTGAAATAAGTTTTTTAAATGTTTAGTTAGTTATCTTATTTACCTTATTTCCCTAAATAACGAAGTTTTGTTAAAGCTTTCAGGGGGTGGAAAGTGTTTCATAATCTATGGGGTACGCATGATTTTTCTTTCTTGTTTTTTATGAAAGATGAAAACAGCCATTATATCTCTTAGCAGCGTCTGATTTCGTCTTAAAAATCTCCAATCAAAGGAAAATGAATGAAAATCCGTTTACAGGGAAACCGTCACTGTTTTTTTAAGTTATAATTCAATCTTTTTAAGGCCGATGAAATTAGCATGCTTTTAGAATCTGCGGTGTCTGAACGGGGGTTGGCGAGCGTAGCTCGTAGAGGGCAGAGTACAGAAACTCGGGACTTTGAAAAACTGACGAGATAAGCGGAGTGACGTGATAGCTGGGTGTCGGGATAACGAGGTCCGACTGTATAGGCATCGTCTGACTTTACTTAGAAATATTATTAAAATATTTTTTTCAGCATACGATTATTTATTCACATTTCGTGAATGTATGTATCGTCTGCTGTTGCAACTTTTATTGGTTTTGAATCATTTTTCGGCTTGTTTTCGACTGACTAATCCATCTCATGGAGGAAACAGATAGATGGAGATGCAGTAAAGTGACTGGGCGTGACACCAAAAAAGTAATCCTAAAATCCGCTACAGTAGGCCTAAATACAAGCACGTTCTTTCACGTAAAAAAGAAAACTTTTGGTAATACAGTTTTTAATTCATAATACAATGGAATGCTGCTTTAGAATAAGCAGATCACTTTCATTTAGAGAAAAAAATGGACGGGTGCCAAAAAATTCGGTCCCTGTTGGTACTTGTTTTGTTTGGGCCTAGTGCATTTAAATTTACTTGCATTACTGCATTTAAATTTGAGCGATAGTGCGTATCATATTGCAAACAGTTTTACGGCACACTGCATCTCAATCTCTCTTTTTCCTCCATGATCCATCTTCTTATAACTCCGACAAAATGCCTAGAGGTTCAGAGATTTCGAATAAGGAGACCATCAAAGTTTTGGATTTAAAACATTAAGACAAAAATCTGAAAGAAATATCCAAGATTTTAAAGAGATCTTTAAAAAGTGTTTATAGCATTTTGCATAATGGCGACAAGTGGCAGGCCCTTATTATTGCATGGGCAAATCGGGACATTGCCCAGGGGCCCACGAATCCATATATTAATTTATAAACTATCTACTTTTCTCCCCCAATCCCAGCTCTGAAAATTTTCAAATACAAATCACAAATTTTATCTTTAAAAGATTCTACTAAACTCTCTGAAAAACATTTAATTTTGAACACACGGAATTCAATGCTTTTGCAAATCTAACCTCAACCACTATTAAATTAGAAATAATATTTTAATTTTAATAGATTGTATTAACAATGAACTTAAATCATAATTAACTTTATTGATTGAAAATAATCCGTTCTAACAGTCATGAGCTAAATTTTCTTCCGTATTCAAAGTTTTTTCTTTCAACTTTGAGTAAATAATAAAAACAAACCAAAAATTGACTTTTTTTTAGATTTAGTGAAAAAATACTTTTTACTTGTGAAGTAGAATGTATCTGATTTGATATTATGTTGTGTGTAATACAACTTAAAAACAACTTAAACTAACTTGATAAACTCATAATTACATGTAAGAGTATATTTGACACTCTTCCATAGGATGAAGTTATTAAATTCACCTTAAAGCAACACAAGTTACTAAAGTTATATAAAAGAGTTTTGTTCTGTACTAAGAAAAAAAGCATTTTTATTAATTAAGGTACTAATTTAGAATTGACGGAGCTAAGAATTTTCTTCTATTTAAAATCCAAGGTGCGAAAATATTGTTTATGCATTACACATATAACTGACCATCAGTTCTATCTGAATAATGTTGCAGCGATTCGAATGGGGCCCCCTAATTTATCTTTGCCCAGGGCCCCAATTAGTCATGATCAGGGCCTGACAAGTGGTGTACCAAGAAAAGACCTGGTCGACAAAGAAGTACATCCTTGAGCGATGATAGAATCATTCTAAGCATGGCATCTAGAAAAAAATATTGCATTGCGAAAAATTGCATCCAAATATGGAGTGTCAAAAATTACCATTCACAGAAGAATCCTGCAATCTAAACGAATAACTTTCAAGAAAATGTTGAAGAAAGCATGCTTAAAAAAACACCATAAAACTGTACGTTTAAACTGGACTAAGAACAAGTGGGTAAGTGTGATCACAGATCGCACAGTGGGTTTCGTTTAATATTCCTTTCAAAACACTTTATCCTTTTGAAAAATCTGTTAGTTCCACATTTCGCAAACAGCGGCGCACTCTATTCTAAATAAACCTCTATCCTAACGAAAATCCGTTTTACATACTAGCCGTAGATATATTAGTCGAGGGGATTGGGCCCATAGCACCCGAGATAAGTAGCCGACCCTGGTGGTAAAAGGTGGAACTAAAATATGTAAGGCTATGGTGCGTAATAAGAAAGAATGGTCAAAGGGGTGTCGGCAAAAGTTGGAAAAGTGCTCCCCGGGTGGAAAGGGCGAAGGTTAGAAAAATTGCTTAAAATACCCAAGTTAGAGCCCGGAGGAGTAAATAATATGACTTTTTGAAAATTTTAGGATTTTTCGTGTAGTCTGATGTATTCAGTCGAGAAGTCTGAGGTCGTATGCAAAAATTCATGTCTCCAACTTAATTAAGGGCTCTCTTAGAAAGAATCCCTTAAAATATATAAGTGGTAGCTCAAAGGGTTAAACGTAACATTTTTTCAAGATTTTACGAGTTGTCGCGTGGCCTCAGGTGTCCTGCTATAAGTATGCAAAATTTCAAATCTCCAGTTTAATAAGGGGTTCAGTTAGAAAGAACTGCTTAAAATACGCATGTGGGAGCCCAAAGGGTTAAGTGTACGACTTTTTCAAAATTTTATGATTTTGTCGCATGATGGTGTTCAGCTATAAGTATGCAAAATTTCACGCCTCCAACCAGAAAGAATTGTTTAAAATACACATGTGGGAGCCCAAAGGGTTAAATGCACGACTTTTTCGAAATTTTATGGTTCGTCATTTGATGTTAGGTGTTCAGCTATATGTATGCAAAATTTCACGCCTCCAACCTAAATAGGGAAGCACTTAGAAAGAATTGTTTAAAATACACATGTGGGAGCCCAAAGGGTTAAATGTACGACTTTTTGAAAATTTTATTACTTGTCGTTTGATGTGAGTGTTTAGCTATAAGTATGCAAAATTTCACACCTCCAACCTAATTAGGGGCTCACTTAGAAAGAATTGTTTAAAATACACATTTGGGAGACCAAATGGTTAAATGTACGACTTTTTCAAAATTTTATGATTTGTCGTTTGATGTGTGGTGTTCAGCTATAAGTATGCAAAATTTCAAGTCTCCAGCATGTATAGTTTCTGAGAACGGGCTCTGTGACGGACAGACAGACGGACGGACAGACAGACAGAGGAGCGAGACGAATAGGGTTTCGTCAGATGAACGAAACCCTAAAAATTATGTCTTATGGTGGTAAATGTCTGTCAACAATATTTAGTGACGACAAAAAGTATGGAATTTGGATGGACCAGACGGATATAAATTTTACTGGTATGATTTAAGAAGCGAACCAAGACGTTTTTCCAGTAGACAACAAGGTGGAGGATCAGTAATGACTTGGGGTGGTTTTGGATTTAATGGACAAACATTTTTGGCATTTTGAAGCAAGAAAATGAACTTCCAGGACTATCAGCAAATATTAGAAAACCATTTTATACCACTACAGGATTTGCTGGGAGGACCATGCTGTGTATTTCTACAAGATTTGTCTATTCTCCAATTCTGGTCTGTTTTCTTGAACAGCTCTCTCTTCAAACGTATTAGTTGTAATCGGTAGACTTTGCTTGTAACAGTTTCAGTAGCTGAAAACATACAACGCCTTTCATATTCCATCAAATACAGTACATAACCTTATGAGAATGAACATTTCGCTTTGTCTATGATGGACCAGCTTCATCAGGCTGTAACCAAGCTTTTTTACGTTTAGCTTTCTCGTAGTAAATCCATTTTTCATCTCTAGTCACAAGTCGATGCAGAAAACTCTTTCTTTGTTGTCTTTGAAGAAGCATTTGACAAGGAATTTTTCGTCATTCTATCTGTCTTTCTGTTAATTCACGTGGTTTCCAGTTTCTAAATTTTTGAACTATTCCCATTCCATGTAGACGTCTATTGACAACGGATTGATCAACATTCAATGCTTCTGCCAATTCTTGTTGCGTTTGGGTGTTGTCTTCATCCAATAATGCTTGCAATTTTTCATCTTCAAGTTTTTTCAGTCTACCTTCACGTTCCTGAGTCTTCAACATCGAATAAACCACCTTTAAATTGCTTGAATTACCATACATACATACTATCAGAAAATGCATGTTCACTGTAAGACGTAAATGGTGACTTTCAGCAACGCTTTTCTTTAAATTATAAAAGTATAACAAAACTTCCCGCAAATGACGATTATTTGACACAAAACTATCCGTTTTAAGTCGAATAAAAAGACCATGTAGTTTGCACTGTAATAAAATATCATATACTACGTTTTGAAGGATATCAAGAGGCTTTTCAAAAAGCATGTATTACCAGATTCACACAATATATATAAGAACACGTACACCATATATTAGAAAAATGGGATTTACTTTTACATAAACCCAATAAAATAACGAATTTAAGCAATATTAATAATAGCTCTAAGATTTACCTCCCTATTATGTGAATATATGTGTGTGGTTCTTTGGAAACAGGAGTGCTGTTTGGGAGAGGATGGGTGAGCAGACCCACCCCAAGGAATGTGATATTTAAGAACGTATCAGTTATAGGTCTTCGACTACCAAAAAACTGTGCTAAAGCGAAAATAATGTCATGTTTGATTAAAATGGGAACATTAGCGTTAAAATAACACTAAAGCCCAGGAATTAGTAACAATTATCAATATTAAATCCATTTCAACATTTCTCAAAGACAGACATATTTAATATTATTAAGAAATTTAACTAATTTTTTAAATATATGCAAGAATAAAACTGTATCAACAACTTCTCATATGTGCACAAGAACTTTAAAATAAATGCTTACTCGCTTTAACCCACTCTCCTTTAAAAAAGTTTTGAAATGACACTTCTGTTTGAAAACTTTATCTCCAAGTTGGCTTTCAGTGACCAAAACTTCCAATTTTCATATATAGTAAAATGTAATTCATCGGTAACACATCTTAATAATTCCTAATTATATGAAAATTACAAGAATTTCATCTAATTAGAACATGTCTTACGTACATATACCTCGTTTTGTTTTAACTTTTATAATGATTTTGTAAATCAGCTGCTTTATTCTACAACTTTTTTAGATTACAACAGCGCACTCGAAACGCTTCTGAGGTATGCAAACTAAAAGTTTTCTATCATTGTTAAGTCTGCAGATTTTAATGAGCACGTGGAAAGCGTTTTCAAAGTGTGGTAGTTATATATGCAGTTATATGTGCATTGCTTATTTGCACTCGCATCTTGAGTCAGTGATAGCTGATTATTATAATGAGTGAAGTTTATAGCAATAAATAGTGTCTGATTTGAGCTTCAAATCGATGAGTAATGTTGAAAATTCCTGAAGGTAGAAACAAGATTTTAGGCGTTTTGACATAGTTTTGGTCCTGACCGAATAGTTAGCGGTATTTTCGCCGAAACTAAGATTTTGGACCGAAAACGAAAGGGAATATTCGGTCGAAGTCTAGTAATAATATTTTACATTTACACACACACACGTGTATAAACCCTATACCTCTAAAACAATTCTCTAACATTCCCTCACACCCAGGCTGATTTTCACAACACATTTCCTAATACGATGTTTTTATTAAAGGTGAACTGACCAGATTAAATATTTGATAAGACGAGTGAAGATCTGACACTTTTACTCCACTTCACAAAGAAAACAGTTTTTTCTTCTTGATTTCCAGCCAAGTTTTGAGGAGTTTTTTCTTTCCCCTTCTTTTGGACACGAGACTATCTTATAGCACATCAGGAAGGAAAAAGGTTGACTTAATTAGAAATGTGTACTTAACGATAACGGCGGCTTTGTTTAGCGTGACATTCATGCACAAAGGATACATGAGCGGTTATGAAGCCTTTACTCTAACGGATCACACAAACTACGGAAAATTTAATACAAAACAAGGCAAAAAAAAGCCCCCCCCCCCCCCCAATGAAAGCATTAATTTATTTTTATAACTTTTTGACACAGTAACCTCAGCTGTGAAACAGTCATACAACATAAAGTCTAAAAATTTTTTACTTTTACCCCTCAATATAAAAAACTCTCGTCTTCTGATTGAAGAGGGGGGGGGGGGGGGTTGAGAAGCGGAAATTTCGAAGTTAACAAAATAGGACAAGAACATTTTTAAAAATGAAAGAATTTTAAACATTAAGCTTTTTGAGCCTTGAGGAGGAAATTGGGGAAATCAATTTTCTTGGACGTGGAGGGGGGGGGGGGTTAGATGGTTGATTATTTATACTTGTTATAAAGTAACAAAAAAGGGAGAGGATTTGTTTCAAAAGTTATACTTTTTTTCAGATTTTAAATCTTGTATGCTGGCATGCAAAAACTACGGGGGTAGGGGTTGGGGGATTTAGTTGACTGAATACTTATTAGTCGTTACTACAGTGTAACAAGTAGAATGGAAAACTTAAAAAACAAGTTTTAAAGATTTTAAAACTTTACGGAAATTTCAGGAGGGGGGGGGGGGCAAAATTTGGATGAAGTGCTTTTTTTTAACATTTTACTCATAAATGATTAAAATACTTTTCTTTGATATTTTAATTTAAGGAGCCATAAGATTTTTTTTTTTTTTTTTTTTTTTTTTGTAGATGAAAACCCTCACAAGAGACTACCTCAACATTTCAAACGTGTATAGGTTACAAATTCATAAGAAAATGAACACACGAGGTCTAATGTTTCAATCTGGTTGTATATTGGTCTATTTTGACAAACTATTCATTTGCTTCTTAAAAAATGAACTAATCGAAAATCCAATTAATTTGTTCAATAGATCACTAAATCCGGTGGATGCCTATCGTTGTGATTGGCGTACGAAGAAATAATGTAAGAAAATTAAAATCATAAGAAACGAGGTGCACGAGTATAACAAGTATTTTTCAAAAAGATATTTTAAAAAAAATTACAAGCTAACAAAAATAGTGTTTATGTGACACGCTAGTATAGAAGTGAAGCTTCGACAATTCAGTTTGGGTGCATTTAATAAAAATTTGAAATGCGTATTATGCGATGGTTCATTTTCAAACTAGAATATTCAGCATTTATGAAGAGCAAGTTTGCATTAAATTCTACTGGAAATGAATCGCGGCAGCGTCGGGTTGACTTTACAGTGGCTCACATTTGTTTTTGGCAACTTGCCTTTTTGAAATTTATTTATAAAAAATATTGTCTAATTATTAAAGGATCTACTTAAAAAAATTTTCATATAAACTTTTTTTTCTCTATAATAAAATCTACATATTGTAATGAAAATAAATTCGAAACTTTTTTCTTCAAAAAATTAATTTACCGAGAAAGTGTTAAAAACAATTCCACATAAGGAGTTGGACACTTTGAACATTCAACAAATGTAAACAAAAATATGCAAATAATCAAAGATACCTTGTTGGTTATCATTTAGCTGAAACTACACTTTTAATACGTTTTGGCACGAAAGCAAGGAGTATTTTTGTGCAAGAATGTTCAATTTTGCTCCATTCCTCTGTAAATACGTAAGATGTTCTTTCGAAGAAATATCATGTTTTCTTGTTCTTTTCTCCAGCTCATGTCACACATTTTCAATTGGGTTTAAATCTGGAGACTATAGCGGAGTCTTGATAACTTTGGGACAGTTATACAGCAGCCATATGCGAACATTTAGGGCTGTATGTTTGGGATCATTATCTTGATACAAGTTGAATGCGTTTTGAATTCCAAGTTCTTGGGCAGATATTTTCAAGTTTTCTTTCAGGATATGTATATACAAACTTATATTGGTCCATATTATTTTCAATGAAAATTAAATTTCCCATACCAGAAGCAGCTCCAAACCATTATGCCTCCACCTCCATGTTTGACAGTTGGTAATAGATTTTTCGAATTGAGCTCTTTGTTAGGCTTTCTCCATATAGTTATTCTCCCATAAGACCAAAATATGTTAAATTTTGATTCATCCACAAATATGACGTTTTCCCAAAACGATACATCTTTTTCTACCATGAATTTTGCAAAATTCAGACGTAGCTTCCTTGCTCTTTCATTAATGACAAATTTTCTTCTGGCAATTTTACTGTCGTATCCATATGATCTGATAACAAGTCTAACAGTTTCAGGGTTTACTTTTATTGCAAATCTGTTTTCTAATTCTGTTGCAAGTTTCACTGCACTAATTTTTGGATTTTTCTTGATTTTATGCATAATAAACATTCTATTTCTGAGAGTTAGCTTGTGAGGAGCTCCTGATTTTAATGCTTTTTTAAAAGTTCCACGTAGTTTCCATCGTTTTACAATAGCAAAAACAGTTGAATGACTTACTTCAACAAGTTTTGCAATAGTTCTGATCCTTTTACCATCTTTAAAATGTTCTACGATTAAATTAAGAATGGAATTTGTTTTAACTTTGTAGTGTCCGGCCATGTTCAATTCAAATATGGAAATGTAAACAAATTTGCATGAATTAGTAGTAATTTCGAAGTGCAGACGATAATATTTGATATATATTTCTATTTATAATAAAAATAAATAACAAGAATATCGTCTGTCAAAAAATTTAATAAAGCTTTCAAGTGTCCAATTTTTTATGTGAGATTGTTTTTAACGCTTTCTCGGTAAATTAATTTATTAAAAAAAATAATAATAATAATATGTAGGTTTTATTATAGGAAAAAAAGAGTTTATATGAAAAAACTTAAGTATATCCTTTAATATTTTGATGATGTTTTTTTATAAGTAAGTTTCAAAAACACAAGTGTCCAAATACAAATGTGAACCACTGTAACTGTTTCGGGTTGGTCTTGAGTTTTTAGGGTCGTGTTGACCCGATTTTCAAAAAGTTCAGAATATTGCTTCAAAAAAAAAAAAGACGAAAAACTAATATTTTAATTTGAATAGGTACACACGTTCTTTTTTCTACATAAAAGATAAAAGTGATAAAAAGATACAATTGTAAAATATTTTTCCATAACTGCACTTAAATATGGATTAGTTTTCTTTCATTTCGGGTCGGATTGTGTGGGACAATGCAAGTCTTTTGTCGGGTTCAAGCCGCCATCAAATAGAATTTTCGGGTTTGGGTCAGGTATAACTCAAGACTGATTTGCATGCCTCGAAATATCTTCGAATGGGTAAAAGTCACCAATACTTTTATGTTCAAACACTTTTTAAGAAACGACTCTATATTTAGGTTATGATATGCATGCACTTTGGTGAATATAATTTGCAGTTGGAATTTTTGCACTCTGGAAAGCACGGCTATCTTCTGGGGTCCCTTAGATGAATTTCTAATGATTTCTTATGCCTTGTTCATGATTATACCAGACAATCTCATTTATAATAAAACAAGATCAAATAAAATAAAATAAGGGAAAAAAAATAAAAATATTTAATTTTACTGTTCTTTTAGAAAGAGCCTATATCGCGTGTAAATCCAGGTGAAACAAATTTATTTTGCAACTTATTTTTTCAGACACGAAAAGCCGACCAAAGCATTTCTATAACACACGTCATATTTATCATTTAAAAAAAATTTAAATATTTTAGCTTAGGTGTTTAACGTAATTTTAAATGCAATAGGTTTAAATTTTCAAAATAACATTTTTTTTATTTCATAAAATTGTAACAATTCTTTAATATCACAAGAGGCTATGTTATGTATTTTATTAGCCCCCGGTACGCTATTTCTTTCTCCCAGCAATTAAAATGTTGTCTCCAAAAAATAATGTTCCATTGTATAAGCCAGCCGTAAAACAAAGCAGATGTATCATTGTACTGTTAAATTCTCTACTGCAATTTTTTAAACTTTCTAAGTATCACACATTTTCAATTTTTATACCGTCATATTGGAGGGAAAAGTACTTTTAAATGCAATCTGTTTGAAAACTGCATCAATTTATTTTTGAGATATTAATTTTTTTGTAGTTTTTAGCGAAATTTGTTTAATTTTTGCAACTCAAGTACTCCATTTCTGTAGAAAGTAAAGGAAAAATAGTAATTATGTCTTTTTGTTGCCATTTTCCCATAAAAAACTGAAAAAAATGTACTTAAAATATGTACTATTTTGAAAAAATATAAATGAATGATTTCTGATAAAACATGGAGCTATTATAAACTAAATTTAATTTTAAGTATCTATATTAATATTACAAACAAATGAAAGCATATGAATCATTAGACAGTCGATTTTTTTTTTTTTTGAGTTTCTTGAATAAGGATATCTTTTTTTTGTATGTGTGTGTATGTTATTCAGCGATAGTGACGTGCTGATTATGCATATGTGCACTTTACTGTAGATGTTGTTTAATACTGGATCGCAAATGAGGAATACTCCAGCGGATGCGGATGATATTATTTTATATAAAAAAAGGTGTGTGTTTTAAGTCAAAGCTGAAATATGTTTTGTACTACAGTAGAGTCCCGCTTAAACAAGTTATTTTCTTCTGATGAACTGATGGCTTCCATTATTATGAAGCAGCTATTATATATGAAATGTTAGGTGAAGGTGAAAGAGCAGCAGTAAAAAGTTAGAACTCTGATTTTCTGGTCAGAATGGGGGGAAAAACTATGGTCATCCCCCCACCCCCCATTCTGACCGAGAAAATCGGAGTTTAACTTTTTACGACTGCTCTTTCATCTTTACCTAACACTTCATTTACAGCTGTTTCATAATAATGGAAGCCATCAGTCCATCAGAAGAAAATGATCCATTCCAAAGGTATAAGTTGGATTGAAAATACTATGAACTAATTAATGAATTAAGCGAAAATTTATATTTCATCTCCTTGGTGACGATTTGCGTAAATCTGGTTTATCCGAGGTGAGCTTGGTTCATATTAACTCGGATAATCAGGACTACTGTATATATAATAAATTTGAAATCACAAATATATGAAGAAATTGATAAAGTTCTAAAGATGATTTAGAAATGAACATAGGAAACCAGTATGTAAAATAAGAAACTATGAATGATTCACAGAATCATCAGAGGAGCTTGTGAGTTCATTCATAGAAGATGCGTTATTTCATCCAATTTTGTTAGCATTAAGCCTAAAATGACAAAATTTAGCTCCTTATAACGCAAACATTACAGAAAATAGATAATAAAAAGCTAAGAGATCCAAAGAAAGATACACCTCATACAGGATATTAAAAATTATTAGAATATATATATATATAGATAGATAGATACAGTAGTCCCGATTATATATATATATATATTATTTTTTATTTATTTATTTATTTATTTTTTTTTTTTTTTTCATCAGGGTGACACTAAATTCTGAAAAAGCAGAATTTCTGTTTTTCTAATGTTAATATTAAAATTGATCAATGTTCACAAAATACATGATAGGTTTGTTTTCCTGTCCTAATACTGTTTTGACATGATTTTGCAACTTAATTAAAATTTCCTCCCACTTTAGAAATCTCACATTTCTCCAACTATTAAAAAATGCTTCCTAACCCAAGAGTTGCTAGATAATAAAATTTGAAATAACGTTCAGTAAATTAATGTTTGAATAACATGCTTCAACTTATAATCAGCAAAAAACTAGCCTTCGTATGTTAATTAGATCACAATACCTTTTACCAGGGTTGTTGGATTTTTGCCAAACTAATTTTAGCCGGCCAGCATTTTTTTTAACCACTTAAAAAACTAGCTTTAATTTTAAAAAGCCAGGTTTATTATTATTATTTTTTAATAACGAGATGCAGTTTTTTAGATATATGTGTCGTAAATTTACCTTAAAGTTTTCTTAATTTCTTTTGAAGCATGTTTCCTTTTAAAAAATTAATACAAAATTCTTATAAATGGTTAACAATTAGTTTCTGACCATTAGAAAAATTTAAAGATTCAAATATAACTTTATTCATTATAACAGACGAGATTTGCTTAAGACAATGAGATGGCATCTTGAAAGCCTATGTAATTCAGTTCGATAAATATCCTGCTCATAAAAAAAAAGCTCCTTTTTCAAAAAAATAATTTGCTTTAAGTAAATAAAATTCAAATAAAACACAAATTTAAGAGTTATGCAAGTGAACGACGAGCTTAAACCACTGAAATTATCATAACCAAAAAGATTGTTGTAGGTAGCGAAATCTTTGGTCTTCGGCTCTGGCATGCAGCTAATACGAAAGTACGCTTTCAATAATTTTCAAATCTTTATTTGGATACGTCATTAATATTTTTCACATTAAAAAGCTTTTTGGTGTTTTTTGTGCATAAAAAGAAGAAAAAAAATTAGAATTTTTAAAAGGTTTTCGTCTACGTTTCGCTGCCTAGAAAACCTGTGCTGTTTTCTCTAGTTTTTCTTTTTTTTTTTTTTTTAATTAGGAAGTTTAATAACTTTTAAAAAGAAAAAAAAAACTTTTTTACGAGTACTTTCCACACCGAGAATCATTTTTGAAATGTTCTCTGGAAAAAAAAAATCCCGAAGACAATTTTTCAATTAAAAATAAACAAAAATAATTTTCCTAATAGCCAAATTCTTTTATATACAAACCAAAAATATTAAATCTTTGTACAATTTCTTTATTAAAGTCCCATTATCACTTGTGATAATGAGTAACGCCTTCCTTTTGATTATATGAGTATTTTCCATCTTAACGGAAAATTTTATGAAAATCGACAACACAATAAGAGACAAATTTTCTTCATGAAACTCGTGATGCAAGTAAAAAGTAACTCGCCGTAGAAGAATAAAACAGAATGCAGGAATCAGAAGTAAGTAACGAAGAAATAGAATTGAAACTGAAAGTTTCCCTTTCTCTTCAAATGAGTTTAAAAGCACACTGTACTAGAGAGCCCTGGTACTAGGAAGGCTTTATTTACTACAGTGCACGAAAGGAAAGAACGAAATTTTACAAGATGCACAGAAAGAATAAGTAACAAAAAGCAACAAAAATTTGTCTAGTTTTCTCTGTTTCAGTAAAAACTATTGACAAAGAATATTAAGGCGCGGAATCACAGACGAGTGTTGCTAATTTAGCGGAATTTTTTAATTCAAATATCTACCATTATTTCGATTAGTAATATTCGCCTTAATATGTCATTCAATAACGTGGATATTACTATTCGGAAATTGTGGTAGATATCTTAATTAAAAAATTTCACAAAATTGGCAATAATGGAAAAGGGAGGAGAAATTCGCCTATGAATTCGCGTATTAAGCGAGATTTTTTGCCTCAAGGGAACGAAACGTTGTCGCGTATTAAGAGGGATCGCGTAATAACCGTTCGCGTATTAAACGTGATATTTTTGCATTAGTCTTATGGACGATGTTCAAGCAACCGGAAAAATTTGCGTATGAGCGTCTTAGATGAGTCCGACTGTAGTTTACTTAGACATCTTCTTTCCACTTTTTAAACGGGGAAGTTTTGTTAAAGTATTCTGGATGTACTGGAAAGCGTTTCATAATATATGCTTGACGCATGATTTTTCTTTGTTTTAATTTGGGTCGCTAAATCGAAACAAATCTCGTAAAATGAGAATTTTCTTACAGATAACTCATGTTAAATTAATCGTGCAAAAAACATTCCTGTAAAAATTAGGTGTCCAATACGTTGATATAGAAGTATAAACAAGCATTTAATAACATTTGATTTACATAAGTTCCTAAATTAATGCTGTGAAGTATTTAATAAAATGTGCTTTTAAGAATTAAATCAGACGGTAAAAATAAAAAGAACAGCATTTGATTGCTGGCAGGTGCGTTTTACTCAATCAAGCAATGCAGTACTGATTCACCCGCAAGTGTCTTCTTTAACATGGTGTCATTATTATTCCTGGTTAATTGTATTTGGCCAGATAGGGTGTATGTGTGTGGGAGGATCTATTTTATCTCAAACACATGTTGCATTGTGACGGGTGCCAAAAGACAGGTGATGCACCATATAGGGGATATATTCAGAAATGCTAATGACATAAGAGAAACACAAAGCATGTTTTTAAAGAATTTAAACATAAAAAGAATACCATACATTGTGTGAAGTTAGTAATTATGATTAAATGCTTGAATTACTTATAGTAGATCCTAATTGTTTATCTGCATTTTACAATTAAATATTTAAAGAGCATATTATTCATTTTGAAATAAAGTTTTCATCTTTTGCTGCATGAGGTCCAGTACAACGATTTTTATTTTAACGACAGAACTGCTTATCGTTTCGAATCGCCGGGAAAACGTACCGTTTACTGCATTGAAAGCTGTTGTGTGCAGTATATAAAACGGATGTAGGTATTTTATTTAAGCATCTATAAGTAAAGAAAGGATGCATTAAATATGAAAATAATGCATTACCTTCATACTATAGCTGTAATTAATGCATAAAGTATGGGGTATTCAGCGTGATGTAAAAATTAAAGATATTTATTAATCTAAACTACTATGGAGCGTAAACAAAATTTTACAATAAAACAGTTTCTTTTTACCACCATTCTTTCGTACAGCAGTTTTTACAGACTTAATGCGGTATGTAACATGCATAACATACCGCATAAATTTTTACTCCAGATTTTCACTTTTTGCATCCCAGAATTTTATTCTAACCATGGTTGTTACCCTTACATTTTACACGAGGACAAAACAAAATGAAAAGTTATTTCAGAAAAGTGGAAAAAATGTGTCAAGCAGGTTATATAACTTAGGCTATCTATCCACAAGTCACTCTGAAAGCTCACTACCGTGGTATAGTGATCATGCATGATATATCATTCCTGAATTCAGAGTGGAAGTTTCCTATAATTTTGCCGGTACCGAAAGGATAAAATCTACTGGCATAACTCTCTCTAGAGGTCTGCACGGGCCCGTTCGGACAAATAGGCCAATGAAGGGCGAAATGAAGGCGAACTTTAAAACGGGCCAGGCCGGGCCGGCAGAACTAGGACTATTTTTTCAAGACACCGAGCCGGGCCGGCAAAAAAATTGAAAGGCCAATGAAAAAAAAAAAAGCGGGCCTATCGACCCGATATAAAAGTTTAAGCTAAGCAGATAAAATACGAGACATTTTCAATGAATATGACTTTCTCGAGAAGTATAAATGTGCGTCACGAGCCGATGAGAGTTTAACAACGTCAATACATGTAAACATGTCCATCGTAGAGATCGGGCATCGTACAGTTACATGATGTTTGAACCCGGGTTTAATTTTTTTCAGCAGACTCGTGCCGGGCCGAGATCAAGCTTGCATTATTTTTCTACATAGTTGTGCCGGGACGGAACTGATTTTTAGTTCTCAGGATGTGTAGGGCAGGCATAGTTTTGTAAAAGTATTAATAGCGATAATGAACTTCTGTTAACAGTATCTTTGGAAATATGCCTTAAGATGGTTCCGATATTCATTGCTCAACAATGCGAAACTTTCAGACACATTTTCTGGCTGATTTTTAACTGTAAAGGCATAAATTAACAGGCCTGACTATTGAAGGCATTTGGAATCGAACAGTTTTTTCCATTTTTGATAGATTACTTACAGAGATAACACAGATTCTTATCACATGACTGTAGGTTTTTCTCCTTTCCCGTGCTATCACCTCGGGAAATTTGTTCGGGAAAGTACTTTGGCAGTACTTTGTGAAAGATATATTCCTTTTATATAAGAAAAGAATAAAAAGCGGCATTTACATAGTTTCTGAATAAGAATACCTGCCAATCTTACGCGTTTCCGAAAAGAAATGAATTCATATATGTGTCAATGTAGCTCCTTTGGATTTGAGAAAAGCCTGAAAAAAGGAGAAATATTTTCACAAATGTACTTTTTATTATTATAACAGCTTGAGAAGTTATGTTTTAAACTCTTCATTCTAAACTACAATTTTTTAATGAATCCTTATTTGAATTTTGAAATAACTGTAGAGACGATGACTAAAAGGCTAAGTAATCATTAATTTTACTATCGTGAGTTTTCTGTTTTGCGAACACATAACATAGTAATCTAAAATAACTATAAAATGTTCTTATGTATATGTATGTAGTAGTCATTAAAAGAATCTTAATTGTATGTCGAGAAAAAACGAATTTTTTTTTTTTAGTAATTGAGTTGGGCCAGCCTGGGCCGAGCCTGTTTTCACTGATTTTTGTACGGGCCGGGCCGAGAACTGTAAAAATGTAAACGGGCCGGGCCTGGCCTGGAAATTCCGGCCCGTGCAGACCTCTACCTCTCTCTCGACACTTTTAACCATACAACCAGAAAACTTTCTACTACGGATTTTATATGACCATATGTCATATGTGGCATGTAAACGGTAGTGTTTGAATAGTTGAGTATCAGACTGAAGCCCTCCGGCTTCCTTCAAGTTGGGCAGTCCAGCCGTTTGTGGGCCGCATACTTGGTTCATCATTATATGTAAGGCAAATTTTCAGAAATCAAATCTTATCAAAATTTGAGAATTAGTTATAGAATTATTTTGAGACAAATACATGAAAAATATGCGTGACAATTTTTATCGCATGACAGCTTTTATTTCAGTAAACTTTCTGATAGCATTGGCTAAAGTTAGGCAGCTGATTAAACTTCGAGATCGCGTGAGGTTAATCATGCGATTTACCGATCGAAAATCAGCTTGTTGCTTGCGTAAATTAAAATGAAAATCTAATCTGGGCACTCAACAGATTTGGCAACTAATCCAGGATCATTAATTGTTACCACTCGGATAGCTTTAATGGGACAGGATAGTTTGATTTGTCTAGAGTTGCAATCAATTTTGGGTTTTTCCTATCCTGAAATAATACTTCCCATCCCTATGGGAAAAATTGATAATTACCGGGAATCTTGCAAATGTGAAAGTATATAAAAAATAATGTTACAATAGATTACAAGGATGGTACACTTTAAAAATGCGTCAAAAAAAAAAAAAAAAAAAAAAAAAAAATTCCAATCAAATAAAAAAGCGAAGAAAATCGATGTTTGGTTTAAATTTCATTTTGATTAAATTAGCTGGGTTCACTTTTAAATCAGTAAGTGCTAATTCAATCCAATCAAGTTTTTAACTACTTTTGTTTAAAATCTCGCCTATAACCAATGGTTAAAATGCCCCATGCGAACTAATTTTCTTCCAATCCATTTCGTATTTGGGTCATTCCAAAAATAAAGGTCCTTTTGAGAATTTTGTTTTTTCAAAATTTTTTTCACTAAAAATGAAGTAAAAAAACCTTTGGGAGGATTGTATATATCTTCAAGAATAGAAATTGAATATCAGCAGCACACTTTTTAAAATATATTATTTACTACACTTAGAAACATAGACACATTGAATGAAAAGCCAATGAATTACCATATTTTAAATAATCTCCCCGTATTGTCTTATGAAAGTAAAAAATTATTTTTACGATTTTAACATTTTGATATGAACGATCTTTCTCACTACACCATAATTTTTTGTTTATGTTATATATTTTCTCACAAAATGGGCATATTATGTCCCCTGTGTTACTTTTTTAGTATTCGCGCAATATAAAATTTTATATACTTACGCAAAAAGTATAGTAATATAATAAAATGTTATATAGTATGTTATATAGTGTTATATAGTAATATAATAGCATGTACCGGAAGTGCTCCGCACGTGCCGGAGACAATTGCAAACCAAGTTGAGGGAGCGAAACCTTGTAGTAATCACGCCCATAGAATTAAAAAAAAAAAAAAGAATGCATTATTAATGTTAGAAAATGTTGGTAACTGAAGTCTAGGATAAATTTCATAATACAGAAAGTAGCTGAATTGTAATCTACGTTGAATGAACCAAATCCCTTTGAAATTAGGTCTTTAGAAAGAATGCGCTTCCAAGCGATGGAAGATGACGTCTCCTCTTTAAATTTCATGAATTTCTTTTAACATTAACACGATATTTAATCTCTAAAGTTACCTTTAAATTAACGCGATTTTTAATTTATGATAAGTTGATGATGAAAAAGGAGATTAATGTTCGAAAAAAATGGTAGCTGAGGTACAAAGAAAGATCGGGCCCTGGGTGCCAGCGTCTTAACTGGAATGTAGTTGGGTATAAGAAAATTTTTTAGTAGCTTTAAAGTAGCTGGAGGACGCTGAAACTATATTAAAGAAAAATGTAATAGAATCGGATAGTTTTTAAAGAAGCTGCAACAAAGGGCTCAAGGAGGTGATTAATATTCAAAATTGGTGGTAGCTGACGTCTGATAATTTTTTTTGTCATTCATGTAGTAGCAGGAGGACTTAAGAAGTTGTTTTAAAAAAGCTAGTGAATCGGACCGTTTTTAACTGACCTATAACAAAGGGCCCTAAGAGGGCCGACTGGTAATAAAGAGCAAGGCCCTAACATGAAAACTTGTTAAAAGGTCTAAATTCTAGCACTTTAGATCTTCAATTAGCCAAAATGCATGCCGCACAAAAAGTTCAAGTGGCTCCGGATCGGGCCCTATGGAACCCTAGGATGCCAAAGGATTTTAACTGGAATAAAGAAACGGGAGAATATATGGAAAAAACGTTCCAAAAATGAAAATCGGATTAAGAGGAGGCAATGTATTAACAATTTATGGTGCAAAAACTTTAAGGGGCCCTATACCGGCCCTCAAAGGGCCAGGGACTGGCATGTAGTTGCGTATAAAGATACTTTTTAGTAGTTTTTAAAGTAGTCAGAGGATGCTAGAAATATGTTAAAGAAAATTGCAAGCAATTCCGATCATTTTTAAAGAACCTGCACCAAGGGCCCCAAGAAAGCGATTAATATTCAAAATTTGTGGTAGCTGAAGTCTGATTTTCTATTTTTATTTATTTATTTATTTGTCGTTCTAGCGGAACTAAGAAGTTGTTAGAAAAAAAAAAAAAAGCTTCTGAATAGGACCATTTTTAAGGGAGCTATAGTATGGGGCCCAACAGGGGCCAACTGATAGTTAAAAACAGGGCCCTAACATGGAAACATGTTACATTGTTTGAGTACTTAACGATTTAGATCTATAATTAGTCAAAACTAAGCATAGGGTATGGATTTTTCGTTAGAATAATATTTTAAAGAAATACACAAAAATAGGGTAAATGTTTCAAAAAGGCCGTAAGGGCCCAATAAAAATATGAGGGTGTTGGTCCTGGAAGAAAATTCCAAGACTCAACTTTAAAATTATGCACTGAGGAGGTGAGAAAATTAGGGAGTGAAAAATGCATGGCACACAAAAAGTTCGAGGGGCCCTGGACCGGGCTTTACGGGACCCCAGGGTCTTAATTGGTATATAGAAACGTGAGAATAACTAAATGAAAAAATTGTTCCAAAAATGAAGATCGGATTAAGAGGGGACAATTTATTAACAATTTATGCTGCAAAAACTTGAAGGGGCCAGGGACATAACTGGCAAGTAGTTGGGCATAAAGATATTTTTAGCTTTTAAAGTAATCGGAAGACGCTGCAACTATGTTAAAGAAAATTGCAAGCAATTCGGATCATTTTTAAAGAAGCTGCACCAAGGGCCCCAAGAAGACGATTAATATTCAAAATTGGTGGTAGCTGAAGACTGATTTTTTTTTTTTTGGTCGCTCATGTAGTAGTTGGAGGGCTTAAGAAGTTGTTAGGAAAAAAAAGCTTTTCAATCGGACCATTTTCATATATGAGCTATAATAGGGGGCCCAAAAGGGTCCAACTGATAGTTAAAAATAGGGCCCTAACATGAAAACATGTTAAAATGTCTTTGTACTTAGCGCTTTAGATCTTCAATCAGTCAAAATTAAGCATAGAGAATAACATGAATTATTTGTTAAAATAATATTTTAAAGAAATGCACAAAAAGGGAGTAAATGTTTAAAAAAGGGCCCCTAGGGCTCCAATAACAATATGAGGGTATTGCTCTAGGAAGAAGAGTCTAAGACTCAACTTTAAAATTACGCACTAAGAAGATGAGAAAAAAAGGGGATTAAAAATGATTGGCACATAAAAAGTCCAAGGGGCCCTGGACCGACCCTATGCACCCCAGAGGGGGCCCAGGGTCTTAATTGCAACGTAGAAACATGAGAATAACTAAATGGAAAAGGGAGACCAAAAATAAAGATCGGATTAAAAGAAAGCAATTTCTTTGCACAAAAACTTCAAGGGGCCCTGTATCGGGCCCCAATGGGCCAAGGTCTTAACTAAAAAGTAGAAAGGCGATATTCACTAAATGGAGATAGGTAATCTCCATTTAGTGAATAGGTCCCGTAAAATTAAGAAGATGGGATGAAAAGGGGGCAAGTTATTAACAATTTAGTGCATAAAAAGTTAAAGGGGCCTAGGGGTCCTGACCCTTAAAAAAATTAAAAATCTGAACCTCAGGTGCATCAGGACTTGTCTTGGGCTATTTACATCTAAACTTTCAGACTTCTACGTGCAGTAGTTTTCGCTAACCATCGCACACAGACAGAGCGATTTGTTCTTTTATAGATTAGAGGGCAAAATTCGAAAAAAGAAATAGCCCAACAAAAAAATTTCTATCACATTAGTAATAATTTATGTATATAAAACGATTGCACAGATTTGTATGTTTTTAGATCATGAAGCTATAAATAAAGACATCATTAGTTTTGCATGATTTAAAAAAAATGCATGGAGCAATTTAAAACTAATTTCTTATGCATTATTTTCTTTAATAAAAACTTTTCGCGTAGAAACTTTTTATATTTTATTTAGAAACATGCTACATACATGTGGAAAATGTTTCACGTCAGTCATAGTTTATGGGGAGTTTTTAAATAAGTAAATACAAAAATTCTTACTTTAAACGCCTACTATCTCCTTAAAAATGTTTATCTATAAATTACATTTTGTAAAAATATATTTTCTATAGGATTTTATGATAAATATTACAACATAATAAAATAAGGAATTAATAAAGTAATTAAACACTATTTCTAGCGGTGTTAAATACCGGTGAGTTTTGATTTATATTTATTTTGCTCGTAGATTTTGAACGTAATAAGCATACAAAAGTCTTCAATATATTAAAAAGGATTTGTAATTGTTTCAAAAATTACAAATGAAAAACCATAAATCGAAATGTTTTAAAAGGTATCATTTGACACCGGTTAAAATATGCTTAGCATAAAACGACCTTAGGGGGGGGGGGGGGGGGGGTTAGGAATTTCAAAAAATCGATTTTTTTTTCTTTTTCTTTTTCATATTTCGAAAATGTAATAACTCGAGAATATATTGGCAAGAGGAAAAATCAAAATATTCAATATTAACAGAGTTATCCGACTTTTAGTAGAGCGCGCCAGAGCTCGCATGTTGTGCTAGCGACGATTAATCGAAGATCTTCCTCCCTTACTTTCTCAAGAACTTCAAGAGCATCCTCCTACTAATCTACCAAGATTTATCTAGAAATGGCTTACTCCAAAAATTCTTGGGTGGCCATACCCAGGATGCTAATGAAAGTTTTAACGCAACAGTTTGGCGGTTATCTCCAAAACACCTGCATTTTGGACTACAAATAGTCGAAATTTCAGCATACATCGCTGCTGGAATATTTAAAGAAGGCTCGTTCTTAGAGTTATGGATAATTTAAATGTTGTTGGCACCTATGCCAAAGTTTTATTCGAAAACGCCGATGAGGCGCGAGTAACGAGACAGAACCGGAGGAGTCTTTTTCTGACAAAAGCAGCTCGTACAGCCCGAAAACAGCAGCAACTCGAAGAAAACTAGCTTCTCGAGCAATCCGAAGATCTATTATACACCTGAGATCGCTGATTGATCGGTAAGTCACTAAAACCAGTAATTTTATCATACTGAAACTTTAAACGCTATTATCTCGAAACTATGTTTTCAAAAACTGCTCGTGCTGTAACTCAAAAAGTTATCGGTGGATTTGGCTGAGGCTTATCTTTATATCATTACTGGAATTTCGTGTAAATAAACAATTAATTTAAGGATGAAAAATGCCAAAAAAATAGTACAAAATCCGAACATTTTATTAAAAACCGTACTTAAGTTTTTATTTTATACTTTTTTATCGTTTTGTAGGTTTATCCTTCCCTAGGTAGAAAAAAAAAATTATTTTTCAGATCAATAGAAAAAGAGTGACGAGTGCAGCACTTTTGGGCCTCGCGCCTGAGACGCCCGAAGAAAAATTTTGCTAAGCCGCCATTTTGAAAAATAAAAATAATACTAAAAAAAAATTGTACTTTACAAAAGATGTAATAAAGTTATGCTACAGTTTCAAAATGATCCGATTATTTCATGACCTTTAAAAAAATAATGAAAAATGACTGATTTTGAGGCGTCTAAAAGGGACTTCCCCCGATAATAAACTTTTCCTTGTTACTGTAACATTTCAACAGTTATTACAAGCTGCCCCACTATATCTTATTCTATTTTACATTTTCACTCTATTTCATTTTAGATCTAATTTTACTGCGATAAAAACAAATTTACTAAACGGGTTTCCAAGTTAGTATTTTCTTATAAAATATCGAAATCAAATGTAAAAACAGAACAAATAGATTGATAAAGAAAGCTAAACTCATATTTTTAATAAACATGTCTTTTCCATGTAGTAGTATTTTTGATTTAACCTCAGTGTCGGTACTTAAATATCTTTTAGTGTAATACACTGAGTGGATGAAAAATTTCTTTATAAATTTGACACTTGACAAAATTTGAAAGAAATTAGAGTCAAGTTATGTTGCTTGTACAGTCGTGGAAAAAAAAAAAAGTAAACACCCCCTACTAACTCCTCAACAAATTATCGCAGAAGAAAGTTACTGGTACCGAACGATTGGAAATAAAGTCTACTTTTAAATGATGTGTATAAAATTTGCTTAGCGGGTCATCTACATATTAAAACGAACCATAACTTTGTTTTTTTTTCAATAGCAGTGCACAATTCTGACAGCATAAACGAACTCTACACCCTTCAATTAGCCTAAAAACAAATTTTTATGCAATTCGTACCATAACTCTCTGAGAAATTAATTATTTTAAAACGAGCGTATTTTAAGGGCTGTATCCAAATAGAAGTTTGGAAGTCGATTGTTAACCGAGAGAGCCCTCATCTTGATCAAGGCACCTTAAGAAATCAATGAAGCCTGCTAGATTAACACGACAGCAGAAGAAATTTCAAAACATCTAGTCACTCCTACTATAGACGGCCCCTTAAACCATCATTTTGCCGTTTTTTAAGCATAATTTGAAAACTACTTGGAAGAAAAAGGTGAAATTTTGGATTTCCATAAAGCAGGACTTAATAAATCTGAATCCATCAAAAAAATTGTAGGTTGCAATTCATAATTTTTTCGAGTATTAATTTCATAAATCATAATTCATATCATAAAGTTATAAAAATTCCAAATTCAGCATATTTATGTTTGGGTATATTAGTGTTATTGCTACACAAAAAATTAGAACATTAGGAGCATAATTTCAGAAGTTATAATGAAAAATATGAAAATGTAATTTAACATTAGAAGCACTAAATTTTGAATGTTTATAATTCAAAAACTTATCATTGAAATGACTTGAAATACGGTTGAACCGAATATTTGAAATATCTCGTTAAAATTGGGTATTGTCATTGAAAAAAAAATGAAGTTTGGATTCGTTTTAATATGTAGATGTCCCCCTAAGCAAATTTTCTATACATCATTTTAAAGTAGACTCTTCTTTATTTCCAATCGTTCGGTACCAGTAACTTTCTTCTACGATAATTTGTTGAGGAGTTAGTAGGGGGCGTTTACTTTTTTTTTCCACGACTGTGTGTACATCTAACAGAACAAAACATAACATTTTAGTTTAAAACAAACAAAGGTTAATAATTTTTAAGCAAAAAAGAACAGCCGCAGACCGATGAATTGGCCGTGGCAGTCCTATACTAGTCACTTTTATCACCAGATGTTACACTGTGCGGATTTTTTTAAATTGTAGGAATATAATAAAGACCAAGAAACTGTGCTCTGGTGACATATCAGCGACTTTAAAGACAAGAGCAGCAGTTGAAATTAAGTGTCAAAGTTGTAAAATATAACTTTTACTCATCTTATAAAAGAAATTTCTTTTTTGTAAACTTTTACAAGATAGTGAAGAAAAAAAATTACCTCTCAACATATTGAATTGAATATATTTATAGAGGGATAGTGTAGTGGAAATTTTAGCAAAAAGAGGGAATGAGAGTTCCCCCCAGAAATCTTACGAAATACAGAGATTTATTCCCCCTGAAAGTTAAAAATTATAAACTGACAAAATTAAGGAATACTTCCCTTCGATAAAAAAATACTAATGCCTACTATCCTCGTTGAATGAAATTGATAAATTTCATTTGTTTTTTCCTTATGTTCCATACCCTTCTGGTAATAAAACCGAGAAAATGCATTTTTAAAGTCGGAAAAAGCTGAAAATTCATAAAATACAATGTATCATAAATAGGAAAGTTTGGGTCGAAGAAGACTATAATTTTTTACTGTTTAACATATCAGAACATGGGGGAAGCTTTTCTAAACAAAACTTATAGGACTTAAGAAGCGTATAAAAATTAAATTTCGTAACTTTTTAAAAAACAACTATTTTGACGTAAATGAGTTTTAATATGGTGAACAACATTTGAAACATTTCTGCAAATGGAACTATACTTCTAAAACTAGTCGTTTAGGAATTAGCTATTGGAAAACGATAAAAAGGGACACACTGTATATAACCTAAAAAAAACTACGTTGCATAGACATTAAATATTACATGAAGTAAAAATAAAAACGATTACAGTGAAATCTTCCTGTGCGACCACCTCCCTGAACGACCATTTTTTCATGGAACGAAATTTATTCCCATAAGCTCAATACTAATTTTACCTCCACTCAGAGACCATCCCATTTGAACTCCCACCATGAGCGACCAATTTTTTTGAAGAAAATGAAACAAATTCCGTTTTTTCCTGGTTGCTTGAAGAAGGTTTTATTAGAAAAATAATTTCGGAGAGCGCATTATTCATCAAGCTTCTAAACTAAGTTTAGGTTTTTTATTATTATTATTCCGATAACTTTTAAGTGTTTAAACCCCTTTGTGCCTTTTTAGGCAATGAATTTAACTCTGATGACAAATTAAGAATGACTGTCAATAAACTCCTCTGCCCTATTTTGCCAGGAAACTCTCAAATAGATAAATTAATGAAATCGTCATTATTTGTTCCCGTCAAAAAAAAAAAAAAAAAAAAAAAAAAAAAAAAAAAAAATTGACATTAATTTACTGAACTTCGAATGAACTTGGAAATAAAAGTTATAAAAGATAAAACCGTGAAATCAAAGCAAACGTCAATGTATTCATTTTTTTAAGGTCTGCAGCAATTAACTTATGTAATTAACTTTTGTTTTGATACTTAAATTTTAATTTTTTTTCCTAATGTGAAAAATAAATTTTAGTAACATTAATTGTTACCTTTTTCCAACAATTAAAATTTTGATTTAAACATGACCTCCATTAACAGATCACCTCTCGGAGCGACCAATTTTTATTGGAACGGGACGTAATCGCTTTAGGGAAGTTTTACTGTATTTGCAAACCTGAAGTTGAGGCCTTTGATCACAGTCCTAGGACTGCTGAACCACTCTTGAAAAAGAGAGAAAAGAGACTAAATCGTAAGAAAAAGAGACTACAATGTAAAAAAAAGAGACCAAATAAAATGCACTTTTTCTCTTCACATATATGTTTTGGATACACAGACAAACACTAAGATTTAACATCATCTGCAGAATGTATGTCAATCAGTTACGAAAAAATTGCAAATTTCGTCAATTGGTCGTGAAAAAATATCACGAAAGTCGATAATCCATCATGGGAAAAAAGAATAATGAAATTCATCAAATGATCCTGGGGAAAGCAGCAAAATCACGAAATTTAGCAAATGATCTCGGGGAAAAAACTACGAAATTCGTCAAATGTTCTCTCGGGAAAAAAGTGAAGTTCATCAAACTGTCTCAGAAAACAAATCACGAAATTTGTCACATGATCTAGGGAAAAAAAATTCGATATTAGTCAAAATGTTCTTGGGATAAAAATCATGAAATTCGTCAAATGGCCTCGAAAAAAAATCGCGATATTAGTCAAATGGGTCTCTGAGGAAAAATTGCGAAATTCGTAAAATGGTCTTGGGATAATATTGTAAAATTCGGCAAATAGTCTAAAAAAATGCAAAATTCGTCAAATGAGTCTCGGAGGAAGGGAGGAATCTCAAAATTCATCAAAAAATCGATAATTTGCCGGAATTCGCGATTTTTACCGCAATCGTTTGCCAGGATTCTCGATTTTTACCGCAATTGTTTGCCGGAAATCGCGATTTCTTTCGCGATCGTCTCACGAAATTCGCATAAATTAGCCAAAATTCGCGATTTTTTACGGGACTGTTTGTCGAAATTCGCGATTTTTACCGCGATCGTTTGCCGAAATTCCCAATTTTTCCGCGATCGTTTGCCGAAATTCGCGATCTTTTCCGAAATCTATTACCGAAATTTGCGATTTTTTTCAGCGATCGTTTGATGAAATTCGCGTTTTATTCCACGATCGTTTGCCGAAATTCGCGATTTTATTCCACGATCGTTTGCCGAAATTCGCGATTTTATTCCGCGATCGATGTTTGCATATTTTCTGGCTCATTTTTTCTCTCCTATGAACCTATTAATTCCAAAATACTGATTTTGTGGAATTTTGCAAAAATAAATGATTCGCGGTATACCGCGAATATATATGTATGTATGTATATATAGCTTTATGAAAAGTAAATGATTTAGAGGGTGCAAAACAACAATAGAAACCGATGAATATTTATAACTAAAAAAAAATTGTTTTACACCTTTTTAAAAGCATTATATATATATATATATATATATATATATATATATATATATATATATATATACTAGCAGAAAAATCATGACTTTTACTGCTATACTACAAAACTCGCGAAATTTCAGGAAAAGTTACTATATAGTAGGACATTCCAGAACGTTTTTCATTTTTCAGGAGTTTTAGGAATTTCAAGATAAGAACGACCCCTTCCGAAATTTAAGTGATGGCGGTGGAAAATCTTGGAATTCGTCAAGAGATCGTGAAAAAAATTACCAATTTTGTCAACGAAACTGGAAATAAACAGCGAACTTCATCAATCGGCCGTGAAAAAATTTCGCGAACCTTGACAATCGGTCGCGCGAAAAAAATAATGATTTTTTTTTTTAAGTGGTCTCAGAAAAAAAACGCGAAATTCGTCAAATGATTTCAGGGGGGAGGGAGTCAAGGAGTCGCAAAATTCGACAAACGAGAGCAGGAAAAATCGCAAATTTTGCCAAAGAATCGTGGAAATAAATAGCGAACTTCGTCAATAGGTCGCGAAAAAATCGCGAATTTTCGCGAAATTCGTCAAATAGCCTCGGAAAAATTCATGAAGTTTGTCAAATGGACCTCGGGAAAAAATCGCGAAATTCTGCAAATGATCTCGGGGAAAAAATCGCGAAATTGGTCAAGCGATCGTGAAAAATATGACTAATTTTGTCAAAGGATCGCGGAAATAAATAGCGAATTTCGTCAATCGGCCGCGAAAAAATATCGTGAATGTTGACAATCTGCCGCGGAAAAAAAAATAAAGAATTTCTGCAAATGATCTCGAGGTAAAATTCACGAAACTTTTTTTTTTTTTTTTATAAGACCAATGGACAAATTTCGCGTTTTTTCCCGCGACGGACAGAAGAATGTCGCGATTGTTTTCATAACCCACTGATTAATTTTTATTTTTTTCATGCCATCGATTGACAAATTTCGCGATATGTACTTGTGACCGATTACTGAATTTCGCATTATTTTCCCAGCGACTAATTATTAAATTTTGCAATATTTTCCGAATCAATTTTCCCGTTTTCACCCCGCGACAGATTGGCCAAATTCATATTCTTTTCAGCATCTGATTGAAAAATTTTGCCATTTTTAGGAACGACCTACTGGCGAATTTCGAGATTAATTGCGACGATGTCGCAATATTTTCACGCGACCGATTGGCTAACTTGATGAAACCAAGGACGGAATTTCGAGATACTTTCTCGCAAGCTATTGGCGGTTTCGCGATTTTTCTTTTTGACCGACTGGCGAATTTAGTGATTTATTTTCATGTAACCGAGGAAAGAATTTCGCGATTCTTTTTATGAAACGGAGGAACGAATTTTGCGATTTTTTTGTGATCGAGTGATGAGTTTCGCGATTTTTTTTCCATGAAATCGAGTAACTAATTTCGCGATATAGAACGACCAACAGAAGAATTTTTCTGGAACCCAGTTCTCTACCTTTTTTTCACAAGATCGATTGAAAATTTTCGCGATATGTTTCTGTCACAGATTGACGGATTACGCGTTATTTTCCCCACGAAAATGACGAAATCGTGATATTTTTCCCGCGACTGAATGGCGAAATTTATGATTTTTTTCCCAGTGAATGATTATCAAATTTCGCGATATTTTCTTAGGCAATTGGGGAATTGTGCGTTTTTATTTTGCCGCAGATTGACCAAATTCACGTTTTCTTTTCAATGTCCGACAGCAAAATTTTGCGGTTATTGCCCTCGAACGATCGACGATTTCGTAATAATTTTCCCACGATCGAATGACGAAATTTAGGACTTTTCCCCGTGACTCAGGGGCAAATTTCTCTGACTTTTTTTCCGCGACTAACCAAGTTTCGCAGTTTCCTCGGAATTTCGTGGTTTCATCCTGCGACTGACTGACATAATCCACGATTCTTTCCCCGGTTTTTCGGGTGAAAAATTTTGCGATTTTTACCCGCGAGGACTGACAAATTTCCAGATTTTTATTTCCTGCGACAGAATGCCAAATTCTCTGATATCTTCCCGCGACCGATTGACGAATTTCGAGATATTTTTCCGGCGAACAAATGACGAAAGTTACGATCTTTTTCCCGCGATCAAAGGATAGTTTGGGGGGCGATCGATGAGTACGGAATAATGGAAAAAAAGCGAGAAAAGAGACTAAATCTGAGAAATATAGACTAAAAGAGACAAATGCAAAAAATAGCGAGATTAGCCAGCCAGTCCGAGGCCTGTGATCAGCAGATTTACTAGTGAGATTATTTAGAGTAACTATCTAAATTTTAAAATCATTATTGTATACATTTAATTCTATAATTCTAAAACAAAGTTTAACTTCTGTATGGCACACGCTAAACTCAAGACTTGAGTGGCTCACTTCTGAAGAGTCCACACTGACTAGCGGTGCATCAGAAATTTACTATGCCCACTACGACATAGAGGAAGTTAATATTTTTAAATTTTTTCCAAGAAATACAACCTGAAACTTTGAAAGTTTATTCTGTTTAAATGAAAGTAGGATTAGACTAAAACAATATGTATTTTTTGGAGTATTGAGTTCAATAAATAGCATATTTTGTTACAATAAAAAGTCTGACTACTTCTAAATGAATATACGTGTTAATAAACATTCTGTAATAATTTGTTCATGGATGTGGTCCTGAAAGAGTTAAAGGCCGACATCGTATTAATAATGACACAGAGAGTTTTAATCACAAACTTCTCTTACTTCCGGCTAGAAACTGGACATTTTATAATTAAATTACTAAAGAGTTTCACTTGCAGTAACGCGGAGCAGAAATAAAGAAGTAACAAAATAATAACTTACTTAAATGTTCATTTTTATGAGAAAACTTTTTTGATCAGGAAGGTAAAATGACTTTACTTACCTAGAAGGAAAAAAAAAATCATGTAAATTACAATACATACCATAAGATTAACACACGCTTATGCATTATTAATCAAATACAAAAATAAGTTCTTGCAACTTAAAAAGTTACAGAGCGAAGTCTGCTTATTTGGCTCCAAGTTATTTGTACAGAGCTATTTTATATTACAAATCAACAATAAATATTGAATCATGTAGTTAGAATTATGATAACGATTTTTGTCAAGATTAAATTAGAGTATACAAATTAAATATTTCATTGCGATTACACAAAGAACACTTCATTCCATTCAAAATGTCTTACATTTCTAGACTTCAAAATGTATTAAAATATGACAGTGAAAATATATGTAGTCTAAATTTCGAGTGTGTTAATTTTAGATTTTAACACACTGTCGAGTGTTTTTTAAATCTTTAATGGTATTTACATTCAATTGCTATCCTCAAAAAACTTATATTATTGCTGTTGTATAATAGAATCACAGGACGTAATTTCCATATTTAGAGATTTTATACAACGATATTTTGGGGAAACACAGTAATTCTTTTGCCCTTAATCCCAAAAACTAAAATTATATCAAATGATGCTTTTGCAACCAGGAAAAAGCCAATGTATCTTACAGGTACAAAAGATAGTGATCGAGAGTTAAAGGACATTGCAATTATGATCATAATGATTGGAAGTGGGTCCAATTATGGAAAAATAACACTGGTCAACAAATTTGAACTTTTGCTTTGTCCTAAAACAGAAATTAGTTGTTTTTTATGTGGTTTTTTGTGCTGATCCCGAATCTAGTTTTAGATTTACTCCAGCACGTCAAGTTTGAGAGATATTTGCATATTACAATTTATGCAAATTTAGTAAATTTTATACAATTATTTGCAAATTTAAGGTATAAAGCAATATCAGACAGGGTTTTTTGTTTTATGTTATGATTACTACCTAATTTACTTCACAAAAACGTTGTTTCTGAGATTATACTGACATGTGACTAAGAAATATTGTACCTAATTTGCATATTTTTCATGTTTTTCTAATAATGTTTCTTGACGTTCAAATATTTCTGCCGCACGAGTACGCTAATGTGTTTCTAAACCAGTTTTTTTGAGCCGATTTCAAATCTTGTATCTGTTTTCTTCTATCACGTCTAGTTTTTGAAAAAAATGAAATTTTAGTTTTTGGTCAAAAAAGCCAGAAATAGCTTTTTATGATACTTTTTGTATGATAAACTTTGACTAGTTAGGATAGATTCTACTACTTTTTTTTCCCCCCCCGATTATATAAATTTTTGTTTATGTCTCTGATATGAATCTGACCCTGTTCTCAAAAACTAGACATGGCATAAGAAAACAGACTGCAGATTTGAAATCAGCATAAAAATCTAGTCTAGAAAAACATTACGTCAATTCTATGGCAACAATTGGCAACTATTTTAAAGTTGATAGTGATGTAAACATTACACCATTGAAAAATATGCAAATTAGGCTTAATAACTGATAAATAAATGTTAAGAATATGCAAATCGCGACATTTATCTGAAGCAAATAGCCAAGTAGTGATTATCTAGAAAACGTAATTAGATGTGACATATATTGTATATTGTATCCAAAATTTGCATAAAATAGCACAAAAAAGCTTAAATTTGCATAAATTTAAATATGAAAATTTCTCAAAACCTGGACTACCTAGAGATAAACGGAAAGCATATTCGGAATCAGCGCCAAAAACTGATCTAAAGTGAACTAATTTTAGTTCTAGGACAAAACCACCGTTGTCCAGTGTAATCAAGCATAGTCTAAAAATTAACATCAAACACCGTCTTTCCTTTCCCTTTTTTTCCTCCTCACAAAAACGGGCAATTAATTGCCAATTAAAGTAACTCAGCATTCCCTTTGGTTACTTTATATTAATTTAGAAAACAAATACTCGTGGTTGAAATAAAAACTAAACTCTGTGACGCTGCAATCGATTAAGGATCTTGACCTACAGTAACCAAACCGGTTTACTAGACCATATGGGCCTGAGGTGCTAATACAGCACTCGCTGGCACCCTTTCTAATGTTTCTTGTTACTAGCTTTTTCTTAAAAATACAAATTATTTTTAAAATTTTCTTTCTTTAAAATATATAAAATAATTATTATAGGTGCGTTTCAGTCTTCTACAAAAATTTTTGAGATACTTCTAAATTTACTAGGATTCACAAGTTATTTTTACATGATTTTCTTGAATAGCAAGATCCTTATGGCTAACATTATGATATATATGTGCATCGTATAAGACACAAATTTGCCAATTTAATGTGTTTTTATAGAAAATATCTACCACTATTTCTGTATTGTAACATTAGCTTCATTTAATTTCATACATCCAGTGATTAAGTAAAGCGAAGATCACTACTCAAAAATAGTGATAGATATTTCAGACCAAAAACAAGTGCAATAAATTAGTAACACTGATAAGAAGTTGTGCATTATACCACTTTATATAGCGAGATAATAATGTTGCATGTTTTGAAAAATGCACCCTTGACCAACTGAGGCCCTTGCTTACTGAAAAGTTGGATAGGCCTGCTACAGCATATGTTTCGGTCATGTGGTCCCAACGCGGAAACGTTAATGTTTAGTTCCCAAGCAATCTCTGTATTCATTTTATCGATCCCAAAGGGATGAAAGTTGAAAGGCTGAATGAGCTTTCCCGAAGTCCGACGTCGAACTCTGAACTTTTAGTGTGGTAGCGCGTATTGTTGAAATAATTTTTAAGAATGCGTGATTGATAATTTAAAAATACAGTACAAAAAATCAGCAAATTGGGCTACTCTTATCAAATAAACATAATTTGAGCACATTTCCCCCTATTCGATGATGTATGTAAAAATTAATAACGCGCTGTTTAGAAAAGAATGTATGAGAGATAAAATAGAAAATGATACCATAGAAATAGATCATTACCACTATCACTATGACATAAGCATAGCGTATATCTTTATAGTATCAATTTCTAATATTAAGGAGTCAACGCATTTCTGACGACGACGACTCAAGTTTGAATTACAAAAAATAGAAATAGCAATTTGTCGCTAAAAATACAATGGGCGATCTATTAGAGCCACTTTTAATAACTGAAGAATATCTAGTATATTTAGAGAAGACTAATTCTTCTGAAACTCAACAGAGCTGTAAGGAACATGTTTGTTTCCATATTTTTCAAGCAAAGATTGTCAATTATTAGACCAACAAAAAATTGAATAAAAAACAATTCGTGAGCACCCTGTAAAATAGAAATGCTGGAAATGATGGGTCCTCTGCAACATTTGTGTAAGACTAACAAAGATTCACGAAGGCACAAAAGTTTCTTTAAAAATTTCAGCACTTCTTTTGCTTTTGGCATTTGGGTATTCAACCAAATTTCCAGAAAACTTGACAAAATACACAAGGAACAATGCACTAAATTAAATACCAGTAGACACACGCGACGGTTTTGCACTGCAATCTTTCAGTTTACTTTGATACATTTTTCATTCATTTATAATTAACTGCAATTTTTTTAATCAAACAACTTGTTTTAACGAAATATAAGGGTACACAACAGAGATCTGCACGGGTCGGGCTCGGGCCTATTTTTATTCACGGCACCCGGGCCAGACTTTTTTCTAAAGGCTCGGGTCGAGCCGGACCTAGTAACTACTCTTTACGGGCCGGGCCGGGCCTTGCTTTTTTATTGGAAGATCGGGTCGGGTCACGCCGGGCCTAACTTTTTCTGTACAGAGTAGAAACTGGTTTCATTCGTATTCTTCAAGGCCCAAAATTTTCAGTCCTAGTTTTGACACAGCCCGTTTGAAAATCATTGTCTCGACGTGGCCAGGTCCGTTCAAAGGTCCGTAAAACTAGGCCTGGGCCAAAAATTTGTAAAAACAATGTGCACATTTTTAAATCACCATTACTCTAAAATTAAACATTCAAATTTATTCTTTTTAAAGAATAATAGATTTCTACGCTTATTAAAATGTAGCTAAATGAAAATATAATAAAACGTATGAAAAAGAACCTGCCTATGACGAAATCCTGTTATAAACTGAAAAACGTATTGATGATTACAAAATTAATATACTAATACGTAAGAAAAGGATATACAATGCATTTGCAACTTGCTAAGAAGGGACTTGCCTATAACGATTTTTTTTTTCTTTTCTATACAATTCCATTTTAAAAGATTTTACTGTATAGCATTAATCAGATTTCTAACACATACATGGAATATGGATTAAAGATATTAATGACAATTGAAAAATTTACATACAAGAAATAGAGATTGATTAAAAAAATAAATATCGCAGACTGCGCCATTTCTATAAAAATAAAGATTATAAACACGAAAAAAAAAAAAAAAAAAAAAAGGTAAGGTAAATATTTTTGGTCAGAACTCCTCGCACGAGATAAATTTTTAACCAAATCGATGTAAAAATCAATGTTTTGTAGAAATTCTGCAGGACTGGGCTCGGGCCGAGATTTTAGCTTTTTTCCGGGCCGGGCTTGTAGCTGTTGTACCGGGCCCGGGCAATATTTTTTTTCTACGGACCAGGCCGGCCGGGATCGGGCCGAACTTTTAACTTTTTTACCGGGCCTGGAAATTTCCCACTCTAGTATACAAAGAAGAAGTCTGCACGGGCCGACATTTCCAGGCCCGGCCCAGCCCGTACAAAAAAAATATTGGCCCGGTAAAAAAGTTAAAAGCTCGAACCGGACCGGAAAAAAGTTAAAATCTCGACCCGAGTGAATTTCTACAAAACATTGATTTTTACGTCGATTTGGTTCAAAGTTTGTCTCGTACGAAAAGTTCAAGCCAAAAATATTTATCTTTTCTTTTCATGTTTATAATCTTCATTTTTATAGAAATACCGCAGGGTGCGATATTTATTTTTTTAATGAATCTATTTCTTGTATGTAAATGTTTCAGTTATCATTAATATTGTTAATCCATATTCCATATATTGAAGTGTTAAAAATCACTGTCAGTCTAATCTGTAAATAAGTAATCATCTTCCGTTCCGTCTATATTGTTAGATATACTACGTCTTTTAAATGAATTTTGAATATCACTTCAGTATACCATTGTTCGAAAGCCAAGATGGAATTCCTTGGAATGAATGACCTCAAAAGATAAAAGCATCACATACATACGTACATTTTAGGTTTCTTTGTAAAGAAAAGGGTGCGCGTTATACGGAGAATAAACCTAAAAACAGAAAAATACAGTCTTAAATCGTAGGTGCTCGTTATACGCCGGATTTTACGGTATCTTACATTCAAATATCAAGTTTCCATTTTTAATAATTCCATAAAAATTGTAATTTAGAACGTTTTTCGCGCATTTTCAACCTTTTTAAATTGATTTTAAGAAATTGTTCTTAGAGAGCAGTTACATCTTATATAACTACAATGCCAAATTTCAAGTTTCTACGCCCTTCAGTATCACAAAATCGCGTTTTTTGAACTTTTTTGCTTCTGCACTCCTCCCTTCGGGTGGTGGCACTGATATAAAATATAGTCTATGTTGGAACAGGGACTGACATAACCAATTTGCCACCATTACTTTTGAAATCGGTTCGGCAATTCCAGAGATTACCCCTTACAAATACACAAACAAATGATATTTCTTTATAATATTAGTATAGATTTATGCACAACCATACACTGCATAATTATTTAATATTCTTACAATAATTATTTAATTGGGACCATAAAATTACTCGACACGTATTTAACAATAGATGTTTAGTCAATTCTCCAACACACTCTTAATGTGTTAACTGCACTGAGTTTTGTTGAGAGTTAATTATATTGAGTAGTCTATTTTCTAGAAAATTATAAGAAAAGAACTTTAAATGCAAAGAAAAAATAAATTTCAAAATCAAGTAAAAATGAAGAAATACGGCATTAAAAAATAAAACATGAAGGCCAAATAACAAGTATTAGTTGACAAATGTTGCCAGCCAGAAAATTTCTTTGATGGGTGAGCATTTGGTTTTACCAGCAAGCGTTAATGGGAAAATCTGACTTCACGCGGCCTTGGTCCTAAGCCTAACGCAGACGCGGCCCCAAAAATAAGTAAAATGATTTAGGAAAAAAAAAAAAAATTCTTAAATCTAAAAAAAAAAATAATTTTCAGCTCCGATATCTAAATAACAGATACCTCTGTAAGCATCTTGCTAGTACTTTTCCACTCTCTGAAAACAGTTTAAGTATAGTGTAAACAAAATATTTTCATTAGAATTACGTTTTAAGATTATCTCAGATGAAAAGATATATAGGGCGTCCACTCTCAACGGTATCCAATGGCTAATTCCTAAACCATTAGGCATAGTCAAATAGTTCCAATTACAAAAATATTTTATTAAATGTGATAAAGAAGTATTTTGGGTTGAGAAAAGAATTTCTTAAAAAATTACGAAATTTTTTTAATTTCTTTAATTTAATTTTTTTTTAATTTAAATAAATTTTTATACTATTCTCCAGTTCTATAAGTGATAAATGTTAAAAAGTAAAAATGTCTTATTACACTAAGAAGTATGACAAAAAAAAAAAAAAAAGTCCCATTCTTCTACGATTAAAACTGACCGAGTAATAGCTGTTTAACCCGTTATTTACTGAATTATCAAAAAATTGCTTCGCCTCAATAACTATCTTCTTAAATATCTGAAGGTATACTGGGACTTTTGTATAATAATAATAATAATAATAATAATAATAATAATAATAATAATGTGAAATTTAGACATGTTTTTTCATTAAAACTGATTAAATAAATCGGTAGTTATAAGACCAATGTCAAACGGGCATCGTTTTTGCTGCTTTTTTGCTTAAGTATTATCCATTCACAATGCTATAGCATTGTGAATGGATAATACTTAAGCAAAAAAGACGCCCGTCTGACATTGGTCTAACTGTAAAATATTTACAAAAATAATCAGATTAATTAGCCAAAAATACTCTTATGGAAGTATCACAATTCTTATAAAAGCAATGTATTTAAATGTATTATGATCCTCTTTGTAAATGGAAAGGTTCTTGCAGTTGAAAATGTTTCTTATAACCTTTAAGATGCCTATGTAAATGAATAAGAAAATTACCACTTTTTGAAAATATTAAGCTTCCACCGTTTCTCAACGATTTCTAAATTTGATCGAGCAGAGAGAGCCTTTTGCATGGAAAGAAAAATAAACTTTAATTAATAGACACAGTACATAAATTTTATATTAAATTTCCTTCAGTGGTACTTAAAGTTACAGTCAGTGAATAAAGGGTTAAAATTGAAGCATCTTTTTTTGCTGCGAAATAGGGGTCATTCTCAAATTTACTAGAAATATAAATAATCGTCAGATATAAAAGAAAAATAATAGTTGAGAGTAAAATTAACATTACAATATAAATTTGAAATCTATAATCATTTCTGACATATTAAAGAATATCATGCAACTAGTACTAAAAATATAAGTTATACAAGAAAGAAAAATCATGCATCAAGCATAGATTGTGAAACCCTTTCTTTCCAACACTTCCAGAATGCTTTAACAAAACTTCGTTATTTAGGGAAATAAGGTAAATAAGATAACTAAGTAAACATCTTAGAAAACGCATAAAACTTTTGAAAAACTGATTTCAGCAGTTACCGTCCATAGCCAAATATGTCCAATTCTTTTGAACAGTCCTGTATTTGATCTGCAGGACTATATAATGGGAAAATTTTGTTTAGCAAGAAAACGCATAATAGGTTGAAATTTCTCTTTCAGCAATTTATACAAATAGATGGAAACATACTTGAATACTTTTGTATACGAATAATTACACGCCGCTATTTAGCTAAAATTTAATTCAAACTAAAACACTCTTAAAACTACTGAACACATTTCCAGAAATTAGCATTTATAGACGGCCATGTATTCAATACTTTGCGTGACCCTGTATATCATTTTATCTATATTCTACAAACATTTCTTAGTAAACTAAATGCAGTTCAGCGTAAAAATGCATAACTCAGTTCAAAACCACCTTTAAGCAATTTGCGCTCATACTCGGTAACCCTCGCAAATTGTTTAGTGTAGCCCTGTATATGAATTATAGCATTTATATACACCATATAGTATGCATAAATACTCATAGTGAAACATAAAAGCGCATATCATAAATTAAAATGCATTTTCAGCAATCGTCGCTAATATACAGTACTTCGGATACAATATAGTATCAGAGTTCTTTTGTGTTGCCCTGTAAATGTTATGCACTTCATATTATACATGAAATAAGGTATAGTAAATCTCAGCAACGTATATCAATTTCATTATATATGAAACAGTTTAACATAATTAAAAACGCCGCAAACAATTCCCTCCACCCCTATATCATTATGTAACGGAATTCTTTTGTGTGGCCCTGTAAATGAATAACAACTATTCTTTGCACCGCATACTCTCTACAGTGCATATTTTAGTGCACTTCATAAATGCATCTGTTTTATTTTGTTTGAAAGCGTGTAACATCATTAAAAATCATTTGAAACTATTCTTTCAAATTGGTCATAATGTAACGGAATACTTTTGACTGTCACTGTAAATGAACTAAACATGCTACAAACTTCATTTGAAATAGCGAACGTGGTATGGTAAATGTCAATCACATCCAAAAATTTCAGGACAATCGGAGTATATTTACGGGAGTTAGAGCGTGGACAGATGGACAGACAAACCGAAATCATAAACACTTTTCAGCTTTGTTGAAAGTGTTAAAAATAACAGGCTTTTTGTTAAATGATGTCTCAATTCTTTACAATGATACATATTTTAAAATACTATTAGATTTTCTTATCTAAAACTTAATGAATGAATATCTTCGAGCTTGCTCGAAACGATTCCTTTCGGCTCTAGCGCAGAAATGTACACGAGAAATAAAACCTAATACTTTAAACACTGTGTACAAACCCTCAAAGTATGGCCCATCTCATCTGTGTTCAGATACAGAAAATTGGCATAAGTCATGAAATTCAAAGTTTCATAACTTCAGTTTTAGCGTCTTACTTGTTAGTGCAATAGGACATTTTACTAAAAATCACTTATAGGCCCGGGGGACCGTATAAAAATTTGAATTTCGTAATTTTTTAAGAAATGTTTTTATTGACCAAAATCGCTTTTAAAATACTTCTTTACTTTATTAAAAACATTTTTGTAATTGGAATTACACTATATGGCCATTAATCACCCTCACCGGATACTTTCAATTTTAGGCATTTTGAGGAATATTTAAAGATATATCTAGTCGGATTCTTCTGAAACTTCAGGATGATAAAGAATATATTTGACCTCTTATTTATCAACGTCCATTTGATAAGGAGGACAATTAGGAGGCGACAAAAAATCAAAGCATGCGCAGAAAAATATTTCATACAACTACTCATATTTCAAATTTTTAATATATTTATATTACAATTGCACTATGTTGTTTCTACTACATTTTGCAACATTTTCTGAAACTGGCGTTAAATTTAGTTGAAAACACTGCATGATCTAAGTAAAACACATGCAAGAATTTTTTTTAACTCAATAAATCGCTATATTTCCGAGAATATAAAGGCTATTTTTACACAAAAAAATACACGTATTGTACAATATCCACATATTTGAATGCTGAGCGATAGATCATTTCATGCATTCCATTTTACATGGTGATCTCAAATATTATTTTTCTTTGATTTTTTGTGGACCTCTAATTGTCCTCCTTATCAAATAGACGTTGGTAAATATGAAGTCGAACATATGCTTCATAATCCGGAAGTTCCAAAAGAATCCAACAAGTATTTTTTAAATATTCCACAAAATGTCTACAAATTCTGTATATGTCTAGGACTAACGGTTTAGAAATTAGCCATTGGACACCTGTATAAGGTATTATACCATGAAACAGAAATGTTTGTGAACTGTCAAAAATAGCGATAAGTCCGAAATATTTAATTATTCTAACTTGTTTTGACGATCACAAAATTTATTTACGTACCTAGAAATAATAGAAATGGGACATTCGAATGGATGTTGACGTTGACAATAGTGTACATATTTATAAAAACATATTTATTTTACCTTGAAGTCGGATCCCCATACTCTTACCAAAAAAGATTATCCTAATATATGTATACTTTCTGTACTATCTTAATTTTCGTAATACTAAATCAGGAAAATAGACGAAATTCTTCTAAAAAAAAACTTTCATAACAACAGACGATAAAAACAAACACTAGAAAAATTCTTTTTAACTACTCAGCAAAAACAGATGCCAACTTTTTTACATAAATTTTAACCTCTTCTCGTGAGATTAAAAAAAAAAATGTAAAAGAAAAACCATAGCAACGACCCGCGTTTAACCATAGCAGAATACAAAGTAAGCGTCCTATTTTAAATCTGAGAGGTAACTGCAAGATTAAAGGCGAGGTCACATCAAACAAGGTAACACGCCACGTAGCGGACGGGGTTGAACTACAGGAACATACCTAACTGTTTTCTTCTTTATGGATAATCTTAATTATACATCTATGAAATACTGCGCAAGTGCAAATGTCGTGATTTCATTTGTTGTATTTATATTCTGACGGTATAGAATATTCTATTAATTTTTATTCGTGATTATTTAATTTATTTATTATAGTTAATTGTTTTAATAAAAACAGTTCTTTTAAGAACTAATATAATTTGTTAAAACGGCAAAATGTTGGTCATCGAATAACTATAGTTTTCGAAATTGTAAGAAAATTCTTTTTGTGATAGAATTCATCTCTGTCCTTTTTCAAAGAGTAGAACAAGTTAGTTACGTGTTTTTATTTTATTTTATAAAAAAAAGATAAATATTGTTTAATACAGATTATCAAATGTTGCTGATTTAAATGCACTCGATTTTAATTATTTTTTTTATGTAATTAAAAATGATGCGCAAAAATTGGTAAGTGGTTAATATGTAAAGATAGAATTTTATGTCTCATTTTTTACTCAATTCTTGAAATGCTAAAGTTATACAAAAATGATATACACAGTTGTATTCCCGAGGAGAATTCAACCTTTATGAATGTTTAAAACATGTATAGATTTTAATTATAAATAAAATATTGAATTTTAAGGGGGGGGGAGTTGGGGGGGGATCGAGCGCTGACAATAAGTTTCCAATATACTCTTGTTCGTATTGCACTCATGTTATTTAACTTGCAAATATTTCATTCATTTAATTTAAAAATCGTTTCATTTTATATTCGGAATCACTTTAATTTAAAACGCATGCATTATATGTTGAACTATTAAACGAGCAAGTATTGCTCACTTATTTGTTTAAATATCTTGCGATTCTTCGATAATTTTCCTAAATTCGACAAATTAGATTGTTTCAAAAAACAAACAAAGCCATTTAGAGAATCCCTGTTAAAAATTCTATCACGAATTTCAAACTGTTACTCACTCACAGAAGATAAATCTTGTTCACCAGATTTATTGCAAAATATTTTTGTTACAGCTTGTTTTGATAAAAATATGTATATTTAAAAAATAGTCACAATGCCATTTCAGTTTCAGCGCAAAAGGCAATGTTTTCGTAGCATTATTGCTTTTTCTTCCGAAATTAAAATGATATTGTGACTATTTTTTTTTAAATGTACAGTAAAACCTCTCCAAACTCTCGGTTAACCGAAATCCATTTTTGAAGCTTTTTTCTCTTTTACTACCATATTCCTTGGGTGAAAGCGGTCCTCTCCGAACTACGAATACATATAAATATTTTCGATCCTCTTTCTTAGAGTTCCTTTGAATTTAACTTGATCTCCTGTAAGCTTCAGAGTACAATAAAGAAAACGAACAAATTAGCAATTCTGAAGCTTTTGTATGTTTTGCAAAAGGTTTGGCATGGCTGGAGCAGCAGAAAGACTGTGATACTGGTGAAATAATGATATTAAAAAGCTCCGTGATAGAGCTCCAAAGGAAAATCGAAACTGCGACAAACAAAACATTTTTTCAACCCCTTGTGACATACGTAAAGGTTCAAAAATAAAAAGGTAAACGTAAAAGGTATTTCAAAATTAAAATTCAGGTAATTTATTCCTGTTTCTATTTTTCTATTGCTTTATTTTTATTAAGCACTTGTTACCATAATGAGAAATATTGCATATATTTCTCCTCAATCTTAAAATGGAAGCATTCTCGATTTTCCGAAAGAGGATCGGTCCCAATTACTTCGGATAATCGAGGTTTTACTGTATATAATTTTATCAAAACAAACTAACAAAAATATTTTGCAATAAATATATGGTAAACAAGATTCATCTTCGACAAGAGAATCAAGATTCAGAAAATATGCGCAAGAAATGCGCAGATAGTGGATATTCTGTCATATGACATAATAAAAATTTTCGTTAACAATTGCGTATTTGCACCGTCCACAAGATGGCGCAGCTGTGTACAATTTACGCCAGATTCCAGCATTAACATTATACGCTTAATATGTATTCAGTTTTGCGTTTAACAAATAAAATATCACAGCGGCATTTTGTCAAAAGCCGTGCCCGTGCGTATATATATAAAAAAAAAAAAAATAGTAATTTACTAATTCCTAACAGACGTAAATAACTCGTATAAGGTATTATAACATAAAACAGCAAAATGAAATTTTAAGTTAACCTGAGTTTCAGGAGCATTTAATAAAAAAGCAAAAAACGCTTCGAACACTCTCGAGAAAACATTCTAGAAGAAATTTTGTTCGAGGTAGGACCAGAAAAGCTTCTGGGCCTTGGGCTCCAGACAACCTTTATCAGGTTCTATATGTGATGCGTTGCTAAACACTGCTGTTGAGATTCACAAATTGTTGAGCAGGAAGAACACCTTTTGTACGAAAGAAGCAAGTTATGATAATTTGTAGAATTGCCCATTTGTTTTCTTCCGAAGTAGCGTTAAAAGTAGCGTCAGTGCTCGTTAGAAAATTACAAACTATACGGATTTTCGATATCGCACTACATTACATCGTTCAAAATGTAGCGCACTATACTACAAACTACTGGAAAAAGTAGAGACTACTGTCGTGTCGTACCTGTAGAGCTCATGCTACTTCCAACCACTAGTACACACAAAGCGAGCCCTCATTTCATGAAATTAGTTTTATCTATAAAGGGCAGACACTGATATTTTTGCTAATTAAGGAGGAATAACAAGTTCTAATTTACTATTAGATTGGTTTAATTATTTAAAAAGAAAATCAGGACTGCAGGGATCGCAGGGATTTCCTATTTATTTCATCTTTAGTCTACCATTATTTCCAAATAACCTTCTTGGTATATTTGTATTTGACATGTTAAGGAAATCTGCTACCAAACTGTTTAAAACCAGCGGTACGAAATATATAAGAAATATAGGACGCTACGACTATTTCTATAACGCAATATTTTTGCTAATTATGATGAATAACAAGTTCTAATTGAACTAATGTAACTCGGAACTGGGAGGTTCAATTTATTTTTTACCTAAATATAGGTAAATTTTATACATCTGTATTTGTGTAATCGTCTTGACATGTTTTATACCTATGCTGATGGGATTAGAAGAGAATGCTTACAAACCAACATTTTGACGTCTGTTGTCCGCCATGTTGCATGACATTATACCTTATGACGCCCGGATAATTCATGCTATTATAATGAAACCTATCTTGTCCAAATCGACAATCCGAGTAGGAAGGAACATACATACTGATAAACATATTACTTTTCTTAAGTTTCTTCTCCACCCTTTTGTGGTTATTCACAAAAGGGTGGAGAAGAATAGATGTTAAAAGCTTTTCTTGGACAAGTTTTGAAAGAAGGAGTAAACCGAGCCTTAACGTACTGCAGTCAAAAAGTATTCTTCGGCAGTTCAAGTATAACCGCAGCGTTGAAAATTTATCGCTGTGATCTTAGTCCGTTCATGAGAGATGAGGAAATTCTAACCCTATTTCGAATAGGTCTAGGAGTTCCAGAAAGCTACCCGAATAACAGAAGTTTACTTTAAAGTAGATCATAACTTCGATAAGTGGAATTTATGGAGAATTAAATCAGAATTTTTAGTACTACATATTGTGTAATTTGCAATACCAAATACAAATTATCGAAAAATATATTCACTAGCTTTACAGCAAAAATAAACAATAAGCCCAGTTACTGTCATTACATTCAAGAAAGCTAATACCGGCTAAAAGTTTCTTTAACATTTCTGAGACATTTTCTTTATCAAAAAGATATGAGAATTTCAAGTGATCTGGTAACAACACCGCCTTATGAGTCAGTCACTCATTGTGAGCCAAAAGGCCACAATGACAGAAAATATACTCAAGAAAGGAGAATCGCTTACGAAACGCAGTTACTGGATGAGGAGAAGTTTGCCTCCCTCTCTTCGCCCACCATCCATGGCCCACCCTTGCTCTAGCCGCGCGCTACTCACCTGATTCTAAAAATAAACGGCCGGCGAGAAGGAAAATGAAGAAAGCGCGGCGCCCTACAATCGATCATACGCCGGTCAAGGCGCGCTTTTCGAGAAAACACCAGCACGAGAAGCGCGTGCATTCACGAAATACAGACTTAAATAAGACTGAGAAATAGTGGCGCAAGTAGGATTTTCATTTGAGAGAGGTTTTACGCCATTGTTACACGAAGAATTTTTTTTCTTTACATGGGAACAAAAAAACAGTTGCTTGGAAAAACATAACAAGTAAAAATGGCACAACAGAATAAATTTTGGCAGAGTACGCGTAGTACGATCCTGTCCAGATAGTTGAAATATGATTAAGTCCTTTTATGGTATTTTTAAATATATTAAAAAAAAACACTATCGATTAATTAAAATAATATTAATAAGAAAACTGATTTTTACATTAATATTAACTACTCGATATTTATATCAAAACAGCAAGAGAGAGACGCTGCTTTGTCTAATTTTAGTAGCTTCTTCCTATCCTTCCCTCATCTCTCAGAGCAGAACATTCCCCAGAGCTCGCCTTCTCTGAGCAACACTAGAAGAAGGAGTGGGACTCTACTATAGACTATAGAGCAGTGGTTCCAGCAATTTGACTTTTTAGGGGGGCAATTCCAAACTTAGTTTTTTTTTTTTTTTTTTGAAAAGTGATATTGCAGACTACAAGTAATAGATGCAAAATGTAAAATAAATTTTTATGGGTTTTTAACAAAAGTTTCCAATCAAAAATTTAAAACAGTTTCAAACCAGAATAATTATATGAAGTCTTCCAACAGTAGTTTGACACTTATTTTTTTCACTCCGTTTCTAAAAAATTCTGTAATTTTTCTGGTTATTAATGTACTTTGAAATTATCTCAATTTTTTTTTCCAGTTATTTATTGAATTGGCCTTGTATTTCTATTCGTTCAGCTATGTGTTCCATGGTGAAAGTTTTACTACTTAAAATTATATCTAAGTATCACTACCTCGAACATATTTAGCCTAAAAATTATTTGAAATATCTAAACGTGGTGCTACCGAATTTATAAAATTTAAAGATCTTAGATAGCATTAGCAAAGGTAATAGGAAAATAGTAAATATCCACGACTTGAGTGCAGGCCTCATGCAGAATAAATAAATAGAACACATATACATTTTAAATTTAAAAATCAGATAAACATGACGATCAATTAAAGATAATGTAAAAGGGAAAACAGAGAAATGTGTTTTCGTGGAGAATAATGGCTACTTGAAATTGATAAAGATAACAATTGAGTGTCCAAAGTTTTTCCATTAACTTTTATGAAGTTACTAAAGTGAATTAAATGTGTGAATATCATGAATTTTAATGCTAAATATGAGAACCTGTTCAAACATTTTGTCAAGAGGAAAATATAGACCGTATAACGCTTTTGTTCAACATTAAGGTAATTTGGAAAGGAACAACAAACTTTTTTTTATCATAAAGGCGGAGGTATATATAGTTTCCTAATGTTTATACAATTATGTTAAAAACATTTGTCATAGAAAATTCTTTTTGATAAGTTAAAAAATATAAAATGAATAGTTTTTTGTTAAGGCTCTGTAAGGCTCCGTCCATGTGAATAGAATTTACTTGCTAAATAAATAAGAGATATAATATTTAAAGAGTGTATGTAGTAGGGGAGGGGGGGGGATCGCGATTTTACAGACGCTTTGGTGGGGCGTGGCCAATAAAAGGTTGGGAACCACTGCTATACAGTGTTGAGCGAACCGAAGACGGCAAAATAATTTTCGTCGATCCATAACCCGATCGGAACCCGACCCGAAACACAAAAAATAAAATTATTTTTTTAATACAATTACGGAAAAATAGCCTACAATTTGATCTCAAATATAAATTTTATCTTTTATATTGTAAAATGAGTGAATATACTCATTCATATTCAAATATGTTTTTTCATATGAAAAAAATATTCTGAGCTTTCTTTTGACAAATAGGGTTAACCCGAACCCGATCTCCAAGGGTCAAAACACAACCCGAAACCAAAACAATTAGTCAACAGACCCACCTCACGACAACAAACAAAATAAAATTAGTACTAACCCTACTCGAACCACTGGTCGGATATAAGGCTAGCCGACTCGATGCAGGAGACCCTTACAGCACGTATGGAGTCATCATAATACAAAAGTTTTTGCATTTATTTTACACATAGAAAAAGAAAAGAACTGAATTCTATGATTTTTACTACTTTTTTCTTTTATTTCCTTCTACCGGGAAACGTTTTAATCCCTAAATCCCTCCCTTTGCTGCGTCATGATGGAGTATGTTACTAAACTGAGCATTGATGAATCCAGACCATACAGAAGGGAATAAAAGGTTTCAGCAATATTATTTCGACAGTGCACCCAAAACAAATATATTGCGTATAAACTTATTTTACGAACTTTTATACGATATAACATGTAACTTATTTCATATAGTTTTAAAGCTGAAGGTTAAAAACATACGATAAGAAACTGAACTACTACTTTTAAACAGTTTTAAATTTGAAAACCATCTCCAGAAAAACACTCGAAATTAAGGATAATAAATACATTTTAATCAATATTTTCACATTTCTCTTGGGAGGGGGAATAGGAAATCAGACTTTCTTTTTTAAAAAGGACTTAGCTTGCTTGCTAGTACTGATTATATCATTCTAATACAAATACAGTAATCCCTTAATATTCCCGAGGGTTAGGTTCGGGGAAACATCCGCGAATGTTGAGACTATCTTCCCGTGCATAAAAGGGGGTTAGGTTTTAAGATTTTTTTTAAGGGAAAAAAGCAATTGAAACATAGAAATATATTTATTAAGCATTAAAAAGTACATGCTGTAAATAAGTTTGAACAATTAAACATGTTTTACAAAGTTTAGTTGGTAATTAATAGCTGAAAAAATTTATTGGTATACGATTGTTTAGAAGAACAGATCTTTTGTTTGTGAATTTCTATATAAGGTAAAGTTGCGCCCTAGATTTCTCTTTTAAATTTAAAACTACCTACAAGTGAAGAATTGCATTCTATTGTTATCTCAACAAGTTGTTGTTGAAGCTTTAAAATTTTCCATACAATTCTTGCAGAAAAATTTTCAAAACACCACATTTAAAAAATTTAAATTTTAGAAAATTTAGGGTTTTTTTTTTTTTTTAAGCATCAAGTCATATTTCGGGTTTCTCATAATTACTTGTCTATATTTCATCTCAATATAAGGGCTGAAATTCTAGAAACTTGGGCTACACAGTACAATTCAGCTGTCCAGTGTCAAATACTTCACGGAATTGGTAAAACAAAGCAAGTTTATTTTATAAAAAATATATTCTTTACAAAACAAAATTCGCGAATAACCAAGTTAAGTATTCGCGAATGTTGAAATGTCCATTTTTTATTTCGCTAATGTTAAGGGATTAACTGTAATTCTATTTCAGAAATAAGGAATTTGAAATTCATGAGGGGAGTTTGAATCCGCGAAAGAATATTTTGGCACGATGTTGATTGAAGCTCTAAATCAAGATATAACTAAGATTAAACTAAGTAGGAATAAAAAAAGTGCTTTTTTATAGCTATTTTACCCGGCCTGGCCCTATATTCTATAAGTAATACATTCATTTGTATTCCTTTTCAATAAACTAAGGCTAATGCACAAAATGAGTTTTAAACATAACGTAAGGACATAAGAAAAAATAAAAGCTTCATTTTAGAAATAATATACATTCATTAAGAAAAAAAAAAAAGAAAAAAAAGAAAAAGGTACGAAGCGAAAAAATAAAAGCAATTTCTATGCAGAAATAATAAAAAGAGCAGAAATGATGTCATTAAAAATTGATTCCACGAATTTAAGCGAGAAGCAAGCACTCCACGAGAAGTGTTTGAAAGTAGAAAAGTTTTTTTGCAGTTAGGATATAATTTCATTCGGTCTCTTAAGATTTTTTATTATTATTATCCATTTTTTCTTGAAAAGATCATGATTTAAAAGCGAAAAATTAAACTGATTTATTTATTTTTATTTTTTACTTCTAGTAACATTTTAATTTTAAAAATTGCATCTCCTCAAGCATGAAATCATTTAGGGATATTTTAATAAATTGAATTCAATTTCACATTTCATTAATTTTTAGTCAATGAAAGGTTCGAATCAATAAAGCGGGATTTTTTGCTTTGATCAAAGGAATTTGATACTTTTTACTTTTATTTCTCGTACATTGTTTATTATTATTATGAAGTTCAGCCCCATAGCAGAGACTGTGCAGGGTATCCCAAAATTCAATGTAAAAAAATTTATTTTTTAAAAAGGTGAGTCTCACCCTCTAAAAAGTTTCTTCTTCTCCTATTATTAAAATATATGAAGTTAGAACACATTTGGAAAAGATTAAGAGGTCCCTCAAGGTCACACAATTTCACTGGTTTATGTAAAAATATAGAATTTTAATCAAAAGCATAAGTTATCAATTATATATTGTATTTCTATAAGTAATTTTTTAGTATGTATTATAACAAAAAATATAATAAAAAGCATAATTAAATAGAAAAACAAAATTAAATACAAAAATATAATTAAAAACTGCACCTGCTAATTTTATATATTTTCACTGTACTCAGATACTTTCAATCATTAATAGTTCTGTTCTTGTATACAATAACATTGTGCTAATTCGGGAAAAATCAAGTTTGTCATTTAGACATAAGCAGCATATCTTAAAAAAGATTAAAGATTCATATGACAAACTAGTACGCTTAATGAAAAAATCGAAAAAGGAATAACGCAAAAGACCAAGAGAATCAAAGAATGTAATAGTGAAAATTTGGGTTTGTTATTTGTCATAAGCCACGCTAATTCGGAACAGCTTATTAAAAATGAAGAGGATTGCCAGTTTCTAAAGCTACACGTTAGAAAAGATCAGCTGAATAACAGAAACAATTTTCAAAGCCATTAAAAGAAGTTGTTTCATCTCAAAATTCCTTTACTTTATCAACTGCATCTTTTACATCAACAATGAACGTGACTGACAATGAAAATTCTAAAGAAGACTTTCATGATGAATATGCTGTAGAAATTAATCCAGAAAAAACATTATGTAAGAAACATTCAGATAAAGATGAACAAAGACAAAGGTCGGTAATAACACCAAAAGCTGTTCCAGCTTTTGATAGAAATAAGACTGTTCAAAGAGTGAAACTCTGTAATTCCTTCAACAAGTACTGTTCATCATGAATGTCAACGCTTATGTAGTGAAACTGAGCAACAGATAAAAATTGAGTTTAATGCTTTATAATCAGCAGTTCATTGGGACAGAAAGTTATTACCTGATTTATCATTACAGGGAATGAGAAAGGTAGACTATTAACGAGCGTTAGTTTCCTCTCTAAAAGATAGTAATACATAACTTCTTGGAATTCTAAGCTGTTATCTGGTACAGGAGAAGCAGCAGCTAATAAGTTTTTTTTTTTTTTTTTTTTAAACTTTTATAGTCATTGAAATGTGATTCTCAGATTATTGGTATGTGCTTTAACACAACTTCTTCAAATACAGGAACATTCAAAGGAGCATGTGTTCTTCTTGAATATAAAAATGGAAGAATCGTTCTATGGTTAGCATGTAGACACTACATGTTTGAAGTGTTACTTTCAGATATATTTAAAGTAGGTCTTGGGACGTTGAGTGGACCTGAAATCATTATGTTTAAAAAATTTCAAAAAAATGGATTGAACTTCACTACCACAACCCACAATGTCAAAACACGCCATTGATAGCAGCATCTGACTCTTTAAAAACTTTAATTATGAATCAACTTCAGGCAGATCTAAACAATTTCCTAAGGATGATTACAGAGACCTGTAAAATCTTTTCGTTCTTATGATTGGAATAGATGTGAACAATATTATATGGAAACCAGATGTTCTCCACAGAACTCGATGAATGGCAAAAGTTATTTATTCATTAAAAATGAACTAATGTTGATGGAAATGAATCTATAATATATAATTGTCATCTCAACAATTCCAAAACCTTCAAAGGTTCAATCATTTGTGCTATGTGTATACATTCAATCATGGTACAATTTGCCAGTCGATTGTAGATGCACCAATGAATAACATTTTAGTGATACAAAGATTGCATGAATATGATGATATACAACTATGCAAAACAGGATTAAAGAAGGTTCTACGTCACTCTTGGTATTTAAGTGAAGTGCTTGCCACTCTTTGTTTTAAAAACTTCTTAGTGCCAAGAAAAAATATGTGTTAGTTAAAATCGGGGAAAAAAAATTTTGCACTTATTGTAGAAATTTACTTTAATTTTACAACTTAAATATCTCTCACAGCTTCTTCTTTCACACCACACAAATAGACGATAGCTTCTTAAGTTTGCTGGTTGAGAAATGGCTACAAACACAATCTTTTAAAGAAGCTGAAGAAATTGCTGAACATTTGCCATGTGTGAATGACTGTGCTGAGCGAGGCATAGCATTGATCGAAAGTTTCAATGATGCAACAAAAGATGAAGAACAAAAACAGTATTTATCGCAGGTAGTTGAAATGCAGGGAAAGAACTTCTAGAAGTGCAACCGTAAAGATCTTCAAGATATGTAAAAATGACTAGTTATGTTATTTATAGAACGTTATGCACCATTTTCCTCTTTATTGACTTGTTAAATTTGTACAGGTGAATTTTGCTGTAAAGCATTCTTTTTCCATTGCATTTTTCAATTTTGGATAAAGTTCATTTTTAGTTAATTTTTTAGTATTTTTTTTTACATTTACTACACTAAATATTACCAATAGGGTACATTTTTTAGAAACGACATATTAAATGCATGCAACTTAAATATATATATATATGTTTATAAAATAGTAATTTTGTAAGCAACTGTAAAATATTATGGAATTAAAGCTAATTTTTAAACTTTTTGGCGACCTTGAGAGACCTCTAAATATTTTTCTTTTAAGCTGAAATTTAACAAGCGATCTTAAGTACCCCAAAAGAAACTTTTTAGGGGGTGAGAGTTCAAATATTTAAAAATTTATTTTTTTGGGACACCCTATGGCAGCAGCTTTGCAGATTATTTTAGACCTTGCAGATCAATCTATCAGCTTAAAAATAAATACTGAGATTAAAAAAATCACTAAAAATTACTTTGTTTTATGAGTACACTTATTAATTTTCGCTGTAAAATGCAATTTTTGGTTATTTTATGGTATGGGTTACTATAAGTATTTAAAATAGTAGCTTGGTTCAGTATTGTTGGGTCGCAGATAAATTTTGGTTTGTTGCAGATCGACACCGAAAATTCTGCTATTGGGAAGTTCAGAATAACATTCAGATCAGCATACTAATACAAATAATTCTATTTGAGGAATAAGGAATTTAACGTGGGTATCTTTAAATAATACACCCATCTAAAACCTTATTCATATCTATATTAATAATAATAAAAAAAGTTTTGTCTGTGTCTTTTGGCGATGGCAAGCGAAGTCCACCGCGCGCATGGGTCTGACAATTTGAATGAAGATAGTCCAAGGTCGGTCCTCATGCACCTGAGGCTCAGATTTTAAATTTTTTGATAATTAGCCAAGATATTAATTTTAAACTCATAAAAAAGCTTTTTTTTTTTTTTTTTTTTTTTTTTTTTTTTCCCCGAATCAGCGGAAGCGTGTGCGCGCATGCTCAGTTCTTGCATTCCTTGCGCGTAGAAGGGAAGAACTAACTGCTGTTTTTACAGTGAAACTTGGATAATTCGAACTTGTTTAATTCGAAATTCCATAGCTGCCAACCTTTCACCAATCTTCCGTAATGTCTGGATTAATTTGACCCCGGTTAACCACATTTCGAACCAGAAAATTTATTTCATGAATGCTTATTTAATTCTGGGTTTCTACGTGGACCATATTTAATTTCATTTCTTTAAAAAATGTCTTGTTCGAAATGCATTAAACCAGGGTCAAATTAACGCAAGTATTACGGAAGATTAGTTTGAGGTTGGCACCTATGAAATTCTGGATAATTAAAATTTTCTGCTCGGTCCCTGGAATTCTGTATTAAAATAATGTAAAAAAATAGTGGAAATTTCTAATTTTATTTTGAATAATTCGAATTTTTAGATTGCCCTTAAAATTTTACGGTAAAAATTGTTCCTGGGACTTTTTTCAGCTAAGGTTCAAAAGATTTTAACGGTCTCTCTAAGGAAAAGAAAGGCGATGATTTGTAATATCACTATATGTGGGGATTTCTAAGGAATTTTCTGACGCAATCAAATGAGGTCTATGTCAATGTGGACCAAAATGTATCTGTGTGTGGCGAGATGACTGAGCAACTGATGCGGACATTATTGCTCAACTGGCGAGAACAACCAAGCTGAGGACGGACTATCTGGGGATGAAGAAAACAAGGAAATACAAAAGAAATCCTATCTAGTCCACAGCCTACTACCATACCTTCGACGCTTTGTTGACGGTCAGGCTAATGTAAAAGATTCTATTTTTGTATGAATTGATAGGTTGGAATCATGTGCTATGACTCAAAGATAGCATTCAAAGGAGCAATAAAAAATATCTGACTTTTTTCTTAAAACTGATGAATACATTAAAATAGTAAAAAATGTTTTAATTTAATGGAAAAAAAATGTAGCAGTATTCTTAGACAGAGTTTATGTGTTGAATCTTTCATCGTAGAGTTAATCTTTTTTTATTTATCTCGTCTTTTTGAGAGGATATGTAATTCGAATTTTTTGATATTTCGAACTTTTCTCTGGTACCTTCAACTTCGAATTGTCCAAGTTTAACTATATTTAGCTGATTGTCCTAACGCTCTATGGCCAAACCGTCTGGGACACGTAAAAATGGAAGACATTCTTAAATTTCATACATTTATGTCTTAAACGACGTAATCAGTTAGAAAAAAATATTGTTAACTCCCTTGATTTTTTTTCCCCCGAAAAGAATCGTTTTAATCGTTTTCGTCTCCCTTACAGCGATGCTGCATTAGGGCTCAATTTCAGAGGAACCAATTCACAAAAAAAAAAAAAAAAATAGTACCTATTTAAAAACGCCGAGACCTTTTTTTTTTTTCCTTTGACGGAGCAATCGGTTTTGTATAACACGAATTTTAACCCTTTCGAAAAAATTCGCAACTGCACGTCACTTCGTGCCTCACGAAGACTATATTTTTTTTCTACGCTAAAAGTAACTAAATGTCGATATTTCCACACAACCTTTTTTAGAGAATCTCGGCGGACCAGATTTACAGTACATAGGAAACTTTCGAAACGTTAAGAGTAAAAAGTATATATATAAAAATCCGAAATTTTTTTATGAAAACGCTAAAATGCGGGCTGTGTCGGCGCGGCTTCAGCTCAAGTTTTATTACTAAATATGCATATTTATTCGCGAAATTTTAAAGAGAGCTTGGATACATTTATATTTATAACTGATTAAAACTTCAGAGAGCAGACGATAAGAACTATTTTTATTTTTCTTATGTTAAAAGACCCAACGCGAAAACAAAAAAGCGAGAAGAAAACATTTCTTTTACAATTAGCCATCAATATTATTTTCACGCTTTTTTACCTGGTTTACAAAACCGTTACATTTATAATCGATAAAAAAAATTTAAGGAGTTCGGACAACAAGAACTATTTTAAAAAACTATGAAACGACTACATTAAAATGCAAGAAAATGTCTTCTTATGGGCGCTTTTAAATATCAATATTTCCCCGTAAATTTTTCATTAAAAAATATAAATTCATACAAAATCGGGTTAAAGATATAAAATCATACAAATTTGAGGTTTATTTAAGGGTATCACGAGTCTTGGGAACGCCGGGCGGTTCAACTAGTTTATAATAAAATAATTTTCTTAAAATTTTCACCGTCACATTTTCTTACATGTTGAAAATTAAAAGTTCAATGAACAACGAAAGGGTACAATTGTCAAAAGAAATAACTGTAACCAATTTAAATTAATCCGTTCACAACGAAGATGAACCCTGTTCTACAAAAAACTTTGTTTTCAGTTAAACAAGGATTAACGTACAAAATGAGTTTTTAAAACAACGTAAGAACACCAGAAAAACCAAAACTTCATTAGAAATAATATGCATTCAAAAACGAAAAAATAAAAGAAGATGAAGTTGTAAAACTGCACTAAGCAAAAATGAAAACAAAAATCATTTCTACCCAGAAATGATGTCATTAAAAAGTGATTCCATGAATTTAAACGAGAACCAAATACTCAAAGACAAGAACTTGAAAAACTGAGCAAGAAGTTGTTTGCTTTTTGGATATAATTTTATTCTGTCTTTTAAGCTCATTTTTTTTTCTTCTTTGAAAAGATCATGATTTAAAAGTAAAAATTTTAAATGGATTACTTTTTTTTTTTTTTCAAAATATTTTAATCATTAGAATTTCATTCCCTCCCATATCAAATCATTTAATATTGTTTTAATAAAATCAGGCATGAAAGTGAGAAATAGGAAAAAAGGTCGAAATTTTTTTCCAGCTATACAATAAAGCCAAACTCGTATAATTTAGACACATTTTAACAGTTATTCATACAATAAAATGAAATATAACTGTACAGTCGTGAAAAAAAAAAAGTAAACACCCCCTACTAACTCCTCAACAAATTATCGTAGAAGAAAGTTACTGGTACTGAACGATTGGAAATAAAGTCTACTTTTAAATGATGTATATAAAATTTGCTTAGCGGGTCATCTACATATTTAAAACGAACCATAACTTTGTTTTTTTCAATAGCAGTACACAATTCTGGCAGCATAAATGAACTCTACACCCTTCAATTAGTCTAAAAACAAATTTTTATGCAATTCGTACCATACGTTTCCGAGAAATTAATTATTTTAAAACGAGCGTATTTTAAGGGCTGTATCCAAATTGAAGTTCGGTACTCGATTGTTAACAGAGAGAGCTCCCTTCTTGATCAAGGCACCTTAAGAAGTCAATTAAGCCTGTTAGATTCAGGGTTGGCAAGGTTTTTCCCACCCCCGGTAAATACCATGGTAAAAACCGGTATTTACCGTCCTGGGAAATACTATGTTTTTCCCACATGGGAAAAACTAATTATTAAAAACATAAATATAAATTCAAAACAACCTTTAAAAATGTCAAAACTGAGTTTCAAGTAAATAGCTTGGAAGGTAAAAAAAAAAAGAAAAGGAAGATCTACAAAAACATACAATGGAGTGTATTTATTTAAATATTCACACACCACACAGATTCTCAAACATTTACTAATCATAATCGTATTCATATTATCCGTCTTTCACATTGGATTTTAGCATCATATAACAAAATACTAATTTAGAGGTATTTTGTAAACCCAGCCAATTCCTAATCTTGTTTTGGATGAAAGAAGAATGAAAAAAAAAATACGCTCCAAAGATGCTGATGATGCAGGACATCCCTGAAGATGTTTTATGCAATAATTCTTATTTATTTATACAGTAGAAGATCTTTATTGTTAATTATTATTATTAATTTGTTACATTAGTCCAACTTTATCTCCTTAATATAGAATTTTAATGCAAATAATTGGTATTGTTACAATAAATATTTTTGAAAATGAGTAATATAATGAAAAAATTGGTCCAGGTATAGTTGACTATGTTTATAAAGTATGTTTAACATTATGTGGAATGATCAATATTATTAAAAAGTTCATAATCTGGAAAATCCTGTGGACGAGGCATGCAGTACAATGATACTCTTATGTATTTTCATATATGTTTCAGACACATTTCGCGATATTTATAAGGTAAATTAAATGATGTGTGAAATGTGACCCATATAACGCACAACCTTGCGTTTTCACGTTTTCGTTATAAGGATCTATTACTGTAGGGGAGAGTGTTGTACCTTGGCACGCTTGTACCTTGGGACATTGACAATTTCTAATAAACTATTGGCAACAGTTATCTTTTGCGTATTTCTAATAGTGACCTATAACCAACAGATCTTATCATAACAGACAACATCAGAAGCATTGAATTTTAACAGCTAGGTGAAAAAAATAAATTTCATTAGTCCAAAGTAAATATTTTCCTCCATTCTTTTTTCCTATGCATTTCTACAACAAGTCAACTGCAATTTATTTTTTTATAAAAGAGAAGATTTTTAAATGTTTTGGGTATGAGAAAATAATGATAGTTCTTCTAGATTTACCGCCATTTTGATTTTATTTAAACCGTGTGGTGATTGTACCTCGGGACAGTAAAATATGTTGTACCTTGGGACATGCCCAATGGTACAAGAAATACGTGGTTCGTAATAATTTGGATAAATAAAAGTATGTTTACTACTTATTTTACAGAAAATTTCACAAATCATGTGAAATGCAATAAATAAAACAACTCAACTTCATTTTGGATCTTGAACTTGAGTTTCATTCTCTATTTCCTTGAAAAAAAAATGTTTTGTCTGTTGGCATAAAATTAGTTATTGTTATTGTATAAAATATTGTATTAGTTATTGTACAAAATTATCGATGAGTTATATGCCTATTCCCTGAATTATGCAGTATGTCCCAAGGTACAACAGGATGTTGTACCTTGGGATAGTTTGCCTTCCCTACTTTAAATGAATGCCATTTTTTTATTTTCAAACTGTCTGAATTTCTAAAATTATATTATAGAGAAATATGTTGGTGTATTGAAATGTTGCCTTTAAATTTTAAATCTGATTATAATCATCGAAGAAAAAAATTAAAATGTGAAAATTGTCCCAAGGTACAACACTCTCCCCTGTTCCTTTCCTACAGAATAATTTTAAACCTAAGGGAAATTTTTAATAATTATGTATTTCTAACTTTCATTTTACACATCAGATTCAGAAAGCCAGAATATCTCTTACATATTGTCATTCGGAAGTTTTTCCCAGTATTTACCACTTTTTCCCGGTATTTACCACTTTATCCCGGTATTTACCAGTTTTTCCCAGTGGGATGGGAAAAACAAGTTTTGGACGGGAAAAAGCCAACCCTGGTTAGATTACAGGATAGAATAAGAAATTTCAAAATATTTAGTCACTTCCAGACTTAGATAAAATATAAAACTGTCTGCGAACTCTAATAATTTCTTTAAAAAATTCTGCAAAAAAACGCCGCGCCCCTCCCAAGTCTTATGTCGCCGCTAACAGCAAAAATAAACAGTTATATGCGAGTGGAGTGCAAAAATAAACAGTTATATGCGAGTGGAGTGCCACTAAGCAAAACCACTAAAAGAAAAATATTAATTTACAAGCATTATTAAAACTCAGTTAAGAAATATAATAATGAATGGTATGCTTAATACAGAAATGAAATGATGAATGAAAGAAAAACTAATGAAAATTAAAAAATATATATATTTATTAAAATGTGAAATATTTTAATCATTAACTTATATAAATATATCAATTTATGATTGCTCAACAAAACTGTTATTTTATTAATCTATAAAATAACTGAAATACGAATAAATGAATGTTAAAATAAAAAAGTTATTAGTCTATGAATGGAAGAGATAAACTCTTGCTAATCAGTTTATCTACTGTTTTTGAGACAAACCATTCCTTAACACTTTGCCGTCCGCACGATTCGTAAATATTTATTAGCTTGGCTAATTCGGATCAGTTGACTTGTCGCCGGCCGTTCTTGACATTATCGGTCCAGAACAGGCGATCATCAATTGACCATTCTAGGCGTGGACAAACGCTGGGCCAAAACTAGTCCGGCAACTCAGGATCAGAAAGGTCTTCGAGTTTTTCTTCGGTCTTTACCTCAGAGTACGTTACAATGCTATGCACACGACACCACCGTGGTGTCGCCGGTCGTTGGCAGCTAATTTCCGCACGACACCACTGTGGTGTCACCGGCCGTTGACCGCTAGTTTGCGCACGTCACCACTGTGGTGTCGCCGGACGGCATAGTGTTAATATTGTGACTCTTTCTTAAAAATTTTAAAAACTTTTTTCTCCAGTTGAAAAATAGTCTGCAGACATTATCAAGAGTCTGCGACGTGCATAGCACCAATTCTCCGCCTGGGGTCTTAATAATTTTTTTTTTATAAAGAAATTTGTAAAAAAAAACATCAAAACTATCTGCAAACTTTGTAAATTTTCTGCGAACGGCGTTCGCGTGTTCGTCTATATTATCTGACTCTGGTCACTTCTATCATAGACGGCCCCTTAAACCATCATTTTGCCGTTAAAGTATAATTTGAAAACTACTTGGAAGAAAAATGTAAAATTTTGGATTTCCATAAAGCAGGACTTAATAAATCTGAATCCATCAAAAAAAAAAAAAATATGTAGGTTGCAATTCATAATTTTTTTTTAATATTAATTTCATAATTCATATCAGAAAATTATAAAAATTTCAAATTCAATGTACTTATGTTTGGGTATATTAGTATTATTGCTACACAAAAAATTAAAACATTAGGATCATAATTTCAGAAGTTAAAAATATGAAAATGTAATTTAACATTAGAAGCACTAAATTTTGAATGTTTATAATTCAAACACTTATCATTCAAATGACTTGAAATTTGGTGTCTAGGCATAGTTTGAACCAAAGATTTGAAATATCTCGTTAAAATTGGGTATTGCCATTGAAAAAAATTAAGTTTCTATTCTTTTTAATATGTAGACGGCCCCCTAAGCAAGTTTTATATACGTCATTTAAAAGTAGACTATTTCCAATCGTTCGGTACCAGTAACTTTCTTCTACGATAATTTGTTGAGGAGTTAGTAGGGGTGTTTACTTTTTTTCCCCCCACGACTGTACATATGATTGTTATTTATTTTTTGTAACTTAGAAAGTATTAAAAGAAAAAAAATAACAATAAATGTATAAATTCATTAAATCAAGAAAGAAAATTGAAAACAGTACACCCAAAGGTATGAAAAAACATGGAGGACTGCGAGCAGGAAATCACAATGGTAAACCTACGAGTCAACGACTAAAATCGGGTTTTCAGATGTTTTCCACCAAGATGTGACTTCGCAGACCGATTGCGTTTTAATATGCGAATCGAGTTTTAACTCATTCCGGAATTTCAGCAATGAGCTCGATGAGGTGATTGTCTGTGTTGCCGCCTCCTGGTCTATAAATTTTAATTCAGCAGTAAAACGGATAACACATTTGAAAATTTATTTTAAACATTTACTGCCCACAGAAGGTAACTTGACATTTTTTGTCCAGTCCTGTATATAATCTGATTTTTATACACACCAACACAACATATAGTTTTTTGCATAGCCCTGTATGTGAGTTTATATTCTAGTAACATATCTTCGTATATTAAATATATTTAAAGCTAGAAAATGCGCAACACAATTACAAACAAGTTGGAAATTGCTCGTCAAACGTGGCAAATGAGGTGCGTTCGTACTATAACTAGTTTTATAATTATTTTTTGCACCCCATATTGTACTGAATGTATAATTTTTTGCACTTCATAAAGTGCATAGTCTGATACATCATTAAAATGCACTTCCAATAATTTTTTCCCATTCCCGTAATGTAACGGAACACTTTTGACTGTCCCTGTAATTAAACTATACATCCGATTTTCATAAAATTTGAAATGGCTCGACAAAATTTTGCAACAATTATATCTTTAAAATTTCAGATCATTCGGAAGGCTCTAATATCATTAAAATGCACTTGCAATAATTTTTCCCATTGGCCGTAATGTAAAGAAAAACTTTTGACTGTCCCTGTAATTAAACTATACATCCGATTTTCATAAAATTTGAAATGGCTCGACAAAATTTTGCAACAATTATATCTTTAAAATTTCAGATCATTCGGACGGCTCTAATATCATTAAAATGCACTTGCAATAATTTTTCCCATTGGCCGTAATGTAAAGAAAAACCTTTGACTGTCCCTGTAATTAAACTATACATCCGATTTTCATAAAATTTGAAATGGCTCGACAAAATTTTGCAACAATTATATCTTTAAAATTTCAGATCATTCGGAAGGTTCTAATATCATTAAAATGCACTTGCAATAATTTTTCCCATTGGCCGTAATGTAAAGAAAAACTTTTGACTGTCCCTGTAATTAAACTATACACTATACATCCGATTTTCATAAAATTTGAAATGGCTCGACAAAATTTTGCAACAATCATATATTTGAAATTTCAGACCATTCGGTTGGGTAGTTTTTGCTCTGTTACATGCGGACAGACGGACGGACTGAACGACGACTATAGGTGCTACGTATTTATATAATTACGAACGCACCTAAAAACGCTAGAAAATTCAAGCCCATAGACAATAAAACTTATGAATTTTTGTGTGCACTCATGTATATGGGCGATTCTCAAAAGGTGGGCACTGGACACACGTCATAACTTTAAGCCTTTCAAACATAACTAATTATCATTGACTTTATATATATATATATATTTTTTTTTTACACTGAGTTTTTAATTCTGTCCAGAGACGGAAAATGACAATTTATTGTAAAAGCTTTGTATAAATATCTTAAAATTTTATTATTTTATGCTAAAGAGGCCAATTTCGGACATTCATAACGTTAACTGCTCCAGTGCACCACCAAGAAAAAGAGTTTTAACTTGCTTCCAGGTGGTTCTAATGGTAAACAACGAATGCATAAAGGAAACGGATGATTTTTTGATAATTTCATTAAGAGATGGCAAGCTGATTTATTGCTTTTTTGAAGATAGGAGGACTTTTCTGTAAAGAATTTTTCTGTATTTTGTTATGTCCGAAAGTAGCGTACGCCACAAAGCATTTGATTTTATTATTATTATTATTGGATAACAAAAAGTTAATTATACATATATATATATGTATACACATACAATTATAGGACACATTTACTACATTCTTAGTCTTAAGAATTTTTTAAATACTAAGCGCAACGTCCAAAATCTGTAACGTACGTGCGAAAAAATGTCCAAAATTTGTAACGTACACAACTGCTAATTAAATGCTTTAATCATTAATTTTCCAGAATAGTTGCTGTCTTTTAATGTTCGTGTATAATTTTGTAGACATACTATTAAAAATATTAATATATTATATTTATAGACAAAATACTATACTATTAAAGAAAAATTGGCCTTAAATTTGAAAATTTTAAAAATTGCATATTGTTAACGTTTAATGATTCCACCATTTGAGAATTTCCCATATGAGCTCTAGAATTTATACACACAACGTAATGTACTGACATTTGTTTAAGCTTGAAAAAGAATACTGCATATGAAAAAGCATTTCGATAAATATCGGTCACAAAGAGTTAACTGAATTATTTTTTGTGTCCCTGTAAATGAACAAATAAATACCAAGCACATACCATTACCATATTTTACCGTAAGCATCTTTTAGTACACATCAGCAAAACACATAAATTTCATTACCTTTGAAACAGCAATATTTTTAAAATGCGTTCCTATTGACTTTTTCCCCCCATAGGCCATAATGTAACGCAATTCGTTTGCGGATCACTGTACACGAATGATAAATACTATGCGCTTCATATTCCACGGAAAAAATGTTATATTGCATCTCAATTCATATCAATTTCATTATGTTTAAAACAGATTAACTTTATTAAAATGCACTGCAAACGATTTTTACCTTTAGACCATAATGTAACGGAATTCTTCTGTGTATTCCTGCAAACGAACTATAAATGTTCTCTTCATTTTCAATAAAGAATGCCTTATGGTAAACTTCAATATCATACATCAAGCTCATGATAATCCTAGTATATTTATGAGAGTTAGAGCACGGCCAGGCGACCAGACAAACCTAAAGTCAAACACTTTTGAACTACGTTGGAAAGTGTTAAAAAGAACTGGAGCAATCAATATGTATAACAGTAATCAATAGAGAACTATCAATATGTATACTAATCAGGTTCAGGTAGTTTTAGCAGTGAACAACATAATTATTTGGTAATCAGAATTTAACTTTGCCAAAAATTGTTGCTGGTATTAATTAATCCAAAAGAGTTGTTTGCTAGGAGCCATTTATATTCTCCTTAGTATGTAAACAATCTTTTTTGAAGCACCTTTTGCGAAGCACAAATTTGAAGAAATTAGAAGAATGGAGACACTTGCTGATGATTAATATTTTGAGCAAAACTCGAGAAACTGACTAATGAATAGGCACTTGAGAATAAATAAAGCAGCCTGCAAACTTAGTTTTACACAACTAAATAGAATTTATAAATATTTTTAACACCTTCGCGACGAGCAAACTTTACAGAATTTTTAATCTTTTATCACCGGTAAAAAAACAAATTTTCGCCTCATTGAATCGCACGAATGCTATGATCAAACAAAGCAAAGTTTACAATTAAAAATAACTGGTGGGAATAAGCGAGGATTAAGAGCACCTTATGTGCATGTTCGCGGCTTAATTTCTAACAAAAAAAAAAAAAAGTACCGGAGCCCTAATGTTCTGCAGTACTAAAACCGTAGCGTACCCGCCCCCCTCCCCCATCTCTCTAATTCTCATGTTTATATATTTCATACATTATTTGCAAAATTTAAAGCATATTTTTCTTCTTCTTTAGCAAAATAAGAAGTTTAAATATACAACTGCATATACTTAACTGTCAACTATTCCACTTTTTAGTTTATCACTCCATCCGAACAGAAACCTTTGCCTAATTTTAATGTTAATTGCAGAATTCTGCAATTAAATAAGGTAAGGGTTATAATGCGGAAATAGTGTTAACACAAAAAATGAATTGTTCGCAGCTATGCATATAGTGAATGAATAACTAGCAAAAAATTTATACGGAAAGTGTTCGCAAAATCTTACGCGCCGTTTCCTCTCTATCTCCTACGTGTGTGACACACTACGTCATACAAGTATTTCGCTAGAAAAGAATGCAGAAACTTGGAGATAGAGAGAGTATGTGTGTATGTATATAGATAGGTAGATACAGATAGATAGATATATATATAGATAGATAGATAGATAGAGAGAGAGAGAGAGAGAGAGAGAGAGAGAGAGAGAGAGAGAGAAGGGTAATTTAGATCTCGGATTTTCGGAATCGCCATTAAACTGGGCTCCGGTGAATGCCAGCCGATATTTAAATATTTATTAAAAACAGAGAAGTACCAGAGCTGAGCAAATTAAGCTCTGGTCACGTTACACGTGACGCTCGTCTCAAAGGTTTTAATATTGTTTGTTTATTATGCGACTCATTGCTCCGAAATGGAGTATAGATGCTAGTTAACATCCTCCCCTCTCGAGCTTATTTGATCTCACACACACACAAAAAAGGACTAACTTTGCCATTTTTTAAAAAAAAAATCCTTTCCAGTAATTTTCAAATTACATTAACATTGCGATTGGCGAAAATATGCATGAACTAAACCCGGGATCACTTATTTTACTCAATTTTGTATGTAAAGAGACGTCTTCGCATACAAGAGCTCTCTGGTGCTTTACCGCTAGTATTACGGTTATATGTTGTGTTGCGATAGATGCTGGTCCAGGTGTGTTCTATCTTTCCTTAACCTCATGGCTACTGAGTATTAATGTAATAATTGATTATTAATTATTTTTTTCGCCATTTTAACGCCCCCCCCCCCCCCACACACACACCTCTTCGGAGCAAGAATGTTAATTTATTTGCAGTGTTTGGAATCTTAGACATCGAAGCATATCATTCTGACAAGGAAGGTCTCCATACTAGGCATACTCAGAATATTTTGAAAAAAATATACCAATTAAACTACTTATGTATGTAATAAAGGATCAGTCAAATTTAGCGGCGGAATTACAGTAGAAAGTCTGTAAAAAAGATAAAATACTTTCGAGTATTTGGCGCGAAAAGACGAAAGCGTCACGCGATTGGCGAGCAGTACTTTTCCTCGCCAAAAGCAAACGATTTTAATGCATCTGAAAATTGTTAATTGATTTTTAGAATGCGTGTAAAAAGTATTTAATGAATTTAAGCAAACAATGAGAGAGTTTAATAAATACATTTTTTCGTATTACATATTTATGTTGCTTGTTACTTAATTTTATTACTTTAAAAACAATTTCATCTATAAAAAATACTTTCATATATTTAAGCGTATTCCAAAATAAAGGCAAGATTCATTTAGAAGTTATTCATTTCAAACCAAGGAATTCGTCGTTTCCATAGCAACAAAATTGAACCGACAGCGCTCAATTGGACTTAATTTTGAGATATTGAAACAATTTTAATTTTGTTTCAATTCATAAAATTTGATATTTAACTTTCATTATAAATACATATATGACAAAACTATAGCTAAATCAAACAAAAACTGACAAAACTACAGTTATTTAAGTTAAAATTATTTAAACAAGTTCAATATGAAATATTTTTATCTTAAAGAGTATTCGACATGAAAAAGTATTTTTCGAAATTTCATTTCATCGCCAACCGATGATAAATCGCCAAATAAACGAAAATTTCATTATTTTTTTACGAACGTTCTATCGCGGTTCCGCCAAAAATTTTTTTATAAACATATATATCCACATGAGACGAACGCTCTGTAATTTTTTCAGATTTTTCTGAATATGCCCGTATTGAGACCTTCCTTGTGAGATCGAAATTGCAATTACGTTCGAGCATTTTAATAATATTATAAATATGAAAGTCTGTGTGAATGTTTGAAGTCAACGTCAAAACGGATGAATTAATGCTTTTGTAACTTTGCATATAGATGGATTATAACCTAGAAAGGAACATAGGCTATGTTTTATTTTATTCAAATATTTGTCTTAATTCAAATTTTCATAGAGAATCAATTTACATTTCTCCTATAAAATTTAAACATATTTCTTTCTCGTTGCCCCCAAAATCAAACTCCAGAATAATAATTTTTCTTCGACAATTAATTTTCAATTGGAATTTTTCACATGAAAAAGGAAAATGAAATAAAAAAATTTAAGAATTTAAAAGAAAAAAATGAATATGGCGTCATATTGGAAATAAAGCGAAAATTTTCAAGTATTTCTTAATAATACAAGGTGCATCAATATGAGTAAGTACGGAAAGCAAGCGAATATGGCGTCATATATGGAAAATAAAAAGGATATGCTTCGATGTTGAAATAAAATGGTCGGGTTATGATATTAATTCTTATTTAAAGAATATTATCATCAATACTTGACGGTTTATAATCTGTGCATGGTTAACAAAGATTTAAAAATTAAATTAATTTAAAATTTAACATTGGAAAAGTTTGAAAAGAAATTGGATATAAAATGCCAATAATATGGATCTGGGGCATAGCTCCCGGGCTCCTTGGGCCAAATCTCTTCGAAACGTCGTCACTGCAAAATTACCCACGTCGGAAATGACGTCATGATTAGCGGGAAATAGTTATTTTCATTCTTAAAAATTAAAAAATTAACTCGATTGCTTGAAGAAAAATTCACGAGTGTTAATTCTTTAAGACGTTTATTTCAGAAAATATTAATAAAAATCACTTTATTTTCTTTAAAGGAAGTTGCATTTTCGTTTATAAAACTTAAACGTTTAATATGATTGTGCCAAAGTAACATCATTTTTCCTCTGCCAGTATCGAAATTAAGGCTCGGCTCGAAGTACATTGGAGATACATTTGTAAATCGTAGTTCGGCAACCGGATATTAATTCCACATTCCATTGGCTTTAAAAGAGTAAAAATACGTTGTCATTTTTAAAAATAGCTTTTTTAATGTTTATTACAATACTTATGTATATACATATATATTTATACACACACACACATATATATATGTGTGTGTGTGTATACATATATATATGACCATTATATAATTGCAAATCATCATCTTTTCCAATTACTAAAATTAAATTAATAAATTAAGCTACAATTCATAACATTGACAGTATACAAAATAAAGATGGAACCTTTAACTAGTAATACAGAATCAAGCTCAATACCACTAATTCACTAGCACATTGCTGACGATTAATCCATATATAACATATGAAAAACCACCAAATTTTGATAATATATCCTATTAAAGATAAAATGTGTTGTTTGTGTGTGTGTGTGTATATATATATATATATATATATACATACATACATATATATGTGTATATATAACACTGGCACCCGGCTAACCGAAAAGTACCGATTTTTGTAAAGTCTTATAGGATGCAATGAATACATGTGCAAATTTCACACCAAATACCACCTAAAATACACTGTTGTAGTAGAATTTTCCTAGCGCTGTTTTACGAAGATAGATTTGCCGATTTCCACAATATCACTTGGCCCTCCTTTTTTCATTGGTTGCAGTCTCATTTTAGCAATTTTTTATATTATTTGGCACAAAACTTCACTTTTTTATGACTGAGTTATGTCAAGGCTGGCGTCCATACATAAAATGTGATAAAGAGTCGGTTAATTACATTCGTTTTTAATTATCGGAAGTGAAAGGTTTTGCGTAATTAATGTATTTATCTTTTTCTAAGGGTACGTGAACGACGTAACAGGTAACAGCTAGTCATTAATAATATGGGAAAGAACGCAGGTTCACATATGCGGACCTATAGGGAGTGAAGAGGTTATAGAATGTTAACAAGAGTTCCAATTACCCTGTATTATATCTAAATATCCCATTTTATAATCTCTAAGAAATTGAGGTATTGAAAAATCTGCTTATTCTTTTAACAAACTTACTGGAATACAAGATGATTTCTGAAATAAATTTGAACTTTATACAACTTGTTTCATAACTGTATCAAGTGCAACAGCTTGTCTTCAAAGTCATCCAAGCAGCCTCTAGAAGATTTATATTTACTACTTTCAGAGCTTCAAAAACAAAACAATAAAAGAGCTTTAAAAGTGGTTTCTGACAGTTATTGACATTTTTTTTATAAAGAGATTTTTGATATAATGGTAAAAATATACGACAAAATCAGATAAAACTCTACGCCTGTCACTTGCCGCTGATTCTTTATTCGAATCTTTGAGCATTTCAGGTAAAATCTAAGATATCTTTATGCTTTAATATTATATAATGATAATATATTTAAGAATCCTACTTTGTAGATGTTCAGATTTTTTTTTTTTTTTCAGCATTAGTTAACACCTAGCAAACTTTACATGAATTATACGAATTTTTTCTACAGAGGAATTTAATTTCATTTGAATAACAAAATCAAAATTCTGATACTTATTTTTAAAAAAACTATACATAGTTGATAACTATAAAATAGAAGAGCCACCCCCCCGAGAGTAGCATCTTGTTACGCATCTCAGTAGCATATCCATTTCGAAATAGTGCATTATTTTTCCCAATGTACCATTATGCAATAAAAATTTTTTGTGTGATCCTGTAAGTGAATAATAAACTATTCGCACTTCATATTCTACAGAAGACATGTTTTCGTGCACCTCAGAAATGCATACTATCAATTTCATTATGTTTGAAATAGTGTAATATCATTAACATGCACTGCAAACGACTTTCCCCCATAGACCACATTGTATTGGAATTCTTTATGGTCCCTGGAAGTGAAGTATAAATGCTACATACTTCATTTCTAATAGCGAACATGTTATAGTAAACCTCAATAACACATATCAATTACATGGCAATCCGAGTATATTTACACTAGCTATGCTGGAAAATATTGTTTATAAGAATACTTTTACAAAAATATAAATATGGAGCTTTTACTATACTTTTATACAAGCACTCATTTCGTACATAAATGGAAGCCTTGTAGTATTACAAAAATAAGATCATAGGATATAGTAAAAAAATATCAGTAGAAATAGAAGATTGAAAAATTAAACTGACGGGAAAGCGAAATTACAAATTCTATTTTGTCTCATTAAAAAACAGTATTTCATAAGGGGGAAAACAAAAAAAACATTTACTATTATGCATTTTAACACCAGATGTAGCTATTTATACATACTTGGTGAATTGAATGAACACATTGTAAGCTAGTTTAAAAAATTCCTTATATACTTGAAAATCGATAAAATGTAAAATATAGCAACTTGCATTCATACAGTAAAATCTCTATAAAATGGACACCTCGATAGCGCTGAAGTTGTCCGCTATTTGGAGGTTAAAAAAAACTATAGGTGTTGGTGATTGAAAACGCGTTCTCTAAATAGAAGTGTCAAGTATTCTGGATGGTTCTTTATGGAGGTTTTACTGTATTTGATGTTAAAAGACAAATTCATAACACCTAACGCTAATTTCTTTTATGGAACTCGCAACAATAAGCAATCATGCTCAAATCATGCTCTTCCCCTTTTAAGAAACAGGTGTTAAGGCATCAAATTTCTAAAATTGAAGGACACAACATACGTCACATACTACAGTTTTATACCAAGCAAAACATACTATAAACGTCGCAAACTCAATCAGTAGTTGTCTTAAAATTTAGAAAAAAAAATATTTCTAGTTAATTGCATTAATTATTTTAATTACAAAAATTATACCCACTTCATAAGTAAGACAAGGAAACGACTAACCAAGAAATTATGCTAGAGGGGTAAAAATATGAACAATGTTTTCATATTTTTACAAATGTTTTCATATTATAAGTCAAACATATACATTGGCAAATCAGAAGTTTGCCAATAGAAGTTGAAATTTTCAGTTACTGGTCCAAATGCAAACGACACACACACAAACACGTATGCAGAGGGGGGAGGGGTACTGTCAGTTATAACAACACACCGCCGTTACAGCCGTTTCTTTATTTTTCAACCAACCTCAAAAATCGGAAGGTAGTTTGAACATCGTATAATCAACAGCTTAAAAAAATCCTTGCGATATTCTAGTTTCATTTGAAATAATTGGGAAAAAGTGATGATGAGAGAATAATATCTTCCTCCCCCCAGATCCCCCATAACCACTATAGGAGTGAGTGTCACTTTGATTTAGCTGGTATAAATAAACAAGAACGAAAATCCTTTCCGACTCTAATAGAATATTAAGAAATTTTATTTTTTCATAGTATGATATATCTAAATATAAAATTTAAAAATAACTCAGTAAAAACCCATTTTCAGCAACTGCTTCCCATATTCGGCAACTTCCGATATTATCGATAAGAGTCAGTCCTCTAACCGCATTATTTTGTGCGTCTAGGTAAATGGGCAATAAATGCTACGCACTCCATCCATAATGCACAGAAAACATGTCTACACCTCAAGTGATCCTTTTTAGGTGCGTTCGTAATTACGGTATAAATATACGTTGCATCTATGGTTGTAGTTCTGTCTTTCCGTCCGCATACAACAGAGCAAAAACTACCCAACCAAATGGTCTGAAATTTTAAATATATAATTGTTGCAAAATTTTGTCGAGTCATTTCAAATTTTAGGAAAATCGGATGTATAGTTCAATTACAGGGACAGTTAAAAGTTTTCCGTTACATTACGGCCGATGGGAAAAAATTATTTCAAGTGCATTTTAATGATGTTACAGCCTTTCGAACAGAGTGAAATTTGATATGCACTTGTGAAGTGTACTAAAATATACTTTCAGTACAATATGCGGTGCAAAAAATATAAAACTAGATACAGTACGAACGCACGTCATTTGCCACGTTTCACGTGCAATTTCCAACTTGTTAATTTCATTATGTTTGAAGTACACATGGGTCACATTCACTCGGAAAGATTTGTAGCAGTCAGTTTTTGGAACAGGGAAAAATTAATTTTGTAGCAGCAAAACTCACTTTTATTGCAGGTAAAAACAGTTTTTGTAGCCCAAAAAAAAAAAAAAAAAAAAAAAAAAAAAACGGTTTTGTATTAGGTAAAAATCAAATTTTGTAGCAGAAACAAATAGCAAATACACAGTTTCTAAGCATTAAAAATCCAGTTTTGAAGGGGAAATAATCCAATTTTGGAGCAGCAGAAAAAAGTCGAAAATTTATTTTTTTAATATTTTACTTCAAAGCAACGAACCAGGCATAGTTACAAGAGTTTTCGTTTTTCCACAACCATACATCAACATCAACATCTACCATCATAACTAGTGTTGCCAGGTTTAGTGTCACAAAAAGTGAAACAGGGACCCAAAAACAGCAAGACAGCGGCTTATAAATCGGGACATAAAAAATACAGAAACCCCCATGAAATCGGAACATATCTATAACGGAATTCTGTCTTAAACGTGAAAATTTACTGTCCTTTTACCACACAGTTATGTTAGGTAAGTGGAAATTCTGTTTAAAAAGGAAGTTTTCTCCTGCCCCTAGCGATTCCGTCTTAGCAAGTTTTATTATACTAAATAAACACAATTTTATACAGTAAAAGCTGTAAAGCGGCATCGCTACGAGAAGAAACAAAATTCTAGTTTAGCATGTATAATTATATAACATCCCTATCGTAGGAACAATGACATTTTTCTTTTAAAATAGAATTTCGTTATAAACAAGTACCGTTTTCACAGGGTTTACTGAACCAAGTACAGTAAAAATTGAAAAACAGAATCCCTAGAAACATTATCCCAAAAATTCCGTTTTAGACAAGTAGACTCGTGAAATATACCTTTCGAAGAGACTATAACATTTTCCGTTATAGACGGGTTCTATTTTCACAGATTTTACCGTTTTAAGTTCCATTTGTTGCAAACTAACGAATAGCGTGATATTTAAAAGAATTTGTGCATCATGAAAAATCGGACTTTTGACGTCCTGCGCAATAATTACTAGGAGATATACCGAATAGATGTAAACGCAGGGGTCGATTTAGAAAAAGAAAGTTGCATAGCAGTAACTGCTATACAAAGTCAGTTTTGAATAGCAGTTAGACACTTTTGTATAGCAAGTAAAAAATAGCTAACGTAACTTTTAAATCTTGAAAATTTACAACAATTTTTTTTTTTTTAAAAGCGTACTTCCTCGCTGTACTTCCATTGTAAATAAACACTTGGGGAGGGTGAAAACACAACGTATGTCGTGTAAAAACACCTTTAAATTTTAACTTTAAGCAGTGATGCCGCTGTACTTGAAAAAACCTGGGTCCCCGGGACCCAGGATTTCCAAAAATCTGGGTCCCTGTTTTACAAAAGTGGGTCCCCATCATTAATAATTTATATTTTAAAGGAATAAATGTAAGTTGTTTATTAAGATAAATGAAATGCATTAATTATTGTTGTAACAATAATTAAATAATGAATTAAAACCAGCATTATTTGCACTCAAATAAGATATTTTTAAAAAATATTAAGAGAAATTTTCTTTACTTTTTTAAAAATGCAAGATACAATTTTAATTGTAAAATAATGTTTATTTGAGAGTAGAAGATACCAAGTTCCACTAACAAATATCACTAATGTTCGCATTCTTTTAAAAAGAGGCAAGGCGGGTTTATTGAAAAAGATATTTTTGCTGAAAAAAAGAACACTTATGTTAAGTAAAGGTATACTTTTCATTGAATGAATGGGTGCTTTCATTATTATACTTCCCATTGAATTATTTGTCAGCACAGATCTGTGTTGGAATCAGACATTTTCCTTGGGAGGGAAATTTATATCTAAATCACTAATAAGCATCAAATCTTAAATGTTCTGAAGGCGGGAGACATATCAATGCAGTAAGAACGAGGGGGGGGGGGGGTGATTTTTACTGGTCCACCTAATGAATATAAATATTATCAAAGTACACTGAAATCATGCTGTATTTTTAAGAATCTCATAAAAAAGAAATTAAATCCCATTTTATGAATTTTCTACCTATAAGTTTAGTTTGCACATCTTTTTTGGTGCTTTGACTAAATTCACGTTTTTTCCGCGTTACTTTGACGAATTTCCCGTTTTTCCGCGATCCTTTTGTTGAAATTCGCTATTTTTTCGCGAGTCTGTCACGAAAATAGTGTTTTTTTTTTCGCGATACTTTGACAAAATTCAGCTTTATTCCACGATTTTTTGACGAAATTTGCTATTTTTTTTGCAATCTTTTGTCAAAATACACTATTTTGTCTCAGCCCTTTTATGAAAATAGCGTTTTTTCTGCTATATTTTCACGAAATTTGTGCTTTTTTCGCGATCCTTTGACGAAAATCGGCTTTTTTACGTTATTTTTTGACGACATTTGCTATTTTTGGGGGATCCTTTGATAAAAAACAACTATTTTTTCGCGATCCTTTGACGAAAATCGGCTTTTTTCCGCGATTTTTTGATGAAATTTGCGCTTTTTTCGCGATTTTTTGATGAAATTTGCGCTTTTTTCGCGATTTTTTGATGAAATTTGCGCTTTTTTCGCGATCCTTTGACAAAATTTGCGCTTTTTTCCGCGATTTTTTGACGAAATTCGCTATTTTTTCGCGATCTTTTAACGAAATACGCTAATTTGTCGCGGCCCTTTTACGAAAATCGCGTTTTTTGCAATATTTTGATGAAATTTGCGCTTATTTCAGCAATATTTTCATGAAATTTGCGATTTTTTGACGAAATTCGCTTCTTATTTCGCGGCCCTTTTACGAAAATTGCTGCTTTTGCGCGATATTTTGATGAGATTTATGCTTTTTTCGTGATTCTTTGACGAAAATCGTCTGTTTTCCGCGATTTTTTCACGAAATTACGCGTCCCATGGGACGCGTAAGAGCTATTTTTTTGCATCCCGTATCCGATTTTTCACGTAATTTACGCGCTATAGCCCGTCCGCGGCATCCCTGCTTTAAGTGTACATGACATAACAAAGGGTGTGGGAAATATGCATCGCAATGATTGCGATTTAATGCATTTCTTGGATCGCATTTTAGTTAAATTTGAATCGCAAATTGCGATGCGATACCGCTTAAATCGAACCCTGTGTAAACGGAATATTCGGTTTCGGCCGAATACTTAAGTATTCGGTCGAATAATTGCGGATAAGTATTTTCTTTGAAGTAGAAGAATTCTCTTTTACTTAGAAGTAGAATAGGCTAAACAATGAGTTTTAATATGTGCATGAATTCAGAGTTCAGCTACACTACAAAAAACAAGTCAAAGGCCTTATTTAATAATAAAAAAAAATCCTTTCTAAAGTAGTCTACATAGGAATAAAATCAAAACAACAGTCCACAATAGAGAAAAAAAGTAAGGAAGATCTTTCCCTTATCATTTAATTTTAATTATTTTAACATTAAAAAAAAAAAAAAAAAAAAAAACTATACACATCAAATAAGTACACCCCTATGCCTATCCTATAGCTTTTATATCCATTAAGTTAAAATCGCTCAATTTTTTTATCTTTATCACCACAAAGTTAAATCATAAGCAAAATATCAATAATTTCACAGAAAATAGTTAAATGTGCAAATGAATATACCTTTTGTATTCGAGAAAATTTCTATTCAATATGCATATAATTAGACAATCAGTCAATCAGCTTAATGACAACATTGTTTCTTTTTATTTAAATGAACTTTTCTTTTTCTGACAATCCTTATTCTTAATAGTATATAGCCTGTATAGTTTAATACTTTTATAGGTTATTTTGGGTATTGACTAGTGATAAAATAATAAAAAATAAGGGATAAATATAACCGAATTAAATTAAGAATATAATTTTAATTCAAGCTTATTAAAAAAGATTATGCAAAAATGTTTATAAAAAAGTTAAGTATTCGGTTGCCGAATACCGAATATTCGGCATACACTTTGACCGAAGCTTCGGTATTCGGTAAAATTTCAGATTCGATCAATCCCTATTAATTACGCGGAACAGGTCTTGAAGACTAACAAATGGGATTCACTCGTAAATCGAGACGCCTGGCAACACCAATCACAATTTTCATCCTCCTATAAAAATTTAAATGAGGGACTGGCAGGAGCTCGATTTTTAAGAACTTTTCCTGATGACGTTTACTGCTATACAGTTTTGAAATTTCCTGTCATCGGCAGTGATAGCTCCCAAGATTGACAACAAGCCTGTTAAAAACACAATTAAAATTTTCAAAAGCAGTGTTTGTGACTCTAAACACTTTTTAAACTAGTCGGATGTGGCAATCCCAACCATCTAATACATGTTAATACTTCCTGAGAAATGCAGCATATCAGCGCCACCGATTAGATGATTTACACCAAAATCTAATAATCAACAACTTATGTCAACTTCTAACTGAATCTGAAGTTTGATGAAAATCCGTGCATTATTTTTTGAGATAGAGCTATTGCGGAAATCGTAAAAAAATCTGCATAGCAGCGCCACCTGTTGGGCGATTTGCACCAAAAACTAATTAGGACCAATTTATACTAGGGAGTAACTGAATCTAAACCTTGACGAAAATTCATACATTAGTTCGTGAGATACAGCTATTGCGGAAATCTTGAAAAAATGCAGCATAGAAGCGCCACCTGTCGGGCGATTTACACCAAAAGTTAAACCGCTTTAATTTATATCAGGGAATAACCGAATCTGAAGTTGGATGAAAATTAGTGCATTTGTTCTTGAGATAGAGCTATTGCGATAATCATGAATAATGCAACATAGCAACGCCACCTGTTGGGCGATTTTCACCAAAAAGTAATCAGCATCAAATTATATCATGGACTAACTAAATCTGAAGTTTTATAAAAATCCGTGCAGTAGTTCTTGAGATATAGCTATTGCTGAAATTGTGAAAAAGACATAGCAGCACCACCTGTTGGGCGATTTACACCAAAAAGTAATCAGAACCAGTTTATATCAAGGTCTAACTGAATCTAGTGACAGACACATTTTCTAAAAACTATCAAATCGTGTTCAGGACCTTCTAAAACGTATAAATCCATCGAAAACCGGAAGTCGAAATTTGACACGAATCCAATACTTTCTTCTTGTAAAGATAGAAGAAAGTAAAAAAGAATATTATATGTGAAAACTTCCGGAGTACTGCATTTATCCATTGTCCAAGAGATGTTTTAAAGAATGCAAAAAAATATGCGGAGGTGTCTGGTACCTGCTCCCCTTTGCGTGGAGATCGCAAAGAAATGGAGGGGGGGGGGGGCGTCCAAATTATAAAAAGTCTTCTACCTCATACATATAAGATGAAAATCAGGGGGTAAAGATAATCAAATTCCAAAGAAAGAATTATTTTTTCCTTTAGCTTCTGCGTACATAAAAATCCTGGGAAAGAGTAAAGGTGGAGGGGGGGGGGGGACAGGAAGTTTAGTAAAATTTAGATTATTTATTGTTACTAAAAAGTAACATATAAGGCAGTTTTTTTTTTATTATTAATATTTTACAGATGTGACTGTGTGTTGCGGGGAAAGGGGTGAGAGAAAATTTTGGTGGAAGGAGGTAACGTAGATGACAAATTCTTTTTTTATTTACATTTACTTCAAAATAATAAACAGGGCAAAAAAAAAAATGTAAATTTTTTAAGATTTAAACTTTTTTATGTTGCTATGGGGAGAGGGGAGCAAAGGGGAAAAACGAATATTGTAAGGAGATGAAATTTCATGACATACTTACTGTTACAACAAAATAGCATGAATACAGCAGAAAATTCTAAATATCTTAAAAGAATTTTAAATATCTAAAATTTGTGTACTATGAGAATGGTAGGGGGGGGGGGGGAGGGCAAAAGAGGAAGTGAGGGGTGAAAATCAAAATTTTTAAAAAAGTGGAAATTACGAAAAAGCTCATCATTCTCACCTTTATAGTGTTTGTCATCCTATGAAATTTACTGTTTTTCAATCATAATAGATTTCCAGATCTAATTTTGCTTCCACCCCACCCCTTGCAATTTGGAGAGAGGAGACATTCAGAAAATTCAGCTTTAGTGTGGTATTAAGAAAATTTTTCCCACGCTTACACAACTGAAAATTTTCGAACATATTTTCAGACTCATTTTTAAAGGGGAAAACATGAAACTTGCTCTGCTGACGTGATTTTTGAAGAGATGTATAAGCGGCCGTATGATTTCATTTTTCGCTCAATTACAACTTGATTTATAAACATTTATTTTCTCAGTATGACCCTTTTGTTCGAATCCAGCTCTCTCGCTTCGGGAAATTTGGTTCAAAACGCCAAGTTTGACAGCATTTTTTGCAATATATTCTGCTTTTATCAAAAAAACACGACCAGCACGGCACATTATATAGTTTCTGAATAAGAGAATCTGCCAATTTGATGCGTTTCAGAACAAAAATGAATTTAAAAATAAGTCAGAAAATAAAAAATTCGGATTTCAATACACCCTTAAGATATTGAAATAGATGCACAAAAGCACCTCCAGCGTAAAATTTGTAGAAATTGCGTGTAGCGATCACTGCGCAATCGCGGTATCAAAAGTCATTCATCTCTCTATTTTTTTGCTTATGGAAAACAAAATGGCAATTAGGCGCAAAATCAGCAGAAAAGGCCGTGTTAATGCAGAATGGTGCAGAATTTCATTTTCGCTCAGTTTGCCACGATTGGTACAGGAGTGCGACTTGTCGACCCTTGAACAGTGACCCGGAGCCGAACAATTTTTGATGCTCCAGCTCCGCTCCAAGATAAAATACCATGGCTCCAGCTCCGGATCCGGCTCCGGCTCGGCTCCGACTTCACACTTCTGAGTTGCAGATTTTAATTTACACATTTAATTTTTGCTCACAAATTCTTTCTTTTTTTACCATTATTAAAGATCTGACAAAATACATTTTTCTTCTCATCAAACTTGAAATGCTTGTTCAGAAAATATGACATCTTTTAGCTTTTGCTTTTAAAATAGAAAGTTTGGTGGAATTTTAAACACATGAATCTTAAATTTCTTCCACACTTTTCAAACAACGAAAATTGTACAACTACACATGTAGGCCACAGGCGGCCATATTTTTCAAATAGTGTTGTCACCTAGCTCAAGTAGAAAGTAGAAGTAAAGTAGTGATACCATGTTTTGAGAAGTTTTCTATCTCTAATTTAAAAAAAAAATAAAACCTAAAAAATGATATAATTAAAATACTGAATAATGATGTAATAAAAATATGTTAAGCATGGAAATTTAAAAGACTGAAAAAAAAATTAATTTAAAAGAATATTAAAAACTAAAGGAGCCCTGGAGCAGGGGAAAATTTAGAGCTCCGGCTCCAGGGAAAACACAGCTCCGGAGCGCTCCGGCTCCGGGCTCCAGCTCCGGGTCCCTGCCCTTGAAGTATCATATCATTAAAATGAACCGCAAACGGCTTTTCCCCATAGATCATAATGTAATGGAATTATTTTGTGCGCTCCTGTAAGCAAACTTTGAACGATACTTAGTCTATACTCCTGAAAAAGCCTGTAGTACTCCACCTCAGTTATGCATATTAATTTCATTATGTTTCAAATATAGTAATAAAATGCAACGCAAACTACCCCAAAAGCTTTAATGTAACGGAATTCTTTTGTGTGTCCCTGTAAACGAACAATAAATGCAACACACTTCATTTTCACTACCAAACATTCCATAGTAAACCTGAATAACACAAAATTTACATAGCAATCCGAGTATATTTACAAGAGTTTGAGAACCGAAGACAAGAGTTAATTGGCCGAATACCGAAATATTCAGCCAAACAGAATACTTTTTAAAAAAAAAAACCTTTAAAAGTATATTTTTAGATATCTTAGAAATAGTTATGTAAAAGTTATGTAACTGTCAATTAATAAAAATATTTAGAATAATTAGAAACAGAATTTTCTATAAAGAAAAGAGATGCTTTTACATAATTCAACTGCTATTTGAAAAGTGTCGCTTAAAAAAATTAACCATTAACCCCTTGAGCTTTAGTGTTGTTAGCGGATGTGTGTCACTAGCCTCCAGTGTTGCCGCATCTGGCAGATTTTTTTTTTTAGAAATTTTGATTTCGCACCAAAAATTTAATTGGCATTTTTCTTTTACTTTATTTATGGAAAATCAATCATCTTGTAAAGCAAAAATAAGAGTTAAACCTTTCTGGTAAGAATTCGGAATGTCTAATTAAAAAATCTGCCAGATATCAGGACGTACGTCATTGTCAAAAAATAACCAAAATAGCATGACGTACACTGCGTACGTCATAGATCGCAAGAGGTTAATGACTACCTTCGTAGGAATTTATTACGCACAAAACCTTCAAAGGAATTAACAATGTACAAGTGCAAGTTCCTTAATATTGTCGGTAAATAAGCTGTTAATTACTTTTTCTCAAACAGGGTGCTTTCTAAGCAAAATTTTAAACTAGAAAACAGCAGTTCTGCTTTTTCAGAACTTAGTGTCGCCTACGAGGGAGGGGGGGGGGGGATGTATATAGGTATATATAAATAGCACAAAACATATTTCAATTTTAAGACTTACAGTACACGCTTTTATTTTATGTAAAATGGCGTCATTCGCATCCGCTTTAGAATTCACTTTTACGATCCACTCTTAAACATTTACAGAAAAGTAGAAATAGGACGTCACTATTGCGAAATAATACACAAATGCAGCAAAAAGATGCCGTCATTAAAGAAACTCGACCAAAAAACCCCAGCTGTCTCATGATTCATTAGCCTTCATTTGTTTGTAACATTAATATAAATACTTAAAATTAAATGTAGTTTATAATAGCTCCATGTTTTAAAAGAAATCATTCGTTTATATTTTTTCAAAATAGCACGTATTTTAATTGCATTTTCTTTCGGTTGTTATGAAAAAAAAATGGCAACAAAAATATATAATTAATATTTCACTATTTTTCCTTTACTTTCTACAGAAATGGAGTACTTCAGTTGCCAATATTAAGCAAATGTTTCCAAAAACTACAAAAAAATTAATATTTCAAAAATAAATGGAGATGCAGTTTTCAAACAAATTACATTAAAAAGTTTTGTTTTTTTCAATACGACGGTATGAAAATTGAAAATGTACGATGCTTAGAAGTTTAAAAAAAATGCTATAGAGTATTTAATCGTACTGCTTTGTTTTACGTCTGGCTTCTGTAAGGTAACGTTATTTTTTGGAGATAACACAAAATAACCTGGGAGAAAGAAATAGCATACCGTACCGGGGGCTAAAAATTCTCAGGGGGTGGTAATAAACACCAAGACGGCAATTTCTGTACAGGAAACCAGGATCGCAATCCACATATTCAGTTAAAAATACAATGTAATCTCATTCCAGGTCAAACTTTGATTTTCGTTTGTTACTTTAACAATAATGAAGATATTGTAACTGCAATTAATTCTTCAACTACTTTTCAGCAGTGAAATTAGGCTTGAAATTATTTAATATTAAAGACGTGAATTATCACATTGCTAATTAAGCGTAAACCAACAGAGTGCAAAATGTCCAAGTCTGGAATCGAACCCGGATCCTTGGAATAACGCTCCAGTGTTCTACCATTAAGCCACGGGAGCAATGCCGGCATCGTCCACTCCTGACACTGCTCTTAAGAGCATTTAAATTTTAAAAACTTCCTTGCTAAATCAAAAGAAACAGAGTTATTAATTCTTGTTGAGTTGCCACCATTTTAGTATGCTGTACTATTTATTTACTTTAGTCACTTCGTAACAAATAAACAGTATCTGACTATAAAAATTTTCTTCCAATTCCTTCAAATTTATCTTTGATTTTAAAATATTTGTTTTAGAATGTAAGAAAAGTCATTCGTTTAATTTCACCGAAGAATCCTATCCATGAAATTTAAAATTTTATTAATTAAAAAAACTTTAAAATGCTTTTTTTTCTTAAATAATAATTTGAAGCGTAGATTGTTTTTCAGTGTAAAGTCTAGTAAAAAGGTCTTGTTTATAAAAATGGAAGCATCTTGTTAAATATAATGTAAAATTGTTTTAAAATTTAACTTCTTAATACCTTTAAACTGAGATATAAAAGTACCCGGCCAGTCGAATATTGGCAATATTCGGTATTTGCCTACTATTCGGATGGCCGAATATTCGATATTCGACTAGTCGAATACCCGTTATTCGGCTTAACAGTTACTACTCGGCTAGTCGAATATTCGTTATTCAGTTTAGTAGTTACTATTCGGCAAGCCGAATATCAGGTATTCGGTTTACCTGTGTGCCGACTATTCCGTATTCGGTCAAAATCACTGCCCGATGCATCCCTAATAATAATGTTTTGGTTTCTTTATTTGCTGTGTAATAGCCCAAAAGTAGAAAGCCTTTTATTTTAAGCTCTATTGAAGAAACTCTGCTCAATATTTCAATATTAATCAGTTATTTTTCTCCTTTATATTTTTTACAATCGCTATTGAGTAGATTTTAACATTGTTTCATTCTCCTTTAGTTCCATTTCGTAAAGGTAAAATTAAAAAATGAGGTAATTACTTTTTATTTACCTATAGAAATTTATTGTGCTTATTTTATACAAAAGACCGCATAATTTGATTATTCAAAGGAACTTATCACTCATTATATTACAATTATATATAATACTCATACATTATAATACAATTAAATATCAATTGTGTGTAAAATGCTTTTCATATCTGATAAGAACTTTGATAAACCTAAGAACAAGTTTGTAAAAAATTACTTAATCCCCTGGAGACGAGCTTCACGTATACATAACGCAAAAGGTGCTCAGAATCCTTAATTATTCCCACCAGTAATTTTTTATTATACTTTGCCTTAATCAGAGCATTTCCCCGATTTAATTACACAAAAATTTTTGTTTTGAAAAACCGGCAATAGAAAAAGATTAAAAATTCTGTAAAAACGTTCGTCGCGAAGGTACTATTTATTTAATAAACATAATATTTTTAGAAACATTAAAAGTTTTGTTCATCTTATCTAAAATAATCATTTTTCGCATCATTTTAAAATGTTGGGAGTTTAATCATTGATATTTTTCATCAAATGATCAGATTTAATTCATAGATTTTAATCACCTTATTAAAATCGCAGAATCCCTTCAATCGAATAAATATTTAATTCTAAAGGTTTTAACAAGGAAAGTTTCTTACAATAATGCGTTTACGAATCTCGAAGAAGTCCTCTGGATTATATTTAAAAATACAATCATCTACTTTATGGGCAAAATCTTTTATCCATTTAGGAGTTTCTCTAGAAAAGAAAAGCAGATTTTTCCACTCAGAGTCAATTTACAAGTGGCATAGCAATCGCAGTCACTATTCTATTTTCAGTCGATTACATCACGAAACATGATTTTAACCGATTCATTCTTTTAAATTGTGTTCTAAAGTTTTTGCTAGATTTTTTTTTTTCTGTTTCCTGTTACACTATACACATATGTAAAAAGAGTCATAGCGGAATTTATTGCACTGTTTGTTGTTTAACATTAATTCGATTTCATTAAAAGATTAATACGAACAGGGTCATTTCATGGTAACTTACGTTACATTTAGAACAATTTACTTAAGTAATTTTAGAAATATTAACACCAACAAAATATTCAAAACATAAAGTTGACATAATTTATTAATTAAACTTGTTCGAAGCTCAATTTAGATGAAAATTACCTAATTTTAGTGTTATTTCTTGAACTCCGGCAGTTATATTTATTATGGTAACTGACATTGCTGAAAAAGGAATGTCAGTTACCATAAAAAAATATTTTTATTCTAATTTTTTAATCTGTAATTTTGATCCAAATTGAGCTTTGGATAGGTTTAATTAAGAAATCATGTCAACTTTACATTTGAATATTTTTTTGTGTTATATTACTAAAATTACTGCAGTAAATTGTTCTAAATGTAACGTAAGTTGTTACCATGGAATGACCCACATATGGAAATACAGCATACAGCATTTCACATGAATAATCCGATTGTATTTTTTCCCCAATAAAATACCTGAAGGAATTTATTAGTTACTAAACTTAACATGCTGTACAGTTTTCTTCACTTCGCTCTTAAACATTTACAGCGGTGTCCAAAATTGTGGACATTTTTTGAAATGTTCATGTTTTATAACTTGTGTGCTTATATAGAATATATTAATTTTCACTTAAATACAAATGTTTATTCAAGGAAATTTAATGCAGAATATTTTATAAAAACAGAATTAAAATATATCCATTACAAAAAAAGTTACGCTTACTTTAGTCTAAAATACAAACACATTTAGTCATGGATGCTGAAGTGTATTGTAATAAAAGCTTCCTAGCCAATCACAATGACTGTTCTGAGAACCAATCAAATGTCAGTAAATAAACTGTTGTATATTTTGATTTGTAAAAGCGGCATTTTGCTGGATTGAATTTTGCATAAGAGTGAATACTAATATAACTAAACAGAATTTTTTTTTAATATTTGTATTTTTTTCTTAATGAAAATAATTTAAAACAATGTCATCAACAACAAGAACTGATTGGACACCTACAAAAAGAAGCAGAATTGTCATATTGAGAGAAAATGGTCTCTCTTATGATGAAATAGCAAGACAGGTTGGTGGATCCGTCACTTCATCTGACGTACGAAAGTTGTGCTTACGGTATGAATAAACTCAGTGATAAATAACACAAGAGCAGGCCGAAAAAAATGCGCAAGTGCTTCTGACGATAGAAAGATAAAAAGGATATACCTCAAAGATACAAAAATTTCATCAGATGCAGTTAGATATAAAATGAATGCAATGGGTATTTCAGTTAGTTCAAGAACAATAAGGAGAAGATTAGCAGGTTTTGGACTGAAAGGTAGAATTCCGAGGGAAAAAAAACATTTTTAAATCTTCAGCAACGCAAGAAACGAGTTCACTGAGCAAAATAACACATTAATTGGTCAGAAAATCAGTGGAAGCAAATAATCTGGAGCCATGAGAGTAAAATATCGTTCTTTGGTAGTGATGGGCGAAAGTATGAGAGACGTAGAGGAAGAGCTGCATCCTGATTGCATTGAAGCAACTACAAAGGACCCAACAAATGTCATGATTTGGGCCTGTATGTCTGCAGATAGTGTGGGCCGCATACTGTAAAAAAAAAAAAAAAAAGCGGAGTAAAAAACGGAGATTCTACTGGCAATCGAGACGCCAATACTATTTCCGTATATTTACGGAAAAATTTCCCCATAAATTACAAAAAAATTTCCGTTTTTCTGGAATTTAGGGGGGAAGATTTCCGTTAAAATACAAAACTAGTACTGGCGTCTCGATTACCAATAGAATCTCCGCTTTTTTTTTTTACAGTGCATTCAAGTGATTGATAGCATTTTGAATGCAAAAAAATACATCGAAACTGCCTTGGGACCAAAACTAATACCTTCCATCAGGGATCTCTTCCCCAATAAAGCACCATCTTTCAGCAGGATTCAGCTCCACGCCATAAGGCAAAAATATGCAAAAAATGATTTAAAAATAAAAGCATACAATTATTACCCTAGCCAGGAAACAGCCCTGATCTAAATCCTATAGAAAATTTGTGGCGACATTTGAAAATCCTTGTACAAAAAAAAGCGTCCATCTAATAAAACGCAACTTATTGAAGGTATAATTGATTCTTGGCATCATGTGATTAAAAAGGATGAACTCCAAACACTAGTTCTCTCAAGGAAAAGACGCAGTGAAGCTGTAATAAGAAAAAAAGCTGTCGTACTAAATATTGAATGCACATTCAATATTAAGTTATTATTATATAAAGTTACCACATGGTAACTTTAAAATATAATGAAATGTAAGATAGATCTTATTTTTTGCAAGCGTAACTTTTTTTGCAATGCAGATATTTTTTTTATTAAATTCTACATTAAATTTCTTCGAACATTTTTATTTAAATTAAATTTATTATATTCTTCTGCACACAAAGTTATAAAACATGAAAATTTCAAAAAATGTCCACAATTTTGGCCACCTTGCGTATATTTTTAAAAACTTCATGTACTCGATATATCCTTTATTTTTAATTGTAAGCGCCATGAATAGAAAAATGGTAAAAAAGAAAATAACGAATGAATATAAAACTGTACAACCTCTATTTCACATTTAATGTAAACAAGGCTGCCACAGGCGACAATTTTTTAATTCTATTTCGCATCACTTTTTCAAAAGAAAAATTTTTACATAAGTCTTGACAACATTTGCAAGAAAAACATACTAAATGCATTTTTTTTTTTTTTTTTTTTTTTAAATAGTGGTGCGAACAGAATATAAAAATAGTCGCTTGTGGCAACCCTGTGTAAGCTTTACAGGCGGAAATTTTTTTAATGTGACAAGTTTAGTCTTGTATTTTTGGTGTTAATTTACTATATGGTTTAATCAAGAATCATCATTAACATCTAGTATGTTTTTATTAAGGATGCACCTAATATTCGTTTATACCAGATATTCGGCCCTATTGCTGAACATTCGGTTAGGCCGAATATCAAAGTATTTAGTCTGCCGAATGTTCCGTTTAGCTGAATATTTTAATATTTGATTAACCGAATACTTAAAAAAACTTCAATCCTTTTAAAAATCTTATTTTTAACCGTCAATAAATACAGTTATTCAGAATAATTAAATAAAATCATATGTATATTATAAAGGACAACCATATCTGTGCGTAACGTCATTCTGCGAATGGCAACACTTTCAAATTTGAAATGACTTTTCGTTTTGCAATTTTCGCTACTGAAAATTTTTAAACTTTTACACATAGCACATTTTTAGTCTTTATACCGTCGTATAAGGAAAAAAATGTATTTTTAAATGCAATTTGTTTGAAAGCTGTATCAATTTATTTTAGGTAGCTTTCATTACAAAAAGCTACCTATTGCAGCCGTTCGGAGGAAAGCGATTTCAAAAAATTTTGGTATATTTTCATCGATCATGACCCCCAGACCCCGAAACCACCCTCCGTTCAAAAGTTGATATTATATATATATATATATATATATATATATATATATATATATATATAACCATTAATTAAACATTACCGACCATCATCAAAAACCGCAATATTGTGAAAGATTGACAACAAAGTGCCACAAACCAACAATATAGAACTGTATGTATAAAATAAAGTACCTTATACCTAATTACAAGAATTAACATGGAAGAAAAAAAAAAAAAGAATATGGATCCCGAAAAAAATTGAAAAATTTACATATTGAATTACGTTTTCAAGAGTACAGAATTCAATGATATGAGCAAATCGGTTGTTTTATGTGAGAATAAAGCTATAAGCTGAAAATTTTTTTATTCTGTACTCAAACAACCAATATATAACCAAAGAAATAGCCCCATGATGAAAACAGAACATAATCAAATGACATGAAATGGAAAAAAAACTACAACCCATTAAATATTCAATCTATAGCAATAGAAATCTTACAAAACATACCGAATTATTCCCAGTAGATTTTCAAAATATATTCCCGCACATGGAATCCAAAAAGCATGATAGATTAAGGTGAATAAAACAGTTAAGTTAACACAGAAATTAAAACCCATGGAGTCAGTTAATATTGAAACACCGCGATAAATATAATTAAAACAAAATAAATAAAAAAATAATTACATTATTTATAATACCTAAAAACAATTTTAAATTGTTTAATAACAATTTTACAACATTGCCAGTATTCAGCGTTAATTACCCCCTGGTGTAAAAAATTAAAATTATTACTTTATTAGAAGCTTTAAAAATAAAAAAAATTATGGTGCTGCCATCTATTATTTTATTTTAAAAACAATTATTTATACAAATGTCACTAAAAGAAGAACCTAATGCATGCTAATGAAATTAAAATATATCAACTGCATTCCTACACACATCCTAATATAAACAATACCATACTGTAATCATTATTCAAAAAAAATTTTAATAAATTAAATATTAATAAAATTCTTACAATATATTCTATTACCATACCATTAAATCTACACTGAGAAATTAAAAATTAAACTTGATAATATATGGAATATAGCTATATGCTATAAAATAAAATAAATTATATATTATAAAAATATATAAAAGTCTTAATATTTACCATTACATATAAAAAATGAACAAGAAAGAAAATTAATTAATTATAAAATAAATAAATAAAAAATGGATGTTTATATAAGATTGTCAGATTCTAAAATTCCCAATAGCTTAAAGAACACAAATATAGTGTGTGAATTATCCTTATATTAGCCATAAAAAAGTTAAAAAAATATGATTGTGACAATCAAACATAAACCGATAATTAATCATGGAATACACAGTTGAAAATAAAACAATATTAAATAGTATAGAGCAGGGTTGTAAAAAACCCAGCCCGGGTGGGTAGCTGGGTGGGTACCTGGGCAGCTACCCACTACAACCCTTATAGTTGTAAAAAACGCAGCCCGGGTGGGTAGCTGGGGGGGTACCCGGGCAGCTACCCACTACAACCCTGGTATAGAGCAATAATAATTGATGTTTTTTATTATGATATCTTTTTATTTTGAATGAACAATTCATTTTGAATTATTTTTTCTTTAATATTGGTATCTTATATATATTATATATACCTAGGTAGCTAAATGTTTTAGCAATCTTTTAAATATATATATATATATATATATATATACAGTGAAACCGCGATTTAACGTAACCCGTATTTAAAGATTTCTCGCATATAACGTCATTTTTAGCTAGTCCCAATTAATTTCCTATACTTGTAATGTTAAAAAATCCCGGATTTAACGTTATCGCTTTGAATTATTTCCCGCATTTAACGTTTTTTTGAGCGGTAAAATTTCAATGGAATTTTTCTAAAATAGTCGGAATTTGTGATTAAAAGAACCCTTTCTTATCAAAATGTTCAAAATTCGAAATCTCTCTCTCTCTCTCTTTTTTTTTTTCATCCTTTCTTACCAACTGTAGGTGCAATATTCAAAAGCCTCCTCTTTTTCACCCGCACCTTTTCATTTTATTCAATTGTGCTTTCTGTACTACAACGGAAGGTTACCTACAACGGAGTTGATAGCATTCGTCAGAGATTTTTCATTAGCTTTAGATTGCATGGCGTCAAAAAGAAACCGATCTTCTTTACTTGAAAAATTGGAAGTTATCGCGAAAGCCCAAAACTACAATTAATATGTTTAATTTGAATTCCGTATTCAAATTTGTAAACAATTTTACAGTAAGCAGACTTAATGAAGCAAAATTGTAAAAAATTGAAAAACAGGCTAAAAAAAGAAGGAAACTTGAAATCGTCACCGTTTAAGGAATTTGAAAATTGGAAGCCATTAGAACTTTCGTACCCACTGAAAGCATTCTTTTGAAATACTGAAGACCAAGAGAAAAGCTTACACAGGCTCATATACGTTGAGAATGCGATTTGCGATGTAGCTGCTAAAAACAGGACGCAAAGTAAAATAAATATTTCTTTAAAACATAATTTAGAAACCCGATGTCTAAATCATTGTAAAGCAAGAAATGAAATTTATCTTACGTAAATTAGTCTTTATTTTATGGTCAGTGTCTTGTTTTCGTCTTACCCCGATTTAACGATTTCCCGCATTTAGCGTTATTTCTTTATGGTCCCTTGAATAACGTTAAATCGGGGTTTCACTGTATATATATATATCTGATCTTTGTCACACTGTAACTCTCGTATTTATGAACCAATTCGGATGTAACTCGGGGTGTACATACTACATACCAATGTCTCGACCGAGTTCGTTGGCCAGCTTCATCCGCCATCTTGTTTCAAAATGGCGGCCATTTAAATATTTTTAAAAATTTTAAATTTGAAATGTGGTACCAAAAAACTGAGAATAGAAAAATATTTTTTTCTTATGTATTTGACCTTGATACAAAAATTCCGGAGCAGTTTTTGTTTCGTCTATATCTTAAAAAATGGCTGAGTTATAGTACTTTGAATTTCTAGCGTAGCTGACATTTTGAAACGACCTGATTTTTGCCACGCGATAACAGGCGTATTTATGAACCGATATAGATGCACCTTCGTGTGTACATAGTAAATACAAATGTCTCGACCGAGTTCGTTGGCCAGTTTAATCCGCCATCTTGTTTCAAAATGGCGGTCATTTAAAAAAAAAATTTAAATTTAAAATAAGGCACCAAAAAATTCGAAAATGAAACAGATTTTTTTCTTATGTGTTTGACCTTAATACAAAGATTCCGGAACAGTTTTTTTTTTTCCGTCTATATCTAAAAAAATGGTTGGGTTATAGCGTTTTCGATTTCTATTGTGGCTGACATTTTGAAACGACCTGATTTTTGTCATGCGATAACAGGCGTATTTATGAACCGATTTTGATGTAAATGTACATAGTACATACCAATGTCTCTACAGAGTTCGTTGGCCAGCTTCATCCGCCATCTTGTTTCAAAATGGCGGCCATTTAAATTTTTTTTAAAAAATTTAAAATTTGAAATGTGGTACCAAAAAACTGAGAATGGAAAAATATGTTTTTCTTATGTGTTTGACCTTGATACAAAGATTCCGGAGCAGATTTTGTTTTGTCTATATCTTAAAAAATGTTTGAGTTATAGCACTTTGAATTTCTATCATGGCTGAAATTTTGAAACGATCTGATATTTGTCACGCTATAACACACGTATTTATTAACCTATTTCGATGTAAGAAGGCATGTGGATAGTATATAGCAATGTCTCGACCAAGTTCTCTGGCCAGCTTCATCCGCCATCTTGTTTCAAAATGGCGGCCATTAAATAAAAAAAAATATATATATTTAAAGTGAGGTGCAAAAAAATTAGAAATTGAGAAAGGTTTCTTTCTTAAGTATTTGACCTTGCTATAAGGATTCCGGAACATTTTTTGTTTTGTCTTTATCTTAAAAAATGGCTCAGGTATAGCAGTTTGAATTTCTTTATGTGGGTGACATTTGAAAAATCTGATTCTATGCCAGCGACAGCACTCGTGTATATCAACCGATTCCTATGCGAGTGAGCATGTGCATGTGCACAGGAATAACTAAGGTCTCGACCAAGTTCACTGGTTAGCCTCATCCACCATGTTGTCTTAAAATGGCAGGCACTTCAAGATATCGCCGAATTTGGCAACCAAATATAAGTTACTTTAAATAAAAGCAGCTTGGATAAAGCTGACTAATTTCGCAAAATTCTCATTCATAATGTTTAAGTATTGATAAAAATTAGTATTGAATACCCTATAATCGGTTTCCACTAAATTGAGCATCGTGTGTTTGAATAACATAAGCTAGCTTTTTAAAAATAAGGTATATGAAAGCTACCTCTTCCTCCCGGCACTGGCCGGAAGGACTTTGAGATATTAATTTATTTAATTGTTTTCAGTACCAATTTTGTAAATTGTGGCAACAGAAGTACTCCATTTCTATCACTGAGCTCCATATAGTTATATATGGAGTTCAATGATTTCTATTAAAAGTAAAGGGAAAATTGTAGGTTACCGTACTTTTTTGTTGCCATTTTCCTCATAAAAATTGAAATTAAAATACATGCTATGTCAAAAATACCGTCTGAATCCGGCGAATTTTGGTTTTATTTCGTTTCTATTCATCAATTAAATGTTTTAGTTTATAGCAAAAATATTTTAAACTATATAACACTTTCTCTTTAAAAAAGCTTATTTTAAATAATTGTGTATTAAATAATTGTTGTTTTCTTTACAATTACTTATTTAACATCAGAAAGATGAAAGAATGCAATTTTATTTATGCGAGTGTAATAATATTTTCCAAATTTTGAAAAAATGATTTCTGATAATGAGTTCTGATAAAACATGGAACTATTATAAACAAAAACAAGTGAAGGCATATGTAACATTAAATACCGGATTTTTTTATTTTTATTTTTATTATTATTTTTATTTTTTTGCCGAGCTTCATGAATGATGATATTGCGTGTTTGTGTATTATTGTGCAATAATTGCTTCATTTGAATACTTTTCTATATATGTAGGATTGACTACAAAATTTAAGAATTCTAGAAGCTGTGTACTGTATAGATGTTGTTTAAGACTGGATCATAAAAGTGGAATTCTTTAGCGCATGCAAATGATGTCATTTTATAAAAAAACGTGTTTTTTAATTCTTAAAACTGAAATATTTTTCGTAGCAGTACGTCATTTCCCGCAGCTCCTTTGAAATTCTTCACAGGTGAAAAAACGCCTTTTAAAAATAACGTAATCAAAAGCACAGGCTGATAAAGCGCAATGTTTTACAAAAATTTACAGTGTCTGTAACTAATTTGTAGGTTTATTATAAATCAATGAAACAGTTCCTTCTTAAACATTTTCCTTCGTCGATGTTCGACGGGTCCCACCTCGTTTAAATAAAAGAGATTGCTTTACATTTATTTGCTGTTTGAAAAAAATACACTTGAGAAAATTAACGATTAACGACCACATTCATAAGAATTAATGGTGTATAAATGTAAATTAGTAAATCTTGTCTACCAGAAATCTGTTTCTATTGCTTTTCCAGTTTCTGAACGAAAAAGGAAGAAACTTTCAGGAGCGATAATAAGCATCAAGACAAACAGTTTTAATACAGAAAACCAGGATCACAACCACTTTTTCAATGAATAAAGTGTATTTCACGTCAAGCCAAACTTTGATTTTCATTTTTTAACTTTAACATTAATGGAGATATTTTAATGATATTTTCAAAATCCTTACTTTGTTTTTAGCTCACAGGCTATCAAAGCCTGAGAGCTAATGTGCCCGCCCGTTCTGTATGTATGTATGTATGTATGTATGTATGTACGTACGCATGTACGTAACGCGATAACTCTTGATAGAAACATCCGATTTGCTTCAAAATTTTTTCCTAGGTTCACTGTGATAAGGCGCTTCCCTGATTAGTTTTTGGAGTTCATTGGTTAAGGATAAAGGGGGGAAAACGGGGTTAGTCCACAACCCCGCCCCTTAATTCAGATAAATGGGTTTTTCATGCAGAATGATTCGATTTGCTCCGAATTTGGTATAGCGGTTTAATATGTTAAGGAACGTCCCTGATTAGTTTTGGGGGCTCATTGGTTAAGGGTAAAGGGGGAAAAACGGGGTTAGTCCACCCCCCTTAATTCAGATAAATGTGTTTTTCATGCAGAATGATTCGATTTGCTCCGAATTTGGTATAGCGGTTTATTATGTTAAGGAACTTCCCTGATTAGTTTTAGAGGTTCATTGGTTAAGGGTAAAGGGGGAAAAACGGGGTTAGTCCACCCCCCTTAATTCAGATAAATGTGTTTTTCATGCAGAATGATTCGATTTGCTCCGAATTTGGTATAGCGGTTTATTATGTTAAGGAACTTCCCTGATTAGTTTTGGGAGTTCATTGGTTAAGGGTAAAGGGGGAAAAACGGGGTTAGTCCACCCCCCTTAATTCAGATAAATGGGTTTTTCATGCAGAATCATTCAATTTGATCCGAATTTGGTATACCGGTTTATTATGTTAAGGAACTTCCCTGATTAGTTTTAGGGTTCATTGGTTAAGGGGAAAAGGGAGGTTAGCCCGCCCCTCTTAATTTAGATAAATGCGTTTTTCATGCAGAATGATTCGATTTGCTCCGAAGTTGGTAAAGCGGTTTATTATGTTAAGGAGCTTCCCTGATTCGTTTTGGCGATTAATTGGTTAAGGATAAAGGGTGGTTAGTCCACCCCCTTAATTTAGATAAGTTTTTTTTTTTTTTTTTTTTTTTTTTTTGCAAGATTATTCGATTTGCTCCAAATTTGGTATACCGGTTTATTATGATAAGGAGCTTCCCTGATTAGATTTGGAGGTTCACTGGTTAAGTATAAAGGGGGAAACGGGGGCTAATTCCCCTTCACTTATTTTTTTGAGTGGCATTATTCTTTAAAATAAGAGTATAATATACAATTAGTGTGAATAGTCTGTGAGCTCAATGCCATCAGTTTAGCTGGGCACTTTTCTTTTTTATTTGATGTATGGTGACATGAGACGTGTAGGAACTTGCTACCATTGGAGATCCGAACAACCACTTAGCTAAACATTCCATTATTATTCATTATTATTTCATAATGCAGCTCACAGCAGAGGTTGCACGGGCGGAAATTTACAGGCCCGACCCATAGAAAAAAAATCGGCGCGGCCCGTACAAAAAATATTGGCCCAACCCGGCATAAAAGTTCGACCCAAGCCCGGCATAGACCGTGGAAAAAAAGTATTGGCCCGACCCGGAAAAAAAGTTGAAATTTCGGCCCGAGCCCTGTTTCTATGAACCTTTGGTTTTTACATCGATTTCGTTAAAAAATTTGCCTCATACGAGGAGTTCTGGCCAAAATTACTTAGTTTTTTTTTTTTTTTTTTTTTTTGCCTCAAGTTTATAACCTTTATTTTTATAAAAGTGCTGTAGGCTGCGATATTTATTATTTTTTTATGAATTTATTTGAGGAATGTAAATGTTTCAGTTATAATTAATATTGTTAATCCAAATTCCATGTATTGGAGATTTAAAAATCTGAGAAATGCTATACAGTAAAATCGTCTAAGACGGATTTGCGTAAAATTAACAAAAGAGTTATAGACAAGTTCCTTTCTTAACAGGGGCAAATGTATTATATATTCCTTTCCCATGTATTAGTATATAAATTTTGCATGGATCAACCCATTTTTCAGTTTAAGACAGGATTCCGTCATAGACAGGTTCTTTTTCACAAGTTTTACTACATTTTATTAAGCCTAGAAGTTAATTATTCTTTAAAAAGAATATATTTATTAAAATTTATACTTTAATTGTAGAATAATGACGATTTTAAAATGTCTTTTTTTTTTTTTTTTTTTTTTTTTTTTTTTTTTTTTTCTAAAGTTTTGGGGCCAAGCCAAGCTTTACTGCTCTTTGAACGGACTAAGCCATACGGGCTGGGTCAAAACCGGTACTGAAAATTTTGGCCCGTGAAGACTAGGAAGAATGAAACCAGTCTCGGCAAGATACAAAAAAAAAATAATAATAATAATAATAATAATAATAATAATAATAAGTTAGGCCCGACCCGATCCTTCAGGAAAAAAGTAAGGTCCGAGTCCGGCCTGGAAAGAGTAGTGACTAGGCCCGGCCCGAGCCCGGCTCGTGCAGATCTCCGGCTCAGAGTACATATATGCCGTGTCACAGATCAAAATTCAATCACTGCCAATAGTCATCACATTTAAAAATTAATATGATGAGAATCTCGCTAAAAAATAATTATTGTTGAAGGTGAACGGAAATTCAGGTACAGATCTCCTTGTATTTTTGATTGAATAAGAGGATTGCGACGCTGGTTTGATGTGCAAAAAAATATTTGTCTCGATCACATCTCCCCTGAAAGTTTGCTCCAAAATTTTAAGAAAAACTCTGTATTATATTTCAAACCTCTAAAAATAATCGTTCACTCTAGATACTGCTCGCTGGCGCAATTTAAAACGTCCTTGACAAATTAAAAAAGAACAGGAAAATTATTCCTTGCTGAATTGCCACCATTTAATTTTTTTTTTTTTTTTTTTTTTTTTTTTTTTTTAAATACTCGAGTTTTTTTCTGACAAATACAATGACTAAAATTTTCTTTCATTTTAAAATATTTGTTTCAGAATACTATAAAGAAAATTTTGCTCATTTATTTTAATTCGTAGAAGAAGCCACGAAGTTAAAGTAATAATAATTAAAAAAATTTTAAAACTATTCTTTAATAATAACTCAAATCTTTTTTTTAAGCGTAAAGTTTACTTGGGAAAAAGACTTGTTCATTAAATAAGAAGTATATGTGCTATATATGATGCAAAATTGCTTCAAAATTTTACTTTTTAATATCCTTAAACCCTATAATAGAGTTTTCGACTGAATAGTTACTATTTAGCAGCATCCATAATTTTTATACCTTACTTTTAAAAACAGTCAAAGACAGAAAACCTTTTTGGCTGACTCATGCGGCTGAGTGATTTATTATGTCGAGTAGAGATGAATTCGGGCTCTTTTTTCCGGAGCTCGATAGTAATGCTTTGAAATCAGAGCTCGCTCGAGCCCGGAAAATTGTGTCAGTGAGCCCGATACCGAAAGTAGAAAATTGTTAAAATTTTAAGGTAGTTTCAAACTTAATTTTCTCATTGAGAAATCCCTTCTTACATAGAAATAAATATTAGTCCCAAATACTGCTTTAAATAAATTGTCACTTTGAACCGAGCCCGAAGACTAGTATAAAAAATCGAGCCCGAGAAAAGGGATCAGTCAAGTTAATACAAATTCTTCACGCGATTCTAAGGAGGTATACGTTCTCCATATTGAGAAATTTTGCTGCTATAACTGAACGCATTTATAGGCAGCCTTTTAAATTACTCACGGTTTAATAATCATGGTGCATGCTCATTTATTTGTATTAAACTTCGAAAAACAAATACGTGAATACTAAATTATACAGGATGTCCGAAATGTATCTTTACACTTTAAAAAAATAATTAAAAATAAACAATGATAAGCACTTAAGGCTTTTTTTAATGTTCTGTTAAAAAAAAAAAGTTTTTTTTCGTAATGTAATGTAAACCAAATGGCGCTACGGATAGGAAGAAGATAGAGCTCCTACATCTCTAATGTAGGATCTCTAGAAGAGGGGGGTCCAATACCGTGGCCACCTAGATCTCCAGCCATAACACCTTTGAACTTCTTTTTATGGGGATACGTGAAAACATTGTTTACCAATCTCCAATTCGTGACTCTGATGAACTGAAAAGTCGAATTATAGCGGCTATCTAGACTGGCGATTCTGCAATAGCAATGCTTCATGTGGTTAGAAATCTCGTATAGACTGGATGTGTTGCGCGCGACTAAAGGTGCGCATATTGAAACAATGGAATGAAACATTGCAAAAAAAAACTTATTAAAATGTTTTCTTTACGGAACATAAAAAACAGTAAGTGCATATCATTGTTTATTTTTAATTATTTTTTTAAATTGTAAAGATACATTTCGGACATCTTGTACATTATTTAGCACCAAAAATTGAAAGAAAATACCACGTTGGAAAACATGAAAACTCAAAAACTTGTATATAGATCTTGTTCAAATTTTAAATAGCAGCAATACATTTAAAAAAATAACAGCAAATAGTTTTTTATTTCCTTGAAAGGGGGTATAAGGAGGTTAAACTTTTTTCAATCAAATCTGGAAGCCTGAATTTAAAGATTGATTCAAGTTTAACAGTAAATAAAAAGAACAAATCAACGCATAATACTACACAGTTAAAAAGAAAAATTATTTCAACATATCATTGCAATAACATATGCCAAACTAATTACAAAAGTCATCTAGTATAAATAAAAATATTTTTAATCTCTTAAAATTCTACACAATAAAATAAACACTCAAGTGCGAGTATTACTCGCACACAGGGGGTTCCGTACAGGTAATATATTAACTAGCAACAGTATTATTACAAAAAAATCGCTGCTAAAAGAAACTTTGTAAAAAACTATACAACGTAAGGTTGGATATCTGTATATACTATAAAAGTATAAATAGATAAACCATGAAAGTTCAGAGTGATATGAAGCCTAAATAGTATCAAATATTGCTATTATGTATAACTCTCTTTTTTAAATCTTATCCAAATCCGTTTATGATGAACTTAATTCAGTGCTGACAATAAAAGTAGTGCATATTTAAATTTAATTTGGTATTCCATAAACCCAAATTCACCGTAGTAATAATCTTTTATTTTTACAGTGTACCTAAAACAAAACCCTTGTTCAAATTTTAAAACTTGGCATTGTGCTAAGCGCGCTTCGAAAGAAGGCGCAAAGTTGCAACGCCGCCCTGGTCCGTGCAGCATTTTTCTAGATAGGTTTTTAATTAACCTTTAAAGAAAAGAGTGACGTATTGAGAGAGCCACTCAATGCAAACTAGTCGCGAATGCCATAGTAATTATGGGATTAATTCTAATTAAAATAGTCTGCTTTTAACATTTTGACGTTTGATGCTTCTATACTACGACTGGGCATTGTATTACACAAATATATCATTAAAAGTTGTTATCTAGGCTTTAAAAGTCAATGGCAAAATAGAGTACGCCGCCCATGTCTATATATATGTCAAAACCGTCCGTGTCTTTAAGGGTTAATATCTCGGCTAATTACTGGCAATTGTTTTCGGAAATCATTATCATCGATCCTTTTATACTTCTGCGACGACAGGCACCACCATGCGACGACAGGCACCACCAGCGTTCCTCAATTCCTTGCTGAACGCCCGCAAATTGAAATTTCTGTATAATGGAAAATGCGCTTTTCTCAAAAACTATGTGACTTAGGGTAATTGCTATAATTTTCCTGCAAGGTTTAAATTAATGTCTACTATCTCTAATTTTTTCATAACTTTAGTTTCAGTAGATCCGGAAATAGATTGGGGGGGGGGGACATAATTTTGCACTACATTTTCGACGATATCTCTGAAAATATACCTAAAATTAAAAGAAATATATTTTTTAATTCAGCATTACTAAAGCTTTCACACGGTATACAAAGAAAAAAATTTTTTTTTTCAAGTAACTTAATTAGCCCCTCTACATTTTTCCTAAATATGTTTGTGAATGGTTAATAATCAACAAATGTGTGGTGGCCTTTATTACTTCCCCCAATTTGAACTTCCCACGTTCCATAGTTGACGAGTAAAATGGCTGTGACAGACAGACACAGAAGGGAACTAATGGTTCAGTTTTCACTTTTGAAGTATGGAAGCCTAAAAAACATTTCAACGTCATCAAGAAACAGTTATTTCTAAATTTTTAGGCAACAATAAGTTATAGGTTTAAGAGTAAACTTCAAAGAGTCTAAGATTTTAATATTAAAAAATGGAATCAGCTGCTTTATGTAAAATTAATAACTGATCCATTTAGATGTTTTCTAGAAATGAAAAATGGATTTTCATTCGAGTCAATTTACAAGTCAAACCTCACCTATCATTTCATTTTCATTCAATTACATCACGGGACATGGATTTTAACAGATTCATTCTTTCAAATTGCGTTCCAAACACCTTCGCTGAATGTTCCTCTACTCGGCTTACTATTACGATACATATTTCGAAAGAGTGAAATAGTAAAAATAGAGACATAAAATGATTTCAACCTATATGCATACAATATTTATGACTACGACAGTCTGGAAACAGCATTTCACAAGAAAAATCCTATTTCAGAACAAACACACACGCACTAAAAGAAGCAAAAAAAAAAAAAAAGAAAAAAAAAAAAAAGAAAGAAAAGAAGAAATCGAATGTAGCCAAGAACAAATAACATATTTTAGAAGACATTTGAAATGATTTATTATACTCTCAGACTGCTACTCTGAAGATGACCTAACACCTTTTCAAGGCATTTTTTCAACAATTACTTGAATTTCATTATTATTTTTTTTAAAATACATTCAAAAGAATCGAAAAACTTTTTTTTTTTTTTTTTTTTTTTTTTTTTTTTAATATCTTGTTCATTTTTAGGGTTCCGTACTTAAACAGTAAAAACAGAACCATTATAAGATCACTCCTGTGTCTGTCTGTCACAGCCATTTTACTCGTAAACTATAGAACGTGGAAAGTTCAAATTTCGGCGAAGTAATAAAGACTATTGACTCACATATTTTCAGTTTATTAAACATTTATAAATACATTCAGTAAAAATGTAGAGGGACAAATTAAGTGACTTGAAAAAAAAATCTTTAAAATCTGAAAAAATTAGAGGTAGTAAACATTAATTTAAACCTTGCAGGAAAATTATAGCGATTACCCTAGGTTACATAGTTCGAGAAAATCGCATTTTTCCGTCACACTCAAATTTCGATTTATGGGCATTCAGCAAAGATGTTGAGCAGCGCTGGAGGTACCTATCGTAACAGAAGTATAAAAGCATTGTTGATCATATTTTCGAAAAAAAAATCGTCGGTAATTAGCCGAGATATTCTCGGGACTCTTAATGCTTCAAAAAATTTTTAATTAAAAATTTTTTAGATATTAATCTTCTACCTATTCTGAACATTTTAATGTAATTCTTTCGTTCAAATTCTCATTAGAACAGGGCTTTGAGAAGTATACCCGCTCAACAGCTGAAGCGGCATTTTCGAAACCTTTAAGTCATTTTTCTCCAAATCCCTCTCTCCATTTTCCTTTTTTGGGCATAACGCGCACAATATCTCAAAAACTTTTGAATATTTTTTCATGAAAATTTCAAAACATACGTTTCATGTAAATCTATATAAACTAAACTTAAAATTTCCTTTTTATTGCTCAATTTTTAAGTGATTATGTTGTTGAAATTTTCAAAATTTTGTATTAGCTAAATACAACTTTGTATTAAAAACATAAAAATGCTTTAAATACAAATTTATTTAGGTTCAGGGTAATTATTACAACCTGAAGTATAAGTAGGCACCAATTTTTTTCTAGTTGCTATATTTATTTTCTAATCGTGCGCGTAAGCTGTAAATACCAATTTTCTGCTTGTCAAATGTCTAACTGTTTGGAGCCCCTGTAAATCCTAATTCTCCATCTTGCAATTTTTTTAAATACATAAAATGAAATAACGTACTTATATCTTTCATTTCAATAAAAATTGTGTTTTAAAATCTCATACATTTTGAGGTATTAAATGTTGAAACTGGTCTCTTTTTTTCATTTTTTCAAATTTTAAGAGTTCTGAGAACCCTTAATTACAACGAATTACATACTATGGGATTCGCGACTATTTTGCATTGAATGGATCTTTCAATCGCCTCGAGTGACTTTAAAAGTTAATTAAAAACCTATCTGGAAAAACGCTGCACGGACCAAGGCGGCGTTACAAATTTCTGACCTCCTTTCGAAGCATGCTTAGCACAATGCCAAATGTAAACTTTGAAGGAATGTTTTATTTTAGCTACACTGTAGAAAGAAAAGTTAATACTATGCTGAATTTAGTTTTATGAAATTCCAAAGGAAGTTTAAATATGCACTGATTTTATTGTAGGTACTGAATTAAGTTCTTTATAAATAGATTAAGATATATTTAACTAGTCGGATGTGTCAATCCTAAAATTTTCTTCTATCTCATACATGCTAATACTTTCTGATAAATGCAGCACAGCAGCGCCACCGGTTAGGTGATTTATGCCAAAATCTATTCGGGGACAACTTATGTGAACTTCTCTTTGAATCTGAAGTTTGATGAAAATCTGTGCATTAGTTTTTGAGATAGATCTATTTCAGAAACCGTGAAAAGTTCTGCATAGCAGTGGCACCTCTTGGACAATTTACACCAAAAACTTATCAGGATCAATTTATATCAGGGACTAACTGGATCTAAAGTTTGATGAAAATTCATGCATTAGTTCTTCAGATAAAGCTATTGCGGAAATCGCGAAAATTGCAGCATAGTAGTACCACCTGTTGGGCGATTAACACCACAAACTAAACAGCACTAATTTATATCGTGAGCTAACTGAATCTGAAGGTTGATGAAAATTCGTGCATTAGTTCCTGAGATAGAGCTATTGCGGTAATCATGAATAATGCAGCACAACAGCGCCACCTATGTGACGATTTACATCAAAAGGTTATCAGCACCGAATTATATTAAGGACTAACTGAAAATGAAGTTTCCTGAAAATCCGTGTTTTAGTTCTTGAAATATAGCTATTGTGGAAATCATGAATAATGTAGCATAGCAGCACCAGCTGCTGAGCGATTGACACCAAAAAGTAATCAGCACCAATTTATATCACGGACTAACTGAATCTAAAGTTTTATTTAATTTTGTTCAATAGTTCTTAAGATGGAGCGCCAAAAAATTTGTGTCACACACAGACAGACATTTTGTAAAAACATGTTTTTCATGATCTCTGTCCTCTAAAGCATATAAATCCGTCGAAAACTAGAATTCGAAAATTTTCACGAATCCAATATTTTCTTCTTGTAAAGATAGAAGAAAGTAAAAATGAGTTATACAGAATAGCTATATTTGATATTATTTAGGTTCCGTATCTCTTTGAACTTTCATGGTATATCCATTTACATTTTTCTAGTATATACTATTATACCCAACTCTACTTTGTATATTTTTTTTTACAAAGTCTTAGTATTCTTTTAGTAACGTTTTTTTTTTTTTTTTTTTTTTTTTAAATAATACAATTACTAATTCATATATTTGTTGTACGGAACCTTCTGTGCGCGAGAAATACTCGCACTTGACCGTTTATTTTTAACTTAGCATAAAAAATTCAGAGTAATTATCGTTGCAAAGCATAACAAATAGGGTAAAAACTGTACGCAGTAACGAATAGTCCGGGAGAAAAAAAACTATACAGAGTGTCCACTCTCAAAGGTGTCCAATGGCTAATTTCTAAACAATTAGTCATAGACAAATAGTTCCAATTATGAAAATATTTTAAACGGGGCAAAGAAGTATTTTAAAAGCGATTTTGGTGAATAAAAACATTTCTTAAGAATAATATCATAAGACGAAATGCAATTTTTCACCTTCATTCAACATAAAATAAATAATGTGAACATTAAAAAGGTCCACAATATTACTTAAAAAAAGTAATGTAATAAAATAAATGGAACTGCAATTAATAACAATATATATTTCCTCTAATTAAATTAAATCCAAGAAATTGCTATTACTACTTCTACTTTCAACTCTAGTAATTATTGGCTCTCATTTTCAAAACAAAGTCACGTATTTGTATAAATAAACAACATTTAGTTATTAAGATATTCTCTGATGATGAGCCTGGAAGGCCTAGTACTAAGAAGTTTTAAATAAAATATATATTTTAAACTTGTAACATCTTTTTCATTACATTAGTCGCCTTTTAAGTCAGATTGTGGACCTTTTTAATGTTCACATTATTTATTTTATTTCTTAAGAAATTAAATTTTGTATACGGTCCCCCCGATCCTATAAGTTATATTTAGTAAAAATTTCCTATAACACTAACAAGACAGACAAAAAAATTTCCATTCTTTTACGATTAAAACTAACCGAGAAATGGCTATTTAAAGTTGAAGTATCTTTTTTGCTGCGAAATAGGGGTCATTCACAAATTTACTAAAAATATAAATAATCCTCAGATGTATAAATAAAAAATCGTTGAGAGAAATTAACATAGCAATATAAATTTGAAATTATTTTCATTCTGACGCATTAAAGCAAAATATACAACTTGCACTAAAATACAAGAGGGAAAAAATAGAATTTTTGTTAAATGAAATGATAAAAAGCAACAGCCTCAATTCTTTACAAAACTAAATATATTTTAAAACGCTATTAGATTATTTAATCTAAAACTTACTTCTTAAACTTGTAGGCCGGAATGTATCCGAAATCTTTCGTGTGGTCTTCTAAAATAAGTATAGATGGTAAACACCGAAAATCACAATAGCTATTGTCATCGGATTTGCATCAGTAATGTAAAATTTAAAATCGATCGGATATTTGAAAGAGAGTAAGTTCGAGTACGAATTTCGAACTGGAAAAACATACATAGGAACGTTGCAAGTTAAATAACAGATTATTAAAATAACACAATTTTCGTTAAAAGAAATCATGAAAAGAAACAGCCTCATATCCGTAACAAAATAAAACATATGTTAAAATACAATTATTTTAGCCTATCTGAAATTTAATAAAAATTAAATGTATCGTAATACTTATCAGGGATGAGAATTGCAAAAAAGCAAAAAGACTGAAACCACGCGCAAACAAAAAATTGTGCCACATTTTATCCGTGAAAGATACTTTAAGAAATAAAACCAGGGTCTGATTTCTGGGCAAATGGAGACAAGCGCACAAGCCTGCATACTACATTACAGGAGTGAAAATAGCCAAATTACACACAGCTCTTAAAACATTGAGTGTAGGTCATATGAAATGCTCGACTTATCAGAATCATGACCGCTCCTGAAAATGAAATAATTTAATTAAGAATATAGAATTTTTGTGTGTCATAATTTTAATAAATTTTTTAGCAAAAAATATGAAAAACTTAGTGAAAATCACAATGGTTAATTATTTTTGGTCACACGGGCTAATTGGAACAGGACCTACAGCCAGCTTAATGTGAATTCTGAATCAGGAGCGATTCTGGGTAAAAAAGAAAAAAAAAATTGAAATTCACAGCAAATTTTCTGAAAGGTTACAAAAGGGGGGGAAGGAGAGGATACACTAAAAGCACTAAATACATGTATTTTTCGCGCCATTTTGACGAAATTTGCCGCTTTTTCGCTAAATTTGCAGCTTTTTTGCGATATTTTGACGAAATTTGCAGCTTTTTCGCGATATTTTGACGAAAGTTGCAATTTTTTCGCGATCTTTTGACGAAATTTGCAGCTTTTTTGCGATCTTTTGACGAAATGTACCATTGCAACGGTTTTGGACCCCAGATTTAAAGTGTTCTTTTTCAACAAAGATGAAGCAAAGGATGTAGGAGTAAAGTCCAAATTAACTGCTTTAGTAAGACTAAGAAAGGCTAGTAATGAAACCAGTAACAGAATGTGTCCAACATAAATATTTCCAACATAACCATTCCATCTTCACACGTTCCAAATTCTTTGTGGGCATGCTTTAATGAAATTGCAAGCCAATCGCAGAGTGAAGCTCTATAGAAAGTTCCTTTCAATGTGAAGAAGTAAAAGAAATTAGTAATTTTCTTTCCCAGCCACTACTAGAAAGACAACAGTGTCGTTTGGAGTGGTGGGCAAAAAATTCAGAAGACTTTCCAAACCTTTCACAGTTAGCCAAAAAGAACCTTTCTGCACCAGGAAGTACCATATATAGTGAGAGATTACTTTCAGAAGCAGGTAGCATTTACGAAACAAAAAAAGAAATAGACTATCAGCTGAGAATGCTGAATTATTATTATTTCTGCATCACAATCTACGTTTATATTTGCCTTAAAAAACAGTTAAAATGTTTTCAATAAACAGTAGAATGCTATTCTTGAAAAAAATATGTAAAATGTAAATGCATACTAATTAAAAGAATTTAGTACTTACATTTCTTTCATTATTTAATAAGAAATAGTAACACACTTAAATTATATTTAACTTTTAAGAGTATTTTATTAAAAAAAAAAACCCTTAAGTATTGCAACATATACGACTTAAATATCTTATACATGTAATACATCTATATCTAATCAATCATATATTTATGTTCTTTGTAATTCAAAATATTATTGAAAGAAATATTTTTTTATGTAAAAAGGGATAAATGTTAAACTTCCCATTATGATTTTTAAAAAATTGAATTTGCTTGTACAGTTGTATTAAAACAATTTTGGATAGATTAATTTTAAGTTTAACAGATTATGTTAGCTTATTACAGATACTTTTTGCACTTACTGATACAGCATAAAAAAGTTTTAACATGATTCTTAAATTAGTCTCTTGCATAAAAATGGGTAGATAAAACCCATTCGGGGTATGAAAGTTAATGGAAAAAAAAGTGTTAATTTCAAATAAAATTTTTGTTATACATGCTGAATATAAATTGTCAAATAAAATTTTTGTTATACATGCTGAATATAAATTGTCAAATTAAAAAGTTATACTGTGTAAATATAAAAGCATTTATTACAGTAGTATTCGGCCAAGGCCAAATAATGGACTTGATATTCGGCCGAAGCCGAATATTCCACAGACAGGCCGAATGGGGCGAATATTCGTTGCATCTCTAGTTTAAAATTCATGGAATTGTAATGGATTGTGTTTTTAATCAGAACCCTAATAGAATCTCTTTGAGAACTATTGTGATCAACTGTGTTTTTAATGAGAACCCCAATAGAATCCGTTTGAGAACTAAACACAGTTTAAAAAAAACAGTTGATCACAATTTTACGAATTTTAAACAAATATCACAAAAGATCTTAAGAAAGCTTTATGTTCTATAAAATCTAATGATGGGATTGTTATCGCTAAAGCTGATAAGGGAGGTCAAATAGTGTACATATGGTCAAATACATATCTAATATCGGTTCTGTTTCATACCCTCTAGCTAAATATTTAGTTAAACGCTTTTCATTTCTTTCAAGTTCCAATATTTACACTATTAAGAATTCTAGTTCGTTTGTAAATCGTATTAAAAACTTCACTCCCTCCCCGTCTTTGCGCATTGTTTCGTTTGATGTTACTTCTCTGTTCACCCATGTTCCTGTTCAAGGTGCACTACAAAGTCTCACTGTTACATTAAAAGAGTTTCATTACTCAGATTATAAAATCAATCATATTATTGAGTTATTCAGTATTTGATTAAAACAAAATTCATTTCAATTTTCAAATCAATTTTATTCTATATTGGATGGTTTAGCAATGGGTAATCCCCGTAGTCCTTTCCTAACCGATTTATATATGCATTACCTTGAGGTTAAAATGTTTAACCTTATCAGCTTCCCATTTTATTGTAGATATGTAGATGATTCCTTTGCGCTCTTAGACCTATCTCTTTTTTCTGTTTAAATGTATTGACTATTTTGAACTCAATAGATTCAGTTATTCAATTTACTTATGAAGTTGAAATTGGCAATAAATTTTCATTTCTTGATGTGTTGGTCATTCGTCAGCTTAACACATGACACTTGCGTTTACCGTAAACTTTTTACTGTCATCCACCCCCATTTTAATACATGTCACCCCCGTTCCCAAAAAGCTTCGGCTTTTCTTTATTTGATTAATAGAGCTCGTTTAATTTGTTCAGATAACAATTCCCTTGTCGCAGAATTAGATTATATTAGATCTATTGCTATCGATCGTGGTTTTAGTTTATCTTATATCAATAATTTAATTTCTCATCTTAATAAATGTGTTAATAATCCTGATTCTTCTCTTACTGCGGGTTTTTTTTTTTTTCTAAACTTATCAGTTTAGCATTTTAGAACAGCATTAGCTTTAAAATAGATAATGTCTTAAGACATTATGATTTTAATATGGCTTTTAAACTAGTTAATACATTAACTTTTTCACAACTTAAAGAATCAAATTCCTCCTCTAAATTATTGGGGAGTTTACAATATTCAATGTCAATGTGGTTTGTCCTATATTGGACAAACTAAACGAAAACTCCGTTACAGAGTCAATACATAAGCTATGTAAAGAAAAAAGAATTGCAAAAATCATCTATTACTTCTCATTGCTGGGGGAAGGGACATAATTTCAATTTTGACTCAGCTACCATTATCAAGAAATGCATGACTCCTCTAGATTTATACATTTTGAAGCTGTTCATATCCATAGATTTAAAAACTCCTTGGTTAATGATTTATCTTATCTAGTGTACCTTAGATCTCAACTTTCTGGGTGGATTTGTTGTGCCATGACACTTCAATTCCGCTTTGATTTCATTGGATGTTGGAACTTGATGGTCTTTTGATAGTGTTTTCTGACATTTGGGTTTTCGCCTTGCATGTCGTTGGGGAGGGGAGGGGGGGGGGGGGATATTGTTTTTATAGATTTTATACACTGATGATGCGAGTCCTGCAACTCATTAAATGTATACGTCTGTTCACATTACCTTATGTATTTTATTGTGTGTTTAAACGTTGATTTTTGGCGATTTACATTTGCACACATGTTTTTATTTACTATAGTAGCGTAATTACATAAAAGACGTGATAGTGTTGCAATGAATCAAGGAAGACACTGGATTTAGAGGTCTGACACCCGGGTCCGAGACCCGTACCCGGCCCGGCCCGCAGGCCGGCGAATTTAAGGCGAATTTTCAAACGAGACGGGCCGGCAAAAAAATTGAACGGGCCTACAGGGCCAATTAAAAAAAAAAAAAATTAAGCGGGCCTTTTGGCCCGCTATAAAAGCTTAATCGAAGCCGATAAAATATGAGCCATTTTCAATGAAGGTGACTTTCGCGAGAATAAGTATAAATGTGCGCCACCAGCCAATGCCCAGTTTGACAACATCAATACAGAAATGTAACATATCCAGCGTAGAGATCAACATGGACAGTTAAATGGTGTCTGAGCCTAGGTTTATTTTTTCAGCAGACTTTTGCCAGGTCGAAATCAGGCTTGCATTTTTTTTCTACGTAGTCAAGCAAGGCCGGAACTGGACTTTTTTGTTCAAAGGATGTATGGAAAGCAATATGTTTTGTAAAAATATTATTAGCGATAACGAACTTCTGTTGACGGAATCTTTGGAAATATACCTTAAGGTGGTTTATCAAATTCAGTGTTCAGCAATGAGAAATTTTCTGACACATTTACCGACTCATTTTTAACTGTAAAGGCATAAAATTGATAGGCCTGACTATTGAAGCGACTTTGAATCGATTCGATTGATGTTTACCATTTTTTATAAATAAATTACTTATTGAGATATAAGAGATTCTTGTCACGTAACTGCAGATTTTTCTACTTTCCCGTGCTATCGCTTCTGGAAATTCGATTCAAAAATTTAACTTTGATAGTATTTTCCCAAAGATATATTGCCTTTATCAAAAAAAAAAAAAAAAAAAAAAAAAAAAAAAAAAAAAATGGATAACGTTATTAGATTACATAGTTTCTGAATAAGAACACCTGCCAATCTTATGCGTTTCCAAAAAGAAATGAATTCGGAAACGTATCAGATAGCTAGTTCCTTTGGATTTGAGAAAAGCCTTATTAAATGGCAGAGAAATATTTTTACAAATTTGCTTTTTATTATACAGCTTCAAAAGTTATCCCGTTTTTTTTTTTTCTTTTATTCTAAACCAGAGTTGGGCAGTATCGGAAATACATGTATTTGAAATACATTTGTAATTTGTAATTTAAACCTTTAAAACAAATGTATTTTGGTAATGTATTTTGGAATGCTTTTTCAAAGTATTTTGTATTTTCAAAATACTCAAAATACATTCCTCCATATTTCAAGCTGTCGTGTCTAAACCGCAGATCCTAGATTTGCGGCAAGGAAACACTTCCCTATCTGTTTTGAATAATTTTCAAATTCGTTTCTGGAAGATTATATGGACACATTATTTAACATTTGGTACGACGTACGAGAAGCATGTTAATGAATCGGATGTTTACTTCTGCAGAAGCATTTTTGCTGAGTAGTCACAAAAATAGTTTTTATATAATTAATAACATTCAATGAGAATGACAAAAAATTGTTGTGTGAAACTTAATGTATAGGCAGGTGCTGCCTATTTAAAATACATTAGAAGTGTAATGCTGTTAGTTACCGCAGAGGCTCATGGAAATAACTGCTAAATCACACAATGAAAATATATTAAGCGAATTAATAATACACAATGTGCGCTATTAAACATGAAATATTTTTAATGTTCTGTTGATGATAATAAATAAATAAATAAATAAATAAATAAGGGAAAATACCAGATGTATAAAACAAGATGTTTGATTATAGGTTAACCTTTTGAATGATGAAACAAAATTCAAGACCTACTGAAAGGTAAAATTTTAGTCTTATACCATCATATATCGATTTTAACATTATTTTCCCTAGTTTCTTAGTAATTCATTCAATCGAGGTTCTAATATGATTTACCATACCTTTCATATTCATTTAATTAGGATTGAACTTTAATATAACAGTAGTTCAATTTATTTACAAAGTATGTAAATGTTCATTAAACTGTATTTACATTGAGTATATTAGATATTAGATGTTTAAATGCGGATTTGGCTTTATTATAGTTAAGCTTTTACACTTTGACTTTGCTTTCCAAAACACACTTGACACTTCATTTTTTATTTGATACATGCGGAGCTAACCCTGGCATACAGAACATACTGCTTGTTGTACAAAACAAAGATGAAAATCATTTTAATTAAAAATTCTAATACTTTCTTTTATGTTTAACTTTTTCCCCCTAACACAAAAAAGCAATTTTATACGGAAAATATAAATTGTGCATTTAAACAAAGTTTTGAGATTTATTGAAAAGGGTACTTTCACATTAGGTACAAGCCAAAGAAATAGTTAAAGAATTCATTAATTATAGCAGCTTTTTTTATTCTGCTTATTTGAGTGGTAGTTCGTTTGTATATGTTACATTTTGTTTATTTATTTTTGATGAACCTTTAATATCGTTATCGAATATTACCCAGGGACAAATTATAAACTTATTTACATAATTTTAAGTGCACACGGGTAAATCTTCCGTAATCGGGTTGCACATGATATAGATTTTTTAAAAATCATGCTCAAATAATAATAATAATAATAATAAAAATAAAAAAAACATATCAAATCTATAAATTAAGATAGTTTTTAAACAAATTGCATTTGAAATAATATTTTTTCTCTATTCGATGGTGTAAAATTTCAAATTGTGCGATGATTAGACGTTAATAAATTTGGTAAAAAGAGAAATTTATAACTCAGATCGTTTCCGTCGTCAATATGACATCAGCGTTACTCATGGGAATGTTTTTGTTTTATAATACAGACCAGCGATCTCCTGTATAGTACATAAGCGAAAATCGTTTTTAATTGAAAACTAATAAATATTTTTAATTTAGTATATTTTCTTGGATTTCCAACCAACTGTACCGAAAAAGCATTTGTGAGACTTTTTTATTAGCCACATACCAGATTGAAAATTTAGTTATGGAATATTACACATAAACAAACAAATGCTGAATTGCATCGTTATTTTAAGTCAAAGGTTAAACTTCCGTAAATAGGTTTTCGAATATTTGCGAGATGGTTTAAAAAAATTCAAGCTTGAAAATTATTTTAAAAATCCTTAAAAGCTGTGTAAATTTCGGTACAATTTTTAAGGATATCTCATTCGAAAGTACTTTTTTCTATTCCACTCGCTGTCACTATTGATATGACATTAGAGCTATATTCATGGACATATTTTTTGCTTTATAATATAGACTCACGGACATCTTTTTTCATTTATAATATAGATTTTTTGTAAAATAATTAACACAGTGAAGATTTAAATTAGCTGAGCAAGTTTTTCAGTGCAAAACCGTATATTTCGATTATTTTTAGAGTTTCACTAAAAAATGAAAAGGGAAATTTTAACCAATTTATATAGTTATCCTAGTATCCATGTATATACAAATATATCTTATTAATTTAATTAATCACAAGCACATACATCTTACAAAGACACATCACTATGTACATGTGGGTATATGCTGTGCATGTGTTTGTTTAAAATAATGTCACAAATGTTATTAAAACATTATTTTGTATGGTTTGTTAACTAATAATAGTCAAAGGCGTTTATTCCTCTTTAGCTGATGTTATTATTTACTTATTAAAAGTTTGAAACTGAGATAAATGTTCACTGTACAGACAGTTTCAAATTGTTTAATATTTGGCTTTTAATTTGATTGAAATCAATATTTTTTTTTTTTTTTTTTTTTTTTTTTTTACGATAATAATGTTACATAGTTTTATAATATAAATGATGAAGATATTTAATGTGTTATGAATGTTTAAGTAGTTTTAATTCAGTGACTTATTCACAACCAGTTAGGTAGCCCGTTGCGACACTACGGGACAATGATCTCTCTTCTCCTTTAAACTGTAAAATTAACTCCCCCCCCCCCAAAAAAACTTTGCATCAATAATTTTTTTTTAATTTCGAAATGTATTTTGTATTTTAAATGTATTTTGAAAATACATGTATTTTTGTATTTGGAAATTTTTAATTTTGAAAAATATTTTGTAATTTGTATTTGAGGTTCTAAAACCAAAGTATTTTGTATTGAAAAAGGTTTTTCAGTGTATTTTGCCCAACTCTGTTCTAAATTACATTATTTTTTTAATGAATTCTTATTTGAATGGTGAATCGTCTAAGGTTAAGTAATCATTAATGTTGCTATTGTGCATTTTCTGTCTTGCGAACGTATAATAATTTTAAAATATACTGTAAAATTATCCCCATAAACACGATGCATGTACGATCGTATGTATGCAGTATTATTTATTCTTTAAAAAGAATCTTAATTGTATGTTTAGAAAAACATGAATTTTTTCTAGAAATTGAGTCGCGCCTCATTTAATTTATTTTTCCACGGGACGGGTAGAGCCTGTTTTCACTGATTTTTGTACGGGCCGCGCCGGGCCGTGAACTATAGGTCAAAATTGGGAAATTTTATTAGCGGCCACTGGCCGATAGGACTAATTTTTTAAGTGGCCACTTTCTTTAAACTAGCGGCCACTTTTTTATTTCAAAATGCTAAACAGTAAAATTTCTATAAGTATTAATCTAAAACTGAATAGCCCAAATAAATTTGTTAATTAAATATATTGGAACCAAAAAAAAAAGTAGAATCCTTGATGAAATGCAAGAAAATTTTATTATCTCCTTGTAAAAAAGTGGCCGGAAGGTGGCCGCTGATAGACAATTTTTCACTAGCCACTTTTTCCCATTTACTGGCCCTGTGGCCGGTGCTAATTTTGACCTTTACCGTGAACTATGAAAATATAAACGGACCAGGCTCGGGTCGAACTTTTATTTTTTTTTTTTCATCGGGCCGGGGCCTGGAAATTCGGTCGTGCAGACCTCTAACAGGATCTGCAACCTTATACGAGAGATTTTCAATTGGATTATATAAATAAATAGGTATGCTAGAACCACTTTACTCTTACTTTTAGGGATTATTAGGCCGAGTGGGGGAAAAAAGAAGCCGCACGAAAATAAATATTTAAAAAAATAATCTGCAGACAATAAAATAATATAGTCTCCAATTGATGGGAATAATTTCGTCTCCTGATAGCGGGCTTAAGACAAACATGTATATAGTCTCATACAATAACAGAAAAATATATCTTTCAATGATATGGGACTGGCACTATTCAGAAAGGCTTTTAAAATCGGATACCCTAAACAATAATGAAAAAATTCAATTGGTATTTTGCAGCCGTTAACTGTGGATTTCATCAACATACTTCCAAGGACGCGAGGTCTTTTATATATAACTAGAAAGGTAGCCCGTCAAAAATGACGGAAATTTAGAGATAAAGATATATACAACTCATGTGCAAGAATATGAGTTTTCTCGCTTGTTCCGCAGTGATAGATGAAAATAACACATTTTAAGAACGAAACACATTTATGAAAAACTGTGTACAGTAGAAGACCACTAATCTGCACAGTTTGTTTCCAAGTGTTATGCAGATTTGAGGCTTTTTGTGGTCATGTCTATTCAATCTTTGTTTACATTTTTTTTAATTCATATATTGGACAATTTAGATTGATAAGCCTTAAAAATAAATAAATTTTACACTTGAAGTAAGGTAAAAACTGTTAAATTATCGTAGACGATTTCATGAAATGCTATTATATGGTATTATATGTGTGTGCTTCACGATTTTGATTACGACGTTGGCGAAATTGGCTGCAACTTGTCATAATCCTAATAGTGTGGGCCGCTATAACAAAAAAGTAACCAGTTTTTAGCAAAATTTCTGATATAAAGTAGTTTTCAAAAACTTGCGTAAAATTGCAGGCCGTTCTCATGTTATGGCAGTCCTAAGAATAATATTTCTAACATTGAAGAGTTTCCATGTATATATGAAATTTAGAAAAGCTTCTCCAAAAGAAAGGTCCTGAAATGACATTGTAATTCCTCTAACTTCAAAGTTTAATCGGGCCCTGATGTTGGTTACTGAAATCTAATAAATACAGTTATTTTGAATATTACAACAGAATTAAACTGTTAAACTTATTTAACTTAAACCCGCTGTTACTTCCCGATGTTATTTTTTACTGTTAAGAAAGAAAATTATTTAAGATTTTCAAATCATGCATTTATAATTTTTTTCCGTCTTTAATAACTAAATAATGAAAAAATATGCTTTTGTTCTGAGCTCATAAATATGACAATAAAATAATGTAACTAAGAGACATTGCAAAATTAAATCTTTGTGATTTCAAACCATAAACAAACGATACCGCCACCATTTTATCTACTGTGATGTCATTAGAATATTGTCCATTGATTGTTGGAGAACTTACTTTGTGAATGATTACCTCAATGATTTAAATTTTTTTAAAGTTTCATGATGAATGAATCACTTGTGTTTGTTTAGGTTTATGGAATGAGATATTAAGCTGTGAACCTAATTTCAAATAAAGTTATCCAAGGATATATGTATTTTTAGTTGAAATTAAACATGCTTTGATCTCGAAATAAAAAGTTTTAGTTTGTATAATTGGTTATTTCTGTTAATTATTTATTTAGGTACTTTTCCATTATAGCGCATTTTTAAAAAAAGCTTGGCGCAATTCGGGCATCAGAAAGTGAGATATGTTGCCAAAATATATAAACAGCTATGAAAACAAATCTAATGAACTTTTATTTTTGTTTAAATATGCACTTATATACATAAAAAAATCGTTTCTAAATGTATATAATATTTTTTATATGCAAATTACGGCACATATTTCAGATATGAACCGGGATACCTAACTGGTGCCAAAATGGTGTTATTTTGCCTGCAATGGTAACCCGGCTATTGTTTTTTATTTATTAATAAATTGTTTATTTACTTTTATTTTCTGTTTTTAATTATATAAACAGTTTTGTTCTATAGCTATTATTCAAACTTTTATTTATTTATAGTTATTTCCTTTTCAAAATGATAGCAAATAATTTAAAAATATATAAGTAACTGGTATTCGAAAGCGAGATTTCTGCCAAATTGGCGTCAGAGAAAAATTACGCCAACCCCGATGCGTATATGACATATTCGCCCCATATTGGCACGATTTTTGTTCTGACGCCAATGTCATATACACACCGGGTAACTTAACTCTCGCCAAAGTGTCGTTATTTTGCTTGATATGGTAACCTGGATGTTGTTGTTTATGCTGTTGATGTTTTCTCCAAATTGGCGTCGGAAAAAAATCGCGCCAATATGGGGAGAATATGACATCTGTGCCAAAATTACTTCTGTTAAAAAATCGGTAAAAAAAAAAAAAATTAAAAAATGGGTAAATAGCTTTTTTTACATTAAATAAAGGTACTTGTTAGTTATCCCGTCGACCAAATTACTGTCGCCAAATTGTAAGATTAAATGCCAATAATGGTTGACGTTAAACATGATCATGTGTTTCTTGCGTCATCAAGTGATTTTTAATTCGACGTTACATTTGTATTTTTATTAATGTTTTGCTAATTTAATTGATCTTTCGTTGTTTAAAATAAAAATTATGTCAATTTGTATAATTTGGCGAGTGGTTTGGCGATTTATATAATTTGGTGAAACTGGTCGACGGGATAGCTAACAACTACCTAAATAAATTGCATACATATGGAAAAAATTGCTTGTGAGTAAATAGTTGAGCAGTTGTTGTTTGTTGAGCAGTAAATAGGTTGTCAGAAAATACATTGGCAAACTTCTTTCTCGCCAAGCAACTTTTCTCCAAAGTATTGTACATAAGCAATGATTGCTAGAAATGCATTTTTAATTATGATATGCGCTTTTATGTTTCACTACATTTATGCATACTATACTGTATGTATAAATGCTACAGTTCATATGCAGGGCTACACAAAAGAATTCGTAAGGGTTACTGAGTATGAGAGTAAATTGCTTAAAGGTGGTTTTTAAAGGAGTTATGCGTTTTTACGCTGAACTGCATTTAGTGTACTAAGAAATGTTTGTGGAATATAGATAAAATGATATACAGGGTCGCGCAAAGAATTGGATACATAACCGTCTATGGATGATAATATCTGGAAATGTGGTTTCAGTAGTTTTAAGAGTAGTTTAAATTAAATTTTGGCTAAATAGTGGCATGTAATAGCGATACTATTGGCTATGGACGGTAACTGCTGAAATCAATTTTTAAAATTTTTTATGCGTCTTCTAAAATGTTTACTTAGTTATCTTATTTCCCCAAATAACGAAGTTTTGTTAAAGCATTCAGGATGTGTTGGAAAGTGTTTCATATTCTATGCTTAACGCATGAATTTTCTTTCTTCTTTAGTCTTATTTTGAATTTATTTTATTCTTAATTTTTTAGTCTTATACTGCTTTATAGAAACTTTGGCACAGTTGTCATATACGCCAATTTGGCGAAAACATCAACAGCATAAACAACAACATCCGGGTTACCATATCAAGCAAAATAACGACACTTTGCCGCCAGTTAAGTACCCGTTGTGTATATGAAATTGGCGTCAGAAAAAAATCGCGCCATAATCGCGTATATGACATCTGTGCCGAAACTTTAATATTGAATTTTTAAATTCTTCGCTCCACACCCCTTACATATAGTACAAACTATAACACAGATAGCGCAAAATAATAGACAATTTGGTGCTTTTCCACTGTAGGAGCTTTGGCGTTTTTTTTAAAAAAGCTTGGTGTAATTTGGGCATCAGAAAGTAAGATTTGGGTTTGTTTCCGTTATACGGATACCATTGTCGCCAAGCGTAATAGATGGCGCAAAATGAAAATCACGTGAATTGAAGCATTTGAAAAATAAAAGAAAAAACATTGTCGATACTAAAGTGAGCATTTAAAAAATATAACATTTGAAAATTCCAGACTTTTACGAACTATTTCATTAAATCACAATTATATACTTAAAATAAGTGAACAAATAACTGCTATAAAATAAAGCAATAAAATAAAACTCATATTAAACTGCTGGCATAAAATTAAAAATATCTTTTAGCATTTTGAAATAATTGGCGCATTAACATACATTTTGGCATGGTGTCCGTATAACGGAAAAATATCGAGATTTGTTGTCAAATCATATAAACAGCTATGAAAACAAACTTGATGAGCGTTTTTGTTTGTTTTATATGTTTATTTTATATGTATATTATTGATGTTTTTATGTACAAATCACATCTGTTTCTTTATAAAATTAGTGAAACGTCTTTTTTATATTAAATAAATCGTATAAATATCGAAAAAAAATGCGTGTGTATATAAAATGAAACAGTGGATAAGGTTCCCGGAGAATATGTTGCCAAATTTCCTTTTTCGCCAAGGCACCTATACTGGAAAAGTACCTAAAGCACATTAAAATCACGCAGTTTAGGAGCTCACACAGTACAGCGTCGTCTATTGGCGGTTATTTTATTAGTAGCATCGGGAGGAAGATGTAAAGATGTATTTTAAATTCTCACTCATAGATTTTGTAAAGTATCTTAAAAGAGCGGAGCTTAAATTAAATTTCGGTGACCTCCGTTATGAAAGATTAATGGTTTTAAATGGGAATTTCGCCAAATTAGCCAGCTATCACAAAGTTGGCTAACATTTGGCGCTACTGTGGTAACCCTGCATTAGTTTTTTTCAACAATTACTCATTTCAATGAGGCGGTCCTACCGGAATCGTGAGGGACACACAGAGACTTGGATATTATATAAATAGATACTTGTGATCAAAACACAATTGGCCTCGTGCAACAGAATGGATACATTCGGCAAGAAAAGGAAATACTTCTCGAGCTGAAACAAAGCTATGGAAACTTATAACCTTCACTCATTCATAAAAAATAACACGTCACTTCTAACTCCATAAATGTATATAAATTTGTTCGCATTTTTTTTTCTCTCTTTTTCTTTCTTTTTCCCTCCTATACTCTTCTGGCTACAACGCAGATATGATTCAGCATTAATTTCACCCGCTTATTTAACAAGGTAGGAAAATTAACACTTATTGAAAAGACATTGTATCAAAAGTTCTTTGAAAAAAGTTTTAGTATATTTAAAAAAAAAAAAAAGAGTAAAGAAACGAGATTACAATTCATTTAAATACTAAAGTCTAATGCGACGACGAACATGTGGCACGAAAATAAATTTATAAAAAAAGTATAAAACTAAAGAGAATCTAATAAAAAAAATAATAATAAATCAGAATAAAGATAAATCCCTGATTTGTGTAAGACTACACCTATAGAATACTTTCATAAAAAAAATTATCCCAAAAAAAAAAAAAAAAAAAAAAATAACGTGTCCTTCCAATGGAAGCTTGAAATCGCTATTTTGATGTATATTCAAGTTTTTCTAAGTTTATAAATGCATGTCAGGGGCTGTGCATATAAAATGTTATCACTTCAGGGGGGAGAAGGGGCGGTCTGGCACTTGATATCGTAAGATATCGGGGGGGGGGGGGTTGCCTTTTGATAACGTTATCATTTTTGATCCAAACAAACTTTTTTTTTTTAGCTTTTTCTTTACATCCAAACAATTTGTTATCTTTATTATAATTGTTTTTTTGTATGTTTTTGTGAAAATACAAAGCTATCACATTAAGTAAAATAATGCTATAAAGTGATAAAATATCATTTATTAAGATTGACGATCGTTTCGTCGCACCAACGGCGACATTTTCAAAATCATTCACGATAGAAAATATTTTCACATAATTTAAAAATAATAAACATAGTAAACAATGTCACGAGGCATGATGCATAATGAAAAAGATTGCAAACATAAAATAAATTAAAATTAAATTAGTTATTTGTGAGCGTGGATTAATTTTCATATAATTTAACAAAATAATAACATGGCAAATAATGTCACGAGACAACAAGCATAATGAAAAATATTGTAAAACATAAAACAAAAATTATCTTGGCTATTTGCGAGCGTGGATTAATTTTGACTATTGTTATTAAAATTACATAGCATCTCTTTTCAAATTTTAGGTAAATCTAGGGACACTGAATCATTGCAAATATTCTTGTTGCGTAAAAATATCTCTATTGATTCTCGGATTATGGATGGTAAATAAAATCTTGATGTGTAAATTAACTTGCTATTTTTAAAATCGATCCGTAAAGGTTCTTCGCTGCATAATCTGGCCAAAGATGTGGTTCTTCTGTTGTATTTGATGTCTGCTATACATTCTTTGATTCTGGTTTTAAGTTTTCTACTTGTCATACCTATATAAAACTGTTTTGTTCCATTTTCTTTGGTGAAAGGTATTTCGTATACTCCTGATAACTGGTTTGACTCTACTGGATCTATTTTCTTGCATACTATATTTTTTAATTTCATAGAAGGTTTGGCCACTAGGGAGATATTGAATTTATTGAGTTTATATTTCAAACGTTCGAAGAAACCAGGAAAATATTGTAAAGGGGATAACATGGAATTTTGTGGATTGAAATCTCTTACAAACTAATACTTTCTTCTTTTCTTTTTTTACAAAGCTATCATTAAACGTTTATAAAATCATTTCATTCCAAAATTTTTAATAACTCAACGTTTGGCATTCCAGTTCTTCAATTCGCTGTTAGAGAAAGCAAGAGCATAAATGATACTTACGTTTACCAGTAAAGAAAGACAAAGAATGTTGTCCACTGTTTTGGACAACAGCAAGAAGACAATATTACTGTTGAATGAATTATGTAACAATAAGCTGTTATTAAATACTTTTAAATAGTAACTAAGACTTTTAGGTGTTGTTTGATATAAATTTATTTCATGTATTGATATTTTATTGACTTCTTGAATCCGTCACGTATGCGACTAATAAATGTGTAATCATATTCGTATATTACTGCAAGCGTATAAAAAGAAAGAAAAAGAATAAAAATAAAATGATTTTTAGACATCGATAACGATATCATCAGATGGGGGGGGGGGGGGGGGGGAAGGGGTCCAAAATTAGCAAAATGTTGATAACGCTATATAAGTATAGCCCATCAGAGAACATTCTACAAATAAATCTAATCCAATAGTAATCAACCATTCGTTTTAATAAAACTTTTATAAATGTATGTTGCAAGTTTTTCAAATTATATTAAATTTGATTTTAAAGCTAAAAATTGTGTGTTTAGTTTTGCTTAAAAATAAATATATAAATGCATTTTGGAATACTGCCAAGGTCAAATGGAATAATTCTACCTGTAAATAATATCTACTAAAAAACAACTTTTCAAAAGTAAAAAAAAAAAAAAAAAAAAAAAAAAGCCAAGCGCAAAAAAAAGAAAAAGAAAAAAGAAAAAAAAGGGGAAAGTTGTGGCTAAAAAATAGTGTGATATCAAATTTCCAAGCTTATATTATGGTACTTATTTAACATTTTTTATTAAAAATTTACCATACGTAAGTCGAATACCTAAGTATGCGCTGATAGAAAGCCTTTTCTCCTTTACTAAATACATCATAACGTGTTTCTGAAAATTAATTATTTTTAAATTATGCATGATGGGCTTGGCGGCCATCTTTCCATATTTTACACAAATTTCTAAGCACACAAGTACATTGTTAAGATCGGAAATTCGAAATTGTTGCTAAAGCAAACATTTTATGCTTTTAATTTATGGAAATGAGTGCCTAGAAATTTGTGTCTTAAAATAAAGTTGAAGTAATTTCAGGTTTCATCTTATGATTCTTTTTTTTTCGGAGGGGGTTAATTAATTAGTTAAAGCAGTAAAAATCAATTTTTTTTTTTTTTCAAAATAAAAGACAATCTTAATTTATCTGTCTGTAGCCAAAACTAGAAGTTCAAAATTCTTAATAATGCAAACATATTACGAGTTTGTCTGCTTAGAAATTTGTGTAAAATATGGAAAGATGGCCGCCAAGCCCATCATGCATAATTTAAAAAAAATTAATTTTCAGAAACACGTTATGATGTATTTAGTAAAGGAGAAAAGGCTTTCTATCAACGCATACTTAGGTATTAGACTTACGTATGGTAAATTTTTAATAAAAAATGTTAAATAAGTACCATAATATAAGCTTGGAAATTTGATATCACACTATTTTTTAGCCACAACTTTCCCCTTTTTTCTTTTCTTTTTGCTTGGCTTTTTTTTTTTTTTTTTTTTACTTTTGAAAAGTTGTTTTTTAGTAGATATCAGTCCTTTTTTTAAAACAGATTATATATAATTGAAATAGTTTTACTCGCTAAAATTAGTCCTTGTATATCCTTTATCAGCAGGGAACAAACACAATAGTATACATTTTGTTTGCCTATCATTCATTTTTTAGAGTAATTAATAATTTAAAAGTAAGGAAAGTCAATTTCTTCTTTCAAAGTATCAGTCTTTCTCAATTTATGTCTCCTTAAAATTTTCTATGAAGGATGAAAATTTAGTAAAAATCAAATAGAGTCAAAATAAAATATATATTTACAGTTAGTCTGTCAGTTAATTGTTTGTTCTAATTTTTTTTTTTCTGACGGTTTTGCAAAATAAATTTACCTTTACAAATACCTACGGATAATCCGAGAATAAAGCCCCTCGGGCATCTAAAGAATCGAAGATCTGTCTAAAGAAGTAAATCTAGCAATTCTAGACATGATGAGGAAACATTTTTGATAAAAAAAAATCTAAAAATTTAAAGATATAAACTGTACATATAACTTCATCTTCATTTAGATCGTGTTATAGAGAAGAAAGAATAAATATGTAATTTTACTCAAGCCTGTTTATCCATACCTATTTGCATAAATGTGAGAATATAATTTCGTATAAAAATTCCCGTAAATTGATTATCCTTAATGGTCTATTATTAAAGCCGCATAATCATTAGAATTAAATTTTTTAAAGTTAAAAATTGCCTGAAATCTATAGTCTTATCGTTCGTCAAATTTGTTTTATGTTTTTTTTAATACCCAGACACCTTTTCTAAACTCTGACAAAAGATCACAGAAATACTAAAGTTATCCAAATACTTATATCTTTCTATCGTATTTCTTTTTGAGGGGGGGGGGGGGAGGGGAGGAGGAAGAGCGCTTAAGAACTTCGTTTTGTTCTTAGAATTCTGAATTAATCATTGAAAAGATCTACCTACACAAGTCTTGTTGCAGAATTTTCATTAGCTAAGAGTTGCATCAACTTATACATCATGTGAATATATTAAATTACTTTTGTAAAATACTAGATGGGAGCCATTGATATTTTTAGAGCATTTGCCTACATTTTAAACTTAAGTCATTTACAACTATTCATTAATTTTCTATACGAATTAAAGAAGTCGTTGTTTCCATGACAACCGTACCTTTCACTATTGCTTGTTTGTTTGTTTGTTTCATTGAACACATATATATCAGATCACGAGGGGATCACGGCGGGATTTGAACCCGCTCCCACCTACGCTCTCAAGCGATTAGCGGCGTGGTGTCTTATCCACTCAGCCACGGTGGGCCACAATTGCTTTCTCTAATACCCAGATACTCAAATTTAACCAGCTGTGCTCATAATTATGCTCATAACAGAGTACATTTATATGTAAGAGTGGTGACATATGCACAAGTCGTGTACTCATATTCAAGTTTTTGTCCAAAGTACAGTAACTCAGTTTTCAGTAATAGACGTGGAAGATTTCGATTAAACTAACCAGAAAAGTTAAACATTGCCTTTCTGATTTGATTTTATTCAAAATCGTCTCAACCAACCAAAGTTAATGTCCGGGATCCAGATAAATTTTTCTCTGTTAGTAAAATTAGATTGACCAATCAGTAGCTTCCGTCCTTGCAGGCTTTTCAGTGTTTACTGCAAACATAAAAAAGTTTTCAAAAATGCAGGCTTCTGATTGATCCATCTCATCTCGCTAATAGCATAAAATCTCTCTTGATCCCGGCCTATTCAACGCCCTTTAAATATTCGAGAAAGCCTTGACACGCGTCAGGAAAATATCACAGAAAGCAGCCAAAAACAAAGAAGAAAAATCATTCATTGGCTCGTTCATATCCACGAGCCAATGAATGATTTTGTTCCTTTGCTTTGCCTGCTTTGTGTGATGCTTTCGTGACGCGTGTCAAGACTTTCTCAAATATCTAGGGGGCGTTGGTTTATTTCGCCATCATGAAGATATGAAAGCAGAGGAGCAGACATGTCAATCTTCCCGTGTGAAAAACTACATTAAAAAAACGAGTTCTTTCCCCCTCTTCTGCCCTTTTCTCTCTTGATTTTGACCGATAGCAGCCCATTTAGCAGTCTCCAGTGCAAGATGCTGCTATATATGGCGGACGCAAGGGGGAATGTGTTAGCGTGACCAATGACATAATAGGCCAGTTCATGACGTTTAAAAGTCACACGGAGTTGGATCATCTTTACACGATGATTAGTACAAAGCGGTGCGCCAAATTTTTTTGTGTCCATTGCCGTGTACAGATAATCAACTCCGTGTGACGTGATGAGCTGGCCACACTTTAGGGGAACAGCTTCAAATGACGTCATCTATATCTACTTCGAGGCAAACGAAAAAGACAGGCTACCGCGGTGCTACAGCGTCTAGAATATATAATGTGGAAATCCAATCAGTCGATCACAGCGATATCTGCAGGATATTTCCCAAAACTCCAAGACAATTTGGTCTAGACGCTGTAACTTTTTTTTTTTTTTCGTTTTATTAGCATACATCTGACCTGTGTGCTTGGCGTCAAACCCGCTGTAATAATACCATGTTTACTTTGAAATTTGAAAATATATCGCAGATGTCGCTGCGATCATCTCCCTGGATTTCAGCGTCAGTGCTCATTTAAGGGATACACTACTTAACGGTTCTTGGATAGCAAATTTCCACATTATGTATTCTAGACACTGTAGCGGTGCATTACACATGTCTCTTTCTTCTTTAAAAAATATCCTGCAGATGTCGATGCAAATGACTGTTTGGAATTCGACATCGTTGTACATTTACGGGATTCAATACTTCCGCGCTTTTTTAAGTATTGCTGGGATAGTCGATTTCTACAACATATAATCTAGACGCTATAACGGAGCTATAGTTTCTAGAAGATATAGTTTAAAAATCGGCTTATTAAAAAGGTGCTAAAAAATTGTATCCCATTAATGTTGAACGAGGCTGAACGACGAATGTCGATTACAGCAGCATATGGTAATTCCAACGCAACTATTTCAAAAGAAAACGTTTCGCTCAGAGAAGATCTAGAAAATGTTGCTCCTATCGACATTTGTTGTATCGACATTGACTGTATCGGTGCATTACACGACGTAAGAAGATCTAGAAAATGTTGCTCCTATCGACATTTGTTATTCAGTATTTTTCAATATTTATGGGATTTAATTTTTAGCACTTTTTAAAGCATTACTGGAATAGCCGGCTTCCACACTATGACCGTGATCTAGGTAGATTTTTCTCTGTTATCGTAACGAGACTGACCAATCAGAAGCCACAATTTTTGCTAACTTTTCACTGTTTGCAAAAATGTACCTGGATCCCGGCCTATATTTCTAGCCGCTATAACTGAGCTCATGAATATTACAGAAAGCAAACTCCGTATTTTGATACATTAAGGCCGGGATCTAATTAGGAACAAGTGTGTCTCTATAACGAAGTAGCGACATACGGCCAATAAATGTTTATTGGTAAAAGTGATAAAAACAAATCGTTAAAATTCTTTGTGTGCATGCCATTATCGTCAGGCTAATGCATGTTGAATTATTTCCCTAGCCTAATAGAGATCGTCCATGCGCGTACCTTCTAATGGAGGATATTCCAAATATGGATTCGAGGCTGAAAAAGTCACGTGGTACCGGTAATTTACCCAAAGAATTTCTAACTGATAGGCAGGAAATCAGGAAACTACAACTACTGCTTTCTCCCATGAACTGTTTCATTGGCTAGCGGGGATTTACGTTACGTAGACGGAGCCTTCCCTTCTTTACGCTAGACGTTCTTGCGTTGACCATGTGATCATAACGTAGACTGAATATCCTCTATTCAAGAAAGCGGATTGCCATACTTTCGACAAAAACTTGAAATGAGCATGCCTCCTGTGCATATATCACCACTCTTATGTATAAAGGCTCTCTGTTGTGGTGTTGTTTCTGATACAGCGCCTAGAATACCTAGTGTGGAAATATGCTATCCAAACAGTTCTAAAAATTTGTATCCCTTAAATGTACGACGATACTGCTAAAATTTCAAGTGTCGATCGAAGCGACATCTGCGGGATTTTCGTATTTCTATTAATACATTGTATAGATTAGCAATTTCTTGCAGTTGTAAAAGGGATACAATATTTTAGCGCTTTTTTAAGTATTACAGGGTTAGCCGATTTCAACACTATATATTCTAGGCGCTATAGTTTCTGAGCGCTGTTGGTTAAATTTCGATATTTGCGTTTTAGAGTGAGCAATAGAGAAAAGTACTAAAACTATTGAAACAACAACTTCTTTAATATTGAAATGTATAGCAAAGGAGTTCAGAATCAATGCCTTAAATAGTTTCGAATATGCACTGTTGTTATGACATCAATACCCTTCCTGGATGTGGAAATGCAAAATTCTGCTCAACATAATTGGCCGCAATCTAGATGGATTTTTCGCTGTTAGCGAAACAAGATTCATCAATCAGAAGCTTGCACTTTTGCGAACTTTTCGCTGTTTGCAGCAATGCAGGCTATTGATTGGTGAATCTCGTTTCGCTAACAGCGAAAAATCTATCTGGATCCCAGCCTAGATTTCAGTAAACATTGCACTTCATCCATGGCACTAAGAAACTCAAAACTTTTATGACATAGGCCGGGATCCAGAAACAGCAAAAATTCTCAAACATTCTGGCTTCTGATTGGTCAAACTCATTTCGCTAACAGCGAAAAATCTATCTGGATGTCGGCCATAGTTTTCTTCGATGAAATCAATGCAAAAGGATAATATAAAAGAATAGTATAAGACTTCTAAAATGGTTTGGCGGGTTTATCTCTGTTTGGCATAATTTATAAACTTTAGAATTTATTAACAGTTTTTCGCTAATTAAGAATAGAAAACTTGTGTTTTTAACGCCGAATTTTATAAAAGCACGTAGATTGAGTAAATATCTGTCCAAAAATGCAATCCTTACTTTTTTATGTCCGTTATTTAAGTCTCTATCTCGATTGAAGCAAAAGGTGTGACGAAGAAAATCCTAAAAAGAATCCTAAAAATATTGAATATATAGCTCAATGTTTGACAAGAATAATTAAATTTTAAACTAAAAAAAAAATTGCATTCACAGACTTAAAAAATAGACTTGTGAACTGTTCACATCTGCCCCCATATGTTCTGTTCACAAGTGCCCCACCTACCAACTTCAGCCTAACTTTTAAAAAAAAGATTTTTTTAAATTGAAATAAGGACAAAACTTTTTATAGACTTACCTAATTAATGCCATTATAGAATACAATGCTGATATTCTTTTTTAAAAAATGTCTTGAATGAATTTTTACTTCAATAACTTAGAAGACTTTTATACTTCACACCTTCTAAAACAAATTACAACTACCAGAAATCAAAATGGCCTACTGTTCTGAAAATTCAGCCAAAAGATGGTACCACTACAACCATCAATTGGTAATTTTTTGAATTTTTTTTATTTTAAATTAACTAAGTTAAATACGTACTGTTCACATGTGGACTCCCCTATAGGACTCTCAGAAAAGTTTATTACTCAGGAAAAATAATTAAGAAAATCAGATGCATTTTTCGTATAATACATCAACCTTTTTTATGAAGTATTAGGCAGTTTAAAACATGTACAGTCGTGGGAAAAAAAAGTAAACACCCCTTACTAACTCCTCAACAAATTATCGTAGAAGAAAGTTACTGGTACCGAACGATTGGAAATAAAGTTTACTTTTAAGTGATGTATGTAAAATTTGTTTAGGGGGCCATCTACATATTAAAACGAACCATAACTTAGTTTTTTTTTTTCAATAGCAGTACATAATTCTGACAGCATAAATGAACTCTACACCCTTCAATTAGTATAAAAACAAATTTTTATGCAATTCGTACCATAAGTTTCCGAGAAATTAATTATTTTAAAACGAGCGTATTTTATGGGCTGTATCCAAATTGAAGTTCGGTACTCGATTGTTAACCGAGAGAGCTCCCTTCTAGATCAAGGCACCTTAAGCAGTCATTTAAGCCTGTTAGATTACAGGATAGCATAAGAAATTTCAAAATATTTAGTCACTTCTATCATAGACGGCCCCTTAGATAATCATTTTGCCGTTTTTTAAGCATAATTCGAAAACTACTTGGAAGAAAACTGTGAAATTTTGGATTTCCATAAAGCAGGGCTTAATAAATCTGAATCCATCAAAAAAATTGTAGGTTGCAATTCATAATTTTTTTGAATAATAATTTCATAAATCATAATTCATATCAGAAAATTATAAAAATTGCAAATGCAACGTATTTATGTTTGGGTATATTAGTATTATTGCTACACAAAAAATTAGAACATTAGGATCATAATTTCAGAAGTTAAATAAAAAAAAAATGAAAATGTAATTTAACATTAGAAGACTAAATTTTGAATGTTTATAATTCAGAAATTTATCATTCAAATGACTTGAAATTTGGGGTCTAGACATAGTTTGAACCGAAGATTTGAAATATCTCGTTAAAATTGGGTATTGCCATTGAAAAAAATAAAGTTTGGATTCTTTTTAATATGTAGATAGCACCCTAAGCAAATTTTATATACATCATTTAAAAGTAGACTTTATTTCCAATCGTTTGGAACTAGTAACTTTCGTCTACAATAATTTGTTGAGAAGTTAGTAGGGGGTGTTTACTTTTTTTTTTCCACGACTGTACATCTGCAATACAAGTAAAAACACTACTGTCAAAACTAAAATATTGCAAATTAATAAATATTTTAATAAGTATGAATCTAAATACCTTATTTTATATACAGTTTTATTTTGTAAAATTTAACCCTTAAATGCATGAATTATTCTTTTAGAATTGTGTTTTTTATTCTTATATTAAGGATTTAGACACCAAACATTTTAAGATAGATTTTTAACTTTATTTAGTAGCATATTTTTGTAATTTTTACAGGATCAATATTTCTATATAAATATAGTGGTTGCTAAGAGTTAAATAAAAAGTGATGCAAATATGCATCACTATGCATTTAAGGATTAAAGCGGCCCGGGGAACAAAATTTACTTTATAAATATTCTTTGCTGTTTTAATTATTTCTTCTTTTATTAATGTACATTAATTTATCAAATTTTTCTCAAGTATAAATTTCTTTATAAAATTTAAAAGTAAAATTTAGTAAGTTAAAAGTAAAATTTCAAATTTTAGCCCTGCTTAAAATTTTATAAATCTTCCGGAAGAAACTTTTTTGCATGCTTTATTTCATTTCTGAGTGCAAAATTGATTAAATTTTTAATTGTCTTCTTGTCTTAGGAATTTACAAAAATATTTATATAAAAATATTTTTCTTAAGGAAAACAGTTAAGTAGTTTTCTATGAGAATATTTTCAAAATTATGCCTAAATCTCCGAAGGCAGTTTAAAGAATACATTTGTCGTAGGCTAATCCGGCTCTTTTGCAAAGAGCCTAGGCTGTTTGCGAAGAGCCCGGCTAATTGGAGAATCTTTTTTTTTTTTCAATCGGCCCTATATTTTCAAGCTTATTGCAAAGAGCCTAAGCAGCTTTAGGCTAAATGGAAAATGATCATTTGTTTCTCAATCAGCCTGGATACATTTTTTCAGGATTATTGCAAAGAGCCTGTGGAGAGTTAGGCTAATTGGGAATTATCCATTTAATTTCTCAATCAACTTAATTTTTTTTTCTTTCAGATTAATCGCAATGAACTTATGCAGTTTTAGGCTCATTAGAAAATGGCCTAAATTGACTACCGATGATCGCGTGTTTGTCCATAATAGCCTAGATTCATCAAAGTTTATGCCAATATGCCCGAGGTAGTGAAAGTTTAAGCATACATTTCGTGTAAAAAATAGGAGGAACTGAAAATGCTTATAAAAATGTACTCGTATAAGAAAACCGTCTTATTTCACAGATGTCTTTAATTCGAAAGGTTTTCTAAGATTTATTTATTTCTTTATTGCTCAATGTATAGTAATATCAATACAATCTGCAGATAAGGCAGATTTTTAACGTTTTCCGAGAATTACGTGTAGCAGATGGGTTCCTCAATGAAAATAATTATAAAACATGTATAAGAAAAAATGCTGTATCAATAAAATATGCAGATGAGGCCGACCATTTTTTTTCCAACATTACATAGAGAAGATATGTATAGCTAATGAAAATAATTATAAAAAATATATCTGAAAATTTCTGTCATAGTAAAATCAAAAGGATGAGGCAGGTTTTTAAAGTTTTCCGAGCATTACAGAGAAGACGAGTTCATGAATGAAAATAATTATAGAACTCATAGAAGAAAATTTTTGTATCAATAAAATTTGCAAATAAGGCAGATTTTTTTTTCCCGGAATTACGCAGAAAATATGGGTTGCCAATGAAAAAAAAAAAAAAAAAAAAATATTTCTGCAATAATGAAATCTGCAAATGAGCCTGATTTTTACTGTTTTCTCAGCATTAAGTTGAGAAGATTGGTAGCTGAATGAAAATAAATATAAAACTTAAATAAGAAAAACTGCTGTATCTATGAAATCTACAAATGAGACAGATCTTTTATTTTTTTCCCCTCTGCATTACGCAGAGAAGATCGGTTGCTATTGAAAATCATTATAAAAAATGAGAAAATTTCTGCAGCAATGAAATTTGCGGATGAGGCAGATCTTTAATGTTTTTCTAGACTTACATAGAGAATATGGACTGTTGAATGATAATTATAAACATAAACGAAACGTTTTTTGTCAATAAAATTTGCAGATGAGGCATATTTTGATATTTTCCGAGCATTAGGTATAGAGAACAGACTGCTTAAAATTATTATAAAACATATATAAGAAAATTGCTGTATTACTAGAGAGTACGTGCAGTTGAAGTAATTTTTCAAGTTTTCCCTGGTGTACCTAGTTAAAATATATTGCTTAATGAAAATAGTTATAAAAAATATATAATATAAAATAGCTGCATCAATAAAATTTGCAGATAAAAAAAAAAAAAAAAAAAACCCACAAAATTTGCCTTTTGTTTTGTTTTTCTTTCTTTTTTTTTTTTTTTGGTTACAGGCAAAAAATGACTTCTGAATGAAATTAGTCACAGCAAGTATATACGAAAACTGCCATATTGACATTAAGTCTGTAGAACACTTAAAAATAACCTAAAAATAAAACAATGCACCTGAACATCCGAGATTATTCACTCAGCAAGGATTTTATTTCTACGTAATACTTAAAATAACATATTGTCTTGCCTGGAGATTTTTTTATACATCTTTATAGGTGTAGGGCAAAATTTACTTCTAAAAATAGAGTTTATTAAACTTAATTATCAACCAGAGGCAAAAATGAAATCTGTCAATGAAGCAATTTTTTTTTTTTATGTAATCCATTTTATTCAGCAACCAATTTCCTCTACATAACGCTAGAAAAATATTAATAATGTGCCTCATTTGCAGATTTCATTATTACAGAAATTTTCTGACGTATTCTTTATAATTGATTTCATTTATCAACCCGTTTTCTCTACGTAATGCTGGGGAAACATTAAAAATCTGTCTCATCTTCAGATTTCATCATTGCAGAAATTTCCTTATATATGTTATAAATTAATATTTTATAAATTATTAATATTTTTATAAATTATTACTTTATAATTATTTTCATTAGCAATTCATAACCTCTATGTAATGTTACGAAACATTAAAAATTTGCCTCATCTGCAGATTTTATTGATACAGCAATTTTCTCATATATGTTTTATATTCATTTTCATTCAGGAATCGATCTTCTCTACATAACGCTGGACAAACTAAAAATAAAATCTGCCTCATCTGCAGATTTCAGAAATAAAGAAATTTTCATACATATTTTTTATAATAAGTTTGATTTGACGATTCATCTTCCCTATGTGATGCTGCGGAAACATTAAAAATCCGATTCATCTGCAGATTTCATTATTGCAGAAATTCTTATATATTTTTTATATTATTTTCATAATCAACCATTTTCTTTACTTAATGTTGTGAAAACACTAAAAATCTGCAACATCTGCAGATTCCATAGATACATCGATTTTTCTTACATAAGTTTTATAAATATTATTCTGCCTCACAAATTTTGTTGATTATTTGCATGAGGTTTTTGCGAAAAATGTATCCTTAAGATAAAAATGAAGTTCCTTAATTACTTGCGTATAAGCCGCTGCTAAAATAAATCAGTTCTAAACCAGAAACTTTACTTAATAAATAACACCAAATAAGTACGAATTGAAAATAAGTTAAATTTTATTAAATATAATTTCTTGTAGGAAACAAAGTTATTTGAGCCGAGCTTATATGCCGGAACTTACGGTATTCACTAATCTTTGAAACTCAGGCGCGTTAATGAAATCTGTCAATGGCAGCTTCCTATACATTTTTATAATAATTTTAAATTCCCCCCCCTGCAATTTTTTTGTACTAAAAGTCATAAACATTCACTACCTTGAACTTATTGGAATAAACCTGGATGAAACTAGGCTGTCTGCACAAATACGTGGTCATTTTGGGTAATTTTATAATTAACCTAAAACTGCATATGATCATTGCAATGAGCCTGAAAAAAAATCTAGTTAATAGAGAAATAAATGGATAATTTCCAATCAACCTAACTTTCCACAGGCTCTTTGCAATAAGCCTGAAAAGTATCAGGCTGCTATTTTTTTTCATACCAACCGAAAGAAAATACGTGCTATTTTGGAAAAAATAAACGAATGATTTCTGTTAAAACAAGAAGCTATTATAAACTATATTTAATTTTAACTATCTATATTAATGTTACAAACAAATGAATGCCTCTGAATCATTAGACAGTCTTTATTTTATTTTATTTATTTAATTTTTTTTTTTTTTTTTTTTTTTTTTTGGGGGGGGGGGGGGGGGGGTCGAGTTTTTTTAATGGCGGCATCTTTTTGCTGTATTTGTGTATTATTTCACGATAGTGACGTCCTATGCCAGGGTCAGCGAACCTATGGCACGCGTGCCATTTTCGGCACGCCAAATAATAATTTTGGCACGGTGCGGCGTTGATTATGTCTCCAAATGCGGATACAGCGATTTTACACAAAATACACGAACTTATTAGATTATCTGATTAGACTCTAAATTCGATTAATTGCAAATTGAAGAATTTTAATCTTATTCAATATGGTTTCGAACATTTATCAAACAATGAAAATATTTGAAAACTATCAAAAAGGAAATAGTATTACCGATGGTAAATTATGGCAACTTGGAAATTAATTTCAGAACTACTTAAATAAACTGTTTATTTATTATTATTATTATTTTTTTTTTTAGTTTTAATAATTTTTTCTACTGTTTATGTCTGTCATTTTTGCAAATTTAGAATATAAAAAATCAAATAGAGACTAGTTGCCATATAAATTCATTTAGTTTACATTCTGTTGAAATTAACTGAACACGAACATGATATTAATTATTTTTCATCCAAGATACAACAATTAATCACATTATGTTTTTAATTAACTTTAAAAAATATAATTGTTTCTATATAATTGTTGCAGTGTAATACTTACATGTATGTTACTCATTTTAGAAAATATCGTAATAAGTAACTTTCAAGTTGCTCTGATTCATTATATTTCAATCCACTAAATTTGTTTTTTAGTTGGCACATCAAGGTCAAGTAAAATATATATTTTTTTTAATTTGGCACGTGACTATAAAAAGGTTCGCCAACCCTGTCCTATGCCTATTTTACTGTAGATGTTTAAAAGTGGATCGTAAATGTGGAATTCTTAAGCGGATGCGAATGACGTCATTTTACATAAAATAAAAACGTGTGCTGTAAATCTTAAAATTGAAATATGTTTTGTACTATTTATATGTACATATATATATATATATATATTATCGGGGGCGGCACTAAATTCTGAAAAAGCAGAATTCCTGTTTTCTAGTTTTATGTTGTTGTTTTCTTAGCTAAAAATTTATTCTTACCGAGACTTTTGTGAACCGGGATCACCTTAACCCCTTGAGGGGTGGTGGGATATATTTTATCCCACCTACGATTAATGAAGATTTACACCAGAAAATTTATGAAATTTTACTTTTCTAACTTTGGTGGAAAAAAGTCGTAAAATTGCTTTTCCTTATTTTGAAGTAAAATTTTTCTAATTTTCCGGTGGGAATTCAGCATTACACAAACGTAATTGCTTGCCCCTCAAGGGGTTAATGCCAAAAATGACAGATTAAAAGAATTACAATTTTGAAAATAGATTTCATTTTTTCAAAGAATTACATCATGTAAAAAAGGTTAGAGCCCCAGCATCGACTGTTCGACGGGGGAAAACTAAATTAACGGGTCGTTCAAATGCTTTAATTCGCACGTCTCATTAACTTCTAGTTCAATTTTAATAGTTTATTCATTTAAAATCTCAAACATTTCTTACCGAGAGCTGATTCTCCGGTTTATATAATTTTAATCCGTTGCCATAACCATTATGCACAAATTGGTTAGCAATATTCATGATTTATGTCCCAAATTAAATGCAAACGAGAGTAAACCTCACGGAGATTACGAGCAGTTTACTGCTTCGAAAAATGCTTACGCAGTAAATTAAGTATATATAGTAAAGCACAATTTATGCATTTTACAATCAGCCTTCTCTAAATATATATAAAACTTAAGTCATTTCAATACACTAATACCAGGGTTGGCAGGTTTTTGACACGTGTCAGTTTTTGACAGTTTAAACTGCGGTTTAAACCGTCATGACAAAAACACCTTGTCAAAAACCTCAAATACTACAGTGATCTGTAAAATTTCACATTAAATGTCACACATTAGATGTAATATTTAAAATTCACTATTACTGTAATTGTATAATTAGTATATAGTATTAGTAATAATTACAGGGCTGGCAGGTTTTTGACATGTGTCAGTTTATGTCGGGTTTAAACTGTCATGTCAAAAACCTCAAATACTAAATTGATCTGTAAAAATTCAAATTAAATGTTACACATGACAACATTACATGTAATATTTTAAATTCACTCTTACTGTATATCAGTAATTAGTACATAGTAAAAAAGTATTATTGTTAAGTACAACTTTTTAACAGGGTAAAATTTTAATTTTTTTTTTTTTTTTTTGTAAAATTGTGTTTTTCTAAAAACTATACATTAAGCTCACCTGAGCTGTACATTTTTTCTCTTACTTAAAATCGTTTTAATTTCTTTTATTTTTGAGAGCTTAAAGCATTAGCTAGCTTTTTTTACGGGGAAAAAAACTTAGAAAAGTGTAGATTTTTTTGTATATATAACAAGATAATGTGCATCAATGTTATTCTAGTCTAGGCAATAACCATTCCATTCAAAATTGAAATTGGATTATTAATTTTAAACGTTTACAAAATAAGAGAATTAATTTAAAAAAAAAAAAAAGCTTAAAATCAAAATCTTTTTAAAACATGCTTTCTTTCAATATATAAAAATGGTTTCGATTTTAAAACTGAACAAAATTGGCTCGGTCATCTAAAAGAAAATTCCTTTAAGCCCATATTGAAAAAGTGCATAATAGAAGGAATCAAATCATGAAACCATACCATTGTTTGGCTTATACTTTGCATCCCAACCATCAGGGGCAAAGGTTGACTGCTGTATCAGTTGATTCAGCTCGCGCTTGAGCTACAGAGAGAATTTATGGATGCTTACCCATACTGATTGTGTATGAAGCTAAAGAAACCCCTTTCCCGTCTTCTTATTTCAGTGCTATAGGGAGGACTCCATTGCTTGGTGGAAATGTATATTTAAGCTTTTTGAGCCTGCTTCAAAACTTGCTCATCTAGCAATGCTTTTGCTATAAAGTCCTACTAGCAAAGCATCAATTAAGAGACAGACTATTTTCTAACGCTTCATACACTCTAAACTCAAAAATCTTTTGGGTGTAAATAAATGTGCTAATCACGTGTTGTGCTGCAGCAAGCTGCGGGGTAAAATTGATCCGGATTATTTAATTGTACATACAAAATTATTTTCTTCTGGTTTGAAAAAAAAAAAAAAAAAAAAAAAAAAAAAAAAAATATTGCAAATAATATATTTTTTAAATTATTAAATTTCAATAAAAGATCACATAAATCATTGACTTATTTAATGTTTACCTATTGTTAAGATGTTTTAATGTGTTACATGTATTATTTGGCAGTTTTCGACGGTTTAAACCAGTTTATGACAGTTTAAACCAGTTTTTGACGCTTGTCATGTCAAAAACCACTTTTTGACGTCAAAAACCCAACTCTGACTAATACATATAGCAAAAGCTCATGTATAACAAAATTATAACAGTGTATTTTGAGAGAGTTAGATATGCTTTTATTAAAAATAATAATAATAAGAAGAAGAAGAAGAAAGGGGAGGAAGCGGGAGAGAACAGGATGGAAAGAGTCAAGGTTTGTAGAAAAGGTACACATGAACATGAGCGACAGTAAAATTTATCATTCGAAAAGGAATTTTGAAAATTCTGAAAATATTGAGTCTTTTGTAGGAACTTCAGTAACCTAAAAATTTGAAATTTTTAATGGGAATATTGAAGGAATATCACAAATAGTACGATTGCAAATTGTATAAATAATAATTAAAAAGAAAAAAAAAATGAAAAATGTTTAAGCAGTACTCCACTGTATACGAATTTGAAAATTACCATAAATAGTATTTAACGAATAATTTCTTCTTTGTTCGATTCATTCAAAATTTAGCAGTTGAGCAATAAAAAACAGATTTAAAATTATGAGATTTAGCAGGCACACCTGGCGTCTTAAGCAACAATAAGAAATTTCCTAATACGAATTTCGTATCAAATATAGCTAAATCACAGCCAGTGTATGCATTCATCTGCCATGCGATCTTGATGAATCCATTTTAAATCGTTCAAACTGGTATTTTTATAATGAGCTACGTTTATCACGATACTCTTTTCCACGCAATCATAGATTTTATCTTTTAAAAGAAACGTTATTTTAAAACAATTTCCAGCATGTAATTTTTATTTCTTTTAAGCAATTTTAAAAACAGATCAATATTTTAAAAAGGTTAAATTTAACATAAAATGTTATTGAAAATATAAATTTAAGTAATTTTATATTTTCATTGTTTTTTGGTAATACACAAAGTAGTAATACAATGGCTCAGCAAAAGATGTCCATGTGTTGAAAATGCCAGCATTAATGAATCGTTATAATTCAGTTACATAAAATTATCAGTTTTACCTGGGCGCTGACACTTTAGGGCCAGTCAGGTGAGGTAAAATAGATATAAAAACAGCACTACACAATTTTAACAATAAAATTGCAAATTATTACTGATAATGGTATTTTAAAACACATTGTCAATAATTTACTTTACCCATGTCGTGGAGTAAAATAAGTAATACTTATTTAAGGCTTTATAATTCTTTAATTAAATAAATAATTGCAGATGGATCTGATTAACATTATTCTTTAGAATGCTGAAAATATTTAACACAACAGATTTAAGTGAAGAAACAGTCTGGATTAGAGTTCTGGATCGGGTCGTGTTACCCGCACCCGAATTGCGGTTCTGTTCGGGTTGGGTTACAGCTATATTTTTTCGTTGCGCGTCGGGTTGACTTCCAATTTTTATTTTTTACTGCGGGTCGGGTTGACATTCATTGATTCGGGTTCCGATTGGGTTTTGACTCTTGCGGGTCGGATTCGGGTTGACCTGAATTTCAAAAGAATATCAAAATATACTTTTTTACTTTAAAAATCTATATCCAATAATACGACCTCCATAAAGGACCTCTATTTAGCGAACACTTTTTCAATCCCTAATATTTTTATACATTTTACATATTTGAATGCTTATACCGCTGAATAGCGGGCTCCTCTCAACTTACACACGTAACAAGTACATGTGTGCATAAAGTATCACAAATGCTATGCATGTGTTTTTATGTGTATCAAAAACAAAATGTTGATAATATTTTTCATATTTCGAAAAAAAAAAAAAACGGTTCTTAAAAGAAATAATAATCTGCGATCACATTTCTTAGATACAATTTATTTCTCATGCAGTAAATTGATTATATGGGCATACATATTCAAATGCGTATTTACTTTCAAGTGAAACATAGTTCTGCTCAAACTTTGTGAAAATCTCAACAATCCGACTTGCAAAAAACCCAAATATGACCCACAAGAAATCTCTTGGTGTGAACTCGACTGGCAAAAGAAAGAAAATTAGATTCATTCCAAGCAGAAAAAAGAAAATCGGGACAACTCGACTCGATGTTTGACGCGTGACCGCTATTCAGAGGTTTTAATTTATTTGAATATTATAGAATATAGATTTGTTCATTCTTCTATGAAATACTTAGAAATGGTATTAGAGGTACAATTGTAGATTATTTTTCATAATAGCATTAAAACATGATTTACTTTCCTTTCATTGCGGATTCGTATCGGGCTGCGTGTTGAAATGTTGCGGGTTCGGGTTGAAATAGGTCTGCTTAGGGTCGGGTTGGGGATCATCGAAAATTATTTTTGCGATTTTGGGTCGGGTTCGCTGGTCGAGAAAATTTTTTTCGTCGTGTTCGGAACGGTTGCGGGTTGATTTCAAATGGAATTTTCATGTTTAGGTTGGGTTGATCAGAAAAGGAACAGCTACAATTTACGATACATCAAACAAGTCATCTTTCTTTTTAAACATGAAATAAGAACAGCCACTCCCTTTTGCGAACTTAATTATGTATTCATGATTATTATTGTGATTGGAAGAAATATCTAATTTGTTGTCTTGTTCAAAAACTCTGACCTGAAATCCAATTCTTATAGTTTATCCGCTATTATTGTACTACTTAAATTAGATGAGTTTTTCGCTTCTTAAAAAAAAAACAGAACCTCTTCTAAATAATCAATAACTTCGTTGATAAGACTTTTAACCATGATTTATTTATTATTCCGCGCTTCTATACCTCTCTTCCTTTTTACCGATTACTTTTTAAAATTTCTTATACAATAATCGGTACAACCGTAGGGTGTAAAAAAAAAAAAAATGATTTTTTTTTTATTTAAATCTGATTTTTTTTTTATTATTATTTAAATCGGATTTTTTTTTAAATTTAAATTGGATTTTTCTTTTAAAACTAAGACAGACAACGTTTTTAATAAATTTAACTGCTCTACATACAGAGAGCTGGTAAATACCTATTTTTGGTAGCATAAATTTGTAAATTAAGTATTTCTTTGTTAGGCATGCAATAAACTTAGATATTTTGTTCAAAGCTTCCGAAACATAGTTGAATTGGCAAGACCATATAATGATTTACTTTACAAATTTTAAAACAAAGATTTTAGAAATGAAACTACAGAAAATTAATCACACACAATAAACAATAACAACAATATTATTTATTTAAGATATTTGAATAGAAAAGCCAGTTTGGTACTTTTCGGTTAGCCGGGCACCAGTCATATATATTTATATACATACATACATGTAAATATATATACACACATACATATGTATATACACACATACATATATATGTATATATATATATGTATATATACATACATACATGAATATATGCATATAACACTGGCGCCCGGCTAACCGAAAAGTACCGGTTTGGCAGCTTTTTCCACTCCTAATTGGTTTCGTAATTTCTTATCTATCCTAAGGTTGAAAACATTCTTTCAACACCTGCAGATGTAAAAATACGTGCCTCTAATTTAAAATAAAACTAAATTCTATTCATTTTCCTTCCAGCAGACATTTTTTTTTTTAGAGTTTTAATTAAGAGTTTAGAGTTTTTTTTTTTTTTTTTTTTTTTTTTGGTTGTTGTTTTTAAGAACTTAAATAATATGTAAGTAATAATAGCAAAACTCTTAAGTAAGTAACAGTATCAAAAATCTTCTACAGCAAAATTGTAACAATGTTCAAGAGATTACCATGTCCTACAGTAAGAAAGAAATTGTGATTGCAGTAGAAATTGAAAATGTCCACTCTTTGTGCAAATAGTAAACTGAAAAACAGGTTTTCAGATAAAGAATTTAAACCTCTTATCACATAAAGGATGCAGGTGCAGAATTAAGGAGGAATGTATATATATATATATATATATATAAAATAAATAAATAAAAAATTTAAAAAATACTGACTTCTGTATAGTACTGATTAAGAAAAGACAGCATTAGTGAGATTTAAATTTTCATGAGGATTTCTAGAGATTAAATTCTGATTAAAATCACCGATTTAAATCATTTGATTTTAATCGTTGACACCCTGGTACAACGTAAACATAAAGCTAAAAAATGTATGTTTTGGCTTTTACTATATATTATACTTATTAAAAAAATAGTTTTAGAGCAGTATATTGTTTTATCGTCAAATGTTACATAAAAAAAAAAAATATAATTAGCTATAAAAGTTTAAAAAAAAAACTGTTTGCTAATACTGACTGACATTATAACCATTTTACCTCACATGGTTTTTTTTTTTTTTTTTTTTTTTTTTTTTTTTTTTTTGAGGGGGGGGGGGGTTTAAAATATTAATGTTATTTTGTAACAAAAAATACTGAAAAAAAAATTATTATTCACTTTAAATCCAAAGTTTTGCTTATGATTACTGTCAAGTCATATTATCCAAAAATTTAAAATGGCTACCAACTACCATTTTAAATTTAAAAAGCAACAAATATTTTGTTATTCATTGAAAAATGATAACCGATACATGTATAACACTAATTTGGCAAAACAATTTCAAAAAATTGCAACTTGTATTTTTATAAATTTATTTTTGAAACCTACCTATTTCAACCTACCTGACACCATATTTTTAAAGAAAGGTTGCAGTCTGGGTTCAACCCAGAACAACTCGCACGGTTTTTTGTCGCGGGACTGTAAAAAAAATTCGCTACTGTTTTGCCAAAAGCAGGATTTTATAAAGAAACTTTATAATTTACTTTCCCAGATTAAAAAAAAAAATAGATGGAATTTTATATTTAGATGTTATGTCATTGATGTAAAATTCTCAAGGGAAAAAATAATCAGAATGTTACAAGATATAAATTTATTGATTCGAAATAATTAAAATTATATAATATACTATCTAGTAATAATTTTTATAGGCAATGTCGTCGACATTCACTCTAATTACAGTGACGTTCAAAAACCTTTGTTAATTAATAATCTATTTACATAATACGTTAAGGTGACGATACCGGATCGCGCTCATCCTCGGAAGAAGAAAAAAAAAAACATATCGTGGCCATCATTCCGATACCGTAAAAAAGGAAATTGTTCGACTTATGGAAATAATCTACGTTGTATCACATCTGTTCTTAATGTTCTCCAAAACCTTCAAAAACTATACAATTATAATGCTTTACGTCCTAAATTAAAGAGAACCAGCTACCAACAAAACAACAGATTACTGATATAAACAAACGAGCATTTCAGGAACAGTGATTAATTTTACAAATGAAAACAATGTGTAGTGAGTCATTCATTTTTGAAAATTCATTGATAAAAATTTAAAAACCTTCGCGCATTAAATATTTTAACTCTTGTAGTATTAATATGCCTTTGACGTCATTCACCTCTGAACCAAAAAAATTGTTTTTTATTTAAAAGCAAAGCCTTAGAAAAAACAACTCTATTATCGGTACTTTTATGTTATCCGGTGGCAAATCTCGCCAATAACATTTTTTTTTTCGCCAATAGTAGTTATTTTTCGCGTGTGTGATTTAGAAACAATGCTTTAGAGTTGAAATAAAATGCCATGGTATTTATTATTATTATGTATTTTAAAGAAAATGATCGAATGGCATGTATCTTAATTGTATGCAATATGTATTTTGAAATATTTTTGTATTTTAAATAAAAGTTATGCTTTTTAAATGAAATGGGTTAAATGTTTATATTTTAAGTAAAATTAATGCAATATGAATGATGTCAATGGGATCAATATTTGGCGATTTATCACACCGCCAAGCTAACATAAAAGTACTCTATTTTCTGAGTATTAATGTAATAAACATAGTCTTTAGATTGTTTCAGGTTTGTATGTTTAATTTATTTTGGAAAAATTGATTTGATGAATCATTAATCCATTTTCTCTCCCCCCCCCCTTTTTTTTCCTTGCCATACTCAATTACTTCTCAACATCGCATAATTTTAAATTTTACGCCGTTGAATAGGGAGGGTATACTTTCAAATGTTTGTGTTTCAATGTGTTTGAAAACTGTATTTCAATTTATTGTCTTTGATTTTAAAACCAAATAGCTCGATTACGGAATAATTATATAAATATTTTTATCAATTTAAAATTTTAAGGGAAAACCACGATTTCTACCCACCGTCGTAGGACGGGCGTTTACACTAGAAAAGTAGTAATGTGATATGTGACGAATATTCGGTAGTCGGCCCTTGTTTCGAAAATTCGGTTGGTCGAATACTGAATACTAATTGGGTGATTGTTGTTTGATATTAAATGAATAAATTCAGGATTTTTTTTTCTTTTTTTACACAATGCTTTTTTCAAATCTAAATGGACTAATTTCTGACAGTCATGAAGTTATTCTTAAACGCACAAAATTTACAGTTATTCAGATACAAAGAAATCGAATAAAATTTTCTATAAATGCTGAAGACTTTTAGGAGAATGGTGTCAAAGATATACATTTCAGCCAATTTTAGAGAACTGCCAGGGAAAAGTTTTCATTCAGTAACAATCAATTATAGCTCAATTCAACAACAAGATGAAATACATTTATAGAAAAATAAAAGACACTATTTGATTTTAAAGCACTAAAATATTAATATTTGCAAATTTCCTGTGCATATAAAAATGCCTTTTTGAATGTGTCCCAAAAAGCTAATTATTTCCGGTCTTTCGCCCCCCCCCCCCCCCCAATCCCAGTTTTTGTTTACTTATCTAATTTTTTTCACTTTATTAAATGGTGAAATTTCGTTACAGTATTCTGAAAGTGTTTCATAATCCATGCTTAACGCATAATCTCTTGAATTTTAATTGCATGGATTTTTGCATTGTTAACTAGACTTAATTTCTTTGTAGTAGTAGAAATTTTTTGCGTCGAAATGTAGTCATAATTTTGTGGATTTGAAATTATCATAAAAATTCCAATTTATACCTTTTTAATAAGATTACTTTTTAAATATAAAAGCTACCTAACAGTTCTTTGGCGACTTCAGCTGTTTTGTGACAGTTCTTTTCTTTCTTTATTATTTTTTTAATGATTAAATTTCCATAAAGTTCAGTTTGTAAATGAAAAAGTTTTGTAGGAGGTATTTTTTACAGAAAGAATTTTGTGAAATGTTTTATTTTAAAGAGGAAAATATTATGAAGGGTCTTCTCTTAATATTTTTAAAAAATTGTGGAGGTCTCTTATAAGATTTAAATTCTTAAACGGATCCCCGAAAAGTGCTCTGAACATTTAAAAACTTTAATTGGATTTTTAAAAATTATTAATTACTAGGAAAGTATAAGTAACCTTTTCATTTACGATTAAAGACATCGCTTTTAAATACTGTTAGCAATATATATCCTGCAACACAGAAAAATCCCGGTGTTCTGGGCTTTTCTTCCAAAATAGTAGGAGAGCTGTTGAACATTTTTGAGTAGGTATTTGAGGCACCCTGAAAATTTGGGCAACACTTCTTTTGTAATGCCTGAATACAAAATCGAATGTCTGGCTGAAGGATCGTGGCCCCAAAACTGTGCCAGACAAAAAATGGCACTTGACACGTGTCTGGCACAGTTTTTGTGCCGACTAAAGTGTGTCATTTTCAAAATATTTTTTTCTAAGCATAAATATTATTCTGTCTCAATATCAGCATGCCTCAAATACCTTTTTTGGGTAGTCAAAAAATGGCACTTGACACGTGTCTGGCACAGTTTTGGGGCCGACTAAAGTGTCTGTCGTTTTCAAAATATTTTTTGCTAAGTATAAATATTATTCTGTCTCAATCTCAGCATGCCTCAAATACCTTTTTTGGGTAGTCACAAAAAAAATGGCACTTGACACGTGTCTGGCACAGTTTTTGGGCCGCGATCCTTCAGCCAGACATTCGATTTTGTATTCAGCCATTACAAAAGAAGTGTTGCACAAATTTTCAAGGTGCCTCAAATACCTTCCCTAAAATGTTTAACAGTTCTTGGACTAAAACCTGGGTTTTCTCCAACAGTGTTTTAAAGGCTATTTCAAGTTCAAATCGTCATGGAAATTTAATGATTTGTGAAAATTTAGTTCTTTATTTATGATTTTCTCGGTAATATATATAAAGTTAAAATACAGTAGTCTCTCGAAAATCCGAGTCTCCGAAGTCCGAGGTTCTGCTTAATTCGAGGCGTCAAAAATGAAAATAAAAATTTCGATTTTTGTCCCTCGCCCGAAAGAATGCCAGTTCTTTTCGTTTCTTCCTGGAAGGAATGTTATTGTTGATGAAAGTATTGAGAATATTTTGAAGAGTGTAAACATGAGAGATGTTGTTTACTGGATAGCTGATTCTTGGGAAGAAATTCAATCTGCAACGCTGAATAAATCGCGATTGAAATTATTTTCACCTAAAGTGGTAACAATATCCACTGAGAATCTTAATGACGACGGTGGCGAAAACATTGTTTTGAAAGATTTGGAGAAGGAAGTACCTGGTTGTGAAAACTGTAATGCAGATGACTTTAAAGAATGGCTAAACGGTGGTGAAATGCTGGAAATAAATGAATCGACTATTGCAAAAATGATAGAAGATGAGGAGGAATGCAATGATACAGAATAAAAATGACTCTCTGCCATTTGAAAAAAAAAATTTCATAGTGAAGGTTCTGCATCTTTAGAACTGGTTTTAAAATATGCATAACAGCAATATGAAGCCATCCTTGCTGATGTTATGCTTTTTAAGGGGTCAGGTAACCTTTGAAGCGTCCACAATATCGAATTTTTTTTAAATGGCTTATAATTAAATATGATTTTTTGGGAACATTTAAAAGCAAACCCCATACAAAAATTCGCATTAGAAGAGAAGTTATGTCTAAAACACTTTGAGCTTTTGCTATATGGTCAACGGGTTTTTCAATCTTTAAAGCCAATTTTCTCAAAACAGCGATTTTGATCATTGCGCGCACGATTTCTGAAAAACGGTTGCCTAGAATTTCACGAAATTTTTGGTGGATTTATTAAACGTACAGAAGCGCAAAATGACCTATTATTATGTTTCTCAATTAAGAAGTTTAGAATTCACGGCTACTTTTGTGTAAAAAAAAATCTCGATATTTCGAATTACTCTAAAAAAAATTTTTTTTCTCGGGATCTATAAGTTTTATTTTTTTCATTGTAGGTCATTTTGAAAACACTTTATATCTGTACTCATTAAAAAAATCTTGGCTTGTTTCAGCCATTCAAATGGGAAAAATCATGCGCGCAATGCATGCAAGAATAATTCTTTCGTAAAAATTGTATTATCTTTAAAAATAAGTTAAAAAAAACTATATATGTGTATACCTTTTCCAACAACTTTGACTGATAAAATAAATCGTTCCTAACATGTGTTTTCAATTTTATAATTAAAAGTTAATTAGTTAAAGAATGATTACAATTCTTACAGAGGTAACTTTTCCATGTACTTTATTGGTTCAAAGGTTACCTGACCCCTTAAGCGTTGACTAGATATTGCAACTAAAAAGAGAAGTAATCTGTTAAAACAGCAAAAAAATTAAATTGTTTTTAATTATAAAGTATCCTGTATATTATTAAAAAGGGAATCATCGTACAGTAAACTGTCTAAGGCGGAATCGATCGGGACTGAGAAAATTTTCCGTAGTAAACAATATTCCGATTTAGACAAATTTTACTCTATGTCTACGGATTCGGAGGGACTTTAAAATCTTTCCGAGTTAGACAGATTTCCGCCTTACAGAGAGTTTACTGTATTTGCATTCTTTGTCATCCTAACCGAGTAAAATTATAATTGGTAGAATTTTTCTACTATTTCGGAAAATCCGAGTTTTCAGTAATCTGAGGTGGTGTCAGCCCCAATTACCTCGGATTTTCGAGACTATGTACAATGATACAAAAAATATATATAGTGCTGTATACATAGGGATCGTAAATATGATATTTTCGAAAAAATATCCGATATTTTGATATATATCCGATATTTTCAAAATAGTCAAATTACTGTTGATAGTAAATATTTTCAATCATAATACAGATTAGAAACTAAAACATATTGCACTTAACATAAAAACTTAAACAATATTCTAAAAATGCATACCATCTCCCCCTACCACCACCACTGAGAACAAAATTGAAGGTCAACTAATTGAAAACAGATACAATTTGCTTCACAGACTTATATAAACTATAGGATTTGTATCAAGTATCAAGAAAGTTTTATATTTTATAAAACAAAATTTTAAATACGAAGTGTTTTTTTTTTTTTTAATTGAAGAATTTTAACAAATGTAAGCTTGTCTTATTTTTTATTCCATAACCTGTTGTAGATTTAAACTCAACTAAATCAAAATCAGAAAAGATCCTTTTCTAATAATGTTGTATGTAAATAATTATCTAAATTACAGTTTATCTTTCAGTGGCTGTTCTGAATTAATTGTCTCACATAATTATTATTAGTTCTACATTTAAAAATAGAAGATTCAAACATAAAGCTTGGAAAAGATACTGATCACTGCCAGAGACAAAAGTTCTTTATCTACAGAATGACACGATCAATAACTGTTGAAAATTTCATTCACACTTGCTTTGACTGAAGAAAATATCAAAATTATCTCGCACGGTGATATTTTGAAAATAAATATCAAATACACAAAATATCAAACATCTTGATATATCAATGATATATCAAACATCTTGATATATCAAACATCTTGATATATCAATGATAAATATCAATTTGAAAATATCGAAAATATAAAAAATCTTGATAGTTTAAAAATAAATATCGGATACATATCAAGATATATATCCAATGATATATATCAACAAACCCTGTGTATACATATTTCAAAAACTAAAATTTCGGAAAAACTCGTTTTGTAAAACAACTTTAAAAATAAATTGCGTTTGGATAAATGATGTAAATCTAACTATCAAAATAAGTTAGTGTATATGTACATTTTATACTTGAGAGACTTATACATGAGAGAGGAAACAAAATCCAAGATATTAAAAATCCTGAATATTTAGTTTCTCCCACATAAAAAATATTTCGTTAAACGTAAAATATTAACTATAATTCTTTTTTTTCCCCCTTAGAATCATTACTTGCTACTTGGCACCTTTCCCATTTGACTGATATTTATTCGTATATTAAAATATGGGATACGTAAAATTTCAGAGATTTAAAAAGAAAAATTGTAAAAAAGGTACGTAATTAAAATTTTAGGATGCAACAAATATAAGTAGGTAAGTCGAAATAGAAATGAAAATAGTATAATTAGAGAAAACGGTCATTCACCTAAGAAATAGTATTTATTTCATGATTTACTTCGTAAAGCGTTTCACATTAGTGGAGAGTTTACACATTTATCATTTTAAGGTTTTAGATATAGAAATTTTCGAATGTTTCAATTTTTATGTTTAGCAATGTTACACAATGGCGTAAATGTTTAATTTCATTAATTCCATTTCTTCATCTGAAAAATATGAATTCAAAATTAGTTTTAGAACAAGAGATTTCGTTCTCACCTAGATCTTCCATACTTTTTTGTTCCTCCTTATAAATCCTCGTTACTGTTATTATGCAAGACGAAATTTTCATGAAAAGATTAAGTTTTATTTAATCAAGGTGTGTGTTAAAAATTTGTTTTAAAAACAAAGACAACAGGTATACAGTGTATAAAAATATGAAAATACTGATGGCTTTCTGAAAAATTCACGAAAAAGTTTCATTAGCTTTTGGCTCCGTTCATATAGAATGAAATTTATTTAATTCGGAATGCTAATTTTACATATCACTTTTGATCTATTTATTTTATATATTTTATTTTTACATAATTATCTAAATAGTGCGCTTCCAAACAAAATCCGTTCAACAGAACTTTTTAAAGAAGCTAATCTTCCCTAATAAGGGCCGTTTAATTATAGAACTTTTCCCCATATTAAAACGTAAGAACGATGCATTATACACTAAAAATTACCTATAAACTGATAATATATTTATAAACGGATTGGCCTAATTATAAAACTTTCCCCCATATCTCTATAACTAAGCAACGTAGAATTATGTTTTATACTAAAACCTTATCCCAGAAATTACCTATCTGACAATGAGAATCTCATAAAAATCAGTTTAGTAGAACGTGAGTTATAAGCGTTCGGGTTCAAATTCCAATATGCAGTGGTCTTGTCTTGCCCAGACTTTTCTCTCAGGGTACTGTTATTGTGATTGTGAAATAGTGAACAGCTTTTTTACATTTGTGAAAAATCTAATCCTAATTTTATAAATTTGAAATTACTGTTATATTCAGGTTCGTTTTTATATATCTTTAAGAAGGTATATGTATATAAAATACATATATTTTCTTTATATATGTAAAAGTGGCAGGTCAAATTTTACTTTTAAATGATTAAATTTGTGAAAGATTTAATTTAGAGCTGGGAAATTTTTGGAAAAGGACTATTTTTAAGACAAAGAATTTTGTGAAGGGTCCTTTTTAAAAGGTAAAGTTTTGTGAAGAGTCCTGTTTTCAAATGAAAAAATTTGTGAAGGATCCTTTAAAGGACCCAGTTTTTTCCAAAATAGATCACTGGTGTGCATTATATTATATACAGGGTGCAATATGTTATCTATCGCCGTTCGCCGACCTTTAATTTCTTAACCGTCGGCCGTAGACATATAGTTCCAATTACAAAAACGTTTCAAATGAACTAAATATTCATGTTGTGGCATTATTTAAAGTAAAAAATCAATTTTATAAAAATTACGAAATCTAACTTTTTATACGGTTCCCCAGTCTCTATAGTTATATTTAGTAAAAGTTTACATATATCATAACAGATATAACACAAAAAGTTTGACATCTGTACTGCAAAAATCGACATAGTTATTAAATTTCAAAGTTTGAGATTTTTGCACATGATTTTGTCTTTCATTGAGGGATCAGTTAAAAGATTAATTAAAGTAATTCGAGATCAAAGTCAAGGTGCAATTTCCTTTTTACGTCGAAACCACCTTTAGCCGGTATCGCCAAATCGGGGAATCATCAAAGAGGGTTAATTTCATAATAGATGTAAATTTCCAACTGGGCGAAAAATGTCTGGACCAGGATTCGAACCCGGGACCTCCTGGCTGAAGCCGCCAGTGCTCTGCCATCTGAGCTATCCCGGACGATTCTGATTGAACTTTTTCACCCAGCTAACCTTGAAGATTACAGCATCTGGTCTGAAACCTGGTTCAGCTCAACAGAATAAATCTCAGGTAATGGAACTCCAGAAAATAGCTGGATACGAAATTACACTAGATACATTTTTCGCCCAGTTGGAAATTTACATCTATTATGATTTGTTTACCAATTAGAATAATTGTGTGTAAATTAATCTAGGGTTAATTTCATCTAAAAATTTGAGCTAACTTTTATGGGTCGAACAACATTCAAAAGTCAAAGTAGGTAGAATCGACAACCGGAAAATAAAACATACTCACTAAGGATTAGATAAATGACAGCGGAATTGCACTCTGATTTTGATCTCAAATTACTTTAATTCATCTTTTAACTGATCCCTCAATGAAAGACAAAATCATTTGCAAAAATCTCAAACTTTGAAAGTTAATAACTGTGTCAATTTTTGTAGTACAGATGTCAAACTTTTTGTGTTATATCTGTTATGATATGTGTAAATTTTTACTAAATATAACTATAGAGACTGGGGGACCGTATAAAAAGTAAGATTTCGTAATTTTTATAAAATTGATTTTTTACATTAAATAATGCCACAACATGAATATTTAGCTCATTTGAAACGTTTTTGTAATTGGAACTATATGTCTATGACCAACGGTTGAGAAATTAAAGGTCGGCGATAGATAACATATTGCACCCTGTATATTTCCGTTCAAAGTTAAATCAACATATGGAGTAAAATAATGAGTACCAAAATATGGTACTTCTTAATTTCCAAAAAGTCCATTTCATGGTGTAACCTTCGAAATTACACTGAGTTGAATCACGTTTCGGTACTACTCAACAGCCAATCAAAACACTGATTTCTGTTCATGTCTATGACGCTTTCATGAGATAAGAAGAAGAATTAAATTTTAGTATGCAGCACGACGTTGTTAGGCTTAAAAGAAATGGTTATTATTAAAATGATTATTTATGGAACGAAAGGGTAAGTCCTATTTAATTTTACTCTTTTGTTACTGTCGCCTTTGTATCTTATAAATATGAGTTAAATAGTTTTATGTTTTACAGAAAAAGATTGATCTCGTTTTTATAGTTTAATGTTAAATTCCCGAATTCACAAGCGATCGTCTATTATATTCCTTCTTCAAGTAACGGTTTGAAATATAATTGTTTAACAATTACATAACAGACAATACTTACAAGGAAGGTCTCCATACAGGGCATACTCAGAATATGTTGAAAAAAATGCTAGTGAAACTACTCATGCATGTAATAAGGGATCAGTCAAATTTAACGGCGGAATTTCAGTAGAAAGTATGTAAAAAAAATAATATACTTTCAAATATTTGGCGCGAAAATACAAAAGTGACACGCGATTTGGCGAGCAGGATTTTTCCTCGCCAAAAGCAAACGATTTTAATGCACTGAAAATTGTTTATTAATTGTTTTTTAGAATGCACGGTTTTTAATGAATCTAAACTTAATCAACGAAAGAAGTTATTGTATATTTTTTTTTTATTACATATATATGTATCTTGTTGCAATAGTTATTTAATTTTATCACTGTAAAAATATTTTCTATGTTTTGCAAGTTGCAAATATCTATTTTAAGTTATAGTCAGCTGACATTTGATTGCCATAATACATTTCCATATCGAAGACGAAGTCGTTTCCATAGCAACAAAATCAAATCGACAGTGTTCTATCTGCCTAATTCTTGAGCTTGAAATAATTTAAATCGATTTAAATTTTGCTTTAAATCGTAAAATATGATATTTAAATTTTATTATAAATTCATATAAATATATATGAGAAACTGTAGTTAAAACAAACTAAAAATGACAAAACTATAGTTAAAACAAATTAAAAATGGCAAAACTAAAGTTATTTAAATTAAACATATATAAACAAATTCAACATAAAAAGTTTTTTCCTACATAAAAGCGTATTTTTTTTTTCATCGCCAATTGGTGATAAATCGCCAAATAAACGAAAATTTCGTTCTTTTTTTACGGACGCTGTATCGGGGTTCCGCCAAAAAAATTTTTATAAACATATATATATATATATCCATATGAGAAGAACATTCTGTAATTTTTTCGGATTTTTCTGAGTATGCCCGTATGGAGACCTTCCTTGTTAGCAAAAATTAATCAGGATTTCATTCATTTGGCCTTTGTGGATAAACAAATGAGTGATAAACATTTTATTCTAGCTATTAGATACTGTGGTGTGAAATATTTTAATTTGCACTGCTCGAAAGCAAATCACGCAATCTTTTAAATTTGAAGTACTATCGTGATTCATGACTCCATTCAAAGGAGATGTGAACATTAATTTGTCGTGATTCGATATTGTGTTTATTCATAGTGCATTTCTTCGTTTTTTAACTGTTTTCTGATTATAATCACTTATAGTAAATGACATCAGTATTTACTATTATCATTACTATTATTTTGGAGTGAAATATGATATTATGAAAGGTTTCAGATTGAAAAATAGCATTGTACTGTGAAAAGTTCCTTTTACATTTATCTAAGTGAAACTTTTGAAAGATTTTTTCATATTAATAATAATATTTTAAATTATTATTTAAAATCCTAAATCTTCATACCCAATGTTTCAGATTTATCTAATATTTACCAAATTTCTAAAATTAATAAGAAGTTCTTAGATCATATGTGTAAGATTTTTGAAACGTTAAATCGTTAATCTCAAGTGAGAATAAGTGACAACTGAAATATATCGTCGCTATTATGCCAAAGATCCCTAAATTTTTAGGCCAAAACACTGTTTCGAAGTAGAAATAATTCCTTTTCATACGTAAAACCTAAGAAAATTAAAAAAAAAAAAAAAAATATACATATATATATATATATATATATATATCCTTTTTAAATGCTGCAAAGATTAAATATATTAATTTCTCTGCAGTATTAGCAAATAAAATAAAGAAAAAACTGTTTTATTATTTTAACGGGACTTTTTACAAGTTTCATAATTTCAAAAAAATTGTTCCAAAAGGGGGAAAAAAAGGGGGGGGGGAGAGGGGGACAGGAAAAAAAATCCTGAAGGCAATTCAAAGAATATTACTGAAAAACCCTGTACAAAGTTTCATAAATTATTGTTCATAGGAATTTAGATACGTCAATTTAAATAACTAGGGGGCTCGGCCCCCTACGAGCTACGCTCGCCAACCCCCGTTCAGACACCTCATTTTCTAAAAAAGCACGCTAATTTGATTGGCTTTAAAAAGATTTAAAAAGATTGAATTATAAATTAAAAAACAGTAGCGATCTCCCTATAAACGGGTTTCTATTCATTTCTCTTTGATTAGGGAATTTTAAGGGAAAATCAGGGGCTGTTAAAAGATACAATGGCTGTTTTCGTCTTTGATTAAATAAAATCATTAAACATTTCAAAATAAGCTAATATAAAATGAATTAAGTAAACAGAGTCTTTGTGTCCCGGTATTTTTTAACAAAGTGAAAAGAAAGTTCTTTCTGACGTAATTTTCACCAAACTTCTCTTTCTCTTTTTAATATTGACGTGAAAATACTTTTGTTAGAAGTGAAACATTATTTGCGCTGTCCCAGCAAAAATAGTGGAAAAGATCATCTCGAAATATCAAATAAATCTCTCGCGCAATTTTTAAATTTAAACTGTTTTGCAATATTATTTTTTGTTCATTTTACATAATAAGTGTAATGTGACGTAAATGTGATGTAATTTCTCCTATTTAAGACTTCTAACGCATGTTGATGAAGTAATTTTCAATAAGTTCCTGCTTTTTATACGTAATTATTTAATTCTAATTTGAAAGTATCTTTTCTGTTTATAATAGTCACATGTAAATAAATTTTTAATTTGAAGCAAACATTATTGTTTCCGTTGTTTATACAGTTGACAACAGCAACAGGTTAAATTAGTACAATCTCTCTATTCTAAAAAAAAGTAACTACCGCTGTCACCGCCGCCGGTTTTGATTTTTTTGTGACCGGAGACCTTTCTTCGTTAATATTAACAAAAATAATGCATACAAAAATATGAAAATCGGTGGTTTTATACAGAAATGTTTGATAAACACGCTGATGCAGACAGTTTTCAAATCGAAGAATTATTTTAAGAGTTATTTAATGCTAAAGTTGGACAAAATCGTTCCACTAAAAAAGTTTTTTGGCAGCAAAAACTATACATGGCAGTGTAATCATTTTTAGATCATTTTATGCGTTAGAATTTGCCGGAGTGCAGATTGCATTAATTTTTTTATTTTGACTCATTTTTTCAGGTTTTATTTCTATTTTAAATTCAAATTTTCAGCATTTCTAGAGATATTTTTTACAGATTTCAGAAAATTGTACTAATTTAAATTGTTGCCAACTGTATAAAAAGCGCAAGCAATAATGTTTGCTTCAAATTAAAAATTTATTTACACGTGACTATTATAAACAGGAAAAAAACTTTCAAATTAGAATTAAATAATTACGTATAAAAAGCAGGAACTTATTAAAAATTACGTCATAAAAAGTATACACGTGAATTTTAAAAGAGAAAGAATATTGTAAAATAATATATTCATTAACATACGTTAGAAGTCTTAGGAGAAATTACGTCATATTTACGTCACATTATAGTTATTACATAAAATGAACACAAAATAATATTGCAAAAAAGTTTAAATTTAGAAATTGCGCTAGACATTTGATATTTTGAGAATTAATTTAAAATGTCTCATTTAAAAGAACTTTCTTTTCGCTTTGTTAAAAAATACCAGGAGACAAAGACTCTCTTTACTTAATTCCTTTTATATTAGCTTATTTTGAAATGTTGTTACATGTGTGTACGTCATCAAGTTATTTTTATTTCGACGTTTTATTTGTGTTTTTATTAATGTTGTACGAATTTATTTGTTCTTTCGTTATTTAAAATAAAAATTATATCAATTTGTATAATTTGGCGAGTGGTTTGGCGATTTATATAATTTGGCGAAATTGGTCGACAGGATAATCAAGTAGTAAGTAGTACCGCAGCGGATTTGGCGTTAAAATTCCCCAATCAAAGAGAAATGAATAGAAATTCGTTTATAGGGAGATCGCCACTGTTTTTTAAATTATAATTCAATCTTTCGAAATCTTTTTAAAGCCGATCAAATTAGCGTGCATCTAGAGTCTGCGGTGTCTGGACGGGGGTTGGCGAGCGTAGCTCGTTGGGGGCCGAGCCCCCTAGTTTTCTAAAATAAGTAAAAAATATCTCTCGAAATGCTGAAAATTTGAATTTAAAAGAAATGAAACCTCGAAAAATGAGCCAAATTAAAAAAAATAAATGAATTCTGCACACCGGGAAATTATAACGTATAAAATGATCTAAAAATTATTAAATTCCGATGTATAGTTTTTGCTCCTATAAAACTTTTTTAGTGGAACGATTTTGTCCAACTTTAGCATTAAATATCTCTTAAAATAATTCTTCGATTTGAAAACTCTCTGCATCAGCGTGTCTATCAAACATTTCTGTATAATACTACCGATTTTCATATTTTTGTATGCATTATTTTTCTTAATATTAACGAAGAAAGACCTCCGGTCACAAAAAATTCAAAACCGGCGGTGGCGGTGACAGCGGTAGTTACTTTTTTTTAGAATAGAGAGATTAATTGTAGATACACAGCAGATAAGTTAATGCATTCGTATCACTGTCAACTCTGGCTTACTAAATTTTCAGGAAGCCTACTTCAGATTAATAAATAACCTGCAGCAAATTAGAGTGCAATTCTTGACCAGTTTAAGAGACTTCATTTTGAAGTCGAATTCGAAGCGAGCTCGGATGTATATACAATAGACTTACTTTAAAGAGCAAAGAGAAAGAAATTGATCTAATCTAATTAATCTAACATAAGAATATACTGTAGAAAACTGTTCTAACGAGAGGGATTTGCCTATAACGAGCAAAAATTTTGTAAAGTCACAAAAACATTACTCTCTTTACTTTTCTTAGCAAAATGTGTAAAAACGTGCTTTACACTTTTTCTGAAATTGCATGAAACATAAAGGCCCATCTTTACAGAAATCATTGGTTGGTTGTGATTTTTATAGGACAAAATTCAGAAATATAAAATCATAGATCTTAATTTATTCAGAATTTTTTTGGCGGAGGATATTTCAGTTTGGTTCAAATTTATCCTAGAATCGAAATGTCAAATCTGAATTAATATATTGAGGTTTTAAAATTAGTTTCTACTTCAGTATAAAGATAAACCAAGGCCTCTTAAAAAAAAAAAATAAATAAATAAAATAAAAATAATGCGGAGAATGATAGAAGAAAATTACCAGTCAAATTATACCTTTTGCATTCCTGCCACAATCTGGTGATAGAATAATATGGAATGTTCCTCCCCTAACTACACCGCTTGTACATTTTCATCGATTGATAAAAAATAAAACGCGTTTGTTTTCATGCATAATTTCGAAATGGGCAAATTAATTTTGATAATTCCATTTTGTCGGAAATTACATTTTACAGAAAGTTCTTAAAATATTTATGCTTCGCTTAATTTATTTTGATTTATTTCAGCAACAAAACTCCCCTAATTTCACAGCAAAACCAGCAAGAATTTGAAAAGTTGTACTACAGGCTTTAACATCGGCAAAAGGCAAGATAAAGAAACAAAATGAAAACATGAGCAAAGCACAACAGAGTATACACATACGTATTAATACATCTATTCATTTTTCATGTTCAATAGCTACGCTTCAAATTGAAAATTTACATTCCTTTTATTCCTTCCTTCATCATAAAATCCTTGTGCAAAAAAATAATCATTTACAAGTTATTAGTCATCACTATAGTTATTTGGGATCATTCTAATACATTGACTCATGTTTCAGTATGAGGACATATAGCTATTTTAAAGTTTATAGCTAAGTATATAGTCAGTAAATGAGTAAAATTTAAAAAACTGGATAAATTAAAATAGAGACCATTAGAAATTAAGTTCAACATACACACTTTCTTAGTTTATTCAAATGAGCATTTTTAACATTAAGAATCCTACATAATCTTAAATTGGTCAATAACTGCTAGTGTATTTTAACGGCTAAAAATAAACATTTTGCAAACGCTCCTAACTCTATGTTGGCGATTTTCAGTAAAAATTATAGTAAGAATCATGCCTGCAGCTTTCGGAAAAATGCATTTTAATAAACAGCTGCCGCTTATATGAAACATCTTTTATTTGAATCGGCCATTTTTATGAATAAACGACCAAGCACCAAAGAGAAATATGTTTCGAAAATTTAACAGAATTAGGTTGTTAATTGAAGAAAATTCAGATGCACAAATGAGATTCATTTAAACGGTGGTAAAAGTACATAAATTTAAATAAGTACAGTACAAGTCTCTATTAATCGAACGACGTTTGTGCCACAAGTTTTGGTAGAATTTAATGGTCAATTTCAATATATTGGGAAAATAGCATTACGACTTGCGTATTGCTCAATAAATCGATTTATGAGAGTTGATTTAATTAACCATTGATTCGTATAACCGGCACCTAGTGCGTAATTAGTTGCAAAATCAATCTTTCCTTCAGCACAACTCAAGACGTGTATCAATTCATTTGAATTTAAGCAGGTTTTAATTTCAAGAAACTTGTTTCCTGATTAAACGGTTTTCGAGTCAAAACAAGACTCTGCAAACGCATTACAAAGATAAATGAATTTCGATGATTTTCTTAACTAGAAAATAGATCTCGATCGTTGAAAAGTAAACAAACGCTCATATATATATATATATATATATATATATATATATATATATATATATATATATATATATATATATATATATTAAAAATGAATTACATTGCTTTGACTAGAATAAAAAATATTTGGACCTGAAGAATTTAAAAAAGACTAATAATTGCAACAGGCCGACAAACAATATTTGGCCGGTAGAACAGAGATCGCTTTACAAGATTTTTAACAAGGTAAAAGTTTTGAAGAAAAGTAAAAAACACATACCGGGATGGCTTATTTCTACTCTGCAAAATCAACAGGACTAAGAAAGAGACTTCGGATCGAGAGGCTTTAACATCGGCAAAAGGCAGGATAAGCGAAATGAGCCCTCGAAAAAGGAAATCTCGGCAGAGCACATTATCAGAGACGGGTGAGGGAAAGCGCTCCCGTTTTCAGGACGAACAAATCTGGAAACGAAAAGTTGGGGGAAGGGTACGGGGGTCAAGACAGACAGGTGAATAAATTCCAAAAAACTTTTTACCGCTGGTTGGAAGTCCGGCCGCTGTTAAATTACTCCGGTTTTCCGTGAAGGCGGGAATCCTATAGTCAGGAGCGGGTCGATCCGGTGCTCTCCTCCGCCGCCATCTTGCACGAAGAACGCCGGGAAGTGCACGGAATGACGTCAATGGGACTCCCTCACACCACCCCCGTTTAACGACCGCAGCGACACGATTCCCTATCTTGCTCTACCGCTGCTCCTACCTGTCTGCATCGGAGGAAAGACCTGAGGATGTTGAATCGGAGAATTTATTGAGAATTTTTTTTTTTTTTACTTTTTTTTCAGCTCCGTTATTATTCGGTGGAGGTCACCCGTAATTTTTGATGGAAGGCCGTTTCAAAATCTTTCAAAGTTTTCTTTGAGCGAGAAACATTTTCACTATTGAACATTAAAACTTACTCTTATTTTTAGCAAATAATGATCGATCATTCTCGCAGATCTCTGTCGGATTTTTTACAGAGTCAATTAATCGGATTTAATAAAAGTTGCTTTCTGTTAACAGTCGCACTTTGAAAGTGTAAAATGTTTCATTATATACCAGCGTACAATTCTGCCTTTCTCTATTGCTTTGCGTTTCCTACAGAAAAATTCATATGCATTAAACAATTATTAGCATAAAAATTATAGCGTAAATCTAGACTACTCTTCGACCATAAATCTCAAAATACACAGGTTAGGAATTCGGTATCGAAATGTATTGCATTAAGTATAATGCAAATAATTGGAAATATTTTGGTTGCGATAACAGTTCTTTCGCAAATTCCTTTTAACTTTCTACATACATATTTTACTTTTTAAAGAAAGACACGGTCTAATAGCAATGTCTGTTTCTTATTACTTATGCGTTCTCCGATCACTTCACGGTATAAAATGAAGCGCGAAATTGAATAGTTAAACTTTTACTGTCTTCTCGGAAGTCTTATTTTTGTTAAACGCATCGATTTCATCAAATACGAAAGTTAATTTTTAAACTAATACAGCCAAACTTAAATCCTGTATGATTAGGAATATAATGTATGTTAGGAAATCTAAAAATTCCATTTGCGGTAAACTCCCGAATCAAATCCGGAAAAAAAAAAAAAAAAAAAAATCCGCCGACTTGTAATCCGACCCGAACCTGAAATATTCCAACGAAATCCAAAATGAATGAATGTTTAATAACATTTTTAAGTAAAATTATGTTATATCTGCCTGCAGTATCAAACAAATTCTATCGGTAATGACGTACATCTTATTTATTTCCTACCTTTTTTTTCAACACGCTTTTGCAATTTACATTGCTTACTTATCTCTAGCAGGTAAACAATTAAATAGCATTTCACCTTTTTTTTTCGGGGGGGGGGGGGACACACATTGTAAAAGCATTCGTTTATATTTCAAACGATGCAGCTTTCACATGAATCAAAATTATGCACTTTTTTGTAAAAATCAAGTATGCCCGCAGTGCAACCAGCTAAAAAAAAAAAAAAAGGTCAACTTTCAGACCTGAATTTGATGAGGGTGAAATTCAATTACTCAACATAAAGTCCTTACATGGGTGAGGTGTTATACCCGACACAAAACTCTGAAATTATATTTCAAATCAATACTAAACCCAACCACCCGAAATGAAAGAAAATTAATAGGTTAATGCAATTATAAAAAAGTAGTCTCCAATTATACTTCTAATACCAATTTTATGTTTAGTGGAAAAATGAACATATTAACATTTAAATATAGTTTTTTCTTTTCCACCAAAAAAATATACTGAACTGTCTTTCGAATGATCGATTTAAACCAACCTGGATCGCAAGCATCAAACCCATTCCGAAGCCGACCCAAAAAACTTGAAGTCAACCGGCTGGCAACCTAACAAAATTAGTGCTAACCTACGTTTCGGGTAAAGAGCATGAGTGTTTTTCATAAACTCCATCAGTGGCAGCCACTTAATGAAAAAGGTGGCTATTAAAAAATTAGTGCTAACCACTGTTTCGGGTAAAGAGCATGAGTGTTTTTCAGAAACTTCATCAGTGGTGGTCACTTAATGAAAAAGGTGGCTCTTAAAAAATTATCTGCAGCGGACATCTTTCTTACTAGGCAGGAGTAAAAATATCTTGCATGCCATTAAAGATTCCACTTTTGCTGATAATGTTAATGTATTTATTTGGGCTACTAAACTTTGCGATTTGGCGAAGCATTAAGCAAATAAATTAAATTATGAAGAAAAATAACATATTGCAGTGTTTTATATTTAAGGGAGATCAAACAGGTTGCCAAAGGCGGCTAGTAACTAATAGAAAAGTTAACGAAAGTTTATTGTTTAGAACTTTTAAATAAAAAAAGTCGCAACTAATAAAATTACTACTCCGGCTACTAATGAAATTTCCTAGTTTGCCCTTTAAGACTGCTAGTCACTCGGCTTCCGAATTCCCCTCATTAATGTACCTTTTCTATGTACTCTTCTTAAAGGACATCATCTCCCCCCCCCCCCACCCTTAGTTCACAAAATATTTCTAAAATATGATTAGTTTTATATGAAGTGTAAATTCTTACTCACAGTGCGTAAGCTTTCAACACATAAAATATTAAATTAAGAAATATTTTGAGAACTAAGAAAAAAAGAAGCATCCTTTCAGAAAGGAGAAAAAAGGAGTTAAAAATATTAATTTTCCGATGAGATATTTTAAATATACGAATGCATTTTACGCCCATAGACTTAGCATTAGAGAGGAGAATTCGGAAGCTGTGTGACTAGCAGCCTTAATTCCGGGTAAAATCGGGTTGCGGACCCGATGCAATAGTTTCAGGTTCGCAATCTGCGCTTCGTGGGGTTAAAAACCTCTTTATGGAATGTTGACAAACATTTAAATTTCAGAAGCAAGTAGCAGTAAAAAAGGTGCTTACTTTAAGATACTAGAAAACATTGCCCGATAAGCTAATTCGGGTGACAACACAATAGGAAAAGCAAACTTTCAATCTGTTGTGAAACAGGCTTTCACAATTGCCATAAAAGATTCCAATGATTTGCACATAAACAATGGGAAGACGCGTGCCTAGATTTAATCTTTAATATTATATTACTACTCACCCAGTATATCGTATTCCTCTTTATTTACTATTCTTTTCTTTTGCCTCCAATACACTCCACAAATTTTCCTGAAATTAAGAAAAAAAATCAGAATTCAAAACTTCAAAAATATTAATTTTCTAAAATTAAAAATTATTCAATGGTGAAAAACCTGAAATGAAAATATGAGGGACGGACGGTTTCTTAGGAAATTCAGCTAAGATTAGAAAGATTTTTTATTAATTTATTTCAGTTTTACGAAGGTTGCAACAAAATAAGAAAAACACTTCATTTTGAATTAGACCTCATACTTTATACATAAATTTGTTAAACATACAACCAGCATAAGAGCAGAAGCGGGACGATTATTTTCTGTTTGGAGTCCGTTGCTTAAGAGGGGATTCGCCTTTAGAAGGTTTAAAAAACGGTGTTTTTTAGCATTTTTTGTCTCAGAGAAGAGGTTATACAAATATGCTACTTAAAAACATGCAACCACTGCACGAACAGAAGCGGAACAGTTCTGATTTTGCGTTTGTAGTGGTTGCGCGTGCATTAATATTATTTCCATGAAACTTTTCTAGAACTTTTTTTTTGTCCTCTCTTCATACTAAGTGTGTGCTAGACCCTTTTGAATATTTACGCTTCCTTTCCGTCCTACGCTGCAGCGGGAAAAATATATCATAAAAATAAATCGTTACGGAGTTATTTCCAGAAAAGTGAGATCTTATCGCAAATAAAAAACACCGTTTTATTCAAAATTTTATTCATTGCTCATGCAATAGTCTATATTTTTAAAAAATCGGATTCAACTATTCCCCCCCCCCCCTCACTTCCTAAAGATTGTATTAACGAAAAAGGTTTCTCGAATTTGACTACTCACGAATTTAATGTACTATGCCTGTAAATCTGTTTCACAGCATATATACTTCTCTAACGGCGAAAACGCATTTACCACCCGTTCTCCCTTCAGTGGATTTCCCTTCCAATTAGCCCGTCTCGAAAACTTTTATTCAAATACTATAAATGTACACGAATTAACAGATCCCCCCCCCCCCACCCTTTAACCCCTTCGCGTAAGAGCGTCTTTTACAGAATTTTTAATCTTTTATCACCGGTTTTTCAAAACAGAAATTTTTGCCAAAATTAATAGGAAGAAATGACCTATTTAAATAAAGAAAAATTTACAATAAAAATAACTGATGGGAATAATCAAGTATTCTGAGCACCTTATGCGGCACGTATGCGTGACGCTCGTCCCCAAGGGGTTAATAAACATTCTAAATTATGAGGTTTACTTTGAGTAAGTTTATAGTGAATTATAATTGTGTATTTTGCAAATTTTACTTCTTGAGGAGCTCAAGCCCCGAATTAGCACACGAATGAGACAATGTGAGGTTCAGGGAGGCAAAGTCCCCCAGAAATGAAAAGTATTTCATATACCATATACACTATATGGCCAAAGGTGACCGGTCATTTGCGATTTTAGACGTTTTGTTACATATCTAGAAAAATACATGAGGAGTTAACCTGAAACTGCAGGTGTGTAAATAGTATAGTATAGGTCATATATTTCCGCGAATATTTTATCCCGAAACTCCATGGAAGGCCGTCAACAAATTGAAAAAGAACGAATATCTTTTGGATAACCCTGTAAAAACTAATAAAACAAAAGTGTTCAAACTCGAGATTATTATTAATTGGCTTATTGTAATATATTGTGTTCATTTTTATGAGGATAGCATGTATACTCATAGAGAAATTAAGGTTTTTATAAAAACAGTCCCAAATTTCGCCAAGTTTTTTGCTTATAATTTGCAGAGTTCTTAATATACAAGAAAGTTCTTTCCAGAAAATATGACAAACAACATTGTACCCAATACTCTGCAATCAGAATTAAAAAATATTAAAAATTGGATAAAAAATGAGCAGGTTTACTAAAAAATGCTTCACTGCGCAGGCGCGAATGCAATCAAAATATAATGTGCGGTAATGTATTAGCTGAGTATATAGAGAAACTTTTGTGAAAGTCTGAAAATCATAGCTTGAAAATTCTGAAAATTATCATCGATAGAATAAGCTCGAAATCCATTGGTCCCAAAAAGAAGCAAAAAGATGAGGGGTTGAATCAAATATCTGTTGATTAGTGCCAAGATAGCGTACACAATATTGCACGTACTACCATATTTGGTTAAAACCCCTCATCTTTTTGCTTCCTTTTGGAAACAACGGATTTCGAGCTTATTTTATCGACGATAATTTTCAGAATTTTCAAACTATGATTTTGAGACTTTCACAAAAGTTGCTCCATATACTTAGCTAATACATTATGCACATTATATTTTGATTGCATTCGTGCATGCGCAGTGAAACATTTTTTAGTAAACCTACTCATTTTTCATCCAATTTTTATTATTTTTTAATTCTGATTGCAGAGTACTGGGTACAATGTTTGTCATATTTTCTGGAAAGAACTTTCTTGTATATTAAGAACTCTGCAAATTATAAGCAAAAAACTTGGCGAAATTTGGGACTGTTTTTATAAAAACCTTAATTTCTCTATGAGTATGAGTATACATGGTATCCACATAAAAATGAACACAATATATTACAATAAGTCAATTATTAATAATCTCGAGTTTGAAGGCTTTTGTTACATTAGTTTTTACAGGGTTATCCAAAAGATATTCGTTCTTTTTCAATTTGTTGACGGTCCCCTATGGGGTTTCGGGAAAAAATGTTCGCGGAAATATATGACCTATACTATACCATTTACACACCTGCAGTTTCAGGTTAATTCCTCATGTATTTTTCTAGATATGTAATAAAACGTCTAAAACCGCAAGTGATCGGTCACCTTTGGCCATATAGTGTATATGGAATATGAATATATACTTTTCATCTCTGGGGGACTTTGCCTCCCTGAACCTCACACTGACTCATTCATGGAATAATAAGAATTCACTAGAATGAAGTATTTTAAATCCTCTTTCTAAAATACCCGAAATATGGATTTCATGATAGTGACATCTATAATTAATTTGGGCGATAAGTTCTTATAAATGTTTTTATTACCTGATATTCTTAACTGTTCAATTTATTTCAAAATATATTTTAAGCCGTTCCCATTATGCTTGAATTGGTGCCCCGTTGTACTATGACCTTTCTTTTGAGAAAAGCGTGATGAAAAATTCCTTTCTCGATAGGTCAATAATAAAATCAAAAACTTCTCGAATTCGTTAACTCTCAAAATACTTGCCAAGAACGTATTGTATGAGAGTTCAAGTTCCCACACGACTTGAGACGCTCGGTAGATGCCATTTACTTTTAATTTTTGTCATTCCAAAGCAATGAAATGCAGTAGAGTTAGTGTAAAGATGTACTGAATAAAAATCTTGCTGGACAAACTTTAAAAAGCTTTTGGATTTTGAAGAATATATCCCCTCCTACACTCTACAAGAATAGAATCGCCTTCCTACACTTGACATGTCTTTTCTGGATTAGAATGCCCTGGAAATACTTTTATTTCAAATCTACTTCAGTAAATTTAAATATTTAAAAGACGGAGAGAAATAAGTAATGTCGCAGAATAACAATGAAAAGTTCTTTGTATATTATAATATATGGGTTTTCTCCCAAATCTTATACAAGTATAAGGAATTAATTTTCATTTCTAAACATTATATTGGCGAGGAGTAAAAACCAAAATAAATCTCGACTGGATCTTTTGGAAGAGACTTAAAATAGGACCATCTAAATATTCTGTCTTGCAAAGATATTCTAAAAACTCGACACTTTTATCCCTTTACAGTTAAATTTGTTTATAGCGATCTCGAATTTTACGAAAATCCAGTTTTGACGAGATTAAAAAAAGATTGGCTTAAAAATAGTATAGCAGAAAACTCAGTTGCAACAAGGAAAACTTGGATGTATCGAGTAAAAGTCTGGAAAACTCACTAAATCTTGTTCGGTTTTTATCATTTTTCGTAAGCAAAAAGCGCTAATTCACATGAGTTAATACTAGGGCTGCGAAGTCGGACCCATTTTTGAACGAAAGAGTCTGAGTCGGATCCGTTGCTTCCCGGAGTCGTTCATTTTCCCACCGACTCCGCAGCCCTGAGTTAATACCCATTATTGCAATGAAGATTTTGGAACTACAAATTTACCAAATTTATGCTCTACTATCTCTATATATATTAAGCTATCGTACGTGGCACAGAAACTGCGATTATTTGTTAATTGTTTAATGGCGACGCCCGAATGAAACGCACCTGATTGGTTATTGAACAGCATCTCCATACCTATAAAGAGGTTACCATAGGGGGCTGTTTTGTCGCCAAATGCCGCCAAATTTGGCGATCAAAATTAGCCACCAGAAGTGACGCCAACTTGGCGATATCTCTAATATTTCGCCAAATTCCCATAGACTTCCATTGTAAACCAATAGGGTTTACTTGCTTACAGAAAATCAACAAATTGAGATATTTAATGCAACAAAAACTAATATTAGCTTACGGGATTATACTAATTATATTTAAGGGAGTCCAAATAAATTAAATTATGAATAAAAGTAACATGATACAATGCTTAGCATGCTGTCCCAAACATAAATTTTAAGGGAGATCAAACTGGTCGCCAAAGGCGGCTAGTATTACATATTATAATGAATTGTTTTGCTTTTCGCAGCTTTTGCTGATAGTACATCAACGTTAATTTAAAAAAGCCATGCAAGTGAAAATACCGGCTTAAATGTGCATCAGCGATGTTACAAAAAAAAGCTGAAGAACGGTGCATTAGATGTATTTGCACGTAATTTTAGACGAAATTTAGTTAAGTCCACACCAACCTAGGAATTAACTGTAGGATTGATTTTATTTTAAAAGTAAATATGAAATTTGATTTCGCATTGACTTTTTAATAATTTTCTTTTAAATTATGATACAAGGCTCAAGAAAGATAACTGATAAAGCGATACATACTCTCTCTCTCTCTTTTTTTTTTTTTGGTGAAATGTACATTTATATATTTATTTCACTCTTAAAATATTTAACTATTATAAATACAAAATATTTAACTATTATAAATACAAAATATTAACTATTATAAATACAAAAATATAAAACTATTAAATATTTAGAAATCAAACATTTCATATTTTAAATTTTGATATATCTTCTGAAAGAATAGCTCTTGCCATACTTTTTCACTTTTGAGTATAGAAAGGAACAAATAATGTCTTTTCGAGATATGCAAAAATATTTTGAAAAATGTGCTAATTTTTTTAAAACCTTTTTTTGAGAGTACTTTTTACTATGAGAATCATATTTTAAAAATTTTACCCCAAAATTGAAAATTCCGAAGATTATTTAAAGAATTATTAACATTGTACAAAGTGTTGTAACTTTGTTTTTCATAGAAATTAAGATCTATGAACTTAAATATGACAAGTATGAAAAAAAAAGATACATTCAGAGGTATTTTAAATACTAGAAAGCGGCACAACAGCGGCTGGCAGTACAACATAAAAAGCGTTATACCCTTTGATCTAATTATCGTATTTACATGTAGTTTGCGTCATTTTCTTCTAAAAGCTTTGGAAAGTTTAAGCTAAAAAGTTATTTTTTCGAGATTTTTGTGTCCCGGACCACGTTAGCATACGTGGTTTCGCCACGAATATTAACTTTCTGTAAAGCCTATGGTAGCGGGAGAACGTTAACTGCTTATGAGGACATAGTCAAAGAGTTAAGTACCACACTGACTCCTGTACTTTATGTACTTACATTTGCTATTTCTTACATATTAAAATTAAGAAAAGCGAAGAAAGTTTCTTTAGTTTTCTTTATTCTCCACCTCTCTCTCTTAGAATTTATTGAGATTGATTTTTCTTAATTGAAAAGAATAATCCGAACATAATATACAAAAAATGAATGTTTAATATAATAATAGACTAACTGTGCCAGCAATGGACACATATTTTGATACTGGTCACGATACAAAGACCTTGACATTTAAATAAGTAATGTCAGTCTTTATTTTCAATTTTATAATTCTGCTGTACATGTTTTATAATTGAGATCTTTTTTGGTGCAGACAAATCAATCAGGAAGCACTTCGTACTAAGATTGCATGTCATTTTCATCTAGACAATGGAACATTATAAATCTAATAAATTAATGATTATCTAATGACCATTAAAAAAGTTAATTTTATTTAATTTTAAGCTTCGGGAAGAGTATCCATTACTAGAATGTTTAAACAGTCCATAAATACAGAAGTAAAAACTTAACTGTTATTGGTTATTTTGTAAGATATCAAGACGTTTATAAATTGGCCCTTATTATGTGTTACTTTCAAATGTAACATTTACAATATGAGCACTTTTTAAAAGGTTTATTTATAAAAGGTCACGAAGAAATTTAATTTAAATTATTTTTAAAAACGCTAGAAAAAGAAAAACACACATCAAAGAGGAAATACTAATGTTTTTTAAAGTATTTTATGGGTAATTAACTTCGCTTTCGTTTTTCTCAAACAAGGCTGCATATACAGTAAATCTTACTTCTATGGGCCATTGAGTTAATGTATAAAGCCAATGAAATAGAATAAACTAAGCAAGCACAAGAGAGTATTCTACCGGGTGTCCTAAAAAGGACTGACTGATTTTAAAATTCAATAACTTGTAAACCGTGACATATTTAAAAAATTCTTGCAGGCGGGTTACGCATAAGGTCAAAAGTTTTTTTTACAGTGATTTTCGATTTTAGTTCGAACTACAAACAATAGATGGCGCTGTAAGCAATAGGTGCTAAATTCAGATTCGATTTTTTGGCCGATCTCTTCCATCGTGGCATACGAAATGTATCTCTCGTATGCCACGCTTCCATGCGGAAAAAGGAGATAAAATGAATGAGTGGGTCCTGAATTTAGCGTCTATTGATCGCAGCGCCATCTATTGTTCGTAATTCGAACTAAAAGCGAAAATCCCTGTAAAAAAAAAACTTTTGACCTCATGCATAACCCTCCTGCAAGAATTTTTTAAATATCTGTCACCATTTGCAAGTTATTGAATTTTAAAATCAGTCTGTCCTTTTCAGGACACCCGGTATGTAGATTATGAAAGAGCTTTTAATATCTTAAATCCGAGCACAGGGCTGTCTCGGTTTTAACCATGGTGGTTTTAACCAGTGGTTTAAACCGGTTTTAACCAGTGGTTTAAACCGGTTTTAACCGTCCTGGTCAAAATCAATTTTGACCATTTTGACCACTGAAATTGACTATTCAGTTTATTTACTACTAATCAAATATGTTTTACTAGCATATGTTAAAAACTAAGTTAACATTTGTTAAAAATATCATAATATAAGTAACATAACACCAGCAAATACCAAATTTAAAAAGTCATAACATAAATAACATAATACCAAGATACAAATGTTTTAATTATTTTTTATACACAAGCTTTTTTATTTTTTCTATGTAAGTTGTGTTGAATTTAAAAAATGATTACAAGTAACAAGTTTTGCAGTTGTCTCTAAACTTGGATGGTTTCGTAATTTATTTTGGATTATTCCAAATTTAGAAAACAATCTTTCAATTGATGATGAGCTGGCACAACAGTTCATTAGATGTAATGTGAATTCAACAAATTTTATATCAATGCCTTTAACCTTCATTGCTGCCCACCAGGCATCAGGCCCAATTGTATCTTTTACACTTTCAGAAAAATAGGATTTTGGATATGGTGAGGATTCTGCTTGAAATACAATCACAAGAGGCAAAAAGGTACGATCAATATTATCGTGTAACCACTGCCTTGCTATTTTTTGCTTCTATTCATCAATACTTTTACTCATGTAGACAGGATTCAGCATATGAGCCAGAAAATGAACTGGGGTAACATTTTCATTAAATCGAGACTGTATCATTTTAGAATAAGTTTCAAGATCTTTTTCTTTTAGCAATCTTAACCATTCGTTGCATGCATCAGATATAGTAGCATCTTTTTTAAGTTTATCAAAGCAAGGGAAATAGGCTTAAGTTGATTTTATAAATGTTTTACTTCTTTGTATACATTGTTAATGATTTTAACAATGTTATCAATATTATCTTCATGCTCATCTGTTTCATTTCAATAACATGCTTCATTATTGAATTAACTTTGTTTGTGTTTGTAATATCTTGTCCTACAAGATTCAAGTAATGTGCAACACATCCATAAGAAATAAACAGTTCGTCTCTATATGCATTTTGAAAATCTTCTCTCATGCGTTTCATCTTGTTTTCATTGTCACTTACAAAACTTCTTACTTTACCAGCAAACTTGTTTTCTACCTCTTCTTTAGCCTCAGCTGCTAGTTTTAAACAATACTGGGCAGTTTTTTTTAGATGCCCCTGTATCAACAGCTGAAAGGAAGAATGATTTTTCCCCTGTTGATACACAATTAACAATGATAGGGCAATTATGGATCTAGCTTTCTTATTGTATTGCATAAGCATATTTTACTAATGAGCTTCCTTAACTTATCAGTGTATTATTTTTTTAACTGCCTGTGACTTTTATTACTTATTAAGTTACTTTTAATTGCAAAATAATAATAATAATTATTATTATTATTATTATTAAAATTAAGACCATTTTTAACAGTTTTGACCATTTCTGACCACTTTTGGACGGTTAAAACCACTTTTATCCAGTGTCCTGGTCAAAATCAATTTTGACTGGTTAAAATTACAACCCTGTCCGAGCAGGTGTTTACAATATTTTTGTGCTTTTTTGGATGATGCAGAGGAATTAAGAAAGAAAGGAATTTTTTTTATAAATCTGGTTTTAACCCTACATGTTAATAATTATAGTTATTATATAATTCGGAATCTGAATATATTTTTCCTAGTGCTTGTGAGAAATTTGGTACTTTCTATTTACCGATACAAAAATTATTTTTATATACATATGTATTTGCAATTAGCTATGTTCAGTAATCGGAAAAAACTACTTTGCCTTTGTAGCAAAGTAGTTTTAAACTACAACTAATTGTTTTAATAGTAGCTACAACAAACTTCTTTCCAAAAGTAGTCGCTAAACCGCTGCACTTACAGATTTTGTCAAAGAATTCAATCTACCATTGAAATTGAGGACACGGATTAAGTAATACAATGGCCCCTCGTTATATGAGGGGCTCACAACCATAGTAGACCAAGTCCATTTTGAAAACTAGTCGGATGTGGCAATCCCAAAACATTCTTCTATCTCATATACGTTAAGACTTCAAAATTCACTAACACTGTGCCAAAATTTGAAAAAAACCAAACTTGAAAAATTTGCCAAAAAATGAAATTCCGTGCATTAGTTCTTGGGACGATTATCGCTAAAATCGTGTAAATCCTGCAAAATGAAACATAACAGCGCCATCTATTAGGCGATTAACACCAAAACCTAATCAGCAACAACTTGTGTCGTCTAACTGAATGCCAAGTCAGATGAAAATTCGTGCATTAGTTCTTGACATAAAGCTATTGCGGAAATCGTGAAGAATGAAGCATAGCAGCGCCACACGTTGGGCGATTTACACCAAAACTTAATCAGCATCAATATTTATCAAGATATACCTGAATCTGAAATTTGATGAAAATTCATGCATTAGTTCTTGAGATAGAGCTATTGCGAAAATCATTAAAAATACAGTATAGCAGTGCCACCTGTTGGGCTATTTACACCAAAATATAAACAGAACCGATTCATGTCAAGGACTAACTGAATCTGAAGTTTGATGAAAATCCGTGCATTAATGCTTGAGATAGAGCTTTTGCGGAAATCGTGAAATACGCTGCGCAACAGCGCCACATGTTGCGCTATTTACACCCAAAACTAATCAGCACCAATTTATATCAGGGACTAATTGAATATAGATTTTTATTAAATTCCGTGCATTAGTTCTTGAGATATAGCGCCCACAAAATTTGTCATATACAGAGTCACAGACAGACGTTTTGTAAAAACATGTTTTTCGAGATTTCTGACTCCTAAAACGTGTAAATCCGTCGAAAGCCGGAAGTAGAAAATTTTCATGAATCCAATACTTTCTTCTTGTAAAGATAGAAGAAAGTAAAAAATGAAATAATCCATTTAAAATGTGCATAAAATCTGTTTTACCCACTCGCACAATGAACAAAGCGGGTTTTCACATACTTTCTCATATATGCCATCTGTTTACAGACTTGGTTTACTGTGGCAGTGCATAAAGCAGATTTTACGCACCTTCTAAATTAGGGATGCACAACCTGTGGCCCGTGAATTTTGTCAATTTATGACTGGAAAAAAACCGTAATTTTTGTCCATAGGTCGCAGGAAAAAACGTGAATTTCGTCAATTTGTCACGGGAAAAACTAGCAGATTGCATTTGTCAGTTAAAAATTGCGAATTTCGTTAATCGGCCGGCAGATACCATAGATATCAACACAGGAAATTCCCAAGTTGGGAATTACCACCTCAGTTACTAGTCGAAAAATATCTCGAATTTCGTCGATCGGACGCGGAAAAATGGCGCGTTTCGTCGATCGGGTCTGGAAAAATGGAGGATTTCTTCGACCGAGCACGGTAAAATCGCGAATTTTGGAGATCGGACATTGAAAAATCCCAAATGTCGTTGATCGGACACGAAAAAATCGCGAAGTTCGTTGATCGAGTACAGAAACAACTATTTAGTCGATGAGGCGCGGAAAAGTTACAAATTTCGTTGAACGGCTGCGAGAAAAGCGCGAGTTTCGCCAGGTTATCCCGAGAAAAAGACTTTAATTTCGTCAATTTTTCGCAGAAAATTTTTTTTTAATTTCGTCTCAGTCAGACAAGAATCGCAAATTTTGTTGATCCGGTGCGGAAAAATCTCGAATTTCGTTAATTGGCTGCGGAAAAATCTCGAATTTCGTTAATTGGCTGCGGAAAATTCGCGAGTTTCGTCAGTTTAACGAGAGAAAAAATCCCGAATTTCATCAATTAACCGCGGAAAAAATTGCAAATTTAGTCAGATTCAGTAGGGTATAGCTAATTTCGTTTATCAGGGGTAGAAATATCTCAAATTTCGTTGATCGACTGCGTAAAAAACGTGAGTTTCGCCAATTTATAGCTCGAAAAAGTAGCGAATTTCGTCAATCTGTCGCGGTAAAAAAATAGTGAATTTCGTGAATCGCTCATAGAAAAAAAATTGAAAATTTCGTCTGTCGGGGTTGCAAAAAATATCGTGAAATGAAAGTCCATTAGCCACCGGAAAAAGTCGCAAATTTCGTCGATCGTGCGCGGAAAAGAATCACGACTTTTGTCATTTTATCGAGGGGGGAAAAATCACGAGTTTCGTCAGTTGGGCGTTCGGAAAAATTGCAAATATTGTCAGTCGTTCGCAGAAAATATCGCAAAATTCACCAATCACTCGTAAAAAAAAAAAAAAAAAAAAAAAAAAAAAAAAAAAAAAAATTCAAATTTTATCAATCGCTTATAGAAAAAAATGGCATCATGAATCGATCGCAGAAAAAAAAAATCGCGAATTTCGTCGATCGGGAGCGGAAAAAAAAATCGGGGAATTTCTTTGATCCGGTACGGGAAAAGAATCATGACTATCGAAAATTTATCACGGAAAAAAATCTCGAATTTCGTCAATTTATCGCAGGTATCACAAATTGGTTGTTTAAAAAGATTGCAAATTTTGTCAGTCGGCAATGGAAAAGTACCGCGAAATCTGACAATAGATTGTTGATAAAAAAAAATAGCTAATTTCGTCAATTAGTCGCAACTGATTGACAAAAAGAATTTTTTTTTCTTTTTTTAACTGAGGAAGGGAGTTAAATTTAGAAGGCTAAAATGCTTCCCCCCTTTTTTAAATCAGCATTTTTGAGAGCATAGGCCACCAATCCCCCTACCTGCTTCCCCAAAACCAAATTTTGTCTACACTACGAATGTTGGCCCACGACAACCCAGTCGTTTTTGTGACTGGTCCTTCTCTTATAAAAGTTTTGCACCCCTAATTTAACTTATATTACTAACATACTTTTGGATATCCACATTTTGTGACTGAATACGTTAAGAAGTACCATTTATAATATGTTTCTCCTCCTCCTTCCTCCATTCATAATGTTCAAATTTTTTTTCGGCACTAGCCACTTTCACGCCTATATTTCTATTTTAGCACTTTTAATAAAGCAAAAGTTACTCCCCCGAATAAAGTCAAAGAATATTTTCACTCCTTGAAAATAATCCTTTCTATATCTCTATTATATTAACACTAAAACGACCGGAAATTTTACTCAAGTTTAATAAAAAATATTTTACATCGGAATTTTTATTTAAATCTGGTTGACATATTTAACATTTTTCTTCTTTGTGTCTTTTAAACTTATTTCACAAAGAAATATCTGGTTCGAACCGAAATATATTTATATGGCAAGGTTCAAAATGACTCCTCGCCGTCTTTTTACTGCTAAATATACAAACGTAAACTGTTGATATATCCTTGCCAACTGAATTGGGTATGTTGACTGGGTAGAGGAACCTAGAGAGGTAACACCCCCCCCCCCCCCTGAAACCATGTTTTTTATCTGATTATGGGCCACAGATCCCCCCCCCCTCACCTCCCCAAAATAAAATTATCTCTGTGTTAATGATGTGGCCCTCGACAACCCAGAAATTTTTGCAAGTAGCCCTTCTCTTAAAAAGGTTGTGCACTCCTATTCTAAATGCATTTTTTTTTTTTTTTTTTTTCAAAATGGACTTTGTCTACTATGGTTGTGAGCTTCTCGTATACTCATTGTATACGTTGATAAAATGAAATAAATAAGATAAAACCGATGACATTAAAAAATGAAAGGTAACACAGAATAAAATGTTTTGTTTTATTCTCTAAAATAGTGTTGATCGTCAATTTACATATAGTTGTAAGACCGCCGTTACTCGCGGAACAAGTGAAATCGAGACCCCTTTCAAGATTGCGGGGAAGGGTGTCCCGATGAAGGAAGATCTCACCCGATAAGTTTAAAAGCGAAATTCAATAAGTTAAAGACATCGACCAACGGATGCGGGAAGGCTGGGGCTAATAATAATGAGTAAATATTAAGAAGTATTCCCAGTAAGAAAATTTATTTGATTTGGAGTTTGGCGCTTGGATTTACATGAAAGTGCCAAGCTTCATTTATAATGGCTGTTTCATAATAATAGAAGCCACCAGTCCACCAGAAGAAAATGAAGTAATGGAAATGCCGGGGGCGACACTAAATTCTGAAAAAGCCGAATTCCTGTTCTCTAGTTTTTTTTTTTTTTTTTTTTTTTTTTTTTCCTCCTCCTCCTAAAGTAGCGTTAAAAGTTGCGTCAGTATTCGCTACAAACTACGGATTTTTTGTATCGCGCCACTCACTGTTATATTTTTCAAAATGTACACTACAAACTACCCCTAAAAAGTATCTTTGCTACTTGTAGCGCGCTACTGCCGACCACTGGCATTTATATAATCAAACTTGGGTTTACACCCACCCATTTATAAGAATGTAAAGATTTATAATACTTCGACATTCCAAACAAATATTTTTACCCTGTTTATATTGGATCACCCGCAAATAATGTCATTTTTGCTGGGAATTTAAGTCTTAAACCGAAATGCGGCTCAATAATTATTTGTAGATGCAATCAACGGTTTGAATTCACCTACTGCATAAAGTTATGAATGCAGCAACTATCATGTGAAATTATTAAAAACATTCTTTGTCTCAGACTTCAAGTAACAACCTAGGAAAGAGTTATTTTTTATTCTAGGAACTGACTGGATTAGTTGTAATATTGCATAAATGCGACAATGAATAAAATAGTTTCTGAAAGCTTGATTTGAAAGAATTTTAAAATTAATAGGCCAAATGTACATATTACATAACCCGATATAAACAGCAACGGATTTTTAAAAAACTAAAATTTATTTTAAATATAAAATCGATGTCGAATTCCATCGCTTTCACCCAGTATTCCGAAGCACCAAACGCTGACCGCCATGCCATTAATGCATAGTTTGCCATTATGGTATAATATAAAATACACATACTACCAGTGTGATACACAAATCACGATACCAAATACTATAAAAATGTTTTATTTGCGATAAATTATTTAATCAGCCGCCTCAAATGATTTCACATTTGAATTTTTGCATCTCTGCGGAAACTCTGGGAAGAAAAAAAAAAAAAAATGCTCTGCAGTGGCAGTTTTCAAAAGAAAACGTATTGGGATCCATTTCAAAGACATCGAAAGTTTTCGCCGAGGTAAATGATATATTCAAATATTTTGCGGTCTTGTAAAATTAAATCTATGTACGATAGGATGAGAGCTTTAAAAAAGAATATGTTATCGAGAAAAATCACACGGGAGTACTGAAGACGAACTATTTTACCCCCCCCCCCCCCACCCTCCCCCTAATACACACACACGCATGCGCGCACAAACACATATTCAGTATCAATTAGAAAATTATTCCTGTGTATCCATTAAAAATTATATATACACATTGGAAGACTTCATTATTTTTTATCTGTCAAAAAATAAATCCCCAGAAAGAAAGAAATCAACAGGTTTTGGGCTTAGATAAAAGTATATTGTTTTATTATTGGCTTTAACAATAGGCTGACATTAGCTGATTAATTATGAAATCCCATTATTTGAAATTGCCTCGTAATTTCGCATAGTTTTCGCATGAACAGTTCTTTCTTTTCACCAAAATATTTGCCGAAAGCAAAGGGCGAGAGAAATATGTGGGGGCGAAATTTCAGCTAATAAACACGGTATTCAAATTAGACATTATAGGCACGAACGCATTTTTGTTGATCAAACAAAAGTATCTGAGTTTAGTTTTATTTATTTACTACCAAAACCCGCGGCTTTGCTCGTGTAGTTGTTGAAATATGCAAGTGGAATTTATGTGCCTTTCAAAAGGATGTGGAATTTATTAATTCCCAAATACTTTGTAAAATTTCATAGAAAACGTAATTTAGAACGCTTTTAGGTCATTTCACCTTTTTAAATTTCGAATTTATTTAGAAACCATTCTTAGCGTGTATTTGTATCTTAAACTTTGAATTTTTCATGACGGTTACTTCTAAGTCCATCCAGTATCACAAAAATCGTGCGTTTAGAAAGTTTTTTTTTTTCTCCTCCAGCCCTCTTTTGAATTTATTTATTTTAACTGTGCGTGTATTTGCCTATTAAAGATTGTCGGAGTTTCCTCTTAGTCCGCACAACTTTGAAGAAAATCCTTTGCTATTTATATGATGCCACCACCGATATGATTACGTGATATCGGTCACGCTCTGAGAGGATTGTTTAAAAGAAGACCAACTCTTTCAATTAACTAAATTAACAGTTTATTTACACACTATTTACAACACACACAAAACACTATTTACACTTAAAAACTCGAATGTAGGGGATCCGGTCCAACATTAAATTAAATACAGTAATTGCTGGCTGTGTACTGTTAAACTACGTTATATCACTGTCACTCTACACTCATTAAATTAGCGTTACCGGAGATTACTCTTAATCTCCCAACACATGGGCTCTAAGCTCGGCGAGCTTCACTCAACCCTACGCTCTATCTAAGAGCTATACACAGGAACAACCTACCACTTTGTGCTCTAGGATCCAACTCACTTTCTCCCAGCAGAAGCGACTGCCTCTCTAGCAACCCTCTGCTTTTTTTTCCCACGTAAAAGCCGGGACCACATGACCACATTCTTAGCTCTCTCCCTCATTCGGGGAATTCTTTTGTCTCCCCATCTCCAACAGACACCTGAAAAGGTCGTGCAAACCCCTCTCCATCCATCTTTATCCCTCCATCCAAGCTGTACAATTCACCTGCTTGGATCCAGTTTCAGACAAGGAAAGAATGTTACTTTAAAAATTTCCAGTACACAGACCATACAATATATAATACAGCAAGACAAAATAATATAGAACCATAGTTCTAATAGCAGATGTTTCTCAGAACCTCACAAAGATAGCAGTCATTAACTTTCAACTTCCTATCTTTAACAATCTAATGGAAACCTTAACTCAGAACAACGTTTTTAGAACACTTTTCGCGGATTTCACCGGAATTTCGATTTTCCTTGAAAACTGTTCTGTGCTCATATACGGCTTAAAAGCAGGGTTGCCGGCTTTTAGCCAGGCCAAAAAAAAAAAAAAAAAAAAAAAAAGCCGGCTTTAATTGAAAAAAGCCGGTTTTTATTTATTTATTTTTAACTGGTTTATAGATCATTCATATTAAATTTGATTAATTTATTTTTAATACAGTTATACATATTTTCTACTAAAGAAATATAAACCCGTTCAATTTTTCCCCGGCCCAGCTCGTTTATTTTGTTTATCAGCCCATTGATAAAGTTGTCCTAATTCTGCCGACCCGGCACGTGCAGACCTCTCCCTCCGACGTATGAAGGTATGATAATTACATGGAATATAACGACCCCTTAAATTCAATATATGCAGTTGCATTTAATTTGTCAGGAAAATTACCAGACATGCATTTCATCATCAACCTATACTCCTATATTTAAAAAGTATTTTAAGTATTATTCTGTGAAAGCATACACCAAAACGCATTAAACTGATTGACTATGGCTAACATCATGCGAGTTTAGATGAATCTCACCCCGTTTCATTATATTTACGACACATACAAGCATATTTTGTTAGAAGAAACTCGGTTCATGCATTTTTCAATCTTGTGACTAATTAGAGTTATGTACATCATCAGTTCCATTAAGCACTTGAATGAAATTTTTCTTTGCAATTTTCCCAAGGATAAGGATAAGGAGAAAAGAAAATTCGAAGCATTTTAAAACATCCAAACACATACTGAGCAGTTTTCTAAGTTATAACATCCAAACACATACTGAGCAGTTTTCTAAGTTATTGATCAGGAATTCACAGACTGTTTTTTCGATATGTCACCCTTAACCCCTTGACATCCAAGACGTACGCATCGTACGTCCTGATTTTATCGTAGACGACTACCAGACGTACAACGCGGCTGTCCATGTGGAATATGAAAATACAAATTTGCACTAAACGTTGGTATATTACGTTCGTACTTGAAAAAAGCGGTCAGGGTGTCAAGGGGTTAATATTCCATTCAAGTTAAATATATCCCGAAAAGAAAAAATTATCTAAAAAAACTGGTTTTGAACAAAATTTCGATTAATAGTTTTGTGCGGTTTGAAAAATATCTGAAATCTGGTAACGGTATTTAAAATATGTAATATATATTAACTTAAAGTCCAAAAATAGAGGTGACATTCAACTATCGGTCTTTTTAAGTGGTTACGCGGTGCTTTTGATTTTTTTACTGCTCTTGAAGCATTTGAGGTATCAATCTGTAAGACTTAAGTCTTTCCTTCAAATCCTTCTCCGCCCCTTTCCATTGTTAAATCTCCCCGTCCTTTTGTTAATAACCACAAACGGTTGGAGAAAAAAAAAACGGTCATTGGTCTTGAAGGAGAATACTTGAAGTTAGGAGTAATAAACTGAACCTAGCATCCTTTACAATTTCATGCTCTGACAAACATGAAATGATTTTAGATTAGCTACAAATCAAAATACAAAAGAAATGTTACACTGTAAAAAATTTTTGACAGACTTAACAGATGGCGGAAGTAGGAAAAAGGCCACTAAAGAACTGTGCAAAGCTAGTCTCCTTAGTTCTCCAGAATCGATCCAAAGAAAAAAAAAAGGGGGGGGGGGGAACTTAAGTTACAAGAGTTCGGCTGAAGTGTAATTTTTTAAGACCTCAATAAAGGGGGCCTGGAGGGACATCTATGCTCTACAGATTTGATTCCTAGTCTGAGCAGTCCCTTTCGGGCAGTAAAAGAAAGAAAAGTACAAAAGTATTTTAAAATAGCATTCACTTATACATATGATTTGAATTTAGGTAGCATCATTTATTCCACTTATGACATAAGTGATCAAATCAACGAACTCTCTAGTTTTATTATTGTCTATAATTTGAATGCATGAGATATAAAAGCGAAATTCACGGATCACGAGCACAAGGACTTTAGAACTATGAAAATTAGAAAAGCTTGTCTCTTATATTGCCATCATTCATGAAGCATTGACACGGAGATGTCAATAAAGCATTTGGCTATATTAGGCTTAATCAGAATACTCGACAGATGATATGTTTTATGTGTTAACCCTAGTATGATTGAAGAAGCTAATTATAAAGCATCGTAAAATTGTCTTTAAGAAATTAAATCCAAATTTGTATGATTTCAGCATTCTATTGTTTTAATATTTCAGTAAATTAACGTTTTGCATATCACCTTCCTATACATATATATTAACTTACTTCTAAGCTTTTAACTAATGTAGAGTAGCAGAATAAATAGGGAAATTATGCATATATTTAGATTTATTCTCTCCTCCAATTATAACAAAAAACATCATTTCCAATACCCCAGTACTTAATTTATAATAGCATACTGCCTGTCATGTTGTTATATATAAAAGGTAGAGAGAAAACACTTTAAAAAAACATAGGACTTTAATGACAAACACTCAAGACAAAACAGATAGAACATTCCATTAATACAAACCAAACCGGAGCTACATATCAGCATCCGAGATAACGCCGGCATAGCAACGATTACGATACAAACGATATGTTACATCTCCCCTGCAAAGCTACAGAGAAACACAAAAAATAATATTAAACATATTTTAAAGTTCAATAGAAATAGTTCATGTTACAAAGTCTTTTAGATATCGAGGTTTCTTAACAGTTCGACCTGATCGAGTCTGGTTCGGGACTAGCAATCTCATCATTGGACGTAAATGAACTATTTTGCTCATTGCTGGATATCTCGTCAGGCACGGTTTCAGTTTCTTCATCAACGAAATTGTGCTCATTATTAACTTTAAAATTCATCTTGTTCGCACCTCTTAAAATATCTTTCCGATTTCTTTCCACGACTCTTCCATCTTCTTTTAATAATTTATAAGAACGAGGTCGCTGAGCTGGACTCAATACAGTTGCTCTTTCATACGGTTTCTTTTCACTATGGATGAAAACTTTAACGGTTTCAAATTTGTTACATTTCGGTCAAAATATTTTTTCTGTAGCAGTTGTCTTCTTCGTAATTGATCTGCTGTTTCTAAAAATCTCTCGGTGGTATCATTTCTATAAGGTAAAATTCCTCTGATTTTTCTACCAAACATTATCTCAGCAGGTGATTTCGATTCATTTGAAATCGGTACATTTTTATATTCCAATAAGGTCAAATAAATATCCTTGTTGTCATGCAAGGCCTTTTTTAAAATATTCTTCACGGTTTGAATATCTCTCCACCATGCCATTCGACTGAGGGAAATGAGGGCTAGATGTCTCATGTTGAAAGCACCATTGTCTTGAAAATTTCTTGAATAACTGGCTAGTAAATTGCGGTCCGTTGTCAGAATACACCATTTCTGGTATTCCATATCTCGAAAACAGCTTTAAGTGGCATTATTACATCATTACTGGTTGTTTCCCTAAGTAATTCAATCTCAGCAAATTTACTAAAATAATCAACTACTAACAAGTATTCTTCGCCGTGAAAATGAAATAAATCAGCTCCTAAAACTTTCCAAGGACAATTTGGAACTTCTTTCGGTAAAAGTGGTTCTTTCGTATTTGCATTCTGAAAGCTGAGGCAAGTTGTACACTTATTTATGAAGTTTTCGATATCTTTCGACATACCCGGCCAAAATAACAGTTCTCTAGCTCTATTCTTACATTTTTCAATACCAAGATGAGTGTAATGAATTTTACAAACATAACATTTCTTTTCTCATACTTTCTGGAACTACAATGCAGAAATTCTTAAATAAGCCTTTTGTTTCACTCAGTTCCTCTTTAAAATAAAAATATGGTTTGGCTATATCTGGAACATCTGATTTTGTAAAGGGCCAACCATTTTTAACAAATTTTATGACACGCTGTAAGACTTCATCCCTCTCAGTTTCAACTTGAAATTTATTCATAATCTCACCAGTTACAGGAAGGTTCTCAACAATCATTCCTACATGAGTCTCAATTTCTCCTTTAAAAATATCTTCGGAATCTTCTAAATATGTTCTTGATAAGGCATCAGCCAACAATAATTCTTTACCAGGTTTATAAACCAAATTGATACAATAAGGTTGCAATCGAATTCTCATTCTTTGTAAACGTAAGGGAGATTTATTTAGAGGTTTTTTGAAAATAGCTTCAAGGGGTTTATGGTCACTTTCTACTGTAAATGATCTTCCGTATAAATATTGATGAAATTTTTCACAACCAAACACTATTGCTAACGTTCCTTTTTCAATTTGTGCGTAATTTTTCTGAGTGTCAGTAAGAGCTCTAGAAGCATACGTTACAGGCAATTCATTTTGTAAAATAGCTGCTCCTAAACCAGATTGTGAAGCATCAACAGATAAAGTCACATCACAATTAGTATCAAAATACTGTAAAACTGGTTTTTTACTTAGAACTTGTTTTAATTCAATAAATGCTTTGTCATGTATAGAATTCCAGGACCAGAAAGAATTTTCTTCTACTTTTTAACAAACTTCTCAGAACAGATGTTTTATCTGAAACATTAGGAATGAATCTAGAAACGTATGTGATCATACCCAGAAATGTTTCTAACTCCTTAACATTTTTTGGTGGCTTCATTTCTACAACTGCCTTTACCTTATCTTCATCAGGTCTAATGCCATTACCAGAAAACTTATGACCCAAATAAGTAACTTCAGATAGTCTAATTTTGCATTTTTCTTTATTAAACTTAATATTATATTCCCTTGCTCTATCCAAAACAGCTTTTAATCTTAAATCATGCTCTTGTTGAGTTTCTCCCCATACCAGAATATCATCGATGTATATTTCAATACCTTCTATACCTTTAAAAACATCAGAAAAAGCTCTGTGAAAAATTTCAGGGGCAGAACAAATACCATACGGCATTCTGAGAAAACAAAATCTACCAAAAGGGGTATTAAATGCAGTAAGTTTAGAACTTTTTTCAGACAGCTTTATTTGCCAAAATGCTTTATTAGCATCTAATATACTAAATGCTTTTGCTCTGGGCATTCTGGAAACAATTTCCTCAAAAGTTGGCAAATAAAAATATTCACGCAAAATTTGTTTGTTTAAATGTTGCGGATCTAAACAGATTCTCAAATTTCCGTTGTTCTTTCTAACAATTACTAAAGAGCTTACGAATTCGGTGGGTTCTTCAATTTTTCTAATAACATTCAGATTTACCATTCGGTCAAGTTCTTGTTTCAATGGATTTAATAAACTTAATGGAATTTTCCTACATGGTTCAATTTTACCAACCGCATCATTTTTAAGTTTAATATCGTAAATAAAGCTTTTTAAATTACCAATACCCGTGAACAAATCTTTATAGTGATGAAAAACAGTCTGAGGAAAATTTCCCAAACAAGTGACTGCATCTACACGTCGTACTAAATTCAACGCAGTTAAAGTAGGTAAACCCAACACAGAAGTAGAATTAGGGTGAGTATCCACCACTTGAAACAAAATGTTAGCTTTAATACCTCTTTCAGTTTGGCATTTTAATATGCATTTACCAATAACATTCATTTTAGATCCATTATAATTACACAAATTCACATTAGAACTCTACAGTTGGTTTTGCTTTAAACCTAAATGTTTAAATTCATTTACAGGCAAAACGTTACATTGCGCACCGGTGTCTAATTTTGTTATCAAAATCTTAGAATTATTTACTACAAGTTTTTCATACCAGTCACTGCAACCGCTACTACATTTATAATCGTAAATGGAACTCAAAACAAAATTATCATCATTTGAACTGTTATCTTTAACATTTGTTTTTAAAGAATCAGAGTTGCGTTTGACAACATTAATATTCTTATTCAAACAAAATTTCGCAAATGATTTTTTCTTTTACAAAAATTACAAATTTTATTAAAAGCAGGACAATTAAATTTTTTATGAAACTTACCGCATCTTCCGCAGGGTTTTCTCGACTCGTAATTCTGTCTTGTTTCTTTTTCCTGTTTATTGGAGTTTTTTTTTTTTTTTTTTTTTTTGGAAAACTATTAAATTTTCTTTCTTCGTGTAATTCATTTCTTATTGATGGATGTTTGGGATTTGAGAGCGAATTTCCTGCAAAATTATTCTTATGCGATTTAACAACATCTACTCTAGTATCACCATTTAAATTTTCAGTTGAACTTCTGCGAGTTCGTTGGCTTTGCATATTTTTACGCATTTATCTAAACTCAAATCACCTTCACGCAGCAGACGATCTTTCAATCTCTTGTCAATGACGCCGCTAATTAATCTATCTCTGATTAAACTGTCTTTCAAATTGCCAAATCCACAAGTCGAACTGAGCTTCTTCAGGCTAGTTAAAAATTCATCAAAAGATTCAGATATCTGTTGAATTCTAGTAAAAAATATATGACGATCAACACTTTCATTTGACTTCGGTGTACAATAATTTTCAAAGGCTTCGATAACTTTAGTTAAATTTCCTTTATCATTCTCTGATAAATCACAGGTATTGTATTTATCAAGTGCTTCTTCTCCAATTACATTCAAAAATATAGCCACCTGAACATTCGCATCTTTTTTATCATTTCCTGATGCAATGTGAAATATTTTAAACTGTTGAATCCATTTCTTCCAATGCTCTGAAACATTTCCATCAAAACTAATACATTTCGGGGGTTTTAATCCTTCCATGCTGCTACCTTTATTTCAACGATCAACAAAAATAATTCTTTAATACTTCTTAGGAAATGAATTCAATCATACTTCAAGAAAGAACTTTTAAAGATTACTTATTGATTGCGACTGCGCCATGTCATGTTATATATAAAAGGTAGAGAGAAAACACTTTAAAAAAAAACATAGGACTTTAATGACAAACACCCAAGACAAAACAGATGGAACATTCCATTAATACAAACCAAACCGGAGCTACATATCAGCATCCGAGATAACGTCGGCATAGCAACGATTACGATACAAACGATATGTTACACTGCCCAGTGATTCGAAAATTACACTAGTCTCATTGTACCAAAAACAAAACCCAAAATGAGGAAAAAAAAAATATTCTAATAAAATTACAGAAGAAAAAAAAGTCTAATACTATTTATTTTATGAAGAAAAGTAAGCATATATACTCATTCATATCAAAATCACAGTTTATCTGAAACTGGTTTTTTTTTTATTGATTGAAAAAATGAGTACACCAGAAAGGAAATGGAGAGAAATAAACCCAACTCAAGCTTTAAAAAAAAAAAAAGAAATCAATATCGCAGACTCTCCCAACAAGAGCTAGAGCTACAGTAAACGGAACACACAGCAATAATAATAATAATTAGGACCGTACTGAGTGCTCGGTATTTGGCATACTCGGCCACAGCTAAATTTTGGACAAATACTCGGACAACACCGAGTAGTTGTAAGAACTTTATGTTTTAAATGTTATGACTGTTGAAGGCAAAGGAATTTACAACTGATATGTAAAAGTGGATATAAATGTTTATGCAATTATTCATAAAAACTACTTAGTATATAAAAATGTCTTCAAAATATAGAAAAGTTAAAAACCAATGCAGTTGAAAATTTAGTTTTGCATCTAAGCAAATAAAAATAGATCATTTTTAAAACTAAGAAAAGACCGATTTTGGCTAGAGAAATTTTTGTGAAAAAGAGAAAACACAACAAATGAAAAAAAAAATTAAATTTGTTATGTCAAATTATGCTGCAAAGACGGCAATTTGTTTTGTTTTTTTTCAGGACAGATGAGATTTTTTTTATTATTGTAGATTTGGCCTCCATCAGAAAAAATGCATTTGCTGTAAGCACTGTCTGAAAATGCAAATAAAAATTTTCTTGCAAGCTTGCACATAATGAGAAAAGTTAATATATTTTTTCCTCCATGCAAATAAAACTGTCCGTTTTACCCAATAACTCTCCTGCTGAGAAAGCCTATCTCTTTTTCTACTATTGCTTCATATATATTTCCGATCTAGTGTTAGTCTCAATTATTATCCAGTTCATTTGCAATCTCATAAAAAAATACACATTTTTCTGTTGTCTTCTTATTTGGATCATTTACATCGACATCACTGAGTTTTCATGCTGTATTTTCCTTTTTTTTTTTTTTTTTTTTTTTTTTTTAAGGCGAATTTTGAAGAACGATCTTCATGCAGGATCAGGATGACTACAGAAATTGTGAAAAAAAAGTCCCCTGATTTCCCTGACTACATCTTTATCAGATTTCCCCGATTTCCTTTATTAACGATACACATATGCTATTTTGTAATGTATGCTTGCTTCCTCGTATAACACATTTATCCAATCCAGCTAACTAATAACTCATTTGAGAGAAAAACATAAAAATTGCACAATCGCGTCCTATTATTGCCTTAATATAGTGTGTTTGTTGATGAATCCGTCTCATTGGTAAGGCGAAAACAAATATTTTCGCATATAGACAAATTTCCTGATTTTGGAGTATTTTTACGAAATTCCCTGGTTTTTCTAGATTGATAAACTCCGATTTTTTTTCCTGATTCCCATAATCTGTAGTCACTCTGTCATGTATCAGTTCTACAGCTTTAGTTTTTTAATTCCACATTTATATTTTTCTGCGGAAAATAACAATTTAAACCGAGGATCGACAGCAGTTGCGATAAAATAACGAAAATGTTCTTGGATTTCCATTTAAATAGTACCCTGCTGATTCTCATTTGCCTTGTTTTCATTTTTCACAAATGTGAACCGCTTTCCCCAGTTCACTTTTTAATGCCCCTTTCATTGTACCACAACGAAAATGATTGGAACTTTCTTTTTCCAAAAAATGTAGCAATGTTTTAATTGGTGGTATTATTTCTAATATGATCTATCCATTTGAGCTCATCAATGTTGTGATTATTCTGAATGTCTAACAATTTCATTACACTTTTCAATAATTGCCACTGAACTGTGGTTAAAATTTTTTATGTCATTTCATACAATCTTTTCAAGATCTTATATTTTCAATTCTATCTTACAGTTAACTACTCATCTTTTTTCTTTTTTTTTTTTTCCCCAAATTCATAGACAAATACAATTGAAACTTCTCAAAATTTGAGTATGCAGTAACGAAGTGATTAAAATATCCCACAATGTCTTTAGCTATAGCTAACATATCAGAAAAAGCATGTTAGGACGATAATCCGATTTTATTATAAGCTGCACATTGTGAATACACAAGCTACACTTTTAACGTCAGTCTTTTGCATTATTCAATGAATTGTTACAGCAACTAATAAGCTTTTTTGATAGACAGATTTCAGGTATCAGAATGAGTTAGGTAAATTGAAGAATATTTTAAATATTTTGAACTTAATTTCACATTCGTTAATTTTCCTTTTTTTTTTTTTATGCTGTCTTACATTTTTTGAATTTTCGAAAATTGTCTTTAAAAGGGTGAATAATTAAATTTCAAATTTAATTAGTTAATTTGAAAATTTTTAAAAGTTCCCTAATATAATAATAATAAAGGGTCGGGTCGAGTTCAGATAAAACCAAGTTACCATTACCCTATGTGATACAGACATCATAGACTGGAAAGCCTCACAAAGATTGATTACAGGTATTTTATTTATTTAATTTCGCTAAACAAATTCATAGTTAGACTGAATACCGATATTAGTGTATAACCTTATTACTTTTCAAAAATTTTCTTGTGTATAGAAATGTAACAAAAACTTTAAAAAGTTCCGAAAATGGAAATGAAAATTTAAAATACATTATAGTTGAATAAAAGTAACGCCAGGATTAATTATATCTTTAAATAAGAGAATGTATTACAATATTAAGAATTTATTTCAACATGAGATTTAGTACTATCATCAGGAGATTTTCTTCAAATTTGCAATATTATTCAGATAATATTTACACGATTACAAATAAAAAAAATAATAGGAAACCCGATGCAGGACTCTACTTCAATATTAACTGATTTCTACAGGATTTTGAAAGTGTTACTGACCCCTTAAAACAGTGTTAAATTCTTGAACGTCAAATATTTGTCGAGGTCTTCAGTCGGCAAATAAAGTCATTCACCTACTAAAGACTGTCGTCCCTAAACTCTTTAAACAAACAGAGAAAATACATTGTTACACATACGCTACTTTAAAACGTGCTGAATAAGATGAACAGCAGTCTAACAATGGAAAATCTCAACCTTTGAAAAACAGATGTCTCAGCGATAAGAAAATCCTATCCATTCCCTTTAATTCAAAAAACATCACTCGTCGCAAAAACTAAGCGTGCACACCTCTGCAAGTCTTCAACAACTTCATTTATTTTTTTCTTCTCTTTTTTAACTGGAAAAATTTCAAGAAAAAAAGTGTTTACTCTCTATCACACAAAGAATGCACAACTATGGCCTGCTTTTAAGTAGGAACTCGGCAAGAATTTCCATTCTTGTTATTGCTTGATAACTCTAATAGATTTTTTACACTTAATATATTTTTTAGAATGCCCACTAACAATGCTAAAAACCATATTGATTTGAAAAATAACAATAATGAGTTCAAATTAAGTTTTCAAACCTATTAAAAGCGATATTTTCACATTGGCCTCACGTCAGGAGTTCACAGCCAAAGAAATATTCAAAGATCGCTATTTACAATCAGCCTTTTTCATTCTGCTCATTTCAGTGGATTAAGCGCGAATTTCGATTACATGTCTTAAATTTGTGTTTTATTTATACAGGGTGTTTCTAAATGAATATCGGGGTTTTAACGCTTAATTGTATTTATTACATAAAACTTCAAATTACAATTAATACACAAAATGAAAGAGCAACTCAAACAGTTTTGCCTACAAGTGTTCAATGCGAGCACCTTTCGTCGCATAAAGTCGATAGCTCAGTTCTTTCCAAACGTTGATTACTGTTTGTGGGGTCATTGTGGCAACAGCTGCAATGGTCAGTTGGTAGTGGAGGCACATACACACGATCCTTTATGAACCCCCACAGGTAAAAATCACATGGCGTCAGATCGGGTGAGCATCTGAACAGAACTTCTTTGCTAATCAAGGTTTGGGAAGAAGTGAGCTATCGACTTAATGCGTGCCGTCTGCCGTGTGACGAAAGATGTTCACATTGAACACTTGTAAGCTTGTAGGAAAAACTGTTACAGTTTCTCTTTCATTTTATGTATTAATTATAATTTTAAGTTTTATGTAATAAATACTACCAAGCGTTTAAACTCCGATATTCATTTAGAAACACCCCGTATTTTATTTGTTGATTGATGAAGGTTTTAATTTCGTTATGGAATATAAGTTGGAATCAAATGGTATGTATTTATATAAATTTAAGTGCAAACGAATTTGTCTTTCGTAATCGTCTGCACGCGACAGATTTGGAAAAAGAAAATCATGCTTGAAAATTAATTTAAAACAATAAAAATTGAGTAAATTGCGACACAGTTTTCAAATAAATTGCATATAGTTTTCAAACAAATTGGATTTGAAAGTACATTTCCCCCCCCCCCCATTAGAGGGTGTAAAATTTTAAAATGTGCTGTATTTAGAAGTTTAAAAAATTTAAAAGTCAATAAAAGTTGAATGTAATCATCTGCTGTTGCCACCGTCAAAATGACGTCAGTGTAACGCACGGATACACTTGTCCTTTATAATATAGATAGATACTTTCCTCATGTATGTACCGATTTTTCCAAGATTTTACATTAATTGCTTTAGAATAAATAATAAATGTATGTGCTATTTTAAAGAAACTGAAAGCAAATATTATTGTTAGAACACTATTTTCATTCATTAAAAAATATTGTTCTGTGCTTGGGATTATGTTCTAATCCTACCCTCCTTCCAACCATGCTCACAAGCTAAATTCGTACTTTTATTTCCTTTATAATGGAAAGTATGGCCTTTTATAAGGAAAATAAAATATTAAGTCATAAAAATAGTTATCAATAAACAGACACACACACACATAAAAAAAAAACTATCTGAAAAATTACAAAAATGGAAATTAATTCGCAGAAAAATAAAACCCTATTATATCAAAAATACGCAAGACTGGAGTTTATCCCTTTCACGGCTAAGGGAAATATTAAGTCATATAAAAAAGTTATCAACAAACTGAACAGAAAAACTATTTCGTAAATTACAAAAATGGAGATTAATTTCACAGAAAAATAAAACCCTATTACAGAAACATTTTCCTCCATTTTAAAATTGTGATTATCGTATTTAATTATAACCTTATCTGCATTTTCTTAAACAGAATGTCAAAATAGAACATATGCCGAACGCAATTACAGTCAACTGGGGTAACTTTGACTTATAAGGGTAACTTTGGTCTAAAGAAAAAAAAGATTAAATCTGCTACATCACTTGAGTTATCGGCAAAGTTTTGGTCTCAAAATATAGGTAGCAGCACTAGCTTGAGTTTGGCAGCTCATCGTAAATAATTCGCCAAGCTTCCACCGTGGCAGCATGGACCAAAGTTACCCAAATTTGGGCCAAAGTTACCCCAACTGACTGTACGTAAAATATGATGTGCAAATTGTGCTAAACGCCGCAAATACAATGCATATGAAAACAGAAAGGGAAAAAAAAAAATCATAGAATACAAACAAGTAAACATATAACCAGGGCTGCGGAGTCGGTGGGAAAAATAGACGACTCCGACTCCGGGAATTTTAACAGATCCGACTCAGACTCTTTCGCTCAAAAATAGGCTGACTCCGACTCCGACAAGGCAGTGCTGCTCGTAAAATTGACGACTCCGACTCCGGAAATTTTAACAGATCCGACTCTTTCGCTCAAAAATGGGCCCGACTCTGACTCCGCAACCCTGCATGTAACGACCCCTACATTTTCGATATTGTATTTTAATGTGTATTTTAGTAACGCCTTTTAAGCAAATAAATATTTTAATATATGTTTTGACTTTTCGGGATGGAATATATATTGTGATATACACATGTATTTTTCTTATGGTTTTTATTTATTTTACGTTTAAAGAAATAAAATTAAAAAAAAGTTACATACTAATATTTACTCTTAGCAACCTTATGACCCTGTATTATAAATACTACATTGAACTTCAAAATAGAGCCCAACACATTTATAGTCTTGTAAAAGAATTCTAAAAAATCATATGAATTATATAATTTTAGAATCATCTTCGACAACACTTAATTTATCTTTTCGACAGCATTCGAAGAAAAATCTTCGACATTTTGACGTCTGCCATATTAGATATTTTGTGATGTCCTATAACACCTGCTGTGTTAGACAAATGAAACCACATTGTTTTTCGAAATGAGTTTAAGACTTCAGAAATTGTAACAGATAATCCAAAATTTCTCCGGACGCATACATATATATACATACGAGATACACATATATACTCGTAGAGCTAGCTACATTTTGATTTAAGCGTAAGTAAAGTAAAAGTCTACTGACTTTTCAAAACGTTTCATAAAACTTTCAATCGCTACTTCAATTTAGAATGACAGAAGACAGCGATTGGTATATTTTGTAAACTTCAGTCAAAATGTAGATTTATTTTTTGCGTTACTAAACGCTTCTTACTGAAAAATATTAAAAACTGTCAGAATGCCAAAATTCTAGCAAATACACTTTTCATTCTGAAAACTTATTAAATAACCACTGCTGTCTAAAACACAAACACTGTATCGTTAAGTATACATAAAAGCGTACTTTTTAAATATATATAAGAGAGTTCTGACTGGGGGGGGGGGGGGCTAATAAACGCACAGCAACTAATGAACCTAGAAACATAAAAATTAGGGGGAAATATTTCTTAGGACTTTAATCGCGCACTAAGGATGGATTTTCTAAAATTCCATCCCTAAAGGGGGCAAAAAGGGAGATGAAACCTTTAAAAAAATCCTTAAAAGTCGGTTATTATAGATATGTCGAATGATAACATATTAATGTATTTTTGTATGCTGAATTGAATGGTCCAATAGTTCGCGTGAAATTTTATATTTTTTTAATCTGGCGATGTCGTTGGCCCCAAAACCTCGCAATTTCTAACATTGTAAGTGATGATTTCTTAAAATACATCCGTTACTAAAGAAACTTCAAGTTAAATCTTTTTGTTAATCAATTCTTTTGGTTAAAAAAATTAAAACGGCTACATAAGTTTTTAAAAAGATTTACAAGACCCCCCCCCAAAAAAAAAAAAATAAATAAATAAATAAATAAATAAAATAAAAATAAAATAAAAAATTACTGATTTTATTTAAAATACAAAGAAAAAGGGTCTAATGATAAATTAATATCATGAAACAAAAATATTTAATTTAAGTATGATACGAATGTTTGTACGCCTTAAAAAAAGTTTTCAAAGAATGGAATTGAAACAATATTTGGCGATTTATCATTTGCTCCTGTATAAGAAGGAAAATTGCACATATTAACTGCGCGAAAATCTTGCAGATAGCATTTTTTAAATCGCCAATAGCAGTAATTACATCTTTGTGTTTGTACGGGGGTACTCTGGAACTGAAATAATACCGAACCGATTTCAAAAATAATGGTGGTAAAATGTTGGTGACAATCTTTGCTCCAATCCAACACAGGCTATATTTTATGCCTGTACAAAAAGCATGCAGGACATGCAGAAGCAAAAAACGTTCTACAATTGCGATTTTTGTGATATTGTTGGGGCTAGAAACTTGAAGTGGTGGTAACTTTAAAGATCTAAATACTTTCTATGAACGGTTTCTATAACGTTTTAAATTTAAAAATGTGAAACTTCAAATTTGATATGGCTGCTACCTTTAAGACGTAAAATGCATGAACAGATTAGTAAAAAAAAATAAATAAATAAATAAAATAAAATAAAGGCTTCGGGAGGAAAAAACGTTTTAAATATACGGTTTTTGTAATACTGAAGGGACTAGAAACATGAAATTTTGCATGGCGGTAAACTTTAAGATACAAATGCTTAAATGAGCGGGAAACATTCTGAAAAAGTTCTAAATTTCGATTACTATGGAATTATTAAGGATAAAAATTTGAAATTTGACAAGGCTATCTTTAAAATGCAAATGCACGAAAAGCGTTCTAAATTAAAAATTTATGAAATTGTTAAGAATAGAACTTGAATTTTGGTATGGCGGTTACTTATAAGATACAAATGCTTACTTAGAATGATAAGCAAATTCTAAATGTAAAAGGGGGGGGGGGGGTTCTAAAAAGTTTTAAATTCGATTTCTATGGAATTTCTAAGGATAGAAACTTGAAATTTGACAAGGCTGTTACTTTTAAGACATGCATGATTACACACAACACTTAAAAAAAAAAATCGAAATAAGGGCGCGAATAGAGTTCTAAAAACGTTCTAAATTCGATTTTTGTGGAATTGTTCATAATAGAAACTTAAAATCGCTGCTACTTTAAGACGCAAATACAAGCACAGAACAACAATCTAAATTAAAAAGGGTGCAAGTGAAAAACATTCTAAATTTACAATTTTTGTGATACTGTAGAATTAGATTTTAAATTTAACATAGCGGTTACTTTTAGGACACAAATACGCGCTAAGGATGGTTTCTAAAAAAAATCGAAATTTTAAAAAGTGAAATGAGTGGAAAACGCTCTAAATTACGATTGCTAAGGAATTTTATATAATATTTGTTAATTCCACATTCATTTCAAGTTCCACTGACATATTTGCAATTCTGACTACAAATAACTAATAAGTATATTATAAAGTTTACAAATAACTAGCAACTACGTGTTACTCCAATATTAATGTTTTCATTATTGAAAAATTAGTTTATTAAATTCTAATTCAAATAATAGCTTTAAAAGTAATTTAAAACACTTTAAAATGTACACTTTCTAATTAAAATGCTTCACTGTATAAAAGCCAATGTTGGTCAAAAAAGGATAATTTTGGCTAAAAAAAGCTGGTTAAAACCAATAAAAGCTATTGGCGTGGCTTTTTAGGTGCGTTCGTAATTATATAAATACGTAGCACCTATAGTCGTCGTTCAGTCCGTCTGTCTGTCCGTCCGTCCGTCTGTCTGTCCGTCCGCATATAACAGAGCAAAAACTACCCGACCGAATGATCTGAAATTTTTAATATATAATTGCTGCAAAATTTTGTCGAGCCATTTCCAATCTTATGAAAATCGGATGTATAGTTTAATTACAGGGACAGTCAAAAGTTTTTCTTTACATTACGGCCAATGGGAAAAATTATTGCAAGTGAATTTTAATGATGTTACAGACTTCCGAATGGTCTGAAATTTTTAATATATAATTGCTGCAAAATTTTGTCGAGCCATTTCCAATTTTATGAAAATCGGATGTATAGTTTAATTACAGGGACACCCAAAAGTTTTCCGTTACATTACGGCCAATGGGAAAAAATTATAGCAAATGCATTTTAATGATTTTACAGCCTTCCGAATGGTCTGAAATTTTTAATATATAATTGCTGCAAAATTTTGTTGAGCCATTTCCAATTTTATGAAAATCGGATGTATAGTTTAATTACAGGGACACCCAAAATTTTCCCGTTACATTATGGCCAATGGGAAAAAATTATTGTAAATGCATTTTAATGATTTTACAGTCTTCCGAATGGTCTGAAATTTTAAATATATAATTGCTGCAAAATTTTGTCGAGCCATTTCAAATTTTATGAAAATCGAATGTATAGTTTAATTACAGGGACAGTCAAAAGTTTTTCTTTACATTACGGGGAATGGGGAAAAAATTATTGTAAGTGCATTTTAATGATGTTGCAGACTATGCACTTATGAAGCGCAAAAAAATATACATTCAGTAGAATATGGGGTGCAAAAAATAATTATAAATCTAGTTATAGTACGAACGCACCTCATTTGCCACGTTTGACGAGCAATTTCCAACTTGTTTAAATTATAGCCATAGCTGTTTTTCCAGCCCTTGCAATACAGTAAATTTTCTCATCTGCTTTTTTTTTTGTGTGTGTGTGTGTGGGGGGGGGGGGGGGGGGTGCGTGTGTGTGTATGATTTGTTTATTTTTCATCCCAGGCCCAGACAACGTCGGACAGGCCAGGTAGCATATATCACTATCTTTCATTTATATTTTCTAATTGTACTGTTTAAAGTATTCCATTGTTGTTGGTTTCACAGCCAGTTGGCGTACTTTAGCTAGCATGGTTTAGTGCATCATCAACTCCACTGTTGACACTTGTAAACAAAGTATATTGGACGATTTGTCACATGCACTCAGTTACAGGAAAAAGGGCTTAAAATTAATTTACAATTAAGTTCTAAAAATATTAAAATCTTGAATTTGATAAATTCGGTTATTATTGATAATAAATCCAATTTCTTTTGGTAAATTTGATAAATATTGCATATTAATCATATTTACCTGTTAATAATTCCTATTCCCAATGAAGTTCGGTCAATATGATCAATTAAGCTTAGTAAAACGAATGTCTTTTATTGGAACATGTATTATCATAAATGTATGCAGCTAATAAAAAAAATAATTGTTGAGGGACAATAATACTCAATCAAATGATGTGTCATATTAATAGAAAGCCAAGGCCAAAGGGATTAAACATTATTTTTATAATTTCTGAATCGATCAGGCAAAAATTTTAAACAATCGAATAATGAAAGAATAAATAATTCAGTTTAAAATGCATACTTTTAGCAATGATATTATAAAAAAATGTAGTATATAAGTAGAAAGTTTTTAATTTAGACTTCTATTAAATTAATTTTAATATATAGCAAATATTTTAAGAGAAGTTACTATCCGAATGAGATATTCTTACATCAATTTAATAGAATAAAAAAAGAAGAAAAAGAGGTAGGTTAATGTCCCTTACCCGTCCCGAAGTTAGACGGCCTTTGAAGCGTCGAAGAAAATACTAGAGATGCAACGATTAATCGGCCCATTCGGCCTATCTGCCGAATATTCGCTTCGGCCGAATATCAAGTCATTGTTTTTATATTTACACAGTAAAACTTGACAATTTACATTCATCATGTATAATGAAAATTTTATTTAAAATTAACAAACACTTTTTTCTCTCTAACTTTCATCTCTGAAGGATTTTATTTACCCATTTTTATAAAGAGGGTCATTTAGGAATCGTGTTAAAACTTTTATGCTGTATTTATAAGTACAAAAAGTATCTGTAATAAGCTAACGTGATCTGTTAAATTTAAAATTAATCTATTCAGAAATTTCCTAACAGAGTCATACTAAGTAAATTCTATTTTTTTAAAGCATAATGGGGAGTTTAATATTTATCCCTTGTTACATTAAAAAATCTTTCTTTCAATGATATTTTTAATTAGACCTATAAAGAACATAAATATACACTATAGATTAGATATAGGTGTATTGTATGTATAACTAAAGTATTTAAATCGTATATTACCTTAAGGGTTTTTTTTTTAATGTAAAATACTCTTAAAAGTTAAATATAATTAATTTTTTTTAAGTGTGTTACTATTTCTTATTAAATAATGAAAGAAATGCAAGTACTAAATTCTTTTAATTAGTATGTATGTATGTTTTACATCACTATTTAATTTAGATTTTCTTTCATCTGAAACTTGAAATTTATGTTGCCTAGTACTTTTAAAATTTTGTGATTATTTTAAAATGTACTAGCAACACCACAAATAATATCTATTAAATTGTAATAATACAGTGCCTAAGATACTGCATAGTCAATATTCTGAAATTTATTTTCAGATATTTCCGATATTACAGATTTCAGATATTTCCTTCCTCTAAATCTGAAAACATTCATAATTCACTTCTTAATACAGTGACTCATTTTCTTAATAGCGACATAGCAAAAAAAGAAAAAAAAAGAAAGAAACAAACATGGGTTTTTTGTTAATTGCCAGCTTTATAAAGTCTACAGTGATTTACTTCCACCATTTTAGAGGATGTTCTTCTATCAGTAATTTTTCTTAAGATATTAAGATTTCTTATTTTTTTTATATTTTTCATCTGAAAGTTGAAATTTATATTTCCCAGTACTTTAATTTTGTCGTTATTTCAAAATGTAACAACAACATACATAATAGCTGCTAAAATGTAACTGCACTGTACCGGAGGAGGTACTTTTGCTAATATTTTTTTTCTTTGGGGAGAGGGGGGGGGGGGTGCGAATTAATTTATTGAGGCAATTTTTAGGCCGAACATAGCCGAATATTTTTTCAGAATAAAATAATGCTTTAAAAATTTAAATTTGTATATAAATATTTAAAAAAAGAAAATACATTTTAATTGTCAAATATATAAGAATTGTGCGTATAGTGCATACTATATTTTGATTTTAGACGAAAATGAGTTCATTATTCAGCGGCCGAATAATCGGCCATAACTAGAGCGAATATAATTGGTATTCTATTATTCGGTTAAACCATTATTCGTTGCATCACTAAAAAATACATCTTGTCAGTACGAAAGATGGTTTGACGGTTCCAAATACAATATTATTTTTATAACAAACAACAACTTGTAAACAAATTACATTAGAAATACAATATTATTATATTTCTAACAAATTATTTTGGGTAGAAGGAGTATTATAGCATTTGGAGTTAAAAAGGGTTTTTGATTTTTTACATTTCCAGCAACTTTATTTACAATTTTTCCTGTACAATTTTAATATTGAAATCCTTAACCACCTAAGTTGGAACTCTTACGGGCACATTCTCTTTGATTTATTTCATTCACTGGAACTTCACTGACTGTAATTAAAGATTCCTTGCAGACAGTAAACCCATTCTTTGTGTACAGTTGATTTAAAATTTCATGCTTTGTATAATTTTATAAACGTTTTCATTTTCCATAGCAATCAGCTATAAATTTTTGGCTATCAGCCTCACCCATACCTACCTTTGGTATTCTTATTCCAACGGCTCCTCCTGCATTTGCAATTGGAAATTTTAACTTCAGAAGCCGCAACATTTTTTCCCGCTTGCTTATTTAATTGGGTGTTTATCTGAGTGCAAGTTTCTTGAATACTTTTCGATACTTCATTTAGTGAAAAGGAAAAATCTTTCTTGTTTTCTTGAAAATATTTCATTTCAACATCACCGAAACTTTTTTTCCCCTCTTTTCTATTTTAGAATTATGTTGTTCGTTTTCAATTATATTTAACTCTTATTACCGTTTTTGACTAAACTTCGAACAGTTCCCTCCAAATCTTCGTTCGATTTATCCAGTCCCACGTACAAATTGTCATCATTCATTGTGCCTCATCCTCGGTTGAGATTACTATCTGAAGTTAGATATCATCTCTAGACTTTTAGGTAGATTTCGTAAGAAATACTACCTATTGCAGTCGTTACCATGGTGCGACTTTTGAAAAATTCCTTCATAACTTTTCATTATAGGACCCCAGGAACCCAAAACCACCCTCACCTAAAAAGTTTATATATATATATATATATATATATATATATATATATATATATATATATATGTATGTATGTATGTATGTACTAAATTTTGTCCGCACGATAAAAGTCGTAATTATGCACGGATCTTCTTCAAACTCGCCAACAACTTTGAGATAACTAATATCTCGGCGGGGATTGCAAATGGAGAAAATCGGCCCAAGGGAATGGAAATGGGAAGGGTTCAAAATTTTGAATACCCTCTTAACATGATTCTGATAAAACCAGCTCTTACACAACAATGGCAGGAAAAAATAAATATTTTTCGTTATAGCAGTTGCCAACAATTAAAAAAAAAAAGAAATAAAATTCTCACCACAACAAATGCTTTTCTATTGCAAGGTTTCACGTGAAAAATTAAATTAAATAAATAGCTTGAATAATTGAAACAAATTGAATATTACGTCATAAGTTTCCTAGAGCAAGATTTCCGCATGAAAACACAAAATGAAATAAATAGTTTGACGAATAAAAAAATATATATATTGCATCATATTGGAAATAAAACGGACCTCAGCAGGTGAATATGTAACGTCATGTGAGTTTGAAGAAACGTATTAAAACATGACGAAAATCCGACAATGGAAATATTAACTTATTTTAACACTTTGAGGTTCTCTGAATTTGATTTAGCTATTTTTTAAACCTATTCCATATACATTCGTGTGTGTATTCGTGTATATTAGAATTTTCCCAAAATGTTTAGCTCTCTGGAGCTCATTCTTATTGAAGGAACTGGGTCTATCTCTAATCTTGATTTAAGTTTTGTTGGTGAATTTAGTACTTCGAAATCTACCTCCGCCTGTAGGCCCGAGCCGTCAGGGATTTTTTTATACAAGATCTTGTTCACTTGTAATTCCGGACAAAATATCTACTGGTAAATAGGTTATTAAACCTACATTCGCTTTATAGCTAAATAAAGCTTCATATGGACTACCATCTATTCCAGAGTGATGTGCTGTATTTTTCATAAATTTAATGGATTTTATTCCTTCTGATCACATTTTTGCATTGTTAGTTTCAATCCAAATGGATAACTTTTCAATGTCTTGGTTTGCTCTTTCAACTGAGCCTTGCGATTCACTGCGTCTTAGTTTTCCATAAAATATTTTGAGTAGATTCCACAAACTTTTTCAATAATTTTATTAGCAAATTCTCGACCATTGTCACTTTACAAGACGCACGATGCTCCAAGTATTGTGAACACATCATAGAGGTGATAAACAATCGACTTGTTTTGTTTTTAATGCTCTTAATTGAACAAATTTCAAACTCGCAGCAAAAATTACATCAAATCGGTACTACTTGGCACTCAAAAACTGGCGAAAAATAAATATTAATGAGTGTCCCGAAAGAAGCGGCCGCCTGCATCTAAAATAAACAATGAATTGAAATCGTCAAGTTGTTGTCAACGGACAAAAACAAACTTGCGCGCTCACAAAAGCTATTATACGATTGCACAATAGTGATGCGCTGACACGGAATGCATATACGCATACGTAATGAAAATCTCAACCTAAACGAGTTGAAATTTATATTGACAGCACTTGATTGGTAATTCATGCAGGAAAAGATCTATGATTGTGTCAGATTGAAATAATTTTTGCTGATTTTTCAATCCGTAATATGAAAGCATAAGAGCCTCAATTGATAATTTCATCATATGGAATAGTTTATAATAAAATAGTACAAAGTTTCAAAAAATGTAAATAAATTTTAGGGAAAGGTCAAGTTTTAAAAAGTTTAAGGAAATTTTAAGGGCAGTCTCAATCCTTATACCTACCATGTTAAATTAATGTACCTTTTCTCATAAACTACTTAAGATAGACTTGAAAAAAAAAATTTATGGATAAAATAAACAATTCTTAATAATCTGAAGTTAAATTTATAATTAAATAAAGCTTAGATTTTTTTTAAATTAAAAATCTGAAGTAGAAACCACTTTCAAATTTAAAAAGAAATCACTTTCAAATTTATTTATTTATTTTAAAGTGGATAAACAGAATTGCTAAAAATTTTCCAACTTCTGGTTGCCGTAGAAACAAAAGTAATAGATCAGTAGAAAGAGGAGCAATAATAGATTCAAAATATTAAAAAATCGAAAATTCGGTATATTTTAAGTTTTGACCTTCCAACTGCCTTTACGGAAAGGCCAAGTTTAACAATAGAATGACCGCGAGGACTCATTTTGACCCCTACCAAATGAATATACAGTAATGCACCGTTTATACGTTTCTCATGTATACGCCTTTTACATTTATAAGTCGTGTCAAGGCGGTCCCGATTCATCCCTGTGTACTTTAATGTTGTAAGGTTTCGTTTATACGACACATAATGTCGGTTATGCGTGTATTCTTTCATGCTGTAACTGATTTTCTCAGAATTTTTTCTGCCACCGTCGTTCTTTTTTTTTTTTTTTTTTTTTTTTTCTGCTGGCAATATTTGGGGAAACATGAAATACAAAGAACATCCGTGACTTCTACATGAGCTCTTTTAAGTTTGTGGAACTTATGGAGGGGGTGGAAGGAGAAGGACGGACAGTGGGCGAACTGCATTAACACTAACGCACTTAAGCTAAACAGTTTTAAATAAAAATTCTAGTGCAAAATACTTTCATAAAACTTGAGTAAAATTTCCGGTCTTTCTAGTGTTAAGGAAATAATATTTTGGTAACTTTAGATTAAAGTAATATTTGTTTTAAGAGTCGGACTAATCAATGTTCGATGGGTTTTTTATTGCAATTAATTTTGTAGGTTTATTATAAATCAATGTAACAGTTCTTTTTTTAACATTTTCTTTTGTTGAAATTCGACAGGTTCCACCTCGTGTATTTTTTTAAGCTAGTAGCAAAAATAACTTAGCAACCCTTAAACCGATTTCCTTCAAGCGCCCCCCCCCCTTTTTTTTTTAAATGAAAGCTATAAATTTCTTGAGAACTTAGCAGATGCCTTTAAAATTTTAATTCAGTCGTTTTTAAAAACAAAAGAAAATCAGATTTTAATTCAAATTAAGATTCAGATTGTGTTTTCTCTAATTCAAAAACCCACATATTTTACAATCGTTCCTAAACGTAAAGAAAAGACGACTTCATAAAATATGTTTATCGCTTACCTTTTATGCCGAAAAACACCCTTGCCATCTTTAATTTTTTTTTTTTTTTTTTTAATATTTATTGCAATTTAAAAATTCCTTTTTTATAACAAAAACTTGTGATAAAAATATGAAATCGATACCAAATTACCAAGAAATTTGCTTGCTCAACTGGGAAAGGTTTCATTAAATTAAAACATTTGGTTGATAGAGTTGAATTAACATAAAGAAAGGATTCATGCATTAGCAGCAAAAGATTGATTTTCCATAAGTCATTCAGATTATCATGCCAAATCGGAGATATCACGCAAAATACACATGTGTTTAACGAAACATCTAAATCAGGGGGTTCTTAAACTATGGTACTCGTACCAGTACTGGTACGTGCAGCTCCTTATTGGTACGCGAAAGTCTGATACTGGTACGTGAAATGAAATAATTACAGCATATGAAATCAAAAAGTAGCTCAATCCCACCTCCCTCCCTCCTCTTTCTTGATGTGTCAGTTCACCGAATCCGTGGTGTTTGCTCTCTGTTACAGCTTTGACAGCGTTTTACATGTAATTTGGATTGGAATTTTTAGATAAATGGAACTAATATTTAGTAGATGTTGAGTTGACCTTTCATACACTACGAAAAAAAAGTTTTCCATTACTATATTGTAAGTGGGTATATTACTTATTTCAACGAACTTCGATCTCGCATTAATAAGCAGTTTATTTTCAGAAGGTATGTAATTTCTTATGTAGGTTATTCACTTATTAAATTTCCTTATGTGTATTTTACTAGTGATATAAACATAGTATTCATATAACATAATATATTAAATTTAAAAAATAAAAAAAAATCCGACTGCGTAAAAAGCGAACTAATTAATTATTTCTCCTCAATATAAAACTATTTTTTATATTACTTACCTTTTTTTTATTTACTTGTACTGATGATTTTTAAGTTGTGTTTAATTATTAGTTCCTATCTACGAACACTCTTTTGATGAGGCCTATAGATGTCTATTATGAAGGTTAGAGTTACAGTAAAGGTAGCGATCCAAAGTACACAACTTTCAGGTTGTGTAATATTTAAACGGAGCTTCTGACTACAAAATGGTCAATGAAACATCGTCTTCATTTTGAAAGACCTATCCAATGATATGCCACTCAATAGGGTGCGTAAATTTTTTTTTTTTCGTCTCTACCGCCATTTTTTATTTTACGGTCGCCATTTTGAATTTATAATAACAAAACCTATCCTATAACCATCGGAAGATTAAGACGAATCGATAGAGACCTCATTCATAAAAATCCATCCAGCCGTTGGGATGTTTCGAGGGTATAAAGAAATCCACATACCCAGATACGCATGAAACACATAACCCTTCTTTTCAGTCGGGTAAACAAATTGGCGATCAAGGCGACTTCAAATGTGTATTTTTTTCCCCCCATGTTTAACAAAGTTTGCAGTAGTTTGATATTTAAATATATCTTTGTCACCCAAAAATGATACACTTTATATACACTAAAAAATATTTTAAAGTCAATAAAAGCACCAATTTAATAATGCAAAGATGTAAATCAGTAAAATCTCCTCAGATGGAAAGGTAAAAGACTGGAAAAATATTTCGTTTTAGACATATTCCATTTACACAGGTTTTTCTGTATTAGCTTTAAGTTTGCCACCGGGTGGTACGCGGAAGTATGAACTTCTATTCAGTGGTACTTCGGTCTAAAAGTTCGGGAACACCTGATCTAAATAAAGTGCTGTATTTAAACATGCGAACAATTCAGAGCGAGGCAAAGTGGTGCGTCTGACATTAAGTCGTATCTAAAACTTAAAAAAAAAAATCACGATAGTTCATTTAAGGGTGTTGGGCAGCGAGATCTCAAATCCCCCCTGCTAATGTTAAACCTAAAGGGCACTATGCATTCATATTTTTAAAAAATCACATCAGGAAATGAAGATTTTTAACTTCCTTTTATCTGTGCACTTTTCCTAAAAAAAAGTCTTTAGTTGACAAAATATAAGCTTAATTTAATATTTTGTGCGTTAAAATCAAGCACACGAGCTACGAGCAAGATTTTAACACACAAAATACAATTACCGTGTTTACTCGCGTAATAGTCGTCCTCACGTAATAGTCGCACCGCCGTTTTGAAGCAGAAAAAAGTCAAAATATTTTTTTCGTATAAAAGTCACAGTCGCGTTTTTGACTTACATCTAGAAAATTATCAGCTGTACTCTTCCCAGAACTAGTATTCATAATGGATTCATCTGTTCTGCCACTCCCACTGACATACCCAATGGACGCTTCATTCTTCAGACACCGATTCACATTACAATAGTAATACTGATACATTCAGTGAAAGTGATTTATTAAGAATTTTTTGTCCAAATTTTCGCAAAGACTATTTGTAAATTTTATGTCTATAAAAATATTACCATAAAAAAGAAAAATGGTATTTAATAAACAGCACTTAATCTGGAAACATTTGGTAAGTTACTAATTTTATTATAATGTGTTTTTTACAGTGTTGAATTGGCCCGGGGAGACTTTCCGCCCCCCGGAAGATGATATTTTGTATTTTCAATGGTCAAAAAGTGAAATTTCTCGCCAGAACTCCATAGTGCCCTCCGGTGCCATATAAATCCCTCCCGGAGAAAAGTGTCTGAATTCAACTTTTTCGTACAAGTAATCTTGTAGAATTAGAGTGAACAATGTTGTGTAGTAGATTTCCTCGCATAATAGTCGCACCTAGACTTTCACAATGAAGAATTGGCAAAAAAACTGCGACTATTACGCGAGTAAACACGGTAATATATTTAGAAGTTTTAGTGAAAACTAAAATAGAGAGAGATACTTTCAAAACGGTACACAGAAAAAAAGTTTTAAGATATTAATTTTTTGATGAGATATTTTAAAAATACTAATGCATTTAACGTCCATATGTTTAACATTATTAAGAGGAATTTGATATCTCACTGCCCAACAATCTTAAAGCTGTTCTCAAATCCAAAAGGGGATACACTTTGACACATTTTTTTTTATTCCGGAAACGCATGTTATTGACAGGTGTTATAACAAACTATGTAATCAAAAGATGTTTTCAATTTTCGTGGTAAGTGCAAACAATCAGTAAATAAATAAATAGAAATGCTTGATTCATCTTTAAAATTTAAACTTACACTAAGTGCAAAATTACTTAAAAGATGATACAGTATTTAAAAATGTTAAATTATTTTAATACCTTAGTATACTTTCAACTATAAAACAGTCTTCTTCGGAGAAATATAAGAAATACAAGAGTTATTGTTTGAACGCCTAATTTTCAAAATCCTGTGTTAATCCAAAATTTCAAGTGCAAACAATCTTTCAGAAAATACTGCCAAAGTGGGTGTTTCGAACCGAATTTCTGGACTTGACAGCGAGAGAAAGGAGAAAACATGTCACGTGACAAAAACAGCTTATAACTTGGTAAGAAATTTATTTATCAAACGATGGAAAGCACAATTCGGTTCGAAATCGCTTTAATAGTCAGGCCTGCCAATTTTGTGCATCTGTTAAACATGAGTCAAAGTTCCGCGTTTGTTAAGCAGGGAATTTGAGAATAGCCTTAAGGGAAAGGAATTTTAGTTTCCGATGAAAAAACATTCAATTGCTCACAGCAATAGTCATTCATAAGGTTTTAAAGAACATCGTCACTCATACTGAATCTGGAATTTAGTCACGACAAATAATACTAATCAATTACAAAGAGTTGGAAGATCAGAATATCCGTGTTTGTAATTTTTATCCCTGGCAGCACATTTAAAGATCAATAATATACTACTTACAACTCCGTAAGTCAGGAGAAATAGCTCAAAAATCCGGAGTGCTGGAAAACAAGTGACAAAAACAGGACACTTGGCAAGTGTGCTTCATTTATGATTTCTGATACTTCGCCTTTATATACTCCAGTTATAAACGGTTCTACCATAATTACATTTCTTCTACTGTTTTGCCCACTATTAATAAAGTATGGACTTACATCGTACTATTCTAAAAATTAATAATTTTATCATAAAAAAAACTTAAGAGACATAATGCCCAAATAACAAAAGCGAGGCAGTATTCGGTGTACTCAAATCCCCCCCCCCCCCTCCAAAAAAAAAAAAGCTACAAGTGGCGCAAATACGTTTTCACGAATATCTTATTTTTACTTTATGCTTAGAGTAGCAGAAAGTTAAATTTTATCCCTGCATCGATTTTTTCTCCTTCTTCAAACCAGTCACAAAATTCAGACTAAAATCTGTTTTTTCTGAAGCGCTTGTCATACCTCAAGATGCTAAATATAGGAAAAGAAATGCATGAAAGCTATGCGAAAGTCGCATGCAGTTTACAAGAAATACAGGAGCAGCTTTCCCAGATTTTAACTATGCACCAGAATCCAAGTTGCTCACTTTTTCGCATTTTAAGGCACTTCTGAAAATCCATTTATATTTATTGTTTCTATTGAAATAATCACATACGTGTTATGTATGAATAAAAGCATCTGTCTTAACGCTACTATTGATTTTAATGGTATCTGGTTTTGTCCTTTATTTTCTCCTTTTATACGCGAGCATTCATATGTTATCCGCACGGCTATTGCTGTGAAAGGGATTAGAATCGTGCACAGATCGGGTTGCACCCGATCCAAACCCGAAAATTCTATTTGAAGTCAACCCGCAACCCTACATATTTCAACCCGAACCCGAAATGAAAGTAAAGTAAATCATCTTTTAATGCAATTTTGAAAAGTAATCTACCATTATATCTACAATACCAATTTTATCTTTTATAAGAGTAGGAATGAACTTATATTGAATGTAAATTTCGTTTTTCATACACACAAAAACACATGTACCGTATTTATGATAGTTTATGCATACCTACACAGGTTGAGTGTGTGTAGATTGGAAGGTGTTAAATATTCAGAGATATAAGCTTACAAATATATAAGTGTTAGGAATTGAAAAAGTGTTCGCTAAACAGAGATGTTCGATTTTCGAGAATGTCCATTATAGAGATCTTATTGCATTTAGATTTTTAACATGAAAAAATATTTTGGAGATTCTTTTGAAAAATCGGGTCAACCCGACCAGCAAGAGTCAAAACCTAACCCGAAACAATAAAAAATTAACCCGACCCCAAACTAAAAAGTCGGGTGTGGGTAAAAACGAGTAACCCGACCCGATGCAGGAGTCTAAAAGGGATTTTATGGACACTTTGGGAAATGCTGCCAATCATCCACAGGAATATAACTGTAATAAAAAAGGACATGGTAGATAAGCATTGATTTTGAGCCTACGCTAAGGCCAAAAAATTTACATTTCTCTTACAGCTTAAAAAATGAAAGATTTTATTTTTTTGCAATCTGAGATCCAAAAATCAATGCTCATCCAGCTATCTGCTTCGGCGACATATTTCGAGATTCGGTGACAAATGCTAACAGTCTAAAATTTTCAAGTTTAAATTGTAATTAAAGTACAAAGGAAATTTCGGTCTCGCATATCCGATATACATAACACATCGGATGTTGCATTCTGTACAAATAAAACAAGATGTTCTATACTGTGTGGTCAAAATATTATAACCACTCCTCACTAAAACTTCGACTCGTCCGTGTAACAAGTGCGTTGGTGTAATCAAATGGATTTTCTAGTAAAAACTTTGCTCTTGGCCAAAATCACCAGTGAGCTCTGCATTTTGCCTATTCACTGGGGAAAAAAGATTTGAGTGGCTTTGAATAAGACATGACTGCGTGCGCAGAAAGATCGATTCCGGTATATCAGAAATCAGTAATTTTCTGGACTTTTCTCGTGTACAAGAATGTCTCGCATCTTCAAAGAATTGTATTTAAGCCAAAAAATTTCTAACGAGAATTGGAATTGTAGGCGAAAATTGCTTGAGAACAATAGAGGTGCCAGGTAACTGACACACATTGTTTATAGCAAAAGAAGACCTATAACACAACAAATTGTAGTGCGTTGCAACTCAGAATCATCGCAAAACAATCCGTATGCTCTACTATAGATGGATTTGAAAACCGATCTTAGGAATATCAGTTTCAGTGGGGAGTTGTCATAATATTTTAACCACTCAGAGCATAAAGCCTTTTTTTCTTCCTTTCTAATTTCTTTATTTAATTTAAATAATACTAGTTTGGATATCAACAGTACATTTTCTTTTCTGTTATTGCGTATTGTATTAAATATTACTTTAAACACTATAAAAAAAAAATATAATGTATGTAAAAGGTTTTGTTTCCGTCATTTTACGCGAATTACTCACATGAAGTAATTTGCAACAGAGCAAACATCTTGCTAATGATGGTAAAATCATCCAATGCAAACACATGCATAGTATTCGGTTAAAGTATACATGCGCGCTAGTAACCTATACCACCTACAGAAGAAAAGGATGATTTTACACATCCCTTTTATTTGCGGCAGGATTGTTTATCAAACGATAAAATCATATCGTGCTATTTATGTTAAAAGCATCCCAATCACGAAAGCAAAAAATGTCGTAACGATTGTTGAGTAATGAATTAGAATTATGGAAGATTATTAGTCACCATTTCTTTCAATTGCTGAACGGTTATATACGGGGTTATTACAAATGAATCATCGGGTTTTGATACGTTACTACATGCGAAATAGGAAACGTATATGTTTCCATGACAACTCAAACGAGAGGGCGTTAACTACTGTTTTGCGCTGCGTATGTGTCATGCGCGTGTGGTTGCTATGGTTGCTGCGCGAATGTCATATTCAAAATGGCGATTGGACAGCAGAAAATTTTCACACAGTTGACTGTGGAATGGAAAGTTTACAGCTAGCGCGATTTGTTGATTTCTTGGGACTACGGATGAAACTAACTCGGTACACTGTTTCTTCAGTAACGCTTGGTCGGCCGGAACTTTTGCCTTTACATAAACAACCGGTTTCTTTGAACTGCCGATACCAGCGCAGAATGTTTTGTTGGGTTGCATTTGTATGCCTTCCGAAATGCTCTCTGAACGATTATAAGCTATTCACACTTAGAAAATTCTAGTACACAAAACGCTTTCTGCTGTCCAGTCGCCATTTTGAATATGACGTTCGCGCAGCAACCATGGCAACCACACGCGCATGACACATACGGAGCGCGAAACTGTAGTTAGCGCCCTCTCGTTTGAAATGTCAGGAAAACATATACGTTGCCTAGTTCGCACGTAGTAACGTATCAAAACCCGATGATTCATTTGCAATAACCCTGTATATTCAATACTGTTTTTTGTAAATATGCATGTTAAGTATGTTAGACGAACGAATGAAGGATAAATATATATGCAAGCATATAAGTAAGGAAATGATTAAATAAGCATTGAGACTAAGTTGAAAATTGCTTAAGGAATTAAGATAACTTAAATATTTATTAATATCAACCACTGTAGTACATAAACAAAATCTACCCTTAAGGCCCTTTTTTAAGCTATTATTTTATACATTATATGTCTGAAAGAAATAGCACTAATATAGTTTGGAAAAACTATTTATAGCCAACAGGAATCAAATAGAACTGCAACGAATTTAAAACATACATAGCAAGAAGTTGTTGCCAACACATCTTTTTAATTCCTATTATTTTAACTAACTACAGTAGTGTTCAATAATGAAGTGCAGACAGATAAGAAAAATAAAACTTCCCTTTCTAGGGGGGAAAAAAAGTATACATAATTCACAAAGAAAGCGTAGGCAAACAAATCTACACAAAAGAAACTAATTAACCAAAGCTCGACAAGCCAAACGCAGCTTACCGATGCTTTATCAAAAACAGGAGTTGTTTGCCAGGTGGGTATAGGCAGTCGGCTGAAATGCTAGCGGGTAATTGCCCGTAACAACAAAAAGAAACACTACGATAATGTGCATGACATTTATTCATTTTTTTAACCAAGAAAAACAAATACATCTTCCTTCAACAATAGAAACTATTATTTCCAAAACACTGAAATGTATTCCTATTCCGACAGACCTCAATATCCAATTGAAGTACGTGTGTTTTCAATCTTTTTTTTTTTTTTTCTTCCTCTCTTCCATCATTTCACAAGATATTAAATATTAAAGAAAAGAATAGAAAACAAATATAATGCCGGGCACCAAGCGTATACTTGGCAACGATATAAGTCCTTGAACGCGTTTTGACACCTTGAGTCCCCCCCCCCCCCCCCCACTTTAACTTTTCCTCTGTGAGTGTCAGCGGAACTAATGCCTCGGTCTCATCATAACAGTTTATCGTAGCAACTATACAACAAAAAATTAAACATTTCTGCGCCAATACACTATGTAAATGATATCAGCAGGTAGTTGTAAGAAAACAAATTGATTAAAAACAGCATGGAACGCTATATTTAGTCGTAATGCTGTTCCTTAACTTATTAAAAAATAATAAAAATCCCGAATATAATACTAACGCCAGAAACTTTTTATACTAAACACAATTTAAAAAAGAATCTGGAAATATAGGTAGTATAAAATAATAACCATACACTGATTTATCGTTTTACTAAAAATATAGCAATCTCCACTATAATTGAAAATTTAAAATATTAATCCCTTCAGGACGAGCGTCTTTTACAGAATTTATCTTTTATCCCCGGTTTCTTAAATTTTTGTCTAAACGAATTGGGAAAATACCCCGATTAAATAAGGCAAAATTTACAATAAAAAATAACTGGTGGGAATAATCACGGAATCTGAGCACCTTATGCACAGTATGTGTCGCTTGTCCCCAAGGGGTTAACAACTAAGTGAATTCGTCAAAATTTGCACTATACATTATATTTAAGGGGAATCAAAATAGAATACTAATAGTTTCATTGAATTCCATATACAACAAATGAAATTAACAAAGCTCTTTTTCAAAAGTACTTTTTTACATACCATATGGTACTCAGCATTTAATGATGTTAAATTTTTCTACTCAATAGAATTACTGAGGTGATGTAAGAGTGGTTGCAAAATCAATAAAACATTCCGAAGTTTTCCAATACTTTAATTTTTTTTTTAACCAACTGTAATCAAATTTTACCATAATACATATCGTTATTGAGAAAATAATCTGTATGACACGGATTACCTAAACTATTGACATCTTCAACTAATACGCTGGGACGATCACAAAACTTTCTTCTATATCATTGTAACTAGGGATTGACCGAAGCAGCAATTTTGCCGAATACCGAAGCTTCGGCCGAAGTGTGTACCGAAGCTTCGGTATTCGGCAACCGAATACTTGAAACTTTTTAATACGCATTTTTGCATATATTAGCTTTTTTAATAAGCTTTAATTAAAATTAAATTCTCAATAATTTAATTCAGTTACATTTTTATTCTTAAATCTAATTACACAAAAAAATTTAATGACTTCTTTCCACTCACAAATTCATTAACCCATCACTTATTTTTTATTATTTTACCACTAGTCAGTACCCAAAAATAACCTATGAAAGTATTAAACTATACAGGCAGCGTTCGAAATCCTTGGTGGTCCGCTGGTCCGAGACCACTAAAAATTCAATCGGACCACTAATTTAAAATATTTAGTGGTCCGCAGGACCAGTAACTTTTTTCCCTCTCTGACAGGTAAACGTAAATTTTCCCGTCCCTGAGAAAACCGCAACCAAATACAAACCACATAATTTTAATTTATTTAAAATAAATAAATAGTTGCATTAAAACTTAGTCAGATGAAATAAATAATCAGAAATAAAATACATAATGTTGTAGTTTTTGTTTATGTACTGTTAATTTAATTTTTAGCAAATTATAATTTTACATTTTATTATGCCGAAAATTTTGGGTAACTGAAAGGAAGTTTGGTTTATATTCTAGAAGGAGGAGGGGGGGGGGGTTACTCAAAGGGTTAAAGGTACTTAATAGAATTTTATGTAGCGGGCCAGTGACGATGTCTGCGGACCAGTAAATTCTGATGTTTACTGGTCCTTGGGACCAGTGACTATTTTTTATCAATTCTACCGCTGCAGGGTATTATTAAGGTTAAGGATTGTCAGAAAAACAAAAGTTCATTCAAATAAAAAGAAACAATGTTGTCATTAAGCTGATTTACTGATTGTGTAAATCTAATTATAAACATATTGAATAGGAATGTTCTCAAAATACAAAAAGGTATATCAATTTGTACATTTAACTATTTTCCATCAAATTATTGATAGAATATTTATATTTTTATTAATATTTTAACATTGTGGTGGTGATGAAAAGAAATTTGAGCGATTTTAATATAATGGTTATAAAAGCTATAGGATAGGCATAGGGTTATACTTATTTGATGTGTATATTAAAGAAAATACACATTAAATAAATTTAAATTAAAAGAACTAATGTAGAAGTAAATAAAATTAAATGATAATGCACAGCTTCCTTACTTTTTTTTCTCTGTTGTAGACAGTTGTTTTGATTTCACACCTATGTAGACTATTTTAGGAAGGAAAAAGTTTTTTTTTTGTTTAATTAAAAAGGGCCTTTGACCTTTTTTTTTTGTAGTTTTTTTAAATTAAAAAGGGCCTTTGACTTTTCTTTTGTAGTGCAGCTGAACTCTGAACTCATGCACATAATATTGAAACTCATTGTTTAGCCTATTCTACTGCTAAGTAACAGAGAATTCTTCTACTTCTAAGAAAATACTTATCTGCAATTATTCGGCCGAATACTTAAAAGTATTCGGCCGAAGCCGAATATTCGGTTTACATGCCGAACCACCGAATACCGAATCAACTATTCGGTATTCAATCAATCCCCAATTGTAACATATTGATTTATAATAAAATCAACTATTACGAATATAAAGCATAGTTCATTTCTTCGAATTTAACAAGGTGTTACAGTGTTCAATGAATTAAAAGAACAGAACAGTAGCGAGCCCTGTTGCGTAAAATTTTTTAATAAGATTAACATATATACTTTTAATCATTTTACTGAAAAATTTGGTGCATTTTTACACAATAGCAAATAAAATACAACTGTAATTTTCATGGCATAAGAACAGGGCTAATATCCCGTAATCGGATCCACAACCAAAAGTTGGCGTTCTGTTACAATGTCGTTAAATGCGCATGAGAATTACAAGAATGGAGTTAATTCTGCAGACCATAATCGCTAAATTGGATCAATTGATGATTTGTCTGATTAGGAATTTCTCCCGAAGCATAAGATAGCAACGTCCTCTGTTGAGTGATCAAAGTCAAAATGGAATCAGCATCTATTTGTGTTAAGGTCTAAAAGGATATGTATTTTTGTGAAATTCCGTACATTAGTTCTTTAGACATAGCTATCACGGGACCATGAAAAAGAGAGCTCAGCAGCGCCACCTGTTGAGCGATATACACTTAAAACTAATCAGCATCCATTTATGTCAAGGTCTAACAGAATATGACGTTTAATTAAATCCCGCGCATTAGTTCTTGAGATATAGCTATTCCGAAAATCGTGAAAAGTCGGCAGAGCATAGTGCCACCTGTTGCATGATATAGACTCAAACCTAATCAACACCAATTTATGTTAAGGTTTAACTGAATTCGAAGTCTAATTGCAGTCCATACATTAGTTTTAGAGATAGAGCGGTCACAAATCTGTCACACGTAGAATCACAGACAGACATTTTCCAAAAATAGTTCATGTTCAGAACATACCAAAACATGTAAATCCATCAAAAATCGGAACCCATAAATTTTCATAATTCGAATACATCCTTCTTATATAGAAGAAAGGAGAAATAGGAATAATATATTATTCCATAATGAAACTAAGATTTAACACCTTCACAAGCGTCACGTATATCGTATACGGTGCCTACAAACCTTAATTTCGACCACTACTATTTCCAAAAAGTAATTTTTCCCTTATTTAATCAAAGAATATCTGATTAAATAAAACATTATTATTCGGCAAAAGTGGTATTCAAAACAAATTCTATATGGGACGCTCATGATGAAGGAGTTAAGGCAAAGATAAAACTGACTATTACGTATAATGAATAACATTAGAAATAATTATTTTTAACTACTGCAGCCACAACTTAAGCATTCTGTTGCATTTCTCATAGTTAACAAATTAAAATACATTTATTTAATCTATGTTTTTTATGCAAGATATGAAAATGCGTGGCGCTGCAAAATTAAAAACATAATATTCTCTTGAAAGCACACTTTCTTCGTGGAGTAAAATATTGTAGATTTACTTTAGTTGCATCTCAAGGACTTTATTTGTAATTTATTATAAGCGCCTACCTTTCCAGGAGTCATAAAAATAGAGAAATTAATTGCCATCATTTGAATGTTTACAGAAATTTAATAAAAAATTAATCGCGCAATTATTTTTTTAAGCATCTACAAATAAAGATCTTTCGGTTAAAAACATTAAAATCTGTCCAATAGAAAGCGCTGGCAAGAAAAGGATTATGTTTTTAAACATATAGATTATCAGATAAACGCAATTTCGAAATTAAATATGATTTTCAAACAAAGTAAAATTAAAATTAAATTAAAAGACGCTAACCACTTAATATTCTTAAAGTACAGTACCCCACCCCCCACACAGTTATGCCGTGAATCGTTACATAACCCACTCGAATATATCTTTTTTCTGCCTTACATGCACTTCAGTAATTTTATAAGAGGATTACAATAAAATTAATTCTCTATTCGTTAATTTTATTAAAATAAACGTAGTAAGCTTATAAACTGACATTTTGGAGACAACATTTGCACGTAGATTATGTTTTTAAGTGCCCTCCGCTACATCGCGCTTTTCTTCTTGTCTCTGGGAGCCGCGATTTAGTGAAGGGGTATTTAATTAAAAAATTAGAAATTTGTAGGTTATTTTTACTTATGTTAGAGGCTAAAATTAAAACAGAAATAAATCAAAGCAATTCGTACTTACCATTAGCTTTAAATCAAAACGTCTGGTTTCAAAAATTACTTTTGATAAGTGAGAGGTGAAAAAGGAGTATATTTTGGGAAAGTAAAAAAGGTCCATTTCTGAAAATTTAAGTGATTAAACAGAAAAGAAAACAACTACCTTATTGACAGGTTGGCCTTTTTATTATTATTAGCCTATTTTTCCTTTCATGTATGGAACTGTGAAAACAGCATTTAAAATATTAAATTGAAACACTTGTAATTTGACATTCAAAGAAATGTACATTTTCAAAAAATCGATGCCAAATGAGGGTAAGATACTCAAGCGAAAAGAACGAAAATTTTCAATACGCATGACGTAGAAAAATTTGCTTTCCTTCATAAAACACTTTAAAGGAAAAAATAATTTTCATTAAAAAAAAAACGAAAAATTATCAAAATTTCAAAAAATATTTTCATAATCAGACGGCGAATACAATTTCTTTTTTTTTCTTCATCTCCCTCAATATGCATTTCTCTCTTTATAGATGACACTTTTGTGAAAGCATTTTTTTTTTTTTTAAATGGAAATAGAAACGCTCGTCAATTTTGACTGCCGTAGTAACGTATATTTCTTACAGGTTCCATTTCAAATTTAGATAAATTTTGAGAGGGTAAAACAGAAGTTTTCAATACGTGCAATGTACAATAATTTACTTTCCCCACCCAAGAAATGCTTTGTAGGGTGGAAATATAAACACTTTTAATATAAAAAAATCGACAGAATTAAAATCAGAACCAACATCAAATATAACTGCAAAAATGCAGGAAAATAATAGAATATTGATTTTAAGATGCTGATCTTTGTTATAGAACATGAACATGATCTTTCAAAGCAAAATACGTTGCTGATTGCGAGAACTGGCGGTGTAGTCAATGGAATGGTTCGAGAAGCCCAGGGCCCCTCAAAACAGGGTGAATGATATTTTCGAAAATATAAAAAGTATACTTTTTATTTAGTATATCCGATATAAATCCGATATTTTGATTAGTATATCCGATATTTTCGATATAAATCCGATATTTTCAAAAATTGTCAACTTACGGCTGATAAACATTTTCAAGCATAATATAAATTAGAAAGTAAAATATATTGCACTTAACATGAAAACTTAAAAAATCAATAATTTAAAAGTCCATTTTTCTTTTCTTTTTCACTTAGAACAAAATTGGAGATCAACTAATTGAAAACAGAAACAATTTGCTTTATACACAAAAAAATTAAATGATTCAGTATCAAGTATTAAAAAAGATGTTTTATAAAACAAAATTTTAAATACAAAATAGTTTTTAATTGAGAAATTTTAACTTAAATGTAAGCTTGTCTATTTTTTATTCCTTAACATGTTGTAGAACAGTTTATGCTCAATTACACCAAAACCAGAAAAGATTCTTTTCTAATGAAGCTGTAAATAAATGATTATCTGAATTAGACCGTATCTTTCAATGGCTATGTTCTGAATTAAGTATGTCCCACATACTTATAAGTTCAACATTTAAAAATTAAAGCATCCAACATAAAGCTTGGAAAATATATTTGTTTTCTTTGTCTAAAAATGTCCCTGCCAGAAACAAAAGTTTATCTATAGAACGAAACAGTCAATAGCAATTGAAAATTTTATTTACATTTGCTTTGACTGAAAATATCAAAATTATCTTGCACCGAGAGATTTTGAAAATCAATATCAAATATAGAAAAAAATATCAAACATCAAATATGTGAAAATATCAAATATTTTTAAATTCTGAAAACAAATAATCAAATCTATGAAAATATGGAAAATATCAAACATCTTGATATTTTGAAAATAAATACCGGATATAAATCATGATATATATCCATTTTTACATATCAACGAACCCTGCCTCAAAAATAAAGATATTAAAAATAAGCGCTTTTTTCAAAAGACATTTTTATAATCTAAACTCTTTAAAACCAAAAAATAGTGATTTGTGTGTGTGTGCGTCCTGCCTCAAAAATAAAGATATTAAAAATAAGCGCTTTTTTCAATAGACATTTTTATAATCTAAACTCTTTAAAACCAAAAATAGTGATTTGTGTGTGTGTGCGTGTGTTTTCTATGAAAGATACGTTATTTTAACTATTATTATTAATCATCATATCAGTCACTTGCTAGATAAATGGTCACCAGTCTCATCAAGTTTAAAATTTCTACTGCCTATGAAATCAAATTAAAATATTCAGGAACTTAAAAAGGTAAAAAAGGAAAATTTTTATGATTTCTAATTTTCATGGACAGAATTAGAAGTTGAATATTTAGGAGTGACAAATGGTATAATGAATATTAAAAAGTTGTAATCTATTGAATGTGTTCGCGTTATATGATGTAAATAAATATGTATCCACTGCCTGGTACTAAACATTTGCTTGAAATCTTAAACCCCTACCGTAACAGCAAGTTCAGATGCGATATACACATATCTATATACTTTTAACTGTGAATATCGGACGAATTCCGTGGTCTCGAAATGTCGGCTTATTTCGAGGTTTTACCGTATTTATATCTATAAAACTTGGAAATCAAAAATTAACTAACAAAATCGCATAACAAAAATTGGATTTTTTAAAAAATGCAATACTTTCAATGCCATTAAAAAATTATATATATATATATACACATACATATATATATATATACAAATTTAAGTACAAAATGTCCTAAAACGACTCAAGAATATTGCTAAAGTAGAGTTTTTCTGATAAATTTAAGATATCGAGTAATCATATGAGCACTTTTCCATATCAGTTCTATCAATAAAAAGTTACCAATTGTTTTTAATGCTGAAAAAACTTAAAAAGAAGTAAATATTTATAAAGTACACCCTATTTTATAATCAGAAAAAAAAGGCGTTTTTAAAGTCTTTGCTTTTTAAGATAAAGAGTCAATAATATTCTGATTTTTATTTTATTTTTTAATTTTCAATAGTTAGGTATAATAATAGTTTGACACCTTTAAAAAGTTTCATTTTTTATTCAAGGAAAAAAAAAAAGAAAGAAAAGGGGGTACTAACAAAAAATGACTTGCTTGAAGCAATCAGCTGCAAGAAAAGACAAACCAGGTACTGAAACAATGATAAAAGACAGTTGTTTAAAATAAGAAATAGCCTGCCAAAATACCGAATGAACAAAAACCAGCATTAACGGACATTTCTCCAACAACAAAGAAAAACAGTGACCAAATTTAAAGACTACTAAAAATAAATTCAAAATGCGAAGTTTCCCTTTTGTTCCATTCAATTTGACCGACGTCAAGTAAATGTCACGCAACAGAAGCAAACGCAAAAGCACATCATCGGCACGTCATGTCCATAGGCAGTCGAAAAAAAGGCTATTTTTGTAATAACCATCCTGAGAAAAGTAGATTTTCGCAGTACACTGTTTCTCACGAGCTCTTATTTTTTCTCAGGGTCATAAATTGAACAAGAAATCATTTTTAAATATCAGTCTGAAGAAGTTAATGATAGTATTACATACAAAAACGTAATTAAAAGGATTTGTAGTTGTATTTTTACATCCATGAAAATGGAAATTCGGTAGTATTGCTGAAAATTTATTATTTCGTCCAAGAATATTTAAATATAAACTCGAAGACTATTGACCGCACAAAAAAAAAGTATGCTCGTATATTTTAAATAAGGGCTGTTTAATGTTTACAATCTGGGAAAAGGGATTGTGTTCATTTACGATAAAAGCTTCTCGATCATTGGGGGGGGGGGGGGGGGGGGGAGAGGGGGCTTCAAAATGGCAACGTTGCAGACGTAAACAGCTTTAACAGAAAGTTCTAAAAGGCACACGATGTAGTTATATGGTACTAGGATAAGAATAGTATTTAGTATCCCCATAATGTGCCTTACAACTTTCTTTTGAACATTCTATTTCTGCACTATCGCATTTAAGGCTCCTGTCCCTGCCGGCGAAGACACGAGCTAATGCTAATTCTATAGAGAGGGATTTATCTAATATCTTGTTTCCACTTCGACATTTTCAAATTTTTTTTTTTTTTTTTTTTTTGGGGGGGGGGGGGGGGCGTTGGATAGCCGATGTCTACATCGCACCTTTTTTATTTTTTCAATTTTGGTCGCAGATATTTTTTATAAAGTTACTTTCACTTTCCAAACCGGTTCTGAAAATGAAAATGTCATTCTAAAAAATATCTGCAGCCAAAATCGAAAAAGTAAAAAAGGTGCGATGTAGAGACGGATCTCGGCTATCCAACGCAAAAAATATTATTTGAAAATGTCGAAATGCAAGCGAGGTATTAGAAAAATCCCTCTCCATAGGATTAGCATTAGCTCGTGAGTGCCTTTGCCGGCAGGGACAGGGGCCTTAAGGGGGTCCAGGACACATTTTAAAATAGTTTTTATTTATAGAGTTAAAATTTTGAAATTTTTTATGTCTGAGTTAAATGATTACCTATGATTGCGCAACAGTGCACTGAAAGAACATAATTCCTTTTGTTCTTGAATCAAAACAACTGCTTGATATAAACTCCTCGTAATAAAGTATATATATTTTTTTTAACACCACACTATTAAAGCAATATTGTAATAAGGTATTAGATTAAAAGGGAAATGCACAAATTCTCATAAAAAAGAAAACACTTAATTCGTTTCGGTACACTTATACTCGTTGACTCTAAAATCGAAACACTTTAAATACTTAATTAAATGTTTGTTCTTTACTCTGAGGAGGGGGGCCAAAAAATAGTCCAATACGTATCATATGTAAGTAAAATCACATGATAAAACTTCTCATAACTTAAAAGAAAAAATAATGATGCAACTTTAAAATAAAATATTTCCAAAAGTATTTTTTTTTTCAAATTTGCTAAATCAAAATTAAAGTAAAACAATTGAAAAAGACATGTTCCAAGTTTGAAACATTTATCCTTTAACGGTTTTTGACTTAAACAATTTAAATAATAGAAATTGTGAAAAACCCATCATGAAGAAAAACGCATTTTCACAAGAAGTCGTTCCTGTGAGATCCATTGCTTCAAAGCTAGATTTTGAAAACAAACCAAACCAAAAAAATATTTCCTTTCTTAATTAAGATACAAACATGATTTAAACGTCATTTTAAACAGGGAAAAAAAAAACTTTTAATGCAATAAAAAAATTTAGAAATTTTAAGATTTTTGTGTCCCGGACCCCCTTAAGCGAACTGGGGCTACTTCTCTACTTCAAGGTTACAAAAGAACATTGCAATATGGAATCTTAAATTTACTAAACAGATTTTATGCATTGTATAAAATTATATATATAAGATTTTATATTTCAGTGTTTTGCAGACTTTAAAATAGAGAGGTAACTACACTTTATTCAACGACGACGTTGCAGAAATAAACAAATTAAAAAGAAAATACGAATTGAATATTTGCAACTGAGTTAAAAAATGCCCAAGCCGGGACTGGAACCCAGATCCTTGGCTTACATTGCCAATGCTCTACCGTTTAAGCTACTTGGATTGACAACCGGCGAGCATATTTCGCTCAGATAACAGATAACCTTATTAATAATAACACCTGGTCTGCCATGTAGACAGTTTAACAGAATAAACCGCAGGTAAAGGAATCCGGACCACAGGCCTGGCTTGGGTGTTTTTTCGCTCAATCCGATATATTCAATTCGTATTATTACTTTACCAATCAATTTGACTGTGTTAAAAGTAGTAGTAAAAAGAAAATGCTAAAGCACATGAAGTTACTAAATATCGATTTTTTTACAATATGTAAATTCTAATAACGGCTAATGTAAAACAACTGTATATAACAGCTACAAATTATATAAGCTACAACACAGACACTCTACTGCATATTTATGGTACATTTGTAGACTGTATAACTAAACCATAACGATGTTATAATATAACATCGTTATATATCATATATTATATGACTGGCACAAGACTGATACATTAAGATTGGCCAGATGTTACATGGACATTAATGTTAAATTTCTTAATCTCTTCTCATGTCAATTATAGTGCTAAATTCCCAAGGCACTTATCTTAGAAAAAAGTTCAAGAATGAGAAAATCTAGTCATAAAAATACGTATTTGAATAAATAAAAGTTGAAAATAAAAATTAAATTTAAAAAATCAAAAAATCCGACTGCCGAACTAATTAATTATTTCTCATCAATGTGAAACTATTTTTTATATTACATACCTATTTTTTTTATTTACTTGCATTGATGACTTTTAAGTTGCGTTTAATTGTTAGTTCCTATCTATAAACACTGTTTTGAGGAGGCCTATAGATGTCTATGATGGTTAGAGTTGCAATAAAGCTAGAGATCCTACCTACATAAATTCCAGTTTGTGTAATATTTAAACGGAGCTTCTGACTATAAAATAGTCAATGAAACATCGTCTTCATTTTGGAAGACCTATCCAATGATATGACACTCAATTTGGTGCGTAAAAAAAAAATTCGTCTCTACCGCCATTTTGTATTTTACGGCCGCCATTTTGAATTTATAAAAACAAAACCTAGCCTATAACCATCGGACAGTTAAGACGAATCGATAGATACCTCATTTCATTAAAATCCATCCAGCCGTTGGGATGTTTAGAGGGTATAAAGAAATTCACATACACAGATAGGCGTGAAACACACAACCCTTCTTTTCAGTCGGGTAATAACTACATGGCAGAATTTAAGCAAAATTAGTTAATATATCAAAAATTCTCTAGGGCAGAAACTTATTTCGAAATAGAAATTTATTGACAAAATAATATTCCCCCATTTTATCACCCTGTTTTTCCCAGTTACTTAATATTTGTTTATTTAATATCGGCGTTACTTATAGATTGGTTTCGTTGAACAAGGGAACGTGTCCTGTTTGATAAGAAGTTTCAGAACTAACTGACTTAAGGCTGTTTTTCTTTACCAAAAACACGTATCGAGTGTATTTTGAGTCTAAATATATCTTATGTCTGCAAATAGAACATTTATGAATATTCAAATTATCAGATTTTGATTACCATAATTGAGATTTTGGTATCCCAAAAAGATAACTTTTTCTTGTCGTATTTATTGAAAGATAAAGAAGAGAGAAATGGACAGTGAAGTCCGTGCATGTTCATGTCTGCAACTGATTATTGAAGAAATGCGTTTGGATGAACTTGTAATTTTTCAATTTTAACCAAAATTTCAGAATATTACTTGAAGTATTTATTGTTAATGAATTTAATTTGTCGATCTGTTTTATCTTAACTTCTATATCGTACGTTCCTCAAAAATGTTTAGATATCCAAGAAATATTTTAGTCGGATAAGCTATGGAATGCTCCCTATTAAATTTTCCAATGAATTGTTGTAATACTATACTATACTATACAGTAGCCTCTCATTATATCGTACGCATGGAAATATATATATATATATATATATATATCGATACATCCAAAAAGATAATTTTCTCTTCAAAAAAACTTCACATTGTTATTTGTAATAAATTATTTTTTGAAATATATTGTAATAATGTTTTATTTAATCAATCTGAGCAAAATTTAAAGGCATTATTCTACATGTATTCGGCAATTTCATCAGCCAGCACAGCTGATGGCCCTCTTGCTCCTAAATGATCAAAACAACTGGCATATCTCAATACGTTCCTTTTCCTGTAAAAATTCTTCCAAACAACCTAACCTTTAGAAATCTAGAAATTCCAATTCAACTGCATGGAAGGAAGCACTCGGGGCAGGTGTAAAAAAATATTTGAAGATGAATTAAGAACTAGAACACAAAGTAGCACAAGAATGTGCACACTAATTTATGCATGACACATGATTATTCTTTGCTCTATTCAAGAAAAGCCTCAAAAGCAATTTTAGATTACTCCCGAATTGTCTTCAGAACATTCTCTTTTCAGGCTTTCCCCTCCTCATCAGGAACTGCTACCGGAAGAACCAACATATCCTGATATGTTTCCTTCTCTGATAACAAGCTTTCTACATTCTTCAAAACTATAAAAACAAGACTACCGAAAATTTAAGAAATCTAATTAAACTACACGGAGATAAATCACCGAAGCGCTTGAGGTAAACACCTAAAATACAGATTGTGATTATGACTCACTGGGGTGTAAGCTACTCAAGATGGGTGGTCTGAAATTTTAATAATGCCTACATAAAATTAAGTAATAACATTGTAGAAATCATTTCACTGTACTCCAATGCAGTTTAAATCTACTCTATTATAAAGCAAAAACAAATCAGTAATTAACACTGACGTCATACCAAAAAGGTGGCAACCAGGACTGCGGAGTCATTGGCGAAAAATGGACGACTCCGACTCCGGCAATTTTAACAGGTCTGACTCCGACTCTTTCGCTCAAAAATGGGCCTGACTCAGACTCCGCAGCTCTAGGGGCAACGATGTAATTAATCCATTTATCTTTTTTTGGCAAATTTAATTACTTCTAACAATCCCACAATTTAAATTTTTACACCATTTAAAAGGGAAGGGGGAATGCTCCTTCAAACGCAATTTGTTTGAAAACTATCCCAATTAACTGATATTTTCTGAATTTTGAATAAAATTTCAAGAATGATTTTTTTTATATATATCTATTTCTATCACGCGAAGCTCGATTACGGAAGACCTGCTTGCATTTAAAACAATATAAATAGTTAAACATTTTTTCCGGATAATATACCATAACGAAATTAAAACTCCATCCATCAATAAATAAAATATAAATAAAGGACAAATTTAACAGCCATGTAATCGTGCTATGTGCATAAATAGTAAAATAATCAGAATGAAACGTGGAAGTCCAAACTTGTCATTGTTATAAAGGCTATTGACTCACATATTTATAGATTATTAGCCAATCACAAATATTTTTTATGAAAAATTTAAGGGTCCTAATTAAGTGATTTGAAACACATTTATTTATTTATTTACTTTGTGTGTGTGGTGTGGGTATCGCTCGAAACATCTCGTAACACCGAAATCAAAAATATATTTGTTTTAATTTTAGGTATTGTATTTTCAGAGATATCGTGGGAAAATACTGCAAAAATATCCCCCTTCCCCACTTTTATAACTACAATTATGAAAAAATTAGGGATAATAGGAGTTTATTTAAAGCTTTCAGGAAAACTATAGGGATTATCCTTGGTCAAACAGTTTGATAAAATCGCATATTTTCGTTACGCAAACTGTTATTCAGGGACGCCCGAGGTACCTATCGACAAAGAAACGTCCAAGGATTGTTGATAATGATTTTGGAAAAAAGCGATTGGTAAACCGATATATTAATTAAAAACCTATCTAGAAAACAATGGCACCGATCAAGGCGGCGTTGCAACTTTGCAACCTTCTTTCGAAACGTGCTTGGCAAAATGCTAACTTTAAACTTCGTACAAGGTCTTTGTTGTACGGAACCCTTTATGCGCGAATTAAATTTGCACTTGACCGATTATTTCATTTATTTTATCTAAGCCCCTCAATTTTTAGTGTAACTGCTACTAACCTTTCAGGGGCAAATTACTTCTGCCGTTAAAATGTTAAAATTGAATGGCATAAGAATTTGCGAACAAATCTATTTGAAAATAATTAACAGTTCCCTTCCGTATATTTTGACAGCAAAATTTCAAGAAAAAATTGTGGGTACCATTTAGCAGTTGAATGAAAATTAAGTGTTCGCACCAGACAAACACCGCACTTCAAAGCGTAGAGGGTTATTGGCGATTCTTTGTCTCCAAATGGAAACCAATATTAACTTAGGTAAATGCAGCAGAGGCGATTATGCGGATGCACTACAGCATATTGGACGAGGGGCACTGACAAGAAATTGCGATTGGGGTTTTACAAGGCATATGTTTTTTCCCCTAAAAGCAAAAGAAATTTTGGTAACTAACCTTCAGCGAGATATATTTCGCAGAAAACGTTGAAATTGTCTGACTACTAAAACGAGGACCCACTTTTGAGTCAAATTTAAAATTAAGTATAAAACTAGTTGGGTGTGCCAAATCCCAAAACTTTCTTCATCTCATACATCTTAATATTAAAAAAAAAGTAGTTACGCATGTTAATACTTCAATATTAGTTCAATACTATAACAGATTTGATTTTTATCTTAAATTTCTGCTTCAGTCAATTAATTGGAGTGAAAACGAGTTAATCTAGATCATAATATTTATTAAAATCGATAGTTTTTCCTTATTATATTGTCATCAGCTGTTTGCGAATAGCCAGCGTACCAGGACGCAAGTTCCCGTCGCTGCACAAGCCGCCAACGAACAATACAACTACGAAAAATGGAGATAATTATACAAAAATCGCTATTACAGCGCCCCCCTTTCCGAGGATTTTTTTTTTTTTCAAAATCAATAAGGACCTACTGGCAATAACCAAAAAACATACACAAAAAATTTGGTTCAATTGTACAATGGCGACACACGGACAGATAGACATTTTGTATAAACATGTTTTGGGGATCTCTGACCCCCTAAATCGTGTAAATGCGTCGAAAACCATTAGTCGAAAAAAATTTCGATTACGATACGTTCTTCAATTTAAGATAGAAGAAAGTAAAACGCAGACTCGCTTTTGCGTAAAATAAAAAATTAAAATCCTTTTTTTTTTTTTTTTTTATACTTAACTCTTTTATAAGCACCCAAATGCTCATCCTTAAAATCACGCCTATATATATTTTTTTCTCAAAACTTTCCGTCACAATACATTCATTTGGCCGAACTCGGTCATGAAAAATTCGCTGTTTTTTTTACGCTTGGTACAAAGGGGCAAGAAAGTGAATTTAATAAAAATTATATGTAATTCTTGCTACGCTTCTTTTTTAAGACAGGACAACAGAAAATAAAAAATTAAACATTTAAATTACCTTTTTAGGATTTCTAAATTGATTTCTCAACGTATAAATCGCAAATAAATATTAAACTATAACTTATAAAAGCGTATTTCTTTTTAATACTGCACTCATTTTTTTTTTATATATATATACAATTTATTTTCTACTTTTTCTAAATGTTTCATTGTTGCAAATTAACATCCTCTTGGTATATTTTAGAAAGCGTGGTTTGGCTTCAATTTGTACAATTAATTATACACCTTACAAAGAATATTTGCCGATTTATCAGTGGCGGGTTAGCGGAAAAATGCCTTACAATTACATAATATATTAATTTATAATTAAGTTATAAAAATATTAAAAAGTTGAACTGCATTCGGAAACACAATTTGTGAACGCAATTTTAAAAATTCTAGCATATCAAGAAGTGGGGTAAAAATCGGTTTAAAAATTCCATCCTTACATACAAACACCCACCAGATTTTGTTAAATAAAAGTGTGTTAAAAAGGGGGGGGGGGATGAGACGGCGGTCAAATTTTGGAAGTATCTGGATCGCAGGAATACACAATAAATGAGCCGTTCAGTGCACAAATCGATTAACTCCATCAAATGAAACTGTTCAGTATATAAACAGTTAGTTATTGTAACTGTAAAAACATTGTTTCTATAATTTTTACTTTATTCTATCTTTACAAGAAAGTATTGCATTCATGAACATTTTCGAATTCCGGTTTTCGACGGATTTACACGTTTTAGGGGGTCAGAGATTCCAAAAGACATGTTTTTACAAAATGTCTAAGAGTCTGTGAGTCTGATTCTGTCCGTCTGTCTGTATGTATGTGACACAAATTTTGTGGGCGCTCTAGCTCAAGAACTAATGCACGTAATTTAATAAAAACTTATATTCAGGTAGTCCCTGATATAAATTGGTGCTGATTACTTTTGGGTGCAAATCGCTCAACAGGTGGCGCTGCTATGCTGCATTTTTCCCGATTTCCACAATAGCTATATCTCAAGAACTAATGCACGGATTTTCATAGAACTTCAGATTCCGTTAGTCCTTGACATGAATGGATGCTGTTTATGTTTTGGTGTAAATCGCCCAACAGGTGGCACTGCTATGCTGCATTTTGTAGGATTTACACGATTTCTGCAATAGCTCTATCTCAAGAACTAATGGACACATTTTCATCAAACTTCAGATTCAGTTACTCCTTGATATGAAATGATGACTACGTGTTGGTGTAAATCGTTCAATAGGTGGCGCTGCTGTGCTGCATTTTGCACTATTTCCTCAATAGCTCTATCTCAAGGATTAATGCACAATTTTCATCAAACTTCAGATTTAAGTATAACTTGATTAATATTGCTGCTGATTATGTGTTGGTGTAAATCGCTCAACAGGTGGCGCTGCTATGCTACATTTGTTATGATTTGCGCAATAGCTCTATCTCAAGAACTAATGCACGAATTTTCCCCAGACTTTATATTCAGTTAGACGTTGACATAAGTCGATAATTAGGTTCTGGTGTAAATAACCCAATAGGTTGCGCTGCTATGCTGCATTTTGCTGGATTTACACGATTTCAGTGACAGTCATACCTTGAGAACTAATCCACGGAATTTCATCTTTTTAGAATTCTCATGATGAGCACGGATTGCCATTTAATTTGGCACTGTGATAGCGAATTTTGAAGTATTGACATGTATGATATAGAAGAAAGTTTTGTGATGGCCACAACATACTAGTTTTTTTTTTTTTTTTTTTTTGGGGGGGGGGGGGATATTTTGATTGAACTCATTAATTTTCTTTTAATCAAGGGTAACCTTTTTTCACTGTATAAATATATAGAAAATTTTGAATGTTCTTTTGTTTAAAAAAAACGCCACTTAAAATGGAGTTAATGGATGCCTCAAATATTGATGACATTTAAGTTCTCGAGTTAAAACCGATACAAAATTTGTGAAACACTCAGACGACGCCAGGCGATTTTTTTTTTTTTTTTTTTTTTTTTTTTTTTACAAGAACAGCTAATTCGCATTCAGGACATTCCAAAAGTGTAAATCCATCGAAGAACAGAAGTTAAAAAAATTATGTTCTTATGTAATATAGAAGAAAGTAATGAAACAAGATTTTAAGAATACAAATTATATGATTAAATTACTGTAATGCAAAATTAAAATAGCAAATTTGCATCCAATAAAAAATTCATTTTATTTAATTCAAGATCTTTGTCATAACGACAAAGCAAATTCTCTTAGCTGTTTCTGGGCGTAGGTATAACATAATTAACAAGAGAGAGAATATCAGAAAGCAGAAAATTGAGGATGATAAACTAACTGAGAGGATAAAAGGTTCTGACAATTAAATGTGACATTCAAAGTTAACTACTTTGAAGATAATTCGCCTATCAAAAGAATGTTTAAAGGCTGCGTAACAACGCTCGAACATTTAAACGCAAGGGAGACTGTGGTCTAACTGAACAAGTGGATTTTCCCGTAAATTAAATAAGTAAAAAGTTCAGGCGTTTGTCAATAGACAGCATAACACTAACACAGAAAGAAGACTGCAAATGTATAGCCATTGATCAAAAGCTTCATCTATTCTACTATATATATAAAATGAAATGGGAATTTCGTTCCGGCTGCTCATAGCTTGAGTTCTGCAGAATAGATTTTGATGGGACTTGCACTGTTAAATTGATAATTTTTCAGAGATGGTTTTAGTATATTACATACGGTTCTACATTCACTGTAAAAAAAACGGACTAAAAAACGGAAATACTACTGGCAATCTAGACGCCAGTACTATTTCCGTATTTTTACGAAAATGTTTCCCCATAAATTACAGAAAAATTTCCGTTTTTCTGTAATTTATGGGGGAAATTTCCCGTAAAAAAACGGAAATAGTACTGGCGTCTAGATTGCCAGTAGTATTTCCGTTTTTTTAGTCCTTTTTTTTTTACAGTGTTGCTGAGTTATAGAATTATGATGGAAAGTTGTATAATCAGGTGAACCCGGTTATGAAAGATTAGTCTTTAAAAAAAAAAAAGTTCTCTACTGAACGGATTTTGATGACACTTTCATTGTTAGTCAGATAATTTTTAAGGGATGGTTTATAATGTGCTGCATATCGTTGTTTTAGAATTGGGGGGGGGGGTGTCAAAAATCAAGTACACCTGATTATGAAAGATCGCCCTATTTTAAAAGTTCTACTAGACTAATTTTGATGAGGCTTTCATTGTTAAATAATTATCAAGGAATGCTTTAGTGGGGGAGAGTGGCTCATTTTGGGACACGGTACAGCTCGGGACAACTTTATTTTTTGCCCTAGATTTTAAATTAACTCTTAACTCTTGCAGATGCAGATAGATAGCAACACAATCTAACTTTCAGACATGTTTTGATTCCATCGATGAAGCAACTGCTATTTTCTCAAAAACTATGTGACCTAGGGTAATCGCTATAATTTTCCTTCAAGTTTAAATTAACGTCTACTACCTCTAATTTTTTCAGAATTTTAGTTTCAGTAGATTCGGAATTAGATTGGGGGGGGGGGGGGGGGGGGACATTTTTGCGCTACATTTTTGCCAATATCTTTGAAAATACCTAAAATTAAAAGGAATGTATTTTTGATTTCAGCGTTACGAAAGCTTTCACACGATACCCCATACGATGTACAGCGAAAATATTTTTTTTTTTTCAAGTAGCTTAATTAGCCTCTCTGCATTTTTACTAAATATATTTATGAATGTTTAATAATCTGAAAATATGTGGGTGAATAATTTTTATTACCTCCTCAATTTGAACTTTCCACGTTCCTAGTTTACGAGTAAAATGATTGTGACAGACAGATACAGGAGTGATCTTATAATGGTTCCGTTTTTACTTTTTAAGTACGGAACCCTAAAATGTGTCCCTAGGTGAACCCCTCTTCCCTATATTTCATATCGTTCATTTCCACATCCTACTGTAAATGATCAACTAAAAGAATTGTTCCTTAGCAGACCAAATTTTGTCTGGCACATTAGAAAATATATTAGCGCAATGGTTTTTCTATCACTTTCAGCAATGCGAAAGGACATTCCAGGTAGAGGTTAACACTGCTTAAAAACACAAAATCAAATTCATCTGTAAATTTAGCTCGATTCAAAATTCGTTTGGAGATTCCGACCGTAGAAGCGAGCGAAAGCCTGCAAGTAAATTACATACAATATTTTTAAAAACAGAGTTGATTCTTTATCAAAACAAGTACAGTCGGACCTTGTTTTCCCGACACCCGGTTTTCACGTCATTCCGCTTATCACGTCAGTTTTTCAAAGTCCCGATTTTTTGTATATGATTTTAAAGTAAATAAACTCCGGATTTTCCGTCGTTGAATAATTTTCAACTCAGGATATCCCGACGGTTTAGGAAAATTGTCCATTTTTCATAATCTTATAACCACGGCAATTAAGCGGTAAGAAATGTCTTAGCCAAACTTGCCTAAATTACCCATTGAGATAAATGAGAAATTTTACTTCAATCCTTTATCTGAATACCACACACTATGAATGACCCAGTTAAGCTCCAGATACGTATCAATCTACTCGCGGTCTTTTTGTTCTGGTTAGGCGGCACTATCTTATGGCTACACGGCGTTTTTCATCTGACTAAAACTGAAGCATTGCATTGCAACGAAACGATCAAAAATTATCTAACATCCATTTCTGAAACAACGAATATTGATTATACAATTCATTGCATAATATTGAAAAAATAATTGTAGGAAGCACATCAAGGGATAAGCAAACGTTAATTAATATTTCATGTAACAATAATAATAATAAAATAAGTAATCATAAATCTGCTTCTTATACTTTTAAATTTTGTTTTTGTGTTTATTTTGCTTAATAATAATGTTTCATTGCTTAAAACTGCAAGAACAGTTATGAATTTAAAATTGACTTAAAATAATTAAAAATGCAGCTTTTCATAAACATATTTTTCTCAAACTCCGTTTACCGCGACACTCCGCTTTATGACGACACTTTTGTCTGGGCATTAGAGTGTTGTGATAACGAGGTTCGACTGTATTTATTAAACTTTTTTTTTAAAAAATCTTAGTTTTTCTTGTTAATTTTTAAAAAAATGTTCAATACATCTGCAAATAAACATTGCAGCTAAAATTATGCCAAAAAATGTGCTTTATTCATTTATATTTGTTAAAATTAATACAGTTTTATAATAATTTTCCAGACAAGGTAAAAAAGACAATTCAATTTTCCTTTAGTAATTTTTACAAAATTAGAAAAGAAATTTTTTTGTTCATTGAACTAATAATAGTTCTGAAGTAACTCTTGAATTATTTGTAATGTGCTCTACGAGACCCATGGCAAGCCCATTAGGTCCCGGATTCGAGATGAAATGGAACAAAATTTTATTTCAATTTTATTAAGACGATTTCTCTTTCAATTTGCTAACAAGCTATGACCAACATCCTTTACCTACTAGCAGAAAACGATTTAAAATTATCTGTCTAAGAAGGAAAAAAAGTCCTTCCGGCCTGTATCAGGAGGTAAAGTTAACTTCCCTATTCCTTGTTTTGAAAAATTCAGTTAATTTTACTCAAACGCATGAAAATAAAATGCGTGGAACCCGATTATAAAAAATTCAATCTCAGTTTTCGTCAATATAAAATTTGAATGAGAATTGCTCCAAATTAGTCAGCTGTAGACAAGTTGACTTCCTTTATGGCGTTGTAAAGATTTGGACTGTCTGGCAATATTCCTTACAGAAAACCACTTAGTGACACAGATTCACTAGATAAGAAAAACTAATGTGTTTCCAAAGTAGAGCGAAAATACGGCTAAGTTCCTAAATCCGGCCGGTAAGATGAAGAGAACCAGTCGATCACAATCGATCTGAGACGTATGACAGTCACTAATGCATGAGACCACCCGGTCTCGTCTTTGATGTACCAAGAAGGGAAATAACAGAAATATTTTCCCACGAGAGATTTCCCCTCGCAGGTGCCGTGTGTAAAAAGTCCTTCCGGCCAGTGCCGGGAGGAAGAGGTAGCTTTCATATTCCTTATTTTAAAAAAGCCAACTTATATTATTCAAACACACGAAGCTCAATTTAGTGGAAACCGAAAATAGGAGATTCAATGCTAATTTTTATCAATACTGAATCATTATGAATGAGAATTTCGCGAAATTAGTTATTAATTTCGCGCTTAATTAGTAAGTTTATCCAAGCTGCTTTTATTTAAAGTAATTTATATTTGGCTGCCAAATTCGGCGATTTCTTAAAGTGACCGCCATTTTAAGACAACATGGTGGATGAGGCTAACCAGTGAACTTGGTCGAGACCTTAGTAATTGCTGTGCACATGCTCAGTCACATCGGAATCGGTTGATATATACAAGTGCTGTCGCAGGCAAAAAATCAGATTTTTCAAAATGTCACCCACATTAGAAATTGAAACTGCTATATCTGAGCCATTTTTTAAGATAAAGACAAACAAAAAATGCTCCTGAATCCTTATATCAAATTCAAATACTTAAGAAAGAAACCTTTTTCAATTTCTAATTTTTTTGCACCTCACTTTAAGTATAATTTTTTTTTAATTTAATGGCCGCCATTTTGAAACAAGATGGCTGATGAAGCTGGCCAGCGAACTTGGTCGAGATATTGAAGTATACTATCCACATGCCTTCTTACATCGAAATAGGCGAATGCGTGTGCTATCGCGTGACAAATACAAGATCGTTTCAAAATGTTAGCCATGCTAGAAATTCAAAGTGCTATAATTCAACCACTTTTTAAGATATAAACAAAAGAACAAATTTTCAGAAACAAAAACTGCTCCAGAATCTTTGTATCAAGGCCAAACACATAAAAAAAATCTTTTTAATTTTCCAATTTTTAATACCTCATTTTAAATTTTAAATTTAATTTTTTTTTAATGGCAACCCTTTTGAAACAAGATGGCGAATGAAGCTGGCCAACGAATTCGGTCGAGACATTGGTATGTACTATGTACAGACGAAGTTACATCCAAATCGGTTCATAAATACGCCTGTTATCGCGTGACAAATATCAGGTCGTTTTAAAATGTCAGCCACAATAGAAATTCAAAATGCTATAACTCAGACATTTTTTTAGATATAGACGAAACAAAAACTGTTCCGGAATCTTTGTATTAAGGTCAAACACATACGAAAAAATCTTTCTATTTTCCAATTTTTTGGTATCTCATGTTAAATTTAAAATTTTTTACTTTTTTTTAAATGGCCGCCATTTTTAAACAAGATGGCGGATGAAGCTGGCCAACGAACTCGGTCGAGACATTGGTATGTACTATGTATAAACGAAGTTACATCCAAATCGGTTGACAAATACGTCTTTTATTGCGTGACGAAATTCAGGACGTTTCAAAATGTCAGCCACGCTAGAAATTCAAAATGCTATAACTCAGCCATTTTTTAAGATATAGACGAAACAAAATCTGCTCCGAAATCTTTGTATAAAGGTCAAATACATAAGAAAAAAATATTTTTTCAATTTTCAATTTTTTGGTACCATATTTCAAATTTAAATTTTTCTTAAAAATTTAAATGGCCGCCATTTTTAAAGAAGATAGAGGATGAAGCTGGCCAACGAACTCAGTCGAGACATTGGTATGTACTATGTATAAACGAAGTTACATCCAAATCGGTTCATAAATACGCCTTTTATCGCGTGACAAAATTCAGGACGTTTCAAAATGTCAGCCACACTAGAAATTCAAAATGCTATAACTCGGCCATTTTTTAAGATATAGACGAAACAAAAACTGCTCCAGAATCTTTGTATAAAGGTCAAATACGTAAGAAAAAAATATTTTTCCATTTTCAATTTTTTGGTACCACTTTTCAAATTTTAAATTTTTAAAATTTTTTTAAATGGCCGCCATTTTGAAACAAAATGGCGGATGAAGCTGGCCAACGAACTCGGTCGAGACATTGGTATGTACTATGTACACACCGAATTACATCGAAATCGGCTCATAAATACGAGAGTTACAGTGTGACATAGGTCAGATTATATATATGGGCTTTTGTATTATTACTATATTTTTAATACATATTTTATAAGGATGTTGATTTGATATTTTATATGTAATTGGTGTATTTCATTAATTATTAGCTTTATTATTGTTTAATCTTATTTACAATCATTTGTTATAAATTTTAATTTAATAAGGACAATATCATATTAATTACTAATAGTATGCCATTTTTATAGTGATTAATACACATATAAGTATATTTAATATAAATAAAGTTATACTGTATGGATTAAAATTGGGTAATTATATTTATTATTATTCCTCTATTCTTATTAATATTTTAATATTTATTTATTTTCACCTAGTGTTATATAATTTATTATCGGTTTATTGTTTTTGAATGTCCCACATTCATACTTTTAGGATTTTTATGGATGTATAAAATAATCCACACACTATATTTGTGCTTTTTAGGTAATTGGAATTTAAGTATCAGTTCACCTTCTTTATACTACCATATGTTTTTTATTTCCTGTTCATTTTATAATTATCTTATATATAACAGTTTTTATTAAAGATTTTTATATTTTTAATAATTATTTATATTAATTATTAATGAATTTATTCTGTTTTATAGCATATAGCTATATGCTATATTTTATCGATGTTCTAGAATTATTTAAATTCTTAGTGTAGATTAAATAAATTTGCTAATAGAATATTTTGCATGCTTTTTAAATTTTATTAACAATAGTTTTTTTTTTTTTTTTTTTTTTTTTTAAATACATTGTGTGGTTTATATTCAGTTTATAATTATCTATATATAAGGATATTTTTGGTTTTGCTGTTAATAAAACAATTGTTACATTCAATTGCGTATAACTGAAGCAAGTCTTTTGACAATTAAATCATAAATGTAATACTAGATGGCAGCACCACAATTTGTGTTTTTTTTTTTTTCGATAAGTTCTAGATTTACTTCTTCCAGCTACATTTCAGTTATAATTTACTACACCAGGGGGAATTTTTAGCTTAATTTTGACGATATTGTTTAACGGTTTTTAATTAATTTAATAGTGCATTTTAATTATGTTATTACTTTCTATTTATATTATTTTATATTATATTAAAAGTTATTTAACATTTTTTTCAATATGTATTAACTGTGTCCTATGGTATCAATTACTGTGATTTCTTAACTGTTTTATTAACCTTAATCTTTACGATATGGGTGCCATGTGAGCGTGGATTTATTCTAAAATATTAATCGGTATGGTGTTTATTATTTCATTTTATATCCTATAAATATTTAAATAGGTTTTATTGTTTTTTCCAATTCATATTATTTGTTTCTATTCTGTTTTCATTTTTAATCAATTCACTTGATTTTAATGGTTGTTAGGGCACAGGGGAAAATAACTTTTAGCTTTAGCTTATATTTCCCACAGAAAACAACCATTTTGCTTATATCATTGAATTCTGTGCCCTTGAAAACGTAATTCAATATATAAGCATTTCCATTATTTGTCGGTGTCCACTTTCTTATTTTTCTTCCATAATATTCTTATAAATATTTTATCTTTTTTTTTTATATATATACTTACAGCTTTAATTCATAATATTATGGTTTTTGATGGTGGTAGGTTATGTTTAATTATTGGTTATATATATATATATATATATCAATTTTGAACGGAGGGTGGTTTCGGGGTCTGGGGGTCATGATCGATGAAAATACACCAAAATTTTTTGAAATCGCTTTCCTCCGAACGGCTGCAATAGGTAGCTTTTTGTAATGAAAGCTACCTAAAAATGGCAACCCTTTTGAAACAAGATGGCGAATGAAGCTGGCCAACGAACTCGGTCGAGACATTGGTATGTACTATGTACAGACCAAGTTGCATTCAAATCGGTTCATAAATACGCCTGTTATCGCGTGACAAAAATCAGGTCGTTTTAAAATGTCAGCCAAATAGAAATTCAAAATGTTATAACTCAGCCATTTTTTTAGATATAGACGAAACAAAACCTGTTCCGGAATCTTTGTATTAAGGTCAAACACATACGAAAAAACTCTTTTTCATTTTCCAATTTTTTGGTATCTCATTTTAAATTTAATTTTTTTTTAATTTTTTTAAATGGCCGCCATTTTGAAACAAGATGGCGGATGAAGTTGGCCAACGAACTCGGTTGAGTTATTTGTATGTACTATGTACACACCAAGGTACATCCAAATCGGTTCATAAATACGTCTGTTATCACGTGGCAAAAATCAGGGCGTTTCAAAATGTCAGCCACACTAGAAATTCAAAATGCTATAACTCAGCCATTTTTTAAGGTATAGACGAAACAAAAACTGCTCCCGAACCTTTTTATCGAGGTCAAACACATAAGAAAAAAATATTTTTTCAATTTTCAATGTTTTGGTACCACATTTCAAATTTAAATTTTTCTTAAAATTTTAAATGGCCGCCATTTTTAAACAAAATGGCGGATGAAGCTGGCCAACGAACTCGGTCGAGACATTGGTCTGTACTATGTATAAACGAAGTTACATCCAAATCGGTTCATAAATACGCCTTTTATCGCGTGACAAAATTCAGGACGTTTCAAAATGTCAGCTTCGCTAGAAATTCAAAATGCTATAACTCAGCCATTTTTTAAGATATAGACGAAACAAAAACTGCTACGGAGTCTTTGTATAAAGGTCAAACACATAAGAAAAAAATATTTTTCCATTTTCAATTTTTTGGTACCACATTTCAAATTTTAAATTTTTTTAAAATTTTTAAATGGCCGCCATTTTGAAACAAAATGGCGGATGAAGCTGGCCAACGAACTCGGTCGAGACATTGGTATGTACTATGTACACACCGAATTACATCCAAATCGGTTCATAAATACGAGAGTTACAGTGTGACATAGGTCAGATATATATATATATATATATATATATATATATATATATATATATATATATAGATATATATATATATATATATATATATATATCAATTTTGAACGGAGGGTAGTTTCGGGGTCTGGGGGTCATGATCGATGAAAATATACCAAAATTTTTTGAAATCGCTTTCCTCCGAACGGCTGCAATAGGTAGCTTTTTTGTAAAGAAAGCTACCTAAAATGGAGGCGGTCCTCGCCCAGCCATTCAGAGAACAGCTGTCAAAGGTTTTTGACAGCAAAACATGGTGAGTGGCCAATAGACTCCACATTGTTTTAGAGAAAGATAATTTGTGAATATATAGGAGACGATGATCATCTTCTAGCTTCTAGGTAGTTAATTTCTAAACCCAGGTGAGTAACAACAAGTTGGATCTATAGGAGACAAATATCTCTCCGGGGTTTACTCAATATTTTCGCGTGCAGACGACCCGAGTGACGGAGCAAGCCTTGCGGCACTCAGACGACAACTAGGCCGGGACTGAATAAGAGGGAACTGCGGTGTTGACACAGCCAAAGGTTGCCATAGCAGTATGGAGATATCTTATATTTAAAAGAACTATCTTAAGTAGATTACTTGTAATCAAAGTGACCCTGATCATCAGAACTCTTAATTATCTAGACAAAACTCTCAGTTGCAAAAAAAGGACTTATGTATTAAGCTGCCACCTTCTCTAAGACTTTTTGACTTTGCATCATTTCAACTTCAACATTATTATTTTATTGCGTGTATTTAAATTACCGGTATTTTAGCCAAGAGAGAAACTTCTTTTGTTCTTATAAAATAAAACTATTTTTTCTTCAAATCTAATCATCACTGGTTCTTTATGCCTCTGAAGTAAACCGCTCCCGCTTTCTTAGGAACCCGCACAGCGTTTTCTTTTTGCCTGCCAAATTCGGCGATATTTCATTAAGTATCGCCAAACTTGACGCGAATTTGACGCTGGCGGATATGACTATTTAACTATAAGCGTATGAGAGTAGCAATAATTGTTTCAGCAATTAAAGCAAACTACACTCTCAGAAATACTTTCTTCAATTCACGAAAATATTCCTGGCAGCAGAGCTACTTGAATATTTCCGTTATTTGAAGAATGACTGCTTCTTTTCTTCCCTGTTACAAAAGAGAAAATACCCGCCAATCGAAAAAAAAAAAATTTCGCTTTTTTTTCCTCTCTATACTAGGAAAGAATTTTTCCGTTATTTGAAGAAACGGATGTTTTAAAAAATATATCTTTTCTGTGGCTGACCTTGAGGTTGAACCTGGGACGGATATATTTGAGTCAAGTATTTTAAACCAGTGTTGAATACCCCACCCCCCCCCACCCCCCCGGCAACCGGAAGATTGAAAATACAAAATCTCAAATGATCAAAAAGTGCAATTTCTCCCCCGGAACTCTATAATGCCCTCCACACACACACACCTCCCCGAGCCACTGAAATCTCTCCCGAAGAAGTGTGTCTAAATTCAAAAATGTAACCATTCACCCACAGATCGCTTGCTAGAGGTTGAACTTTGAATGGAGACACTTTTTTTTTTTTTTTTTTTTTTTTTTTCAAAATGGGGGCTTGGGTAAGGTTTGATAAATTTGTTGTTCAGAACGCTCGCACTTTTAAACTTAATTGAGGGGAGATTTCGTTGTTATTAGATAATAGTTGGGGTTAACAGTTATGGGATAATATAAGGATAAAAATATGAATACTATGTATAAAATATATTATATGAACTTTAGAAAGTTCACTGTTTTACTAAAAAGGTGACTAAAATAATAAAAAGAGATGCTACAAGTTAAAACTATACATTTTATTTAAAACTTCTTAGTACTTTCAAAGTTTCCAAGCTCTTCATCAGAGAATATTTTAAGAACTAATTTCTGTTTATTTATACAAATACGCCGCTTCGTTTTGAAAGTGAGAGAGCCAATAAATATCACAGTTGAAAGTAGAAGTTTCTTGGATTGAACTTAAATATCGGTTTTTCATTTTAGAAATAAATTGAAAAAACATTGTTTTCTAGGAGTACGGAAATGTTTTGTTGAAAAATAAGGTATAATTTAGTGTATAAAGACGAGTTTTTCTGACAGTGTAACGAGAAATCACATTTTCTAAAGAACATAAATGAAACTCGATAATGGATAAGATAAATCAGCCACTCTAGAATTTCAAACTGCTATATCTCAGCCGTTTTTAAAGACAGATGCTCCGCAATCAATGTATCAAAGGCTGAACACTTAATGGAAAAAACTTTTGTAATTTTTATTTTATTTATTTATTTGTATATCTTTTTTTAATTGGAATATTTAAGTGGCTGATATTTTGAAACAAGATGACGGATGAAGCTGGCCATCGAACTCTGTAGATATATTGATGAATTCTATACACATGCTTATGGTTAGTCACATCGAAATCGAAAGAGACACGTTTGGACAAAAGGTGGTTTTGGAGTCTGGGGGGTTCATGATATGATCGGTGAAAATATACCGAAATTTTCCGGAATTGCTTCCCTCCAGACGGCTGCATTAGTTAGCTTCTAACTTTTTGTAATAGAAACTACCTAAAAAAAAAAATGGGAGAGGCAGGACATAAAAAAATTAACTTTTGTAGTTGGTTTTATCTTATTTCATCTTAAAAAATTCTTTGAATGTTTTTCTTTTTATACACAGCGAAACAGGAATTGAGAGACTGTGCTGAAGACGATTTTAAAAACTCACTGCTTTGGAATTAATTTGCACTTAAGACATTTTGCTATCTCCAAACGAGTCTAGAAAAAGAACGTGCACTACGGAGCATCATATTCTGAAGATACTGGTATAATACTCGCATAATAATTTGGTTAATGACGACCCTGAAAGAGTTTGCAAAAGGTACGGAAAAATACAGTTGCAAACACAGATAAATGGCACAGTAAATGCATTGTGTAATTAAAAACTAGATTTTGTTAATGGCAATCGGCGATAGTTACTTAACGAATAAATTCATATTATTCATTGCGTTAATCTTAGAACAACTCATCGCTGGAGGACTATAGCATTTTATACAGTTGCGAGTCTTTTTAAGATTTCGTACGAACATTCAAATACTGAATTCAAATCCTGCACTACTTATGTAAAGCGCTTAGAGACGTGCAACGTGTTGGTATCAGTGTTGCGATTGCCAGTTGGGCCACTTTTTATATTCAGAAATTCAAAGTTCGTAACAGAAATTCCGAAAGAAGAGCTTTTATTTTATGGAATCACGAAATGTATGCCCTTCAATAAAGCAAAAACTTGTTGGGAATTTCTGGTATGAACTTTGAATTTCTGAATAAAAAAAGGAGGCCAAACTAGTAACCTTGGTTGGCATACACCAAAAGACGTGTTTTACTATTATGAAATGAATAAGATAAAATATTTGCAATATAGAACATTAGCATAGTTTTTTCTTTTATAATATCAGTAGCATTTTATTATATTTATTGACACACTGAAATTTATTTGCATTGGAGGTTACTTGAATATTAAAGATAAGTTTTGAGATTTTCATAATTGAATACGTAAAAGTATTCGTGTAATAGAATTACATTGACATTAATATGTAACAATCGTCCATAAAGTTACCGGTAGCATTCTATACCTTTATGAGAGTCATACTCCTTTACGAAATGGTTGACACATAACAACGCTGAAGTATTGTAATAACCCAAATAAGACTGGTTTTCCCCTAGTCTGCCAAAAACATTCTTCACACTCCCACAACAGAACAATCATTTGGCAACGACCGACGGTCGACTATTTTTGTCGCAGTTCATACCAACCAAAATGACATTTATCTGAAAGTGAGACATTTAAGATTCAAAAGGAACTCAGAATCTTACTATAAATGTGATTGCAAATATAGAGAAAAAGAAAGGGAATAAAGAAAACTTTCCACAGAAATTTTCACACTGAACATACATTCTATGAATTATTTAAATAAGTAATACAATTTTTATAGTCACAAATGAATGCAATAAATATCCTCCAAAAATAGATTCCATAAGCCATAAAGTCCTTTATAGCGCTCATAAAAATATAATCCTGCAAAGCATCCCATTTCCATCATGCCATGCTTGATACGAAATATTGCTAATTCATGATTTTTTCCCGACTGCCAAGAAGGGTTATGTGTTTCACGCGTATCTGGGTATGTGGATTTCTTTATACCCTCGAAATATCCCAACGGCTCGATGGATTTTAATGAATGAGGTCTCTATCGATTCGTCTTAAGCGTCCGAGGGTTATAGATTAGATTTTGTTTTTATAAATTAAAAATGGCGGCCGTAAAATACAAAATGGCGGTAGAGACGAAAAAAAAATTTCGCACCCTATTGAGTGGCATATCATTGGATAGGTCTTTCAAAATGAAGACGATGTTTCTCTGACTATTTTACAGTCAGAAGCTCCCTTCAAATATTAACACAACCTGGAAGTTGCGTAGGTAGGATCTCTAGCTTTACTGCAACTCTAACCTTCATAGACATCGATAGGCCTCATCAAAACAGTGTTTATAGATAGGAACTAACAATTAAGCACAACTTAAAAGTCATCAATATAAGTAAATAATAAAAAAAATAGGTAAGTAATATAAAAAATAGTTTAACATTGAGGAGAAATAATTGGTCAGCTTTTTATGCAGTCGGGTTTTTTTATTTTTTAAATTTAATTTTTACTTGTTTAAAGCGTTTTCTCACAAAAGCTTCCGATAGAAAAATGCCACAAATTACACCAGTCATACTCAACCTTTTATTTATCGCAGGCCGCAAACATATTAATTTAAGTGAGCCGCAATGCACTATCCTTACAAAATAATGCAAGAATAAAAAGTAATTGAAATAATAAGATACAAGTATAGTATAGCACAGCAATATATAACAAAATAGAATCAGTATAGCTATTTAAGTGTAAAACGCAATAGAAATAGAGCAGAATTCCTTTCCTAAATATTAATCAAAACAAAGATATTTTCTTTAAGGGGTAAGGGGTGGAGCATTTTTCTATTACCTGTAGTCTGTAGATTATCGCTGTAAAATTATTTGACCTAACTCGCAAGTCTTTTCGTAGTTATTTAACACTTCAAGCTGTTTTTTTCGGTTGAAAAAATGGATTTTTTGCGATTCCCTAAAGTCTGTAAATTATCCCAGTAAAACGATTTGGCCGAACTCTAAGTCCTTTCGCAGTTATTTAATGTTTGAGCGCAACGAGTCCGCTGGTTTAAACCACCCGTTGTAACTGCAACCAAACAAAACCGTTGAAATTGCAACTTTTATAACGGTGAACATCTTCAACGAAGGCTATATCATCAATTTTAAAGACGACTTTAATGAGATGAACTACTGAAAAATATGCATACTCATTTCATTTGCAAAAAACATGAAAGACCATCGTATAGTATCTAAACGAAATATGACCTCGGCGGCACGAGCGGCTATTTTGGAGCAACGATCTAATCAGATCCAGCAAAATTTGCTATTTGAGGAAGAAGAGAGTGTCTTCTATGGCCCTGGAATAGCGGATTGAATGCAAGTAGTATTAAAGATGTTTTCAACACGTTTAAAAACATTTGTAAAACTATAAACGTATTTTACGCAAAAATACTTTTTTCAAACTGGGCTGGATCAGAACTCAAAAACTTTCAAACCAAATCTTGCTCATATATTTTTTTAATTAAAGGGAACATAATTTATTGGAGCTTGGATGGACCACATTCAGTCATTTTTTACAAAAAAAAAAAAAACATTTTTAGAAGTGCGAAAAAAAGGGTAAAAAATAGACCTTTTTTTCCCCTTAAATGTCCAACACTTTGTTGATTTTCCACTTTTTATACCTAAGTGCTTGAAGCTCCAGACAATCTTACCTACTTTCATAATCCTTAACGAAAATTGATTGCAGATGACTCTGGTGATTTATCGAATCTCGCTCACTTGGAAGTGCACGACGCACCAAGCACATCCAGGGAACGCAACTCGAGTTACTCCATCAATTTTTGATTAAAAAACTTTTGAAATATTCTTCAAATGATAATAAGTAACATGCAAAAAACCCGGACTAAAATTTTTATTTCTATCCCAGAAAAAACACCTTTTTTAGGCCCTTAAAAAAGCAGACCTTTATCTCACTGCAAATATTTTTTCTATATAAAAAATATACAGCGCAAACTTAATTTTAAATAATGCTTCATTAGTGTTGAAGATTGAAAAATATGTAAAACTTTGTAAAGCAGGAAGTAAAAAGATTTTGACTAACCAAATGAATATTAGGACGTTTTGACATAATTTTAAATTGGCCGTATGTAACAGGCCAGATTTCTTCTTCCCGTAAATACATATAAAAATAATGAAGCTCTTAAAACTTGTATGGCCATCTCAAATTTTTATAAATATGAATTAGAAATTTTATGTCTCGGATCACGCATAAAAGGTCAGCAGACCACATACAGCTTGCGGGTTGAGTATGGCTGAACTAACTGATAATTACGAGAGAAGTTGAAGATTGTACTAATATTTGCATTTTAAACGCCATGACTAATCCTTAGTACTGCTAATCGTTAAAAGCTATCGACTATTCCGTCGATGGTACTATGAAACAATCAACTATAATAATACTATCTGATAAAGTACATTTTGCATTGTGCGACGACAGTGCGCTGGCAGCTGTTTCATGTTTAATATCAGGAGAATCGCCATTAGGGAGAAAAAAAAACTGGAATGATTTTTTTTTTTTTTTCTTCTAGTTTCTAAATCTTTCTCTCTCCGTAAGTTTATTTTTTCAGTCCAAAGTGAATTAATTCATCTTTTGTCTTCGATTTCCTGCTACTGTAAAATATGTGTATAATTTCATGGAAAGTAAAAGAAAAACTTTTCATGTTGAGCCTGAGGTACTTCGTAAGTATAAAGGAAATGTTTGGTTATTTTTAAAATGTAAAGATAGAAGTTTATCTATTTTGAAAATGTGCAAAAGATTAAATGCAATAATCCAAATGCCAATAATTTGAAAGACAATCTGATTAAACCATTACGTAGACTAAGAGAACAATGGATAAAGTTCAAAGCTCGGTGATGCAATATTAGATAAATTTAACTTGAATGTCAAGCATAGTGAAAACTTTAATTCAGATATTCAAACCTCTGAGAATTCTATTGTCTATTAACATATCGATTGTAAAGAGCCGATAGTATCAGAAGAATCGATTGTGGCTTATTACCGACAATGAGCTACTCCTACTCGATACCGATTATTCATTGTCATTTATCACTCATTAACAGTTTTAAAATTAACTTTTGAAATATTGGTGAAATATGTTGAGTGCCCACAGTCAGTGACTGTGTGTTTGTGGGTCACAAATGTCTTCATCTGAAATTATTAATAAGAATCAAAATTATCCATCAGATATAGTGGTGTCATTTTTCCATAAACATACATTTTCAGTGCTAAATTTTCCGATTTTTTTCTTCAAATGAAGGATCAAAATAATGCATTTATATTGCTTTGCCCAGATCGTGAGAAATATTTTGTTAAAATTACATTTTTACATTAAGTAGACTTAGGTTCGTAACCGTGATGTCCACGGAAATGTCGATAAAACTGACTTATTTCGTAAGTTATTTGTAACACACTAAATGAGGACGCGTTTTTTCCCCCCTATGATTTATTCTATTGGTAACAATGCATCGAAAAAATTCAACAATGTGCAGAAAAAAAACTATTTTTTCCTGTATTTTTGGCCATTATAAAGTCTGTTTACAATGAGAAGCAATGGGCGCAGAGGTTTTTCGCGATTTCCCAAAATTTGATTTTCTGGATAAGCGAGTTTTGAAACTCACGTCCTCAAATATTAGAGTTGATGCAGCTGAATTAAATTATGTAATTAATATCGCATGTTATTCTATTTAATTTAATTTTTTTATTTTGTCGAAGGTAGGCGATCTTTACTTTCATGATTTATTCACATTTATTGAAAAAATAAATATTTTACACAGATAACATGTGCAACGTATTGTACGTTTATTGACTGTCTTCTCTTTCTCAATGATTTTTTTTTCTTCGTCATTTTTAAATTCTATCTGTTGAGCTATGGTAGAAACTTTTTTTTTTCTTTGGCATGCGCATGGAACAATTTCTTGCGACAGAAGTCATGTATCTAATAAAACTATGAATGAACAAATAAGATTTCCCTTTGAAATTGAACCTGAGATTAGATTTACAAAGCCCTAAATTAAAACAAATAATGTATCATGAAAAAGCTTTAAATCAACTTTACAGACTCAGTAAAGGGTACTGACTAACACTGTGGCAGGCTATGAATATGAGTTAAGAGGCTCTGTGAGCACATTTGTTTGAAAAATTTATATATTTTTATCAATTTAATTATTTGCGCTTATTGTTCGGTTATACCATAACCAGGGTTCGTAAATATCATGATATTTTCGAAAATATAAAAAATATCCGATATTTTGATATATCCGATATTTTCGATATATATCCGATATTTTCAAAATAGTCACCTTACTGCTGATAATAAATATTTTCAAGCATAATATAAATTAGAAACTAAAAAATATTGCACTTAATATGAAAACTAAACAATATTAAAAGTGCATTTCTTTTTTTTTTTTTTTTTTTCTTTTTTAACTTAGAACAAAATTGAAGATCAACTAATTGAAAACAGAAACAATTTGCTTTATACACTTACATATTTAAAAAAAAAAAAAAAGAAAGAAAGGAAAAAAAAAAACTATAGGATTCAGTATCAACTATCAAGAAATCAGAAATTTATAAAACAAAATTTTAAATACAAAATATTGTTTTAAGTGAAAATGTTTAACATAAAAGTAAGCTTATCTTATTTTTTATTCCTATTGCTGTACAGTTTAAACTGAACTAAATAACAGAACAGATTCTTTTCTAATGAAGCTGTATATATAACCGAGTATCTAAATTAGACAGTTTATCTTTCAGTTCTTTTCTGAATTAATTATGTCCCTCATAATCTACAGTTAAAAGTAAAAATTCAAAGATAAAGCTTGAAAAGGATGTTTTCTTCTTCAGCTAAAAAAGTCACTATCAGAGACAAAAATTCTCATTTGCACTTGTCTTGACTGAAAATATCAAAAATACCTTGCACAGCACAGTGATATTTTGAAAATAAATATCAAATACAGAAAAATATTGAAAATATCACACATCTTGATATTTTGAAAATAAATATGAAGTAATATGAAAATATCGAAAATATCAAAAATCTTGATATTTTGAAAATAAATATCGGATATATATCAAGATATATATCGATTGATATACAGTGGAACCCGGTTAAGACGCGTTTCAAGGGAGTGGACAAAAGTCGCGTATTAAACGTGATTTGTTTAATGTTGCAGAAACTGTGCTTATTTACACATCTAATCGTCTAAATGAACTTTAGGGCTTCCGGTTAGATGTTTACGGTTGAAAATTTTATCTTTTAGGTATATTTAGATCGAAATTTAATTGTATTCAACTTTAACTCATTATTTTTTTAGGTGCGACTAAGAATAACTGCTGAAAATTAAAAAAAAAAAAAATGAATTTAAACGGCTTTAATGTAGATTAATACGTTACAACCAAAAATAAAAAAAATAATTTCAACTTAGACTAATTTACAACGAAAAATAAAAAAAAATTACTTCAAGCAAGCATTTTTTTTTTTTTTCTAAAGCAGAGGTAAAAAATTTTAAATATTAAACTTTTAAAAGCACAACCCAGTTGTTAAAATCATATTTAATACTTGTGATAATGAGTGATATTATAATCTATCCTTATTATAAAAGAAAATTATCCTTATTAATCTTTTTTTTTTTTTTAAATATTGTTAGCATAGCAAAAAGAAAAGAAAACAAAAGAACTAAACAACCTCATTCGTATTTATTTAATCTTTATAAGTTTCTTTTTTCTTACCCGACTGCCAAGAAGGGTTATGTGTTTCACACGTATATCTGGGTAAGTGGATTTTTTTATACCCTCGAAACATCCAAACGGCTGGATGGATTTTAATGAATGAGGTCTCTATCGATTTGTCTTAACCGTCCGATGGTTATAGGCTAGGTTTTGTTTTTATAAAATAAAAAATGGCGGTAGAGACGAAAAAAAATTTTTTACGCTCCCTATTGAGTGGCATAACATTGGATAGGTCTTTCAAAATCAAGACGATGTTTCATTGACTATTTTACAGTCAGAAGCTCCGTTTAAATATTACACAACCTCGAAGTTGTGTAGGTAGGATCTCTAGCAACTCTGCAACTCTAACCTTCATAGACATCTATAGGCCTCATCAAAACAGTGTTTATAGATAGGAACTAACAATTAAACACAACTTAAAAGTAATCAATACAAGTAAATAAAAAAAAATAGGTAAGTGATATAAAAAATAGCTTCACATTGATGAGAAATAATTAGTTCGCTTTTTACGCAGTCGGGTTTTTTAAATTTAATTATTTTTATTTACCTTTTATATGCATTATAAAACACATTAGGTATATAACTTACATTTAAAAGCTCACTAACAATATGTATAATCATCTTTAATCCTAATTTTATGACATATCTGAGTACCCTGAATTCGTCTTTCTCTACAGTGAAAACACACACGAAGCGAAAAACACAGAAAGTTAGGACGCGGGATCAAAGAATTCCAGTGTTTCTAATTTAGCGGGGTTTTTAAAATTCAAATATCTACCGCTATTTCCGATTAGTAATGTTCGCCTCAGTTAATCTTATTAAATAAAGTAAATATTACTATTTGAAGTCACTGTTTTTCAATTTAATATAAAAAATCCGATAAATTGTCAATACTGGAAAGCAGACAAGGAATTCGCATCTTGATCAATGAATTCGCGTCTTAAGCGTGATTTTTTGCCTTAAAGGACCAGAAATCTCTCGCGTATTCAGCGGGATCGCGTATTAACCGCGATATTTTTGCATTAGCCTTATAGACGATGTTCAAGCGATCGGGAAAAAATCCGCGTATTAAGCGGGATCGCGTATTAACCGTGAGCGTCTTAACCGGGTTCCACTGTATATCAACGAACCCTGACCATAACGCATTTTCATTGCAATATTTTTTCAGCAGCAATTGTTTTTTTAATACGCATTCTGAATTAGGTCCGTCTGTCCATGCATGCTCTAACTTTCATAAATATAGTCAGATTGCCATGAAATGGATATATGTTATTGGGTATCACTATGGCATGTTCGGTATTGAAAATGAAGTGTGTAGCATTATCGGTTCATTTACAGGCCCACTCACGAAATCCGTTACATTACGGTCTACGGGGGGAAATCGTTTGCCGTAGATTTTAATGATATTACAGTATTTTAAACTTATTGAAATTGATATACATTACTGAGATGGACTACAAGGTATGGTGTGCATGGAACTTACCGTTCATGTACAGGGACGCACGAAAGAATTTGGCGCTGTAGAAGAAAATGAGCAATAATTGAGCAATTGAAGCCTACGAACAGTAATTGCTGGAAGTGCGTTTTCAGTTGTGGTATGCGTTTTCTATTATTTATTTATTTATTTATTTAATATTACTTGGTGTGTGTAAAATGTATAGATCATACACAGGGTTTACAAGTGTTTCCAACAACATTCGTTTATTGGAGGGAATTGCTGTGTGCAAATATTTAGCTGTGCTATGCGTTGAACTGAACTAACTTTTAGCACACTATGTAGCATGCATACATATCTGTAGATCATATACAGGGCTGCACAAAAAAATCTTATATTTAAACGGCTATTCATGATAATAGCAGAAATCGTGTTTTCAAATGCGTCATGAATTTTTCAAATTCTGATTTTGGACATATTTTACCTTAATAAACTACGAAGTTTTGTTATAGTATACTGAATGTGTTGGAAAGTGTTTCATAATCGATGCTGTACGCATGATTTTTCGTTCTTGTTGAACGTGAATCAAAGTACTAAAGCACAAAAACCCTAGAATTTCTATTTAAGATGTGTTTTTTTTTTTTTTTTTTTTTGATTATGTGTTGTTCAACAAACAATCGTAAATTCATTATTAAAAAAATCTAAAACCAAACCTGTTTTGTAAGTATTTTCTGCTTCTAGAATCAATTACAAAAAGTCTTAATTTAAATTGGATTTTTTAATTCTACATATCCATCCACATATCAATACGCATACAGAAAAAAGCCTTTTTTATGATCCTTTTAAATTGAAAATCTAGTCAAATTCACAATCATGTAAAGTTTTTCAGTACCCAATTCTTCTCAATATCAAAACCTACCTCATTAAACAAACAATGAAAATTAAACGCATAGACCTAAATCAAAAAGCCTATATAAAACAAAAAAAACGTTTTGACAGTAATTCGTCGAATAAAAACAGTTTTATGTATAAGTTACATCTGACATCTGATTATGATGCAACAAGCGTTCAGGATGAAAAGTCTTGTCATTCGAGCCGACAAAACGTGCTTTGGAATCGTGCACTATTGATATGAAATATAATCAGTTCGTTGAAATGACGTCAATCGCGTAAAATATCCACAACAACATCAGTACGCTGTCAAAGGAGTTGTAAAATTTCAGATACACATCTCTAAAGTGTTTTTATACAGCAGACTGCTAATCTGAAAGAATACAAAGCAGTGATGATAAATGAAAGATTTTTTTTCTTTTACTCCTTCATTGAGAAGTTATTTTCTTTTTACAGTTTAAAACAGCAACCAGACTATGATTGAGTCAGTTTTTTAAACTGTGGCACAGAAGAAAATTGTATGATGTGTATAAAAAACAGGGTAAAAAAAAATCCAATTAATAGTCATTTAAATTAAATTTAGCATACAGCTGTTTCTATTCTTAATTAAATGCAGTGCATTGGGAAAAGCAAAAAAACAGCATGCATTACTGCTACTGCTGTGTGCATGTGCGATACATACATATATATGCGTATAGAGTAGATTATGTGTAGAATGGCCATTATTTATATATATATGATGTTTCGCTGACAGTAGTATTTCAAATACGCGACAAAAACGTTTCGAAAAGCCTGAGATTGGGTATAAATAACGGTGACTGGACTCGGGAACGTATGCCATATAAAATGTCATATCGATTGCCTCTGCAGTCATAGACTTTAAATCAACTTTAAGTCGATGATTTTGCTAGATATGATAGATTAGAAGGTACAGATAGAAATTCTGGTCAGCTGGCGCACCAGCGGGTCGAGGGGAAGGAAGGTAAATAGCAATATCTGCTGCAATGTGAAATGAACGACAATCCGATTACTGATATTACTTCAACTCTGGAACATCATCAGTAATTGGGTTGCCATTCATCTCACATTACAGCGGGGTGTGTGATGTTTCCTATGGCAATCCCCAGTTGGCACGCCAGCTGACTGGTAGTTTCGTTTTCTGAATTATCTGATCTGACACATGTACCAAAATCATTGACGCTAAATTTTTTTGCAAAAACGTCACGCTACCTCCCGGACTACTTAAATCGCAAGAATACACAGGATGTTCGGCACCAGTGACGACCTTCATCGGAATTAATTATGTATAAATGAAAGTTCTGGGAAATTCTCTGGAAAATAATCTGTGTTTTTACTTTCCGACAAACACGGTGTTTCTAACAAATGGAAAGAACTTTCAGGAGTGATAACAGACATCAAGACAGAAGTAATTTTTGCACAGGTTGCCTATACTCCGTGGTCGAGAGACTTTAGGAAACTGGGAATGGCAACAGCCAGACAGAGAGACGAGGTACTTTCTTGAATGGTTGTGTTCGAAGACTCTTGTGAAATATGTAATTCGAAGATTATTATTATGTTATATTATGTGTGCGTGTGTTGTAACTGTGTCGTCTAATGTAAATATTAAACTAAGTTAATCATATCGCTGCTTAGACCTCACTGCATGGATTAGATCTTGTCTTCTTTCTTCATCAATACCGTGGAATACGGAACCGGGCCATGATACGCAACTCAATCAAAAAATACACTGTATTTCACTCCAGGCCGAGCTCTGATTATCGTTTGTTACTGGGATACGCCGAATATCCGGCAGGAGCGGATATGCTGCTTATTCGGCACTGAAACCGAATATTCAGTCCGGCTGAATACTTTAATATCCAGTTGCCGGATAGTGACTAATTTTTTTAAATTATATTTAACATTATCAGAAAAAAATTAGTGCACATTTTATTTTCCTCTTACAACATTATCCAATTAAAAGTAATGTTAAACATAAGAAAGAAAAAATCATGCGTCAGGCATAGATTATGAAACACTTTCCAACACATTCAGAATAACGTAACAAAACTGCACCGTTTAATAAGTTAAAATATTATGTCTAATTCAACTATATGGAAACGCATAACGCATTTGAAAACCCAATTTCAGCTGTTCTCAACTATAATCGGAAAATTATCCGAATTTTTTTTCAGCAGCCCTGTATATGATATATAGATTTGTATTTATCAACTACATGCATGCCAAAATTTAGTCCACTTAAGAAATACATATACCTCAGTTGAAAATTTCCCTTCAGCAACTTCCTCTAATGCTGAGAATAGTACGTAAATACTTTTGCGCAGCCCTGTATAGAATTTATATATAACGAGTAACATGAAAAAAAAAATAGTTAAATTGAAAAGCGCATACCGAATTTCAAAACGCACACTCCAGCAATTATGACTCAAAGACAGTACTGTAATCGATAACTTTTGTGTGTCCCTGTAAATTAATAAAAAATGCTATGAATGCCATGTTCTAACGTAATCGTAGAAAAATTCAGTGATTTATATCCGTTTCATAACATTTGAAATAGCATAATCTCATTAAAGTATTCTGCAAACGATTTTTCCCCATATACCATAATGTAATGGAATTCTTTTGAGTGTCCCTGTAAATGAACTATTAATCCTACATACTTCATATACAATACCAAACAAGCTTTGGTGACCCTAAATAACCTTTATCAATTTCATGAAAATCCGAGTACATTTACGAGAGTTATACAGTGGACAGACGGACTGACGGCCGGACAAACCGAATGCATAAACACTTTTCAACTTTGTTGGAAAGTGTTAAAATGATTTTATTGAACCTGTTTTCACTAGTTTATGGATGAAATACCGTGTTAAAATACCGATTACGAAAAGAACTGTGACACTTTCTTGAAAGTTCACTGTCCCCTTAGTTCCACAAAACAAGTTAATTGTAATGATGAGCTTCTCTATTTAAATTCTGTTACAAGACACTTGTTATAGGAAAAGTAAGTAATAACATGTAAGAAAATTAAAAGCTATTTCAATAGGATGTTTAGTAATTCTTCTGAATAATAGCACTAAATAAAAGAAAAAAACTGCTTTATATATTAGAATAGGTAAAAGACAAAACATCATTAAATTTCAGTATTTAATTATTGCAAAGTATTTGTTTTTAAGTAACTTTAATAAATGAATTTAAATCTGTTAATAATTGAATGACATAAAATTATAATTTAAATTTTTCTCCTTTAAGCAAGTATAAAATAGAAATAATTACTATTGAATTTAAAAACGAGAAAGTATTCGGCCGGATACCGAATATTCGATAAACTTTTGTACCGGATATTCTGTATCCGGCAAAAATCCACATCCGGCGCATCCATATTTGTTACTTTAATAATAATGAAGATACTGTAATGATATTTTCAAAAGGGCTACTTTGATTAATGTGAAATATGATGCCATGACGAGAAGTGCTAGAAATTGGCAGTGGCACAATTCATATCTAAACACTGAGCTAAACCTTTTCATTTTTCAGAATGCAGCTGACAGTATATCTATATATATATATATATATATATATATATATATATATATATATATATATGTATACATAGTACATATCTGTGTCATTTACGAAAATTTAATCACATCCAAAGATGTCATATTTCATACAAGCAAAGATGATGGAAATCTGGCTAAAATACCACCATTATTGTTAAAGTAATAAACGAAAATTTGGCTTCAGTTTGTAGTGAACAGAACAAACACTGTATTTTTCATTGAATGTTTTGTAGTTTCCATGGAATAAATGGATTCAGATCAGGGTTGTAGTGGGTAGCTGCCCGGGTACCCGCCCAGCTACCCACCCGGGCTGGGCTTTTTATAAAAAACCCGGGTTTTTTACAACTGTAAGGGTTGTAGTGGGTAGCTGCCCGGGTACCCGCCCAGCTACCCACCCGGGCTGGGCTTTTTATAAAAAACCCGGGTTTTTTACAACTGTAAGGGTTGTAGTGGGTAGCTGCCCGGGTACCGACCCAACTACCCGCCCGGGCTGGGTTTTTTATAAAAAACCCGGGTTTTTTACAACCCTGATTCAGATGCTGATTTCCAGTACAAAAAATGTTTGTCTTGACCACATTTATTTCCCCCTGAAAGTTCGATCCAAGATTTTTGGAATAGCCTATATGTTTACAACTTTGGAAAACGATCGCCCACTCCAGGCACTGCTACTCTAAATGCTTCATACTCTAGTGCATTTAAAAACTTCCTTGCAAAATTAAAAACAGCATGCAAGTTGTCCTTGCAGAGTTGATACTATTTGACTACATTGTGTTTATTTTTTACTGAAGATAATTATTCTGGCAAATAAACACTATGACTATGTAAAATTTTCTTCAATTCTTTCAAAAAGAAAAAAAAAAATCGATTTTAAAATATTTGTTTTACAATATAAGAAAAAAAAAATTATTCATTCATTTAGCCATGAAATTCACAGAAGAAACCATTATAAGACTAGGCTTAAGTACTTTAATAATAACCCAAAGCATAGATTTTTTTTTCGGTGGGGGGGGGGGGGGGTGTACTGTTTAATTGTAAAAATGTTTATAAGAATGGAAGTATTTGAGTTAAATATTGCATACAAAATGTTTTAAAATTTAACTTTTTGATACCTTTGAACTTTGAAATTTAGGAATATTCAATATTCGGCATGTTAGAGTTATTATTCGGAGGCCGTATATTCGGTACTCAGTTCACCTTTGTATCGAATATTCAGCATTTGGTTCAGTATACAAAATATTCAGTATATAAAATCCTAATTCGGTGCATCGCTAATATCCATGTGTAACTTTGAAACGGATGCTCCTATTTTTACCTTCTATCTTTACAAGAAGAAAATATTGGATTCGTAAAAAATTTAGACTTCCAGTTTTCGATGGATTTATACGTTTTAGAAAGTCCTGAACACGATTTGATGGTTTTTAGAAAATGTCAGTCTGTGACTCTGTCTGTCACTCTGAAGTCTGTGAGTGAGTCTGTGTGCGACAAAAAATTTGTGGGCGCTCTGTCTCAAGAACTAATGCACGGAATTTCACAAAACTTTAGATTCGGTTAGACCTTGATTTAAATTGGTGCTGATTACTTTTTGGTGTAAATAGCCCAAAAGATGGCGCTGCCATGCTGCATTTTGCGGATTTGTACAATAGTTATATCTCAATAACTAATGCACGGATTTTCATAAAACTTCAGATTCAGTTAGTCCCTGACATAGTTTAGGGCCGACATTTTGGTGGAAATCGTTCAACAGGTAGCGCTGCTATACAGAATATTTTACGACTTCCGCAATAGCTCTATCTAAAAAACTAATGCACGGATTTTCATCAAAATTCAGATTCAGCTAGAAGTTGACATAAGTTGATGATTAGATTTCTATGTATTCGTAAACAAAATTTCAATTAAACTATCCTGATACGTTACCATAGAGAATCCACCCACATGGTTTTCATGCAAACGGTGACATTTCAATCGATAAGTTTAAAAATACAATGAAGAACAGCCTAAAGAAAAAGTATTCAAAGGGCATTTTTATTTTGCTATTAAACTTTTTTTTATTCGGACCTGTTTTCAAAGAGCTTTAGCTATTTATTCTTTTTTCTCTCCAGTTTCCATTTTTAAAATGCTTTTATTCAGATTTCAAGTTTATTTTTTCTCAACGCTTGCTTCAAGTACTTTTTATTTATTATAAGAGAAACATTTTTCTCTAGGGGGTAGTTTTTAGAATGTTTTATCCTGCTTGTCTTTAAAAAAGAGACTGCATTAAATTTTCAACTCTCAATTTATGATAATGAAAAATTTGTTTCGTATTAAGTGAAACTAATAATTACTTATAAACAAGTAATTATTTTTTTAATTAAAGAACTTACTTGATTTTTCTCTTTAAATTTTTCTTTCTCTAAATTTGAACTCGGAATTTCAAATTTTAATCACCATGTCATTATCCATAATCCTATGCACGTATTTTCTTAAGCTTTGCGTATTTCGGTCGGCTGCATACAATTAAATGCTAAATGTACCAGATAATTGTTTTGCACTTCAATTTTATGACCCAATTTTTAAAATCCTACCGATTATAGATATATATTAATCACAGCTGATTGAAGCATTATGATCCAACACAATACAGTAAACTCTGTCTAAGGCGGAATCGTTCGGAACTGAAAAAATTTTCCGTGGTAGACAATGTTCCGGCTTAAGCAAAAGAGCATGATTTATTGGAATGAAGCATACGTCAATAATCGAAAAGCGTTTTATGTTCTCAATAAAAAGATTGGATCTTGAGTTGTATAATGAATTGCTCGCAGATGACATCTTATTGATTGTCTTGACTCGAAAATCTGTTGAAAACTGAAATTCTGGAAGATCCTTTGTCTTTATAAATAAATGGGAAACGCTATTCAATTTCTTAGTACTGCTATAATACCTACAAATTTGAAGTTTACACACAAAACAAATTATAATAACTTCGGGAATGAGGCAGAAAGCTATCACTTTGAATTTGAGTACAACCTTAAAGCATAATATATTGTACTTTAGACAATACAAATTTTCATAAATGTGCGTTCTACTAGTAATAACTTTTAAATGCATATTTATATAGGGGAAAAAATGGCAAAAGCAAGAATTCCTTAAAATGTAAGCAGTTTCTGTTCTTTTGAATTAACTTTTTAAAAGTATTACTGAATTTAATTTTCATGCTCGATATTGAGTATTTAGCGTATATATATATCAGTTTTAAAGTTTCATTTTTAAAATATCCTATTTTCCTCCTTATGCAAAATATTGGTTTCGATGGGACCTTAAAACCCTTTCCGCGTTAGGCAGATTCCGGCTTATACAGCAAAAATCAATGTTATTTTCTATGGGTTCGCCGGGACTTGAAAAATTTTCCGCGATAGATAGATTTCCGGCTTACACAGAGTCCGCCTTAGACAGAATTTACTGTACTACATAAATTATTTACAGACCATCATCCGCGTAAATAACGATATATTAGGAGGATATATATGTCTGTGTGTGCAATGTGTCCCTGTACAAACTACATATGATACGATTGCTATTTTTTAAATGTATTCAATTTTATCGAAATGTCGAAATTCTTACCAAAATGGACAATTTCGTCAAAGATTTTTTTTTTTTTTTTTTTTCTTCTTCTTTGGGCAAAAATTAGAGGGATTTGTACTTTTTAAACATGTGTGTTACGAAAGGCAACTGCTACATTCACCTTCCGTAGTGGCTTGCATGCCTTTTTTTTGGAAAATTCTTGAAAGAAAAATGGTCCGAATTCTGGAAGTCCTAAAAACCTTCCATAGATATGCACGTGTATTCGAACCTCTGAACGTCGAAAACAAAGTAACGGCAACAAACTTTTCATATTTGTTGCCAGTAGAGTACTGCATTGAACCGGATTTTACCGAGCTCAACACGTTAGTTTGGGTTGGCTGCAAATATTTTGAGTTCAGAACGGTTGTGGGTTGAGTTTTGTTTCATGCGAGGCGGATTAACCCAATTTTTCAAAACAAAGCCTAAAATATCGTTTAAGGTATTAAAAAAAAGAGTAATGCTGCCCCGAATAGCCATTCAAATGCGTGAAAAACTGACAGGGTTGTCAAGTTTCAGCCAAAGTGGTTAAAACCAGCGGTTATAACCGGTTAAAACCGGCATGGCAGAAACTAGTTTCTGCCAGTAAGTGGCAAAAACTGGCAGAAACTCAGAAATAATATTAATAAGAACTTTAATGTGCAATGATTCTTAATTCATATATGTATTTGATGTGTAAACAGTTAAGTTAAAAATTAAAATTAAAGATTATGAATGTTATTCAAAGTTGTAAAAAAGTTTCAAAATTATCATATAAATATACTTTGCTTATATTATAATAATAATAATAATAATAATAATAATAATAATAATAATAGGTACTAATTTTTTTTCACTTGAAAAACAGACATTTTCAATGGTAGTCTGATGCTGTACAAGTTTAACTATTTTATATTATTGTTTAGAGTTGAATTTTTATTTAAAAGTAAAAAAAGAAATTTACAAAAAAAAAAATCGGATATTTTAACAAATGTATTTTTCAGAGTATTTTTAAATAAATAATGCAATACAATAACTTAAAGATTATGATTCTTGTGAAATTATATAAGTAAATAATTGAAGCACAATAAATAACAGAAAAAAAAATTTAATGAAATATCTTGCACAATTATTTTACAATATTGAAAGAACAAAATTGCCACTCAAATATACTATTATTACTTTTTCCACAGAACATTCCATAGCATAGGACAAAATTTTGCTAATCTTTCTGAACACACTGTTTCTTTGTTTTGAATGAAAGAAAAGTTTGAAAATATTCTTTCAAGACTATCATTACTTGCTGGCAATGTCATTATTGAGGATGCAAATTTGAAAAATCCTCATTTTCACCAGTATTCGTTTTTAAAGATGACCACCACATAGAAGGTAAGGGCAAGACATTTTCTAGGTCTTCCTTGGAGAAATATGTTTCTGAGGCAGGAGTGGATTTTGCTTCGAAGGATATTATATGTGGCACAAAATTGGGATTAATATCAGAAAGCAATTTCCTTGCCTTTTCTTTATGCTCATATGTCAATTTTGATCCCATATACTTAGGATGAAGTAAATAAGTTAGCATATGGTAGCCGGTTATTACTGTATCAAATCTGCTTTTGAACCTTTGTAGTTGTTTGTTTAGTAAGTGCAAAATGTGGTTGGAACATTTTCAACTAACAGTCTTAATAAAAAAGCTAAAATCTTTAACAACGATTTTATGCACAAATAACATACAGACACGACACAAATATCCCATATAATCGTTTTTTGTCGTGTCTATACGTTATTTGTGTGTAAAATCATTGTTAAAGATTTTAGCTTTTTTACTAAAATTCGCACAAAATTTGATCTATGCTTATAACAGTCTTAAATTGGAAAAAAAAAAAAAAAGTCAGATTTGTTCCTTTGAATACTGTATTTAAATGAAATGTTTTTTAAATTCATGGAATTACAAGATCCGCATATAACTATAATATTTCTATGAGAGATAATTTATAGTGTTATTATTAAATTATTACGTTAAATTACAGAAAATTATTTTGAGCAAGTATTGAATATTTTTCTTTTCTTTTCATTGTTTAATTTAAAATAAGTATTGGATATAGTTTTGTATTTGATTTTTAAACTGAAATTTTAAAATACTCTAATAATTGTTCACATATAAAATTATATAACCATACTATAACAAAAATTTTATCTGTTACATTACTCATTTTTTCTAATACAAATCTATTTATTTTTTAATTAAAACTACCCACAATATTTCATTTGTTATTTATACGGAATAAAATGTACTTAAGGAATTTAATACTAGTAAAAAAGTCTCAGATTATGTCATGAAATGTGTTTATGCCAGTTTTTGCCGGTTAAAACCGGTTATAACCAGTTTCTGCCACTGGCAAGGCAGAAACCCTTTTTTGCCGGCAAATAGCCAGCCCTGAAAACTGACGAGGGAAAAGCCTTTTTCCGAACAATCTATGAAATTGCTTGGAAAACTGACGAGTCGCAGACAATTTTTGTCGCTTCAAATTTTCCCATGTAATAGAACGTTAAGAGAAATTTATATGGAACCACCAGGAAAATCATATATATGTATATTTATATATATATATATATATATATATATATAAGCCGTTCTCTGAGTGTATGTCCGCTATACAAATCTTCAATTTTTGACCGATTTGCACGAAACTTCATGTACATACGTTTTAAAACGTAAAACAGATCGCTGTCTACTTTAAAAAATCATCAGACGCCTATTTATCCTTTTTTTTCTACCACCTTCCATAATTTAACATTACAGAAATATCTCCTTTTTCAATTCCTACTATTAGTTCACACTCTCCCGATATTTATTTATTTACGACGTATTACTCGTATTTATATATATATATATATATTTACTCGTATTCTTGTTCAAATTTTCAATCGTTAATAAAATATTTATTATTCATCCTATCAAGTTGAAATAAATTTTTTTAAACTTGTACTGGATGACAATTGATGTAAATACAGTTTTTTCAAATATTAATTCATTAATTAAGTTTTAATTAATTTTAGTTTTACATGGGAGACAAAATGGCGGCCATTGGCTATTGAAGCATTTAATGCATCTTCATATCTATAAGGGGAGCTACCATAGGGGGAGACCCTGTTCTGTCGCCAAATATCGCCAAATTTTGCGACCAAAATGAGTTGCCAAAAGTGACGCCAACTTGGCGATATATCTAATATTTCGCCAAATTCCCATAGACTTCCATTGTAAACCTACTTGCTGATAGAAAATCAACAAATTGAAATATTTTAATGCAACAAAAACTAATATTAGCTTAAGGGATTATATTAATTTTTTCTTTGATGACCTAAGTAGGAATTGACTTTAAAAACAAAATTTTTATATTACTTGTTTAATTTTCTAATTCAATCGTTTCTTTCCTGTTGCCACACATCTAAAAACTGCTCAATAATTTAAAAAAAAAATTATAACTCGAGTACTTTGTTTTATAAGCCAATAAAAAATCAGATTGTCTCACTATATTTTTGCCGTTTTTGAGATTGACGTCACTCAAAGAAGAAAATGCACATTTTTCATATATATATATATATATATATATATATGTGTGTAAAAACTTTAAGCATGAGTTAAAATGACGTAGTGCCTTAGTTGAGTGTTTCTGAAGTTAAAAAATCTAGTGAAGTCGTTTCAATATCAAGAAATCAATTTAGGAAAACGATAAAAAAAAATCGTTTGCTAGCTATGACATCACTTTCTAATAATGTTTTATTCTGAGGGGAATCACTTGATCTTCTGAAATAATTCTTATTATTATCATCCATAAAGTGAAGACTTTATTTTTAAGCCACGCGAATTAAAATTTCAGTAAATGCTAAGTCATTTGGATGTATTTATTGCATTTGTCTGCGTATTGTCATTAAAATCGTATTTTTCTGTCACACTTGCTGAAGAAAACAAGCATTCTGATTTTAAAAGTTGAAATACTTTGCTGCAATTACATCAAAATGATGCATTTTTCTGAAATACAAACGGTTGCTACGTTTTATTTCCTATTTTGTTGGCATGCTATATCATTAGTTACCTCATTTAACTAAGTGTTTCAATACCTTAAATGCAATGAGAGCATTTTGTGATTTATATTGTTACAATTACCATAAAATACGATTTTTCTAAGATTTATATTAAATAGAAAATGAAATTAGAAAATGTTTCTAAGAATTAGCTCTTTTAAAAGAAAGCTTCCAGTTTAGACATCAGGACTGAAAGCTTATGGAATTTGACGTCATTTTCAGGTTAGTCGCTAGATTTAGTTTTCATGAATGAAAGTTTCCTTTTAAGAATAATCAGTCAATCCACCCTGGAATATCCGTGGTTAGAGATGGCCATATACAGCCCGTTCACAGCGCAGGAAAAAAAAATCGCTTTTAATTTAAAACACAAAGCTTTTTTACATTTACTATATATTTTAGAATGACCAAAAGGTAAACCCAAAAGAATTTTTGGTACTTCAATATTAGCAAGCTGTTAATCGTGTTTTTTTTTATTATTATTATTTATTTATAGAGATCTTTATCAATCTGAAACTTTGAATATTCGATTTAATTTGTTTTATTTATTTATTTTGTAAATTTTGATTTCGTTTGCCGATTTAGTTAGGGAATATTGCACGGAAAAAAAAAATGCTGAATTACATTGTAAGAGCAATCTGATTCCTCTTTTGTAATTGGGTTGCACGAATATTTATAAAATATTCATGCTTAAAAATTATTTTAAAATACATATAAAATCAGTATACTGAAGTACATTTTACAAACAAATATCATTGAAAGAAATTTTCGTTTTTCATTCGACGTTGAAAAAATATAATGTGCGATGTTTAGAGGTTAAACAAATTGCAATAAAAGCAAAATTTATTGGTGAGGTCATTGCCACCATAAATATGATGCCAGCGTTACTCATGGACATGTCTTTTCCTTATAATACTACGTTAAGTGCAAACGGGTTCCATCTATCGTAATTTGGTTGCACACAAATTTTAAAATATCTATGTCTGAAAAATATTTTAAAATCCATTAAAAATCAGAAACATGAGATACGATTTTCAAACAAATTTTATTTGAGAGTACTTTCTTCTATTCGACAACCTAAAAAAGGAAAATTTTTAGGAATTAAGAAAAAATCCAGTAAAAGCATACTTTATGGATTAGGCCGTTGTCACCATCAGTATGATTTCAGCGTTACTAACTGACATGTTTTTTTTTTTTTTTTGGCTTAAAATTTAGATAGATGGCATGCTAAAGAGAATTTCATTAAACTGTTAACACTAAACTGTAACCAAAACTGCTGCGGCACTTGGTTAATTTTCTTTTTTTGTATTTCCTTTAAAATAACTAGGGAATCGTACCCGGGCTTCCCGGGTTACAGAATATAGGTGAAAACATTTTTTTTTTAAATTGAAAACTAATAATTTTTTATATGCAATAAATTTTTTAGACTGCCTAGGTATACTTACATTAAAAAAGCATTTTTCATATGAAAAATACGAATTATACAATCAAATAAATTTTTGAAATTTATCAAAAGCGATACTTTCTTATTAGCCGCATGCTAAGAGACCAAGATTTTGCTACTTACGGCATCCTTTTATATTCTGATAATTTCAGAGTTTACATGTCTGTTAAATCTGTGTTTTATTCATATTTTATTTATTCATAGGGAAGTTTTTTTTAATGGATATTAGCCAAAGAAAATGATGAACCCTTTAATTTGTTTTAAGGGCAAACGGATTAATCTTTCATAATCGAGCTCCGCGTGCTATAGATGCATTAAAAAATATTTCACGATTTAAAAAAAAAATTTTAAACCATAGACAATCAGTAAACTGAGATGACCTTTGCGAACAAATTCCATTTGAAAACAAAAATCCTATTTGGTGATCTAAAAATTTAAATTTTACGATTACAAATATGTTAGATTTGTGTTTTTTCAACATTATTCTTTTATTTGATTATAAAAGAAGTATTAATTTCGTTAATTTGTCTTTCACAAATATGTTAGATTGGTGGTTTAATATTATTTTTTTTATTTATAAAGGAAGTATTAAATTTCGTTATGCAAAAATAATCAGAAACAAATGCTGAACAATGTTTGTTGCTTTATGTGCAAAATGTTTTTTTTTATTATGGATTGAAACCATCACGTAATAAGATAAACTTAAAAAAAGATCATGCTTAAAAATTGTTTTAGAAAACATAATACATCAGTCAATTAAGATACAGTTTTTACACAAATTGCATTTGAAAGTAATTCTTTCCCCTATACGACGAAAACTGAAAATGTACGATGGTCAGAAGATTAAAAAATTGGAGTAGCGAAAATTTCAAAACCGAAATTTGATCGTGAAGTGTTGCCATTCGCAAAATGACGTCAGCGTTACGGACAGATACGTTTGTTCTTTATAATATAGATACATAATCAGTAAAATATAATAAATATCAGTTATTAGGACGTGGTTATCAATTGAGGCTCTTATGCTTGGTATTCCGGAATGAAAAACAGCAATTTTCACCTTCTCAAAATTTGCATACGAACTTCTCATATCCATATTCATCATTTTTTTTTTTTTTTTTTTTTTTTTTTTTTGATCATTTTAACACCATTTTAACTCAAAACTTGAAGTCACGATTGTCAGCAACATCTTTTATGTGAACAGGCGCACTCTTTACTTGAGATTCTAATCTGAATTCCGGAGAGTAAAAATTTCCGTAATTTATATTTTTTTAGACACATTTGTGTTAAAATATTTAGTTTTATCTAAGAAAATGATCGTTTTCTTTTAAATATGACTTCATTTTCACTTAAATAAGCATTTCGCCTAATGTCTGAAACTTAGTATCAGTACACATGCAGAAGGAAAAACAATATAGCTAATTTATGAGGAAAAATGCGTGTTTTCAAAAGCAGTATGTCATTTTCCGTTGTTATGCCCCTAATATAATATTATGCTCCTAATGGGATTTTGCGCGACTAAACCCTATACAATAATTTTTATCAGCAATATTGTATTTTATCAGAAAATGGCATAAATAAAGATAAAAAAAAAATACCTCATTATTTCTCTCTTGTCTGCAATAATGAAAGCTATCTAATTTTCACTCTTTTAAAGAAATTTCATAAAATGCTTTTAAAATTAAAATATAGATGTGGGGATATTTAAAAAAAAAAAAAGCGATCACATCTACAAATAAACAGCTTTCAGTTAAAAAAAAAAAAAAAATAGTAAAATTGGTTCAGCAGAAAGATCAGGCAGATGACTAAAAAACACATTTGTGTTTTAAATATATACGTTATATAAAATTATGAAAAATTAAATTAAGCAAATTATGTTATTTTGATAAAATTATAGTAGAATGTCCTAAAGAATAGAATTAAAATTTTATTATTCGAGAGAATTTATGACAAAAACTTCAGGAACATATTTTAAACCTCGAATTATTAGTTTGCTTGTCTAACTCGGCGAAGCAAATCCATCCAGGCGAGAATCATCAATTTCTGTAATATAATTATAAATCGCTATCATTTGCATGTCTCCTCTCTTTTATAAAGACTCTAAATTCTTGTCAGTTGGGCTGTAAAAATGACGCACTTCTACGAAACATAATTTATGTTTAAAAATTAAATTACACGCTTTTTTTTTATAAAAAATGACGTCCTTTACATCCGCTAAAGCAATCCACTTTTACAATCCAGTCGTAAACTTCGTCTATAGAAAATAATGTATGACGTCATTATCACGGAATACGGGGCTAACGAAAAAGACAGGCTACCGCGGTGGGTCCGATTCTTCTTTTTTTACAGACCGCTGGAGTCACGTGATGCTCGAATGCACGAATGAAGGTGTGCGAAAAGAGCATCACGTGACTCCAGCGGTCTGTAAAAAAAAAAAGAAGAATCGGACTCACCGCGGTAGCCTGTCTTTCTCGATAGCCTCGCACGGAATAACAGACAATAATCTCGACATAACCCGTATATTAATTTCAACTTTTTTTTCTTCAGGTTTTATGAGAAAATTGCAACAAAAAGATACAGTATCTCCTATTTTCCGTTTACTTTCGATAGAAATGGGGTACTTTTGTTGCCACGATTAGAAAAATGGTATTGAAAACCACAAAAAATTAATCTCTCAAAAATAAATTGAGATACAGCTTTCAAACAAATTGCATTTAAAAGAGCATTTTTTTCGTCATACAACGGTGTAAAAATTTAAAATGTGCGATGTTTAGAAGTTTAAAAATTTGCAGTAGAGAAAATTGCAAAACCAAAATTTTATCTCAAATTTCAAAGTTTTGCCATTCGCAAAATGACGTATGCGTTACGCACAGATATGTTTGTCCTTTATAATATAGATATATTATTCTGTTACACCCGTCAAAGTAAATGCGCATTCTGATGCTTAAAGTTGAGATATTTTACTATGGTTGCGCATAGTAACGTCATATTTTTTTTCTATCTTCTATTGACGAGAAGGCACAAAGCTCCATTATTGCGATTGCCATATTTTGCATTTTACTTTATTTTACCTGGAAGGTCCTCGGAGACTACTGACCAGGCCCCTACCTACCGGGGTTAACCCAGCTGAACGGGTTTGTAATTGCCTGGAAAGCAAGGCGATGCATTTTGAGTACAAACGCCAGATCGCCGCAGGCGGCGGACCACACCGCGGTGACCACACCAGCAAGCACCCGGGCGTGTATTTCAGAAGTGCACATTCACAGCGCGACCGGAAGAAATACTGTCCTCTGATTGGTTGAACGAATTTCGTTTCTACCAGCAAACGATTGTGTTTTGTTTACGTTTGCGTGATAATGTGATATTATCACGACGGTAAATAATTAGGGTAATTTTTTATTTCTTTTTTAAGAGAAAGGTAATTTTTCTGCAACAGACAGATAATAATAAACTACATTTAATATAGTAAATTATTCTATCTCCATCAAGAATTTCATTTCCTGAAATCATGTTAATCTGGTACAATTATGTTTAAAAATGTTATGTGATATTGTCAAGACGGTAAATAATTAGGGTAGTTTTTTATTTCTTTTTTAAGAGAAAGGTCATTTTTCTGCAACAGACAGATAATAATAAACTACATTTAATATAGTAAATTATTCTATCTCCATCAAGAATTTCATTTCCTGAAATTATGTTAATCTGTGTAACAATTATGTTTAAAAATGTTATTTAAAGTGAGAGGTTTAATGTAGAGGCTTAAATTTAAACTTTTAAAAAAAATGTTCAGAATGTTATGAGATGTAATGCCGCATTGCTTATAGATGACATAAAAGCAAGCATAGAATGTAAACAACTAATTTCTGAGTACAAACTAAACACATAAAAAGGTTTTAAATTTTATACCTTAAACTTAAAAAAAAAAAAAAAAAAAAAAAAAAAAAAAAGCATGTTACTAATTATTAAATTAGCATGTATTAAATTAGCATGTTTCAGATATTACTCAACAAATAGCAGAACTGCTAAAGAAAGTAAACTAACAACATAAGTGACATTCAATAAAAAGTAAGTAAAATTCATTTGAATAAGAGCTAAAAAAAAAAAAGAAAGAATTCCTTAACTTATGGTGTGAACAATACATGAGAGAATGGAAATATTTATTATTATTATTTTAAGAGAATATTTTGAGATTAAAAGCAGCATTGTTTATGTATGACATGCAATTTTTTATACGTGGCATGTAAATAATTAATTTCTGACTACAAATTAAACACATTAAAAAATATATTAAAATATATTTTTTAATTTTAAAACACTAGTGCGCTTTTAGTTAAGATATTTCTCAATAGATGGCAGAAATGCTATATGAAAGTAAACTTACTAATAAAATAAGTGACATTCAGCAAAAAGTAAGTGAAGTCAATTTGAACAAGAACTAAAAAAAAGGATAATGCCTTAACTTATGGTGTGAAAGTCACATGATAAGTAATGGAAGTATTTTTTTTTAAGCAAAAGCAATGTTTTTTTGTTTTTTTTTTTTCCTTTAAAGAATAGATAAAGTTAAAATACTTTTAATATACTAAAACATTCTATCTTCATCAAGAATTTCATTTGTCAAAATCACATGTTACTGCAGTACAATTATGTTTAAAAAGTCATTTAAACAGATAATTTTAATTTTAAACTATTAAAAACTATTCTGAGATTAAAAGTAGCATTGCTTATCGGCGGACATGCAATTGCCATGGAATTATTAAAGATGGCATGTAATTGCATGTAAATAACTAATTTATGACTACAATTAAAATACATACCTTAATTACAAAAACTATCTTATCGTAACTATCTTTTTTGGCATGTTTTTAGATCAAATAACAGCATATTTATAGGCGGCAGAACTGCTTTGTGAAAGTAAGCAAACATTTGCCGGTAGTGACGAAATTCATTCAACCAATCAGAGGACAGTATTTCTTCCGGTCGCGCTGTGAATGTGCACTTCTGAAATACGCCACCCGGGCCGACTATACTAAGCCAAGTTGATGAGTCTAGGTTGTTTATTGCACTTTGCAAAACTATGATTGTTGCCGCACACCACATACTTGCCATGCCAGTTGGAAAAGGGCTGGATTATTTTTTTGATGCCTAAAAGGTGGTAAACTTCTTAGCTGTAGAAAAGGGCAATTTTGAGGGAAAATTAAAATTAAAATGGCCGAAAAGCTAAGATTTACCGCTGTAGGGATAATTTTGGGCCGAATTGCAAGGTAGACGAATCGCTGCATAGGGAGACGGGAATAAACCGGACATCATTGCCTCGATCGTCATCCTATCTGCAGTGCCTACTGCTCGTTTGTGTTTACTTTGTTTTGCCGGTTCCTTAACGTTATATCCTGTTGATTGGCACCTGCACATTGCTACTCAAGTTGATCTCGTAATTTAGAACCTTCATCAGATGATGAGACCTTCACTTGGCAAGGCACCTCCAGAGGTATAATTCACAGGTAACTTGGAGGACTTTGCACCCACGACGGATTTTACATGCACCAGGCGCCATTAGCGTACATGACGGAATTTTAGCCGGCAGTTAGCCTATATATATATATATATATATATATATATATACTAAAATCGATTTTTTTTTCTTCCTTGAGCGCGTGAGCATACAAGAGTTGAATAAAATCCTTCATTCTTTTTAAGAGTGGATAGAAATACTCAGTTGTTTATATTTAAGCTTAAATACTGCAAGGAGTTTTCCATTTTATTATTTACTCTTGTTGCCTTTGAAAACTATTCTTTTAAAACTTTTGTACTCTTGCAATTTCATCGATTTACAGATTGACAGGATCCCTGTTATCATTGTTTGCTAAATTCCATAGAAGGCTTTAAACAAAGAAGCTGACAAGGGTGTTTCAAAAATCAAAATGAGTATCAGTTCATTATATATATATATATATATATATATATATATATATATAACCATAATACAATTACAAATCCTCATGTATGTCCAATTACTATAATTAATTCAATAAATTAATAAATTTAGCATCTAATTATAACTAACATTATACAAAATACAGATGGAACCCTATACAAGCAATACAAATTAAGCAAAATCAACTAATTGACTAGCACATTACATAAGATTAGTCCATACTAACATATGAAAAACCACTAAATTTTGAAAAAATTATCTATTAAAGACATGTGAAACAAAAAACCATCAAAATAATGTTGAACCATTAAAAGACGTATTGTAAACCAATAATAGATCAAAAGGAAGGATGTAACCGGAAGCTTATATAGCATTTCACTTTATCAAGGGTACATGAAATACCAATATAAGCAAAAGCATAGTCGATTTCTGTAATAGAATCCAGCATTAAGCTAAAAATTAGATTCTTTATGTACCTGATCGACCATACACCAAAAAAGCATATACCATGACATATAAACCGAATTTTAAAAAAATTAATCAATAATAGATCCATAAAAATGAACAATTTAATTATATAGAAACATTTGAATTTAAAGACATACCAAGCAAGAGAATTGCATTGACCTTATTACAGCTTGAACAAGTATCAATATTAGCACAGCAAAAGTCCCGCCAGTTTACGGGACTTTTACCGTAACTGGTAAAAGTCCCGTAACCAGTTACGGGGACCAAACCGTAACTGGTTTGGTTACCGTACCGTAACCAAACCAGTTGCGGTACGGCACTGGTTTGGTACCGTAACTGGTACCAAACAGTTACGGTACCAGTTACGTAACTGTTTGGTTACGTAACTGGTGACCAAACCAGTTACGTAAGACTGGTTTGGTTACGAGTCTTACCAAACTGGTAACCAAAAGACTGGTTATCAATCTTTGGGAGTTTGAATTAACGAGCGTCGATTATACAAAAAAAAAAAAAAACTTGTAAGTATTCGCGTTACCTTCAACGAAAACAGTCCAAAACAGTATTCAGCCCACTGAAGATCAAAACAGAGACAAATTCCGAAATACTTCAAAACATAAAAGTAACGTCACAGACTGGAAAAGACACGATAGATTCAATACCGGCAAAAGGTTTTTTTTTTTTTTTTTTTTTTTTTTTTTTTTTTTTTAAGAATAAAGATACTTAAAGCTATATACTTTTTGAGGTCCAAAACTAGTGATGCAACGTATATCCGGCGAACATCCGGTATCCGGCCTACATGTCGGATATTTGGCAGTAGCCGGATATTATCGAGCCTAATTTATCCTATTTAAGCCGGATATTATCCAGTCTGTGACGTTACTCTTATGTTTTGAAGTATTTCGGAATTTGTCTCTGTTTTGATCTTCAGTGGGCTGAATACTGTTTTGGACTGTTTTCGTTGAAGGTAACGCGAATACTTACAAGTTTTTTTTGTTGTTTTTTTTTTTTTTTTTTTTGTATAATCGACGCCGGATATTTAACCCGGCCGAATATCCGGCTTGAAATAAATGTTCCCAATGATAAAAAACATGGTTTCAATAAGTGAATAACTAATATTATTTAAAAAACGTATTTTATTATTTTTAAACTAAATTTAATTTTTAAGAATATTTATTTCAAATGTATTTAGCTTCGATAGCATTTTTTAACAGCTATCAAGGGTCGATCCTGGCAAAATTTAGGGCCTATTTAGGGCCCCTTCACAGAAAGCAGCTTATAAAATTTTTGTTATTACATTCTGGTAAATGGAATTAACTGAATACCTAATTAATCAAATTTAATTCTTAAAGTCAAAAGATTTTATGCACTATGAACATTACTGAAATTGTATTTTAATGTCTTCATGAGGGTGTCCATTACTGGAAATCCACTAATTAAAACCTTCGGGATGAGCGTCTTTTACTCAATTTCTAATCTTTTATCACCGGTTTTTCAAAACAGAATTTTTTGCCTAATAGAATCGGTAAAATGCTCCGATTAAATAAGGCAAAATTTACATTAAAAATTTACTGCTGAGAATAATCACGGATTCGAAGCACAATACGATCTGTATATACCGGTCGCTCGTCCCCAAGGTGTTAAGCATTCCAGTAATGAACACGGCTCTGAAAACCTTAAAAATAAATGAAATTTTGTAAGTAACCAAATTAGCATATAAAATTCAATGTTTTCTTTTATTAATTACTATCAAAACAAAAGCATGCAAATTTTGTAAGAAAATAATAAATATATAAATTTATTAAATGTCTCTTAGGCATGTTCATTAAGATTTTCCCTGAATAACGGTGGAATTCAAAACATTATCTTCTGCTTCCTGATTGGTTTGATTAAAAGTGTACACAATAACACAGATTATAACACATACAAGGGGAAGTTAAGGAAAAAATAATAAAAAGCTAAATTTTTATTTGTTATTTTTTTATAAACCAAAAAGATTGAAGGGTATCTATTACTGTTACATCTACCCTACATGATTTACATTTTTTTGTTGTTATTTTACTATTATTATGATTATTTATTGCTATTTAATTAAAATAGTACTAATAACTAATGATAATGAATCTTTATCATTATTAAAAATTTAATATTTATGTTCTATAAAATAAGAAATTAAAATTATAAGTTTTTAATTGTTTAATTAAAAGTAATAACTTTAAAAAATGTTTAATGTTATTTGGGAGGAAGATGTAGAAAAGTAAACATACTGCGGCCGGATAGCCGGCTATCCGGCCAATTTGACATCCGTTGCATCCCTATCCGAAACAGAGACAATTTCCGTTTTATCAAAACAAAGGATATCGTCACCGACTCCACCAGTAATTTGAAAGGAAAATCATTTCGTGTCTGCTAATTCTTTATGATATATAATTTTGCGCCTAACAATATAGGTGTGAAGGTCACTTTATGATCTGTACCTCGGGTTTCGGTTCTTTCTTCACCGGTCACCCACCATTTCATTATTAGAGATTTAAAACACACGCACGCCAACCTGTTTCGTTTCTAAATAGAAATTTGCGTCATTCGTAATGTATTTGCCTTGAATTTGGTCTGCCACACGATAAAAAGTTTTATAACTGAATGTATAACAATCGCATATTCTTATTCAAGCTTGACTGAAGTTTAATATTTTTTTTTTTATTAGGAGTGAAATTTTCAAGCTTAGATAAAAAAATTAAAACATTAATACATAATTTTTTTTGTGTGTGTGTTTTTATTTAGCTTGGCTTCCTTATTAAAATCTAGCGAATAACTTTATCCATTTCCACTGAACCGATTTATTTCGAAGTTTGCTTACACCCATTAGCCTTGATTGTAATTGTCAAATCTAATGGCTTTTTCCCGAGTTTTAAGAGAAAATTCCCTAATTCGTGTTGTCAGTTGCTTCCCTTGTGCTTTAACTATCATATGAGAAAGTGTTTGAATCGAGAACTATTCAGAAGAGCGGTATTAATGGTTTCAATGAGAAAAATAGCGTTTGTGTCGGAGAAAATATAAGGCTACCATTGGTGCCTTTAGCTCCCCCCCCCCCCCCCTCCCTCCGCTTTTCTTTTTTTGCGAAGCTAAACAATTTAACAATAACATTTATGGTTTTGTATCATGATTTATTTTCACACAAACAATAAATAGACCGAGACTTGAGTTTAAAATTTATTTCGAATATTTAAGCCCGAACACAGCTTGCATATATGCATCTAAAGCTCCAAGTCAAACAATTAGAACAATGGAAAACTAGTCGGATGTACCAATCCCAAAACTTTCTTCTATCTCATACATGTTAATACTTCAAAATCCGCTATCACACTGCCAAAATTAAATGGCAATCTATGCATCTCATGAGGATTCTAACGATATGAAATTCCGTGCGTTAGTTCTTGAGATATGACTATCGCTGAAATCGTCTAAATTCAGAAAAATGCTGCCTAGCAGCGCCACCTATTGGGTGATTTATACCAAATCCTAATCAGCAACAATTTACGTCAACGTCTGACTGAATCTGAAGTTTGGAGAAAATCCGTACATTAGTTTTTGAGATAGAGCAATAACGAAAATCGTGAAAATTCCTGCATAGCAGCGCCACCTATTGGGTGATTAACACCAAAACCTAATTAACAACAACTTGTGTCAACATACAACTAAATCTGAAGTTAGATGAAAATTCGTCCATTAGTTCTACTGATAGAGCTATTGAGGCAATCGTGAAAAAGGCAGCAGAGAAGCGCCACCTGTTGGGCGATTTACACCAACACATAATCAGTAGCAAGTCATATCAAGGACTAACTGAATCTGAAGTTTGATGAAAATCCGTGCGTTAGTTCTTAAGATAGAGCTATTGGGGAAATCGTGTAAATCCTGCAAAATTCATCATAACAGCGCCACCTGTTGGGCGATTTACACCAAAACGTAATCATCATCAATTCATATCAAGGACTAACTAAATCTGAAGTTTGATCGAAATCCGTGCATTAGTTCGTGAGATAGAGCTATTGCGAAAATCGTGAAAAATGCAGTATAGCAGCGCCACCTGTTGAGCGATTTACACCAAAAACTAATCAGCATCAATTTATGATAGGGACTCACTGAATATAAATTTTTATTAAATTCCGTGCATTAGTTCTTGAGATAGAGCGCCCACAAAATTTGTGTCACATACACACAGACAGACAGACTCACAGAGTCACAGACAGACATTTTGTAAAAACATGTTTTTTGGAATCTCTGACCCCTAAAACGTGTAAATCCGTCGAAAACCGGAATTCGAAAATTTTCATGAATCCAATACTTTCTTCTTGTAAAGATAGAAGAAAGTAAAAAGGAATTGTCAAAAAAGGTTTATGTATCGCTTATACAAAAAGTAATACAGGATAAAATGTAATATTGTAAGAATCCACATAGTTTGTAGAATCTTTTAGTATAAAAATTAAAGGAAATAGAAAAATTAAAATAATTATTCACACTTGGAAAAAATCAAAATATTAGAATAACCATTTTGTTGACAGATATATTGTGAAATATAATCTCCAAACAAGGACATAAAAATAATCAAGTGCAGTAAATTGCTTTTCATGTGTCAAATGTGATTTATAAAAGTAATTATCGAAAGTGTTTACGATCTAAAAGAAGGAAGTGAAACTGAAAAGTGATTGCACAATCATGCGATTTTTGACTTTTTGTTAAATATCTAGACAAATACATGAGGAATTAACCTGAAACTGCAGGTGTGTAAACAGTATACTATAGGGGAAGACGGGGTACAATGAAACAAAATTTACTAATTTTTTTTTTCCTATCCACAATTTTGCATGCACAAAAATATAATTAATGCATATTTTTAATCTTGTATTTTCCCTATCTAAATAAATTTTTATTCGGTTCTAAACAATATCTTTATGCTTAAAAAATAACAAAAAATAAATGTCTTACAGTGTTTCATTGTACCCCGTATGCCGGGGTACAATGAAACACATACTGGGGTACAATGAAACACTCCAAATGACAGAAGCAATTTTCACCCAGTATAGTTTATTTTATGAAAAATGAGATAAATACAAAAACAAAACTTGATTAATAAGGAAATTGATAAAAATAGTATAGTCTAAGATGAAAAATAAGAAAATTCTATTAGTTTAAGAAATACCTTTCATTTTACATTAAATTGGCGCAAGTCAGTTTCAAAAATTAGCATTTCTGTTTATATTTCAATTGATCCTGAAGGAATATGGGGTGGTAGTTTCAACAGAATGAGTTTTTTTTTTAAAATGTAAGTTTCTTAAAAAAAAAAAAAAAAAAAAAAACCTAGGTTGGAGTCTTTATATCAAGTATTTCACATTTGACTTCATTTAAATGTATGATTTCTCCAACAGTATATATTTCCTTATGTTTTCATTTATACGGATACTGCTTGTGCCATACATGTTGTGTGTGAATATCTCATTCTTAGTACATTCGAGGACCAGCTGGGCCTGGAAAAAAATCTGGATCATCACCATAGTCTGTAGCAGGCAGAGTTTGTTTACAAAACAATCCCTTCTCGGCTTTTTTTCTCTCTCTGTTTTTTAATTGCTTAACAAGAGCATTTTTTACTGACCTGGTTAGAACAAAACTTTTTTTTTCTGTTTTCCTACTCTTACTTCTAATATATTCTATTTACTACTTTTATTACTATAATAAAACATGTTTCATTGTACCCCGTCTGCAAGTGTTTCATTGTACCCCGCACTGAGGTTACTAAATAAAAATTTATTTTCAAACTTCTAATATTTATTTTTTTTAGTTTGGTTTTGGAGGTATGAAGACAATAACCCAAAGAAAACAATGTATAGAAAAAATAATTATTAAATATAACAACAAGGAAAAATAAACAAAATTACTTTTAGTAAAGAAAGTTACTTTCAATGGCGTAAAAGCAATAATCTTCTATTGCTACTGTTGTAGAAGTGTGAATGTATCCAAATCACATCAGTAATTGGAACATATAGTTGTATAACATATATATAAACTGCAACTCTCTATGACAAATTTGACTGATTTTACAAGTAATGTTTCATTGTACCCCGTGTTTCATTGTACCCCGTCTTCCCCTAGGTCATATATTTCCGTGAAGATTTTTTTCCCGAAACCCCATAGGGGACCGTCAACATATTGAAAAAGAACGAATATGTTTTGGACAGCCCTGTAAAAACTAATGTAGCAAAGAGTTTAAACTCGAGATTATTAATAAGTGGCTTATTGTAATGTTATACTGTGTTCATTTTTATGAGGATAGCATGTATACTCGTAGTGAAATTAAGGTTTTTATTAAAACACTCCCAAATTTCGCCAAGTTTTTTGCTTATAATTTGCAGAGTTCTTAATATAAAAAAAAGTTCTTATCAGAAAATATGACGAACAACATTGTACACAATACTTTGTATTCAGAATTAAACTAGTATGTTGTGGCCATCACAAAACTTTCTTCTATATAAATCACGTCAATTAAATCATTTAAATAGTAAAAGAAATTACATCAATTTAGAACCAATTCGTATGAAAGTATACCTGAATTTGAAGCTTGATGAAAATTCGTGCATTACTTATTGAGATAGAACTGTAGGGGAAATTCTGAAAAATGCAGCATATCAGCGCCACCTGTTGAGCGATTTGCACCAAAACACAAACAGCACTAATTCATATTAAGGTACACCGGAATCTGAAGTTTGATGAAAATCGGTGCATTAGTTCTGGAGCTAAAGCTATTGTGGAAATCACAAAAAATACAGCACAGCAGCGCCACCTGTTGAGCGATTTACACGAAAAGGTACAAAACATCAATTCATGTCAAGGACTAACTGAATCTGAAGTTTGATGAAAATCCGTGCATTAGTTCTGGACATTGAGCTATTGTGGAAATCGTGAAAAATGCTGCATAGCAGCGCCACCTGTTGAGCGATTTACACCAAAACATAAACAGCACTAATTCATATCCAGGTATACCTGAATCTGAAGTTTGTTGAAAACCCAAGCATTAGTTCTTGAGATAGAGCTAATGCGGAAATCTCACAAAATACAGCATAGCAGCGCCACCTGTTGAGCAATTTACACCACAAGGGGCAAAACGTCAATTCATGTCAAGCACTAACTGAATCTGAAGTTTGATGAAAATCCGTGCATTATTTCTTGAGATTGAGCTATTACGAAAATCGTGTAAATGCTGCAAAATGCAGCATAGCAGCGCCATCTGTTGGGCAATTTGCACCAAAACGTTACCAGCACTAATTCATATCAAGGATTAACGGAATCTGAAGTTTTATAAAAATCCGTGCATTAGTTCTTGAGATAGAGCTTTTGCGGAAATCCTGCAAAATGCTACATAGCAGCGCCACCTGCAGGGCGATTTACACCAAAAACTAATCAGCACCAATCTATATCAGGGACTACCTGAATTTTTATTAAATTATGTGCATTAGTTCTTCAGATAGAGCGCCCACAAAATTTGTGTCATATACAGACAGACAGACGGTCAGACAGACAGACACACTCACAGACAGACATTTTATAAAAACATGTTTTTTGGAATCTCTGACCCATAAAACGTGTAAATCCGTCGAAAACTGGAATTCGAAAAATTTCATGAAACCAATACTTTCTTCTTGTCAAGATAGAAGAAAGTAAAAATAATAAAAATTGGATGAAAAACGAGCAGGTTTACTAAAAAATGTTTCACTGCGCATGCACGAATGCAATCAAAATGTAATGTGCATAATGTGTTAGCTAAATGTATAGAGCAACTTTTGTAAAAGTCTCAAAAACATAGTTTGAAAAGTCTGATAATAATCGTTCATAGAATAAGCTCAAAATCCGTTGTTCCCAAAACCAAGCAAAAACATGAGGGGTTGTATCCATATTTCCATTGATTAGTGCCAATTTAGCATACACAATATTGCACGTACAACTGTATTTGGATTGGCGCTGCTCTGCTGCATGTTTCCCGATAGCTATATCTCAAGAATTAATATGCGGAATTTAATCAAACTTCATATTATATTACACTTTCACATAACTAGATCCTTATTGGGCTTGGGTGTATACTGACCAACAGGTGTCGATATTATGCTCTTTGGGTTGGAAATTTTGGTCGCAGACATCTAAAAGGTGGGTGCAGGAGTCAATCATTTGTTTGAAAAATGCTATGCTTATGTCTCCTTTTTAAATGCACACAATTCAAAGACTTTATACCTTTAGAATCCTCATGATATGCATAGATTTTCATTTAATTTAGCTACTGTGATAGTTAATTTTGAAGCATTAAAATGTATGAGATAGAAGAAAGTTTTGGGATTGGCACATCCAACTAGTTTACATTTTATAAAGATGACAACGATGAAATTTCAGCCAACACTAATTTATTCACTATACTTTCAAGAAACATGTGTGCTTTTTAGACGTAACGTGTTCCATAAGAGTCAACTTGATACAATTTGCAAAACAATAAACTTTGAAAATTGCTATTAGCTTTCAGTTTAAAGGTCACACACGAAATATAATGGAGTTTAACTTTTAATGAAGAAGGAAAAAATAACATTCAGTCAATAGCATCGTTCATAAATACCATCCCGTTGACATGGATAAAGAAATAAATAGCTCTCTACTTTTTTTAAAAAGTAGCAAAAAAAAAAAAAAAATGCTGCTGCTTTCGTAAGTGAATTTGTTACCTTTTCACTTTCTCGGCTTATCTTGCAAAAGCAATTGCATAAAACATATTGCATAAAAATTTTATAAAAACGTAAAAAAAAAAAAAATGGTACTTTTATAGAGAAATGCATGATAAATTAGTTGAAGAAACTTTTTAAATCGAAGAATTATTTTAACTCGTTGAGTGCCACGTCAGTCATCGGTGAATGGCGCTGGACTTTCCGTTTAGGCCGCGTCAGACATCGGTGACTGACACTTGTAGATTGTGTAACCGGAATCTTATGCCGTTGCCGAAACAGAAAGACAGACTTGGCATTCAACGAGTCAAGAGCTATTTATTGTTAAAATCGGTTAAAAGTTTTATAGGACCAAACACCATGCATAGCAATTTAGCTACTTTTAGACGGCATATACACTAGACTGCGGTGTGGTTTTTCTTTTTCTAAGGCTCTTTTTTTTTTTCTAATTTTTTATTCAAAACTTCATTATCTTGATAGAGATTTGATATATATTTTGAAATAATCGTTTTTTGCCTATTGTTGCCAGATTTTAAAAAGCTCAAATAAGAATATTTCCAAACACTTTTCAATCGAAAAATATATTACGTGAAAATTAGAAAAGAAAGATAACTTTAAAATAATTAAATATTACGTGGGAAAAGCATTTAATGATGAAAATTACGACATATTTAAAACGCCCTATTTAAAACGATTTTCTTATAGCTAATTAAAAATTTCTTCTTCTAGACATTATAAAAGTTCGCGAGGCACACACATTTTTTACTTGACCATTTGATACAAGCTGATTTTCAAATGTGTAATTGATCTTACTTAATCACGAAAACTGTCGTCAGCTATCGCGACAGCGATGAATGAGTCCTTGGGAACCGAAAAAATCCCCCGTCAAAAGGAAAATTATCGGCAACACGATTACAAAAAATTGCCACCGGGCGTATATCATTCGATGTTTCATAATCCGGTAATATTTTTAAAACTGAGCAAATTAGCGTGTTTTAAAAAGCTTGACGAGCGTAACGCGTAGTGGATTGGGTTGATTTTTGACGGCCAATTATCTACTCGAGGGATATAGGCCCGAGGGGGGAGTGCCCTTCGGGTGTGTGTGTGTGTGGGGGGGGGGGGGGGTTCTAAGGGAACCTAACCCGTATTTACGCATGGAAATCCAAGGCTCGAAGAAAATCACGAAAACTCCGCACGATTAGGCCGACGGGCGCGATTAGGTTCGAACCCAGCAACTCCCGTCTACCAGCTTCGAGAGCAGAACCTCTCGGTCATTGGTGGTAGATCGTAGTGGACAGAGCCCCCTAGTAATTATAAAATAAAACCATATATAAAATATAGTAATTATAAAATAAAAATATAGTTTAGTAAAGTAAGTGTAAGATGCTCACTGATTTTCATGCTGTAGGCGGAGAAGTATGTTATACATGGCTTTCGTCGATAAATCGGTTACAAAGATTTAATTTCTTTAAAAAGTTTGTAAATGGAGTACGTGGGAGCCAGGCTGAAAAATAGGAGTCTTCTTTCAAAATCGAGAGAATGAGGATATCTGTTTTTGCTATTACAATTCAATGGTGAGCTTTGTTTAAGTTATAAAAAAGCTCAAACAGCAGAAAAAAGGGAGGATTTGTGGTATACAAGAAATGTATATATATTAAAAACTGGAAAAATTGAGGATCCGCGGAAGCTTTTAATCCCTGGACTGGTGAAGGTGATAAATATAGACGCTTGACGCTTGGAACACAGTTTACGTCTTTTTATTTGCAGATACAAAAAGGGAGAAAAGAAATAAAATAAAATTCCTTTCAATTCCAGGAACCGAACTTAAATCCAATTTTAAAGTAGATTTAAAACGAAAAATTAAGAGACTGCACAAAGCAGTTATACAAATTGAAATCTTATTTTATAGCACGAGTTCATTTCACGCCCTTCGTGAAAAAATTAAAACTTTTTTTTTTTTTTTTTTTTTTTTTTTTTATGCAAAATACCTTTTAAATGTAAAGAATACAGTAAAACGCGGAGGCGAAAATTAAACGAGTAAACAAAATAACTTAAAATAGATATTTTCCTACACAATTTAAAGAATATTAGAATATATGTGCGCTTCTCACTTTAATAACAATTTTCTTTTTAACTTCCACGAAATTTAATCTTGATAATCGGATTCACTAATGGACTGCATTCCCCCCCCCCCCCCCCCAAAAAAAGAGAAAATCATCAGTTTTTAACAAGAAAATCAATATATAATTCATACTAATAAACAAGTTTCTTCTCATTAAACTGAAAATGGAAGTAACCAAATAACCCCCCCCCCCCCCCCCAAAAAAAAAAATAAATAAATAAAATAAAATAAAATAAATAAATAAAAAATTACACAGTTGGTAATAAAACATTCTAACCAAAAAAAAAAAAAAAAAGTCCGTAATGGAATCTTTCATAAAAAAAATTAAGATGTTAAGGGGACTTTCTACATTAGGAGACCAAAAAATAAGCAATTTATGATTTTTTTGTAAGATAACTGCATGTTGTATCTTTTTGAAATTTTAACCGTTTATTCTACATATCTTAAGGTATACACAAGAATTTTTTTTATTAGATTGTTACTTCTACTCTAAGTTAAACATTTAAACTTTCTGTTAGGATTTCTGACTCGATTTCTAAACGTGTAATCGTAAATTAATATTAAACTATTACTTGATAAAAGAGGGTTATTATTATTATTATTATTGATGGGATTTGAATCCCGTTAAACAGGCGTGAGAGTAAGTAACGTAAATTGGGTCTTACCCTTTTTCAGGATACTTATCCTTTTATGGTGTAAATCCACGTTATACTTTTAATCCAATACGCATTAGTTGAGTATATAATTCACTTTATATTTGTAGAAAATTGTATTCTCTAATGCACAACTTTTTATGCTTTCTTTAATTAAAGAAATTGTAGACTATTATGTAGATTAAATGAAGAAGCGGTAACATTTTAAGTTATTTAATTGACACTATATAGATTGTAAATAAGAGAGCATTTTTATATGCCTCTTTCCTGGATTAGCTACATGTTCAGAATGAAAGAAAATGTTTACATTACAACATACATGATGATAACAATAAATCAGTTCACTTTAGTTTATGAGTATAATTTAGGCATTTAACAAGTCATTATCTTTACAGGAATTTCAAGGTTAAATTCATTAGCACTATAAAGAGATTTATAGCTAAGTTGGTTATATTGTTTATTTAACTGGAGAAATTAGTTTATTTATAGCACAGTTATTCATTTTGATGATTTATGTCAAACTCCTCCGTAATTTCTTCAGTTTCACTGTCACACAAATTTAAGTTCCTTCTATGGGTCTGAAAAACAGGTTTGGGAACTGGTTTTATAAACAGATCTGCTATCATCAATTTGGTTGGGCAGTACTTTAAGTTGACAGTCCCTTCTTGCCTTAGCTGTTTTATCAGGTGGAACCTAATTTCAATATGTTTAGTTTTACTAGAGTACTTTTCTAATTCTATCATCTTGATTGTGGACTGGTTGTCTTCATAGATTTGTTGGTAAGGTTTGCTTTAGGTTTAATTCTTCCAGTAGATTGACTAGAAACTTCATTTCATTTGCTGCTGACATATACTCGGCCTCTGCCTATGATAATGCAATGCAGGATTGTCTCTTGATCGACCATTGTATGGGATTTCCCCCTAACAGATATAGGTTCCCACTTGTTGATTTTCGTGAATCTACATCTCCTCCCCAATCTGCATCCATATACACTCCAAGTATCGGTTTCTTTTCTCCGCTAAGTTTGAACATGCATCTGTCATTTCTGAATATAATTTCACATCCATTTTCCGTCGCTTTGCTAACCGATAGTAAATTTGTTTCGATTTCAGGTACTAGTAATACATCTTTAAGTGTTATTTCATGAACTTTGTTGTCTGATGTTCGCGTGTTTATATTTACGTCACCTGACCCGTAACTGATAAGTTTTTTTTCCGTTTGCGATGGTTACATTTGTTTTTTCGCGTGATTTTATTTCTGTAAACATTGATTCTGAACATACAATATGGCTCGAGCTGCCACTGTCTAGAATAAATGTCTTGTTTTCTATTCCTTGCGTTATAAAGGTATAATTTTTATTTTCGCTCGCCCTCCATGTATTGTTTTCATTTTCGGAGTGACTGTACCTACGGTTTTATTTCGGTGTTTGTCCACTTCTAAAATTGTTTTCACTCTTTTGAAAAACTAGTGCTGTAGAGTAATGTTTTTTGTTTGGTCTAACATGTTAATTTTGTGGTGTGTTTTGTGTTTTGGCTTTGTTATGCCAACATTCGTGCGTGTTGTGATTTCTCATTCGACAATTGGAGCAGTATTTATTATTTGTTTTGTTGTGATTTTCTGGTCTCTCATCATTATCACATCGTCAGTCAATAAGTTTAGACCTAATAAATGACGGTGTAAGTTGATTTTCTTCTCTCGATTCAAGAGCAGTAGTAAGAGTATCATAAGATTGGGGTGAGAAGCATAATAACAGTGCAGAAATGTGTGTTATCATTTATAACTTCTCCTATGGCCGCTAATTTATCTACTAATTCCATTTTTTTGTAATGTGATTAACGATATTGCCACCTTCAGCTAATTTAATGCCATAAAGTTTTCTTAAGAGATAAAGTTTGCTAGACAAGTTATGTCGCTCATGAATTTCGCGCAAAGCTTGCCAAGTTTGTCTTGCTGTCTGTAGATTTTTAATATGAGTAATTTGATTATCATCAATTGTTAGATTAATTAGTGCACGGGCTTTCTTATCACTTTTGGACCAAGCGTCTGTAATTGGATTAAGCGGTTCTTCCGCAATTGCATGAAATAAGTCTTCTTTAGTTAACATCATTTCGGCCTTGAATTTCTATATAGAATAATTCGAAGCTGTTAGTTTTTCAATTGCTAAATTATCTTTAGAAGCTGCCATTATCTTAACTTTTAATTATTTACGTGTTAACGTAAAAAGTTCTTTCAACTTTTCTTTTTGAAAGTTTCAAAGTTTATTTGACTTTATCAAATATTCGATATTTCAGATTTCAGTGGAGGCTATTTAATTTATTTATTTTTAATCAGTGATCATAATCTTGATGGGATTTGAATCCCGTTAAACAGGCGTGAGTAAGTAATGTAAATTGGGACTTACCCTTTTTCAGGATACTTATCCTTTTATGCTGTAAATCCACGTTATACTTTTAATCCTATACGCATTAGTTGAGTATATAATTCACTTTATATTTGTAGAAAATTGTATTCTCTAATGCACAACTTTTTATGCCTCCTTTAATTAAAGAAATTGTAGACTATTATGTAGATTAAATGAAGAAGCGGTAACATTTTAAGTTATTTAATTGACACTATATAGATTGTAAATAAGAGAGCATTTTTATATGCCTCTTTCCTGGATTAGCTACATGAATGAAAGAAAATGTTTACATTACAACATACATAATAACAATAAATCAGTTCATTTTAGTTTATGAGTATAATTTAGCTATTTAACAAGTCATTATCTTTACAGGAATTTCAAGGTTAAATTCATTAGCATTATAAAGAGATTTGTGGCTAAGTTTGTTATATTGTTTATTTAACTGAAGAAATGAGTTTATTTATAGCACAGTTATTCATTTTGATGATTTATGTTCATCAAATATAACATTTTAAAAATTTTCTACTTTTTAGCCTTTAAAATGTTTCATTGTTGCAGTTTCAAAGCCATTTGGCATATTTTGGCGAGCAGAAAATATTTGGCGTTTTATCACATGTGGCGGGCGAAAAATGCCTTAAAATCAATGTATTAATTTATAATTAACCCGGCAGGACGGACGCGGGGTGTTTTGACACCCCACGCCCAAAAATAGTCGTCTGCTGTCGGCGAGTGCTTTTAATTTACTGTTTATTAATTTATAAAATTAACGCTAATTTAACATTTCAGTTATCATTTTTCACGAGAAAGAGTAATTATCATGAATTTCGCTAATAGACAGAATTCTAATTTTTTTTTTTTTTCCGTATTTATGCCGTTTAATATGTTTGAGGTGTGCTAACACCCCATGCCCGTTCTCGTGTTACGTTTCACGGCGCGCGTTCTACCGGGTTAAGTTCTAAAAATAATTAAATATTGTACTGTCAACGAGAACACACCTGTGAAAGCAGGGCTTAATTTGAGCCGGAGCCCAACGGAACCCAGCTTCGGTACTTCTGTTTTTAGTAAATATTTAAATATTGGTCGGAATTCGCCGGAGCTCATAAATACAGGGCTCCGGAGCCTAGTGCAATAGCGAAAAACCGAAGCCTAAATTAGCCTTTCTTTTCCCTCACATCTCCAAGTTTCTGCATTCTTTTCTATCAAAACACTTATATGAGACGTAGTGTATCGCGGCAGTGACCCGCAGGCGAAAAATCTGATGCTCCAGCTCCGCTCCCAGATAAAATACTGTGGCTCCGGTTCCGGCAACAGCTCCAACTCAGCTCCGACTTCGCGCTTTTGAGTTGCAAAGTTAATTTACACAATTTTTTGCTCACAAATTCTTCCTGTACCTTCATTAAAGATCTGACAAAATGCATTTTTCTTCTCCCCAAACTTGAAATGCTTATTCAAAAAATCTGACATCTTTTAGCTTTTACTTTTAAAAAAGAAAGTTTGGTGGAATTTTAATCACAAAAATCTTAAACTTCTTCTACACTTTTCAAACAACCAAAATTGTACAATTACACATGTAAACAACAGTCGGCTATATTTGTTTTCAAATAGTTTCTTCACTTAGCTCAAGTAGAAAGTAGAAGTGAAGTAGTGTTACTATTAGTCCGCGAGCCAGCAACAGATTTTGATGACAAAGTTCCTCTCGACCGATAATTTGTAAAATGCTTCAGAGAGATGTATCATGAAGCTCCGTGAACGTCAGCTGTGGTTCCGTGTGTGGGTTGAGCAGCGTCAGCCTCCCAAACATGTAAAAAAAAGAAAAAAAAATTTAGTAATTTCCTCCCGGTTGAAAATTTGTCAAATTATAGCTAACCCAATATCTTGAAGGAAAAAAAAAAGTCAGCTGATTATAGAGTAATGGGTTATAGTCAGCTGGTCACACGAACATGAAAAAAATATACAGTGTGCAAAGGAAAGTCCCTTTAACCATAAAATACTTGCGAACGGAGAGAGCTACAGCTATGGAAGTGAGGTAACGGTATAGTAAAGTGACTACGCCCAATTTAATGCAAACTACGGCAGCGCCCCCTAGTGGCGAAATTTGGAAGATAGCTACTGAAAATCGTAAACGAAAAGAAAGAGAAAAACTTCCAATTAGAAAGTTTTAGAGCATCAATTAATTAGTACTAAACGACATTTGGTTCACACGGATAAGATAAATCGTCGCCTGTATACCCAAAAATGTCCAAAATCGATGCACTCTATTTCGTGTAAACGTTCGAATGGAATAGCCAGAAGTAGGAAGAAATACGCACAATTTATGGTATAAATATGTTCTTATCTCAATACATTTTGATAACATCACATAAAGAACAAAAAAACTTTCTCACAGTGATAAAAAGTTAATATTCAATATGTTCGAAAAGTTCGCCATTGCTCACGATACACGTTTGTATTCTTGAGAGTAATTCTACATGCCACATTTCTCCGCATGGAACGTCTATTGCTAGTCTCTTCAATACGACGATATAGATTTAACCCTTTCAAGGGTCGTGGCTAGACGGCCTAACCACCTAATTTTAATTCCAAAACTGACAAATGGCAGCAAGAATAAAATTTTGCTTTTGTAATAAAATTTTGCTTTTCTAGTGAAAATTATCGGGTTTTTATTTTCTAAGAAATTCGTTCGAATATTCTGGTGTCAGTAAATTACTTCACCAGTTTACGAACAGAATTCTTCTGCCCCTGAAAGGGTTAATCTAAAATTTTAAATACATTGGAAATTAAATTTTTACAGACATTACAGCACAGTGCAACGTCACAATTTACAATTGTGCACTGCTACATTTCCGGAATGTGAATAGGCAAAGTAAAGTAGAATCGTCGCTCATCGATTTCGGACATTTTTGGGTTTGCAGGCGACGATTTATCTTATCCGTGTGAACCAAAAGTTGTTTAGCACTAATTAATTGATGCTCTAAAACTTTCTAATTGGAAGTTTTGCTCTATTTCTTTTCGTTTACGGTTTTCAGTAGCTATCTTCCAAATTTCGCCACTAGGGGGCGCTTCCGTCGTTTGCATTAAATTGGGCGTAGTCACTTTACTATACCGTTACCTCACTTCCATAGCTGTAGCTCTCCCCGTTCGCAAGTATTTTATAGTTAAAGGGACTTTCCTTTGCACACTGTATATTTTTTTCATGTTCGCGCGACCAGCTGACGAATAACCCACCACTCTATAATCAGCTGACTTCTATTTTTCATCAAGATATTGGGTTAGCTATAATTTGACAAATTTTTAACCGGGAGGAAATGACTAAATTTTTCTTCTATTTTTACATGTTTGGGAGGTTACAGCTGCTCAACCCATCCACAGAACCGCAGCTGACGTTCACGGAGCTTCATGATACAACTCTCTGAAGCATTTTACAAATTATCGGCCGAGAGGAAATAACTGACGAAATTTGCACCTGGCTCGGGGACTATGTTTTTGTGAAAAGTTTTCCCATCTCTAATTTGGAAAAAAAAAAAAAGAGCGGGGGGGGGGGGGGACGGATACAATTAAAATACTGAATAAGGATGTAATTAAAATATTACAAGCCTGGAAATTTAAAAGACTGGAAAAAAAAAAGATTTTAAACAATATTAAAAAACTAAAGGAGCCCTGGAGCTGGGGAAAATTTAGAGCTACAGCTCCGGCTCTAGCTCCAGGGAAAACACAGTTCCGAAGCGCTCCGGCTCCAGGATCCAGCTCCGGGTCTCTGGTCGCACGAGTAAGAGATGGAGATGAAACGGGGCGTAAAATTTTCTGAAAAATTTTCTTAAACGTTTTTGCTACTTGTTTATTAATTTTATATATACATGCGTATAGCTGCGAACAATTCCTTTGTGTTAACCTGTTTCAGGATCATAATTTTTACCTTATTTAATTACAGAATTCTGCTATTAATTAACATTAAAATTAGGCAAAGATTTCTATTAGCAGGGAGTGATAAACTAAAAATTGGAATAGTTGAGAGTTAAATGTATGCGCAGGTAGATATTTATTTTTTTTTATTTTGCTAAAGGGAAAAAAGATGCTTTAAATTTTGCAAATAATGTATCAAATATAAATATGTGGATTGGAGTGATAGCGGGGGGAACGACACGCTACAGTTTTAGTACTGGAGAATGTTAGGGCCCCGGTACTTTTTTTTTTCTTTTGGTTAGAAATTAAGTTCTATGCAAAAGTATTTTTTTATAATTCTGTCATACGAGGAAATATGTTAAAAATCGATTACGAAATTTTATCTTTAATATGGATGCACCGAATAATGATTTTGACCGAATACCGAATATTCGGTCGACAGGTAAACCGAATACCGAATATTCCGCTAGCCGAATAGTAACTATTCGGTCGAATACCGAATATTCGACTTGCTGAATACTTCAGTGTTTGAAAGTATTAAAAAGTTAAATTTTAAAACAATTTTACATAATATTTAAACTTACATACTTCCATAAACAAGATCTTTTTACAAGTAAATTTTACATTAAAAAAAATTATGTTTTTAATTGTTATTTAAAAGAGGATAGTTTTAAAGCTTCTTTAATTGATAAAATTTTAAATTTCAAGGAATCCTAAAACAAACGAATAAAATTTTCTTAGTATATTCTAAAACAAATATTTTAAAATCAAAGTGAAATTTTTAAAGGAATCGAAAGAAAAATTTTACACTCATATACTGTTTAATTGTCAAGCGACCAAAATCGTCATTATTGGTCAATTTTCTTACGTTATATTTTTCAATTCAACTAGCACATAAAGAATGTAAAAGCATTCTCTTTTATTTAAATATAATTTTATTTCTAATTATTCTAAACATTTTTATTAATTGAGGGTTGAAAATAGAGGTTGTTTTAAGGTTTTTAAAAATATTTTTTTAAAGGTTTTTTAAGTATTCGGTCTGGCCGAATATTGAAATATTCGGCCAAACCGAATAGTTTTATATTCAGCCAAACCGGATATTCGGTAGTAAGGCCAAATAGGCCGAATATCGAATATTCGATGCATCCCTAATCTTTAAGCATTTACCCTCACAAAATCCAGGAGCATAATAAAAGAGTACCCAAAAAAGCACTGTTACCCTCCTCAAGTTTGTCCGGTCACTAAAAAATACATTTTGGAAAGTCTACAAGACTTAAATTTGCCTTGAAATTATTAAGATATTTATACTTATGCACAATGCTTTTACAAGTAAACGCCTTAAAAAGTCTGCATTTAAGCCTAGAAGAACAACATGTTTTTATAATTATTTTCCATTATCACTAATATTAATTTTTCATTTGAAAAAACGAGAATATTTTCTATCAAATGAAAGAATTATAAAATATGTATATTTTGCTGTCCAAGCAAATTCTGAATACGTATCTAATAAATCAAAACACCAAACTTACATCATACTCGTTATGACATTTCCTATTAAAGTATTACACTATATAGCCATTAATCACCAGACACTTTCAATTTTAGACATTATATCGAATATTTAGAGATGTCGATTTTTTCTGGAACTTTACGATTATGAAGAATATGTTTGACTTCATATTTATCAACGGCGATTTGATCAGAAGTGCAATTACGGAGCCAACAAAAAATCAAAGAAAAATATTTGGGATCACCCTGTAATATAAAATGCACGAAATGATCTGTCGCTGTGGCGTAAGAATATGCTGATATTGTACGATGCGTATATTCATTTGTGTAAAAATAGCATGTATATTCATGGAAATATAGCAACTTCCCTAAAAAAGTTCAAAAAATTATTGCACGTTTTTTGTTTATATCATGCAGGGTTTTAAACCAAATTTAACACCGGTTTCATGCAACTGGAATGTAAATTAAACATTTGATGAAATATTTCATACAACTGCTCATATTTCATCAAATGTTTAATATATTTACATTCCAATTACACTATATTATTTCTACCACAATTCGTCAAATTTTCTGAAACGTTAAATTTGGATGAAAATCCCGCATGATAAACTAGTATGTTGTGGCCATCACAAAACTTTCTTCTATATAAATCACATCAATTAAATCACTTAAACAGTACAAGAAATTACATCAATTTAAGCACAAATTCATATCAAAGTACATCTGAATTTGTAGTTTGATGAAAATTCATGCAATAGTTCTTGAAATAGGGCTATAGCGGAAATTCTAAAAACTGCAGCATAGCAGCGCCACTTATTGAGCGATTTACACCAAAATGTATAAAACGTCAACTCATGTCAAGGACTAACTCAATCTGAAGTTTGATGAAAATCCGTGCATTAGTTCTGGAGATTGAGCTATTGTGGAAATCATGAAAAATGCTGCATAGCAGCGCCACCTGTTGAGCGATTTACACCAAACACTAATAAGCACCAATTTATATCAGGAACTAACTGAATATAAAATTTTATTAAATTTCGCGCAGTAGTTCTTGAGATAGAGCGCCTACAAAATTTGTGGCACATACATACATACATACATTCTAGACAGACAGAATCACACAGACATTTTGTAAAAACATGTTTTTCGGAATCTGGCCCCTAAAACGTGTAAATTCGTCGAAAACCGAAAGCCGAAAATTTTCATGAACCCAATACTTTCTTCTTGTAAAGATAGAAGAAAGTAAATACATGCAATAATTTTTTTTAACTTTTTAGAAAGATCGCTATATATACGTGCTATTCTTACACAAATGAAAACACATTTTGTACAATATCCACATATTCGTATGCTACAGCGATAGATCATTTCATTTCGTACATTTTATTTTACAGGCTGATCCCAAATATTATTTTCTTTGATTTTTAGTTGGGCCCCCTAATTACCCTTCTTATCAAATCGCCGTTGATAAATATGAAGTCTAACATATTCTTCATAACCCTGAAGTTCCAGAAAAATCAGACATCTTTAAAATTTCGACAAAATATCTAAAATTGAAAGTGTCCAGTGATTAATGGCTAAATAGTGTATAAAAATAAATCAGTAGATTAGGAAAATAAGCATGATTGACAAAAAGAGAAAAAAAAAAATACGAAAATGAAAAGTAAAACATATCTGACACTTTCCAACATCATAGTTTAAAAATGTGTATCATCTCCGATTGTTTGTCTGTCCGTGCTCTAACTCTCATAAATATACTCGGATTGCCATGAGATTTTTATATGCAAGATTATATCGCTGATATACTCTATGCATCCTGAATCCAATACAACATTTGTTTTCCCTATTATGATCTGAACCATGGTACTGTCATTTAACAGCCAAGACTTCTTTGATAACTAGCAGGGATGACCAAGCTAAGCTCGGTCAAAATTAGCCTTTGTTCAATTCGATATTTTATTCTCACTGTATGATTCCTGCTATTTAGATACAATTAGCATGATCCTGAGACATAGTGACCCAAAATGACCCACTAACCGAAATTTTTCGAACATGCGACCTATCCCAATGGTCTTCTCGTGCTGGGAAACGATGCGAGAAAAAAATAAATTGTCAAAATCGTTTGAGACGTTTTTTAGATACAATTAGCTTGACCCACAGTGACTCAAAAATGACACACTAATCGAATCTTCTCGACTTAGTCCAATGGTCTTTTCATGCTCAGAAACGATATAATACAAAATTTTGTCAAAATGTTTTGAGCCTCTTTTTTTTTTTTTTACACAATTAGGTTCACCCCACAATGACCCAAAAATGATTCACAAATCGAATTTTCTTGAACATGTGACTTAGCCCAATGATCTTCTCATGCTAAGAAACGGCATATTACAAAATTGTCAAAATGTTGAGCCTTTTTTCAGACTCAATTAGCTTGACACCTGACCCATTTTGACACAAAATGACCCACTAATCGAATGTTCTTGAACATGCGACGAAGTTCAATGGTATTCTGGTGCCCGAAAACAATAGAAAGCAAAATTTCGTCAAAGTCGTTAGAGCCGTTCTCTAGATAAACATAGCTTAACCCACAGTGACCAAAAAATGACCCACTAATCGAATTTTCTCTAACATGTGACTTAGTCCATCGGTCTTCTCGTAATTCAAAACAGTAGATTACAAAATTTAGTCAAAATCGTTAGAGCCGTTTTTTAGATAAAATTAGCTTGACCCGAAGTGACCCAAAAATGACCCACTAATCGAAATTTCTCGAACATATGACTAGTCCAATAGTTTTGTCGTGCCCAAAAATGGCCGGATATAAAATTTAGTCAAAATCGATTGAGTCGTTTTTTTTTTTATAGATATAATTAGCTTGACCCTGACCGATTATGACCCAAAATGACCCACGAATCAAATTTTCTCGAACACATGACCTAGTCCAATGGTCTTCTCGTGCCCGAAAATGATAAAATACAAAATTTAGTCAAAATTGTTAGAGATAAAATTTACATACGCACACAATTTTTGCTCGTATTATTAGATATACTTGTGCGCGAGTGCAAATCTGAAAACAAGTAAATATAGTATATACCGGGTGTCCTAAAAAGGACAGACTGATTTTAAAATTCAATAACTTGCAAACGGTGACAGATATTTAAAAAATTCTTGCAGGAGGGTCATGCATGAGGTCAGAAGTTTTTTTACAGTGATTTTCGATTTTAGTTCGAATTACAAAAAATAGATGGCGCTGTAAGCAGTAGGCGCTAAATACAGCCTCCATTTTTTGGTCTTTCTGTTCTTCCATGGGGAAAAAGGAGATGAAAATGTATTGAATGGGTCCCGAAGTGCCAAAAATCGAGCCTGAATTTAGCGTCTGTCGATGGCAGCGCCATCTATTGTTTGTAATTCGAACTAAAATCGAAAATCACTGTAAAAAAACTTGACCTTATGCATAACCCTCCTGTAAGAATTTTTTAAATATCTGTCACCGTTTGCAAGTTATTGAATTTTTAAATCAGTCAACCCTTTTTAGGACACCCGGTATATAATATACATATATTTTTTTAAGTCAATTAACAATAAGTATTTTATTACGATTGAAAATTTGAATAAGAAATTTTTTATCCCATATAAACTAAAATTAATTAAATTTAATGAATTAATATTTAAAAAACCTGTATTAACACCAAGTGTCATCCACTACAAGTTCAAAAAAACGTATTTGAACTTGAATGGATGAATAATAAATATTTTATTAACGATTAAAAATTTGAACAAGATACATATGATATAGGGAGAGTGTAAACCAATAGTAGGAATTGAATAAAATGAATCGGGATTACATATTTTCTTCATGGAGTAGAAGTTTATTGAAAAATTAGAAATATCTTATGTGAGCTCAACATTTTTATAAATCTATTTTCTTTGTCTATTTCCCATCTGGTCTGTTTTTAGGATGATATTGTCCAATTATATACACATATGTATGTGTGAGCACGCGCGTATATTTTTACTTTCTCGTATCTTTAAAAGAAGTATCGGATTCGTGAAAATTTTCACGGATTTATACGTTTTAGAAGATCCTTGAATAAGATTTAACGGTTTTTAGAAAATGTCTGTCCGTGAGTTTGTGCGTGCCTGTATATGAAACACAAATTTTGTGGACGCTAACTCACGATCTACTGCAGAGAATTTAATCAAACTTCAGATTCAATTAGACCTTAACATAAATTGGTGCTGATTACGTTTCGGTGTATATCCCCCAACAGGTGGCGCTGTTATGCTGCATTTTTCACGATTTTCGCGATAGCTATATTTCAAGAACGATTAGATAGTTATTCGATTTTGGTTGCAGACGATTCGATTTATAAAACAGGAAGTTTTGTGCTGGCAACACCATACTGTAGTTAATATTTAAACATAAAATCTTATAACTAAAATATTTAACTAGTTAAAATCTTGGATAAATTTATTTTGACTGAATATTATTGATTATGTTAGCAATGTGACGAGGACCTAAAAATATAATCATTTAAAATTATTTTATTTTTACTTTCTTCTATATCTTTACAAGAAGAAAGTATTGGTATTGATTCGTGAAAATTTTCGTATTCCGGTTTTCGACGGATTTACATGTTTTAGGTGTCAGAGATCCAGAAAAATATGTTTTTACAAAATGTCTGAGTGTGTCTGTGTGTGACACAAATTTTGTGGGCGTTCTACCTCAAGAATTAATGCACGGAATTCAATAAAAATTTATATTCAGTTAGTCCCTGATATAAATTGGTGCCGATTAGTTTTTGGTGCAAATCGCTCTACAGGTTACGCTGTTATGCTGCATTTTTTAGCATTTCCGCAATGGCTCTATCTCAAGAACTAATGCATGGATTTTCATGAAGCTTCAAATTCAGTTGGTCCTTAATATAAGTTTATGTTTACTAAGTTTTGGTGTAAATCGCTCAGCAGGTTGCGTTGCTATACATAATTTTTCCTGATTTTCGCAATGGCTCTATCGCAAGAACTAATCCTTGGATTTTCATCAAACTTCAGATTAAGTTAGTCCTTGATATGAGTTGATGTTTACTACGTTTTGGTGTAAATCGCCCAACAGGTGGCACTGCTATACATCATTTTTTTCGACTTCCGCAATAGTTTTATCCCAAGAAGGGATGGACGGATTTTAATCAAACTTCAGATTCAGTTATAAAGTTGACTTAGGTTGTTGCTTATTAGGTTTTGGTATATATCGCCCAGTAGGTGGCGCTGCTATGCAGAGTTTATGATTTCCGTCATAGCTCTACTCAAAAACTAATGCACGGATTTTTATGAAACTTGAGATTCAATTAGAAGTTGACTTACGTTGTTGCTGATTAGATTTTCGTGCAAATCATCTAACCGGTTGCATTTTTCAGAAAGTATTAACATGTATGAGATAGAAGAAAGTTTTCGGATTGCCACATCCGACTAGTTTAAATTCTAAACTCATTGAAATTGGCCATGGATATTCTTAATTTTTATTTTGGGTTTTTATTTAACATTTAAGTTCTTAACACATTTACTAATCATTAAACTTTTATTATGGAATTTACAGTAATTTTAAAACTGCTATGTTGCAATTGTTAATGGGTTAAGATATTTAGTAAATTATTTATTTCGAAGTTCCACCACCTTAAAACTTGTGTTACTTTATATTTTCTTAATACTAAATTAATTAGAATATTATCTTGAAATTTTACGTATTTAGTTTTCCTTCGGGAATTTTTATAAAAATTCACTATTTTACAGCTCGCGGGTGCACCATATACTTTGATAAATTAATCTTTTATATATATATATATATATATATATAAATTAGTTTTAAAAAATATGATAAATATACAACAATAAATAAGGCAAATGATGAGTATAGCAGAAGGAAAATTGTACTTGTTCCCTTTTTTAATCTTGGCCGAATGTTGAAAACTTCAAAATCAATAAACCTATTCGCAACGCATTGTCCTTGAAATTATTTTTATTATCTTTACACCACACGAAATGTTTTAAATATATGAGCTAGTTAGAATGGCCTACGTTCAAGTTTGCCAAAAAAAAAAAAAACATATGTTAATAATTTTATAGTAACAATTGAAAGTTAATTTTCCACTTGAACTAACAACAATACTTTTAAATAAGGACATGGATGGGAGGGGGAGGGGGGCGGATAAATTACTTCGGATCCAGGGACAACCCGAACACATTTTTAATGAATCAACAAACGAGTGACGTAAAAACTGCGCTGTGCCAAGCATTTTCGGTTAAATAATGCATAAAAATAGTCGTTGAAACTAGATTGGAGAAATAAACGACGTCGACAAACTAATATGACAATACTAATTGAGCACGGGCAAGTGGCCATTGACAAAATAAGCACGTAAAAAATAAATTCAATAGATATAAAAGTTAATCACTTTTTTTTTTTTTTTCTAAGTGTTTCAAAAATAACATTTAATTTTCACATCAATTATAGAAATCAAACTCAATTTGGCGCGTTCCTATAAATATTATATATTAATATTATAAGCCAGGATGACCATTAAAACAAAGACTTATTTAACTTGCTTTTATAACATAGTCAACTATCAGGATAATTTAAGTATTTTTTTATTTAGAGCACAAAGAGGAAAGACATTTTTTAACCTAATAAAATTTACACCTAGCCAGAACGAGGAGAGGGGGGGGGGAGAAAAAGAAAAAAGCATTTCAAACAAAAAACTCATCGGATGTACCAATCCCAAACTTTCTTCTATCTCATACATGTTAATACTTCAAAATTCGCACAGTGCCAAAATTAAATGACAATCTATGCCTATCATGAGGATTCTAAAGGTATGGATTCGTTGAACTGTGTGCATTTAAAAAGGAGATAAGCATTTTTTCAAACAAAATATTGAATTTCGGAACCCACCTTTTAGATGTCTGCAACCAAAATTTGCAACCCAAAGAGCATAAAAAGTGAACCCTATTAGGCAGTATACACACAAACCTAATTAAGAATCTATGTGAAAGTGTAACAGAATATGAAGCTGGATTAAATTCCGTGCATTAATTTTTAAGAGATAGCTATCGCGAAAATCGAGAAAAATGCAGCATACCAGCGAAACCTGCTATATGATTTGTGCGAAAAACTATTAAGTTTGGTGAAATTCCATGCATTAGTTTTTGAGATATTACTATCACTAAAATCGTATTAATCCCGAAAAATGCAACATAGCAGCAACACCTGTAAGGCGATTTACATCAAAACCCAATCAGCAACAACTTATGTCAACATCTAATTAAATATGAAGTTTGATGAAAATCCGTGCTAAAGTTCTTGAAATAGAGCTATTGCAGAAACATTTAAAAATGCTGCATAGCAGCGCTACCTGTTGGGCGATTTGCACCAAAAACTAATCAGCACCAATTTTTATCAAGGTTTAACTGAATTTAAAGTTTTATGAAATTCCGTGCATGGGTCATTCCATGGTAACTTACGTTACATTTAGAACAATTGACTTAAGTAATTTTAGTAATATAACACCAAAAATAGAATTCAAAATATAAAGTTGACATAATTTGTTAATTAAACCTATTAAAAGCTAAATTTAGAGGAAATTTATATAATTTTTGTGTTATCAATTGAACTCTGGCAGTTATATATGAATAATATTATTATATATATATATGTGAATAATATTATAATATATATATATATAATATCATTATGTTACTGACATTACAAAAAAAAAAGTTACCAATAAAAAATATAATTTTCATTCTCATTTTCTAGGTAATTTTCATTCAAATTGAGCTTTGGATAGGTTTAATTAGCAAATCATGTAAACTTTACAATGGAATATTTTTTGGTGCTATATTACTAAAATTACTGCAGTAAATTGCTCTAAATGTAACGTAAGTTACCATGGAATGACCCGCATTGGTTCTTGAAGTAGAGTGCCCACAAAATTTTGTCACATACAGACTCACAGATAGATATTTTCTATAAACAGTCAAATTGTGATCAGGACCTTCTAAAACGTATAAATTTGCCGAAAACCGAGAGTCGAAAATTTTCACGAATCTAATACTTTCCTTCTAGTCTAGATTTTTTTTAAATAATGAAATCTTTTGCGATTTCTTTGTCTATCAACCGCTGAAAGTACAGTTTTAAATTTCAAAACTTTATTCCCATACATAATTGATATTTTTCATACAAAAAAGTTTTTAGAGTTAGAGTGGACAATTTGCCTTAATGGATCTGCGAGACCAAATTCCTATATTTTATAAATAAACAACGCACTAAAAATTGTTATAAACAAGTGGGTAAGTGTGATCACAGATCGCACAGAGGGTTTCGTTTAATATTCCTTTCAAAACACTTTATCCTTTTGAAAAATCTGTTAGTTCCACATTTCCCAACCAGGGGGCGCACTTGATTCTAAACAAACCTGTATCCGAACGAAAATCCGTTTTACATACTATCCGTTGATATATTAGTCGAGGGGATTGGGCCCATAGCACCCGAGATAAGTAGGCGCACCTGGCGGAAAAAAATGGAACTAAAATATGTAAGGCTATGGTGCATAATATGAAAGAATAGTCAAAGGGGTGTCGGCAAAAGTTGGAAAATTTTTGCCCGGGTTAAAAGGGCGGAGGTTACAAAAATTGCTTAAAATCCACAAGTTAGAGCCCAGAGGGGTAAATAATAAAAGACTTTTTGAAAATTTTATGATTTGTCGTGTGGTCTGAGGCATTCAGCTATACGTATGCAAAATTTCATGACACCAACTTAATTAGGGGTTCTCTTAGAAAGAATTGCTTCAAATACATATGTGGTAGCTCAAAGGGTTAAACGTAAGCCTTTTTCAAGATTTTATGATTTGTCGCCTGGCCTCAGGTGTTCTGCAATAAGTATGCAAAATTTCAAATCTCCAATTTAATTAGGGGCTCAGTTAGAAAGAATAGCTTAAAATACACAAGCTGGAGTTGAAAGGATTTAACATAAAACTTTTTCAAAATTTATTATTTGACGTGAGATCTGAGGTGTTGAGCTATAAGTATGCAAATTTTCACGCCTCCAACCTAATTAGGGGCTCACTTAGAAAGAATTGTTTAAAATGCACATGTGGGACCCCAAAGAGTTAAATGTACGACTTTTTCAAAATTTTATCATTTGTCGTATGATGCGAGGTGTTCAGCTATAAATACTCAAAATTTCATGTCTCCAACATAATTAGGAGATCACTTAGAAATAATTGTTTAAAATACACATGCGGGAGCCCAAAGGGTTAAATGTACGACTTTTTCAAAATTTTATCATTTGTCGTATGATGAGAGGTGTTCAGCTATAAGTAACCAAAATTTCATGTCTCCAACATAATTAGGGGCTCACTTAGAAAGATTTGTTTAAAATGCACATGTGGGACCCCAAAGGGTTAAACTTACGAAATTTTCAAAATTTTATGATTTGTCGTTTGATGTGAGGTGTTCAGCTATAAGTATGCAAAATTTCACGCCTCTAAATTAATTAGGAGCTTACTTAGAAAGAATTGTTTAAAATACACATGTGGGACCCCAAAGGGTTAAATGTACGACATTTTCAAAATTTTATGATTTGTCATTTGATGTGAGGTGTTCAGCTATAAGTATGCAAAATTTCACGCCTCCAAATTAATTAGGAGCTCACTTAGAAAGAATTGTTTAAAATACACATGCGGGAGCCCAAAGGGTTAAATGTACGACTTTTTCAAAATTTTATCATTTGTCGTATGATGTGAGGTGTTCAGCTATAAGTATGCAAAATTTCACGCCTCCAAATTAATTAGGAGCTCACTTAGAAAGAATTGTTTAAAATACACGTGCGGGAGCCCAAAGGGTTAAATGTACGACTTTTTCAAAATTTTATCATTTGTCGTATGATGTGAGGTGTTCAGCTATAAGTACCCAAAATTTCATGTCTCCAACATGTATAGTTTCTGAGAACGGGCTCTGTGACGGACAGACATACAGAGGAGCGAGACGAATAGGGTTTCGTCAGATGAACGAAACCCTAAAAAACGAATGCAACATGCCAACATAACATCTTATAATACGCGCGGGGGGGAGGGGGGGGGGAATCGGCAAACACCGACATTTTTACAAATTAGGTCGCCTTGTATCTGACTGATACACCGAGTATGTGAGGTCATCTTACTACAGAGACGACAGACTACTAGTGAAGAAGATATAAAGGATTGAACAACAGAAAAAGCACGCCATGTATATCTCTCTCTCTTCCAAATGTTAAAAAGCGCTTTCCAATAAAATAATTAATGGTTGCCTGATTTTTATTGATGTCGGCATTTAAGTATTTGGCTACTTCTCCTGCAAAAGAGGCAACCCTTCTCCTCGCAGTAAAATGTAATGCTTAAATTTACTATCACCTGTGTTTTTTCCTTCAATTTAATTTTAAAAGTGGGAGCCCTATATCATAAGAGCCTATGATACGTAAACGTACCGTTTATCGTGTAAACGTCTCTAACGTTAGCGACACCATAGCGAGAAAAGTGTGTTGCATTTTTACCAATCATGTGAATAATGGCGCCCTTCATCGTTTGCCATAAAACTTAAATTTCCAATTCCTTGGGTTTCTCTGTTTTGACATTTCCTGCTTTTACATATCTATCAATTGCACCCCACTAGTCGGCTTTTGAGTTGCGCCTAAAATTAGTGGGGGAAAAAAGGGGGACATTTTAAAGTTCACGAGCGATTCGTCTTTAATTTGTGATCATAATCGTTGATGCCTTTATATAGCAGATTAATACCCCTGAGCATTTTTTTTTTCGTCGGATTTTCCCGAATAACTAGTTCAATGCATGTTAGGAAGAAAAGAAAGATTCTTTGTGAGCCGGTCTAACGTTAAGAGGCTACTTCAGTTAAATGAACAGACCCGTTCGCTAATGTTAATCTTATGGAAGAAATTTATAAAGATATCTCGGTCGCATTTCAATATTTTTAAATTATTTCTTTTGCATTGAATAGTTGAGATCGATCTGTATGCAGGACGATTTTTACTTTTTCGATTTTAATTGCAGATATTTTTTATGAGGATGCGTTTACTTTCGAAACCGGTTCCGAAAATGAAAGTGTCCTCATAAGAAATACCTGTAAACAAAATCGAAAAAGTAAACAACGGCCTTTGTACAGATCGATCTCAACTATTCAATGCAAAAGAAATCATTTAAAGATATTGAAATGCGACCGAGATCTCTTTATAAATTTCTTCCATAGGATTAGCATTGGCGAACGGGTCTTTTCGTTTGACTGAAGTAGCCTCTTAAATAAAACGTTGGTAAACTTATGCACCTTGGAAATCGACGCATAATTCTTAAGCGCCATGTTTTGTACCTTTAAAGCATAAAAATGGCCTCCATTCAAACTTGGCAAAAGCGCCAACACATGTTAATAATTATTTTCTATTCACAATGAAAGTTAATTTTCCAGGTGAATTAAGAACAATAACTTCAATGAGGGGTAAGAAAGGAAAAAACAAAATTTTAGGTCTAGGCACAGTGTTAAGCTCCGGGACATATTCCAAATGAATCAGTACACGAGAGTGACGTAAAAACTACGTCATGCAAGGCATTTTCGGTTAAATAATGCATAAAAATAATCGTCGAAACTAGATTAAAGAAACAAGGGACGTCGAAAAAGAGAAAAAAAAAAGTAAGTGAGCAAAGGCATGTGGCCAGAATGACAGAATAAAGAGAGTTAAAAAAAATAAAAATAAAACCAGTGAATAAAAAAGTCGTCTTTCCCAGGCGTTGTAAGAAAAGGTTAATGTGTTTTTCGGGAACTGTGTCAGTCGGAACGCCTAAAGTTAACGAAAGTGAAAACAATGTTACCTCACGAAGTTAAAGGCGAGTTTAAGGCCAACAGTGGAACGGATACTTTTCCCATATGAGGGAAAAAATAACTGAAACGGTGAAACAAAAAGGTATTGTGCCATTGCTACTGATTCTCAAATTAGCAGAAAAGATCGGAAAAAGAATAGGGGAGAAAGAAAGGGAGTTAAGGGGAAAAAAAAAACTTTTTCGGTGGTCGGAAACTATGTATGAAATACACAGTAGCAGAAAGTTCTCCAAGTGTCTGCGACGGATTACTTCAGGGGCAGAAAATAATCTGCAGGTAAAATACTTTACAATTGAAGCGCTAAATAATCAATCAGTTACCTGTATCTTTTTATGTACTTTATTCATTTTTTATTAATAATAATCTTAAGTTTTTGTATTAAGTAATAAAGAGCTAAACATAATATAAACAAAAAAAGGTTCAATGGAAAAAGAATCTGCAAAAGAGAAAAGAAAATCTGCGACGCCCGTCTCCCGTCTCGCACTTTCTGTAAATCAAATACAACAGACTTTAATACAAGGCTATGTCAAAGATAAATAAAACAAAAAAAAAAAAATTCCTGATATTGAAACTAAACTCCTTTGTAAGAATTTGTGTGTTAGAATGGCTAAAATTTAAAAAGAAAAATTAAGTAAATGCTTTATTTTAATAGACTAGGGAGTTTTGCTCCTACGAACTACGTCCAGATCCAGCAGGCTTAAAAACACAACTAATTTGCTCTGTTTTTAAAAAAATACTCGACTACGGAAGATTTAATGATGATTTCACGATCAGTGGTGATTGTCTGTAATCAGCTTGCCTTTCATTTCTATTTGATCGTTTTTAATCATTTGGAAAAATGGTTATTGTTCTCGTCAGGGTAGGAAATGAAAAGCATATCTGAAGGTTTTTATTGGTTTAATCCGCATTCTATTCGTTTTGTGATTGGTCTATATAGTAATCTGTATTTCCCTTTAGTTTCAACAGAGATGGACAACAGAGTGTTGCCACTATGACAACAAAGTAATAAAAACTACAAAAAAAATTAATAACTCAGAAACAAATTGAGACACAGCTTTCATACAAATTGCATTTAAAAGTACATTTTTTTCTCTACACGACGACGTAAAAAGTAATATTTTGGGATGTTTAGAAGTTTAAAAATGAAATTTCATTTAAAATGTGTCAGATTTCTTGGAAATCTGACGACGGAAAAGCCTTTTCCCGAACAGCCAATGAAATGCTTGGATAATACGCAAGTTTCAGGTGGATAATAACTAATGTAAATGAAAGAAAATGAATAACAGTTTCTGCCAAAGAGTTAATTTTAATTTGTAAGATTTTCACGTGTAAAAGAAAAATGGAATAAACCAATTAAAATAACAAAAAAGATAAATAGGACAGGAATGAATACATATAAATATTCCACACCAAATAAGAGTCGCAGGTGATTTCTGTAGCTTGGAATTTTTACGTGTAATAACACTATTAATGTTTAATTCATGGCATACGTAATGCATGCGATTTTTTTAGGTCTTATTTTAGTCTTTGAAAAAATAATTTTCCAAATGGTCGTTGTAATTTGTTAAATTCCTTTAATTGTTGTTGGATTCCTTTTTTTTTTTTTTTTTCCCGGTTACCAAGATCGCATTCACCGCTGTCGCAACACCTGACGTTTGTTTTTGCGATTAAGTATTACGATTGCATTTAAAAATCATCTTGAATAAAATGGCTAAGTAAAACAAAGTCGCTTGTTTTACTTTTATAACGTCTAGAAAAAAAGTTTCTGATGCTATAAGAAAATCGCTTTAAATATGACGTAATTTTCACCATTAAATGCTTTTTGCACGTAATGATTTAATTATTTCCATAGTTTTCTATTTTTTAATATTCACATGTAAACATATTTTTCAATAGAAAAGTGTTTGGTTATATTATTCGGGATTTTAAAAATCTGAAATAACCAATTTTATCTTCTGTTGCCAATCTATGAAATCAACTCAGATAATGAAATTCTGAAAAAAAAATATGAAGAAAAACTTTAAAAAAAAGACAAATTAAAAGATATATTGGATACTGCACACTACAATTCAGTCAGGCAATGCCTGAGAAAGAGGGCTGAATTGCTATGTATAGTGTTTGATCTTAAAAAAAAAAACGTGTGTAAGTGATCTCTCTATAAAAACTACGAGTTTTCATATGCAAAAGAGAAACGCATCTCAACAGATGGCCGACGATATGATATACAGCAGTGATCTGTTAAGGAAAATTTTACGTTCTGTAAAGGACCCTTCACAATTTTACTTTTATCCTAAACCAGGACCCTTCACTAAACTTTTTATCCTAAAACAGGAAAGACCCTTCACAAAATTCTTTGCCTTAAAAATAGACCTTTTACAAAATTTCTCCACCTTCAAATTGAGACTTTCACAAATTTAATAATTTAAAATAAAACCCGACTTGTAAAAAAAACAGTTGAACTCATAAAATAACACATTCTTAAAACGAGAACACCGTTAAAAGAGTAACTAGCGCGTTAAGAATGGTTAATCTTTTAAACAATATTAAGAATTTCACGCTTTTTACGAGCTACAAAAGCTGAATCACGGCTAATAGAAGCAAAGTATCTGTTTATTTCAACTGACTTTTGACAAAAAGTAGAGCATAATTACGTAAGAAATCTCTTATCGAACACTCTTAGTATCAATATTTCTACATTTGAACCGCCAGTCAAAATGCAATAATTTATCAGTTCTACCACACAGAATTTCAACCTTCAGGGAGACCCCCCCCCCCCCCCCCCACACACACACACATAAGAAAATGCAAAGGAATGCCCTGAGGTGTTGAAAGAATAAAAGGGAAGGGAGGAGGGGGGATAAGGAGGTCTCAAGTATCGCCGCTTTGTAAGATTTACGAATAAGTCATGGAAAGGCAGAAGCATAGGGGAAAATCTTGGTTTCTTTAAATCCGGACTCTGGGCCATATTTTAACCAGCCTTTTCATGTCTCTTGTCAAACTTAACATGAAAAGGATATGGAAATCAATACATTGGAAATTGCAATGTCAACAGAGTTTCCCCGGGAAAAAGAGAAGTATCAGCTACATTACTGTATGCCGTTTATGACATTTAGAACTACTAGTTCTTTAGAAGCTTTGATTTCAGTTTTCTGTGATTTTGTCTAAAAAAGACAATGTGAGTCCACAATGGTAAGACTGAATGATGACCTTTCTAAGTTAATTTTACCATTGATATAATTAGAACAATTAATAGCACAGTAATGTTTAACTACATATGTGTATTTTTACGATTGTTAATATCTTCATGAGTATTACGAGTAAATTTTTAATACGAGGACTTCTCGTATTAATAGAGTTCGACTGTATAAATATTGAAATCAAAAAGTAGGTAGGAATAATCAAAGTGAAATGTGTAGATTTACCGTCGTTCTCGATCAAAATAATGTTGTCCAATATCCCCTTCTATACATCACAAAAGACACCCCGCGAAAGAGCGAAGAAGAAATATTGCCACATAATCCTAGTCGCTATTCTTATAAACCTAGCACTTGCATTACGGCAGGAGAGAGAGCGAGAGGCGCAAAAGCTCCGGGATCTTAAAAGGCTTCTGGAAATCGAGTTATGGGTCCCAATCAAGAATCAATTTACTCGGGTGACCAAGTAAGTGACAGAACCCATTAGGGAGCTCTCGGAGTGAACATGCACTCAATGCCGATGCATCAGCTGAGAGAGGTTGTTTTATAACATTTGCGCTCGATTTTTAGGGATCTTCAAATGCAAGAATTTTTCAATGAAATGTTGCGACATCGCAATATCACGGTTTCTCCAACATTTTAACATGCGTTATTTGTAAAGCATGTTTCAATGAAACATAAAATTTTAGCAAGCATTTATAAGAAAGAAGAAAGAGTAATTTTAAAAATCAGAGCTTTTAATATTTTTCATTTACTCCCCAAGAAAAAAGATTTCGTTTAAGAAAAATAACTTCATTAAAATGTGATTAGCAGTAGTTTTTTTTTTTTTTTTTTTATAGAATCAGACCAAAATATATATATATCCTGGTTAGTTTTATTTCAAAAAAGAAACTAGTCGTTGGGGGCCCACCGTAATACTTACCGATCATGGATATGCATAATATAAAATATGAAACTAAAACATGCGTAAACTATAAAATGTACAGCCTGTATTTCAATTTGTTTGGTAGATAGCATGGAACTATTAATAAAGAGGAACTGATATATCCTTAAAACAGTGAAGCTTCAACTGTAACCGCTTTCGCAGGGGTTGATTACCACCTGAGCAAACTTCCACCGGTAAATTTAAATAGAAACTTTCTGCTTATTTAAACGCCTTATTAATGCGAAATTTCAATCATAAATAATGATAAAAACAGATTTTCATTTTTAGTGGTGGGAGTTTACTTTGGCGATAGTCAGGCCCTCCGTTTCCGCCATATTGTGACAACTTCGACAACCTTCCTGTTAGAGTCAGTGAAAGGTATAATCTCTCGGCAAACTGTTATCAGTAAAAACAAATAGAAATTAACTATATTTTTGAGAGAAATTTGGCAGAAAAAAGCCGCTAAAATAGAGCAAAATTTTCTATTAAAAATTTACTGGTGGAAGTTTGCTCCTGAGGCAATCAGAAACTGTTTATCCGATGCAAAAAAAATCAGCCGCCATCTTGTGACAACCTCCTCGGTTACTTCACTCGCAAGTGATAGACAATGCACAATATGTCTCCTCCTCTTTATTCATAACTCCACTGCAGATAGTGTTTAAAATCGTGCTTGATGACGTCATACACTTTAAACCGAGTCTAACGAAAAAGACAGGCTACCGCGGTGCATTCCACGTGTCTTTTTTTACAGAACGCTAGAGTGACGTGATGCTTTTTTCGCACACCTTCATTAGTGCATTCGAGCATCACGTGACTCCAGCGGTCTGTAAAAAAAAGATACACGGAATGCACCGCGGTAGCCTGTCTTTCTCGTTAGTCTCGCTTTAAATGCTCTATTACTGAATTGCGTAAAAGGAACATCCTTATAACTCCAAAAATGATAATCCTATTAAGTAACAGTTTACTGCGTCGGATTAAGCGTATCATTTCCAATCAAAAATTATCTTTGAATTGAAATTTGAATGAAATACAGTGTCAGGAAAAAATCGAAGAGTGCGGAAAATAGGATTACAAATATCTCAGCAACTCGTAATCCGATCAACTTCATTCTTTATGCATTTTGCCTTTTATATTCACTCCTTAAAATAAACAATTTCGAAAATTTTTAGATACCTTTTATCAGAAAGATTATTACGAGAGTCCGAAAAAAATAGTCCCTATGATAGGTAAGTAAAATGATAACTGAAATAACACAATTACTGAAAAATAAGAACATAACATTAAAAAGTGACAACAGGAGTTCAGGGGTGGGAAGTGCCCCTCTGAAAAACGTCTTTTCATTCTGGAAAAAAAAAAAAAAAAAAAATTACAAGAATAACCAATTCATCAGAATATATCATTGCACAAAACCGTGTTTAATGTGAATTCCATAAGCTTCGATAAATCTTGTATGCTTATAAATACTAGAGGACCTAGCCGGTGCTTGCACAGGCTTAGAGATCACATAGCCCGGTGTATAGAACACTTTTTTTTTTTTTTTTTTGGAAAATTAGATTTTTTTTCCATTTAATATATAAATATCTCTATTCTAAAAAAAAAAAAAAAATATATATATATATATATATATATATATATATATATATATATATATATAACTACCGCTGTCACCGCCGCCGGTTTTGAATTTTTTGTGACCGGAGGTCTTTCTTCGTTAATATTAAGCAAAATATTGCATACAAAAATATGAAAATCGGTGGAATTAGAGAAATATTTGATAAACATGCTGATACAGACAGTTTTCAAATGGAAGAAATATTTAAAAGAGATATTTAATGCTAAAGTTGGACAAAATCGTTCCATTAAAAAAGTTTTATAGGAGCAAAAACTGTACATCAGAATTTAATCCTTTTTAGATCATTTTATGCGTCAGAATTTCCCGGTGTGCAGACTGCACTCAGTTTATTAATTTGACTCATTTTTTGAGGTTTTATTTCTATTTTAAATTCAAATTTTCAGCATTTCGAGAGATATTTTTTTACACATTTTAGAAAATGGTATTAATTTAAACTGTTGCAAACTGCATAAACAGCGCAAATAATAATATTTGCTTCAAATTAAAAATTTATTTTACACGTGACTATTATAAACAAGAAAATATAAAAAGCAGGAACTCATTGAGAATTATCATAAAAACCATATTACACGTGAATTTTAAAAGTGAAAAAATGTTGTAAAATAATAAATTCATTAACATGCGTTAGAAGTCTTAAATAGGAGAAATTACGTCACATTTACGTCACATTACACATTACGTAAAATGAACAAAAAATAATATTGCAAAACAGTTTACATTTAAAAATTTCGCGAGACATTTATGTAATATTTTAAGATGATATTTTCAACTATTTTTATTAGGATACCGCAAATAATATCTCATTTCTAACAAAATTATTTTCACGTGAATAGTAAAAGGAGAAAGAAAAGTTAAGTGAAAATTACGTCAGATTAAAAACGATACATTTAAAGTGTCATTAAAAAAAAACTTTCTTTTCGCTTTGCTAAAAAATACCGGGAGGCAAAGACTGTTTATTTAATTCATTTTATATTAGCTTATTTTGAAATGTCAACTGATTTTATTTAATGAAAGACGGAAACAGCCATTGTATCATTTAACAGCCGCTGATTTGGCTTTAAAATTCCCCAATCAAAGAGAAATGAAAGGAAACCCGTTTATAGGGAGATCGCCACTGTTTTTAAACTTATAATTCAATCTTCCGAAATATTTTTTAAGTTATCAAATTAGCGTGCTTTTAGAGTCTGCGGTATCTGAACGGGGGTTGACGAGCGTAGCTCGTAGGGGGCAGCGCCCCCTAGTATATATATATTATTGCCCACTAATAACATCCAAAAGCATTTTTAATTGACAAATATTAAAGTTTTGATATTTATTAAAAGCGACACTTTATATTACCCATATGCCAGATAACAAGAGCCGAAGAAATTGCCAAAGATTTACCTACTTATAGCAATCAATCTTTGTGAATTTGATTATTTCAGTGTGTAAGCGGGTTTGATTATATATCTGTTAAATTAGTGTTTTCATTATTTGTAAAGTTAAAATTTTGTTTGGATAGTTAGTATGGAATGTTAAACTGAAAAAAAAAATGCTAAATTAGTTTAAGCGCAAACGGATTAACAGTCAGGTTATCCTTTGCACACAGATTTTAAAATATTCAAGCTTAATTATATTTTAAAAACTATAAAAAATCAGGTAATTGAAGTTGCAGTTGTTAAACGAATTGCATTTGAAAGTACATTCTTCGCCTACTCAACTGTCTAAAAACTTACGCTTTATTTATTTATTTTTTTTTTTAATGCAATAAAAGCGAAAATTATTGGTCAAGTCGTCGCCAGCTTCAAAATGACGTCAGCGTAATTCATGGACATGTTCTTGCATTATAAAACAGATATTTCACACTCTGCATAAATAAAATACTACGTGCATATACACAACACTTTTCAACAAATAAAAGTAAACAAACCATAACGGATTCTTTCGCAATTCTGATTGAACTGGACGAACTTTTAAATTGAGAAATCCTTCAAAATCGGAAGAATTATCCTTAACTTCTTTTTTTTAAACAATGTTTTTTCAACAAGTGAAAATAACTACCTTGTCGATAATAAATAAAAACATAAGAAAAGTACGTTATTTGAGACATAATTATTCGCCAGAGCGGCTCAAAACTATAAATATTTAAATTTTATTTTAACAAATATATTGTACTCTGATGCGTAAATAAAATTTGCTGATGAGAGCGATTGTTTTCAGCCGACATTTCATTTCAACACCAAGTTCCAAAACCTCCATAAACGATCGCAGATCCAAAACCTCCATAAACGATCGCAGATCCAAAACCTCCATAAACGATCGCAGATCCAAAACCTCCATAAACGATCGCAGATCCAAAACCTCCATTACGACCGCACACCCAAAACCTCCATAAACGATCGCAAACTTAAAATGATGATGTAGGACAGTTGTTGATCAGTGACAGTTGTCGGTCATGCTATCGCTAAAAAGATTTAATTGAGCCATTCCATGAAAAACTGAAAAAATGTCCTGCACTTGCATAAATACCTATATCTATTAACTTTTAAGTTGTTAAAATATAAACTATATACATTAAAAGTAACACAAAAACCATATATTTTCATATTAGCATAGTTGTTTTAATTTGATGATATAATGACATTGTTAAAACAGCAGTAATATGTAGAAAAGATGTCCTACACGTGACATGGAATGGTCCAATCAGACTTTTTCTTTATTTAAGGCTACTTCATTGACATATAATGAAAATCAATAAGACATACTAAAATGCTTATTTTAATTCAACATGTAAATTTTGCATGTTACATATCTTAGATTTTTCGCGCCTATTGTCACAATTTTATGCGACATAATTAATGCAGTTTAAATCGAATATACTGTTTTAAGACCTATGGATGGCAGGCGCAATATAATATTCACATGTTCAAAAACAGGTCTAGCAGCCTAATAATACAAATTTCAAGATACCTTAAAATTAATTATTCTCATGTTGCAATGCAAGCTAGCAATCAATAGCTTTCAATACATTCTAAAACGAATTTTAAGCTATTTTGAGACGTATGCATGGAAAAGGTTTATATAAAATCCACGTGTCGAAAAAAATAGAAAGAGCAACTGGATTATAAAAATTTCAAGAGCCTCGCATCAAATTCAGAAAATAGAGCCGCAGAAATGTAAAGTTATTTTGTGTGCGCCGCATCTATTCGGCGCCTTCATTTTGAGCGCGCCGCACTTTTTATGCAATAGTCGACCTAAAAATAGCTCTGGACATATATAGAAAAATACGGATGACATTTAGAGTAAATGCATCGTCAAAAGCACGCGGCGCTGCCTGTAGAACAGCTTTTAGGGATACGATGTTATCTTTGCAGCAAAACAAACACTACAGATGCACGCAAGAGAGGCTGAATTTCTTCCAGGCCGATATTTTTCCTTCTTGCCGCTTTTATTAGCCATTTATAATCTACTAACACGTTTATTAACGATAAAAAATGATTTTATAAATAAACAGTGAGTTTTAAATAGCTTGCTCTGAATATTTAAAAGATTTACTTATATCGATCGAGGCACGGAATTCCAAAAAATAAAACTCTTTGTCTGGGGTCTCAAATAACATTTAATTCCATGACACTTTCAAAGAAGTATAGACGTTTTAATAATTCCATTTTCAATAGAAATTATTTAAAAATATACACATTCGAACATATTTGAGAAAAAAAAATAATAACAAATTAGTATGCATACATACAATATAGCTTACAAAAGTAAGCTAAAACTTGATACTTGGAAAAAACGTAATACTTTACATTGACAAATGAATGTAATTACATTGAAAATTACATTGACAAATGAAAAGCGAGATTTATTGTATAAGTAAAATGCACTAAAAGTATTTATAATGATGTATGCTGTTATAATAAACTGACTAGATATTCGTTTTTATATGTTTTTTTTCCCTCAAATTTAATAATAATAAAAGGATTTAGTCCTTAAAATTAAGAATTTGTTTTAAAAGGTAGAAAATTATGTCACAAAAGACAGCAGGGAATTTAAAGTTTAAGATAAATTGTAGACGAAACAGCCGACTGGAGTTTATTATTTTATTATTTTGTTTATATAATTATTTTGATATATTATTTTTATATAATGTTAATATTGTTATAATTTAGTTTTTATAACGTTATTTTGTATCAAATGTAAAAAGTGACGCCTTTTGGCAATCATCTGTGTGTTATTGAAATAATTTTTGTTCAAATATAGATTTTTTTTATATTTTATTGTTACGGACGCTTGTAGAAAAGATACCTTTGAATTTTCCTAAAAAAAAAATTAAAAAAAAATTAAATCTATGCAAAAGGAAGACCTGAAAAGTTTTTGAAATGTTCAATTTAAAAGAAATGATTTTTTTTCCTCAGTTAAATGTCGTCTTGTATATCATATCAATAGTATCAGGGAATAATCACCGGACCACTATAATCAATTGCTTAGATTGAAGTGCATTTTTATTAGAAATATATATTTTTTTCTAAATGCCTCTAAAGCTTTCAATCTAGCTTAAATAACAGTATGGAATAGTTACCGTCTAAAATAACAATGGAAAAAAAGTAATGCATAGGAACGAAAGAAACGACAAAAAAAAAACTACATTTCTGCGACATATCCGAAGGCTTAAAGTTTCTTTTGCAAATTCGTAAAAAAAGAAAACTTTTGAATGTTTAATTATAAATAAACTTTTTTAGAAGCAAATTTATCATGTTTGACATAAAAATGAGGATTAAAGTGCATTAAAGGCAAAAACACAACTTACTTTCAATAGTGGGTCATTGACATAGCGACAGAATTACTTTTCTTGCTGTGAATGCGTCCTGCTTTTATTAGCCATTTATATTTTGAACAGGGCATTTATTACATCATATTTATTCCATACAGTATCTACGATATCATATCGTAGACAGTAGACACTGTATGCAAACGTAATCTTATACCATATGTCATACTGCTGACTAAGAATGAGACAGCATTAAAAACAAAAGAGATTATTTGCACATGTTGCCAAAATTTCTTTTAATTTGATGGACCAATCAGTAATAATGTACAGTATGGTCAAGCAAATTCCTCAATATATTTGACCAGCTCCCTCTATAGTTACTTTAAAAATGAATTCCACTATGTGTTCCAAAGAATCAATTAAGTTCTGCGATCTTTAGAATATATTAGTAAAATATATTGTTTTAGAATAAAAACTAATATCTATCTATTCTAAAATAAACGGTCAAGTGCGAGTATTACTCGCGCACAGAGGGTTCCGTACAATAATATATGAAATAGTAAGTGTATTATTAAAAAACGTTGCTAAAAGAATACCAAGGCTTTGTAAAAAAAAAAAACCATACAACGTAGGGTTGGGTATAGCTGTATATACTAGAAAAGTATAAATGGATATACCATGAAATTTTAAAGAGATATGGAATCTAAATAATATCAAATATAGCTATTCTGTATAACTCTTTTTTTTAATCTTATCCTAATATGTTTAAAATGAACTTAATTCGATGCTGACAATAAAAGTAGTGCATATTTGAACTTCTTTTGGCAGTTCATAAACCTAAATTTAGCGTAGTAATAATCTTTTCATTTTATAGTGTATCTAAAGGCCCTTGTTCAAAAGTTAAACTTAGTATTTAGCTAAGCGCGCTTCGAAAGGACGTCGCAAAGTCCCAACGCTGCTTTTGTCCGTGCCGCGTTTTTCCATATAGGTTTTTAGTTAAACTTAGTATTTAGCTAAGCGCGCTTCGAAAGGACGTCGTAAAGTCCCAACGCTGCTTTTGTCCGTGCCGCGTTTTTCCATATAGGTTTTTAGTTAATTTTTAAAGACACGGTAAGTGTATTGAGAGAGCCACTTAGTGCAAACTAGTCGCGAATCCCATAGTATTTATATGATTAATTCTCATTAAATTAGTCTGTTTTTAACAATTTGACGTTTATTGCTTTTATACTGCTACTGGGCATTGCAATACACAAATATATCCTTAAAATTTGTTAGCTAGGCTTTAAAAGCGGGTGAAACAGAGTACGCCGCCGCCGTCCCTGTCACTATGTATGCCCAAATCTTCAGTGTTTTTAAGAGTTAATATCGCGGCTAATTACCGACGATTTTTTCCGAAATTCATGATCAACAATGCTTTTATACTTCTGCTACGATAGCTACCTCCGGCGCTGTTCAACACTTTTGCTGAATGCCCGTAAATCGCAATTTGTGTGTAACGGAAAAATGCTATTTTCTCAAAAACTATGTGACCTAGGATAATCGCTATAATTTTCCTGAAAGGTTTAAATTAACGTCTACTACCTCTAATTTTTTCAGAATTTTAGTTTCAGTAGATTCGGAATTAGATGGGAGGGAACATATTTTTACACTACATTTTCGACCATAACTTTGAAAATACCTAAAATTAAATAAAATATATTTTTGAGTTCAGCGCTACGAAAGCTTTCACACGATACCCCCACCGATATACAAAGAAAAAAAAAATTCCAAGTAAATTAGCCCCCCTACATTTTTCCTAAATATATTTATGAATATTTAATAATCTGCAAATATGTGGGTCAATACTCTTTATTACTTCCCCCAATTTGAACTTTCCATGTTCCATAGTTTATGAATAAAAGGGCTGTGACAGACAGATGGACATACAGACACAGGAGTGATCTTATGATTCCGTTTTTACTTTTTAAGTGCGGAACCCTAAAAAAGTAACTAATGCTGTCACTGCCGCCGGTTTTAAATTTTTTGTGACCGGGCGTGTTTCTTCGTTAATAATATTAAGAAAAATATAGCATACAAAAATATGAAAATTGGTGGTATTATAGGGAAATGTTTGACAAACACGCTGATGCAGACAGATTTCAAATCGAAGAATTATTTTAAGAGATATTTAATGTTAAAGTTGGTCAAAATCGTTCCATTAAAAAAGTTTTATAGCAGCAAAAACTATAATACATGGGAATTTAATCATTTTTAGAACATTTTATACATTAGAAGTTCCCGGTGTGTTCCCCATTTATTTTTTTAATTAAACGTATTTTTTGAGGAATTATTTCCATTTTTAATTCAAATTTTCAGCATTTTGAGACATTTTTTACATATTTTAGTAAAGGGTATTATTATTTTAAATTGTTGCCAATTTTTAAAACAGCGAAAAGAATAGTATTTCCTTCAAATTAAAAATTTATTTACACATGACTATTATAAACGAAAAAAGCTTTCAAATTTAAATTAAATGATTATGTATTAAAAGCAGGAAAATATTGAAAATTACGTCATAAAAACTATATTTACACGTGAATTTTAAAAGAAAACTAAAAGAATAAGGTCATTAATATGCGTTAAATTCATAAATGGAGGAAACTACATCATATTTAAAATGGCCAAACAATATTGCCAAACAGTTTAAAAACATTTGCGCGAGTCATTTATTTCATATTTTGGGATAATCTTTTAAACTATTTTTGTGAATTCTAAGAAAGCTCAAATAATATTTTCTTTCTAACAACAAAAGTATTTTCTCGGGGATATTAAAATGAGAAAGAAAGCTTTGGTGAAAATTACGTCAGATTTAAAACTATACATTTAAAATGTCTCATTTAAAAGAACATTTTAATAGCGTTGTTAAAAAATACCGGGAGACGATGATTGTTTACTTAATTCATTTTATATTAGCTTATTTTGAAATGTTTCACTGATCTGATTTAATCAAGGACGAAAATAAACCGTTAACAGGAAGATTGAATAATAATAATAATAATAATAAAAACTGGCAATCTTTCGAATTTTTTTTAAAGCCGATCAAATTAGCGTGCTTTTAGAGTTTGCTGTGTCTGAACGGGGGTTGGCGGGCAGCGAAATTCTAAAATGGAGGGCCAAAATCACAGTCAGGTGAAATCCGAGCACCTCATTGGTCTGAGTCGCGTCTTTTTCAGAGAGCAATCTCTAGCGCTAGGGGAAACGTCGAATACTGCCTTTTCCGAGAAAAAAATCATGTATTGAAGCGGATTTTTTCTGTTTTATTTAAAATTAGCCATCGAAATTAACTCAAGATATTTTGATGACTTTTTATAAAATGTGAATGAAAGATTTCGATTTTAAGTTGTAAAAAAATTTAAATTATATGGCAAGTACTTTTTTAGTTAATGAAAATTAAAAATGAAACTTGCATTTTTTTCCCCTTATGCTACTTTTAAAATCCAAAATAAAACAAATATTCGCACTTTTTTATAGAAAAATTTAAAAACTAACTTAGAATACTAAAACCTTTCAAAAATTTTTGCCTAATGGAAAATAATTTAAAAAAAAAAATAATGTCAGTTTTTAAACCGATTTTAATCATTAAGAATAAACAGAACAAAAAATATTACATGAACAATTTTGTAATAGTATGAACAATAAGTTATTTTGTTTCCTGGTTCATGTATTTGGAATTTTTAAATCTATTTTTCACTCACTTCCTGGTAAGCTAAGGTTATAAAAATTATGAAAGCAGAGTGTGTTTTCGATGACATGTAACATTTTAATATTTAGATAATTTAATTATAAATTAGTAATATGTTTCCCTAAGGAGGGTGCAGGTGATAAATTGCTAAATATTGTTTATGGTTATAATTGTGTAAAAGTTACAAGAAGAATGGAATTAATTATGCGCCAAATCATGCAAGATAAAACATGCCAGCAACAATGAAATATTTTAAATACTATTAAAATGTAAAAAAATAAAATATAAATAAAACATAAAGAATGTAATATATATTTTTAAATGCACTTTTATCATTAATTAATTTATTTATGATTTCATGTTTCAAAAAATAATTTAGAAATCTTGAAAGGTTGTTTAAACTATGCTTTTTTTCCCTTTTACATATATCTGCATTAAAAAAAAAAAAAAAAAAAAAGAGAGAGAGAGAGAGAAAATAGTGATTTTTAAAATAAATGCACAAGTTCATGCTTTTCTAATCGTAAATTAAACGAAGGAAATTTCCATAATTGGGGTCCACGGCAATTAACACATTGTAGCGGACTTGAATAGCAGTCATGAAACTAGGCTTGATTTTTAAGATAAAATAAAAGAATGTTTACCTTTTATGTCCCAAATTATGAATTTATGGTTGGTTGGTTGGTTGTATTTATGTCGGCCAATTATCTGCACGTGGGATATAGGCGCTAAGGGGGGGAGTGCCTTCCGTGGAGGTCTTTCTAAGGGAACCTAACCCGTATTACGCTTGGAGAACCAAGGTTCGAAGAAAACCACGAAAACTCCGAACGATTAGGCCGACGGGCGCGATTGGGATCGAACCCAGCACCTACCGTCTACCAGCTTCGAGAGCAGAACCTCTCGGCCACTGGTGGGGGTATGAATTTATGAAAATTTCATCTTCTAAAGCATGTTTTGTGAATTTTTGAACACTATATTAGAAGATTTACACAATCATTTAATAAATTTTAGAAACATTTTGCCAAAATTATTTAATTAAATTGGATTTATAGGGATTTTGTGCAATATTTGTAACTCCCCTTAAATCTTTTATTTAAAATCTTTTTTTTTTTTTTTAGTATTTTGTAGAATTACAAAATATACAAATATAATTTTTTTACAATAGAAATATTTCCGAACAGAAACTTTCGTCCCCCCCCCCCCACACACACACCCAATCTGTCAAGAAAGCTGAAAAAGATGCAAAGGCAAAATAAATTAGTTTTTTTTTTTCTTTTGTGCAACCAATAATGTTTTTTGGAACAAGATAAAGTAAAATATCTATAATTCATTCTAAACAGTATAACTATTAATCGATGTATTAAATTAGTTTTATAACAAGTTATTTTAATGGCACTTTAATGTACCGTCGGGCATAAAGGGTTAAAAACAGAAAAACTTTTTTACTTTCATATTTATTTTATGAGCAGAAAACCTGGAGCGACTTAAAAAAAAGTTTTTGGAATTAATTTTAAGGGTTTTTTTTTTTTTCATTTATTGCTAAATAATTAATTTTATAATTTAGATATATTCTAAATTGTTCTCCCCTCATCGTTCTTTATGGAAACTTCTAGGATAGATGTGTCAGTAAGTAATATATGCATTTATTTCTGTTATTTCAATTAAATTTTGATTCAAAATGGAAAATGTTACTATGAGATTGATTAAATATTCCTAAATAAATCTAAAAGATGGATGCTATGCAAATAAAATACTATAAAAACTAGAATAATTATAGATGCTAATTGAGAAAAGTCGGCCTTTAGCTAAATGTTTTAAATTAAATTTTAGCTTAGCAAAAATTCGGTAGCATCAACATCTACTCCATGAAAAGGTGCGCTCCCATAAATATATTTTTCCAACTACAGCACTGCCTATATTAAAGAAGACATTAAATTCTTTATTTTTAAAATTATTTGTGTAATTTTTTTTATATAAAGTTACATAAAGTTTTTTTATTTAAAGTTTCCGATTTAAAGTCCAAAAAAGGATCTTTTTTTGATAGTTGTTGACTTTTTCTAGAATATTATTATTATTATTATTTGTGATTTTATGGATTTAAATGGCGGGTGAAGGGGGGAGGGGGTTAGAGGAAAAAATTTATTGAAATTTTTACCATACGGAATTTATAGACAATTTTTAAATGGTTTTACAAGTATTTTTCAATGAAAACTAATTTTTTTTTATTAAAGAATATTTGTCATGTCATATCATTTAAAAATTGTTACAACTTATAATCTAAATTATTCACTCTCGTTGTATAAAATGGTATCAAAATATCTTAATTGAGTTAATTTCGATTGTTTTTTATAAATAAAAGCGAACAAAATAATAAGGTAAATAATGCAATAAATAAGGTAACAATCGCTTCAAAATTACTTTTCCCCTCACTTCTTCCGAAATTCAATCCCCTCACTTCTTCCGAAATTCAAATGGAGAAACAAGTTGGTGATCCTCACCCTTGTCTCTCTTAAAACCCCGCGACCACACAACCAATGGGGTGGCTGTATTTCACCTGACTGTGATTTTGGCCCTCCATTTTAGAATTTCGCTGGCGGGCATAGCTCGTAGGGGGCAGAGCCCTCTAGTATAACAAAAGCTATTTATATCTATTAATGTATTAAGCTTTAAAGCAAATGCTGTCTACAGACAAATAAATGTTAAATAATTAAAAATATGTTAATAAATTTATACCATTGTATTAGAAAAAATAAATAAATGATATAATAAATAAAATTAATATGTAAATTGGTGATATTGATGATTCATTAATTAATGCTTCACAGAAATCAATATGCCTAGCTATAACATATCACTATTTAAATTCCTTTGACTACATTGCATCATCACTTAAATAAATATAAATGAATTATTAAAATTATAATGCTAAGGAATTAATAATATTTATAATAATTTAGAAATTAGTTGCATTTAATGTGTCCACAAACTTTCTTAATATATTTTTTACAGAAGTTGCATTGAATATATGACATTGCACCGTGTGTCAATGTGGAAGAAAACATCCCTGTGAGAAGGAAAATACAAGAGAAAAATGAGAAAACTTCCAATGGCAACAGAAAAAAAAAAGATTAGCGAGGGGGAGGGGGGGGGGATTATATTTTGGGGCCCAGATCGATAAATAGAAGACAGAAAAGAAATAAGCTTGTCTTTGTCCAAAGGATAGGTGGTGGTGGTGGGGGGGATGAACATGATTGGGAATCCGTCATTACAGAATCGATGTCAGAGACAATAAAAAAACCGGGACAAAATACACATTTTCACGCAAGTTATTACAATACAACTTCGATTTATTATCTCCATATTTTCCAGTATCTCGCATAAATCGCTTCACATCATCGGTCACATCTCGAATCCTACTTTGACATAGGGTGTAAAAAAATCAAATTTTTTTTAAGAATATAAAAAAAAAAACTGATTTTTTTTATTTAAATCAGATTTTTTTTATTTAAATCGGATTTTTATGATTTTTTTTCCAGCGTTCAAATACCGAATAGCAACCAAGAGTTTTAGGTTTCTAAAACAATTAAACCACTAATTGCTAAATATAATCTATGTTTTAGCACTTTAATTAATAAAATTATAATTATTAATTTGTAATTACAGAAATTATAAATCTCCAAATTAGTAGTTTCATTAGTTAGTATCATACAATAATGCTATATACATTAATATTGTAAAAATTATGTAAAACTTTATTAAATACTAGTGATATTTAACATTCATTACAATTATTACTAACTGCATTTAATATTAATATTAAATAGTTAAAACCACTTCAAATTAATAATTATTAAACAATTAACTCTATAATTAGGAACATTATACATTTTTAAGCTTTAATTATTAAAATGATAATTAATAATGTAGTATTCATTTTAGAAAGAAAAAGGTGGCAGGATGCTAGTTCCAATAAAGGGCACTATTTCACGAGGGTAATGATATAAGAAAAAAAAAAAAAGAAGAAGGTTTAGTATGATAAATAAATTGTCCTTAATTTTTAATAATTTTATAAATCACAAATATAAAAATACAATTAAATAACATCATGTTTTAATAATATCCTGTTTTTTCTAAAGAAAAAGTTTTATTATTTTTGCAAGATCTTGGGCACATGAGTTGAGAAATACTGTTGAATGGGGAAGTTTTTTACAAGAAATCTCTGGCTACAACTACAGGTAAATTTCACTATTTTTTAAAAAGGCAGGGTGCATTTTGCCAATTTCAAAAGGGCCAGATTGCGGCATCCTTAAAAAAAATGGCCTAGGAGAAACAGTAAGAAATTGCAGAATTAATAAAAACTGCAAATAAGTAATTTCATTAGTTAGTAGCACAAATAACAAAACTAACAAACATCATTTGCAGCCCGTTTTGCATTTGCACTTAGTAAAATTATTGTTAATCACCAAAATCTAAACTTACACACATGTATGTGTATGCTAACCAAAAAAATATATGAAAATGAGTTAAAGCCATTCATACACACATACATAATAAATGTAGAGCCAGTTATAACTGAAATCCTCAAAATATTTATATAACAGCATTATTACCTCTCAGTGGGGTACCTCTCAATGGTTAATTTTTTTTTCTTTTTAAGAAAAGTTTTGCTGCCTTTTCAATCCCTAATTAGTTTGTAACTCATATATGCTAAATAAAAAAAGTAAAAAAACAAAAACATTTATTCAACCTATACCGGAGAAGCTCTTGCTGTGTTTAACATTTTTATACCAATTAGTTTTTTTCCCTTATGCATTCATTTACAATTTAGCTGTTGAGCAGATGTTACTCTTTCATTCTTCTTTGACTCGAGATTGCTATTAATTTATTATTACAATAATAGAAGGTACTTTTCGGTTAGCCAGGCGCCAGTGTTTATTATATACTTATATATGTACGTATATATACATATATATATTTGTAAATGTACAATATATGTATATATGTGTATATTTACATGTATGTATATAAATATGTATATATAAACACTGGCGCCCGGCTAACTGAAAAGTACCTAATAAAACAAGAAACTAAGGCACTGACTATTCTTTTACTTGCAGCAATTTACTACACTTGTTATGTTTATTATTATTTTATATAAAATAATGCATACATTGATTACCTAAAGGAAATTATGACATTGCAAATTATATTAAATATAATTTTTAAACGAAACTGTTTTGTGTTGGATAAAAACAATGTTTTTTACAAACTTAACTGTTTTTAAGTTTTTACAATACTCAGTAATTAAGCTTAGAAACAATTATTTAAAGCTCTTTTTTTGTTTATTCATAAGTCAAAATATACCTGTAGACACTTTCAAATTATGTTCATCTTAGATTTTAATACGTTTTTTGACATTTTAAACATTTAGAAAATTTTTGATTTTAATCAATGATTTTTTTTTAAATCAGTTAATTAAAATCACGATTTAAATCGCTGATTTAAATCAACTGATTAAAATCGCTGACACCCTACTTTGACAAAGTGAAAATAACGACAAGACAAACATTGTGTACCTTAGCAGCACGCATTCTGTTATCCCCCCCCCCCCCCACCCCCAACCCTTCTTCCTCAAGTCAAAAACATGGTACCATAAAATTTATTTAATGAAACTATTTAATAAAATGACTTGTTTTACTTTTATTTAAGAAAAGATTATGGTTCAAGGAGTGCTTGTCTTAAAATAACCAGACGGCAGCTCTACAATAATCAGCAAGAAAACATCCCAATCCCGAAAATATGATTCGCTGAAAATACAGGTACTTTCAAAAACATTATACCAATATCGTGCGTTGCCGTTAATTGGAAAACCCCATGTGTATCTTTAAAAAATATACCACCACTTGCTATGAAAGAACTAATACCTTCTACGAAAAATAAGGCACAACTCACTAAGTCATGGTGATGACCCACGACGAACTGAAGTCGTCAACAGAAAAATAGGAGAAACGTAACGATTCATTTCGGTGCATAGTAACATACAGTAATACTTTGTGTGTAAATATCACTCACTTTAGCTCGCATATTCATATGTGCAATATTAGCACTAAGCTTGGGGATATTGGTGAAATATCACCAAATTTGACAGCAAAAATAAACCCCAATAGGCTAATTAGATAATTTTATTCACAAAACTAACTAGCTAATTTTATACTAACTGGCTAGGTTGTGAAAGTCGCACTGAAACCCATTATTAAACTAACCCAGTCATTTTTATCAATAGTTTCATAATAACGTATATGATAACATCCATATATGCATCCATTATAACATTAAGCAGTCAACGGAAAATATAATCCCCCCACCCCACCCCAAGGAATCATCTTTATATAGGCTTTAAAGGAAAAGGAATAAAACCCTTAAAAGGGAATATTATTCAAGTCTTTAGAAAAAGTTGGTAGTGAAATTGAAGAGAAAAAGCATGTATGGTGAGCCGCGTAGTTCAACTTCTCGATAATTCTCCTGTGAATTCGGTTAGCATTGGTAAATAAGCGAGGTAATGGTTGTGGAGGCGGCAGGGGGGGGGGGGGGGGTAAGAAAAACTCCCAGTTTCCTCCCATATAACTTAAATTTAGCTCTACGTGATCATTAACTTTTCTCCAAACTGAAATCTGTCCTTCGTGGAAAGATTTAACGGTGACGTTAGCCATTGTAGAACATATTGATGACTCAAACCTCCAGATTGTTTAATAAGCAATGCTATGCTCCTGAAAAAAAAAATGTGAAACGAACGGAAATATAGGGAGGTTATATTGAAAAGTAAATTTCAAAGCTCATAAAATTTAATTTTTTCCTTATTTCTTTTATTAGAAGTACATCAAGGCAAAAGATTTTGTGTCTACCTAAGTATAACGCGAGATTTTTCTTTCGTATTTATTCGCAATTACCACAGATTCCTGTTCGAAAGCAACGGATATAATCTTCCAGTAAAAAAGATCGAATTGCCTTAAAATTTTGCCATCTTTCCGATGCAATGTCCCAGAAAGACAATGGATGTGCATCGCATTATTTTCAACCATTAATAAGCAATTGAAAATTGCAAGTAACATTTGTTAATATGTAACTGCCGCGCCGCAGCCTATCTTCCGTATTTTCGAAACATTCTGAGGTTCCGAAGCAGAGAAGCAGGTTGAAAGTTCCCTTTTTTCCTTTCGTATTTTGAAAATGAAAAAAATCATCATCGTACTTTTCCGGTTCTAACAGTGTTATTCCTTTTAAAAAAGAATATCTAACCTTTCCAAAAAAATATTTCTCAACGTCGACTTCCCCCCCCCACCCCTCCCGTATGTTTACAAGTCCGCATCGGCTCTCCTGTTCGAAGAACGATAAAAGCAAAAATATATATCCATTTATTCGAGGTACCTTTCCAATTCTAACGATGTTATTTGTTTAAAAAGATAATTTTTACAAAAAAAATATTTTCGGAATGCCGATTTTGCGATTTTTTTTTAAGAATCCGCATCCACTTAACCTCTTCCTCTCCCCCCTCCCCTCGGGGTAAGTGATTTAAATATATACCTTAATACATGGAAATTATTCCAGAGAGAAACATTCGCCTTGCATACAATATTTCAAATGAAAATCAAATTTCAAATTTCACAGTAATTGCTTAAAAGGCGCAAAGGCCAACATAGTGAAAAAGATTCCAAGCCGGGACTCGAACCCGGGCCATCAGTATAGCGCACTGACGTTCTACCGACTAAACCACTTGGAACGATACATAGCTCGGAAAATTTCTCACTATTATATGTTGGCAAGGCTACAAACGCAGCACAAGATGGAATATTTATCGTGAGTCACCGACCTGGGACAAACACGAAACATAATTAAATCCAGCATCGATAGAAATTATATTAATACATGGAAATTATTCCAGAGAGAAACATTCGCCTTGCATACAATATTTCAAATGAAAATCAAATTTCAAATTTCACAGTAATTGCTTAAAAGGCGCAAAGGCCAACATAGTGAAAAAGATTCCAAGCCGGGACTCGAACCCGGGCCATCAGTATAGCGCACTGACGTTCTACCGACTAAACCACTTGGAACGATACCTAGCTCGGAAAATTTCTCACTATTATATGTTGGCAAGGCTACAAAACGCAGCACAAGATGGAATATTTATCGTGAGTCACCGACCTGGGACAAACACGAAACATAATTAAATCCAGCATCGATAGAAATTTGAAATTTGATTTTCATTTGAAATATTGTATGCAAGGCGAATGTTTCTCTCTGGAATAATTTCCATGTATTAATATAATTTCTATCGATGCTGGATTTAATTATGTTTCGTGTTTGTCCCAGGTCGGTGACTCACGATAAATATTCCATCTTGTGCTGCGTTTGTAGCCTTGCCAACATATAATAGTGAGAAATTTTCCGAGCTAGGTATCATTCCAAGTGGTTTAGTCGGTAGAACGTCAGTGCGCTATATACTGATGGCCCGGGTTCGAGTACCGGCTTGGAATCTTTTTCACTATGTTGGCCTTTGCGCCTTTTAAGCAATTACTACTGTTAAATTTGAAATTTGATTTTCATTTGAAATAAATATATACCTATTTCATCCTGACACTTTCCCCGTTCCAACGATATCTTGAGTAGAAAAATAATATTTACTATTTCAAAAATATATATATTTTCTGGAAATCGAATTCGATAAACACTTTTTACTCCGGCATTTTCACCAGATATCAACTGTTCTGTATCAGAAATACATCTCACAACTTTATCATATTCGTGTTTTAAAAGAGGGGAAGAGGCGTTTTATATTATACCGAAGAGCCAAAGCATGACCTTCCCCCACATTTTGCAATGAACTCGCCTGGATGACGTGGAGAGCACGTAATCAGATGGGAATGGTATTTAACTGCTGCTAGGATGTCGGAATCATTTTTGCGCCTACTTACGCCTGTGGTGGGAAAGGCTGCTGATCTAAGTGACTTTGATAGAGTACAGAATTCTTTGGCCCGACCCAATGAGTATCTCTGAAACCGCACGACTCGTGGGTTGTTCGTGACATGTAGTTGTTAGTATTTATGCAAATTGGATGAATGACGGTGAAACCACCAGTAGACGCATGGCTTTGGACGTCCACGCGTTATCAAAGAAAAAGGGCGTCGGAGACTCTCCCGCTTGGTAAAGCAAAATCGGCGCCAGTGACTGACTCAACTGACATCCCGATACAATGCAGGTCCTAGTAGAATTGGTTCGAAGCACACAGTTGAGATGATACTGCTGAATATGAAACTACGCAGCAAACGTCCCACTCATGTGCCTCTGTTGACCAAGCATCATCGCCAACTACTCCTACACTAGGCCCAGAAACATGACTGGGCCATGGGTCATTGGCAGAGAGTTGCCTGGTTGGAAGAATCACGTTTTATCCTTCAACACGTCGATGAACGGGTGCGCCGTCTTTCAGGCAAGCTCTTGCTCCCTTTTATACAGCAGGTCATACACAGACCAGTGGTGGCGATATTATGCTTTGGGGAACGGTTGTCATGGGAGTCTTTGGGACCTGTGGTTGTGGTAGAACAGACCATGATTGCCGCGGACTATCTAAACATCACTGCGGACAAGTTTCACTCTTACATGGTATTTGTCTTCCCAAATGGAGATGGTGTCTTCCAGCAAGACAACGCTTCATGTCACAGGGCTCGAATTGTGGTGGAAAGGTTCTAGGAACATAATACTGAATTCCAGTTAAAGTTCTGGCCACCTAACGAAACGGATATCAATCCTATACAGCACACTTGGGGTGTCATGGAATGACAGCTCAGAGTTTCAAAAACAGCCATGCCGGGATATCCCGGATTTGCGTGACTGTTTCTTGAACATCTGATACAATCTGTCTCCGGCCTTCTACGAAAGGCATCCATACCAAGGCGGGTTGTACATGTTTTGCGTGCCAAAGGTGGATCAACGCGTTATTAGGCATACTGTAATTAGGTTACTGTCAACGGCAGCCGTTGACAGTAGAGCAAACATCTACATTTCGCCTTTGACAGTAGGGTAATACGTTAATAGTAGCTGTAAGGTACGCCTTTCTGGCTCTCTCCCCCCCCCCCTTTTTTTTTTACTTTACACAGAATTTAAATTTTTCTTTGGATTTGTAAGCACTGATGATGAAACCTTAGATGTTTCGAAACAGCTGTATGCTTTTTAAACGTAATATTTGTGTCTTTATATTTTGTTTCTCTTTCTTAAACTAAATTAGTGTTTTGTATTATTTTAGTTTGATTTTAGATTATCATTTTTAATGTTTTTATGTATTTATTAAGCGTACATTAAATTACAATTTTGAACACGATTGGCAAAGATAAATAAAATTGACGATTGACAACCAATTTTGGCGATCTATCCACCTGGCACGGATAATAAGTACCCTTATTTATATGTAAGAAGAAATTTTTAAATGTGAAAATTAATCTTGAAGCGATTTTAAAATATTATTAACAACTCTTTAGACAGAAAACTTTCGGTATCGGGGTCTGATGAGTTGATGACACAAACTTGTTCGGGCTCGAACTCGTCTCTAATGGGAACCAGAAAGAGGCTATATTCTCAAAGCAACTAAATGGCGGTCGTATTAAAACGTAATGAACAGTTTTCATATTGTAAATCATTGCACATTTTTTTTTTAATGGCAGAATAAAACCAAGATTTTTTTTTTCTCAATCCCTTAGTGGTTCATTTATGTAGACCCAGTGTAAATTAATAAACTGAAAACAATCTGATGTACCCATCACGCATTTTCTTCTTATAAGAATAAGAATTGTTTAGCTCAAAGTTTTCGACATTTCAATTCTTAAAATTACTTTCGAAACGCATAACTTATTGTGCAACTGTATACATTTGTTTTACACCATGTGCTGCTCTGAATAACATACACGAAAACATACAACCTGCAGTATTTCCAGCTTCCAAAAGTGACAGATATCGGCCGAAAGAAAAGCCAACTTTTGAGTGGCTTCGCCGCGATGCAAAGCTATTCGAGGTCTAAACCGCTCTTTCTTATTTCTTAAAAAAGGAGAAACGAAGCCAGACAAACGTAAAGGTTAAGAGACGAGGTACGCTCAAAAACGGTAACTTTATCATTTCTAAATATATTTGCACGATATTTGCACTCCTGTTGAATATACATGCAAAAATGAGAGCGATAGAGAAACGCCATAGGTACTATCTGTTTGCTGCACATAAAGGAAAATATTAAACGAGCAAGCGATTTTCCCGATTATGAATGATACCATAAACGACTGGGAAGATTTTCACGAGATGCGCCTCCTATACTAAATTAAAACATGAGAAAAATATCTAGCTAGGTCCCGAATACAAGAAAATTCGTTTTTACAGGGTAAAAACAAATTCAACGCTGAAAATGCTTCTTGTTATAAATGGAAAAATAATTAAACGATTTACACGAAACGTGTTTCCTATACTAATTCGAGCACGCGAAACCCATCTAGCTAGGTTTCGAATTCGTGAAAGTTCGTTTTGACGGATTAAAACAAACTCAGCATTGAAAATGCTGCGATATATCGAAAACTGCTCTAACGATTTTCGCAAAACTTGATGCTTATATTAATTCGAGCATAAGAAATCGATCTAGCTAGGTCGCTAATTCTGGAAAACTCGTTTTCTATGGTTAAAACATGATCATTGCTCAAAATGCTGATATCAATCGAAAACAATTCCGACGATTTATATGAAATATGCTTTATTAGATTATGAGAAAACTATCGCAACTAAATCTCGGCTTCGAAAAATTCTCTTTTTGTTAAGCTTAGGCAATTTTTTATAGTTAATTTCTCCGTAATCGGAATTCTCGCCAATGGTAATAGTCATTTATCATAAATACCCACAAAAAAAATTTATCTTGAAGGCGACACTAACTGCTTGCCTTCTCTACTAAATGGGGCACTAGATAGTGGCTTACGTACGTCAAAAATACAGTAGAATTCGTTTTGACTGGGTAGAAGAAATAAAATTAATTTTACTCAATGTCGATTTCGTGAACTTAAATCTTTTCATAAATATTTCATAAATATGCTAATATTTCTTGATGACAAATAACTTTATACTTTTGTTATATTTAAAATCACTACCATAATGTTACAAACATCGCTGCAGTTTGATGCCATGGCGATACACCCTGGCACAAAATTAGCTGCAATTTTGAAAGCACAACATTTCTTCTGGAAAACTTATCACATCTCTCTCAAAATAGCTTATGTTTGACGCCAATTGAGTTGGATAACGATTGTTGAAGGATAATTATTTAATTTTTATAAAACATGGAGAATGACATTCAGGATATATCCGAGATGATCTCATTCATATAAAAAACTAATTTTTATAAATAGCAATCCAAATTTCTTGCTGCATACAAAGATTTTCTTTACGTATTTTTTTTTTTTGTTTTTTTTTCGTACTCGAATGAAGGTTTCATAATTAAGTTCTCTCACCTCCTCCCTCCCCCCCGGAATAAATGACATATTAAAATAAAAACAAGCATTTTATAATAAAACTAAAATATGACATCATTTTCACTGACTTTTCACTTTCGATCGTGTTAAGGCTTTGAGCTGTAGATATAAATATATCCTGTATAACTTATTAATGTTTTACATATAATAACTTTCACTTTTCTATGTTTTTTGAAGAATAAAAGTAAAAATAGGTACTTCTCCGCAATTCGATCACTCTCCATTAAAAAACTGTCGCCGAACTGTATGGTTTTACTCCAAAATTGCAGGATCGTAGTTGTCACATTCACTTCACGCCAGACGTGTTCCACGCGTTTGTTACTTCAAAGATTTTTCAATTCGACGCCGACGTTTAACTGTATTTTTACTTTCTTCTACCTTTACAAGAATAAAGTACTAGATTCGTGAAAATTTTCGACTTCTGGGTTTCGAAGGATTTACACGTTTTATGAGTCATAGATCCCTAAAAATGATTTTACAAAATATCTGTCTGCGAGTGTCTCCCTGTTTGTGACACAAATTTTGCGGGCGCTGTATCTCATGAACGGAATTTAATAAAAATCTATATTCAGTTAGTTCCCGATATAAATTGGTGCTAATTAATTTTAGGCGTGAATTGCCCAACAGGTGGCGCTGCTATGCTGTATTTTTCATGATCTCCGCAATAGCTGTATCTCAAAAACTAATGCACGGATTTTCATAAAATTTCAGATTCAGGTATACCTTGATAAATATTGGTGATGATTATATTTTGGTATAAATCACCAAAGCTGATGTGCTGCATTTTGCAGGATTTACACGATTTTGAGTCCACCCTGTATCAAGAATTCTATGTACAAAACCGTATAAAGAGGGAGGAAAATCGCCGGTTAGCGACTTTCTCTCAAACGATTGCGCTACATCACTTGATGGAAAACGTTAAAAATGAAATATTTTAAAGGCGTTTGTTTTCACTTTTTAAAATTTTTGTTGAATATCTAATAAAGAATTGAACCAATTTTGATAAAAATTTAAATGGGACCAATTCAAGACTATCCTCTGTCAATAATAATAATAATAAATGGTCAAGTTCGAGTAATACTCGCGCTCAGAGAGTTCCGTACAATAAATATGTGAATTATTAACTGTATTATTAAAAAAAAATCGTTACTAAAAGAATAATAACACTTAGTAAAAAAACTATACAACGTAGGGTTGTGTATAGCTGTACATACTAGAAAGGTATGAATGGGTATGCCACAAAAGTTCAAAGAGATATAAAACCTAAATAATATCAAATATTGCTATTCTGTATAACTTTTTTTATTTTTATTTTTTTTTATTTGTTTTATTTTATTTTATTTTTATTTATTTATTTTTTTTTTTTTTGTGGGCACCGTATCTCATGAACGAACACACGGAATTTAATAAAAATCTATATTTAGTTAGTTCCTGATATAAATTGGTGCTGGTTAATTTTAGGAGTAAATTGTCCAACAGGTGACGCTGCTATGCTGTATTTTTCATGATCTCCACAATAGCTCTATCTCAAGAACGAGAATTGCACGGATTTTCATAAAACTTCAGATTCAGGTATAACTTGATAAATATTGGTGCTGATTATATTTTGGTGTAAATCACCCAAGAGGTAGCGCTGATATGCTGCATTTTGCAAGATTTACACGATTTTAGCGATAGTCGTATCTCCAGAACTAATGAACGGAATTTCATACCTTTAGTATTCTCATCTCATGATAGGCACAGATTACCAGTTAAATTCGGCATTGTGATAACAAATTTTGAAGTATAATACTGGAAACTGGGGTGCTAATAAGTAAAAAGAGAATGATTAGGGGCTAGAAAAATATTCTCATGTATGAGATAGAAGAAAGTTTTGGGAATGATTTTTGAATGAGCTGTATTTTTAATGTTTTCAAAAACATACTGATTCAGGGTTGAAAAAAAGCCGGCTACATTTTAAAAAAGCCCTGCCGGTGGCTTTTGTTGGTTCGGCTTTTTTTTGGCCAAAATGGACCTTTTTTGGCCATAATTGGTTTTTACACAGTGAAGCATTTTTATTATAAACTACATATTTTAAAGTATTTTTAATTAGTTTTAATGACATTTAACTAACTTAGAGTTTAATAAATAACCCAATTTCCCAATAATGAAGACATTAATACTGGAATAACAGATTTGTAGTCAGAATTGCAAATAATGTCAGCTAAAATTTAAAAGGGTCGTATCAACTGCTTTATCTGGTTTACACTGACCTTAAATACCATCCCTTTTTTCATTTTTACTGCTTTATAGAATTAAAGAGGATGATGGTTACTTAGCTACATATTTTATTAAGTGATTTTAAGAGCTATTAATATACGTCCTATTTTATTTCTCATAAACATTTAAAATCATACATACAGCCATAATAATAACACCATTTCTCACTATTAAAAACAGTTATGAATAGCATACGCATGAATTAATTGCATGAATATGCACTCATTTAAATAGCAATAAGATTTTCAAAATTTTAATTCAACAAATTTTTATTTGGAGATTTTTTTTTGTGTGTGTGTGTTTAATTGCTCTCTTTATTTTATACATTTGTGTACTAAACTGTCCTCAAATATTATATCCTTCCTAATTTCTCTTTTAACATTGTTCATTCTATGACTTAATCTTTCCATATGGACATTAAGAATGTTTCCATTTCGATGTGTTATATTTTGTCATTGTTTAATTAAATATAATCTTTAAAATGTGTAGTATATGCGGAGCTATGTACTATAAAATTTCAAAACACTACTTTGGAGTATACAATTTATATATATATATTTTTTTTTTTCAATATTTATAAAAAACGGGCATAATGCCTTCACAGCTACCTTCTAGCGATTAAAGATATTTATTTGGCAAATTTAATAAACATTTATGATTTTTTTAGTAGAAAATATTTATGTGTATTAAAAATAAATTAATCTAAATTTAATATGAATTAGCTGTAAACTAACTTTTAAAAAATAAAATCGGCTTTTTTTCAATAGAAGCCGGCTTTTATTAAGTGGTTTAAAAAAAAAAAAAAAAAAAAAAAAAAAAAAAGCCAGCTCGCTTTTTTTGTCGTGGCTAAAAACCGGACACCCTGTACTGATTACATTCTAAAAACTTCATAAAGCTAATTTTGTTGACAAGGAAAGGTTTGCTAATGATGTATGAAGTCCAAGAACTATCTGACATAACAGGTAATTTACGGATATGGATGGAATGGGCCGTGATTTATGAACAAAAAGATGTGAATTAGAAGAGCCTATGCTAACTTTTGGAAATAAAATATGCATATCGGAAACGCTGCCATATCATCACAGGAAAAGAAAAAATTTTAATGTGTTAATTCATGCAAAAATAATTGCATTATTTGTGATGGTCTATGTTTCAAACAAAATTTAATATTTTATATACATACATACATACACAGGGTGTCCCAAAAAGGAATACTTATTTTTTTAAATAAATAAGAAACAAACGAATAGAGATATTAAAAAAAAAAATCTTGCAGGAAAAAAATGTGTGAAGTCTGGAATTTTGTTTAGATAACTTTATTATGTTAGTTCAAATTCTTACCGACAGCTGGCGCTGCGGTTACTGCATTCATCAGCAATAGTTGAAAATTAAATGACAATATTTTCAATATGTCCTCCATTCATCACAATAACATGTCGGAGTCTTAGAATGAAACTAGCACACACCTTCTGCAACGTCTGTACGGAAATGGCTGCACACTCGAGAGATTAATCACTGGAGCTCAGCTAGCGAAGTGGGATTTTGGCAGTAAACCACATCCTTCAGTTAGCCCCAAAGAAAAAAAAATCACACGGATTTAAATCTGGTGAGTAAGGTGGCCAATTCATACCCTTGCCGATTAATTTCAGGTAATCTAAGTCAATCACGCGGACGTCAAATTATTCCTCAAGAAGAGTGAAAACCTCAGATGTTCGATGAAGCCTTGCATCATCTTGTATGAACAAGAATGTGTGGTGCACATCTTCTAAGGCATTATTGGATGGCCACAAATTTATGCAATATTTCAGCGTAACGACTGACATTCACCGTCTCCTGTACGAAAATGGGTCCAATAATGCCTCTGCTGGATAAAGCTACGGTAATTCTTTTTGCATACAACGATTGTGGAACACACACGAGGGTTTACAGAACCCGAGATTCGCCAATTCTGCTTATTGACGAAGCCATCCAGGTAAAAATGTGCTTCGTCAGAAAACCATATTTGGCTTGCTTGAATGTCGCCACCATCAATCATTTGCAGCATTTCGTTTGCAAAATCGATTCTTCCATCAATGGAAGTATCCTGTAGTGGCTGTTGCGTTTTTATTTGTATGGAAACATTTCCAGGACTATTCGCAGAATTCTGTGCATAGTTGTTTTGCTTATCCCACAGGCAACTGCAGTTTTGTGAACAGAGGCTTTTGGAGTGCGTGCAATGGTATTCTGAACAACCTCAACATTTCTGTTGCTCTTGACGACCGATGTCGTCCAACGGTCCCCGTCAATCCACTCGCACGACTACCAGTTCGCTGAAACTTTTTCCATAACTTCTTTATTGCCTTCGGCTGCGGACCTTTCTTTACATTAAATCTTTTCTGGAATCTCCTTCTTGATGTGAAACTTTCACCCAATTATATTCTAAAACAATGAAAATTCTCTTTTCCAACGAATACACCCTTTTGAAGAATTTACGCAACGACAACGGCTGTTTACCTTGAAATGGTTACTACTGAACTTTCACTGACCACGTCTACTTCTGACTGGTCTTCATGCATGCTCCGTTTGTTCATATAGCCAACAAAATGTGCTGTAGTGCCATCTGTCAGTCAGATTTTGAACTATCATAATAAAGTGTTCTAAACAAAATTCCAGACTTTACACGTCCGTTTTCTGCAAGAATTTAATAACTCTATTCGTTTGTTTCTTATCCATTTTTTAAAACACGTACTCCTTTTTGAGACAACCTGTATATATATCTGTATAACGATTACCAAATTTAATTTTTTCGTGTGCCAGAAAAAATGTACGCGCCACCTAAGACACTCGTGACATAGGTTCGCCACATCTCTTATAGATGAATATAAATACGTAAGGTGGATGCAACATGAAAATATGGTCCATAATATATCAAGTATGGAATAATCAATATGGAGAGAAGTTAAAAAATTAAAACTTAAGTATTTATAAATCTTAATCCCCATGTTATGCAAGACATAATCGACCCCCCCCCCCCTCATCTAACAACGTTTATCCGTAATATTTTGCCAAGTTAGACGCAGTCGTTTCCAATTAATGGCCATTTAAACACTTCAATTTTAATTATAGCAACACTCTAGATAATGTAAAGGATATATGCTATAATTTCTCTTCGGAAAAAGTAATTTAAATATACATAAGCTTTTGTAGGGAGCTATGTCAAAAATATATCATCAATAATTATAGAAAAGATGCTCAGGTAATCAAGAACTTTGAAGATGTTTTGGACGACAGTGTTTTTCTTTTTGACACTGTTTCCAACATAGTTGATAAAGTGCTTATGACTTCAGTTCGTCTGTCTATCGGTGCTGCAACTCGCGTAAATATACTCGGAGTGCCACGTAAGTGATGTGTTATTGTGATTTACTATGGCAGGTTCGGTATTGAAAATAAAATGTTGCATTTATAGTTCGTTTACAAGGACACTCAAACGAATTCTGTTACGTTATGGTCTATGGGAGAAAACCGTTTGCAATGTTTGTTAATGATGTTACACTATTTCAAACATATTGATAATAATTTACATCACTGGGGTGTACTGTGAACTGTAGAACAGGGCGTGAGTAACATTTAACGTTAATTTATAGGGATACGCAAAAAATTCAGCTACACAGTACTGTCTATTGGCGAAAATTACTGGAAGAGCGTCGTCAGTTGTGGTATGCGTTTTTAAATTTAACTAATTTTTTTAATATTACTTTACTTGGCGAGTATAAATTTTGTAAATCATGTACAGGGCTGCACAAAATAATTCGGTTGTTTTTCCGACTATAGACGGTAATTGCTTAAATTGGGTTTTCAAATGTGCTGAATTTCCAAATCTGTGTTTCATAATCCATACTTGACGCATGATTTTTCTTTCATGTTGACAATAGTACACTAATTACTCGGTCGATAATTCGAATGTATTTTCTATGATCGTCACAGAAGAGCTGAAATTGCCACGAAAATAAAATAAGTTCGAAGTGAAACATTTTAATAACGAACATACACATTTTACAAGACATCTTCAAGCATTTTTCTGACATGGTAGTATTACAGCTGGACAACGAATTATACACAACTGAGTAATAGTTTGTTTATAAAATAGTTTTATAAAATGATATACAACTATGCTTTAACTTTTTGGCTCCAGCATATGCCATTTGCTATAAATTTCTTAATAAATCTTTACAGCATTATATCCAAAATATATCGACAAAATTTAATACCTTTTATTCTATACTCTTTGTCTTACATAAACGAGTTAACAAGATCGAGGTCAAATACGTCATTTAGTTGTCACGATTTTCAACTTTATGTTCCGTAAAGTACACATTCATTTATTGGTTTAAAAACTCCTTTGCGGGTTAAAAGATACAAAGAAATTAATTGTACTGTTCCTCGTCCTCCACAGATAACTTTAATCATGGTAGTTTCAAATTCAAGTCTGCATGGGCCCGGGTTGGCCCATAGACTGAGACCCGGGCAGGGCCGGTCCCAAGTCTTTTTTCTAAAGGCTCGGACCGGGCCTGGTCACCACTCTTTCCGGGTCAAACTTGTTCTGGACTAAATTCTTCCAAGAGGTCTGCACGGGCCGAAATTTTCAGCTCCGGTCCCAACCTTAGACCATATGAAAATAATTTGTCTGGTCCGTGCAGTAAAATAATTTTTAATTCTACAATTAAAATTCTTTAATAATAAAAAAATGATAATAAAATAAAAAAACAACTTAAAAAAAATAAAACCTGTGGAAATGAGCCTGTCTATGAGTAATCCTGTCTTAAACGGAAAACTGTTCCGTGCAAAATCAATGTAACACAATTACATTTGACCCCAGTGGCAGAAAGTTTTGTAGCTGTCTGCGACAAGCTTTTAAAATTTCATAATCTGTCTGCAAATTTTGCATGTCATTTTAATGAATAAATAACAAATTAAACTAAGAATTTTTTATCATTCTATTTAAAACATGGTAAGCATGATGCATTCTCATTAATTTTGCTTATAACTTTTCACCATCTAGAATTTCTAAAGTGTGAAGGATAAGCAGAACCACACATAGGCAATAACAATGGTTTTAAAAACCTTCAGAAGCTTCAGAGGCTTCAAGCGCTAAAAGCACTGAAAATTCGTGTTTTTTTGCGCACTTTTGATGAAATTCACGTTTCCCCCCTGACCCTTTGACAAATTTTGTGTTTTTTTTTCGCGATTCCTTGACAAAATTCGCATTTTTTTTTTCTGCAGCCTTTTGAGGAAATTATTTTTTTTGTAATTCTTTGGTGATATTCACATTTTTTCCATGGCTTTTTGACGAATCTCATTTTTGCCGCAATTTTTAAACGAAATTTGTGTTTTTTTTTTTTCGTGATCCCTTAACAAAATTCGAATTTTTCTTTTCTGCGTCCTTTTGAAGAAATTATTTTTTTTTTTAATTCTTCGGTGAAATTCACGTTTTTTTCCATGGCTTTTTGACAAATTTCGCATTTTCCAGCAATTTTTGGACGAAATTTGCGATCTTTTGACAATATTCACGTTTTTTCTACAATCCTTTGACGAAATTCGTACGTTTCCGCTATACTTAGATGAAATTTGCGTTTTTTCATGATCCTCTGACGTAATTCGCATTTTCTGCGGTCTTTTGATGAAATTTACGTTTTGTTCGCGATCCTTTGACGAAATTCGCGTTTTGTTCGCGATCCTTTGACGAAATTTGCGTTTTGTTCGCGATCCTTTGACGAAATTCGCGTTTGTTTCACGATCCCTGGACGAAATTTGCGTTTGTTTCACGATCCTTTGCTGAAATTCGCGCTTTTTACGCGATCTTTTGCCGAAATTCGCGCTTTTTTGCCAAAATTCACGTTTTTTACCCGATCTTTTGCCAAAATTCACGCCTTTCACCCGATCTTTTGCCGAATTAAAGCTTTTAACGCAATCTTTTGCCGAATTTCGCGCTGTTTACGCGATCTTTTGCCGAAATTCGCGCTTTTTTTTGCCAAAATTCACGTTTTTTACCCGATCCTTTTCCAAAATTTACGCCTTTTATCCGATTTTTTTGCCGAAATTAAAGCTTTTAACGCGGTCTTTTGCTGAAATTCACACTTTTTACGCGATCTTTTGCCGAAATTTGCGCTTTTTACGCGATCTTCTTCCAAATTTCACGCATTTTACCCGATTTTTTTGCCGAAATTAAAGCTTTTAACGCGATCTTTTACAAAAATTCGCGCTTTTAACGCGATCTTTTGCCGAAATTCGCGCTTTTTACGCGAGCTTTTGTCGAAATTCGCGCTTTTTACGCGATCTTTTGCCGAAATTCGCGATCTTTTGCCGAAATTCACGCTTTTACCCGATCTTTTGCCGAAATTAACGTTTTTACCCGATCTTTTGCCGAAATCAACGCTTTTAACGCGATCTTTTGCCAGAATTCGCGTTCTTTTCGCGGGAAAAAATTCTCAGAAAGTTGCAGACAATTTTTTAAATTGTTTTCATTAGTGCAGACAATAATTGTCTGCAAAAGATTTTTTTTGTCCGCGACTATGTCGCCGTGTCGCGGTGTTTCTGCCACTGGGCATTTGACAATGTACCAGCTAAGAAGGGCACCTGTCAAGAACGGATTTTTCTTCTCTCCTACGCGATTCCGTTTCAGAAGGCTGCAGAGCATTTTTCAGATATCTCCAAGTCATGGAATAACGGTATTAAATGATAACTCAGACATTTACATACAAATAAAGATTCATTGAAAAATATTATAGTAGAATTCAAGTATAGTAAATCATTATACAGTAGATTTCCGTTACAACGAATTCCATTACAACGAAAAATCCCGTTACTACGAAATTTGACAAATCCCCATTTCAAATTGCATTAACCCCAATGTATTAAAAATTCCGATTTAACGAAGTGCATTTTTTTTAGGAATTCCGTTACAACGAAAAATTTTCATCGAACTCTTTTTTTCTTTTTTTTTCAATTGCTTAACAGAAATGAAATATACTTCGAATAAAATGTCGAAGATAAAAAAAAATAACATTGTTTTTGGGGCAGGTGCTATTTCAGAATTTTCTCCCCTTTGCTATTTTTTCTTTTGTCTACTTCTTTCCCTAATTCCTTAACTTTCATTAGCCCATACGCTTCAAAATGATCACGTGACGGAAAGCAGGTGAACTTCACTGTGAAATGACTGTTTGGGCTTATTCTGGGATATCTTTATCGTCAGTGCCTGTTGCAGTGTGTTTCTTGCTTCGTTCATTGATAAAATGGCTTGTGTGAAACGAAAACAATTTTCGTTGGAAGAAAAGAAAGTCATAATTTCTGAGATTGATAAAGGATTGCGGAAAACTGATGTGGCCAAAAAATGTGGAATAACACCATCGACTTTATCTACATTTCTAAAAAATAAAGAAAAAATTGAGAGACTTCCAAAATGCAAGCATTGGTTCCCATAGAAAACGAATGCGACAATCCCAATTTCAAGATGTCGATAAAGCCGTGTTCAAATGGTTCGAAGATGTTCGTTCACGAAATGTACCTATAAATGGTCCTCTGATAAGGCAGAAAGCTCAAGAGTTCGGAACAATACTTGGTATCGAAAATTTCCAAGCCAGTGTAGGTGGGCTCAATCGCTTTCGTACTCGCTATGGAATTGTAATGAAATCAATTTGCGGCGAAGCAGGTGATGTACCTACAAAGACTGTAAATGAATGGAGAGCTGGAGAAGTAGCTGCCCTTATAAAGACATACAGCTCCGTTGATGTTTTCAATGCTGACGAAGCTGGAATATTTTATCAACTTAAACCGAGAAAAACGTTAATATTTAAAGACGACAAATGCATCGCAGGAAAAACTTCAAAGCAACGAATTACAGCACTCTTTTGTTGTAACAAATCAGGAACCGAGAAGAGAAAAATATTAATTGTTGGTCACTCTGGCAAGCACCGTTGCTTTAAGAACTGTCATTCATTGCCTTGCGATTATAAATTCAATAAGCAGGCATGGATGACACAAGATATCTTTACTGATTGGCTAGTGCAATTTGACAAAAAAATGAAAGTCAAAAAACGGAAAATCCTTCTCCTGATTGATAATGGTCCTGATTGATAATGGATAATGCAGGCCTCATAATAGTCCCCCCAAATTTGACTGCATCAGAGTTGAGTACTTTCCGCCGAATTGCACTTCTATTCTACAGCCTCTAAACCAAGGCATCATCCGTGCTGTAAAATCTCGCTACAGGACTTTTTTGCTAAAAAGAATTCTTTGCGGCTTAGAAAATGGGAATAGGCCAAAAATAAATCTCAAAGAAGCTGTTGAAATGATCTCTGGTTCGTGGCAAGAAATTAGCGAGAAAACAATTTCTAACTGTTGGAAACATGCCCGGTTAACTGAGACCGGAGAAAATGAATCAGAAATTTTAGATTCAGATGAGTCCTCTGAATTAAACAAATTTGGAAGGCTGCCAAAAAATTAACCCCTTGGGGGCGAGCGACACGTATACGTACCGCATGAAGCGCTCAGAATTCTTGTTTTTCCTCACCAGTAAAGTATTACTGTAAAATTTGCCTTATTTAATTAGCGCATTTGCTCGATTCAAGAAGACACAAATTTCTGTTTTTAAAAAACGGTGACAAAAGATTAAAAATTTCGTAAAAGGCTCCCGTCCCGAAGGGGTTAACATCGGTCCCTGATCAGGTGGATTTTGGAGGATTTCTTATATGTGGATGACAATATTCAAACATGCTCTGAAGTATCCGATGAAGATATCATTTTGTCCATTAAAACTACATCAAACCAACAAAATGACGTCAGCAGTGATGACGATACTAATATTATTGACGATTCAAAAGTTACCGCTTCGGAAGCTGTCTCAAGCTTGTACAAAATGCGTGATTTTGTTTCACATCAAAAAAATGTTCCAGAGGAGGCATTTTCTCACATTCATTCGTTGCACACGTTTTTGTTATCATCAACTACACATTCGTTTGTGCAAACTAAAATCACAGATTTTCTGCAATAATGTACTACTAAATAAAGGTTAGTCCGTAATTTGTATTTTTAATATTGCATTTTATTTTACTAACTTTTTTATGTTAATTTAACTAGTCTTCCATTAAAATCTTCTATAATGAAAAGTAAATTTATCTTACATAATTAATTTACGTGTATATGCAGTTCATTAGATAAATAGGAGTAATTCCGTTATAACGAAAAAATCGTTACAACGAAATATTTTAGCGGTCCCGTGAAGTTCGTTGTAACGGAAATCTACTGTAGTAGTTTACATGGGCAAAGGCAGAAATAATTATAGGGAGGGGCAATATTTTGAAATGGATGTTCCTGTACTTGTTACTTCGCAGCTCGTGGCGCTTTTTAAAAAATGTATATAAACCGCGAAGAAAAAGGGTAAAATAAGTATTTTTTGTCAGAACTCCAATACAAATTTTAGCCATATGCGTGTAAGAATATGTTTTGTAGAAATTCTGTCAAACCGGGTCAAATTGAGTTTTTGTAGGGGACGGGCTAGGGCTGAACGTTTAGCTTTTATAAATGGCCGGGCTCGGGCCAATATTAATGATTGATTTTAAGCAGAACTTTCGGGTTCGGGTCGGGCACAATCCGACCCGTGTAGAACTCTAATAGTGATTCAGAGTTCTAGTTCTAATAATGAGTGAAGAGTGGTCCAGGCTATGCTTTTATTTTAAATTATGTTTTCCCCTTTTTATTTATTTTTTAACATAATGCATTATTTTAGAAATTGTGAACGAAAACATTGTTTGAAAATTCATCGTTATAAAACGATTGTGAATGTCAAATATTCAGTGCTGATCAGCAGTAATGCAAATATTCATCATACTTTCTTTAAATAGCTCGACTTACGACAAGATAATAGCATTGAAAAGTAGTGGTGTGCCGAGTAGCCGAGTACCGAGTACCGAATACCGAGTAGTTGTGTAATAAGGGAAAAAAATGCTGATGTGCACATAATGTGAGCTTAGGTGTACATATATATATAAATATACCTGTGTACATATATATATACCTGTGTGTATATATATATATATAAATTAACTAATTAAATTTGAAATTTATTTGTGCAGCTTTTAAACAATTTTTGACAATTCAAAACAGTAGCAAAGAAAAAGAATTGACACATAACAAGTACTATAATATCAAAATTATATATTAAAATAATCTTCCCTTTCATCCTTTCAATTCTTAATTTTTCCCTAGTTTATTTTTTAGTCTTACCTCCAGCTCCGTTTAAATCATTAGAAGAAATCTTATGAAACCTTTAACATAACCCCTTTTATTTTAATACAATCCCTATCTTTAAAATTCGCAATAGTTACAAAACCCCCCTTCCAAAATAACCGTTTAAAAACCAGATGCGTACTTAGTTCGATGCTACTAGCGGATCTTTTTCATGACCATATATGGGTATTGATCGCAGGCCATATTCGCCGAGAGAATTGCAAGCTTAACAAAAACCTTAAATCATATCCTTTTTTGGTATTGAGAGTTTCAATCCAAGTACAATATGTTTTGTCTATAAAACCGCAGTATGAAATTCTTATGGGATTTGGAATTGAATTCAAGAATAAAGGCGATAAACACGCCAATCTTTATATGAAGATCTCCCTATCAGAAAAAAAGTGCTGTAACCCTATTGGCGATTTATTTGGCGAGAATATGTAAGTCAGAAGAAATGTAATGTATCTTCCTCGCTCTCACTTCCCTGCTTGCAACCGCCTATGTAATCCTTCCTCAGCACCCTCACCTCTGAGTCTAATAAAATAGTAATGATACGAATCTGGATTATTTAGTTACAAAAGGTAAAAATGTGTACATTCTAAGTTTCATGGACACGCAATAACCTATAACTCCGTTAGAAAAATAATGGTGCCGTGACCAACGGAGGTGAGGGTAGCTTCGCTTCCACCTGCATTTCGCTGATTCCAGATGCGGACCTTTTCGCCGGATCGAAGCACGGTCAACGAGAATAAAGTCCTGGAGTGATGCCCCCCTCCTTGCCGTGACATCGCTTCGCAGCTGCTTCGTTTCGGGTATGCTAAACATTGCTAGAAACCGCACCGCTTCAAAAACTGCTGAAACACTGATGTCATCTTGCTAACCCTTTCAACTGGTGTACCTGGTGTACTGTTTGTCGGTCCTTGGAAATAACCGCACCTTTCCCGCTTACTTTCTTCAAGAAAAGAACATTGACGTCCGCTGTGTGTGTTCCCCCCTCCCCGTTTCGATCCGTATTCCAACAGCAAAACATTTCTTCGACTGCAAAAAAAAAAAAAAAAAAGGAAAAGAAAAGAATCGCATTTTATTCATCGCTTCAGCACGGATTCTGCGTGCCTTCCTCACACTCCTGCTATCTCCATACCCATTTCGATACAGTGTTATCTTGGTGAAATATAAATGCAACAACAACAACAAAAAAAAAAGGACTGTTTCTACTACTGAAGTAATCAGTGATGAAGATTTCTTTTTTCATCGGCTTAAGCAAATGTGTTTACACATATTATAAATCTTCAGTTCTTTTTTCGTTGATTCGTTTAGTGTGACAAGGAAAATATGCAATATTATTCGCACATACACTGATCGGTAAAAAAAATTCACAGTGGCAAAAAAAAAAAAAAAAGATGCACAAAATACATATGAAAAATGATCAGTTACATAATCTCTGGATCACCAATTTAGTTACAAAACAAAATATGATTTCCAATTTTTGTTTGGAAATATTTGGTTTAATTTAGATACATGATTATAATGTTATATATATGTTTGGTTCTTTTTTTTTCACATGAAAGTAAGTAAAAAAAAGATGAATGAATAATTAACTATTTTAAAGTAGTTATAAGCTTTCGTAAATTTTTTCCAGATTGCATTAAATTAACTTTAAATTATAATCGTGTATCAGTAAATAATATTTTTATATGTGGTAGTATTTTTATTATTAGTATTTCTGCAATATTTATCCTGCTATCTCATATTCAATTTTAATTTTTCTAAAATATTTTATGTGTTTTTGATAAAAATTTCATTTTCGAAGATACTTATTTAGATAAGTGAGATAGCCGTTTAGACAAGGTAAGTGGTAATGAAAATAGTTTGAGAGTCAGTAATTTTTGCATGCCTATTCATAAAGTTATCTGAATATTGAAGTTACGAAAATAACATTGAAATTTTTCTTTTGTTGAATATATATTTTAATACTTTTCAGTACAGATGCAGAAGATTTTAAAATAATTTCTTTATAACATATACATATGGAATTTTCGGCAGCTTCCATATGTGCAGATTTTTTAATTGGTGTCAACAGTTATATGACATATACTTCATTCTGACTCTCATATGCAAATATTTTTATATTGTTATATAGTATTTAAACTATGGTATATATATTTTTGATAATCATAATTACTGTATTTTTGGTATATTTTGATATATATAACATTTGCAGTGCTTCCCCGCTTAGATATATATTGTTCCCTCTCCTTTTCTAACGGTTTGTTTTGATTAAGTCATACATATACATTTTTGGGCTGACATGGCTAATTCAAAAATAACGTTCAAAACAATTACTTTTGACGGAGATCCCAATCTGGTTGATTTCTTTTTCAACCAAATAAAAACATTGGCCAAAGCCCATGGTTGGAAAGAACCAGAATGTATACAATTTATTGGAAGTAAATTAGCCGGCCCCGCGTTAGCGTTTTTCACGCAAAACCCAGCCATTTATAAAGCGGAAAAATTAAAAACAGTTGAAGATGAATTCAAAAAATTTTTCGCCCCCCCCCAGTAAAGCATCATCATTAGTTCAATTGAATAACCTAGTTCTGTTGCCGCAGGAAACAATAAGAAATTTCGCACATAGAATTAATGTACTTACAAGCCGTGTGCACGAAACAATCAAAGATAGAACCGCGTTAAATGAAATAAAGTTCACGAAATTTATTTCGTCCATTCCGGCGACAATAAGAATTAAACTGCAGGAGGAAAATATTTCGGATTATGACGTCGCGGTTGAAAGAGCACAGACATTACAGGACATTATGCAGAATGAAAGCATCCTGCAGTCATGTGCACCAACAGCGGCTACTGACTCGATTTCAACACAATTACAATTGCTCACAGAAAAAGTTAATGCCCTCACACTAACAAACACTGAAAAGGACACAAAAAAAGACACATTAATTAATACCCCACCCCCACACGATGAGCAACATAGAGAGCAGTATCCAAAAAAAGATTATTTAAAAAGGAAGCATACTGTTTCTCCAAGATACAAGACATCTCATAAAAAATCCACGTCCCCCCCTACGTGCCAATTGTGTGCAAAACGCGGCCATGTCGCCAAACATTGTTTCAAATGGCGTAGAGCGAATGCGAATAAAAAAAATCAGAATTATAAATATAACAGAAATTTTAGAAGGGACGACTACAATCAAAACAATGCTAAAAATTTAAACTCTTACTGAGGCGCAATTCGGCTGGTGTGCTTGTGCCTCAGCATAACACTATTACATCAGCAACTTCGAATGAATTCACATGGACTTTTGACCCTTCTCTTCCTAAACTTTCTCAGGAAAGACTGGTCAAATCCGTCGCTTCTCAAACGAATATTGACGTTAAGTTGTCCAAGAATTCTGCATCGCAGACAGTGATAAACAAAAGTGATATGGCCTCACAAACTGCCAGTTTATGCGATGACAAAGTTGCACTAATTTGCAATGTTAACAATTCCACGCCAACACTTCCCCTCATAAAGGCCTCCATTGCAAAACAGAAAACAAATCTATTACTGGACACAGGGTCCTCGATTTCCCTCCTTTCACAAGAGTTATTTAATCAAATTAAGGACAAACTAAAATATAAAAGACTAGGAACTGGCGTCACTATTAAAACTGTAAACTCGAATGTTAATTTCACCGCATGCATTAAAACTTCCATTCGCATACATCAAAAATCATTTTCACACAACTTCTACATTGTTGACATTCCTAATCCATCTAACTTTCAGGGTATTCTAGGTTTCGATTTCATTCACAAAAATAGGATTATTATTGATATAAACAGAAATAGGATGTCAACAAATGAATTTAGTATACCATTACTCGATTCAGCCACTAATGAAAATGTATCCCACCATCTGGAACACTTCAAGCAGCCGGAATCTCAAACATTCTCAAAGGTCATTCGTCTTGCTAATAAAATTAAACTGGAACCGCAGGAAACCAAATGGATCTCCATAAGTTGTGATTCGCTAGACCCAACAAAATATTACTGTTTTCAGAGTCACATGAAAAATAACATACTCTGCTATGATAGTATTATAGGGCAAAGAGATAACGAATCAGAAAAAGAAGATCAGAACATCAAAACCAAAACTCCAAATAAATCACAATTCTATATTTTCATGCAAAATTTGTCTTCTAAGCCTATACACGTTAATAAAAATGCAAGAGTTGGAAATTTATACGAGATAGAAGACATTATGGAACCTACACAAAACAAAAACTTTAACCAAATTATGAATTCATGCGAAAACAACTCTAAGTTCAACATCAAACCTCAGGATAACTTACACGAATACATTTGCAATTACATTCAGGCATCGAATGAGATGTTAAAACAAAGACAACAGGATCTCACAGTGCAGGACTTTAAATTAGAGCATTTACAAGAAAAACAAGCGAAAACTTTAGGAGATTTATTACTTAGTCACTACGCATCATTTTCCAAGTCTATGAAAACATTAGGTCACACAGATAAAGTTGTTCCAAATTTAAAATTCATAAATGATTACCCCATCAAAACACTTCCTTTTCCCCTCCCTCAAGCACTACACCGAGAAATGCAAGAGCAAATAAATCAGCTTTTAGAAGCCAACATAATTGAGAGAAATTGTTCAGAATGGGCTTGTCCCATTTTGCTCGTTAAAAAGAAGGCAGATGAAACTGGAAAACAAAAATACAGGTTGGCTTTGGATTTGCGCATGCTTAATTCAGTCTTACAAAGTTCATCGTATCCTTTACCGAAAATCCAAACCATAATTTCTAATCTATCTGCATATAAGTATTTCACTTCCCTTGATTTCCAGCAAGCGTACCATCAGATCGACCTCCCCGAGCAATTTCAAGATCCTTTAACATTTACATCCATGTATGGAACTTTTCGATACAAACGCTTGGTTTTTGGCTTAAAGTCCTCAAGCGGATTTTTCCAAAATTTAATGGATACATTAATCGATGAATTGCAAATTGATGGTTTATTTGCATATCAGGATGATGTAATATTTGGCTCGAATTCATTTGAGGAAACTTGTTCAAAACTAGACAAAATATTACAAATACTAACAAAATATAATCTAACACTGACTCCAAGCAAATGCACATTCCATAAAACAGCTGTTGACTATTTAGGATTTCACATTGAAAACCACTCAATCTCACCTATCCATTCTAACATTGTAAAAGTAAATTCCTTCCCTACACCAACAACTAAAAGACAGCTAAAGAAATTTATTGGTCTAGTAACGTTTTATAAATCACTTGTACCATCATTTTCTGAAATTATTCAACCCCTCATTGACTTAACCACACCCAAAGCTGCATTTACATGGACACAAGATCACCAAAACTTATATGATAAAATGCAGAGAATTTTTTTCGATTCACCGATGGTTCGTTTACCAGATTGGTCAAAAACATTTTATGTAAACACCGATACATCAAAAATAGCAATAGCTGGAGCATTGTTACAGGAACATGAAGGACAATTACTTCCCATCGCCTACTTTTCCAAATCTCTCAAACACGCAGAAAAACGTTATCCAGCATTAAAACTAGAATTAATGGCCATTTATAAATCTGTCATTGCGTTTAAATATTATCTATACAACAGAAAGTTTATAATTTTGTCAGATAGTGCTCCTTTAAAGAAATACAAGAAAACATGTAATCCCGCTGATCTAACCACACGCTGGTTAACAGAACTTTCTGAATACACATTTTCATTTGAACATGTCCCCGGTTCATCTAATGTACTTGCTGATTATCTATCAAGGTGTACATTTGAAAACAACACACAAGATCTAACGTCAAATCCTGAACTTATTAATGACCCACATGCATTACCAATTGTAGATAATGACATTTCGGTTAACACTGATCAAACTTCAGAAAACAAACCACAAACATTAAACTACTTAATCTCTGGTAAGCACAAAAAGAAAGACCCTTTACTCGAAATCTCAAACGACACTTTCGTTTATGAGCAGAAGAAAGATCCAAATTTAGCTATTATTTATGAGGAAATTATTAAAAATGGAACATGTCAAAAATTTCCCACATATTTCATTCACCCCGACACTAAAGTTCTTATGTATAAAAAGGAAAATATTTATAATGATACATTTTCATACCATATTATAGTACCAGATTCACTAAAGGCAAAAGTTTTAACGATATGTCATTTATCTCATTTCGGATTAACCAAAACTTATGAATTTGTAACAGCTAGATATTTTTGGAAAGGAATGTATGCTGACACTTTAAATTTTGTGGCATCTTGTACCAAGTGCCTACAAGCAAAACATCATCGAACACCACCCGCTCCATTACAACCCACATACACGCCTACGCATCCTGGCCATACTGTAAGTGTCGATTTGGTCGGCCCATTTTCAAATGGACAATCTGTTTTTACAGTGATAGACCATTTTTCTCGACATCTTGAATTATTCCCTTTGCGTAGCACAACAACTGACAAAATTGCAAAATGCCTATTTCTATATATTACTTCTTTTGGAAAGCCTTCAACAATTCTTAGCGATTTAGGAAGACAGCTAACTTCTGACATGTACAATAGATTCAATGACACATTAGGTATAAAAGTACTCCACTCCAGTGTCGCGAGGCCACAAAGTAATGCGATTTCTGAAAGAGTGAACAGATCAATCAAATATTCTGTTAAAACCCTACTTCAAGAAGGCCATACTTTCGAAAATGCATTACTTATACATAAATCTCTTTATAACGGCTCTACACATTCATCTACTAAATATTCCCCTAATTTATTACACTTTGGAAGAGAACTTTCTTTATTATTTGATACATTTGACCAAAGCATTAATCAACCTATCCTTGATAAAGGCATTGAAGTTTATCAGTTGTTACACGATCTAAATTCAATATACAAAAAAGCATACATTAACATCAAAAGTTCGCAAGAGAAAAGAAATGAAAACTTCCAGAGACATGCTAAACTAAGAATAGTTTTAGAGAAAGATATAGTGTACCTCAAGTCCGTAGACAGATTTAAACCTAAATACACAGGACCATTTATTGTGGTACACAAACATTCTCCAGTCTCTGTTTCCATCAAACGTTTACACTCACCTGATGCCTCAGCATTCAGAGTTCATATTGACAGAGTAATTGTAGCTCCACCTAGGAATGATCATTTATTTGTACGTCATGAGGAAAACATTAGAAACTCAGTAAACACTTCCCCGAGATATAACTTAAGACCACGAAATTAATTTTCCTTGCAATATTGTGCAATTTGATATTATCCACAATTGCGTACATTGATCGCGACTGTGTACGTATGTTGTGTGTGAATTTTCTTTGAGAGAGTCCTTGGCTGGTCCAAGGTCTCCCTTTTACAGAGAGAGTTTTCACATAGCAATTTGTGTGAGTATCACCGTATGGGGTGTTGCCAATATTGTTATCCACATTTTTTCCCCTTTTACTAATCATAACAGTAATAGAATACAAATTTAACGTAACAGTTTGGGTTTTCTTAAAGATAATAGTTAGTTTCGTTTGATATAATATGAAAATATAGATAAAAAAAAAATAAAATAGACATAAAAAAAAACTGCATTTTTTTCAATTTCACACAACTCATGACTACATTTATCTTTATTTACCGATTTTGACAAACAAGTTTCTCATTACTCTAGGATTGTCAGTACTTTTTGATATATACATGATGTGTATATAGATATATTTTTTTTATTTTTTTAATTCTGCCCCGTTGAAGTGAAGACCCGTTCAAAATTTTTATGCCCCGTGGAACTGTAGCTTCATTGTAATGAGAAACGACTTCGGATTGATGCACACGTCATCAATTCATTTTCAAATCCCCTGTTTATACGAATATGCGACGCGTGCTCCTTCTTGAAATCAAACGATTTCCGGGGAGCAGAGAGTCCATAATTGGGCTCTCAAAAATATTCCCTCCTCACCTAGGGCTAGGCCATAAGCTGATGCCATCACATTGTCACTTGACAAGATTAAGGGCAGCAACCTTTCTATGGATCGCGAGTCGCTTTCCCTTTTTTGGCCTGTCCTGTGTGGATACACAAATTTTTTTTTGCTTTTTACTTACGAAGTCTCTTACATTTACATAAACATTATTCATCATTTACATAAACATTTTTCCATCGTCAACTTCCATTCATCTTATATCATTATTCTGAATACATATTTTATATACTCTTTTATACGTTGTACAACTTCTTATTGCATTATGTTTATATTTTTGTTCGAACAAATACTGCTTATTTTATATATGTTAAGGTATACCTGCATCTGCAATTCCATTTTGCATAAAGACTGGTGTTAAAGTTGCTTTAAAGAACATTTACCAGTAAAATGCCTATTCATTAAGAACTGTTCCGGAACATAAAAAAAAATAGGCACACATATAATCATGGCACCTTACAATTAGGAGAAACTGTTGCTTGTTTCAAGTTTTTCGGCCATGTTATTTCACATGAAATTCAGTACTTTCATGTTTATTCTTATGTCGTCATTTATATATGTCTTTTATGTAATTCTGAGAGAGATTTTCATATTTTTTTCAATTACCAATGCAAACAATTTCAAATCCCAAACAAAAGGGGGAAATATATAATATCAAAATTATATATTAAAATAATCTTCCCTTTCATCCTTTCAATTCTTAATTTTTCCCTAGTTTATTTTTTAGTCTTACCTCCAGCTCCGTTTAAATCATTAGAAGAAATCTTATGAAACCTTTAACATAACCCCTTTTATTTTAATACAATCCCTATCTTTAAAATTCGCAATAGTTACAAAACCCCCCTTCCAAAATAACCGTTTAAAAACCAGATGCGTACTTAGTTCGATGCTACTAGCGGATCTTTTTCATGACCATATATGGGTATTGATCGCAGGCCATATTCGCCGAGAGAATTGCAAGCTTAACAAAAACCTTAAATCATATCCTTTTTTGGTATTGAGAGTTTCAATCCAAGTACAATATGTTTTGTCTATAAAACCGCAGTATGAAATTCTTATGGGATTTGGAATTGAATTCAAGAATAAAGGCGATAAACACGCCAATCTTTATATGAAGATCTCCCTATCAGAAAAAAAGTGCTGTAACCCTATTGGCGATTTATTTGGCGAGAATATGTAAGTCAGAAGAAATGTAATGTATCTTCCTCGCTCTCACTTCCCTGCTTGCAACCGCCTATGTAATCTTTCCTCAGCACCCTCACCTCTGAGTCTAATAAAATAGTAATGATACGAATCTGGATTATTTAGTTACAAAAGGTAAAAATGTGTACATTCTAAGTTTCATGGACACGCAATAACCTATAACTCCGTTAGAAGTACAATTATTAACCAATATAAAATTAAAACATTCTTCAACCGTCTAATTTATTCCGATACCTGAAAACTGTCTATCAAAAATAAAAATGTTTATTGGTTACTGTAACAATTCATTGAATAATGCAAAACATTTCATATTTATTTTGTAACTGTACCTTATTTTCTTTTGATTAAAAATAAAAAAGAGAAAAATAAAAAGAGAGGTACAAAAAGCGATACAGGCTTTCTTAACAGAAGACTTATGTAAAACTGACACTCCATTTGCATGGGGGGGGGGGGAGAGAAAAAAGAACTTTTCTGATTATGGACAACCTTGCAAAAAAATTCGGTACTTTTCGGTTAGCTGGGCACCAGTGTTATATATACATATTTATATACATACATATATATTTACATATATATATATATACAATATGTATATATGGATATATATGTATATTTACATATGTATGTATATAAATATGCATATATAACACTGGCACCCGGCTAACCGAAAAGTACCAAAAATTATTATGTGCACCTGCAACCACTGTTTATTCTCAACGTATATTTTCAGAGGCAGGCCAAATTTATAGTAGTAAAAGAAATGCCCTGTCTACTGATAATGCAGAACGTTTGGTGTTTTTGCACCATAATTTGAAATATAATAAATTTAATTATTTTTTTATTACATTTGTTGTATTTTCAGTTTCTTTATCCAAAATAATCTTTTCTGTTTTCCTATATATTTAAAAAGAACTTATTTATTTGTATAAATGTGATACTAAATTTTAATCTGGAATTATTTTGAGGGTTTTTGTTCTTAATTTTTTCTATATTTTGTAGATATGTTGTTAAATACCAAGTAAATAGTTTTATGAATTATTGCATATATTATACATTGATATTCAAATAACTTTTTACAGATCAGTTTTAAATTCATATGCTTAAAAAATGAAATTCTTACAACTACTCGGTATTGGCCGAGTACTCGGCCAAAATTTCACCGAGTACCGAGTACTCGGCAAATTGGCCGAGTAAGCCGAGTACCGAGTATTTACCGAGTACTCGGTACGGCTCTATTGAAAAGGTTTCCCCGTTGGCTTTGCAGTGCATTTCTTTTTGTGCAATTCAAAACTATAACAAACAGCGAGTGCTTCACATTTTATTTTATGAAAACATTTGTTTGGATAAACATCGTCATACATATTAAAGCATATACCTGATTTTGTAAGATCAGACTAAAAAATTCACGCATTTGTGCATGCGTGAAGTTAAATTTACTAGATATTCCATTTAGAGGAAAGGCAGAGCAGGTCTCTGTTAGCAGAGCAGTCTAAAGGACCAGTTTAAAGCTCTGAACTTTTGTAGACGATGAGAGTTCGAGCCCAACGCCCGGCAAAAGGATTTCTGTACCATTTTGGCGATAATTCATTTCGATAACGATATTTTATTAAAAGGAGAAGTTATGATTTTGATTTTATTATTATTTGAATGTTTTATCATTAAATCAAATTTAACACTCAAAAATATTTTGAAAAAATAATTTTATATTTAAAATATTTAACTTAAAATGTTTTGCATGTAATAATCTATTAAATAAATTGAGCTGATCTACAACTTTTGTTTATATTTTTTTACCATTATCAAGAATATATATAGGTCTGTGAGTCAGAAGGAAAAGTTTGCCATTCTTTTCCATAAAAAATAAATAAAACGGAAAGAAAGGAAAATATTCATATAAGAATTATAAAATATATTGATATCTATGGTTTAATATTTAAAAAATGAAGAAAAAAGTAAAATAAAATTTAAGTAATAAAAAATATGTTAGTTGCATCAAGTTTCAAAATTAGGCTTTTAGAGAATGAGACTGATATAAATAAAATTCATGGCATCTTTTAAAGGTCGTGTAGTTAAAAAAAATAAAAATAGATAGTTATTTTTCAATTTAAAAAATGAAACTGTAGTAAATAAAAATAAATGCTCTGTCCCGTTTTTTTTTTTTTTTTTTTTTGATAAACTTAAAGCTCTTTCACTTACTTCAATAGGTTAGACTGACAGCACCCTCTAGCTTCAAGAAATAGGAATCATTTATGCAATATAAAAATTTGTGACGATTTCAATAATTAATTTAAAAGCAACTAATTCAAAATTCAAGAATTTTTCTAATGGAACATCTAAGTTATTTACCGTCAAATCTTGACGGGTACTATCTAGTAGGATATATATTGCAAACTATTTCCGAGGTTTAAATGGCAATTGATTGCGCAAAAATATAAAAAATTACAGTCAAGTTCCGTTAAACTAACTTCGCGGAAATGCAAACATATAAGTATAATACAACCTGTAAAAATTAAAACCGGAACCTTCAATAACGGAAGCCTGTTTTAAACAAAAATTTTTCATGGTTCTGGCGAAAGAAATGCCTCGCAATTACACTTGCTTATAAAGAAATTTCTGTTTCTGCCTAAGCAAGTTTTACCATATAGGATAAGGTTATTCCACAATTCTTCAACATCTTCTCGGTGTGACAAACTCGGACATATTCATTCATTTTAATTCAGACATATTCATTCATATTAAAGAATACTTTTTTCACCTGAAACAATATTGTGGACTTTAAAAGATGGGTACATCCGACCCAATGCAAAACATACACTCACATGAAAATATTGAAATCAACTAAACTCGAAATTTAACAAAAAAAGATGGGAACTGGGACTAGAGCCTAAGGGTTTGGCTGTGCTCAAGTAAAATTGTGACATGGTTGGTTTTGTTACTCAGAGAGGATCTGCATGAGTGATATAGGTTAGAGAGGCGGAATTGCCCAAACCTAAACAGTATTTACGCAGCATTACGCATGTTCGAAGAAAACCATGAATTACTCCGAACGGTTAGACAGACGCGCGCGAAACGGGTTTAAGAGAGAATGTCCCCAAAACATTTTAAGATACCAAAGAAAGAATTGCATGCATAGCATACTCATAACTGACCTCCGCACTTACAAAAGGCTCACGTTTTTAATCATTGGGTATAATCCATGTCAATTCAGGCAGCCAAAGAAAAAATCTTACCTTCATAATCTCAGAAGTTTTTGAATTGAACATATGTTAAAATTCAAGAAAAAAATAAGGTAACTCTATATTTTTGTTTTGCCCAAAAAAATTCCTGGCCGGAGATACAAGCCGCCAAAGATGGCTAGATCCCGGGCACCATTTCCCATTCGCGATTTTCGATAAAAATTTTAAAGTGCTCTATCTCTAGAACGGTGCAAGATATTTTGTTGCGGTTTTTTATTTTTATTTTAAAGATATTTTTCTGTTTAAAATGATATACTCAATTTTGAAATATGTATGCATACTTTTCTTGTGGCAGCCTTTTGATTTTTTTTTTTTCTTTTTATCAAAAATTATTATTTTTTTTTTTCAAAAATGCCAATTTCAAAAATGCCAATCCCAAAAATTTCGATTTTTTTGCTGTTGATCAATACCATTGAGTACTACTTTCCCTGTAAAGAACTTCCACTTTTGATTTTGACAAGTTATACAAGGTGTGTCTAAAAAGTTCGGTGAATTTAAGCATAGAACAAATAAAACAAAACATGGAAACAAAATATCTTAATTATGTACTAAAATGAAGTGTACTAAAATATACATTCTGTAAAATATGTGGTGCAAATTATATTAATTATTAATTTACAGATCCACACAAAAGAATTCCGTTACATAACGGTATAAGGGGAATATTGTTTGCGGCATATTTTAATAACGCTAAACGCTTTCACATATAATGAAATTGATATATGTTGCTGAGGTTTACAAGTTACTTCCTGTGTAAGAGAAAGTGCATAGTATTTACAGACACACACAAAAGATTTCGGATACTTTGCTGTATACGAAATACTGTATATTAGCAATGATTGCTGGAAGTGCATTTTTAGTTGATATGAGTTTTTAAGTTTAACTAAATTTTTCCATATTATGTTGTGCGTATAAATGATGTAGATCATATACAGGGCTACACAAAAGAAATTGTAAGGGTTACTGAGTATGAACGAAAGTAATTTAAAGATGATTTTTAAATGAGTTATGCATTTTTACGCTGATCTCCATTTAGTATACTAAGATATGTTTGTAGAATATAGATAAAATTATATGCAGGTCCATGCAAAGAATTAGATATATGGCCGACTATGGATAATAAACTCTGAAAGTGTATTATTTCACTAGTTTTAAGCATGTTTTAGTCTTAATTAAATATTAGCTAAATAGTGGCATGTATATAAAGATAGTAGGTAAAATACAGGATTGTATGAAAGTATTCAAATATGCTTCCGTCTATTGATATAAATTTCTAAAAGTCAAATTCCAACCTATTTATGAGTTTTTAAAACTTTCCAACACAGTTGAAAGTCTTTATAGATTCGGTTTGTCTGCCCATCTGTCTGAACTGTAACTTGCATTAATATAGTTGTATTGCTGTGTAATTGATATATGTTATTGAGATTGTTTTACTATGCAATGTTCGGTGTTGAAAATAAAGTATGTGTCACTTCAAATGTTATGAAAATCGAATTAAAACTTTAAAAAGATATTAATAAAAGTTTTCTTCATTCTATTTAAAAATTCTATAATACGTAATTGATTCAATGATGTACCACGATAGGTAATGATTCTGGGTTGCCCTGGTGATTAAGTCCTTTTTAAGATGGATTCATATTACTTCCGTATTACTGAATTTCATATATAGAATCGTGATAAATTTTGTATTCATGCCTTTCTGATCAAGAGTGGCACTAAGATCAATATTTATAAAACTAGTTATAGTACGAACGCACCTCATTTGCCACATTTGACGTTGCAATTTCTAACTTGTTTAGGATCTGTAGTCGGCTTACCCTTACAAATATGATACAAATAAACAAAAATTCAGTGAATTTTACTGGAACTGTATATATACAGTTCCTGTAAAATTCTCGGATTTTTTTAAATGTTTCTAAGACTTGTTAAACTCAAAAGTGGAAGTTCTCCTTTACAGTGAAAGTAGTACCCAATGGTATTGATCAACAGCAAAAAAATCAAAATTTTTGGGATTGGCATTTTTGAAAAAAACTTTTTTTTTTTTTTAATAAAAAAAAAATCAAAAGGCTGCCACAAGAAATGTTGAATACATATTTCAAAATTGGCTATGTATATCATTTTAAATAGAAAAATATTTTTTAAATAAAAAAAAAAAACTACAACAAAATATCTTGTACCGTTCTAGAGATAGAGCACTTTAAAATTTTTATCAAAAATCGCGAATGGGAAATGGTATAATACCCGGAATACCATCTTTGGCGGCCTGTATCTCGGGCCAGGAATTTTTTTGGACAAAACAAAAATATACAGGTATCTTACTTTCTTAAATTTTAATACATGTTCGATTAAAAAACTTCTGAGACTATGACGGTAACCCCCCTGCCTGAGTTGATATGGATTCAACCATTGTCTGTGTGTGTGTGGGGGGGGGGGGGGGGTGTAACTCTGAAAACTTCTCTTATACTTGAGCCGTTAGAGAATTAAAAAAAACGATCCTTGAAATTCCAAAGTTTGCAATTAGTTTTAAATAATTTTTTACTCACAGTTGCGTGGAAAAAATATATTGGTGTAGAAAATGAAACGTGGAGAATAAATGTTTATTCTTAAAAAACATCTCACTTTGAACAAAAGCTTTAAGAACTATAAAAATACAGATATAGATCTCATTCTCAGAAAATGAAACTATATCAAGAAATCATTATAACAAGTTAAAATCACAGAAATAGAAATTTCCTTTCTTTCAATGTTTCCTTTTTACCCAATTCCGTTTTAGGATACGATTTTCCCACACAATCATCTTAACTGTTTGGATACAAGGGCTTATTTGAACACATGATTCGAATTTTATAAAGATGATAATCCGTATGTGTACTCAGCTGCTGACGAAGCATAATTCGTTGCTGGGAAAAAAATATCTTTTCACAAAGAGAAAAATGTTACTGCACATATGTAATCAAGCTCAACATTACCACTGCATAAGCTCTATTTTTATCTATCTAGAGTCATTCTACCTCATAAAAAGAATGCCCGTGAGATTTCTTTTATGCCATTACAATAATTCATTGTAGAAAAACATTAAAAGCTTTATCTTCAGAAACATTAAAAAACCTTCAAAATAAAGATTTCAGAAATAAAATATTGTTTCGGGATAAACAAGATTCTAAGCTTAATAAAATAATAATAATTAAAAAAAAAGCTGATGTCATTTAACTTAATGAAACAACACACTTTGAAATATCTTTTCACAATTCCACAAACTATGTCAGACCATTAAGTACTTTTATTATGGTCAATTCCATCGCAACGGACGTAACACTCAATCATCGAATTTTGTTTTCAAAACTGTGTAGAAAGTTTACTAATAAAGCTAGAACAAATGTTTACAGTTTAAAGCATTTCTTTCTAAGGACCTAATACCCAAATACCAGCAGATTATTTCAATCTCTCTTTGAGTCCCAAAAATTGAAATTCAAAATTCTGTAACTGATTTAACAAAATAGACAAACATTTTTTCTGCCTTCATTAAAATGTAAAAATTATCAAAACTATCCCGTTAAAAAAGTGATTTAATGTTCTCAACAACACTAAGTAATGACAAATTAAAACAGTACTAAGTTGTTTAATTAATTTCTGAACAAGAAAAAAGGGCATTTACACATGTAACTGACGTAACTTTTGTGTAACTGACGTAACATTATGACTTTACAACGACAATAATGATATTTAACTTAGTTTGTAAACAGTATACAATGCTTTTTTACAAGTATTTTATTATAGAACATAAAAATAGTATCAAGCTTTCCAATCATACCCTTAAATTAAACATATTATAAATTTTATTTCCCCCAAAAACTGAGAATTTTCTGTGGGATTACCCTTATATAGCTTGTTTAATATTAATTTAAACTAATCGACCCACGATAACTACTTTTAATTTTACTGAAATTTTAAACGTGTGTAATCACTGTACTTTTAAAGAAAGACAAAATAATTTTACCACTTTATAAATGTAAAAAGAAATTCTGGATTTAGATAGGTAATTTTCTTTGGGAAATTTATTGCAGAAAAAGCTACAGATAAATGTTACTCTCAACACCTGATTCCAAAGATCATGTAGCACGTTAAGTTTCCAAATACAAAAAGTGATGTAATTTTCAGCGTATTTCTTTTAATACTTAGTTTTTTTTTTTTTTTTAATTCTTATGATCAGCGAGTTTAGACCATTTTAGTACAAAGTTGCTAATAGGGATGTAACGAATATTCGACCATCATTCGCGTTCGTAATTGGGCCCTTTTGCCGAATACTGTATGTCAGTTGGCCGGATACTTCGTTCGAATATTTGTGGGCAAATAAATGAAAGATAAATTCCTTCCCCCCTTTTTTTATGCGTGTGTGTGTTATAATTTGAATTATTCATGCTCAAATGCAATGCACAAAATTTGCAGGTTACTCTAAGGTTTGCAGGTTAAACTCTTGCTTTCACCACTTCAGTCAATTCACTAACCAGTACTCGGGGCTATACACGAGGAATTCTTTGAACTAGGGATTGACCGAATACCGAATAGTTGATTCGGTATTCGGTGATTCGGCATGTAAACCGAATATTCGGCTTCGGCCGAATACTTTTAAGTATTCGGCCGAATAATTGCAGATAAATATTTTCTTAGAAACAAGAGCATTCTCTTTTATTTAGAAGTAGAATAGGCTAAACAATGAGTTTCAATATTATGTGCATGAGTTCAGAGTTCAGCTGCACTACAAAAAACAAGTCAAAGGCCATTTTTAATAAAAACTTTTTCCTTCCTAAAATAGTCTACATAGGGGTCAAATGAAAACAACTGTCTACGATAGAGAAAAAAAAATGTAAGGAAGATGTGCATCTTATCCTTATCATTTAATTTTAATTATTTCTACATTAGTTTTCTTAACTTAAATTTATTTAATGTGTATTTTCTTTAACATACATTTCAAATAAGTATGTCAGAGTTCATCTCTGTATATCTAAGATGTATGTTAAAGAAAATACACACATCAAATAAGTATACCCCTATGCCTATCCTATAGCTTTTATAACCATTAAATTAAAATCGCTCAAATTTGTTATCTTCATCACCACAATGTTAAAGTATTAACCAAAATATGTATCAATAATTTGATAGAAAATAGTTAAATGTACAAATTGGTATGATACCTTTAGTATTTAAGAACATTCCTATTCAATATGTTTATAATTAGACAATCAGTAAATCAGCTTAATGACAAAATTGTTTTTTTCTATTTGAATGATCTTTTGTTTTTCTGACAAATCCTTATCCTTAATAATAGCCTGTATAGTTTAATACAGGCCTGTAGGTTATTTTGGGTATTGACTAGTGATAAAATAATAAAGAATAAGTGGTGGATTAATGAATTTGTGAATGGAAATTGGAAATAAGTCATTAAATTTTTTTGTGTAATTAGATTTAAGAATAAAAATGTAACTGAATTAAATTATTAAGAATTTAAATTAAAGTGTATTAAAAAAGCTAATATATGCAAAAATGTGTATTAAGAAATTTTAAGTATTCGGCCGAATACCGAAGCTTCGGTATACACTTTGACCGAAGCTTCGGTATTCGGTATTCGGCAAAATTGCTGATTCGGTCAATCCCTACTTTGAACCCATTTTAATCTTATTTTTCCCCCCTCAAACTGAGGAAGGGGATCCAAGAATCCTTAAAACGGCCGTATGTGAGGGGTTTTTTGTATCACGGTGGTATACGCATTTGTGAGTTTAAACGTTAAAAGGTTTTAGTTTATACATACTTATTTACAAATTTACATACTAAAGTGTCGAATATAGGATTTCTGATTTCTTTGAAGGCTAAGAACCTTTTAGAAAATGCTGTAAGTAGGGAGATTTTGAAGGAGATTTTAAAAACTATTGAGAAACAACTGATTACAGATCCAATACATTTATAGTAAAATGAAAAATGTTATTCAATTCTAAAGCACTTGAATATTAATGTCGGCAAATTGCAAGCATACGTAAAAATGACTTTGTTAATGCGCAAAGAAGATTCGCGTATCAGCATTATTATTTTTTCTTAAGAACAGCCTTAATTATATTTACAGTAAACTTTGTCTAAGGCGGAATCGATCGGAACCGAGAAAATTTTCCGTAGTAGACAAAATTCCGCCTCAGACAAATTTTACTCTATGTCTACGGATTCGCAGGGACTTAAAAATCTTTCCGAGTTAGATTTCCGTCCTACACAGGGTCCGTCTTACAGAGAGTTTACTGTATTTCAAAATATTGCAGAATAATATTTGAATATTAAAAATCTTCACAATAACTAAATTTTAAATTGCATATAAGTTTAACTTCCATTTTTAGTAAGCTCTAAAGTAGTAATTCTAGTACTCCCATAAGTTCTAAATAAGTGCCCCCCACCCTCCACAAAAAAAAATGTTACATAACTAAAAGTATTTTCCATGCTGCAATGTTTTCCATGTAAAGAAGAATTGTAACTTTAATAAAATGCATAATTTATATACTACATTTCATGTTTTAAATAGCAAGTGATTTTTTTTTAATACCACAACTCCTTTCAACAAAATTTATTTCACCAAGTTATTTCTGGAGATATCTCCCTCATTATGTGGAAAAAAAGAGTACTAAGTATTATTACAGTCTCATTGACATTTAATGTAAAAAAGGGTAAAATTATAATTGGATAGAAGAAATGAAATATATTCTTCACATTTTAATGGAAATAACATACAGTCCTGACTAACAGAAAAACAATGATATGCAGTAATACTGAGTTCCTGTTTTAGCTAAAACGCATATGAATGGCATGTACTACAAATAAAATTATGCTATTAGTAATTTAGATTTATTAAAAGTTATTTTATTAATTAGTATAAAGGTGTTTCAAATATTACAAAAACACACATCACGCTGTTAATTTCTTTCTTATTTTTTTTTAAATAGAAGATTAATTTGTATTTTACTTCTAATATATAAAAAATTATAAACAATATATACAATTTTTTTTTTTTTTTTTTTTTTTTTTAGTTTTTAATGCATCGTTACCAGGGTTCGTTGATATATATCGATGGATATATATCATGATATATATATCTTGATATATATCCGATATTTATTTTTAAAATATCAAGATTTTTGATATTTTCAAATTCTTGATATTTATTTTCGAAATATCAAGATATTTGATATTTTGTATGTTTTATATTTATTTTCAATATATCACTGAGCAAGATAATTTTTATATTTTCTACATTCAAAGCAAGTGTAAATGAAATTTCTACCTGTTATTGACTGTGCCATTCTGTAGATAATGAACTATTGCCTCTAGCAATGACTTTTTTAGGAAAAGAAGAAAAGGAATCTTTTCCAAGCTTTAGTTTTGAAACTTATTTTTAAATGTAGAATTAATAATTATGTGAGACAGTTAATTCAGAGCAGCCATTGAAAGATAAAATGTAATTTAAATAATCGTTTATATACAGCCAGGGTTCATTGATATATATCAATGGATATATATTACGATACATAACCAATATTTATTTTTAAAATGTCAAGATTTTTGATATTTTCATATACTTGATATTTATTTTCAATATATCAAGATGTTTCATATTTTCTGCATTTGATATTTATTTTCAAAATATGAATGTGCACAAGATATTTTTGATATTTTCAGTCGTAGTTGGTAATATTTCAGTGTAAATTAAATAAATTTTCAACTGTTATTGACTGTGTGAATCTGATAAAGAACTTTTGTCTCTTTTGGATGTGACTTTCTTAGCCAAAAAAGAAAACAAATATATTTTTCAAGCTTTGGATTTAAAGCTTTTATTTTTAAATGTTGAACTAACAGTTATGTGGGACATAATTAATTCAGAACAACCATTGAAAGATAAACTAATTTAAATAAGCAGTTATATACAGCTTCATTAGAAAATAATCTTTTCTCAAGTTTTGGTTCAGTTGAGTTTAAACTATACAACATGTTAAGAAATACGAAATAAGACATTTTATGTTAAAATTTTTGAATTAAAAAAACTTTTTGTATTTGTTTTCTGATTTTTTTATTCTTGATCTTGATACTCAATCCTATACTTAGTGTATAAAGCAAATTGTTATTGTTTTCAATTAGTTCATCTTCAATTTTGTTCTAAGTAAAAAAAAAAAAAAAAAAAAAAATGCATTTTTAGAATATTGTTTAAGTTTTCATGTTAAGTGCAATATATTTTAGTTTCTAATCTATATTATGCTCGAAAACATTTATTATCAGCGGTAAGTTGGCTTCTTCGAAAATATCGGATATATATCGAAAATATCGGATATATATCAAAATATCGGATATTTTTTATATTTTCGAAAATATCATGATATTTACGAACCCTGATCGTTACCAATTTACGCTTCAAAAACTTCTTACAACTGAATTTTTAGCATAAAACTACGAGCTTAAAGTTTAAACTGCACATAAAAACGTTTTACGTTATGCTTATAATGTATGAATTTTATGATACAAAGGTTGCTGTGAGAAAAGGCAGCCCGACAAAGATGCAATTTTTAGTGTTACCACCAGCTAAATTCACGATATCTCGCTCCGAATAAAACTGTTACTGAAAGGAAAATTTTTCTTCGTAGCGATTCTAATCTTAAAAAAGTAAGAAAAAATCATACGCCAAGCATAGATTATGAAACACTTTCCAACACATTCAGAATAATGTAACAAAACTGTACTGTTTGAAAAATTAAAATATTACTGTAGTGGCGAAACAATACCCCAGACCAGATGTTGGGAAAACTCAAAGTCCAGTTCGCATGAGAAGTTGGTTCGCTCAGCGAAAACGAAAGGCTGGGCACTGGAATTTAGAGAGATGCGCTTCTGCGTTGGAGAGAGAGAGGTGCTCTCTCCTGGCTGATCTTTTGATAAGGTGTTGCCCGCCTTTATTTTATTTAACGGGATCTCAGTAGACTCGTGATTGAATCTTTATCAACAAATGTTTAAATGTCGTGTCCCTGTATATCTTATAGCCAAGATGAATATTTGTATTTTTTTAGTAATAGTCCAGAAGATTTTTTTAATTAAATTTCTAAGTGTTTGAATCGATTAGTTTCCTTTTGCCGTCTCCTGACCGAACTCATTCGCACATTACGTCTAACTCAACCATATGGAAACTCGTAATACATTTCAAAACCCAATTTCAGCTGTTCCCAACCACAATCGGAAAATTGTGCAAATTTTTTCAGCAGCCCTGTACATGATTTATAGATTTGAATCTATTAGCTATATGCAAGCCAAAATTTAGTTCACTTAAGAGATACATATACTTCAGTTGAAAATTTACCATCAGCAATTTCATCTAATAAGGAGAACGGTACGTGAATACTTTTGTGCAGCCCTGCATTTGTGGTATGGAATTTATATATAACGAGTAAGATGCAAAAAAATAAATTTAAAAGCGCATACCGAATTTTAAACACTGCTCTCCAGTAATTATTACTCAAAGACAATACTGTACTGTAACCGATTTCTTTTGTGTGTCCCTGTAAATGAATAAAAAATGCTATGAATGTACTGTTCTAATATCAGTTTCAATACATTTGAAATAGCATAATGCCATTAAAATACCCTGAAAACGATTTTTCCTCATATACCATAATGTAATGGAATACTTTTGAGTGTCCCTGTAAATGAACGATTAATCCTACATACTTCATATACAATACCAAACATGCTTTGGTGACCCTAAATAACCTTTAGGGTCATTCCATGTCAGATCACTCAGGGCATGGCACCCACCATTACCAATTTTGATAAAAGTCAGTGAATTTGCAGAGTTTTTAATGCTGATTCCAAAAATGTCAATCCTATTAAAATTGATTAAACGGTTTGTGAGTTATGAGCTTTTAAATGTCTTCCAAGATGGCCGATTTGCCGTCATTTTGAATGGCACATGTGACAACATAAAGGTCTATAACTTTTTTCAGGTTTAAGCTAGAACTTTCAAATTTTTTTTGTTCTGTTCAGAATAAAGTAAACTTTCATCTAAACAGGTTTTTGTGCAATTTATTCCATTAAAATGCTGTCAGAAAATGACTTTTTGCCATTTTTTTAATTTAAAAAAGGTGTAACTTCAATGGCCGATTTCCCCCATTGTTCCCCCTTCAATTTTCATCTAATTGCATAAATAGACAGCTCAAAGTGTGTTTTGATGCCTGATAAAAAAATGTTAATGGGCAGTTTGTAGGTTTTTTGTTTAAAGAAGAATTTCAATTTTACCAACTTCCATAAGTAACGGATAGTACAAGATAATGTTGATATTTCTTTTATTACCAGAAGTATCATACATATTTACATCTAAAAGTTTAAGATTTTATCTTTCATAAACATATATATTTTTTTAATGTGGCTAAAAAGAAGGGTAAACCCTCAGGAATTATAAATAGGAATGCTAATAATGAATTCCTGCAAGACATAGAAGTATTTTCATGACAAATTGAAATCTATTGCAAAGTTTCAGTAAATTTTAAATAAAAAGGAAATGATGGAAAAAATTCTACAAATTGTCACATTTTATAGCGAAATCATACTTGCATATTATACAAAATGATAAAATTACAATTGTTAACTAAATACAATAAGTAAAAATTATCGTACTTCAAAATTATACAAAATAACATTTAGCACATACACGGTAAAAATACTATTAAAAATATATCTACATTTAAAATAAATATAATTAGTTAGAAAATTAACTGTGTTATATTAATATTGCAGCTCAAAGTGTGTTTTGATACCTGTTAAAAAAATTTTAATAGGCGATTTAAAAATTTAAATTTTAGTTCAAAATAAAAAAAATTATATACTTTATTTCACTTTGGTTCATTTTTTAAATGTAAATAACATTAAAGCTGTAATTATTGTTGAATTATACATCGAAAATTGCTGTCCAAAATATGAAATTTCTAATTAATTAATTGCTAAAATTATCTGATTGGGTTAATTTATTACCAGAACTTTCCAGAAGACAGAATTTTAATCAATAATATCACTTTGGTTTGCCAGAAGGGGTTTTATCAACCAACCAGATAGATGTACTTACCAGAAAGATTTTCAACGAATCAGACTAAAATTACTTCCAAGAAGATTTTTTCAACCAACCAGATTAAGCAGAATTTTACAACTTGTTATGCCAATCTGTTAAAAAAAGATTAATGTTTCTCTTTTGATCTTATAACTATAAATGATGCTGCTTTGTTGTATTAAATTAGATGTTTTCTTATGGATAAACAAAAAAAAGTACAATATTACTTTAAATATTAATAATCCAAACTCTGATTTAAATAATCCTCAAGCTATCCACCATCGCAATGAGTTATCCATCAAAAATAAAGAACTTCTTGAATTAAGATGCAATTTAGAAGATAGCGAAAACTCAACAATATGCTTTGCTCACAGAGAACACTTTCTGCATATGTAAATTCAGCAAAAGAAATGTTTTCATTTAGTTAATCTTCATCCTAACAAGACCAAGAAAAGTATCCTTATATGTGATAAGTGTGGATCAAGCTAAGAATTACAGGCATAAACTACATAATGATGCCATTCCTGGTAAGAAACTATGTTCAACCTGTAGGGGAAAAAGCAAGAGCTTTGCTGTAAGTATATGTAAAAGAACAGAAAGACTTGTGTCAGTCCACTGATTCTTTTGAAGAAATTACATCAAACATGGATCAGAAAGAAAAATATCACATAAAGCTTAATGGAAGTTCACCACTAAGGTTACATGCAATTTCTGCACACAGGAAAGTGTCTGCTGGAGAAAGAAAATTACAGTAAATGAAAATTGCCTTGCGAAAGGAGGTTGCTTGTATCCTTGATTTGGAAGAGAACGTTCTTCAGAGTGAAAACAGTAGCTCTGATGATGATAATGTGAATCAAAAAAAAAGCTTCAGAATTTGAAAGATTAATGGAGATGGTGAAAGAAAAGTTTCCACAAATTAGTCCCAGAGAAAAAAATCAGTTGCTAACTTTGATTCCTGAGTCATGATGGGCAAGAAAGAAAATAATTGAAACCTTTGGTGTAACTGAGTACCAAGTTTAGACTTTCAGATAATATGGACCATGATGTACCAATGCTTTATCAGACTCAAAAATTAACCATACAGCATTTAAATAATAAGTATATCTTAGCTACAAATGTAGAATATTTTACTGGTGGCTCTGCTGCCCAATATTAAAATTGAAAAACATTTTTGAACCCATGAACATGATTTTGGTGGAATAAAAGCAAAATGGAGCTTTTTTGCTGCAAGTCATGGAAAATCTGTATGCAATGGGATGGTTGGGGGGGGGGGGGGAGAGAGACTGTTAAAAGACTTGTGATAAAAGCAAGTCTGCAAAAGCCGTTGCATGATCAAATTGCAAATGTGACTATGATGTATGAATATTGCAGACAAAACATTGATGGTATAACATTTTTTATCATCACAAAAAGTGACATGTTAAAACTGTGCAACAACATGTCTCATCGGATGCAACTTGCTACGACAATTCCTGGAACATGTAGTATGCATTATTATAGATCTACAGAAAACTTATTAATAAGTGGAAAAAGAATAAATACTGATGAAAATTTTTCTGTTTGTTCATCTTTTGATAGGAATATTAAAAAGACTTTGGATATTCCATCTCTTAAAAGTTATGTAGCATGTTTGTATGAATGTAATTGGTATATAGGCTTAGTGTCAAAAGTCCACAAAAAAGGAGATGCAACTGTTAAATTCATTCATCCACAATGGCCCATCACCTTCGTATTATTGGACAGAAAATGACAGTTGTATTGTGCCTTTCAGTCATATCCTTTGTGCATGTGACATCAATACTACCAATGGTAGAATATATAAACTTGGTGATGCATCCAGTGCTTTAATAAGCACCAAGTGGGCAAAACATAAAATTAGAAGGAAATAAAATCGAAATATAAAGAGAACAAATTTTATTAATTATCTTTATTTTTAATCGTTACTGATGTAGATATATTTTCAATAGCATTTTTACGGTGTATGCGCGAAATGTTATTTTGCATAATTTTAAAGTACGATAATATTTACTTAATGTATTTTTTTTTAATTATATTTTGTATTATATACAAGTATGATTTTGCTATAAAATGTGACTATTTATAGAATTTTTCCCATTATTTCTTTTTTACTTATAATTTACTCAAACTTTGCAATAGATTTCAATTTATTAGGAAAATACTTCTATGTCTTGCAGGAATTCATTATTAACATTTCTATTTATTCCTGTGGGATTCCCCTTCTTTATAGCCACATTAAAAAATATGCATATGTTTATGTAAGATAAAGCCTTATCAAACTTTTAGATGTAAATATGTATGATATTTCTGGTAATAAAAGAAATATCAACATTATCTTGTACCCGTTACTGATGGGAGGTCAGTAAAATTGAAATTCTTCTTTAAACGAAACACCTTCGAACTGCCCATTAAAATTTTCTTATCAGGCATCAAAACACCCTTTGAGCTGCCTATTTATGCAATTAGATGAAAATTGAAGGGGGAACAATGGGGGAAATCAGCCATTAAAGTTACGCCTTTTTTTAGTTTAAAAAATGACAAAAAGTCATTTTCTGAGAGCGTTTTAATGGAATAAGCTGCACAAAAATCGGTTTAAATGAAAGTACACTTTATTCTGAACAGAACAAAAAAAATTTGAAAGTTCTAGCTTAAACCTGAAAGAAGTTAGACCTTTACGCTGTCACATGTGCTATTCAAAATGGCGGCAAATCGGCCATCTTGGAAGACATTTAAAAGCTCATAACTCACAAACCGTTTGATCAATTTCAATATGATTGACATTTTTGGAATCATTAAAAATTCTACAAATACACCAAAGTTTATGAAAATTGAAGATGGTGGGTGTCATTTTTAGAAAATTCTGGGTGATTTGACATGGAATGACCCTTTATCAATTTCATAAAATTCTGAGTATATTTACGGGAGTTAGAGCATGGGCAAACGGACGGAAAGACTGACGGCCAGACAAACCGAATGCATAAACACTTTTCAACTTTGTTGGAAAGTGTTAGAAAGAAAAAATAAATAAAAGCAATGACACAATGATAAAAATTTATTTAAAAAAATTAAAATGGTGTGAAATAGATTTAAAATCTAAGTTGAACATGATTTGCAATATTTTGCCTATTAAATAAATAAAAGAAGCTTTAAATAATTGTTTGCAAACTTGATTTCTTAAGCTTATAAATAAACAAGAAAGAAAAATCATGCATCAAGCATGGACTATGAAACACTTTCCAACACATTCAGAATAACGTAACAAAACTTTACCGTTTAACAAGTTCAAATAGGACGTCTAATTGAACCATTTGGAAGCGCATGACACATTTGAAAACGCACTTCCAGCAATTATGGCTCAAAAACATTGTGACCGATTTCGTTTGTGTGTTCTGAAAATGAACGATAAGGCCGGTGTCAGACGGGCGTCTTTTCTGCTATTTTTTTTCTTAGGTATTATCCATTCACAATGCTATAGCATTGTGAATGGATAATACCTAAGCAAAAAAGACGCCCGTCTGATATTGGTTTAAATGCTATGAAAGCCCTATTCTATAGTAATCATCTTGTAGTGAACTTCAGTGACTTCTATCAATTTCAATACATTTAAAATAGCGTAATGTCATTAAACTACACTGCAAACGATTTTTACCCATTTGCTTAATGTAACGGAAATCTTTTGAGAGCTTTTACTCCATTGTTTAAACTATGGGTATTAATTCAAATACACAATCATTGAAGGAGAATGTAACACTTACGATGTTTCTCAAATCCATATTGGTCTACGTGGTGACACATTTGTGCAGTCATTTTCATTTGTAAAAGTGTAAAACTTGAGGACTTTTTAGTCGCATTCCAAGAAATCGAATAGTGTTTCCATTTTCCAATAAAGACATTCAGTAAATCTTGTCAACCTTATTTTTCAAGCCGATTTTCCAGACGGGGTAGTCCAGAAAAGCTCATCACAGGGCAAACAATAATTTCAAACATGTCGCAGAAAAAAAAAAAAACTATTCGATTTTAAGGTACTTAAGTAGTGGTGTCTGTATATTCCATGCATGTTTACATGGAAAAATAAGTTTGTGAGTGTGTAGAAATATTCGCGTTGTTGAGCAGGGAAAATAAATTTGCGTGCTTCATCTTTAAGGATTTAAAATTTCTCAATGTTTTATAGTAAAATTCTAGTTTCTTTTGAAAATCCCCCTCCTCTTCCCCCCCCCCCCCCCGCCAAGTTCCTCTTACCGCGCTGTACTCATAATATTTGTGGTGAGAAATTTAATAAATACGTCGCGATTCTGGAATTTTTGCCGAATAACGTGCATTCATCGAATAACACAGTCTGTATGTCTACGAACCTCCTTTCAATTAAAGACAAACACATACACGCGCGTAAGACAATGCCTTCCTGAGTTTAGAGATGAGACGGACCGAGTCTGAAAGGGGCTCGGGCTCAAAGTGAAAATTTTATTTAATCACAAATTGGGGAAAAGATGGAAAAAAACTTCCTATTTCAAAAACAATAAAAGTTTCCTAGTTTTTTTTTTTTTGTTTTTTTTTTTTTTTGGTTAACAGTCCTTTGACTGAATTGTTATTGACGGTATATGAGAGTAGGAAAAACATTCCATTCGATTATGAAGCGTTTGAACGGTCAGTGTTGGTAAAATGAGCCGTGGAATATCTCATGTCTATCCTCGTTTTCTATTTGAATTTCTTTTCCAGAATTACTGAAAAACAGAACTTGCGTTTTTCTGCCACAGTTGTAGAATGATATTTTAAAAGAATAAGAACTGTGAGTTTTGCAGATATCGAAGGTGATTGAGCATAAATAACAAATTGGATATCTTAAACGGATGAGACAAAGATCACGAAATGTTATTAGGAAGGTGTTCTCAATACTTATTTCTATGTAAAAAGATATTTTTAAATGTGAGAAAAAAAATAATCTTGAAACAATTAAAAAATGTTATTAATCTTCTACTGTGAACTTTCGGTATCTGGCCCTGATGATACAAAATGTTTAGGACTCGTATTTCAAACCGTCGGGATCCGAAAAAAGGAGTCCGAGTTCATCTCTAATGCAGTTGAATGAAAGTAAACATAAGTTAATTAACTTTCTGTTTTTCATGAATAATTCAGAGCTCGCACTTGACACGTAAATCGGGGATTTTCACTTTTATTTTTTATTTACTAGTTAACTAAATGAGTTTCGCGACGAAATACAGTCCTTCGATTTTTAAAACTAAATTTCTGCTAAATAGGGATTGTTGTCGAAATTCTATTATTCACTTTCTTTTTAAGATCTGCCAATAATGTAAACTAATAGAAAAAATTACCAAATATTAGACCATGCAATTTAATTCAGAAATTCGTTTTGTATTACATATTTAAGTTAGTTAGAATTAGTATAGGGGAGAGGGGGCACATGTGAACAGTTTCACATTTTTGACTACTTCTCAAAATTGTTATAAGCTATTGAAACAAAAATTGATTTATATGAATATTTACACTTTGTTCTTTTAATGAAACTTTTGGATGCATTTATCAAGAATTTCTAACTTATATCATCACTCTAAAAATTATCTAAATTTTTTCACATGTGCCCCGGTGGAGGGGTAGTTTTGAGCATACCTGGGGCACATGTGAACACATGCATAAATATGTCAAAAATAAATTTTTGTGAATAAAAACTGTGCTAAAAACTAATTAGATGCCCTCTTTCTAGTTGTGGGAATAAATCAATAAATGTTTCAACATAGGTACTAGAAAGTATTCTTAAAATTATACACTAATATATCTACTCCTTTTGAATCAAGCATAGCAAAACTGTGTTACTTTTAAATAAGTTATTGAATAATTCTATTATTGTGTTTTTACTTTTTTCTAAATGTTATGTAATGTGTATAACAAAATTGCGCATCGTGGTTTTAAAAAAGGGTAAAATTGTGATATAAAAAATTGGTGATTATCACATTACTTCTTAACTTTTTTTGGAAAACTAAATTTTATTTTCATAAAATTAAATCTTACAAATACTTTAATATGGTCTAAGAACAAATAAATTCGTTTAAAACTGGAAATCATTAAAGAATAAAAAATAAACAACTGTTTTTACAGAAAGCCACCAACTTAATTGTTATCTAACTTCCAGTAAATTAAAACTGTGAAACAATCCTAAAAATATTGAATTTATAGCTCAATATTTGACAAGGGTAATTAAATTTTAAACTGTACTCTTCACATCTGCCCACTTAAAACTTGTAAAAAAGAAAAAAAAAAAAAAAGATATTTCTAATTAAAATAAGGAAACAAAATTTTTTGTAGACTTACCTAATTAATGCCACTATAGAATGCAATGCTGATATTCTACTTTAAAGAATGTCGTGAATAAATTTTTACTTCAATAACTTTAGACGACTTTTTACTTAACACCCTCTAAAACAAGCAAATTACAGCAACCAGAAATCGAAATGGCTCATTGTTCTGAAAATTCAGCCAAAAGATGGCACCAGTACTGTCATCTATTGGCAATTTTTTTAATTTTAATTTCAAATTAACTGAGTGAAATATGTACTGTTTACATGTGCCCCCTCTCTCCTAAATAACCTTTCTCCCAGAATAAAAGCATTTTTATGTAAATGTTCACATGTATATTATTTCGTTGCCCATTAAATATGGCGCAATTCTACACTACGGCGCCAGAAAAACACTTTCTCATTGCAGTCTTAAGTACTGTAGTCTCAGTACCTCTCATCCTTATTTTTTAATAGGAAAAACGTTGAATATCAGATTTTTATCCTAAAAATTAATTTTAATATCTCTAGAATATTGTGTCCACATTTCTTGACGATCTGATAAAAAGTAGAGGGGATACTGTTAGTTCCACGTGCCTCTCTTTCATATCTTAATTTTGTAAATTGAAATGTTTAAACTCATTTTTCTCAATTCGTATTTTTCCATATTCTACGTAATCAAAAGGCTTTCCACAATAAATTGGCAAATTGATTTTTTATATATCTTTAGATTTTATGAAGCATAACTAAGTACCGGATGTTTGATATATTAAATTTGGGATTTAAAAAATTTTGAACTGCCTGAACGTAAATTTATGCAATTTTTAATAGGTTTATTCCATATGCACTCAATTGTTAATTTTCTTCTGATATAATCTTTGTATCAAAAATCGGATACTTAGGCTTGTAGAACAAAGTACCCTGAGGATAATATTTTTAAAAAAAGTCTAGTTTGAAATACCAAGATTAAAAAAGAAAGAATTTTAAAAATTGTTAAATTATTTTTAAAAAGTTCGATTGTTTATACAAATTATTAATTTATTAACAATTTAAAACCTTTTATTATCTGTAATGATTTTGCCTCATTGAAGCATGAGCCAAAAATTTTAAATGTTATTTACGCTTTTTTTTTTTTTTTTGGGGGGGGGGGGGGGGGGTACGTACCGAGTCTTATTAAAATTAGAATTTTTCGGAAAAAAAATTCGCAATAAACATGTGTTTAAAAAGTAAATCGCCATGCCAAATTTGGTGTTACTATCAGAGACGAGTCCGGTTTCTTTTTCCGGAGCACAGCCGATAACTAGAAAATTGTGTCAACACAGCTCGAGACCAATACCATAAAAGTATGCAGTAGAAAATTAACTTTTTTAAAAAATTGCTTGAAGATTAATTTTCTCATTTAAAAATCTTTTTGTACATAGAAATAACTATAAATAACAAATACTTAACAACTCTTTCCTTGACGCCGCTTCGTGACTTAAAATCTGCGAGTTTTGATTTCTGTGATTAAAATTATTTTCGAAGTTATTAAAGCCCCAAAAAAAACTGCCTTGTTTGATTATCTGTGGTGTTTGATTTTTCATCTGTGATAATTAAGGAAATAATATAAGTATATATTTATTTTAATTAGAATTTTACTAATTTTGGAAACCTACAATTATTGTAGCCATTCGATATCTCAAAACAAGAGTGGGGCAGGAATCAGATTTAAGTAAATATAGTTCATTAATAAATAGTATAATAGTATAATAGTTCATTATTGAATATATTTGAACTATATTTACTAAAGTTTTTTTTTTTTTTAAATAGTTTTGAAAATTTAATTTTTGAATTTTCAATATTCAGATATATGTACTATTTAAAATTAACTAGCACATATCGACTCGCAGTTTTGCCGATAGTAAATCAACTGATTAACAAAATTTTAATGTCATAACGATTACTGGATTATAGTGGAATGCGTGCCATATTGTATGCATAACACTTAATTTTATCTTCTTGCGTTTCATTCCTCCAGTTCTTGAGTGGGATAGCAAGGAGCCATCAGAAAATGCACCTATCAGCAAAATCGGCACGCACGAACATCCCAGGGATGAAGAAGATCAAAGCAGGCTGGCTGCTTGCCAAGGCGCGCGCGAAGCACACCTGTGTTATTTCCATAGAAAGGTTATTTCCATTTGGAGATCGCGTAACGTGTATAAATACATCACCTCAGTTCTTAAACGGGGGAAAAAAACGCTCGTTCCCATACAATACCTTTAAGGAGGACGAAACAACTGTAAGTGGGAGAGCAAATAAATGTTTTCTTTCCGAATGACCTTGAAAATAAAAAATAAAAATTGGAATCTTGTCAAACGCGATGGGATGGTTAAAAAATAATGTAGACAAACACATGACAGGAAAAACGTGCAGATTTAAAAAGTATTTCTATCTCAAAATAAACAATGAGAAAACATGCATCACAGCATCACGCATTATTGCGGAAAACTTTCCAACGCCATGAACATATTAGATGAAAGTACATCAAATATGACTTGTTAAATAAGAATTTCAGTTTATATTTTGCTCTTTTTCAATTATGTTGCGAAAATAACTGACCGATATTTTCGCAAAGAAAAATAGAAATTTGCTCAGAAGCATTGCAACCTAGAATCGCATCCCTAGGTGGCAATGTCAGGAGTCGAATTAAGATCAACAGGACAGAAACCTGCTGCTTTCCCTACCTAGGCTACTCATCCACATGCCATAGGGAGCAATTTAGAATAATTTATACACATAAAATAGAAAATGAAATCACGTGTAAAAATAAATGATGTATATAAATAGAAACGTTAGTTAGTCAGTCGATGAACCTATTTTATATTAGATACAGTTTAAATTACACACCGTATCTTACTACCTGATCATAGGTGTAAAGAAGTCCATCTAAGCTAACACTAAAAACTTAGATTTCTATTTGACCTGCATTACGGCTAAAAATTGATTTTCAACAATTAAAAAATATATATAGTGATTAAAAGTTTTTACTTGAAAAATTACTGTTACTTAAATATATAACCTACTGAGACCCAAGCAAAATGTAATGCATAATTTTTTTTTAAATATGAATTTTTTTCAACAAACAGGCATCAAAAATGACGTTTTTAAAGAAATGAATAAATTTCGATTTTTTAATTTTGTTTTACAGCACATCCATCTAATTGGATGTTCAGGCCATAACTCGCTTTAAAGTAATTAAAAAAAATGCGAGAAGTATGGGAAAGAATAGAATATTATAAAGAACATAAGGCAAGTATTAACATCTAATTTAAAATTTCAAATTAAAAATAGTTTAAACAAAATAAAATAACATAAAAACGAAAATTACCAGCAGAACGTAGAATTCCAACTTGACTCATTTATTACGCCATTTTGTAAACAAAGTCACCGTTGCCAAAATCCAAAAGTTGATTTTTGATTCATACATTACCAAAACCAATTGGTTTTAGATTGCTACAATGAAATTTAACGCAATAGAAGGGGAAAGCAAAACATCCATTTAAATGGATGCCAGGTCTCAGGAGGATAAAGTACTATTTATCATTAGGGGAAATTTTTCCCAGGGCTGAAATCAGCCCTGAGATTAGAGGTCTTGCACCCTATACACCCATTAAAAAATTAGTCCAACACCTCCCACTTGATTCCCATAAAAAATTAAAAAAGATAAATAATGACTGTACCCCAAAAAATATATAAACAATTAAAATTATTACACCGAATTTTTATTAATACACATTTTTCGAATTGTGAAATGGAAGTGCAATATGAATACCTATGAAAGTTATATAAAATTAACGACTCTATTCCAACTGATGACCGTTCTAGTCCAAGCACTACTGAAAACGTGATGCAATAGAACCACAAACATTGATAATCATTTCAGTGGTTATTGACGCACATTCTCTTTCAATTCATAGACTTGCCGGTTTTACACGATAAACAGTCTTTTAGGACTCAATAATATATATATTTTTTTTTTTTTCAAAGTAAAAATCCAGTTGTGTGGAGACTGGGGGAACTTGACGAGTATTCTATGTACTGAAACTCTTCGCCCAATTCATCTCTTTAAGGCTCCTAGTCATTCAGCTTCCGAATTCCCCTCGGTTAATGTTAAATCTATTGATGCATTCTTATATTCAAAATATCTCCGCAGGAAATTTATATTTTTAAAGTATTCTCTTCTTAAAGAATGTCACATTTTTTCTTAGTTGTCAAAATATTTATAAAATCTATGCTTAATTTAATATTTTATGTTTTAAAAACTAACAAAATGGAAGTACAATTTTAACACTTAGTATAAAATTAAGCGTAGATTTTAGAAATATTTTGAAAACTAAGAAAACAAGTTGGAAATTGCTCGTCAAACGTGGCATATGAGGTGCGTTCGTACTATAACTAGTTTTATAATTATTTTTTGCACCCCATATTGTACTGAATGTATACTTTTCTGCACTTCATAAAGCGCATAGTCTGATACATCATTAAAATGCACTTCCAATAATTTTTTCCCGTTCCCCGTAATGTAACGGAACACTTTTGACTGTCCCTGTAATTAAACTATACATCCGATTTTCCTAAAATTTGAAATAGCTCAACAAAACTTTGCAACAATTATATCTTTAAAATTTCAGACCATTCGGAAGGCTGTAATATCATTAAAATGCACTTGCAATAATTTTTCCCATTGGCCGTAATGTAAAGAAAAACTTTTGACTGTCCCTGTAATTAAACTATGCATCCGATTTTCCTAAAATTTGAAATGGCTCGACAAAATTTTGCAACAGTTATATCTTTAAAATTTCAGATCATTCGGAAGGCTCTAATATCATCAAAATGCACTTGCAATAATTTTTCCCATTGGCCGTAATGTAAAGAAAAACTTTTGACTGTCCCTGTAATTAAACTATACATCCGATTTTCCTAAAATTTGAAATGGCTCGACAAAATTTTGCAACAGTTATATCTTTAAAATTTTAGATCATTCGGAAGGCTGTAATATCATTAAAATGCACTTGCAATAATTTTTCCCATTGGCCGTAATGTAAAGAAAAACTTTTGACTGTCCCTGTAATTAAACTATACATCCGATTTTCCTAAAATTTGAAATGGCTCAACAAAATTTTGCAACAATTATATCTTTAAAATTTCAGATCATTCGGAAGGCTCTAATATCATTAAAATGCACTTTCAATAATTTTTCCCATTGGCCGTAATGTAAAGAAAAACTTTTGACTGTCCCTGTAATTAAACTATATATCCGATTTTCATAAAATTTGAAATGGCTCGACAAAATTTTGCAACAATCATATATTTGAAATTTCAGACCATTCGGTTGGGTAGTTTTTGCTCTGTTACATGCGGACAGACGGACGGACGGACAGACTGAACGACGACTATAGGTGCTACGTATTTATATAATTACGAACGCACCTAAAAAAGAGACATTCTTTAACATGAGAACACTGAAAAAAGTTGAAAATATTAATTTCCAGAGGAGATATTTTGAATATAAGAATGCATCAAACGTCCATAGACTTAACATTACCGAGGGAATTTGGAGGCTGAGTGACAGCAGACACACTGCTGTGTCCAGAAAGTGTTCAGTAAAATATCAAGATTCTACGAAAAGACAAAAGCACTTTAAAATGCAACCTTTGTACAATGTAATGATGTAAATATGTAATGAAGGTTTAGTCAGTGTCATGAAATTGGATTTCCTTCCAAATTAGTTTCCTTGTCCTTAATAAGAAACGTCACTGAACTGTAATGAATAGTAAATTAAACGTATTATAATCTATTCCTTTAACCTCAACTACATATTTGCAATTATCACGAACATCATCATCCGCGCTCAATTGTTACATGTATGAGAAAAAAACTTTTCTGCAGCGAGTAATGTTAATAAAATCGGCTAGGTTTACTAGTGCAGTACGACTATCCGAAAACTATCTTGTAGAAGAAAATTGCTCTATTCTAAAATATCTCTCTATTCTAAAAAAAAGTAACTGCCGCTGTCACCGCCGCCGGTTTTGAATTTTTTGTGACCGGAGGTCTTTCTTCGTTAATATTAAAAAAACTGTTGCATACAAAAATATGAAAATCGGTAGTATTATAGAAAAATGTTTGATAAACACGCTGATGGAGACAGTTTTCAAATCGAAGAATTATTTTAAGCGATATTTAATGCCAAAGTTGGACAAAATAGTTCCATTTAAAAAGTTTTATAGGAGCAAAAACTGTACATAGGAATTTAATCATTTTTAGATCATTTTATGCGTCAGAATTTACCGGTGTGCAGATTGCAGTTAGTTTTGTAATTTGAATAATTTTTCGAGGTTTTATTTCTATTTTAAATTCAAATTTTCAGCATTTCGAGAGATATTTTTTACAAATTTTAGAAAATTGTATTAATTTAAACTGCTGCCAACTGCATAAACAGCGCAAACAGTAATGTTTGCTTCAAATTAAAAATTTATTTTACACGCGGCTATTATAAACAAAAAATATAAAAAGCATGAACTCATTGAAAATTACGTCATAAAAACTATAGTTACACGTGAATTTTAAATGAGAAAGAATATTGTAAAATAATAATTTCAGTAACATGCGTTAGAAGTCCTAAATAGGAGAATTTACGTTATATTACACTTATTACGTAAAATGAACAAAAATATTGCAAAACAGTTTTAATTTAAAAATTGCGCGAGACATTTACTTGACATTTTAAGATGATCATAATATTTCATTTCTAACAAAAGTATTTTGACGTGAATATTAAAAAGAGAAAGAAAAGTTTGGTGAAAATTACGTCAGATTATAATTGTCAGATTCAAATTATAATTCAATCTTCCGAAATCTTTTTAAAGGCGATCAAATTAGCGTGCTGTTAGAGGCGGTGTCTGAACGGGGGTTGACGAGCGTAGCTCGTAGGGGCAGAGCCCCCTAGTATATATATATAACCATTATGGAATATTACAATTCATCATCTTTTTTAAATTAATATATATATGTAGCATTTTGCTACCGACTTTCAGATATTTAGGCGACGCCAGTACACCTCGACATCGACATAAAATGTAGTAGAGCAATCAAAACCATCCATCCGTTATATTGAAAATACCGGATTGCAGTCAGGGTGGCGAGAAAAAACAGGCTCGAAAAACATTGGGATAATTTCCCTTACGTAATGAATATAGAGAGTCATCGTCACTTTTTAAACTGGTTTTATTGACAAAAAACATAGTAAAACACTGCCAGTAGTTATTCCATCCACTCACAAAAATCGATCATCACTTCATAAGACTTTAGATGTTATAAGAATAGGATCTGCACATTCGAACGTTCACTCCAAGCGACGCAGCTTAATTAGACAACCAGAAAAACGTAAAATCTCTCCATCGCCGATGTAACGATATTTGTACCCCGAACAACAACGCGCGGACGGTTACAGAACAGTAACAGACCAATGCTAGATGAGAGGAGGGGGAGGATGGGACATAGAACAAATTAAGATTCGATGGGAAAGGATGACGTCGATAAAGAACTCTTTATACGGCGTCAGAATAAAAGTGCAAATAGCGCTGGCGGATGCATGGAATTGTGGGTATAGAACACGAAAGAATAAATGATATTAAAACATTCGAAAGAAAGATAATTTAGTTTTAGAATAAAATGAAAAAGTAATTTAATGGGTTTTATAAGATTAGGCGAATGGATTAAGGTTTTTTAGAATAATAAAAGAATACGCAACTTTAAATGCACGAAATAAAAGACAAAAGATATTAAGATATTAAAGATAGGTAAAAAAGGAAAAACATTAAGAATTTGGAATAGTTTTACTAAGAAAAAGAGGCGAAAATTTTTATTATTACACATATATATACACTAATGCTGCTGCAGCTGCAATTGAATTTATTACGACCCTCAATTTAGCAAGGTTTTGTTTTCCCAAATTTTTTATACAAAATTTCATTATCTGAATGGACATTTCATTCATATTTTAAAATAGTCGTTTTTTATCTACTGTTGCCGTATTTTAAAAAAGGCCAAATAATAAATTTCAAAACTCTTTTCAATAGAAAATATACAGTGAAAAATCGATTTAACGGTATTCAAGGGACCATACAGAATTGACGTTAAATGCGGGAAAACGTTAAATCGGGGCAAGACGAAAACAAAACACTGAGCGTAAAAGGAAGACTAATTTAGATAAGATATGTTTCATTTTTTGATTTACAGTGATTTAGACATAATTTTTCTAAATTATGTTTAAAAGAATTGGTTATTTTATTTTACGTACTCTTTTTAGTACCTACAAATCGTTTTCAAAACTTAGAGGATATTTTTTGTAAGCTTTTTTATTGGTCTTCACTATTTCAAAGGAATAATCTATATTTTACCATCTAAAATTAATAATAATTTCTAACGAATGCTAGCAGTTTCGTTCTAGTAAACAAGCATAATCGAATAAATTAAAAAAGTATTGGTGCGGATGGAAGAGAGGAGGGTTTTCGAATATTGCACCCGCAGTTGCTACGAAAGACAAAAATAGGAGAGATTCCGAATTTTGACCGTATTGATAAAAAATGTTTATTTTCATCACAAATTATTATTTTAGAAAAAATTTGCTGAGTTTTTACCGCTGAAAAAACGTTAAATGCGGGAAATATTTCAAAATGATAACGTTAATTCCGGGATTTTTTAACATTACAAGTATAGGAAATTGGGACTGGTGAAAAATGACGTTATATGAGGGAAATCGTTAAATACGGGGTTACGGTAAATCGGGGTTTCACTGTATTTACATAAGTAGATTGATTATACGTAAATATTAAAAAGAAAGAAAACTTTAAAATAATTCAATTACGTGCGGAAAGCATTTAATGCTAAATATTAGGTCATATTTCAAAAGATATATTCCAAACATAACATAACGGGGTTTTTAATAGCCTCTAAAAGAGAACTTTCTCTTCTAGGCGTTACAAAAGTGCCGAAAGGCAGCGACATTTTTTACTTAACTTTTTTATGCAAGCTTATTTTCAAATGTGGTAATTATTGACCTCACTTAATTGAGAAAACATGCGTCAGCCGTTGCGACAGCGATGGATGCGGTCTTGGCACCGAAAAAAAAAAACCTGTCGAAGGGAAATGAATGGCAACACGATTACAGTAGCTTGCCACTAGTCATAATATAATTCTATTTTCTGTCAGCGGATAACCTTTTTAAAACAGAGCAAAATTAGTGTGTTTTTAAAGGTTGCGAAGTCTGGACGGGGGTTGGTGAGCGTAGTAGAAGTCAGGCCCCTTGTATTAAAAAAATATCAATTAACAAAATATTTCATTGCTTATTTGTAGTAAAACATTTTGTTTGCGTTATTTATATAAATTGTAAAGAACATACTCCTTTTAATAGGTTTTCAATCATGAGCTTAGTGTGCCGCGGAAGTTTCATTATGGTTTTGAGTGTTCCGCGAGATTAAAAATAGCTGAGAAACAGTACAATAAAGAATAAAAAAATTATAAACCTTGTTAAACGAGCCAGGAAAAGTTATATCCCGCACGTAAGTTTTAATAATATGCATGTATCACTTAGTGGCTTCGATCATTTTTACAAAAGTTACATTGTGACGGACGGACAGAGAAGCTGATATCAAACACTTATTTTGTAAATTGAAAATAAAAACAAGACAAATAATTAAATTAACTTAATTATAATAATTAAAAATTAACACAGTTTTTAAATTAAGAATTCACAATAAGCATTAAAAATCTTTCAAATAATGGCAGAAAATGTGCTTTGGAAAATGAAATTTTCACTTTCATAATTTGGAACATAAAGGGTTAAAAAAGCACTGAAAACGTCGCGACTTTGATTTGAGTTAGACTGAAGCGAATTCAGGGTGTGGTCGGTTTCGAAAATTCCTCTCAAAATTTTCTCTTTATTAATAAAACAAGGGGGAAAAAATCTTCCCTCGAAGTTCCACACTACCCCCTAAGGAAGAGATGTAATAAGGAGGATGTCAGAATTCTACAGTGAAGATAAAGCAAATCGTGGTTACCACTCTTAATACACCTACATAACTTTTACGAATCATCGTTTCGCAGTAAAACGATATAAAAATAACACTCGAAATTCCAGAAATAAACACATTCTAAATGAAGGAAAGAATACCATACAATAATAAAAAATCAATCTGTTGAAATAAGCAATTTTCTTATAACAATAACAATCTTATAACAATTATAACAATTATAATCTTATAACAATATCTTATAACAATTGTACAATAAAAGGAACGAATCTAACAAAGATTACCTTGCTAATACATCAGAAATCTTTGCAAACCACGTTAAAATCTCTTCCAGTTCATTTACTCTTCTTCTGTCGACCACAATTTTTCACGGAATGACAGCGAGCGTATAGCTCGGCATTCACCATCTGACCTTTTTCAGTCGAATTAAGAGAGCGAGGTAATACCTTCGGATAAACATCCCGGAAAATTTTTAAAAGATATGAAGTCGGAAGAACCACCTGTCTCCCCACAGAGAGAAGCAGTTTAAATCCCGATCGATACGGAGGAGAGATTTCACGGAGCAAAGAGATGCACAGATGATACAAATAGTACTTAAAAAGCAGGTGGCTTCTAAAGTAGGTACGAAAAGGGACTTTTTTTTTTTTTAACTGTGTGATTTTAACCTAGGGTTGGCAAGTTTTTGTTGAAGGTGGATAAAACCATGGAAAAAAATGTCCTGGGAAAACAGGTTTTAGACACTTTTTTGCCAAAGTGAACAAAAATAGGTACACGTGTTTTATTTACAGGAATGAAATTCATTTTAATTTTTACTAATTTTAATTTTTACTAATTTTAACCCTAACAATATGTAACTTTTAGTTCCCAAACTTAGAATATTCAACGCATCATTCAAATAATATTAAGTTTGCGCTGTTTTTAGTAAAATACGTATTTGGTTTATCCTATGAATGGGCAAGGTAAATAACAAAATGACACTCCCTGGTTTTTGCTTAAACAGTCACAATTATTAAACAACTAATTTTTATGCTTCAGTTGATGTTTAACTTAAAATCCGAGAGACATTACTCACTTTTTGTACTATTAGAACAATAGTAACTTGAAGATACAGTGTATAATTAGTTTAGAATCATAATCGCTCCTTTCTCACGTATATTAATAAGTTTTATCTAAAGGGGTTGATTTAGAGGGGGGGGGGGGGACGTTCTTGGGGTCCATTTTGTGAAATTTGCAATATTGTTGTGAAATAAAACATTTTGTAACGGAAGATGAAAACCGCTTAATCCAATTAGAACCAAGCATTAAAATAACTTCTTAAAGTCCTTCGGCAAAAGTTCTCCTTTCTGGTGAATTTGTTTTGTTGCCAAATTACAGATTTTAAAACCTAACAAAATAAAACAGCTTGTGTCTGCGTGCGTGCGTGCGTGTGTGTTTTACAAGGCAACTTTTAATGTAGTAACACTGTCTTTAACAACTATGGATTTCTTAAATATGTGAATTGTGGGATCAAAGTTTTTAAAAATACATCATTTTAATATTTTTAGAACTTAATTTTAGGGATTTTTCCCCGCTGGCCCGCTACATGTGATAAATCGCCAAATATTCCTTGTGATTACAATTGCATAAGAGATACAACAAAGGATTTAATTATACGCCAAGAAAGGCCAACTGATTTTCTGAAACTGCAACATAGAAATATTTAAAAACTAAAAAATATATAAAAACACAAATAAAACAAATTATATTTAAAACAATAATAATACGATTTAATTAATATTTCATACTAATAAAATTACGATTATAAGTTGGGAAATAAATTTAGAAATCCTAAAAAGGTAGTTTGAATAATTTCACTTCATTTTCTATTGCCATATCTTAAAGCTGCTAGTCATTCAGCTTCCAAATTCCCCAGCCTAATGCTAAGTCTATGGGCGTGTGGTGCATTCGTATATTTAAAATATCTCCTTAGGAAATCAATATTTGTAACTTATTTTTTCTGTGTACTCTTCTAAACGTATGTCTCCCTCCCCCCCTTACAAGGGAACCACTTTTGGTGCTGCTCGCACCTATCATTGAGACCTGGTGCATTTTAATGCCCTATATTAGGAAGTTTGAGAACCGATAAAAATTTATATATATATATATATATATATATATATATAACCATTATATAATTACAATTCATCATCTATAATCAATTACTAAAATTAATAAATTTAGCTTCAATACATAACACTAACATTATACAAAATAAATATGGAACCTTTAACTTCTAATACAAAATCGAGCACAGTACCACTAATTCACTAGCACATTGCGAACGATTAATCCATATAAAACATGAAAAGCCACCAAATTTTGATACACTAACCTATTAAAGACAAAAGATACAAATAACCAGCGAAATATTGTTGAACCGTTAAAAAACGTATAGTAAACAAACAGATCAATTGGATTGATGTAGCAGGAAGCTTATATAGCATTTCACTTCTTCAAGGGTACATGAAATACAAATATCAAAAACATAGTCGATTTCTGTAATAGAATCCAGCAATAAGCTAAAAATTGAATTCCATTATGTACCCGATCTACTATACACCAAAAAGTATAAATTTACCATGCCATATAAATTGAATTAAATAAATCAATAATCCATGCAAGATCCGTAATAATGAACAATATATATATAAAAAAATTTCTAACATTTAAATTTAAGACATACCCAGCAATAGAATTGCTATGACCCTATCACAATCAAGTATCCCGTTTTAGCACAGCAAAAATCCCGCCTAATTAAATGGTACAGTTAAAAGCGAATCCTTAGACTATTTTAGTTATATGGTTAAGGGGGAGGTTTAAGTGGGTGGTATGGTTAAGGTTTAAGTATACGGTTAAAGGATATAGGAATGTAACTACTATTCGGTAAATATGCAAATCTTGTCATCACGATAACGTCCGAAATACTGAACTAATTCGAATCTAATTGAGGCACTGCATTAATCTTGCCAGTCGCATTATTCATTTAATTCATTAATATCTATTAACGGCTATAACGTATCGTCATCACGTATGTAGCTCTCATGACTCATTTACAGAGACCATAGAAACGGCTATACGTATTGTCATCAGGTGTGTAGCTTTTATGATTCATTTACAGATATAGAAATGTTTTCGATGGCATTCATTGAATGTTTCCAGTTTGAACCTCCTATGACCATTGCGTCGGAAGTATATTTTAGCCTATGGGCGTTTTCTAAACTAAGATTTTAACATTTTTTACGTAATTGCCTCATATCCATTCAATTGCAAAATAAAACATTTCCCCAAAAATTGCAGTTTCTCACGAAAATAATGAAATTACAAGGAACAAGACCAACTTCTTTAATTTGTATTAAATCTGGTGTAAAATAAATAGCAAAGAAATCAACCTACTCTTAAGACTAATTAAGAAGGACTTGGTGAAAATTTAAACTAGTATAACAGATATTGATAATTGTGTTAATAGATGTAACTTATTATTTTTTTCCATATCAAGACCCCAATTTTGACTGCATAAAACGTAAATGCTCATTGAGTAAGAAATTTGATTCAGTTTTTCACAACATATTTGTGCAAAAAGATAATTTTATCGGTTGCCGCAATTAAAACTCGGTATCAGTCATGTCTTGAAATAAAAACAAATCTCCTGCTTGCATAACGTCATTGAAACAACAACAAAATTCCACGAACTTAATTCATTCAACAGGGATGAGAATTGCAAAAAAGCAAAAAGACTGAAACCACGCGCAAACAAAAAATCGTACCACATTTTATCCGTGAAAGATACTTTAAGAAATAAAACCAGGGTCTGATTTCCGGGCAAATGGAGACAAGCACACAAACCTGTATACTACATTACAGGAGTGAAAATAGCCAAATTACACACAGCTCTTAAAACATTGAGTGTAGGTCATATGAAATGCTAGACTTATCAGAATCACGACCGCTCCTGAAAATGAAATAATTTAATTAAGAATAGAGTTTTTGTGTGTCATAATTTGAATAAATTTTTTAGCAAAAAATATGAAAAACTTAGTGAAAATCACAATGGTTAGTTATTTTTGGTCACACGGGCTAATTAAACCAGGACCTACAGCCAGCTTAATGTTAATTCTGAATCAGGAGCGATTCTGAGTAAAAAAAAAAAAAAAAAAAAAAATTAAATTCACAGCAAATTTTCTGAAAGGTTACAAAAAAGGGGGGAAGGGGAGGATACACTAAAAGCACTAAATACATGTATTTTTCGCGCCATTTTGACGAAATTTGCAGCTTTTTCGCGATCTTTTGATGAAATTTGCAGCTTTTTCGCGATCTTTTGACGAAATGTGCCGCTTTTTCGCGATCTTTTGACGAAATGTGCCGCTTTTTCGCGATCTTTTGACGAAATGTGCCGCTTTTTCGCGGTCTATTGACGAAATTTACCGTTTTTTCGCGGTCTATTGACGAAATTTACCGTTTTTTCGCGAACTTTGCCGTTTATTCACGATCTTTTGACAAAATTTTCTGCTTTTTCGCGATCTTTTGACGAAAGTTTTTGCTTTTTCGCGATCTTTTGACGAAAGTTTTTGCTTTTTCGCGATCTTTTGACGAAAGTTTTTGCTTTTTCGCGATCTTTTGACGAAAGTTTCTGCTTTTTTCGCGATCTTTTGACGAAAGTTTCTGCTTTTTCGCGATCTTTTGACAAAATTTGCCGCTTTTTCGCGATCTTTTGACGAAATTTGCCATTTTTATCACGATCTTTGGACGAAATTTGCGATCGTTTGGTGACATTTACCGCTTTTTCGCGATATTTTGACAAAATTTGTCGCTTTTTCGCGATTTTTTGACAAAATTTACCGTTTTTTCATCACCTTTGAATGTTTTTGCGAAATCGGAAGAAAAGCGGAATCGATAGGAAAGTGAAAATTTCGGAAAATAACAAAATTTTGCAGGAGAAAAAATATGGAATCCTCGGAAAAAAAAGCGGAATTTCGAGAAAAAAAAAAGCGGAAATTCCTTGAAATAACAAAAAAGCGGAAATCCGCCAAAAGACGGAAAATTCTCATCCCTGATTCAAGCATTTTTTTTTACATTAAATATGTGGAATATAAGGTTCTATTATTTTGTAATTATCAAACTCGCTTTAATAATTTCGTTTAAAAAAACCTATAAAATATTTGTAACGGTTAAATAAACATTTACGATTTTATTATATAGCTCAGTGGTTAGGGGGTTGAGGAGGATAGTCAGTGTTTAAATTGGCTCCTAGCCGTACTAAAAATTGTTACATATCATTTGCACTTAATAACTGGTTATCCGATATAGCTGGCATATTTAGGCATTTCTAAATCAATACAGGATTATTATAAAACAGCGCAATTAAATCAGTAAAAAAGATTAAACATTTTTAATACATGCGACGAATTAAAAAAAAAAAAAAAAAATAGAATCTAGAGAAAACATTCACACTAAATCGATTAACAAACTTCTAAACTACGCAAAAACCTTCCAAAGTTATTCCTTTGTTCGCCGCAGTTATTCCGAGAATGACAACGAACATATACTTGGCATTTACCAATTGACCTTTAAAGTCGAATTAATAAAGCGAGGTAATGCTATCCGGATAAACATTCCGGAATTTTCTTTTAAAGGATAAGAGGTCGGGGGAAAACCACCCGTCTTCCCCAAAGAGCGGAGGCAGTTTAAATTCTGATCGATAATAGGAAGAGATTTCGGAAGAAAGGGATTCACACAGATGACACCAACCCTCAAAAGCAGGTATGGCTTTTCGATTGCGTATAAATATAACTTCATTGTCTTGCTCAATAGATGTATGAAAGGGCTCAAACTAGAGTCCTGAATCGAAGACTCGGTTCGGGTTCGACCGATTTTTCAAAAGAAAGTCCTGAATTTTTCCAAATGAAAAACTATACATTTGAATATTAATGAATATATATATATATAACAACTATCCTGTTATGTTTTCGTTCTACTCCCCCCCCCCCTTCCCGCAGTTTCACTTCAAAATTCAATTTAATACTTTATTTTAATGTACTATTTTCACCCACTACGGTTCCTAAATTAAAGCTAACAAGGAGAGGGCCAACCTTGTTAATCACAGATTTTGATTATTTTAATATATGTTGTAGGGTAGACGCCCCTTAGTGTCAGGTTCAACGGATTTTATCCAATGCCCCTTAGTTCTTGAAAAACCAGGGGGTCTAATATTAGTAGACAACTTAAATACTTACTTCGCAGCAAAAATGACAGGTTAGTCGTAGCTCAGTTGGCATGGCGTTTGCCGGCTGATCCGAGGGCCCGGGTTCGATACCTGAATGCGCTACATTTGTTTTTCTCATTTTTTGTTTTATAAATATAGTTATAATTATAATTTAATAATTTCAATTAAAAATTTTAACACCAAACATTAATATAATGTTAACAAACTTAAATTTATCATTTCTTATTTGTAAACTATCATTTCTCATCCATTAAAGAGGTTTAAAAAGAAATTGGATCTATTATTGAATGATAAAAATTCCAAAATCGTGACAAATTCTGTTGTGGTGCCATCTAGTTATGATAAAAAAAGGAATATTCAAATAAAATAAAAGCAGAAAAAAGATAAAGGGGAAAGCAAAATAATTGAAAGCGCAAGCATACTTATTACAAATTTAAAAATCTTTATGCAAAAAATCGGTTGTAATTTAATTCTGATGCTAATTTTTAATATGATTATGCTCGTTACTTTAAAAACAGAATAATAGTATTATCTCATTGACTTCCTTTGTTAAAGCAATGCGTAAATGATGTTTCTTTAAAATCACGAATTGACACAATTGCTCAATATCATTGCAACGATAAAGAATATATGAAATGCATTTTAAAAGTGATTTTTTTTTTTTTAAATAACAGTTTTATGATGTTTTATTATAACTATTCAGTTAAAAGTAAAAAATTAAATAGGTTAAAATTATAAATGATATACAATATTAAAAATTTTAATTGACAGTGAGATTATTAAGTTATACTTACAAGTAAATTTATAAAACAAAAAATGAGAAAAACAAATGTAGCGCATTCAGGTATCGAACCCGGGCCCGCCAATCAGCCGGTTAACACCATACACCTACGACTGACCTATTATTGTTGTAGCAAAGTATTTAAGTTGTGCACTAATACTAGACCCCCCGGTTTCTCAAGAACTAAGGAGCATTGGATAAAATCCGTTGAACCTGACACTAAGGGTCCTCTACCCTACAACATATTAAAATAATCAAAATCTGTGATTAACAAGGTTGGCCCTCTCCTTGTAAGATTTAAAACTATATCGCTTGTATTAATAACCCTTCACATTTAAATTAAACTAGTTTAGTTACTCATTCCCTTTAATAAAAACAGTGATTCTTTCTTCCATTTCTACTTTGAGATACTTTCTCACACAAGATTTAACCTTGTAGAAAAACGTTACTGCTATCAGTTCATACAAAAACATTTTAATTTCTCTCCTATCCTTATTTGGTCATGGTTCTAGTACATCATTAAAAATCACTTAACATGTAGTCTATTCATTACATTTATTTTCGCACTGCACCTTAAAATTCAGACCGTTATATTCATATGTATTATAAATGCGGCATATTTTTGTAACAGCTGCAGTCTGATTAGACTGAGCTTTGCTCTCACATCTGCATTTCACATGCCCTTTCGCCTAACGATTCTGTGATTTTCTCCCCCCTTTGTCTTTATTCAGAAACATTTTTCCGTTTTTACTTAACCGCATTTGTATCAAAGTACAGTATTTCTCTTCATTTCCCAAACCACAAGAATCTGATAGCCTCAAAATATGGTACCCCTACGCAATTCAAATACATATAAGTTCACAGCATGTATTTGGCCAACTTTTACCAGCCAATGTTTGTTTCTCCCTAGTGCATGGCGCGAAATACTTGTATATTGGCGATATTGTATCACGCCAAGCATGTGAATTTTTGCTGCGTAGTCAACACACTTTCTCTCGGACGCTCTTTCTGGATGCTGCTCTAAAAAGAGGCGTCTGTTTCTGTCCCTCTCCCCGGTGTTTATCATGACGGAATAAAGTCAATCTTCGTACTTTATATTGGAGTTTTTTTTAACTGTTGACATCTCGCACCTGTCTAGTTATTGCACCTATTGTTTCTCTACGATCTGCCACGGCCTAAAGGCCAATCTCCTTTACAGTATCTATGTTGATTTGTCACCAAAAAAGATGAAATTGATACTAGAGATATAATTGTAGACGACTTTTTCCACAATTATATTAAAACATGGATCAATTTTCTTTCACTCCAGGTTTGAATATTTCGGGTTGAAATGTATCGATTCGGATAGAGTTCTGGTTTAACGTGAATCAAGTTCAGGTCGGGTTTCGGATTGACTTTAAGCAGCAATTTCGGGTTCGCGTCCAACACAACCCATGCAACACAACCCATGCAAGGATAACTCCAACCTCCCCATTAAAATGAAGAAAATGTTTTTTTTTTTTTAAGTCACATGAGCTGCTCCAAAGATTAGTATTTTCTACCTTCAGTATTTTATAATTCATTTCTCAGGGGGCAAAAAATCCCTGCACACATTAAAAAATACATATTTCTAACGCGTAAATCTGTAGTACAGATCGCTGTAGCAATAATTCCTTGACAATTTTCATACACAAGACTTCTAAAACTTAATACTAATGATAAAGAATGAAAAAAAAAAAAAAATACTCGCCCTTTATTTACGTCGTGATGAAAATAAAATTTAAATTTAGTCAACGTTGAAGTGTTACGAGTCAAAATGACACAAGCGGGTTTTCAAAGTTATAACAAAACAAGAAAGAAAACTCATGCGTTAAACATAGATTATGTAACACTTTCAGACACTTTCAGAATACCGAAACAAAGCTCCACCGTTTAATAAGGAGAAAGAGGATACCAAGTAAACAATTTGGAAAACTCAATTTCAACAATTACCACTTTAATAATTATTAAGATGGAGCTTGGTGCAATGTAATAGAAATGTAAAAATATCAATGTTAAAAGAACCAATAATTTTAAATTTTAAGCATACTGGTTTCGGTAGCATATAACATACCGTCCTCAATGCTAAGGATGGCAGAAATTTGCTCACCTACATAGGAGAGATGGGGATTCAAGTTAAAGGTTTATTGGCCAACAGAAAAACAGAGGACTGCAGGTAACAGCCAATAGGAAAATAGATTGGAAATGGTACCGAAGTAGTGAAAAATTGCTTTAAAAATAAATAAAAGGCGGCACGGCCTCTTACCGCCTAGCGAAATAACAACCATATTTTCTCCTCTCCTGTTCGCAAATTTATATATTGTAAAGAATTCCATCACCTTTGCTAAAATGATTCCCAATTTATCCCCGACTAAATTTACTGTGGTCTCATTTGATGTTAAATCACTTTTCACGAATGTCCCGATAAGTGGTGCCCTCTCGTATTGAACAGAGACTTCGTGAATTTCATTATTCATATTTTGAAATTCAAGAGCTTATATCCCTTACAGTATAGGTCAAAACTGGGAAATTTCATTAGCGGCCACTGGCCGGTAGAACTAGTTTTTTAAGTGGCCACTTTATTTAAAAGTACTAAACAGTAAAATTTCTATAAGTATTCATCTAAATGTGAACAGCAGAAATAAATATGTTAATTTAAATATATTGGAACCAAAAAAAAGTAGAATCCTTGATGAAATGCAAGAAAATTTTATTATCTCCTTGTAAAAAAGTGGCCGCCTGATAGACGATTTTTCACTAGCCACTTTTTCTCATTTACTGGCCCTGTGGCCGGTGGCTAGTGCTAATTTTGACCTTTACCTTACAGCAGAAAATTCTTCAAATGTCTGCGACAGATCTTTCCGGGACTGAAAATAATCTGCAGGTAAAATGCTACAAATGAACCTTTAATTAATTAATCATTTACTTTTAATGTTTTTAAGCATTTTACTCATTTTTATTAATAATAATCTTAAGTTTTAATAATCAATAATAAAGAACTAAACATAATATAAAGTTGGAAAAAGATCCAATGGAAAAAAAAAATCTGCAAAAGGGAAAAGAAAATCTGCGACGCACGTCACCCGTCAGGAACTTTCTGCTACCGGGCACCCGTATATGTCTATCTCAAACAACTTTTTTATTCCAAGGTAATTTTTACAAACAATCTGACGGTTTAGTCATGGACACCCCCGCTGTCACCCGTCCTTGCAGACGGGTGACAGCATGACAGACCTATGCATTATTTTGAATGCTCCCTTTTCAATAAATTCTTTCCCTTTCTGGATTCGCTATGACATTCACCTTAATTGACACCTCTCGTCACAATATTCATAATATTCGAATACATTAATATAATGATTTATATCTTTTCATTATATGAAGAAATGGAATTTTTTAACAATATTTTGATACCTACTGATGGAAAGTGTTTTCATATCTATGCCTGATTTTTCGTTCTTGTTTTATACTATTTTGAGTAAAAAAAAAATGTAACTTGAATTTTAAAATCATTAACTTTGATTTCATTACTTATTTTTTAAAACAGCCCATCATGATTGGATACATATTCCATTCTGTATCCATAGGCAAAAGACATATTTGATATGTAATTATGTAAGTGTTATTCAACTATTGATTTCGCTTTGCAATGTCTTTGATCACTTACCTATTGATTAAATGGACAGTTTTATTTCTCAATCATGTAAAAAGTTAGAAGCTAAAAATAATAAAAATATCCTTTTGATAATCGTAATTCAATTTAATAATTGTTTTTGGAGTTTGATAAATCAACCAATATTTATATTGTAATTATTCTTATAAGTTTATCATAAATTCGCCAAACATTTCCTTATTAAGGGGACAGTTTATCTTTTCAACTATTTTGTTTATTTTAAAAAATATGTTTCAAATGGTGAACTCATGGCATTTCAATGTTCAAATAAAAGTACATTTTGAAAAAAAAAAATAACTGCATAAAAAATTTTTAAAAAGTTAAAAAAAAAAATGAATTTTCTAAAATTCCTACTGCTTTTTTAAATATTGATATTCTTGATTTTCAAATGTGTATTGCACAAAACTGAGCATGGATTTTTAGATACATTTACTATTACTTTTAATATGATTTTTTTTACTGATATATAAAACGATGAAATCTAACATCTCCATGTACTATTTTTTTTTTTAAATAACAAAAAACCTGAAAGGCTAATTCCATGCTCATATTTATCACATATATAATAAAGAACATGTACAAAAAACGGTTAAATATTTATCAAGAAAAAAAAAGCCTTAGCATTTTTAAAACAGGAAAGTGGAGAAAATATGAACATGGAGAAAAAGCCATTTAAAGTTTTAGTATGTGGGGGTAGTGATTGCGCAGGGTGCATTAACAAAATTTACAATATCTCGCGATATAATTACCGCATGGTTGAAAATGTGTGTCAAAATAGTCACACCTAAACAAGCTTTTATTTAATATTAAAAAAAGAAAAATGATTTTTTGACCAATTTTAAGGTAAACTGGCTGTCTGTCCCTTTGAGTATTTTACTGCCGCATTTCAAGGGCTTCTCCTCCGTTAAGGCCCCTGTCCTTGCCGGCGAAGGCACTCACGAGCTAATGCTATGGGGAGGGATTTTTCTAATATCCGGTTGCATTTCGACATTTTTAAATAATATTTTTTGCATTGGATAGCCGAGATCCGTCTCTACATCGTACCTTTTTTACTTTTTCGATTTTGGCTTCAGATATTTTTTAGAATGACACTTTCATTTTCAGAACCGGTTTTGAAAGTGAAAGTAACTTCATAAAAAAAATATCTGCGACCAAAATTGAAAAAATAAAAAAGGTGCGATGCAGAGACGGACCTCGGCTATCCAACGCAAAATTAAAAATGTCGAAGTGGAAACGAGATATTAGATAAATCCCTCCCCAAAGGATTAGCATTAGCTCGTGAGTATCTCCGCCGGCAAGGACAGGGAGCCTTAACCTTCTAGCGAAAGCGCTGTGATTTTTTGCACGATTAAGGGAAGGCGGTTCTCAAATTCCCTGCTCAACAAACGCGAAACTTGACACATTTTCTGTCTCATTTTCTAAAAGGCACAAAATTGGCAGATCTCACCATTTAAGCGATTTGGAGTCGAATTGAGTTTACCACTTTTTGATAAATTACTAACCGAGTCATAAGGGATTTTGTATCACGTGACGGCAGTTTTTCTTTCTCTCGCTGCCAATGTCTGGAAATTCGGTTCAAAGCGGTATTTTCTGAAAGATCTTTTGCGTTTACCAAAAATGAAAAATGTCTTTCGATTACAGTTTCTGAATAACAACATCTTCTAATTTCATGCATTTTCCAACAAAAATTAATTTAAAAATGTGTCGGAAAGTTTCAAAATGGTCTACGATTATACATATTTTCAGACTTAATATAAATTAGAAACTATAACATATTGCATTTAGCATGAAAATTTAATAAAACAATGTTCTAAATATCTTTTTATGTAACAAAATTTGCTTTATACATTTACAGAAACAAACTATAAGATTTAGTATCACAATTTAGTACAAAATAATTTGTTTTTATTGAAAAATTTGAACATAAATGTAAGTTTGTCTGCTTTTTCATCCCCTAACTTGTAATACAGTTTAACCTTAGGATTTATTTATTTATTTAATTTTTTTTTTTTTTTTTTTTTTTTGGGGGGGGGGGGATGTAATAAGTGACTGCCGGAGCAAAAGTTCTTTATCAACAGAACGACAATAAAAGTTGAAAAATTCAGTTACACTTGTTTTGACTAAAAGTATCAAATATATCATACACAATATTTTAAAAATAAACATCAAATACATGAAAATGTCGAAAATAACATGATATTTTGAAAATAAATATCAGATACATATCAAGATATATATCCCCAAACAATGAAAATCATGCTACGATTTCTTTTTCGATAACACTTATTTTTGAAGAAACACGATGAGATTTAATAGGGTAGTTTCGGGCATCCAACACAATATGGAGGATGCCTAACAATTCCTGTCAACGTTACTGCTGCCAGATTTCGATTGCATCTGTAATTTAAAGGGAAATATGCATTTTAAGATTCACTTGTATATTAATTTCTACAAACTTTTGATATAAAAATGGATTTTGGGCAGGAATATACGTAAAAACTCGCACTATTTTGCTTTTATCATCCGAAATTCTACACGGATTGATAGCGCGCGCACACACATTTTTCTGCCGAACTAAGACGGCGAAGTAGTGACATCGGATAACTATTCCAGAAAAATTTTCATTAATATCTTTTGAAGAGTGCACCTGTTTCTTCGAAGTGGATCATTTCAATCCCGAATCGATGGATGAGATTCGCGGAGAAAAGAGGCTCACGAGTAACACGAACTCTCAAAAGTAGGTGGTTTATTGAATGTATGAAAAGAGTCTCTTTCGCTACATGATATCGATACTATTCAAACAGTGAGGCTTAAATTTGAGACGTATGACTTGATGTTTCCTTAATGCATTTTTAAAAGGCAAGGCCGCACACTAAGGCGAAACATACAACATATCGCTCCTATTTTTCTCCTATGTCGCACTTCATTTTTACCTTGTCTCATAGCCCAGTGGTTAGGGGGTTGAATCGGGGCCGTCGCGAAACAACTTCGCGAAACAAGTTGTTTCGCGACGGCCCCGGTTGAATTCGGAATTAAGGGAAAGCTGGAAATTGTTTTAATACTTTCAGTTTAGGTCTATAATGAATATGCTATATTTTCCCCCCTCGTACTAGGTGAGTGTTAGGAAATATATATAGATTCATAGTAAAAAAAAAACACGTTTTTTTACATACCATAGCAGTATCTCCAAACAGCTAACTGTCAAAAACATTGTCAGTACAAATGTTGTAGAGCTTAAAATTGAGTAAAATGAGTACCTACACTTAATATTTTTGTTGAACATTAAGGCCACAATTCTACTTAAAGTTTTAGACCCGTGGTCAGGGGCTTGAACTCAGAATTAATTAGGAGAAAACTGGAAATTATTTTAATCCCTTCAGTTTAGGTCTAAAATGAACGTACTATGTTTTCTTCCTCGTACTTGGGTGAATGTTATAAAATATGCATATATTTATTTTCGAAAACTACGTTTTTTTTTATTACCTTAACAATACCTCAAAACCGCTATCTGGATAAAATGAGTACCATCATTAATATTTTTGTTCAACATTAAGGTCGCAATTTTATTTCAAAATTTTGCCTCAATCGCTAATCAAGAGCTTGAAGCCAGGAGACACCAAGTTGACTTAACAATATCTTAAAACTGCGGCCTTAATATTAAACAAAAATATTAAGTGTAGGTACTCAATTTACTCAGAATTTTAGGCTCTACAACTTTTGTACTGACAATGTTTTTGATAGAGTTAGCTGTTTTGAGATATTGTTACGTTAACTTAAGTCTCTCCTGTCTTCAAGCTCTTGATTAGCGATTGGGGCAAAATTTTGAAATAGAATTGCGACCTTAATGTTGAACAAAAATATTAATGATGGTACTCATTTTATTCATATAGCGGTTTTGAGGTTTTGTTAAGGTAATTAAAAAAAAACATGTTTTTCGAAAATAAATATGTGCATATTTTATAACATTCACCCAAGTACGAGGAAGAAAACATAGTATGTTCATTTTAGACCTAAACTGAAGGGATTAAAACAATTTCCAGTTTTCTCGCAATTAATTCTGGGTTCAACCCCCTGACCACGGGTCTAAAACTTTAAACTGGAATTGTGACCTTAATGTTCAACAAAAATATTAAGTGTAGGTACTCATTTTACTCAGAATTTTAAGCTCTACAACATTTGTATTGACAATGTTTTTGACAGAGTTAGCTGTTTGGAGATACTGTTATGGTATATAAAAAAACGTGTTTTTTGACTATAAATCTATACATATTTCCTAACGCTCACCTAGTACGAGAGGGGAAAACATAGTATATTCATCCTAGACCTAAACTGAAGGGAATAAAACAATTTCCAGATTTTCCCCTAATTAATTCCGAATTCGGCCTTTTTTTGCTCCCCTACCACTGGACTATCAGTGAGCGACCTGCATTAGAAAAGAGCAACGCCGTATCACTCTTTTCATAACAGTAAATGCGCCTTAAGTCTTAGGTAGATTTCGTATGAAATGCTACCTATTACATTATGTACTACTATGTTGGAATTTCTGAAAATTTTTTGCAGATCTACACCGATCATGACCCCTAGAACCCAAAACCACCCTCAGTAAAAAACTTTATATATATCTATTTATATATAACCATTAAGTAAACATTGCCGACCACCAACAAAAACTAAAATTATGAACCCACAACAATTTAATTTTTGTACATATCAAATCAGTTTAAAGTTTTTATTACTTCTAAAATTTGGACCAGAAAATTTATGTATCACAGATTTTTGATAAAATTAAAAATGGGCTCATGGGGCGCAAAAAAAATAGGGTTTTAAGGAGAAAAAAATTCACAACTTCGCCAATTCTCAAGATATCAAATCCAATTAAATTTATTATAAATCTTAATATTATCTACAACTTTTATATTGACATGTTTTTGATTCGTACCGAAAAAAAAAAAATTAAAAAGCAAAACAAAAAGGGGGAGCTGAAGAAAAAATCCATAACTTCGTCAAATCACTAGATATAAAATCCGCATGAATTTATTATCTTCTCAATATTGTCTACAACATTTATATTGACAAGTTTTTGATAGGGCCAATTCTTACAGGAAAAACAAATTAAAAATACATAGCGGTTGAAGAAAAAAAATCTTATTAAGGGTATATTCAAATTTAAACTGCTTATTTTCTGACTCATTTTTAAATTCATTTTTGCTCTCAAACGCATCCACAATTGGTAGATTCTTTTATTCAGGAACTATATAATGCACCTGTAATGATCGATTTTTTGATAGAGGCAGAATATATTTCAAAAAATGATGTCAAAGTGGGCATTTTGAACTGAATTTCCCGAAGCGATTGCGTTAGAAACGAAAAATATTGTCCTACTGAGAAAATAATTGTTTATGAATCAAGTTTTAATTAATTGAACGAAAAATAAAAACACAGGTAGCTTATAAATCTCTTCAAAAATCACGTTAATAAGTTTCATATTTTTTCTATTAAAAAAATCTGAAAATGTGCCAGAAAATTTCGAGTTGTTGGCCATGGAAAAGTATTTTTTTTAATACCGCCTTAACATGATTCTGATAAAACCAGCTCATATAAAAATGAAATAAAAACTCATCAAAGGCGGCCAGATAAAATTGTTAAAGTGGGTTTTTCTCTAATTATGATTTAGTTTTTGTTGGTGAAATTAGTATACTTAACTTCGAAATCTACCTCCGCCTGTAGGCCGGTCCGGCAGGGATTTTTTTTTTTTTTAAGTCACTGGCGCAACGAAGAGGGAATTTCATTGTTAAAATCAGGGCTGCGGAATCAGACCCATTTTTGAGCGAGAGTCGGATCTGTTAAAATTACCGGAGTCTGAGCCGTTCATTTTACAAGCAGGGCTGCGGAGTGGGAGTCTGAGTCAGGCCTATTTTTGAGCAAAAGAGTCCGAGTCGGCTCTTAAAATTCCCGGAGTCGGACACTTCTCCCACCGACTCCGCAGCACTGGTTAAAATTAGAGATTGACTCAATACCGAACAGTCGATACGGTATTCGGCATGTAAACCGAATATTCGGTTATCGTCGAAATAGTATTAATTTATGAAAATGGTAGAGTATTACTAATAAAAATACATGATGACCATTGCTCACTTGATGTTATTTTAATATGCTTCAGAGGTAAATGATCATTTATAAAAGCAGATACATTACTATCTGTAATCAAAATTTAACATGGCCAAATTACTGTGTAAAATAAGTTTTTCGGCACTATCTGGTTGTAATCTGTATATTTTCTGATCGTAAATCTACCCAGCTTCAGAAAATAAATATTCGCTCTAAACACTGCTGGCAGATGCGGATAAGTATTTTCTTAGAAGTAGAAGAATTTCCTTTTACCTAGAAGTGAAATAGGTTAAGTGATGGAGTTTCAATATTATGTAAACGAGTTTAGAGTTCAACTGCACTACAAAAAACAAGCTAAAAGCCATTTTTAATAAATTAAAAAAAAAGGGAGGAGGGGACCTTTTCCTTCCTAAAATAGGTTTATATAGGGGTAAAATCAAAATAACGATCTACAATAGAGGGGGGGGGGGGGTAAAGTAAGGAAGATGAGACATCTTTGCCTTATTTAATTTTATTATTTCTACATTAGTTTTAATTTAAATTTAATGTGTATTTTCTTTAATATACACATGAAATAAGTATACACATACCCCTATGTCTATCCTATAGCTTTTATATACATTAAATTAAAATCGCTCAAATTTTTTTTATCTTCATCTCCACACAGTTAAATTATTAATCAAAATATAAAGCAATAATTTGCCAGAGAATAGTTAAATATACAAATTGATAGGTTACCTTTTTCATTTGGGAACATGTCTATTCATTGTGTTCATAATTAGACAGACAAACAGCTTAACCTTTAACAGATGTTACCGGTCTCACAGACCGCTGCTTTTTACAATTTTTATAGTTTATTTGTAACTTTCAGTTTAATTACAAACACTACCCAAATTTTGTTTCGCTTGGGACTATTTAGTACTATCACAAGTGACTTTTGAACAGATGAATTTTAATTATAATAGTCCTGTACAAAAAGTTAAGTACAAAAACACCATCCTATGAGTTAATCGTGTCTTTTATCCATCTTTCGATGGAGTTGTCTGAGAGACCGCTTCACAGTAGTTGTGACAATTTCTGTGACATCAGTTAAAGGTTAATGATAACATCATTTCTTTTTATTTGAATGAAGTTTTTTTTTTTTGTTTGTTTTTTGACAATCCTTATTTTTAATAATAGTCTGTAAAATTTAATACTTTCATAGTTTATTTTGGGTACTGACTAATAAAATAATGAAAAACAAGCGGTAGATTAACAAAATTGTGAGTGGAAAGAAGTAACTTTTTTGTGTAATTAGATTTAAGGATGAATAAAAATGTAACTGAATTAAAATATTAAGAATTTCATTTTAATAAAAGTTTATTAAAAAAGATTATATACAAAAATATTTATTTAAAAAATTAAGTATTCGGTTGCCGAATATTCGGAGTACACTTTGACCGAATATTCGGTAAAATTCCTGCTTAGGTCAATCACTAGTTAAAACCCCTCCCAGAGTATTTAAAAAACTGATACGATACACATAAGAATTTAGTTTTTGACGTGACATAGGCTTAAACCATCAAAAACACCAATACTTAAGCACACGCAGAACAAAAAAGAAAAAAATGAAAAGAAAAAAAGAAAAAAATAACTCATAAAATAATAAAGATAGATTAAAATTAATAACATAAATGGTTAGATAGACTCAAAAAGTTTCATGATCCTTGTCAAAGAACTTCCACGTGTGCCCCCTTCGTCGCACGGAGAATATCAAGTCGATAGTCAATTTCACGCCAGGTAGCGGCAAGCATGTCGGCATCCACAGAGGCTACTGCGGTTATAATTCTGGCTTTTAAGTCATTAACGTTCGACACTCTCCTCCTGTAAACATTGTCCTTTACAAATCCCCAAAGGAAAAAGTCCAGCGGCGTTATATCAGGTGGACGACTTGCAATGCAGAAATGTACACTTGAAATAAATTCTTCTACTTTTTTTAAACATTGTAGGTGTTACAGATCTGCACGCCATAGCAATACGATTCCACAAATCTACTCGACTAATAGATTCTCTTTCATATACCTTATTTTTCAGAAAACCCCAAAGAAAAAAATCTAAAGGATTCAAATCTGGCTACTCAATATGACCTCCATATATACGATAATAGTGTTTCCAAAAGTACTGGTTAAAACAGTGCGTATCTATGTGCTGGCGCGCCATCATGCTGAAACCACATATTAGACAAATCTTGTAATAAAACGTACTCTTCTAAAAAATCGGATACTGGTCCAGACAAAATATCCGCGTATTTTTCTGATGTTGAAGTGACATCGAAGATTAATGGCCCAATTAAGGACGTCTTCCAGATACCACACCAAACATTTATGGACCAACGTATTTTATGTTTGTTAGGACGAATAATGCGTGGATTTTCCAGGGACCAATAGTGAAAGTTTTGAGTATTTACGAACCCTTGTCTTGTAAACTGACATTCATCATCAGTCCACATAATTTCATTCACAAAAAATGGACCATCTTGTTTGTTTAAAATAAAATTACAAAAATTAAAACGTCGCTCTTTGTCTCCTGGTGCTAATTCTTGTCCTAGTATTGATCGATATGGATAAGCACCATACTTGTTTAAAATTGTCCATACTTGACTTTTTGAATATCCACACTCTAATATCTCGTACACTACATTCAGGATGAGCAAGTGTATACCCTAGTCCTTACATAAATGTTACTGATTTTGACTTTAAAATTTCTGTTTGTAGGCAATAATGTATACGAATTTTTTGGAGTGGTCCTGTAAAATAAATATAAATGGTACGTACCTAAAATATTAATATTACATTGTCGCTGGATTTACATAATTATGCAAAATTTAATCTTGGTCGGATATTTGGAAGTGAGTTAAAATTTGAATACAAATTTTGAATTAGGAAGACATACATACGAACGTCGTAAGTTTAAAGCTTATAAAAATAATACAACTTTTTAAAATAAAATCATCAAAAGAAACTCATTTTCTTACAAAAAAAAAAAAAAAAAAAAGAAAAAAAAAAGAAAGAAAGAAAGAAAAAAATGCCAAAATACAATTGAGGACGTCAGTTTCGAAACTCGCCTTATCCGAAATTTAAAAAATCGTGTTTCTCTATCAATATATTCTATTGCTATACCTGTACCATTCAAAACTACAATCTCCAGATTTTCAGTGAATACCAATGGGCACATTTAAAGGTTTTACGCGATTTCCCAAAATTTGATTTTCTTGATAAAGCGAGTTTTGAAACTCACTTCTTCAATTACTTTAACCAATCTGAAAGTTAATTATTAAAAATTAACACTACCGTAATATTTATACGGGGGCAGCACCTTCAGTTAAATCGCTTTAAAAATACTTCTTTACATTATTTAAAACCTTTTTGTAATTGGAAATATATGTCTGACTAACGGTTTAGGAATTAGCCATTGAACACCGTTTGGAGTGGACGCCCTTTATAATACTTTAAGCACTTCGCGTACGACCCCTAAAAGCTTGGTCCAACTCATCTGTTTTCAGTTACAGAAAAGGGGTTTAAGTCATAAAATTGAAAAGGTCATAATTCGGTCAATTTTAGTGTTAGGTGAATGGGACTTTTTTTGCCGTACTTGTTAGAGAAATAGGAAAAATTTACTAAATATCACTTATAGGACCGCGGGACCGTATAAAAATTTAAATTTCGCAATTTTTAAATAAATGTTTTTCTTGACCTAAATAGCTTTAAAAATACTTCTTTACCTCATTTAAAACATTTTTGTAATTGGAACTATATGTCTATGACTAACGGTTTACACTGTAAAAAAAATTCAGAAACGTTTCTGAATATATGGGGCAGCTACGGTGCATGTAATTTTCAAAAACGTTTCTGAGTATTTTGGAAAACTCTTTCCGACATACTCAGAAACGTTGTTGACTATTTCAGAAAATCTTTTGATTTCTGAAATAGTCAACAACGTTTCTGTGATTTCTGAAATAGCCAACAACGTTTCTGAGTATATCGGAAAGAGGTTTCCGAAATACTCAGAAACATTTTTGAAAATTACATGCACCGTAGCTGCCCCATATATTCAGAAACGTTTCTGAATTTTTTTACAGTGTAGGAGCCATCTTAAGCCAGGTCTTAACGGCTTAGACACCGTTGAGACCGGACACCCTGTATATCCAACAATGTCTATTTTTATCAATAAATATGCATGTATATGTAATAAGAAAATATTTAAAAAAAAAAACGATTTAAACAAAAAAAAAAAAAAAGGTTTAAACAAAAAAACGGTTTAAACAAAAAAAAAAACTGTTTAAACCAAAAAAAAAACCTGGTTTAAACCATATAAACCGATTTTTTTTTTCGAAAAAACCTGTTTTTTTTTTTGTTTGTTTGTTTTTTTTGCCAACCCTGCCCGCATTACACATATACCAATTACGGTGGATTACTTTCTGCTTCTGGACATAGAAATGTGAAAAAAATCTAAACAATATACCTCTGCAAAATATTAGATTAAAGCTACATAATTTTAATTACTACAAATAATTAAGGATTTATTAACTGTTAAGCTTAAAAGCATGCATTAACAATAATTCATTAAAGAAGAGTTGGGCAATTTCTATTCCACAAATTATTAGGCTGCAGTCTATCATATCCTCTACAATTAGGTTTAAAGAATGTATTTACACACAGCAGTTTTAATGTATTGATGCAGTTTTATTTAAAATGTATTGATTAAAGTCTGTCCAGCTCTGCCAAACAACTTCGATATTATTTTATCAACATTAGGTTTTTGACATGACGGTTTTTTTAATCATCGGCTAAAAACCGTCGCATGTAAAAAAACTTAGTAACCCTGATTAGGATATCAACGATTTTAATCAGTTAATTTAAATGAACTATTAAATCGTGATTTTAATCAACTGATTTTTTTTTTTTAATCATCGATTAAAATCAAATTTTCTAAATTTTGTAATGACATACAAAAGTATTAAAATCTAAGATGAACATAATCTCGAAAGTTTCTACAGGTACTTTGACTTATGAATAAACGAAAAAAGCTTTAAATAATTGTTTCTAAGCCTAATTTCTGAGTATTGTGAAAAATTAAGTACAATAAGTTTGTAAATAGCATAGATTTTATTTGACATAAAAAGCATTTCATTTAAAAATATTTAAATCTAATATAATTTGCAATGTCATTTTCTTTAAGTAATCAAATTATTCATTTATATATATATATATATATATATATATATATATATATATATATATATCTATATAAAACATGTATAGTAAATTTCTGCAAGTAAACGAATAAAATAGCGGGAATTTTATTTTCTCATTCTACTTTTGCAATAATAAAAAAAAAAAAAATAAGATTGAAAAAGCAGCAAAACTTCTTTAAAAAAAAAAAAAAAGAATTAAAAGCTAATAATCCCCACAGAGGTAATAATGCTATTATTGAATATTTTTAGGATTTCAGATATAACTAGCCATTCTTATATTTACTCCGTATGTGCGTATGAATGAATGGGTTTAAATCATTTTTATAATTTCTTTAGTTAGCATGAGACATACAATTGTGTAAGTTTAGATTTGGACGATTAAAGTATAAATACAAAACGAGCTGCAAATAATATGTGCCAGTTTTATTATTTGGGCTACTAATTAATGAAATTAATTATTTGCAGTTTTTATTTTTTAACAGGGTTGGTAAAAAACCCGTTTAAAAAAAACCGGTTTTTTTTGTTTAAACCAGGTTTTTTAAATATATTTTCCTATTACATATACATGCATATTTATTGATAAAAATAAGCATTGTTGGATATATAAGTAATATAACTTCATTTAAAAATAAGTTAAACTAAATAATTACAATCAATTATGTAGAAAATTGAAATTATTTAAAACAAACATTTTTAGTAAAAGCTATGCCTTATGTTCCATGAATAAAATGCTCTACATAGTGAAACACTGATACCTTGAAAATCTTAATAAACAATCTTTTGATTACTAGTACTATAAATAAATATAAGGTGTAGTTTCATAAATATAATATACTTTCCCATGGCTATTCAAAATAATTTCTTTGAAATATTTGCAATCTGAGATACCTGATTTTTCTGTTAGAACAATACCTGAACAATTATCTTTTATTGAAAGTAAAGCTTTTTATAAAGAATGCCTGGGATGATTTGAATTTAGCAGTAGGGTCTTTACACGTTTCAAGAAGTATTGTGTATTGTCATTTGACACTTCTCAGAAACTGCCACGTAAAAAAAAAAAGGCGACAGTAAAATAAACAGAAATGCCTATTTACCAGCTTTTTAGACTACTCAAAATATTGATCATAAAATGGGAAGTAGATTTATAAAAGTTGTCATCCACTAAAACATTTAAACAGCCATCAAACTTAATACACAGGATTTTTTTCTCAGCTATTTTATAATATGTATTACTTTTAAATGTCTAAACTAAAAATTAATATATATTTTCAGGCATTTTTATGACTTTTTTCTGTTATGTGTCATGCGAACCTTATCTCGATTTTTACCCATTTTTTTTGTCAGATCTAAATAGTGAATTCGATTATGCAATAGATGATTTAAATATATCTTATTGCATATTTTAGTTAAAAGTAAACAGGGCTTCGTTAGCAACCAATTTTTAATGTCCTCTTATTTAACTTCATATCTTGAGTTTCTTTTTTATTCTTAAGGCTGTTGTTCTCAAATCCGAAAGGGCAACTTTATGACATAAGTTTTAATTTATTTTTGTTCGGAAATGCAGGAAACTAGCAGATGCTGTTGTTCAGAAACTATGTAATAAAAGTTTTTTTTTTTTTTTTTTTTTTTTGCAAACGCAATAGATTTTTCAGAAAATAGTGTCAAAGTTGGCGTTTTGGAACGAATTACCATGAGAAAGAAAAATAACTACTCAAGGAAGGTTAAAAACATCTTTGTCACGTGATCAAAATTGCTTATAACTCAATAGGTAATTTATCAAAAATGGAAAACAGTTCGGTTCCAAATCGGTTCCAGTCAGGCCTTCCAATTTTATATCTTTCCGTTAAAAAATGAATTTGTAAATGTGTCAAAGCATTTTGTGCTTGTTGAGTAGAGCAGTTGAGAACAACCTTAAAAGATAATCTCCACAATCAAGAAATTTTTCTTTTGCAGCTTGACTGAAATCTTAAAGGTCATTTTATGTTAATTGTAAATAATCTGTGTTTTCTCAAAGGAAAATATTTTATTCAAAATATTGAATATTTTTAATCTATTTTATCTTTGCTACATTCACATGTTTTAAATTTTATCTTTAGAACTTCAGATATGTTCATCAACACATACAATTTTCACTCTACATGCATACAAATATAACCCAGACTCACTATGTCCCACGGTGACTGACTGCTGGGATAAGACTTAAAAGTAGAAATTATTTATATCCAATAATATGAAACACTTAAATTACAAAAATGAGAAAATAATATATTAGATCTTTTCTAAAAAACCAGTTGGTTAACCAATTGATTTAAACCGTGCTAATCCTACTGGTAACTAGGGTGTAAAAAAAAAAAAAAAAAAAAAAACGGATTTTTTTTAATTTAAATCAGATTTTTTTTATTTAAATCGAATTTTTTTTATTTTTTCCCCAGTGTTAAAATATTAAACATCTACCAAGAATTAAGCATTTCAAAAATGAATAACCTTCCAATTACTAACATAATCTATGTTTTTTTTGCTTTAATTAATAAAATTTTAATTGTGTAATTATAGAAATTACGAAAAACTGCAAATTAAAAATTTCTTTAGTGACATACAACATTATGTTCATTAATATTTTGTAATAATTGTGTGAACCAATATTAAATACTGCTTATATTTTAAAGTTATTGATAAATTGCATTTAATTTTAAATTGATGATACAGATTAAATTATTAAACAATTAACTGTTTAATTAAGAACACAATCTACATTTTTGAAAAAAAAGGGGGATAAATAATAGTTTGATAAATTCATAAAGCAGCCAGTAATTTTACACAGGTTCTAAAGCGTATGTATATGTATATCAAATTGATCAAAAATTGTAGCAATGTATACGGCAAACTCGCACATAATTTATAAATAGATTACAAAAATTGTATTTTTGAAATTTAAATCAGATTTTTTTCCCCCACAACATTAAAATATTTGAATAGCTACTAAGTATTATAATGTTTTGAAGTTATTTAACATTTAGTTAGATGTTTTTTAAATGTATAATACTTCTTTTTACACAGTATAATATGGTTATAATTAACAATAACAAATATTACATTTTTTACAAGTGATTTAGTGATCATTTTCATTACTGATTATAATGCTTTTTCACACTATTTAAAAAAATCAGAAAATATGTGATTATCATCTGATTTAAATCAATTGATTAAAATCATTGACACTCTATTGCTACGTTTATTATATAGTATAAAAGTATGAATAACTTGATTATTAAAAGGATATTATGGTATTGTAAGTTATATTTGATTTAAATATCATTTTTAAATTAAATGCGTTTTATGTTTGTTAGATAAAAACCATGCTTTTTACAAACTTACTGCACTTAAATTTTTCACAATACTCAGGAATTACGCTTAGAAACAATTATTTAAAGCTTTGTTTTGTGTATTCATAAGTCACAGTACCTGTAGAAACTTTCCAAATTATGTTCATCTTAGATTTGAATACTTTATGTCATTTTAAACATTTAGAAAATTTTTGATTTTAATCAATGATTTTTTTTTAAAAATCACTTGAATAAAATCATGATTTAAATCAACTGATTTAAATCGTTGACACCCTACTGGTAACAGAATAAAATCATAATGCAAAACCCCAATCCCAATGTAGGAATGCAAGAAAAAAGCATACTAAATCCAATAGCCATGATACAGCAAAGAAAACTCACAACCAATCATTCATTAGCATACAGAACAAAAAGTAACCAATGGAGAGTATTACTTATGATTAAGTCATCATTGAAGCATATGCAATTCTTAGTCAATCTTAACTAATCAAGTAATCCAAGTAGTGAAGGTGTATTTTTAGCTCAAATCTGCCATTTTGTCTATTTTTAAAAATAACTACTTGTTTTTTTCTTCCCAGCTAATTTTAGAAAAATTAGTCTGCAATGTAGATTTAAAGCTTATAAAAACTAGTCAGATGTACCAATCCCAAAACTTTCTTCTATCTCATACATGTTAATACTTCAAAATTCGCTGTCACACTGCCAAAATTAAATGCAATCTATGCATCTCATGAGGATTCTAAAGATATGAAATTCCGTGCATTAGTTCTTGAGATATGACTATCGCTGAAATCGTCTAAATCCAGCAAAATGCTGCCTAGCAGCACCATCTATTAGATGATTTATACCAAATCCTAATCAGCAACAATTTATGTCAGCGTCTGACTGAATCTGAAGTTTGGAGAAAATCCGTGCATTAGTTTTTGAGATAGAGCTATAGCAAAAATCGTGAAAATTCCTGCATAGCAGCGCCACCTATTGGGTGATTAACACCAAAACCTAATTAACAACAACTTGTGTCAACATACAACTAAATCTGAAGTTAGATGAAAATTCGTCCATTAGTTCTATAGATAGAGCTATTGAGGCAATCGTGAAAAAGGCAGCACAGAAGTGCCACCTGCTGGGCGATTTACACCAACACATAATCAGTAGCAAGTCCTATCAAGGACTAACTGAATCGGAAGTTTGATGAAAATCCGTGCGTTAGTTCTTAAGATAGAGCTATTGGGGAAATCGTGTAAATCCTACAAAATTCATCATAACAGCGCCACCTGTTGGGCGATTTACACCAAAACGTAATCAGCATCAATTCATATCAAGGACTAACTAAATCTGAAGTTTGATCAAAATCCGTGCATTAGTTCTTGAGATAGAGGTATATCGAAAATCGTGAAAAATGCAGCATAGCAGCGCCACCTGTTGAGCGATTTACACCAAAAACTAATCAGCATCAATTTGTATTAGGGACTCACTGAATATGAATTTTTATTAAATTCCGTGCATTAGTTCTTGAGATAGACCGCCCACAAAATTTGTGTCACATACACACAGATAGACAGAGTCACAGACAGACATTTTGTAAAAACATGTTTTTTGGAATCTCTGACCCCTAAAACGTGTAAATCCGTCGAAAACCGGAATTCGAAAATTTTCATGAATCCAATACTTTCTTCTTGTAAAGATAGAAGAAAGTAAAAAGTTTGATTAAAAATGTCTGTCCCCTTTACAAATTTATTAATTCATTTTTGTAAAGCTTTGCTTGTAGCTTTTGCATAACTTTGATTTTGTACTTTTCAATAATGTGTAAAATAAAGGAAAACATTAGGAAAAAATCACATGAAAAAAGCCAATTGGTTTAAACCAAACAACCCTGTTTCTTAATTATGTAATTACTTACTATTTCCCCTAGGCTATTTTTAAGGGCCCCCTTTTGAAATTGGCGAAATGCATCCTGCCTTCTTAAATATATTGAAATTAAGTTGCAGCTAGATTTCTTTTTAAAAACTTCCCCACTCCACAGTTATTTCTAAATTCATGTGCCCAAGACCTTGCAAAAATGATAGAACTTTATTTCTTTAGAAAAAATGGGATATTAATAAAACATGTTATTTAATGTACTTTTCAATCTGTACTTCATAAAATTGTTAAAAAGGACATTTATTGTACTAAAAAAATTATATATATATATTCTTATATCATTACTAAACACATTAATATATTTCCTCATGAAATAAAGCATAAAAATATATATTATGTTTTTAATTTGAGAGTTAACTGTTTAATATTATTAATTTTAAGTAGTGTTAACAATTAAACCTTAAATGCAATTATTAATAATTTTAATAAAGGTAAATATCACTAGTATTTAATATAGTTTTACATAATTATTACAAAATATTAACGTATATATAATGTTATATGCTACTAACTAATGAAACTACTAATTTATAATTTTTATAATTTCTGTAATTACTACTATTAATCATAATTTTATTTATCAAAGTGTAAAAATTATAGATTTTGTTAGTAATTAGATGTTTAATTGTTTTGGAAACTTATAGGTATTCAGTATTTGAACTTGGGGGAAAAATCATAAAAATCAGATTTAAATAAAAAAAAATCAGATTAAATCAAACAAATTGATTTTTTTTTTTTTTAAATAATGATTTTTTTTACACCCTAATAGTGTGTCAACGATTTTAGTCAAGTAATTTAAATCCGTGATTAAATCGTGATGTTAATCAACTGATTTTTTTTTTAAATCATTGATTAAAATCATAAATTTTCCAAATGTTTACAATTACATAAAAAGTATTAAAATCTAAGAGGAACATAATTTGGAAAGTTTCTATAGGTAGTTTGCCCTAAGAATTAAAAACTTTAAATAAAAATAACTATTTCTAAGCTTAAGCTATTTCCTTAGACTTACTCATGAAGTAATGCTCTCTTTTTACCAAACTAGCAACCCCCCTCCCCCACCTTTTTTTTTGCTAGAATGAATACTAAATTATCATTTTAGTAATTAAAGCATAAAAATTATAATTTTTCCCCAATTAGAGACTTAATTATTAAATAATTATTAATATCAAGCATTGTCAGCAATTTAATATTACATGCAGTGATTAAAAATTTTAATAACTAAATACCTACAGTAATTTAATATAGTTTAGATAATTATTACCTACAAAATATTAATGTATGTCATGTTATTGTATATACTACTAATGAAAATGAGTGCTGTTTTTATAATTACTCTAATAATTATAATTAAAGCTTAAAAACAGATATGTTAACAACTAGATATTTAATTGTTTTAGAAACTTAGAATTATTGGTAACTATTCCTTATTTTAATACAAGGGGACAAATCAAAAATACGATTTAAAATGTAAAAAAAAATTGATTTTTTTACATTTTGCACATGGATTACTACTCCTTCTGCCCCGCCCCCCCTTACCCCCTGAAGACTGAAGGAGACGTTCTTTTACGAAATTTTTAAACATATAATTTCTACATTTACCAAACACTACCTAATGGACATGTAACACAACCAACTTGTTCCTTTTATAAGTAAAGGCAGATCGCACGCTGAACAGACAAGGGACAAAAAAGTGCAAGTCAAGAGACATTTCACCCTGTTAACAAAGAAGAAATTGGTTTGAACACCTACAATTTTTCTCCTGTCTCAAGCTTTTTGTCGCTTGCCTATTCGGTGTGTGATCTTGATCCGCCTTTAAAGATTGTTTTAAAACACTCCCAGATGTGGAGCCTGGCGGCATCAATGTTTAAGAAATATTACCTTTATTTTACAAATTTACCCTAATTTTAGTATTTTTAAAGTTTGTTTCTACTTATACAACTGTGCAGCTAAAAGAATCCTTGATTTTAAATAGTTATCCAGGGGTGCAGAAAATGTTTTCACTCCGAACATTTCTCCGAATCCATATGAAAATTTCCCCAAAATTTTACGATATGTTATAGGCTTACATAAATTCTGTATTACCGTAGGTATAGATTTTTTTTCTTCAAAACTTTCTCAACTAACGCGCGAGTATATATGGTACATATTATCCCGAGTTCGATTTTGTGAAGGTTACCATAATGATCTTTTTATTTGTAGAGAAAGTTTTTCTATCTCAAAGAGTTATGTAATTCATTGTTAAAATCGAAATCAATTGCATATTTTTTCTGCAGAATTTCCCACGATCCCAGATCGCCGGATCGAACATATTCTGCACCCCTGTAGTTATCTTACAAATTGGTATATTCAAAAATTTTAATGCAGTAAATTATATTTAAAAATGTGAATAAGGATTGCCTTTAGATTCTATAATAGAAATATATATAGTATAACGAATTACGGGTTGAAAAGAACACTGATTATTCATAAGGATCTGAAGATGTCATAATTCTCGAAATTTTGGGATTTAAATTAGTTTCATAATTTTACGTATCATAAATATAATTTTGTTGGCCGTAACACTGAATGCCAATTCCAATGAATGGGGCATCACAAAATGGCACTATAAAAGACAGCACAGCGCTGTTCACCATCATTTACAATCCTCTCTCAGAGTTAACGTGATGTCTATTTAAAAAATTGGTACTACTTGATTATCCCACTGACCAAAAAACTGTTGCCAAACTGTAAAATTAAATGTCAATAATAGGTGATCGTAAATGTCACATTCACTGTGTTTGTTACATCAAGTCTTTAATTTGATGTTTAATTTGTATGTTTATTAATGTTTTACTAATTTGTTCTTTTGTTATTTAAAATTACTGCAAATTTTGTTTTTTCTTCAAGCCTATATCTAATGTTTATATACATTTTATAGTTATATCCGTCTATGTTTTTTCACTAAATAAAGAGCATTAGGTTCCTTCAAAATTTCCATTATCATTGACATTTATTCTGTACCTTAATAAATTTGATTATTACATTTAAAATAGGAACATTTTATTCACAAATACAACATCTTGAAAATATCTATTTCTTTATGGTTTAATTCCATAATTCTGCATTTAAATACGTAAATTATTAGCATTCTCTTGTCCGAAATCTAAATAAATCAAATTTTATATTTAATATTGTCATTATGCCATAACTGAACATCATTAAAGTAACCCTATTCATTAGTCATTTTTTAAATTTTATTCTATTTTCCTATCTTAAAATTTTAGAATGGCAACATTCTTCCACTTGTACAATTTGGTGTAATTTGTCGACAGGATAATCAAGTAATACCAAAAAATGAAATGTTTACTGCAATACTTAGACATTTACAATTCCATGCCTGCAAGCCTATAATTTAAATTGAGTTTCTTTTTTTATTATTTTGCTATACAATATTTATTTGTCCTTTCACTTTAAGTAAATATTTATATTGATAAAATAGTTCATGAAAGTAATTCTCAAATGATCACTCACACCAGCAAAGTTCATTTTTATCAAATGTGTCATTTGGCACTAACAGTAACAATTGGCAACAATGGTGTTGATATAATAGGAAAATACCAAACATTCTGCATAAAAAAAAGTGACTAATGAAACTTGCACATATCTAAATCTCATATTAAAGTAAATGCCATGGTTGCATGTGCTTTGTGAGCTACTTAATGTGTACATGACACTTTTAAAGTAATCTGGGCAAATTGGTTATTTCCTCAGTATTCCTGGCATCATCATAACAAATATAGTTTGTTGCAATTATAGGTACTACTTGATTATCCCGTCAACCAATTTCGCCAAATTATACAAATGGAAAAATGTAGCCATTCTAAAATTTTAAGATAGGAAAATTAATGAATTTAAATGTAAAAAAAATCACAAAAGAATAGGGTTACTTTAATGACGATGTTCACTTATGGTGTAACGACATACCAGATTTAAAATTTGATTTATTTGGACAAAAGAATACAAATAGTTTACGTATTTAAATGCAGAATTATTTAAATTACACCAGAAACAAAGAGATATTTTTAAGATATTGTATTTGTGAATAAAATGCTAAGTACTTTAAATGTAATAAACTTATTAAAGGACACAATAAATATCAATATAACGGAAAATTGTAACGAACCTAATGCTCTTAATTTAGTCAAAATACAAAGACGGATATAACTATAAAATGTATGTAAATATTAGATATAGGCTTGAAGGGAAAAAAAAAAAAAATCAAACTTTGCAGTAATTTTAAATAACGAAAGAACAAATAAATTAGTAAAACATTAATACAAATAAAATGTCAAATTAAAAAGAAATTATTTGATGTAACAAACTCATGTAACATGTTTAATGTCAAGTGAATGTGACATTTATGTTCATCCATTTAATCTTATAGTTTCGTGACAGTTCTTTTAGTAGACAGGATAATCAAGTAGTACCCAATTATATATAAAACATTTTGAAAAATAAATAGTATAAATACATTTAAAGTTTCAATAGATTTTAATATTTATTTAAAAAAATAGCTGCTACAAGAGGATAATGAAAAAAAAACATCTTTTTTTCCTATTTATTGTTAACATTTAATTAGTTTCAAGCATAAACGATGAATTTTTGGTGGTATACTTAGTTCTTAGCAGGTCCACCATCTTAGAAAATGAAAAAAACAACGTAGAAGTTTAAATCTTCTGCTATTTAAATCTAACAGTAAATAAAACCACAGATTTGAAATAAAATTGATTTGAGAGTAGGGCAGATGAGAAATTAAACTATCCAACTATTCTGGCAAAAATGTTAATCACCATACTTCAAAATCCAATTGGCTAATGGAAATGAACACATTTTCAGCTTTACAGCTAAAAATTAAACCTATTTAAACTGTTTTTTCACTGGTTCTTTTTTATTCCTTTTTTAAAAAAGTCTTATTGTATTTCAAAATCATTTTATTGAAATCACTGTAACATATGCACCTTGAACTCTTTAAATAAATCTGTCAATCGAATTTTAAACAATTTAAAATGAAGTCAGGATATACTTAAAATTTTGATATTAGATATTAACCTTGCTGTTCTCCTTCGTTCAATATGGCCCGAAACAAAATTTTATTTCTCAAAACTTTTTTACTAAAACTTGTTTTTGCTCGTAATGTTACGTTATTTAACAAATTTGTCAAGTTTTCAGCAAAAACAATTTTTAGTTAAAAAAAAAAAAAAAATGGAACAGATGTCATATTCCCACATCTGACATTTTTTTTCTAATTCTAATAATATAATCACTCTAATAATGTAATAATTTCTAATGTAATAAATTCTAATGATGTAATAGTTTCCCATTCTAAACATTTAAAATGTAAATATAACTAAACATTTGTGAAATAAAATTAGAATGCTAAGAAAAAAAAATCAAAGATGACATATGCAGGAATATATGACATCTGTTCCAAAAAAAAGTTACGAGCAATTAAATTTCATTTTAGATCATATAGACACAAGGAGAACAGCAGGGTTAAACAGCACTTATATTGCCAATGCAAGTTTTACAAGGCAATAACAAGAGGAGAAAAAAAAAACTGCAACATATTATACGCATTCACACAATCAATAAAAAATTAAACAGATGTGTTTGAAGTACGCAGAAAAAAGTAAAAATTAACTTGTGAAAAAAAGACAAAATTTTGGCAATGAACTGCTATTTGTGGCAGATTTATGGTAGCCATAGCTCCTTTTCCAAACACTAAAAGTAAATCTATCAAAATCTGAATTCTTCTGAAATTTTTTTTTTGTTGTTGTTTGTTTTGTTATCTGGTACTTGGTATACTCATAACTTACTTTAAAAATTTGTCTGCATAATGAAAGTAAAGCCTAATAAATGGGACTAACCTGTCAACCAAATTCGCCAAATTGACATAATTTTTATTTTAAATAACGAAAGAACAAATAACTTAGTAAAACATTAATAAAAATACAAATAAAATGTTGAAGTAAAAATCACTTGATGTAACATGTTTGTGAATGTGACATCTATGATCATCCATTGTTAGCATTTAATCTTATAGTTTGACGATAGTTTTTTGGTTGACAGGATAATCAAGTAGTACCTTTCTTATTAACTATTTCTTATGATCTGAATTCCTACATATTTAGATGCTAAATTTATTAAAATCGAAGCACTCTTTTGTAATTTGCAATATTTCTTTAATTTCCAATTGTATTTATATGTTAACGTGGTGAAAATATTATTGAAATTGACAGTTAATAATTACGAAACTACGGAGAGATTCTTTATTGAAATTAGGGATGCACCAAATAGTAATTTTGGCCGAATACCCGGCCTACAGGCAAACCGAATATTCGCCTAGCCGAATAGTTACTGCTAGGCCGAATACTGAATATTCGGCATAATACCGAATATTCGGCTTGTCGAATACTTTTATATTTCAAAGTTTAAAGGCATTAAAATGTTAAATTTTAAAACAAACTTTCATTTTGATAATCAAGAGCTTTTTTTCAAATAAAATTTATGCTGAAAAAAGTCTACTTTGAGTTATTTAAGACGAGGTTAGTTATGAAAATTTTTTACTTAATAAAATTTTAAATTTCTTTCTTCTGGGAATTGAAACAAACGAATAACATTTTCTTTCATTCTAAAACAAACATTTTAAAATCAAAGCGAAATTGTGAAAAAAATTGTACAGGATCATACATTATTTCTTTGTCAGGAAGAGACTAAAGTAAAAGTAAGTAATACAATCTATTAATATTTTATATGGTGACAACTCAGCAAGAATAACTGTTCTATTCCCTTTGATTAAGCAAGGAAGTTTTTAAATGCATCCTAGATCAGTGTCTGCAGTGGGCGATCATTTTCAGAGAATGTAAACATTGTTTTTAAAATCTTAGCAAGAAACAAATTTACTGGACAATGTTCAGGAACTTGCATTCGTACATAATTAATTCCTATGAAAATCCTCGTGATTGGTTAATTTTCTTAAATAATATACTTAACAAACAGCAAATAAATAATGTAAAAACATTCTCTTTTATTTAAATATATATGATTCTGTTTCTAATTTTCTGAATATCTTTATATGTTGACTGTTAAATGTAAAAGTGGTATATAGTTTTTAAAGTTCTTTTTAAGTATTCGGTTGGGCTGAATATTTTGATATTCGGTCAAACCGAATATTCACCAGGCCGAATACTTTGCTATTCGGCCAAGCCGAATATTCAGTACATCCCTAATTGAAATTGATTGTGATCACAAGGAAATTTTGTTTTGAAATACAGCGATCACTTTCAAAACTTTAACTTTTTTAAAATGGCACTAACACTAAATTCACTTTCTTTTGAAAATAACCGGCATATTGGTTACTCTCTGAGTTTCAGATTGGTAATCATTTTAAAAAATGGTATTTTGGGAAAAAACTAAAGTTCATTCTGTAGGCCAAACATGTGTGTTCGAAAATAAAAGTTTAAAGATAAAGGGAAAAGAATGAGATCTTTCACCTACCACAACTATACTCTTACAAAACTCCTATACTAACATATTTCAAAATTACAGTAGGGTAAATGTGCCAGTAATAGACACCCTTCAATGCTTTTGGTTTATAAAATAATAACCGAGAAAAATTTAGCTTTTATTTTTTTCATAACTCTCCCTTGCATATTTTATAATCTTGCATTATTGTTGACACTCTTAATCAAACCAATCAGGAAGCAGAGAATAATGTTCCGAAGTTCCATTGTTTTTCAGTGAAAATCTTAATGAACATGCTAAGAGCTGGCTTCATTTATTAAACTTATAATATTCTTTATTTACTTGCAAAATTTGCAGTTTTTTTGTTTTGATAATAACAGAACACTTAATTTTATATACTAATAGCCATTTATAAAATTTCATCTATTTTTAAGGTTTTAAAAGGAGTGTCCATTCCTGGGATGCTTAATTATTTTCCAGTAATGAACACCCCATGTAGACATTGCTAGAAATGCAATTTCAGTAATGTTTATAGTGCATAAAATATTTTGACTAACTCAAAACCTAAATAATAAAATTTAATTTTTAAATTACACTTACCAAAACATAATAAAACCAAAACTTTTATAAATAGCTGGTTTTAAGTTATTTTATGTGGTTAATAAAATTTCAATATTTTATTTATTTTCTTATGTATATAACTCTGTCTTGCATATTTTATAATCTGGCAATCAAACCAGCCAGAAAGCAGAAAATATTGTTTAAGGGGACAGTCAAAGGAGGCTCATAAGGCTTAATCCATCCCCATTTAAATAAAAACCAGTTACAGAAATTATTAAACATCTATGTTCTGCTTTAAATGTTTGCTTATTCATCTCTGACAAAAGAAAAATATATATATATTGTTATATTAATGAAAAATACAGTAATCAAGAAACTAGTAAATCTGCAGATCAATGGCCTCAAACATCGGTTCTACAGTTATTTTGAAATTATTTTATTTAGTATTTAAAATATCCAACTAAGTATCATTTCTTTCATATTATTTGAAATATTAATTATTACATTACAAGTAATATATCAAGTAGTCTCTGGAAGTTTAATCATTAAAAATAGTGAGATGAGACTATACACTAATAACCCAAATTTTTTAAATTATTACCTTTTAAATCCCCCACCGTCTCAATAATTTGATAGCTTTTAATTGCATGATACAGTAGACTTCCTCAAATCTGCAACCCTAAAATTTACAAATCTGCACTTCCATTGCAGATGTAAACAATGAAACTTTCATTACAAATGCAGAGACTAAATTGCAGTTTTTTCTATTTTTATATCATTCTGTATGTATTTTAATATCTCATTCTAGTTAATATGATTGAACTCATGCTTTTTCCTGAAGAAATAAATTTATTTATCAAAAATATCAAGATATTGCTGATCTCATTGGTAGTTGCAATCTTTTTACCAAATATATTTATGTATTAATCAAAATTTTAGTTATTTTAATCTGGCTAAACTTGAAATAAAACTTCCTTTACTTTATGATTTTGATGTTAATTAGTAGGTAGGATACCTTTATGATGCAAATTTCATTCAATAATTCAAGACACACTTCTCATTTCTATTATGCATATTTAATTATATTATTTACTTGACATTTACTTTTAATAATTTAATAATTTTTGAAACTATCTTAATTTTTATTGTTTTAGTTTATACTTTACTTAGTTACTTTAATATTTTACAATATTGTAAGCATTCATTATAATTTAGATTGCATTATATTCAAAATACTAATAAAAAATGCAAACATAGCAATGATCAGATATCCGCAAAATTCTAAAATCTGCAGAGCCTGTGGTTTCAAACTATGCGGATTTAAGGAATTCTACTGTATTTAGTATTTTAAACTATTCATCTAAAATATTAATCTTCTGATAATTACAATAATCGATGCAAACAGTGAATTATTATCACAAATATTTTATTAAGTACCTACTGGTATCCTAATTGTTAAATTTATTTGAAAATAACTATTTTGTTTCATTACTTACTTTCGTTAAATTCTGGTTCTATATATGCAGTCATAACACAATTATATTTATTACTTTTTATGGGGTGCTTATTACTGGAACAGGGAGTGTCCATTACTGGCATTTTAAGTGTTTTGATCTATTTGTTATTTACAATTAAATTTTGATTCATATTGGGAAATGAGACTATGAGAATGGTTAAATTTTGTTGATAAATTAATATAACATTGGAAAAACTGGAATATAATAATTATAACTATTAAACAATTTTTAAAGAAACTCCTTAAAGGTACCCATTACTGGCACATCTATCCTCTATGGCATTTGTTGCATTATTTATATAATTTGTATTACAGCAATTCTATGACAACTTTTTAAAATAAATTTATTGATTATAAATTAAAGCAATATAATAGCTGATATAATTTAAGGAAATAAACACATGCATAGGCTATATCTCCTTGTGTCAGTATTAGGTGGTTTAAAAATATATTTCTAAATTCTAATAAAACAATATACATGTTAATATAATTTTTTTAGACATTGAGACATTTATAATTTAATCAAATAAAAGAGTGGATGTTCTTAGCAAAAATTAGAAAAAAAAATACTTTTCGTTAATTGAAGACGATTTAGCATAACGGAAAAATAAAATGTAATTTCTGGTGTTACTTTCTTACCGAACTAAAATTTGGGGGGGAGGAGTTTCCTTTTTTACAATTGCAATCAATAAACATTTATACAACTGTCAGTCTCTAAGACTAAACTGATAAAAATACAAAAGCAGTAAAAGGTGAAATGAATTATTAAAGATTGCTTACATCTTATACGATTCCAGATTTTTTTCTTGCCCTTGGTGATAATTTAACATGTTGATAGAGTGGCATAAAAGAAAAAAAAAATCTTACTACTGCTCATGGAAACATTCATAAAGCCGGTACAACATAAATTAGAGCTAAGTCGATAAAATGTTTTTATTGACACCGTTACTATTCATTTAAACAGTATTAAATAATAAACAGACCCTAAAACTTCCTGTAAAATAATGTATATTAAAATGACATAACTTATTTTAAGGAAAAAACAATAAACTTACGAAATTTTCTTAGGGGAAAAACTTGCCGAATAACTTCTTAAAAAGAGACAGTTTTCGATAAACAGTACAGTGAAGAAACAGTACTAGGTTATGAAGCACTAAATAACATCAGCAAATAATTTTTTTTCCCTTTAATTGTGCACGAAATCCACAATTACAACTGGCCGTCACCTTTCCTCGCAGAAACGGTGAAATGCATCGTTGCCATCTTCGATTTACTAATGCTCACAAAACAAAATAGTTTCGGATTTGCGTTGCGCAGTGTTCACGGATAAATGCGAGGATAAATGGCGTTTTAATTCATGTCAAAGTTTCAATACGCCATCTGCTGGAGGAAATGTATACTTACTCGCTTCAGGAAAATCCCGTGCAAGTACATTTCAGATTTCTTGTGACATTAGTATTATATGTATTATATGATAAGGTGAAATTTTTTTCAAATTTGAATACCTAAAACAGTCAAATTCGTTTACAATAAAAAATTATTTCAATACTGCGATTATCGCCCTCTATAGATATTTTAAGGACAATGAACTTTACCCATGTGACGTCAGCAGCGGGTATACCGAAGAAAAACACCAATGGACGTTACCCACGAATGGCAACAGCCACACCTCTGCGGGTAAACACCCTCCGAAAGAGACTGTTCATTGGACGAAGGGGAAGCAGTGTTAAAATGTTCTTCACGCCTATTGATGTTTTTCTTCTGTCTGACCGCGGCTGACGTCACATGGGTAAAGTTCGAGGCTAACGAGAAAGACAGGCTACCGCGGTGGGTCCGATTCCTCTTTTTTTACAGACCGCTGGAGTCACGTGATGCTCGAATGCACCAATGAAGGTGTGCCAAAAGAGCATCACGTGACTCCAGTGGTCTGTAAAAAAAGAAGAATCGGACTCACCGCGGTAGCCTGTCTTTCTCGTTAGCCTCAGGTAAAGTCCATAGGCGTGAAGAACATTTTATCACTGCTTCCCCCTGTGTCACATATCTAACCATAACTGAATTGTAATGACTCACGACAACTCAACTCGGCTCGAAATGTTGTTCTACGATTTAAGTAATTATTCTTTTTGGTAGCTTTTAATAAATGTTGTGTTTGTGAACACCGGGGTATTCATTGAATAACTTCAATAATATGGCGCAGCCAGTTCAAAAGAACATTGCTATTTGTGAAAGAGAAGAGAAAAATAACGAATATACTGTGGTAATTATTTAATTTAAAATGTTAACTGTTTGAGTTCGCTTTTGTTTCATGTTATCCTGTTATTAGAACAAGAAAATGTAAGCATTTGGCGAACTTTCATTTTAAAATAAACAGTGACAGAATATAGATTATATATTATACTTGTTTAAACAAATAAAGTTCATGCTTACTTTTCTCAGTAGCGCAGGTTTGCTTGTAGTAAATAAAGACGAATGACCATCAAATAAATAATGCAGCAACACCTTTCACATAATATATATACATTTATATGGACAAAACGGCAGACATCACTGTTACAAAGCACAATCAACACTCAACTACGAGGAACATCATAGAACATCTTGGAATGTCTATATATTATCAAGCCTATTTCCATGGAAACACGATAGGCCTTCTAGCGGCAGAAAAGAAAAGAGATATACGAATCGTTATATTATAGAAATAAAATAAAAGGAGTATATTACAACATCCCCCCTTAATCTAGCGGTTCGAAAGAGAAATTAAATTTAGTTTTTTCCTTAATTTTAAAAATTGGGGTCTGGGAAGAGGCTTTGTTAATATATCTCCAATCATTTCTTTGAACTACAGTAATCAAGAAGCACTATATTTTGTTCTTGTAAATGTCTAATATAATGATATTTGACATCAATGTGCTTGGTTCTAGCACTATGTTTCCCAGTTTGTGTCAGTACTATACAAGATTTATTATCTTCATATAGCATAATTGGTAAGGATTGTTTGAGACCTAAGTCTTCTAGTAGAGTCAGCAACCATTGTATTTCTTGTGCAGCATTTGCAGCAGCTATATATTCTGATTCTGCAGTGGACAGAGCAATACAATTTTGGCGTTTTGAGAACCATGATATTGGATTGTCTCCTAAAAGAAAGATGTTACCGCTTGTAGACTTTCTAGTGGCTTTATCTCCAGCCCTGTCTGCATCAGAGTAGCAAGTGAGAATTGGGTAAATTTGGCTGCTTATAACAAGATTCAGGTTCTTTGTTGTGTTTAGATACATGATAATATTTTGAACTGATTTCCAGTCTTTTTCTGATGGTTTTTAAATTTTCCGGCTACGTATATTAACTGCTAGGGCAATGTCCGGTCGTGACACTGTTGCTATGTAAAGAAGAGCTCCAACGGCTTGTCTATATTCATTATTATCGTCGAGAAAATTACTGTCATCTTCATTTTTTGGGTATGAAGTTTCCATTGGTATGTATGTGGGCTCCTTCTCTTCTATGTTAAACTTCTTAAGTAATTCTTCAATTTTATTTTTTTGATTCAATTCAAAGCTTCCATCAATATTTCTTTGATGTTTATTCCAAGATAATGTTTCACTTCATCTAAATTTTTGACTTCGAAGTTTTCTTTGAGAATATTAATCACTTTGTTGATTTTTGTTTCATCTTTACAAGAAATAAGAAGATCATCTACGTATAGAATAGACCCCTTGCATTGACGTCACGTTGCTATTAGCAACGACTGATACTATAGCTTCTGGAGCACACACGTGGAGCACAGAATTCCCCGTTTGCCGTTAAAAGCACGTGTTATCTTTCTCTTTAATTTAGAACTTCCTTATTTTTATTATTATAGTGCAAAAAAGTCTAAAAAATCAAATGGAGAGCACCATATTCGCCTTATATTTGGGCGCCATACGAAGCGATTTCAGACATGTGACGTCATGTGCAACCCGTCTATAATTAGTATATTTTCATTTTCATCTGTTTTTCTAAATAAACATGCATCTGCCATACTTTGCTTGAAATTGTTTTTCAGCAAATCTTCTGCTAGTTTTTGATTCCACGCATATGCAGCTTGTTTAAGCCCATATATGGATTTTCTTCATTTGTAAACTTTCTTCTCATGATTAACTTCAGGTTCAACATATCCCTCTAGCTGTACCATATGCGAATTTGGAATCTTCCCTCGATTCACGCACTTTTGGCGAGATTTGTTTGGCGAGAAATGCATTTTGAGATGAAATGAAAAATATGGAACCGAAGTAGCGATCGTGCGCGAATCGAGGGAAATGCCCAAAGAGAGTTATTGTTATTATTTCGCTGTCGCTTGTTGTGGCGCATTTTCGGTTGGAATTTTATGTGCGTTTTTCGTGTGTAAATAACAATAAACCTTTTTTATTTTATTTATTTATTTTTGTGTTCGTGCTGAAGAACTAGCGATGTTATTGTATCAAGAAGCGTCCTTTTTAAAAAATATTCTGACACAATGAATATCTTTCAACTAACTGACACATTGAAGACTAGAATCAGAAGATTTCATGAAATACTTTTAAAACATACAAAGTTAAAGAATTGTTTATTAAACATAAACATTTGTCAATGATTAAAGTAAATTATTATTCTTAAATTTTTCTTTTCAATGTAACCAATATGTTTTTTAATATTATTAGTAAAATTATAAATAAAATATGATTGGAATATAATCCTTAATATAACTTTCTCTCCAAAACTTTGGAAAGGAATGTAGTTACTCCCTTAGTGTTGACTTTAGAAAAAAAGGGCTGCTGGGCGGAAATTTTTCAAAAAGGGGACACTATTTTACTACTAAACACTATATTAAATTTTTTTAAACAGGCCGGGTGAGCAGAATAAAGACAATTTTTGCTATAATGGTCTAAACCGAACTGATAAAAAAAAATTAAGCGGGCTGACCGACACAGTACAACAAATTGGAAATAAACTACGCTGATAAAATAGAAACAATTTTCAATGGACATGACTGGTATGAGAATAAGTACAAATATGCTGCATGAGCTGATGCTAGTTTCACAACATCAATACAGAAACATAATATGTCCATTTTAGAGATTGGCATCGGACAGTTAGATGTGTGCGAGTCAGTGTTGAATTTTTTCAGCAGACTCTGAGAGTGCCAAAATCAAGCTTACATTTTCTCTACATACTCGGGCCAGGTCGAGCTATAACTGGACTTAATTAATCACAGAACGTATCAATGCAATTTATTGTAAAAATAGTAATAGCAATAATGAATTTCAGTTAACAGAATCTTTAAATATGTATTATAATAAATTCTAGAATATAAAAAAAAAAACTAATTTTAGTTTCTTCTATCTTTACAAGAAGAAAGTATTGGATTCATGAAAAATTTTGACTTCCGGTTTTCAATGGATTTATACGTTTTAGAAGATCCTGAACATGATTTGATGGTTTTTAGAAAATGTCTATCACTCTATGAGTCTGATGTTACTTTATAGGTAACTTTAGATAAAGGAAATCATCCATTTATTAAATATTGTGTTAATACTAAAAGTAATTCGTGAAATTTACGGGGAGAGGGGAGGGGGGTGCACCTTCCCCTTCTTGGGCGCGCATTCTTTCCTTGGGTTATAAGGGCCCAATTTCAACAGGATTTGGTTCATTCAATTTAGATTACAATTCAGCTACTTTCTGTATTATAAAATTGTATCTTAAGACTTCAGTTGCCAACATTTTTGAACATTAATGGTGCATTATTTTTTCGGGCTCTATGGGCTTGCTCGATTACTACGAGAACTGGCACATTCAACTTGGCTTTCGATTATCTCTGGCACATGCAGAGCACTTCCGGTACATACTTGCCTTAAGTTGCGGGGAATGCAGTTCACAGGTTCCTTCAGAAGGAGGTTTGCTGGGAACACACAAGACACTGCAGAAGATAATGGGGCCCCCAAAACTAGGTTCATTTATTTAAAATATTTTCAAAAGATATAAAATCATACAAACTTGAGTTTTATTTTAGGTTATTATAATGGACCCTGGGCAACACCGGACATACAATATAGATTCAACTACACAGGGTGTTCCAAAAGTGCTGAAAGATGTTTCATGAAACACACAGGAAATTCAAGAAATGATAGAGGATGCTTCACGAGATCTAATGATTCAATTATACTTAAGAGGCTACTTCACTAGTGCTGTAAAAGTACCGACTAAATGAACACCCGTATGTATTCGTTACTTTCAAACACACTACACATTAGAAAATATTTGTTACTCATTACTCTTTAGAAAACGGATATTAAAAATTATCCTAAGTACTAGTACACATATATTCGATGTATTTTCTAATTTTCTGAGTTGTTTTTTTTTTATTATAATTAGTTTTAACTGTTCCTTAAAATAATAGATAAAATCTATATGGATGCTTACACTAATTTAACATTTCATAAAGTATAAAATTGGGCATTCAAAATACTGCATGTGAAATATATGGTCATAAGACTACAGTAAATATAATTATATACCGTATGTGAGATCTTTTCAAAAATTTGTTACCGTTACATAGACCCATAATAAAGTTTTGTATGAAACCTTTCTGTAACAGAAATCTGTGTAAAAGTGGAATTTACCTTGAATTGAAATATTCCAAGATCTGATTTCCATAAAAATAATACAAGGAAATGCATCTGCTAAGATGAAAAATTTCTCTGAAACAGAATTCCTTGGGGATTTCTCACAATTCTATCTCCGTAAGTATTACTGTATGTATTAAAGAAAAAATAGTATATTAATAGAAATATTCACTGCTGACTGAAACCAGTAAAACATGACAACTGAACGTGTCTATAACGGAAACTAGCATGAAATCGGTTCTCAAAACATATTTACCTCTGCTCGACATTGCAAAACTTTCTGACACATTCATATACTCAACTAATGCATAAACTCATAAAATTGGCAGTGATGCGAATGATATGGAAACGAATAGCGTTTTTTCATTTTTCGATAAGTTCATCGCAGTTCAAGCTATAATCAAGTGCTTTTATATGATGGCCCTTCAATTACTGTCACATCCAGAAATTTGGTTCTAAACACACATTTTCATAGTATATCGTCAAACAAATCTTTTGAATTTAAAGGAAAAAGAGACACTAATCCATTTCTTAATTTCTGATCAAAAGTGCTTACAGATTTTTTGCGAATATGAGTAAAAAGCAATGATTTAAAAAGTTATATTTCATAAAAATACTTTATCATTCCTTAAATGCAGCTACAATAAATATTTTATTCTGTTATAAGCTTCAGATTTTTTTTACAGTAAAATTATGAGCAATCTTAATAGATTAAATGCATAATTAATACGAAATTAATCTAATTAAAATATTAAATGATAAACATATCTTGTCTCTTTATTGCTTGGATCCATGCTTCCTTTTTTTAAATGCATTCATAAAACCTCTTGGCAAAAAAAAAAATCAATTGTTCTCTCCATGTTTGAAAAAAAGCATATAACACTTCATATCTGAAAAATAAAAAAGAAAAATGCCCTTTAAACTGATGGCATTGAGCTCACATGCCATTGACATTAATTGTATATTATACTCTTATTTCAAAGAATAATGCCCCTCGAAAAATAAATTAAGGGGGATTACCTCCCTCCCGTTTCCCCTCTTTATACTTAACCAATGATCCTCCAAATGTCATCAGGGAAGCGCCTTATCAAAATAAATCGGTATACCAAATTTGAAGCAAATCGGATAGAAAGTTTTTTTATCTTAATTAAGTGGGTATTAGCCCACGTTCCCCCCTTTATATTTAACCAATGAACTTCCAAATCTAATCAGGAAGCGCCTTATCAGAATTAACCGGTATACCAAATTTGAAGAAAATCCGATAATTCTGCATGGTAAACCCATTTATCTAAGTTAAGAGGAGGATTAGCCCCCCGTTCCCTCCCTTTTATACTTAACCAATCAACCACCAAAACTAATCAGGAAAGTGCCGTATCAGAATGAACCTAGAAAAAAAATTGAAGCAAATCGGATATTTCTATCAAGAGTTATCACGTTATGTACATACAGAACCGGCGGGCACATTATCTCTCGGGCTTTGATAGCCTGTGAGCTAAAAAGTACAATCCCTGAAAGAAAAAACGATCTCATAGTAATCGTTCTTCTAAAAGCAGTTTGTTCTGCTATTGACCATGTGACTTCAAAATCTTCCTTCCAAAATTATTCACACGGACATTTTCGGCAAATAAACGAGTGCTGAAGCAAAGCCACTGAAGTAATGAAACGATTAAATGAATACCCATATGGGACACTAATATGGGAACAACTGATTTCCGAACACAAATCCACATCTTTCCGCATCAGACAATGCGGCTCTGTTCATGAATCACGAAATGAAAGTAACGTTTGAAGTTTGTTTCTAAGTTCTGCAGTAACGACTCATATTCCGAACTAATGATTTGGTACTTCGTACCAGAGAGATTACCCGTTACTCAGTAAAGAATACATGCGGTTTGCAATGCCTCTATACTTCACTCATGCAAAAAAAGTGCTCAGAAATCTGTTAATCCTATGGGAGAAATTTTTAAAAATATCTTGTTTGGATTTCCACATTTTAATTTGTTTTGTTTTTTGCATTGGATAGCTGAGGTTGATCTCTACAAAGACTGCTTTTTACTTTCGATTTTGTTTACAGGTTTTTATTTTTTAATTAGAATACTTCCCTTTCTGAACTGGTTTTGAAAGTGGAAGTATCCTCATAAAAAGAATAAAATATATAGACAATTGAAAAAGTAAAACATTGCCTTTGAGGAGATCAACCTCAGCTATCCAATTGAAAAAAAAAAAAAATAATAATAATAATAATAATAAAATAAATAAATATTGAAATGCAAGAGATATTTTTAATAATTTCTCCCATAGGATTAACATTAGCAAGTGGGTGTTTTCATATGAATGAAATAGCCCGGAAGATGAAATTAAAGACTACGAAGCTCGCAGAAAAATGTGTTAATCCCATAAAATGTAAAAGAGTTAAGGGATGAATATGTTATATGTATGGATGCCTGACATCTAGCATGCAAGCAAATAAATCTACAATTTTTAACTAAACACTAGGACTACACAAAGCCTCAATATCTCCATTCCTGGCAAAAAATCCAAAGAATCAAAATAACGATAAGGCTAATTGTACAAAATCCGGTATTACCAAAAGATGTGCAACCCCCAAACGGACAGCAACAGCAATCAACCGAATGACTAAAAAGAGTCCCAACTGATCCTAGACTTATATTTTGCCCAGATGATGTTTTGGCTAACCCAACTCTAAAAGAATACGTATTGAAAAATGTTATTGCATGTTCAAAAGACATACATATTTACCGTATCTTTTATAGAATTTCTTATTAAATTAACATGTAAAAATTAACCGAGTATCCTGCACATTTTTTTTTTTTTTTTTTTTTTTTTTTTTTTTTTAAGGGAATAACATGGAAAAGTACAGTCGTGGAAAAAAAAAAGTAAACACCCCTACTAACTCCTCAACAAATTATCGTAGAAGAAAGTTACTGGTACTGAACGATTGGAAATAAAGTCTACTTTTAAATGATGTATATAAAATTTGCATCTACATATTAAAACGAACCATAACTTTGTTTTTTTTAATAGCAGTACTCAATTTTGACAGCATAACTGAACTCTACACCCTTCAATTAGCCTAAAAACGAATTTTTATGCAATTCGTACCATAAGTTTCCGAGAAATTAATTATTTTAAAACGAGCTTATTTTAAGGGCTGTATCCAAATTGAAGTTCCGTACTGGATTGTTAATCGAAAGAGCCCCTTCCTTGATCAAGGCACCTTAAGCACCACTCAAGGAGTCAATGAAGTGTGTTAGATTACAGTACAGCAGAATAAATTTCAAAATGTCTACTCACTTCCATCATAGACGCCCCCTTAAACCATCATTTTGCCGTTTTTTAAGCATAATTTGAAAACTACTTATAATAAAAATGTGAAATTTTTGAATTTCCATAAAGCAGGACTTAATAAATCTAAATCCATCAAAAAAATTGTAGGTTGCAATTCATAATTTTTTCGAATATTAATTTCATAATTCATATCATAAAATTATAAAAATTGCAAATTCAGCTTATTTATGTTTGGGTATTATTACTACAAAAAAAATAACACATTAGGAGCATAATTTCGGGAGATATGAAAATGTAATTTAACATTGGAGGCACTAAATTTTGAATGTTTATAATTCAAAAACTTATCATTCAAATGACTTGAAATTTTGTGTCTAGGCATAGTTTGAACTGAAGATTTGAAATATCTCGTTAAAATTGGGCATTGCCATTGAAAAAAATGAAGTTTGGATTCATTTTAATATGTAGATGACCCCCTAAGAAAATTTTATATACATCATTTAAAAGTAGACTTTATTTCCAATCGTTCGGCACCAGTAACTTTCTTCTACGATGATTTGCTGAGGAGTTAGTAGGGGGTGTTTACTTTTTTTTTCTCCACGACTGTACATAGACATGACGCTCGACATTGCTTTTAAAGCTATCCAGATGTATTCTAAGAATCACTGCAAGTGCGAAAACTCAGGTGACCAGATTGATAGTGCGGCAGGAGATGACAGGGATGATCTATCTGAATTTGAGTTAGAAAAGCTTCCGGATAGTTCACGTGATGCGCTGCTTAGTTATTTTCTCACCGAAGATGAAATGCGTGCGTATGAGGCTAGAAAACAATTGTGCTGGGAAGCCGAGGACCCTTTAAAATGCAAAAAAGAACTAGATGCAGAATAGGGATACGCCGAATAGTGATTTTGGCCGAATACCGTATATTCGGCCAACAGGTGAACCGAATACTGAATATTCGGCTAGCTGAATAGTAACTGCTAGGCCGGATTCCGAATATTCGGCTTGTCGAATACTTTTATATTTCAAAGTTTAAAGGCATTAAAATGTTAAATTTTAAAACGATTTTACATAATATTTAAAACAGAAATTTTTATTCTAATAAACAAGAGCTTTTTTCAAGTAAACTTTATGCTGAAAAAAATCTGCTTTGAGTTATTTACAAAGAGGATAGTTATAAAAAAAATTTTTAATTAATAAAATTTTAAATTTCATAGCTTCTTCTGAGAATTAAAACAAATGAATAAAATTTTCTTAAATTCTAAAACAAACATTTTAAAATCAAAGAGAGATTGTAAAAAAATTGGAAGAAAAATTGTACAGGATCATATATTTGCTTGTCAGGAAGAGACTAAAGTAAAAGTTAATAAATAATACAATCAATTCAAACTTTATATGGTGACAACTTAGCAAGAATAACTGTTCTACTCAGTTTGATTAAGCAGGAAATTTTTAAATGCATCCTTGATCGGTGTCTGGAGTGGGCAATCATTTTCAGAGATTGTAAACGTTGTTCTTAAAATCTTAGCAAGAAACAGATTATTTTTACTGGACAATGTTGAGGAACTTGCATTTGTACATAATTAATTCCTATGAAAATCCTCATGATTGGCTAATTTTCTTAAATAATACTTAACAAACAGCAAATAAATAATGTAAAAACATTCTCTTTTATTTAAATATGATTTTGTTTCTAATTATTCTGAAATCTTTATAAGTTGACTGTTAAACGTAGAAAATGTATAAGGTTTTAAAATATATGTTTTAAAAGTTCCGAATATTTCGATATTCGGCCAAACCGAATATTCGGCATGCCGAATAATTTGCTATTCGGCCAAGCCGAATAGTTTGACATTCGGTCAAACCGAATATTTGGTAACATGGCCAAATACCGAATATTCGGTGCATCCCTAATGCAGAATACAGCAAAATTATTGAAAGTCGGCAGTTGGGGCACAAAGTACCTGATATAACTAAAGATCTGTTTAAAGCAGGTCTTTCATCATTGATTTACTTTATACAAGAGTTTTCTTCACATGCAGGTTTCGAGGAAATCCAATGTAAAGTAGACCTGCAAAATAACTCTACTTGGATTCGAATTCCTGTAAAATTTTGTGTATTGGTGAACCTTGCATGATATCGAACTAAAAACTGAAAAAGACTTAAAGCGTAAAAAAAATTCCTCAGGAATGGAGGAAGGTGAAGAGCGATCCGCAATGCCCTTTGAAATATTCGAAAATACTCTGGAAAATTTTAATATGTGAAAAATATTTATCCTACGTTCAAAAAAAAAAAAAAAAAAAAAAAATTTAAACTATACTTACTTGTATTTTTTTTTTGGTTTCTTGAGTAATTTGTTATTCTTTGTAATTGTAAATTTAGCAAGACCAAGGGGATCATCCCGAGTGAGTGCCCAGACATGTTGTCAGGCGCTACCCGCTCTAGATTCTCTCCAGGCTGTTGCCTTTTATTTACAATATTTTACATTTTGAATTTACATGCTGAGTAATCCTTGTTTTGACAGTCGATGCATACACTGCAGGCAATCACTTTTTTATGTTCTTTATGAAAAGGAAACAGGTTCCTCTGATAGGCTCTAGGTGAAGAAATGTCTGGGATGCACATCCATGCAGCCTGCCGAGGCCCCCAAAATGACATCCTTGCTGTTCTCCTGCATTGTTTAAGTCCATTTCTAGCTGGTAAAGCCCCACCAGTGGCCGAGAGGTTCTGCTCTCGAAGCTGGTAGACGGGAAGTGCTGGGTTCGATCCCAATCGCGCCCGTCGGCCTAATCGTTCGGAGTTTTCGTGGTTTTCTTCGAGCCGTGGATCTTCCATGCGTTAATACGGATTAGGTTCCCTTAGAAAGACCCCCACGGAGGGCACTCCCCCCGGGCCTATATCCCTCGTGTAGATAATTGGCCGTCAAAAATCAACCCAACCCAACTCTAGCTGCTAAAGGAGTTGATGGTGTATCGGTGGAGGGCTTGGTGGGGTGTTGGGTACCAATACTTTCATCTGAGAGCATTCATCGTCTGAACTAACCGAGGATGTTATTTTGGCACACTGTACAGTTCCGATGTTTTTTCTGAAATCCTAGATATAGAAAAAAAATTGAGTAAAATAATATAAAAAGTTATACTACTTAAAAATAAATATACTTACTTTTCAAGCTGGCCGCGAGCTCATCCTTAAATAAATCTCTAAGATAGCTGGTCTCCGATATCAAATTTTAATCCCAATAGTTCACATACTAAAAAAAAAAAAAAAAAAAAATTATGTATACGTACCTTGTTGAACCAATAGTTGAAAAATAATGCTAAAATAAAATTATTACTTATGTATAACAAGAGCCTTCTTATCAAAATGGACTTGTTCAAAATCCAGAAGATGGCGCTCAAAGAATTAGTTATTTGGTATAAATTTAAAAAGCTGGACTCTGACAGAGACACATTTGTACATATCAGAATTAAAGTGCTCCTCATTAGTTGTTAGGATCCCCGGAGGAAAAAGGACAAGAAGTGGGTCCTTTTTTTTTCTTTTTTTTCCCGAGAGAAACGCAGTGATCACCATCCAGCATTTCTCTCATACATCTATCTATATTACGAAAACCCGTGGAGGTAACATCGTCTAGATGCACAAACCGTTGACCGATAGTCTGTCCCAGCTGAAATGTTAATCTATTATCTTCATTTGCATTAACATTTATAGGAATCCCATTAAAAAGTTCTACTATAGCCGAAGCAAAAGTTGTTTTACCCGAATTTTCTGGACCCTGAAGCGCGACCCATCTTTTTTGGGGTTCCCCAATTTGATAAGCCTGGAATACTTTAGTTAACAAATTTTTTAATTTAAACTCCCCATGCCATCTTTTAGTCAATTCAGCTAGGATAACATAGTCGTCCTGTTTGGTTTGTGGGGTCATTACGTCACCCCACCAGGTATAGGTTTCTCGAAGTTGTGTTATTGGATAATCTGTATTAGTAGTCCTATTATTAATTTCTGAAATATATGAATGCACAACCCTCGATGCCGCAGTCTATCGTTTTTAGTTGCAAGCATCATTTCCACAACACAAAAACCCACTTCTTCACATTTGCCAAGATACTTTCCAAAATAAATACATTTGAGCATTTTAGTAGCAAAAAATTGGGTGATCAGTTCAAGTTTAGATAAGAAAAAAGCCAAAAAGAAGAATTTTCCTGCCCGGTTATTAGCGCCTGTGTGCTCAAATGCGTTAATAAACCGGGGTTTTTCAATAATCCATGGTTCGTATAATGGTAAACAAACATATTGAAACTTATGAATGAAATAGCATGTTAGTGAAGGTAAGAAAAGTTTAATTTACTGTAAATAACTGGTAATTTTCTTCTCATTTAGCAATCAAATAGACTGAATCATTTATACTTTGTATTTCTATACTATAATTAACATTTTTCTTTAATCAGGAAAAAAAAAAAAAGGGATAAAATAGTCACATTTTTAGGATTATCATATAAAAAGGGGATATATTACCATTTAATAACATCTTTACCTATTTCCTAATGTAAATAGTCTGATATTTAATTTGTTTGTTACTCTACAACTATTTCCTTAACATAAGCTGATTAATAATAAATATAGTAAATTAGAACATTCTAGATTTAATTTGTGGTACAGGATACAGTGAGAAAAAATCATTCATACACATGGTCTGTTTATATAAGGATAAGGGTAAACATATATATTGAAATTTATGAATGAAGTAGCTTGTTTGTTGGTAAGAAAAACTTTATTTACTGTAAATAAATGACTTTCTACTCATTTATCAAATAGAATGAAGCATTTAATAAAGATTAATATTTGAGAATTTTGTTATTCTTTTTTCAAAACAAGATAAAATAATGATACTTTTAGGCCTATCATATAAAAAAGGTATTTTTAAGATAGCCTATTTTAGAATGTAACTAGTCTGATATTTTATTTAATTATTATTCAAACTATTTCTTTGGCATAATCTGACTAAAAATAAATTTAATTTAATAAATTGGAATAGTGTAGATTTAGCTTATGGTAGATACAGTGAGAAAAATTTATTCATACACATGATCAGTTTATATGCTATGTTAATGGTAAACAAACATGTTGAAATTTATGAATGAAATAGGTTGATTGTGTAGGTAAGAAAAACTATTTACTTGTATATAAATAACTTTATTCATTTATATCAATCAAATAGAATGAAACATTTAATAAAGATTAATATTTTGTTGAACTTTTAATCTATTTTTCAAAACAAGGATAAAATAATGGCACTTTTAGGCTTATCATATAAAAAGTTACATTTTAAAAATAATGTTAGCCTACTTTATAATGTAACTAGTTTGATATTTTGTTTATTTATTACTCAAAAATTATTTCCTTGACATAAAGCTGGCTAAAAATAAATTTAATTTAATAAATTAGAATAGTGTACATTTAACTTATGGTGAGAAAAATATATGTACACATGGTCAGTTTTACGCTAATGGTAAACATATTGAAATTTATGAATGAAATGTTGATTGTGTAGGTAAGAAAAACTATTTACTTCTAAATAAATAACTTTCTTCATTTATCAATCAAATAGAATGAAACATTTAATAAAGATTAATATTTTGTTAAACTTTTAATCAATTTTTCAAAACAACAAAACTGCAGCATAAAATAATGGCACTTTTAGGCTTACATAAAAAGTTACATTTTTAAAATAATGTTAGCCTATTTTATTTGTAACTAGTGTGATATTTTATTTATTACTCAAACTATTTCCTGGATTTCAGCTAACTAAAAATAAATTTAATTTAATAAATTAGAATATAAAACTTATGGTACAGTGAGAAAAATATATTCATACACATGGTCAATTTATATGTTAATAAACAAGCATTGAAATTTATGAATGAAATAGGTTGTCTAGGTAAGGAAAACTTTATGAATAAATGATTAGCTTTCTTTTCAATTATCAATAATCGAATAGAATGAAACATTATTAATATTTTGCATTATTATTATTCTTTTCTCAAAGCAACAAAACAAAACTGCAGTATAAAACTATACTTTCAGACTTATAATATAAACAGTTACATTTTTAAAATAATGTGAACGTATTTTATAATGTAACTAGTCTATTTTTTTTTTTTTTGGTAAAATCACCATCAATCAAGAATGTATAAGTCAAAATTAACTTTTTTACTCACTGGCCAGTACATGATTTTTTTTTTCCATTAGCAAGATTTTTTATGCACTGACCAGTAACAAATTTACAAATGTTTGATTAAAAAAAGTGCTTTTCGTTACTGTCATACCTTTCATCGCATCAGGCAAAGACATTCACGAGCTAAAATCTACGGGAAGGTTCTTTTCCAATATCTCATTTGCATTTCAATATTTTAAAATAATTTTGTTCCCATTGGATAGCTGAGGTTGATCCCTACATTAGCCCTTATTTTACTTTGAGTGCATTTTTATGATGACACTTTTACTTTTGGAAATGATTCCAAAAGTGAAAATAACATTTAAAAATGTATGCAGCCAAAAAAAAAAGTAAAAAAGGGCAAATGTAGCGATCAGTCCCAGCTATCCAATTAAAATTATTTAAATGTAAATGAGATATTAGAAAAGAACCTTCCCATAGGTTTAACATTAGCTATCTAGTATCTTTGTGGGACGGGAGCCTTAAAATCATGACTTACTAACATCCTTTATTTACCCTTTGACAAGATTACACTCGACATAAAAAACTGGCATTTACTGCAGTCAAATTATAATATAAGTGATAAACTATATTTAAAGATATGCTGATATTGTATTTAAAGATATGCTGATATGTTATATAAACGAAAAATGGATTTTTGAAATTAGAATATACTTTAATTTAAAAAATGATTTCACATCATGGATATTTCATTTTTACCTAGTGGAATCTATTATCACAATTGACGAGTGTCAAGTGGCAACTTAAATTTGCACAGTTGTGGCAATAAAGTCAATCTCCAAATTTTCAGTATTACTCGCTGATTGGCGAGTGCTAATTTTTTCTTGTACAATAATGCAGTTATTTTTCACAATTTTTTTTATAGTTTATATATAATAAAATCTGATGTTTAAGGGAAATAGCTACATAAATTTTCATCATCAACAATTTCAAATTTCACAAAGAAAAAATTCTCCTTGACTTTCAAAGTTTATTACTCACCCCCACCCTCTCAACTTCATTCATGAAATTTTTTTTAGTCAATGACCATTTTGTTTTTGTACTTTTAAAAATATCATTTTACCCCTTCAAATAAAGTCAATAAATATTTCCACTTAAAAAAAAAAAAAAAAAAAAAAAAAAAAAAACCTTAATTATATGTGTTATAGACACAAATTACATTGTTGATGTTGTCTTGCCAACAGAATTGGAACTGTACACTGGATAAAGGGTAAAACTGCCACACCCCTCCCCCTTTACGAAATCTGTTTTCACAAGATTATAAGCCATGGCCATAGATCTCCCACTCCCGAAATAAAAAATTTTCTGGAGTACAGACTTTGGCCCTTGAAAACCTAAATATTTATATAACTGAATCTTCTCTTATAAAAGGTTGTGCCCCCTAATATGCAGGATGTTTCTAAATTAATGGAACAAACTTTCAAGCATAACTACTCCTGAAAAATTTTTTGTACATAAAACCAGACCACAATATATTTATTTCAAGAATAAGATAGTGTACCTCGCTGAATTCAACCTTTCGTTCACAGCTTTCACAATATTGAAGATTTTTATCAGATTAGTTTTGTATAAATGTGATAACATCATTGGAAGTGTGAAATTTCGATAAGTGACACAGCATGTACTGCAAAGTTTAGGTGTATATTTTTAATAACCACATACATATCATTTACAATGTAAAGAATAAAATTTTCAGTTAAGGGGGTTGGTCACTCAGCTTCCAATTTCCCCTCCCTAATGTAAAGTCTATGGGCATTTGATGCATTCGTCTATTTAAAATATCTCCTCGGGAAATTAATATTTTTAACTTCTATTTTAGTGTACCTTTTCTAAGATGTCTCTTTTTTCCTTAGCTCTCAAAATATTTCTAAAGTATAGGCTTAATTTTATATGAAGTGTTAAAATTTTACTCACAGTTTGCCGCTTTTAACACATAAAATATTAAATTCAGCATAGATTTTAGAAATATTTTGAAAACTAAGAAAAAAAAAAAAAAAAAGATGTTAAAAATAGGAATTTCCCGGAGAAGATAATTTAAATATATGAATGCATCAAAAGTCCACAGACTTAACATTACGGAGGAGAATTCCAAAGCTGAGTGACCAGCCACAATTCAGATTTAAAAAAAATCAAAATGGTCATTTTGATTAGTTTATTAGATACTGGGGTAAAAAAATGTGTTGGTAAAGCAGAATATCATTTCATAAATGAAAAAATTATACTAGGCTCATTAAATCTTCCAAGCAATCATCAGTTACTGAATCAGAGGTGGAAAAAGTATTATAGTATATTTATATACAAGCTGTTTTATTATTCTTAATTATTTATTATTATCTCAAGCTGTTTGGCTTTTTTTAAGAGTGGCAAAGGTATATTGGAAATTTCCTTAATATAATTTCTTTCGAGATGCGCTTGAAAAATATTTAAAAAGGCTTTTAAAATTGGAAAACACATTAAAACTAATGCGTAACAAAAAAAACTGCATGAATTTACTCTTGCCGTAATAAACATTTAGTTATTTAACCAAGAACATTTATGAATGCATTAAAAATAAATTAATGCAAATTAACTGTAAGCCACCTTTATTTTAAAAAAATCGATCCCGCTTTTCCTAGTAAAAAGGAGAAGGAAAATTAACACTAAATTAAGTACTTCATGATAAGCAATGACCAAAAGGTGTTATGTATATAACTGTAGCACGATATAGCAACATGTAAATAATATAATTATATTAAAACAACAAATTAAACCTTCACAACAAGAAAAATATAATATAGATATGTTTTACACACTAAAAAGAAGAAAAAAAAAGACTTACTGCATCAAATCCCTAACAAAAATACCCGTGCAAAACCACATGGCAATATATTTTCTAGCGGGCGGGGAACGTATCGTTTACAGCAACCCAGAGTACCGGTTTTTCAACCGCGCCATTGACCACGCCAAGCTTGCTTCGCCAAATGCGCGAATCGAGGGAAGATTCCAAAATCGCGTACCATATAGATATCTTCCTTGAGGTCTCCATGCAAGAATACTGATGTGATATCAACATGTTTGACATGCATATTCTTCTGAGCTGCAGCTGTTAAAAATGCTCTTATGGCTGTGTGCTTGACTACTGGGGCAAAAGTTTGATCGTAATCTGTTCCGAACTTTTGGTTGAAACCTTTTGCTACAAGCCTTGCTTTATATCTTTCAACTGTGCCATTTTCATTCAACTTGACTTTAAACGTCCATTTACAGCCTATTGCCTTTTTATCTTTGGGTAGCTTTACAAGATCCCACGTACGATTCTTTTTGAGAGATTGCATCTCTTCTTCTATTGCTTCGAACCATTTCTTCTTTTCATCAGGATTAAGAGAATTCAGTTCTTTGAAACTAGCAGGTTCTATCACTGCTTCTCCTGTAAAATAAGTTAATCTTTCTGGCGGTTTTCCTTTATTAATTCTATGGGATCTTCTTGGTTCCATTGGTGTCGGAGATTGTTTCTTCATAATATTCGAATCTTCTTGAGATGTTTCTTCATTCACTTCTTCTTCATTTTCTATTTGTTTTGGTGGAACTACTCTAATTTCCCTGTCGGAGGTTGCGTCTTCAATGAATCTGACTGTTCTACTTATAATTACATTATGGCCAGATATTAAAATCCGATATCCTTTACTTCTGTAATCATAGCCAATCATAATTCCTTCTACAGCCTTCTCGTCTAGTTTTCCTCTTTTACTTTTGTGAATGTGTGCGAATGCTTTAGATCCAAAAACTCTGATGTTTGGTAAATCTAATTTCCGACCATTCCATAACTCATACGGTGTTTTAATTTGGCTTTAGTGGGCAATCTATTCTGCAAATAGTTTGCTGTCATTATGACTTCTCCTTAATATTTGTGTGGCAGGCTGGCTTCAGACAGGAGGCATCTTGTCATCTCCATTAAGCTTCTATTTTCCTTTCCGCAATTCCATTCTGTTGTGGTGAATGTGGCACTGTGAACTGGTGTTCAATTCCATGATTTTTCATGAATTCTTCCATTTCATTGCTTATATATTTTCCTCCATTGTCGCTTCTAAGCGTTTTTAGCTTCTTATTGAATTTATTCGTAGTCACAGCGACGTATTCTTTTAGTTTAGCGTAAACTTCATTTTTGTTTGTTATTAGATAAATTATAGTGAAACGTGAAAAATCGTCAACGAAAGTAAGGAAGTAACGCTTCCCACCGATGCTGGTGGTTTTCATGGCGCCGCATAGGTCACTATGCACAAGCTCAAGCGGACTCTTTGATTTGAACTTTGATTCGTTCGGATAGGGAAATTCTGAAAGTTTATTTTTAATACAATTTTCGCAATTATTAACTTTTTCGCAGTTATCAACTTCGATGCCATCAGTGAGATTTTCTCTCACATTTTGCTTAATAGCATCTGAATTTCGGTGCCCAAGACGTTTGTGCCATAAATTAATGCAGTTTACATTTCTGCATTTCAAAGCGAACGTTTGGTTTTTGCTGTTGCCAGTATATTCATTTTGTGTTACCTTATAAAGACTATTATTACTTGAAACTGCTTCTAAGTACGTAATTTCATTCTTTGTAAGGAAGCATTTGCTTTCGTTAAATGTAACTGTAAATCCTTTTTCAGTAATTCTTTTTACCGATATTAAATTACACTCTAATTCAGGCAAGAAATATACATTCATTAGAATGACACCGTGACTAGTTCCGTCAGACAATTTTGTTGAAATGTGAACGTTACCGATACCTTGCGAAAATAAACTTTTCCAATCTGCAATAATAATTTTCACAGGTTTCGCGTTCGAATTAAAATCTGTAAACATATTTATGTCATTAGCTAAGTGTTGTGTTGCACCGCTATCTATATAGAAATCTCCTTTAAAATTTTGCGTTAAATTACAGTTAACTTTTAAAGTGTATTCTTCAGTATTTTTATTTTCATTATTCAAGACAGAATTAGCTTCTCGATTCATTTGATTATTTTTATTTAATGGATTTTTATCGCGAGTTGTATCCGGAGTTTTTATTTCTTTTATTTTTCTCTCACTAGATCGTCTGCAATCTTGGTTAGAATGGACCTTATGCAGGCGACCTGAGGTCAAGGCTAAAATTCGTCTGCTGGCGGTATTTACTGGCGGTGTTTAGCATAGTAGTCTATGGAGTGCGAGTTATTAATGCTTGTTTGTTAAAAATGCCACAAAAAAATTCTTTGATCCAGCAACATATACTTAATATATTGTAATCTAAATTCAAAATGTTATTCTGTATGCGAAAAAATTCCCTAAGTTTGCAAATTTTCAGTTAAAATGTATGCACTCAACCTGGGTCAAGGCTAAAGTCGTCTGCTAGCGCTGTTTGCGCCTGCGCATACTGGTATTCTACCGGTGCAGTAACTAGAATAACAGATCATCATACCGCCAGCTCTGGCGTCTGACGTCACCTGAATAGAGTCCATTGGAATTTTGTGCGATGCTTTGCATACATACTTTATTCTGATTCATATTTTTATCGTTCGTTGTCATAGAGATAAAATTGGATCTTCTGAGATCAACGTTTTGTTTCTTGTTATTTTTACTTTGTAATGGATAATAAGATTTATTCCAATTGCGATTTTGAAAAGGTTTGTTGTTCAAATGATAACATTCTTTTCGGCAATGGCCTGTTTTCTTGGAATGCGAACAGAATTTGTCATTTTTAGGCCGATTTTGTTTAAAAACATTCGTTTTAAAGACTTGTGAAACTCCACGATCATTATTCATTTCCATTCTACGATTGTACTCTTCTGTCAGTTTATTTCCTATTAATTGGGAATTTATTTCGATTTCAGGTCGCGCCTCCACGTCCATGGCAACAATTAAGTTATCGTAAGATTTAGGAACTGAGACTAAAAGCAATGTCGCCATATGATTATCTTTTATTTCCTCACCAACGGCTTTTAACCTATCCACTAATTCGAACATTTGAGCGATATGCTCATTCATGTTATCATCTTCTGGCATTTTTGTAGCGTATAATTTTCGTAATAAGAAAAGCTTACTAGATAAGTTCGATCGTTCGTGAATAGCTTTAAGCTTATTCCATGTGGCTTTTGCCGTGGTTTCATATTGGACATGAATAATTTGAGAATCTTCTACGCATAAATTAATTAACGCTCTTGCTTGTCTGTCGCGTTTTAAATATTTATCATCCGGATTTTCTGGAGATTCATCCTCAGTTACATCAAATAAATCCTCTTTTATAAGAATCATTTGCATTTTGAATTTCTAAATGGAAAAATTGTCATTACTTAGTTTCATAATATTATTCTCTTTCAAGGAAGCCATTTTGCTTATGTTTAATAATTTGTCATGCGTTTTTGTTTTACTACAGCTAATTAATGTTATTTAATGTTTTATTTTATTTTAAACAATGCAAATCAGTATTAATAATATATTAGAGCTTCAGTCTCGTGATCTGTAAGCATTTGGCGAACTTTCATTTTAAAATAAACAGTGACAGACTATAGATTATATATTATACTTGTTTAAACAAATAAAGTTCATCCTTACTTTTCTCAGCAGCGCAGGTTTGGCTTGTAGCAAATAAAGACGAATGACCATCAACTAAATAATGCAGCAACACCTTTCACATAATATACCGGGTGTCCCAAAAAGGACTGACTGATTTTAAAATTCAATAACTTGCAAACGGTGACAGATATTTAAAAAATTCTTGCAGGAGGGTTATGCATAAGGTCAAAAGTTTTTTTACAGTGATTTTCAATTTTAGTTCGAATTTCAAACAATAGATGGCGCTGCGATCAATAGGCGCTGAATTCAGGCTGGATTTTTGGTACTTCGTGACCCGGATAATACATTTCCATCTCCTTTTTCAGCATGGAACAAGAGAAAGGACCAGAAATCGAGCCTGTATTTAGCGACTATTGCTTACAGCGCCATCTATTGTTTGTAATTCGAACTAAAATCGAAAATCACTGTAATAAAACTTTTGACCTTATGCATAACCCTCCTGCAAGAATTTTTTAAATATCTGTCACCGTTTGCAAGTTATTGAATTTTAAAATCAGTCAGTCCTTTTTGGGACACCCGGTATATACATTTATATGGACAAAACGGCAGACATCACTGTTACAAAGCACAATCAACACTCAACTACGAAGAACATCATAGAACATCTGAGAATGTCTATATATTATCAAAACCTATTTCCATGGAAACACGATAGGCCTTCTAGCGGCAGAAAAGAAAAAAGATATACGAATCGTTAGATTGCATAAATAAAATAAAAGGAGTACATTACAACAGAAAATGGCTACATCGGGATTAATACCTCCGAATCCACTTTCTAAGGATGGTAATGTTGCAGAAAATTTCAAAAAAGGGAAGCAACAGTTCGAGTTATACATGTTGGCTAGTGAAAATAATAAAAACCCGCCGGAAGTTCAAGTTGCAATCTTATTGCATGTCATTGGAACAGATGCTTTAGAAGTTTATAATACTATGGAAATTACGGCAGACGATAAAAAAGATGTTAAAATAATGCAGAAGTTTGAAGATTTTTGTATCCCAAAATCCAATGAATCTATTGATCGCCATTTGTTTTTTAGTCGTACACGACATTCTGATGAAACGTTTGATGAGTTCTTAACTTCATTAAAGAAAGTTGGACGTACATGTAACTTTGGTGAACTAAGAGATAGTTTAATTCGTGATCGAATTATAAGCGGAATAAAGAACCAACAACTGAAGGATAGATTTCTACGTGAATCTGATCCTAATTTGGAAAAATGTATTAAGATGTGTAAAACGCAAGAAATTGCTGAAATGCAAATGAAAACGCTGAATGAAGAAAAAGTCGTGGAAGCAGTCAAAATAAAATCAAAAGCAGAAAAAAAATCCACAGCATTTATATTCAAGAAACGTTGTTAATAAAAATGAAAATGCAATAAGTAAAAATCGTGTTCCTGGAAACGAAAAATTTCACAAATACCGTACAGAATTTGAAGCTCAGAAATGTGGAAAATGCGGTAAGTTTCACTTCAAAAATTCTTGCCCTGCTTATAATAAAAAATGTTATATTTGTCAAAAAATTAAATCATTTTGCCAATATGTGTAGATTTAAAAAGAAAGTTAATGTTTTGAGAAGTTATGATACTAGCGAATCAGTGAGTGTTCCACAATCACAAAATGATGATTCAAATGAATATGTGTTAGGAGCTATAAAAAATAATGAAAGTAAAAATAAACAAGATTGGTTTGAGAAACTTAAAGTAAATGTTTCTAAGTATTTATTTGCAAAATTAGCTACGGGTGCTCAATGTAAAGTGTTGCCATTACATAAATTTAAGCAATTCAATTTAAAAGAAAGTGTAATTTTAAATTCAAACATGAAGCTAACTAATTATAATTGTACATTTCAAGTGTTCAGTGAACACATACATTTATTACACAACTATTATAATTTATGAGAACCCATTTACAGAAAAATCACTTCAACTAAAATCACTTTAGAGTTATTTATTGCTATGACTGTTATTTAAGAAAATCCTTATTGATATTTCTTGAAATAATAATCTAAAAGCATTTATCCATCATAAATCAACATTTCATTTCCTGTTGCAATAGAAATATATACACACGACATAAACAATCCCATAAATTCGTCATTATTGTGAAATATGTTCCTTTAGCAATTAGCAATTTTCAAACTATAAATCATGAAAAGTACTTTTATACTAAGACATTATCGTTATTGCTTAAAAATAACAATTATTGTGATTTATATCTGGTGGTTAAGGACACTTCCTGGTTGCAGTGCATTTTAAATTGGAAGGAGGAGATGGAGTCGAACCTTCAAACTAAACGCACGCAGAAGCTCAACCCACTTTAGCTGTGACATTTTTAATCTACGCAACTGGGCATCCACAAAGCCTGGCTTTTGTTAAAATTAACAAACCGCATGTCTGTACCCTCAGGAAGATGTCAATGTGTTTGATTCAATATAATTTTATTTTAATCTCTAGTATATTTATTGACTGTTGAAACAACATATACAATTCATCGAACACCAAGATTTTCCAAAGTTTGCAAAGTTACCTAATAACAGTAAAGAACTAGAAACTTTCTTGGGTATGATTAGGTATGTTTCAAAATTCATTCCAAATGTTTTACAAAAAACCGCAATCTTGAGAGATTTAATTAAAAAAGGTAACATATGGAATTGAAATTCTATTCATGATAAGTGTTTTTTGGAATTAAAAAATATTTTAGCAAAAAATCCGGTTCTGCAATATTTTGATGTGTCGAAACCAATCACTTTATCAGTTGATGCCAGTAAAGATGGGTTAGGGGCAGTGCTTCTACAGAATAATTTACTAGTTGCATATGCATCTAAAGCTTTAAATGATGCTCAAAAAAACTATGCACAGATAGAAAAAGAGACATTAGCTGTAGTTTTCGATTGTGAGAAATTTCACCAGTATCTTTTTGGAAGATAATTTAAAATTGAAAGTGATCACAAACCTCTTGAAGCAATATTTAATAAATCTTTTGATAAGTGCCCTGCAAGATTACACAGAATGAGAATTCGTTTACAACCATATGATTTTAAACTTTTTTACAAACCGGGTAAAGAATTGTTTTTGGCAGACGCTTCATCCAGATCATTTTTAGAAGAAACATGGGACTTTTTTGAAGGCGATATCGAGGCATGCGTTGGTATGATTACTGAGAGTGTTCCTATGTCAAGTAAAAAGATTAAATTTTTTCAAAAAGAAACACAAAATGATCCCGAATTACAAGTTGTATCTAAGTTAATTTTGGAAGGATGGCCAGAAAATAAATTTAAAGTTCCGGAAGTTGCAATGCCTTATTTTAGTTTTTGTGAAGAATTGACAGTTGCAAATGGATTAGATTTTAAAAACTCTCGTGTTGTTGTTCCAAAAAATCTTAGAAATGATATGCTTAATCGAATACATTATGGCCCATGGGAAGTTTTAGGAACTGATTTGTTTCACTTTCAAGGTCGAGAACATTTGCTTGTTATAGATTATTTTAGTAAATATGTGGAAACAGCTTTATTAACAGAAATCTCAAGTCTTGCTACCATTAAAGCACTAAAGGGTTTATTTGCACGATTTGGCATTCCCAAACTTCTTTATTCTGATAATGGACCCCAGTATGACAGTTCAAGATTCAAAAACTTTGCAAAATCTTGGAATTTCCAGATCAAAACATCAAGTCCCAGGTTCCCTCAATCAAACGAAATGGTTGAAAGACACTTACAAACTGTTAAGTACATGCTTAAGAAAGCTGATTTTGATAACAAAGACCCATATTTAGCACTTTTAGAGTACAGAAATACACCAATATCCAATAATATTCCTTCACCATCAGAATTGTTATTTGGTCATAAAATTAATGAAATTATGCCAATTGGAATTATGTGTTAAAATTAACTTAACTGTATGATTATACTCTCCATGTTTACTTAACTTAATACTTACTTCCCAGTGGTAACACTCTTTTTATGTAATATGTATTGGCATCAGTTGTAACTTGTTGTCGATTCAGTTCGCAAGTAACGCGAAATATGTAGCTTATATTTTACTAACGTTTTATATTAAACTTAATCCAGATTAATGAAATATCTTTCGTATATTTTTCTGTTGCTCTTAACATTAGCAAATGCTAATAGGTGATGGCTCCTAGCACGCTAATTGCGCAAATTAGAAATAGAGCGGCGATAAAAGTTAGCGACAGTTCTTAAGCTTAACACGTGAGTTAGATTTAATAAGTCAGGACTCTTTATAGTTCATTAAAATGGAACAAGGGAAGACCCCTGTTAAGCCATTATGTGGAAAAAGTGACTGGCCAATATGGAAATATCGAATTAAATTCGTATTAAACTATCACGAAGATGCTTTAGAAGTCGTTGAAGGTAAATTGGAGAAACCAGAGGAGCCCGGTACAGAAGCAACCGAAGCGATCCGAAAGGAGTATAAGAAGGACCTGAAGGATTATAATAAAGCAAACAACAGCGCTATGATGGTTCTTACAAATTCCATGACGGAAGACACATTACAAAAAGTAATGAGGTTTGATAGTGCAAGGGATGTTTGGCTAGAACTTCACAAAATTTTTGAGGATTCATCGGACAACCAACTGTACAATATACGCCTGCAATTTTTCAAAGTCAATTGGTCAGGTGAAGATATGACAGCCCATCTATCCAAATTGAAAAATTTGTGGAATGATCTGAATAGCGGTCTCGAAAGCAAGAAGGAAAATAGGCTTCCGGATATGTTACTCATTTGTAAAATTTTGGACACTCTTCCTCTTCAATATTGTTCTTTTAAATCTAATTGGTTACTCTTAAGCGACGATAAAAGAACATTAGATGTGTTAACAACACAACTGTGCGCCCATGAAAGAGAGTTAATGAAGGATCCACATTTTACAGAAACTTCAGATCAAGAAGCATTGATAGCAAGTTCAGAAAAGCAGAAATCATTTTCAAACAAGAGTTCCAAGTGCCACTACTGCCATCAGAGGGGTAACTGGGTAAAAGTATGCAGAAAATGGATAGCAGATGGAAAACCACCAAAGTCAAACAGCTCAAACACAAGGCTAGTAGGCAAAGTAGGAAACAAATTCTGATGATTGGTTCGTTGACAATGGGGCTTCAAGACATGTCACCAATAATAGTCATTGTTTTGTTGACTTTGAAAATTTTGAGCTCCCCCATAACATAACTGTAGCAAATGGAAAATCATTGTCAGCAGTTGGAAAAGGTACAATGAAAATAATGACCATTGTGAACGGTAAGAATCAAATAAAATTTCTAGAAAATGTCTGGTATGCTCCAGAAATTAGCAAGAATTTGTTCTCTGTCTTAGCAACTCAGGATAGAAACCAGAATAGTATATTTGAATCAACATTCAAAGACTTTTATTTAAAAATTGATGATGAAGTAGTTCTACATGGTACAAGAAACGCTGGAGGCGGTCTTTTTAAAGCTGCTATGAAGACTTTAGTTCCAGAAACCCAAATCGATATAAACATGGCTGTAAGCACAGATTCGATTCTTCAACTTTATCATAAACGTTGGGGCCACCAAGACAAAGAACACATTAAAACGATTATTGAAAAGGAGTTAAATGTCAAAGTTAAACCTGACATGAAATTATGTGAAGCATGTGTATATGGGAAAGTACATCGTCTGAAATTTGGAACGAAAAAAAAAAAAACGCTAGCAAAGCAGGATAGCTAATTTCTACAGATATTTGTGGACCATTTGATGAGTCGTTTAGAAAATATCGATATTTTGCCATATTCAAAGATGTCTACACAAAGTTTCGATACTGTTTCTTCTTGAAACATAAGTCAGAGGTTAAAGATGTTCTTGAAAGTTTTATAGTTCATGCTAAGAATTTAGGGCATAACATTAAAGAGATACTCAGCGACAATGGTGGAGAATATGACAGTCAAGAAATAAGGAAAATGTTGAGGAAGCATGGAATTTCTCAAAGACTAACAGCTCCACACACCCCAGAACAGAATGGCAATTCTGAACGTGAGAACAGAACAGTCGTTGAAATGGCTCGAACATTGAAATATTCAGATGAAGAAGTAGTTTTCCCAAATTCCCTGTGGGCAGAATTCATCAGTACTGCAATCTACATATTGGACAGGACAGGCAAATCCTCAGTTCCAAACTCAAGTCCTTATGAGCTATGGATGGGCAAGAAACCCAGAATTAAACATATGCGCATCATTGGATCTATTTGTTATGCTCATATCCCACTCCAGAAAAGAAGAAAGATGGATAGAAAGGCAACTAAAAGATATCTTGTTGGATATGATGGAGATGAAAGGTACCGCATCTATATCAAAGAAACAAGGACCGTCTTCTGTTCCAGAGATGTCATATTCGAAGAGAAACCATCCATGTCAGAGAATGCGATAATACTGCCTTATCAACAAGCTGCTGAAAGAAATCAATCTTACACGAATGAAGATGAAGTTACTGTAGATGAAAATTTGCAATTGGAAGAGGAGAAAGTGACAGAGCTACAACCAAAGGAAAGCCGACCCAGAAGACAAATATCTTCACCTAAGTGGACGAAAGATTATGTTATGGAAGGCTCGGAAATAAATCAAGAAGATTCTCCAGAAATAAAAAAAGCCACAAATGAATGAGAGTCCAGTTGACAATTGAAGAAACCCATATGTGAAGAACCAATAGCATTCAAGAAGAATGATTCTGAAACTTTGGAAGAAGCGTTAACTAGTACAGATGCAGAGAAGTGGAAGATAGCTATGGGAGAAGAATTAGAAAATTTAAAAAGAAATGGAACTTGGGTTATAGTCCCTCGACCAAATGGAAGAAAAGTCGTGAAATGCAAGTGGCTGTTCAAGAGAAAATATGATAAAGATGGACAAATAGGAAGATATAAAGCAAGATTTGTGGCCCGTGGTTATACCCAGATAGAAGGAATTTACTACAAAGAGACATTCTGTCCTGTGATAAAATCAAAATCCATTAGAACTTTGCTTGCATTCGCAGTCGAGCAAGATTGGCAGGTTCACCAGCTTGATATGACTGCAGCATATTTAAATGGAAATTTAAGTGAGACAGTTTTTATGGAATTGCCACCTGTAGATCTACATGAGAAACCAAGTGAAGAAGTTTGCTTATTAAAAAAGAGCCTTTATGGTTTGCATCAATCAGGAAGAGAATGGAATATGTGTCTCGATAAATTTCTTAAATCAGCCAAACTGACAAGATCAAGAGCAGACCCATGTGTTTACTTTGATAAGAAAAGGAAATTGATTGTAGGTGTGTATGTAGATGACCTCCTAGTTATGTCCAATGAAGTTTCCACTATTGAAGAATTTAAAAATAAAATTGAGCTGTTTTTGAAGTCAAGGATCAAGGAGAAATAAATCACCTTCTTTCAATCAGAATAAATAGAAATAAAGATGATTCCATTACTCTCGACCAAAGCGCCTATGCAACTGAACTGCTGCAAACAACTGGCATGTTAAATGCTAAAGGAGCATCAACACCTCTAGATACAGGCATAAAATATGTACCAGCATCCAAGGATAGCATGTTGAATGCTGAAGGAGCACTGAAGTACATACAAGCTGTAGGAGGACTCTTGTATCTGGCAGGAGGAATAAGACCTGACTTGGCATTTGCTATTATCTACATGAGCCAATTCAGTAATTGTCCAAGTAGAGAACACTGGTCAGGTATACAACATATACTTCGTTACTTAGCTCAGACCAAGGAATTAAAGTTAACTTTTCAGAAGACTCGAAAGAGGCTAGAAATACTCTGCGACTCTGATGGGGCTAGTGACAAAGTTGATCGTCGATCATTCAGTGGCTATGTTGTGTTGCTTGCAGGTGGGGCTGTGTCATGGAGCAGCAAGAAGCAGCGGGCAACTGCACTTTCTACAGTTGTGGCAGAATATTTTTCGATGTGCCACGCAGCAAAAGAAGCATTACGGTACTAAAACTTTATGCAAGAAATTTTGGATGAACATTCCTCAAAATATATTTGTGGATAATCAAGGTGCTATTTCCTTAGCCAAGAATCAGGTTACTTCAGAACGTAACAAGCACATTGAACTCAGACGTTTTTTCTTACGTGGAAAGGTAGAGGAAAAATTACTTTCTTTCACATATGTGCCATCCAAATTGAACGCTTCAGACATGCTGACGACGAGCGTGACAAAGACAATTATGCTAAATCATAGACTCAGTGTAGGACTGAAATTGACTGATGGAGATCTAATCAAGGGGAAGTGTTAAAATTAACTTAACTATATGATTATACTCTCCATGTTTACTTAACTTAATATTTACTTCCCAGTGGCAACACTATTTTTATGTAATATGTATTGGCATCAGTTGTAACTTGTTGTCGATCCAGTTCGCAAGTAGCGCGAAGTATGTAGCTTATATTTTACTATCTTTTTATATTAAACTTAATCCAGATTAATGAAATATCCTTCGTATATTTTTCTGCTGCTCTTAACATTAGCAAATGCTAATACCCCTTCGTCCAATAAGCAGTATTTTCCAGAGGGTATCTGCCCGCAGAGGTGTGGCGTGGCTGTTGCCATTCATGAGTAAAGCCCATAGGCGTTAAGAACATTTTAATACTGCTCTCCTTTCATCTGGTAAACAGTCTTTTTCGGAGGGTATACCGACGCAGAGGTGTCATTCTTGGATAAAGTCCATTTCCAGAGAATGCAGTATGAAGTCGGTTATCGCGCATATGGACCATATTCTCTCTTTTGGTTCGAGGCTACAAAAATTCGTCTGCTTGGGAATAACATTCATAACCGCATTATTGAAAAGCATTGCATTTAGAAAATTTATGCTTATAATTTATTTTATACGGAGTTTTAGACCTTTTCAGGGGCAAATATGAGTTATACATGAATTCTTTTCCCTATTTTAAAGTAATGGCATGCATATGTTTCATTTTATTTATAAAATAAAAAATTTAAATTTTAAATAAATGTATATATGGATTTTTAATATATATATATTTATTGTTCGAAAATAATTCGTACAAAATAAATCTGCAGCACTTTACGCATGTATTTACCTGTATTTCTGCTGCATCAAATGGCGCAATAAGGTAAACAAACGCGCTAACCGCTATTTTTACACCACGTGATTCCCACTGTGATGTCACGAGAATACTGTCCATATGCCCTCATTCGGCCAGGGCCGCATTTTCGCCGATCCCAACCGTTATAGCAAAAATAAGAACTGCGCATGCGTGAGGACTTTGATTATAGAGCTGTGCAAGGTGACGTCACGAACAGGTTTTTGCTGCTGTAGGACAGACATCGCTACCTTTATCAATGCTTTTTCTATTTGTGTGTCCTACAGCTATTTTCATTGTTCTCCGGTAAAAGTCACGTGATGTGAACAGCTCTATAATTCTCTTACTAGAAAACTTGTACAGGGTTACCGAGGTTGCTACATGTCATCATGCTAAAATGGCGATTACTTTTTGGCTTTCGAAAAAGTATTTCAATTTCTTGTTATTGTGAAACGGTGATACAGTGTAGAGCTTATCTAAACTTATTTGATTTGATATTTATAATGAATTTACCTGAACAATATATGTATATTCCTGTCAAAAATGATAAAAAATATTTTCTTAAACGGTTTTGACTCTTTTCCTTCTGTCATCAACTTTAATGTGATTTATAAATAATAAATATTATTTATATTAGATAAATAAATTTATAATATTACAATATATGTTATAGAGAGATATTTTATAATACATACTATAAAATATTAAAATACAATTTTATGAATTATTATATAATTATAATTTTTTTTATTAACTGTTCAATAAATTTTAATATATTTTGTAAAAAAAAAAAGAAAAGCTTTTATGTAATATTTAAACACATATATTTATTTATTTTAATCATTAAATGGTTTACTGAAATATTTGAACATTATTTATATTTTTAACCGACTTCAAAGAGAAGGAGATTATCAATTCGACCCGTATGTATGTTTTGCCCATGTTCACGCATAACTTCTGCAAATATGAACCGATTTTGATAATTCTTTTTTTGTTTGATAGTGTAAGTCACCCATTTGGTCCCATTCCAATTTAATCAAAATCTGATGATTAGAACATTTAAAAAAAATAAAAACTTTAAAATTCAAATCCTTTTTGAAGCAGTCGCCCATAAGCGATCATTTTTCATGATGTTACTCTTACAGAGATACGTGATCTTTTCAAGTGCGAAAACTTAGCTGGACAAGGATCGAGATCCATATAGATTTTTCGCTGTTACCGAAACGATATTGACCAATAAGAAGTTTGCAGTTTTGCGAACTTTTCGCTGTTTGATAAAATGCAGGCTTCTACTTGATCGATCTGGTTTCGCTAAGAGCGAAAAATCTATCTGGATCCCGATCAAGTTCTGTCATCCACCAAACTGGAAGGACCACATAGATACAAACCGATATCGGAAGCAGGTGTGGAAAAATTGAAAATCAACCTTTAAAGTTCCTAATATCTCAGAGCACAAGTACAGCGCCTAGAATAAATAGCATGGAAATCTACTATCGAAACAGCGCTAAAAAATTGTATCCCTTAAATTTGCAATGATGCTGAAATCCAATGTGCCGATCACAGCGACATCTGCGTTATATTTTCAAATTTCTATGTAAACATTGTATTAAAACAGCGTCTAAACCAAATGGTCTTGGAGTTTTAGAAAATATCCTCAGATGTCGCTGCGATCGACTCTTTGGATTTCAACATCGTTGGACATTTAAGGGATACAATATTTTAGCACTTTCTAAGTACTACTGCTATAGCGCCTAGAATATATAGTGTAGATGTCGCTGCGATCTGCATATTGCAGCAATATCGTTGCATATTTAAGGGATACAATATTTTAGCACTGTTTTAAGTATTACAGAGATAGCCGATTTCCACACTATGTATTCTAGTCGTTATAGTATTGCTATGTGTAGCGACACTGTCTTTAGATTCAGATTCGGTTATCGAATTAGATATCAGAATGATTTCAGATTTTCTTCAGGTAGGATTCCTCGGTAGAAAAGTGCAGTCATACGGAGATATTCTATTGGTTGAGACGAATCTAGACAAAAGCTATTTTTTAACCGACTTCAAAAAGAAGGAGGTTATCAATTCGACCTCTATGTATGTTTTGGCCATGTTCACGCATAACTTTCTTAAATATGAACCGATATTGATAATTTTTGTTTTGTTTGAAAGTGTAAGTCACCCATTTGGCCCCATTGCAATTTCATAAACATCTGATGATTAGAACATTTAAAAAAAAAATAAAAACTTTAAAATTCAAATCCTTTTTTAAGCAGTCGCCCAATTATAAGCACTCATCTTTCATACTGTTACTCTTACAGAGATACGAGATCTTTCAAAGTGCGGAAACTTAGCTGGACAAAGGTCGAGATCCAGATAGATTTTTCACTGGTAGTGAAACGAGATTGACCAATCAGAAGCCTGCAGTTTTGCGAACTGTTCTCTGTTTGCAAAAATGCAGCCTTCTGATTGGTCGATTTTGTTTCGCTAAGGACGAAAAATCTATCTGAATCCCGGCCATTCTGTCATCTACCAAACCGGAAGGCCCACAAAGAGACAAACCGATATCGGAAGTCAGTGTCGAAAAGTTGAAAATCAACCTTTAAAGTTTCTCATGTATCAGAGCACAAGTACAACGCCTAGGATAAATAGTGTGGAAATCTGCTATCCAAACAGCACTAAACAAATGTATCTCTTAAATGTGCAATGATGCTGTAATTCAATGAGCCGATCGCAGCGACATCTGCGTTATATTTTCCAATTTCAGTGTAAACATTGTATTATAACAGCGTCTAGACCAAATGGTCTTGGAATTTTAGAAAATATCCTCAGATGTCGCTCCGATCGACTCTTTGGATTTCAGCATCGTTTTACATTTAAGGGATACAATATTTTAGTACTTTTTAAGTACTACTGCTACAGAGTCTAGAATATATAGTGTGGAAATCGGCTATCACAGTAATACTTAAAAAAGGTGCTAAAATATTGGATCCCTTAAATATCAAACGATGCTGAAATCCAATGAGTCTATCACAGCGACATCTTCAGGATATTTTCTATAACTCCAAGACATTTGGTCTAGACGTTGTAATAATACGATGATGTTTTCTTTGAAATTTGAAAATATATCGCAGATGTCGCTGCGATCGGCTCCCTGGATTTCAGCAACATTGCACATTTAAGGGATACAACTTTTAGCGCTGTTTGAATGGCAGATTTCCACACTATCTATTCTAGACACAATACTACTGCGATAGTCAGTCATTATGTTTCGGATACCTGAATCTGAGGAACCAATGAGAACGGCTCAGGATCGGAACCCAGTAGGTATTGTGAACATGTTTACAGCATCTAGAGCTAGACAAAATTACAGCGTTTAGAATACATAGCGTGAAAATCTGCTGTCGAAACAGCGCTAAAAAGTTGTATTCCTTAAATGTGCAATGACGCTAAAATCAAGGGTGCCGATCGCAGCGACATCTGCGATATATTTTCAGATATCAAAGTAAACATCGTATTATTACAGTGTCTAGACCAAATCGTCTTGGAGTTTTAGAAAATATCCTGCAGTTGTCGCTGTCATAGACTCATTGGATTTCAGCCTCGTTTGACATTTGCCGATTTCCGCACAATATATTCTAGACGCTGTAACCACATACTGTTAAAAATATCGTGAAAAATTACCTCTGTTTTTAAAGGCTATCTATTTTCTGACCAATGAGAACGCTTCATAAGTATTTATGTAGCGTTCTCATTGGTCAGAAAATAGATAGCCTTTAAAAACAGACGTAATTTTTCACGATATTTTTAACAGTGCAGAGAAGAAATAGGGGTGGAGTGTGCTTTCAGTGGAGAATTCCGTTGAAAAGCGGCATCAACATGACCGGCCCTACTCATGTAAAGGTTTCCAGATTTCGCTCGTTATCGCTTGCTTGGCAGTTTGAAAATGGAGGATGTTCCAAGTCTGGGTTCAAGGCTAAAAAAAGTCACGTGATACCGGTAATTTACTCAAGGAACTTCTAACTGATAAGAAGGGAAGATACTACTGCTTTGCCTCATGAACTGTTTCATTTGCTAGCGGGGATTTATATTACACGTCTACGGAGCCTTCCCTTCTTTACGCTAGAAGTTTTTACCTTGATCACGTGATCAAAACGTAGATGGAATATCCTCCATTGTGGCCGGTCGTGAAAAAAAAATATAAAAATACTCAGCATCCACATTATGCATGTGAAGTAGTCCAAAAATATAAACGAAGTAAAACAAAGCAACTTAAAATCTGTTTTAAATTAGTAAAAGAAGATTCTCACTTTAATTTAACGATACAGTAATTTGTTTATTTTCCTTTCGCAAACATATGCTAGCCTTTGGCGGTAAAAGTCACGTGACTATTATGTTGGTCCCCATAGAGAAAAGATAGGGGTGGAGTGTGCTTTCCGTAGAGAATTCCGTTGAAAAGCGGCATCAACATCACCGGCCCTACTCATGTAAAGGTTTCCAGATTTTGCTCGTTATCGCTTGCTTGGCAATTTGAAAACTGTTGCCGGTCGTGAAAAAAATATATAAAAATACTCAGCATCCACATTATGCATGTGAAGTAGTGCAAAAATATAAACGAAGTAAAACAAAGCAACTTAAAATCTGTTTTAAATTAGTAAAAGAAGATTCTCACTTTAATTTAACGATACGGTAATTTGTTTATTTTCCTTTCGCAAGCATATGCTAGCCTTTGGCGGTAAAAGTCACGTGACTATTATGTTGGTTCCACTTTAGGATTACCAAAGCACTCTCCACCTCTATCTCTTCTCTATGTTGGTCCCACTTTAGGATTACCAAAGCACTCTCCACCCCTATCTCTTCTCTATGGCTGTAACCAAAATCGTCTTGGAGTTTAAAAAAATATCCTGCAGATATCGCTGTGATCGACTCATTGGATTTCAGCATCATTTGACATTTATGGGATCCAATATTTTAGCACTTTTTTAAATATCACTGTGATAGCCGATTTCCACACTATATATTCTAGACGCTGTAGTTATGTAATAGAAAATGCCTAGGTTTGTTATAGTTTGGACATAAGTTTCTCTTAAAGCACTTTGCTGCGCTGTGATGTGTAAACTTTATTGATGGATTGTCAGCTTTTCCACACCCAATATCGATGTGGATCTTATAGTTTACTGGATGCGGTAACTTTTTGAAGTGCGAGATCTTGCCTAGAAAAGATGCCGCATTCAGAAAAACCCAAATGTCTAAAACGACGCTAACCGACATCGGAAGAGGGTATCAAAAAGCTTAAAATTCAATAGCAAAGTGGCCTTATACATCAGAGTTCAGCTACAGCGTCTAGAAAGCCTAGTGTGGAAATATGCTATCAAAACAATGCTAAAAATTTGTATCCCTTAAATGTGTGGCGATACTGCTAAAATCCCAAGTGTCGATCGCAGCGACATCTGCGGAATTTTCGTATTACTAGTATTACATTGTATAGACTAGTAATATCTTGCAGTTGTAGAAAATATCCTGCAGATGTCGCTGCGATCTTCATATTCCAGCAGCATCGTTGCACATTTAAGGGATAAAATATTTTAGCACTTTTTTAATTATTACAGGGATATCCGATTTCCACACGATATATATTCTAGGCGCTATAGTTCAGCAAAGTGTCTCCATTAGTCGGTGCACTGCAAAGTGCATCCATATACAGTATACATAAAAGTGCCTTCTTATGTGTAGAAGCACTGTCTTCGGGTATCAGATTCAGACTAAACAGCTAATCATTGACGCTCATTTCTGATGTCTTTACAGCCTAAGGATGGGGAGTATTGGTATGAGAATGGTGACATACGGAAAAAAAAACTATTGATTGATAGATTCTGGACAAAAGCTATCGCCATGAATCTTGAAGAACTTGCCATTATTGCCAAACGAATGCTTGCTAAATGGAGGATATTACATCTACGTTTTGATCACGTGGTGAAGGTAAAAACTTCTAGCGTAAAGAAGGGAAGGCTCCGTAGACGTAATGAAAAACCCTTGCCTGTCAGTGAAACAGTTCATGCGGAAAGCAGTAGTAGCCTCCCTTCTTATCAGTTAGAAGTTCTTTGGGTAAATTACCGGTACCCATACGTCAGCACATACATCAATAAATAAATGAATGTAGACTGTTCTGAATACAATGTACTTGTTTCAAAAAATATCATAGGTATTAAATGCTAATAAAATCAATACTTCTAAAGAAATTATAATGAATTTATTAAAAATTATTTGTTTGATAAATAATTTTTGTAAATTATAATTTATTTGACAAATAATTTACTTATTCAGCAGATGTTAAAATCCGGATAATTATGTGTTACGGTATGAATAACTAAAAAGTAGGAAATAAAATAATCTTAAAAAAAAAAATAATAACCGACTAAAAAAATAATAGCGCTAAAAAGAACTAAATAATTCTTTAAACTTCTCTAATGACGAAACTTTATTTATTAACTGCACATCGGACATCATGTATCGGCATAAAAACGTTAAATTTAATATATAGAATTTAATTGCTACCAAACATGGATTTTCTAGAGAATATTTTTTACAAAAGATTAATTTACATATTTATGATTTAATTTACGAATATATACGTATAAAAAGTAATCAATTACTTTTTGAAGTTGGTGCCAAACATTCACAATCGATAATGATTAAACAAATAATTTGCTGAAGAAATAGAGGAATATTTTTAAATTTTGTATAATGATTTCCATCATCACTTTATTCATGGTAATAGCTACAATATATTCACAATTTTACTATACTTAAGATAGGTTGGCACCAACTTCAAAACGTAATTGATTACTTTTTATACGTATATATTCGTAAATTAAATCATAAATATGTAAATTAATCTTTTGTAAAAAATATTCTCTAAATCCATGTTTGGTAGCAATTAAATTCTATATATTAAATTTAACGTTTGTATGCCGATACATGATGTCCGATGTGCAGTTAATGGATAAAGTTTCGTCATTAGAGAAGTTTAAAGAATTATTTAGTTCTTTTTAGATCTATTTTTGAAGTCGGTTATTATTTTTTTTTAAAGATTATTTTATTGTAATGTTTCTAGTATTTACTTATTATCGATATAATATTTTCATGTATAATAATAAAGAAAAAAGTTTGTGTATGAGTGAGTGAGTGAGTGAGTGTGTCGACGGGGTTCTGAAGAGACCACTGCGCGTAGAGTTACAAAATTTGAGGAAAAGGTACGTCTATATATGAAGTTTTGCACCTCGAAGCCCGATTTTCGATTTTTTGATTAGATTTTTTTAATTTAATTTTTTATGCGATTTTTAGCGATTTTTTATGTTTCGAGGCGATTTTTCCATGTAAGTGAAAAGAATACGGTTTCTTTCTTTTAACTCAATATAGTAAATTTTATTCTCTTTTCAAAAAAGTTTATTCGGAATTCGTGCAGCGATTTTTGAATTTGTAGCGAATTTTTTTATGTAATTATTGAACAGCATTTAATACATTTCCATACTTATAAGGAAGTTACCGTAGACGGACATTGTTCTGTAGCCAAATGCAGCTACGTTTGTCGCCAACTTGGCGGTATATCGCCAAATTTGGCGACCAAAATAAGTCGCCAAAAGTGACGCCAACTTGGCGATATCTCTAATATTTCGCTAAATTCCCATAGACTTCCATTGTACACCAATATGGATTACTTTCTTACAGAAAATCAACAAATTGAGATATTTTAATGCAACAAAAACCAATATTAACTTAAAGTATTATATTACTTATATTTAAGGGAGTCCAAGTAAATTAATTACGAATAAAAGTAACACGATCTAATGCTTAGCATGATTTCCAAAACATAAATTTTAAGAGAGCCCACAGGTCAAAGGAATTAGATTTGAGAATTTTATCCAATTATAGTAAATTTTGACTTTCGTGATTTTTGAATTTTTTGTGATTTTTAATGCGATTTTTACGTTTCTTCGCGATCTGCTGCAATTTTTTGACATTCCATTTTTGACCTATAATACTAAAGTAATTTCTACCTTCATTTCAATAAAGTTTATTCGGATTTCGTATAACAATTTTTGAATTTTTCGGGTATTTTGTATGTGATTTTTAGTGTAGTTTAGCGAATTTATACCATTTTTCCACATTAGTGAAAGACGTTGATAGAAGTTGAATCAACTTTCAATCTTCGAACACAATATATATATATATATTTTCTCTTTTCGAAATTTGCGCAGAGATTTAAAATTTTTTCGCGATATCTTATTGTGATTTTCAGAGCTTTTTCGTAATTCCTCCTGTTTTTTGACGTACCCGGGCAACGCCGGTCAAGTTCGCTAGTATCTATAATAATAAAGAAAGAAGTTTGTGTGTGAGTGAGTGAGTGTTTCGACGGCGTTCTGAAGAGACCACTGCACGTAGAGCTACAAAATTTGGGGAAAAGGTACGTCTATATATGAAGTTTTGCACCTCGAAGCCCGATTTTCGATTTTTTGATTAGATTTTTTTTATTTAATTTTTTATGCGATTTTTAGCGATTTTTCCATATAAGTGAGAAGAATATGGTTTCTTTCTTTTAACCCAATATAGTAAATTTTGCTCTCTTTTCAAAAAAGTTTATTCGGAATTCGTGCAGCGATTTTTGAATTTTTAGCGAATTTTTTATGCATTTATTGAATAGCATTTAATACATTTTCATACCTATAAGGAGGTTGCCGTAGAGGGACATAGTTCTGTCGCCAAATGCAGTTAAGTTTGTCGCCAACTTGGCAGTATATCGCCAAATTTGGCGACCAAAATGAGTCGCCAAAAGGGACGCCAACTTGGCGATATTTCTAATATTTAGCCAAATTCCCACATACTTCCATTGTAAACCAGTATGGATTACTTGCTTACAGAAAATCAACAAATTAAATATTTTAATGGAACAAAAACTAATATTAACTTAAGGGATTATGTTAATTATATTTAAGGAAATCCAAGTAAATTAAATTGTGAATAAAAGTAACATGATACAATGCTTAGATTATTGTATTTTATTGATATTTTCAACGAAAGGGTTGCCAGTGGTCATTTTGCCGAAAATTGTAGTTGATAAATGAATTGAAATGGCTATATCCGTTATAAAATAATGTAAACAACTCGCAAATTAAAAGAAAATAACTGTTATTTGTTTAATTTAAAAAAAAAGAATCAAAAACCTTTTTAATGCGAGATAAAATTTATAAAATGAAAATATTTAATTTAAATATGAAAGGAATGTTTATAAAACTTAAAAAATAAATTAGTATGAAAGAAGCAATTTATACATTATTTGGCGATTTTTCGCTTCGCCAGGTTAATAAAAATGTGCCTGAAAAAACTTGAAGAAATAAAATTCAAGTAACAGTCTTTTAGTCCTTCTTTTTTTTAATTCAATTTAATTATCATTTTTATGTAATTTTCCATCGTATGTCTTACAGGAGAAAGGCTTTATTTGTGAGTTACATGCTATTTAATTATTACCTTGGTCGCCAAACAATGCAATTTTAAGCCAAAAAGGCAGAAGCGTGAAATAAGCCAGGCGAAGGTCGCAATAATTTTTTTTTAAGTATAGGAGAACATTTCGGAGTAAATCTTTATATTCAAATGTAAATTATATAAAAAGGATTTAAAATTATAACTATATGTAGTCAAGTATTTAAATTTTAGTGTAAAAATGTGCCATATACACACATATTTTATAATCTTCGATAATCAAGCCACCATCAAATGACATATTTACTATATTATTGAAAGTTTTGTTGGCACAGATGTCATATACGCTCCATGGTACATAATGGGCTCGAAAATGGCGTTATTTTGCCTGACATGGTAACTCGGCTATTGTTGTTTATTTATTAATAAATTGTTTATTTACTTTTATTTTCTTTTTTACAGTTATATAAACTGTTTTGTTCTATAGATATTAATTAAACTTTTTATTATTTATTGCTATTTCCTTTTAAAACAATAGAAAATAATTTAAATATATATATGTAACTGGTATTCGAAAACGATGTTTTCACCAAATTGGCGTGAAAAAAAATCACGCCAAACCCGGTACGTATCTATGCCTAATAGTTATTTACATTATTGTGATTACTTAGTATCAGGCAACAGATTGAAGAGTATTTGGTATATTTTTAATATATGGGCTTTGGTGAGTTAGAGAAAATGGCCTTGGCAAGTGAAGTGAATTTTACGTATATTTACTGGCAAACTATTTACTTTTCATATTACATATAAGCATTTTTTTTTTCGATATTTATTTTATTTATTTATATAAAGAAGAGCTATTTATGTACTTTTAAATACGAACAGAAATAATTTGTGGTTCTACCTGATTATCCAATAGACCAAAAAAAATATCGCCAAACTATAAGATTAAATGCCAATAATGGGTGATCGTAAATGTCAAATTTACTTGACATTAAACCCTTTACACGTGTTTGTTACGTCATCACTTGATTTTTAATTCGATATTTACGTTTCTTCGCGATCTGCTGCAATTTTTTGACATTCCATTTTTGACCTATAATACTAAAGTAATTTCTACCTTCATTTCAATAAAGTTTATTCGGATTTCGTATAACAATTTTTGAATTTTTCGGGTATTTTGTATGTGATTTTTAGTGTAGTTTAGCGATTTTATACCATTTTTCCACATTAGTGAAAGACGTTGATAGAAGTTGAATCAACTTTCAATCTTCGAACACAATATATATATATATATATTTTCTCTTTTCGAAATTTGCGCAGAGATTTAAAATTTTTTCGCGATATCTTATTGTGATTTTCAGAGGTTTTTCGCAATTCGTGCTGTTTTTTTTACGTACCCGGGCAACGCCGGGCAAGTTAGCTAGTATATATATATAATAATAAAGAAAGAAGTTTGTGTGTGAGTGAGTGAGTGTGTCGACGGTGTTCTGAAGAGACCGCTGCACGTAGAGCTACAAAATTTGGGGAAAAGGTACGTCTATATATGAAGTTTTGCACCTCGAAGACCGATTTTTGATTTTTTGATTAGTTTTTATTTAATTTTTTATGCGATTTTTAGCACTTTTTTAAGTTTTGAGGCGATTTTTTCCATATAAGTGAGAAGAATATGGTTTCTTTCTTTTCGTCCAATATAGTAAATTTTGTTCCCTTTTCAAAAAAGTTTATTCGGAATTCGTGCAGCAATTTTTGAATTTTTAGCGAATTTTTTATGCAATTATTGAACAGCATTTAATGCATTTCCATACCTATAAGGAGGTTACCGTACAGGGACACAGTTCTGTCGCCAAATGCCGCCAAGTTTCTCGCCAACTTGGCGGTATATCGCCAAATTTGGCGACCGAAATCAGTCGCCAAAAGTGACGCCAACTTGGCGATATCTCTAATATTTCGTCAAATTCCCATAGACTTCTATTGTAAACCAATATGGATTACTTGCTTACAGAAAATCAACAAATTGAGATATTTTAATGCAACAAAAACTAATATTAACTTAAGAGATTATATTAATTCGATTTTTCCACATTAGGAAAAAGAATACAGTTTCTTTCTTTTAACCCAATATAGTAAATTTTTGTTCTCTTTTCAAAAAAGTTTATCCAGAATTCGTACAGCGATTTTTGAATTTTTAGCGAATTTTTTATGCGGTTATTGAACAGCATGTAATGCAACTCCATACCTATAAGGGGGGTTACCGTAGGGGGGATCCAGTTCTGTCGCCAAATAACGCTAAGTTTGTAGCCAAATTGGCGATATATCGCCAAATTTGGCGACCAAAATTAGTCGCCAAAAGTGACGCCAACTTGGCGATATCTTTAATATTTCGCGAAATTCCCATAGACTTCCACTGTAAAACAATAGAGCTTACTTGCTTACAGAAAATCAACAAATTGAGATATTTTAATGCAACAAAAACTAATATTAACTTAAGGGATTATGTTAATTATATTTAAGGGAGTCCAAGTAAATTAATTTCGAATAAAAGTAACATGATCTAATGCTTAACATGATCTCCAAAACATAAATTTTAAGAGAGCCCACAGGTCAAAGGAATTAGATTTGAAACTTTTATCCAATTACAGTAAATTTTGACTTTCGTGATTTTTGAACTTTTTGTGATTTTTAATGCGATTTTTACGTTTCTTCGCGATCTGCTGCAATTTTTTGACATTGCATTTTTGACCTAAAGTACATTCTGCCTTCATTTCAATAAAGTTTATTCGGATTTCGTATAGCAATTTTCGAATTTTTCGGGAATTTTGTATGTGATTTTTAGTGTATTTTAGCGATTTGCTACTATTTTTTCATTAGTGAAAGGAATCAACTTTCAATCTTCAAACACAATATATAATTTTTTTTTCTCTTTTCAAAATTTGAGAAGCGATTTAAAATTTTTTCGCGATATCTTATTGTGATTTTCAGAGCTTTTTCATAATTCCTGCTGTTTTTTGACGTACCCGGGCAACGCCGGGCAAGTTCGCTAGTCTATAATAATAAAGAAAGAAGTTTGTGTGTGTGTGAGTGAGTGAGTGAGTGAGTGAGTGTGTCGACGGCGTTCTGAAGAGACCACTGCACGCAAAGCTACAAAATTTGGGGGAAAGGTACGTCTATTTATGAAGTTTTGAACCTCGAAGCCCGATTTTCGATTTTTTGATTCGATTTTTTTTATTTAATTTTTTATGCGAATTTTAGTGATTTTTCCATATAAGTGAGAAGAATATGGTTTCTTTCTTTTAACCCAATATAGTAAATTTTGTTCTCTTTTCAAAAAAGTTTATTCGGAATTCGTGCAGCGAATTTTTTATGCAATTATTGAACAGCATTTAATACATTTCCATACCTATAAGGAGGTTGCGTAGAGAGACACAGTTCTGTCGCCAAATGCAGCTAATTTTGTCGCCAACTTGGCGGAATATCGCCAAATTTGGTGACCAAAATGAGTCGCCAACATTGACGCCAACTTGGCGATATCTCTAATATTTCGCCAAATTCTCATAGGTTTCCATTGCAAAACAATAGGGTTTACTTGCTTCCAGAAAATCAACAAATTGAGATATTTTAATGCAACGAAAACTAACATTAACTTAAGGGATTACATATTAATTCGATTTTTCTACATTAGGGAAAATAATGTGATTTCTTTCTTTTAACCAAATATAGTAAATTTCGTTCTCGTTTCAAAAAAGTTTATTCGGAATTCGTGCAGCGATTTTTGAATTTTTAGCGAATTTTTTATGCGGTTATTGAACAGCATGTAATGCATCTTCATACCTATAAGGGGGGTTACCGTAGGGGGATCCAGTTCTGTCGCCAAATAACGCCAAGTTTGTCGCCAACTTGGCGATATATCGCCAAATTTGGCGACCAAAATGAGTCGCCAAAAGTGACGGCAACTTGGCGATATCTCTAACATTTCGCCCAAATTCCGATAGACTTCCACTGTAAAACAATAGGGTTTACTTGCTTACAGAAAATCAACAAATTGAGATATTTTAATGCAACAAAAACTAATATTAACTTAAGGGATTATATTAATTATATTTAAAGGAGTCCAAGTAAATTAATCTATAATAATAAAGAAAGAAGTTTGTGTGTGAGTGAGTGAGTGTGTCGACGGTGTTCTGAAGAGACCACTGGACGTAGAGCTACAAAATTTGGGGAAATGGTACGTCTATATATGAATTTTTGCACCTCGAAGCCCGATTTTCGATTTTTTGATTAGATTTTATTTATTTAATTTTTTATGCGATTTTTAGCGCTTTTTTATGTTTCGAGGCGATTTTTCCATATAAGTGAGAAGAATGTGGTTTCTTTCTTTTAACCCAATGTAGTAAATTTTGTCTCTTTTCAAGAAAGTTTATTCGGAATTCGTGCAGCGATTTTTGAATTTTTAGCGAATTTTTTTATGCAATTATTGAATAGCATTTAATGCATTTCCATACCTATAAGAAGGTTACCGTAGAGGGACACAGTTCTGTCGCCAAATAACGTCAAGTTTGTCGCCAACTTGGCGATATATCACCAAATTTGACGACCAAAAGGAGTCGCCAAAAGTGACGCCAACTTGGCGATATCTCTAATATTTCACCAAATTCCGATAGACTTCCACTACTGTAAAACAATAGGGTTTACTTGCTTACAGAAAATCAACAAATTGAGATATTTTAATGCAACAAAAACTAATATTAACTTAAGGGATTATATTAATTATATTTAAGGGAGTCCAAGTAAATTAATTACGAATAAAAGTAACATGATCTAATGCTTAACATGATTTCCTAAGCATAAATTTTAAGAGAGCCCACAGATCAAAGGAATTAGATTTGAAACTTTTATCCAATTATAGTAAATTTTGACTTTCGTGATTTTTGAACTTTTTGTGATTTCTAATGAGATTTTTACGTTTCTTCGCGATCTGCTGCAGTTTTTTGACCTAAAGTATATTCTGCCCTCATTTCAATAAAGTTTATTCGGATTTCGTATAGCAATTTTCGAATTTTTCGGGAATTTTGTATGTGATTTTTAGTGTATTTTAGCGATTTGCTACTATTTTTCCACATTAGTGAAAGGAATCAACTTGCAATCTTCGAACACAATATATAATTTTTTTTTTCTCTTTTAAAAATTTGAGAAGCGATTTAAATTTTTTTCGCGATATCTTATTATGATTTTCAGAGCTTTTTTGTAATTCCTGCTGTTTTTTGGCGTACCCGCGCAACGCCGGGCAATTTCGCAAGTTATAAATAAAACAGGTGTAATTCATAATATATATTATCTTCTTTGTTGTCTAAAAAATATAATATTTTATAAATAAATATCATAAATTATCATTAACTTTTAATGAAATATTGATATGTAAAATTTCATTTATTGAAATATATGGATAGTATTACATTACTAATATAATAATTAATAATAATCTAAGTATTAATATTATTTTATCATTATATTTTTTAATAATAAATTATCAAATATAATAATTTGTTATTATCAAACCAATTATCTAAAAATTACAGTCACATATTTAATTTTATATTATAATAACAACAATAATTTGATAATTATAAATTACAAATTATAATAATTTATCTTTATCAAATATTCTATATTCAATATTCCATTATTTCATATTCAAATATGCTATAATTATTTATAAATTGTATGAAAATTACATAATAATATACTATTAATAAATAACTGAAAGCAAAATATTAAATTTAATTAGCTATTTGGAATATCTAAATATTGCTTATTTATTAATTATAAATAATTAATTATCTAATTAATGTGTATTATAACTTAATATGATAATAGTATAACTAAAATGAACTCTATTTTAAATTAAAAAAATCTCTTAATAAAATCTGTTTCTTTACAAAGTAATTTTTATTTTTTGATAAATGTATGGTGCTACATAATATTAAGGTTATTATTATTTATATATGGAATGAAATAAAAGAGGAAGATCAGCACTATAAGATAAGACTACAATTTATCGATTGTGTCCCTGAAAACAATTTCATATAATAACAATTCTTTATTCATTTTTATACACCATTATTATAATGTGACAAAAACATCATATCATGTTAATCATTAGCTGAAAAAAATCTAAAGAAGTATAAATGATATTGATGTTAACTTATTGTTGGTTCAAATAATATCATTCCCCACTCCCATCCATACACACACAAAAAAAAGAAAGAAGAGAGATAATTAAAATAAAATCATAAGAAAAATATTTAAAAAATTAAAATAATTATATTTTATCATTAAAAGCGTAAATAAGATCAAAACTGAATAATTTACACCCATATACAAAAGTGAAAAAAAAAAGAAAGAAAAAAGAAAGAAAATTTTATTGTGCTGCCATCTATGTCCAGTAATTTAAACGTGATTGGTTATTAGAAGAATTTTATAATTATCTGAATAGATAGCTTTTAATCGCTTATAACTGAATAATAATTTAAAAAAATGTTCCAAGAAGTTGTATTTCAAAAGGAAGGTCATAGTAATAATATTCAATAAAAAATGTATTTAATATTTAGTAAATTTACATAAAAAGGTTGAATAGGATGTTAAAAAATAATGCAATATTAAATTTGTAAAAATAATTAAACTATTACATTTAAATTTATATATACTGCCTAAAATAAATCAATGATGTTTCTTTAAAAATATACTGTTTTGGCAGCAGAACATACACGATTTAAAAGAATATATTTTTAACTTTAGGTTAAAAAAAAATATATATATATATATATTTGTATAATGTCAGTGTTATGAATTGTAGCTAAATTTATTAATTTAATTTTAGTAATTGGAAATCGATGATGATTTGTAATTATATAATGGTTTTAATATATATATATATATACATACATACATTATATATATATATATATATATATATATATATATACATACATACATTATATATATACAGGGTGGCTACTAAATACTGTTACAAATATTCAGTCATTTTATTTTACAAATATAAAATAGAAAATGATAACTACACTAATATGATGAACATCAGAGATGAAAGTTTACAGGGAAAAAATTTTACTCGCATTGACCGCCATCTTTATCGATTACCATAGATAATCTCTTATGCTATCGTCAGACTGCGGCACGAATCATTTTAAGAGGTAATAGGTACCATTCACGTAATATGGAAGCTTTGTGAGAGTCCAAACTTCTGTGTTTGTTGCTGTTTACTTTAGCCTCTAAATTCAAAGACGCAATAATCTAAAGGATTTAGATCCAGTGAAGAAAGTGGCCAATCTTCTTGCATGATAAAGTTTGGATAATTGACAGGTAGCCAAGCCCTTGTTGATTTAGCTCGGCGCGAAGGTGTAGAATCTTTCTGAAATGCCCAATTCTGTTTGGGATACGACCTTTCAGCTTGTGGGAATAAATGTGTGGCCAATATATCCTGTTTGTAATATTCGCATTGATTTTTATCCCTTTATCGATGAACTTCAAAGGCAATTTTCCATTGTTTAACACTGCAGCCCAAACCATAACAGAATTCTTGTTCTGAAAGCGTTTAACAGTTCGAAAGGTTTCAGGGATATCCTCGAGGGTTGTTGAATATACGACATCATTTTTAGCATTATAACACTGTTCAGTGCAAAATAGCTTCCCATCAGAAAATTTTATTCTGTCAACACTTTTCCTACCGTGCCGCTTCATCCATTTCTTCCTCCTTTGTAATGTTTTTATTCTTTGTGCAGCAGTCAAACCTTGAATTTTTCTTTTGCGATAAGGGACATAACCCAGATCTTCATTTATAATAACTTGCATAGTTCTGCGACTCGCGTTCTCTTCTGCAGCCATTTTATTTGCAGAACGTTGTGGATTTCTTCACACCTTTTCACGAATTCTTTTGATGCGCTCTATTGTGCGAGCTGAGCGTGGACTTCCAGGCCCAGGTCGATCTTTACATAGCTATTAGTATCCAATAATCAATTTATAGTTCTATACATGAATGTTCCATTAAAATCAATGCATTTTAATTGCTTAAAGTTTTCACCAGCGGAAAATCTGGGATCAAAGAGCTGTTTAATCATCATTCTTTTGGCTTCCATCTTTAAAATAATTTTAAATGTTTGCTTTGTAACAAAATTCGTCTGCACTAATAGAAGATTGCCAAACGTTAAAATAGAGAAATAAATTGTTTTACCAAACGATTAAAATTAATTCGTATTTTTTGGAGTGTAACAGTATTTAGTAGCCACCCTGTATATATATATGTACAGAGTGTCCGAAAAGTCTGGAAACGGTCAAATAACTCGAGAAATACAAAGCAGATTGAAAAACGAAAATATACATGTTAAATATTTTTAAAAAAGCTACTCAGTGATACCAAATTTGACCCTCGCAACCGATCCCCCGGGCGCCAGAGGGGGTCCAACTTTGAAATCTTGAATGATACCCCCCCCCCCTTTTTTTTTAATTGCATATTCGGATTCTACGGACAAAAATACGTAACTTTTGCATTTAACATTTTTTTTCTAATATTCGTTGATCACGGTGTAATCGAGCAAATAAAACAGATACATATTTTGGTTTTCCCAACCAGGTTTTGACATCTCGAAATCTGATTGGACAAAAATTTCATCGTCAAAGTAGCCGTCTTTTGCGGGAATAGTGTTTCTCGAAAACCATCAGTGGTGGTTGTTTCGATGACGCTTTATATGCTTTTTCCATAAAAATGATATTAAATTAGTACTGTATTTGCGTATTTTTTTATCCAGTCAATCATTTCAAAATAATAACCTGCATATTTTGATTTCTTTAACGTGTAAATATACACCTTCCCTCCCGGACAGAAAAAAGATAATCTTCATTATTTGGGGGCTGAGTGTGCAGATATTCTGCGTTCTGATGGCTTCTGCTGTTTTTTTTTTTTTAAATATCATCTAATTCAGGAGGTTGATGCTGGTGTAAAGTTTTTAAAAATTATTACTATAGAAAAAAATATAGGACAAAATATTTTTTTAAAAAGATATAAAAACTTTTTATGCTGTCTGAGCAAAGGATGGGGAAGTAGCGTAAATTTCAGTGGGGGTGGAGTTATATATTTTGATGATTGATTAGTTACTGTAACTCCAAAATATCAAGTCGGGCAGACACTTCTTCAATAGTTCTTATAAACGTAATAATTTATAGCAATTTAAAATAGTTTTCAATTTAACATTTTTTTCATAATTTTAAAATTAATAATATTAAACAATTGAAAAATTTTGATCTTTTAAACTTTTTCATTTAAAAATTAATTAAACTTTTTAAGCTTTCTTGATTATTTCTGGGGAAGACGACGCTTTAATTTTCATAGGGGAAGGGCGATGTAGAAAAATGCTTAATTATTTATAAATTATTACAATAAAATATTAAATGTGACAAAATACAGGGTGTCCGAAAAGTTTGGAAACGGTCGAATAACTCAAGAAATTCATATAAGATTGAAAAACAAAAAAATACGTTTTAAATATTTCTTTAAAAGCTATTCCTTGATACCAAAGTTGATACCCCACCCCGATCACCTGGGGGTCAGAGGCGTTCCAACTTTGAAATTGTAAATGATAATCCCCATTTTTTATTTCAGATTCGGGAAAATGCGCAACTTTTGCTTTTAACATTTTTTTTTTCGAATCTTTGTAGATGACGGTGTAATCCAGCAAACTGCGTCAGATACATATTTTATTTTCTCAACCATGTTTTCTAATCACGAAATGTGATGGGATTTTGTTGCCAAAGTGGGTCGCCTTAGCTGGAATTGTGTTTGTCGAAAACTATCAATGGAGGTTGTTTCCATGGCAAAAGGGCTTTATATGCTTTTGGCATGCAAATCAACATAAATATATTGAATTAGATTTCTATTTGTGTTTTTATTTTATCCATTCAGTCCATTCTAATTAATTAACTTGCGGTTTTTTTTAAATATTTTGATGTGTAAACATGCCCCTCCTCTTCCGAACAGAAAAAAAAATAATCTTCGTTATTTGGTAGAGGTAGGAGTGGATATTCGGCATTTCGATTACTTCTGCTGTTTTTTTTTTCTTTTATACTCTAAATCGTGGTCAGTAGGTGGGTGTATGGGATTTTTTTACTATTACTATAGAGTAACATATAGGACAAAATAAAAAGAAGTACATATAATTTTTTTTGTGTGCGGGCAAAGCAAAGAATGGGGAAGTGTGTAAAATTCAGGTGGTGGTCGAATTGGAGATTTAGATCATTGATTAGTTACTGCAACCAGAAAATAACAAGCAGGGCAAAAATATTTTCCATAATTCTAATATAATAATTTTTTGTAAATTAATATATTTTTTCAATTTAAAATTTTTTTTTCATAAATTTAAACAATAGAAAAATTTTGATTTTTGAAAATTTTTAATTAAAAAAATAATTTAACTCTTTAACTCTGTCGGGATTTGTGAGGGACATATATTCATCATCAAAAGGTGCATGTGGAATTTGTTTTGGGCACCATTAATAAATGAATAATATTATTTAATTTTTTAATTAAATGATGTTTTGGTATTTCACAAGTAAAGGGGACAGTTGAAAAAACACGGTGTATTCCAAATAAAATTTGTCTACGCGATGCGGTCTCGAAAGGGTTAAAGTGTAATGATTATTTGCTGGGGTAGACGACGCGTTAATTTTCACAACAGAAGGATAATGTAGAAGATTGTTTGTTTATTATTACAATAAAATAACTTATGTGACAAAAGTATAATCTTAAACATAATTGGCAGAAAAAATTAAAAACAGATCAGTTTATTTTCTTCATTTTTTAAGCCCTAGAAGGGGCATTTATTAATATATTTCATTCAGTCAGTTCTACGTTCTTAAATTTTTATAACAAATAAGTTAAACCAATTGAACGATTTAAAAAAATCAAACAATGTAATACATAAAACCCATTAAAAACTTAGGTACCGTTAAAAAGAAATCTAAATAAATTTTAAACTTTTTTCCTTTTTAAGTTGCAAATATTTGTATTGCAGATTTTGCATTATGCTTATGATGAGTGTGTACAAAATAATAACGCACATGTAAAATACAAAAAAACATTTTAAAAGTCTAAGATTTATTTCGATTTAATTTGAAGGGAATTTTTAGGGTATTTAAATTATCATATTGTTTAAATTTTGTTTTTATTTTTTTAATGCTCATTTGGTTTAACACTTACCGGCGCGGAGTAACTCTGTTTATAAACTGATGAAATGATAGGCTGGCATCAGAATTTATGAACGAGTTTATTGGAAAATACAAACTTTCTTATTTTCAAGTACATTATAAATGGAACATTTTAATTAAATATTCTGGGTGAGAGTAAAATAAAAATTATGAGTCCTTTTTTAAGGACACTGTCCGCAAAAGCTCTAACTTATTTGTTACAAAACTTTAACATTAAACATCGAAGTAACTGAATGAAATATATGAATAAATGTCCCTTCTTGGGCTTAAAAAATGTAGGAAAAAAACTGATTTGTTTTTAATTTGTTCTGCAAATAACGTTTTTGTTTATATATATTTTTCACATTTGTTATATTATTGTAATAATTAATAAATAATTAAACACTTTTTTACATTATCCTTCCCCCATGAAAATTAAAACGTCTTCTACCCCAGGAAATAATCATCAGTGCTTAAAGAGTTACATTATATTTTAAATTCAAAAGTTTAAAAGATCAAAAATTTTCAATTGTTTAAAATTATTGGGTCGTTCGGAAAGTCGTGTCCGTTTGGAAAAATCAATTCGTACCGGAAAATTCTATCCTTTAATAATTAGACATTGATTCCTATATCTAATGTCTAATAATTACCGGGCAGGATTTTACGGTGCGAATTGATTTTCCTAAAAGGACACGACTTCCCGAACAAACCAATAATAAATTTAAAATTAGGAAAAAAATGTTAAAAAGGAAAAAAAAATATTATTTTACAAAAAAGTATTACATTTATTAGAATTTTTGAATATTTTATGACCTGCTTGCTAGTCAGTAGTTGCAGTAACTAATCAATTATCAAAACCTATAATCCCCCCCCCCTCCCCCATCCACCTGAAATTTACGCATCTTCCCATCTTTTGATCAACCAGCACAAAAATATTTTATATGGTTTTTTTTTTTTTTTAACTCCTTTATGTTATTCTATAGTAATAATTAAAAAAAAACTTATACACTCCCATCAGGCCCCGAATTAAGTGATTTTTTTGACAGCAGAAGACATGGAAACACAGAATATCAACACACTCCGCCCCCAAATAATGAATACTATCATTTTTCTGTTCGGGAGGGGAGGTGCTTATTTACTCGTTAAAATATCAAAATACGCAGTTTATTATTTTAAAATGATCGACTTGATAAAAAGACATGCAAATAGAAAACTAATTTAATATATTTCTATTAGTTTTTATGGAAAAAGCATATAAAGCGCCATGAAAACAATCTCCACAGATGGTTTTTGAGAAAAACTATTTCCGCAAAAGACAGCAACTTTGACATTAAAAGTTCTGGCCAATCAGATTTCGAAATGTCAAAACCTGGTTGGGAAAACCAAAATATGTATCTGTTTTATTTGCTCAATTACACCGTGATCAACAAGGATTAGAAAAAAATGTTAAATACAAAAGTTACGTGTTTTTGTCTGTAGAATCCGAATATGCAATAAAAAATAGGGGTTATCATTCAAGATTCCAAAGTTGGACACCCCCTGACCCCCGGGGGGTCGCAAGGTTATTAGACATATAGGTTGGCTCGTCACTAAGGACGCTGCTCCGCCCACTCTCGTTGCTATTAGGGGTCATACGTCACAAGAATCCCAGAAGGACAATTCCCTATCTGCCGTAAGAATAAAATAGGAGTTTCCATTTATTAAAAATTGTGCAAACTTTCATTTTTCAAATGCTAACACTCACATTTGACAGTTTATTTTACTTGAGTAAACTAACTAGGTAAAGTATGTAGTTTATACACTTTTTCTTAAATTTTCATAGAGTTAGTAGGGTTCAAAGTTTGAGGATACGAAAGTTAAACTTACATGGCAAATTTAAATTTATAGCTGCCCAAAAAAATCATCCGATTGAATTTTTTTTCTTTTTTATTAAGATGCAATGAGTGGGCCCAAACATAATCTAGGCATTCCTTTTATTCAAAAACACATTTATATTTATAAAAATTATTATTAATAAGTGCATATTTAAAAATACTAAGGTATGCAACTCGGACTTACCAGATTAGTCCATAGGTAAAAATCATTTTTTAAATCGAAAACTCTAAATAGAGTTTTTACATTTAATATATATGGCTGCTAAATTTGTGTTTTATTTATAGTATTTTATTTATTGATGAAGTTTTAATGTCGTTATGTAATATTAACCGGAAATAAATCCTGAACTATTTATAGTGTTTTAAGTGCAAACGGATTAAAGTTTCGTAATCGGGCTGTACGCGATGAAAATAGACTTTAGTGCAAATCATTCTTAAAAAATATTTTAAGAACCACACAAAAATAAATAAATAAATACAAATAAAAATAAACAAGGAAATTGAAATAAAGTTTTCAAACAAATTCTGTTTCAAAGAACTTTTTTTTCCGGTTCGGCAGTGTAAAAATTGAAATTGCTGCGATGTTTAGAAGTTATATTAAATGTTTATCTCTCTCTCTATATATATATTAGTAAAAGTGAAACTTATTGGTCAGGTGTTGCCACTGCCAATATGATGTAAATATTACTCACGATAATTGAAAAATTTTGTAATATAAAATTCTAAAATGATTCTAAATAAACAGAAAATTTAAATATCACAATGGAGATCGTGCATCAAATAAAATAAGAAAAACTATTGTGTAGTTGTCTTTATTATAGAAAATAAAATGCTTTATGTTGTAATTAATATAATATGTGAATGCTTGAAATATTGTAAATATGCTTTTTTAAAATTATTGGTATATTATATTTTTAACAAAAACAACAAAAAAAATCATGGTGTTATTGGTTATTGAGAGCGCTAATTTCTCCTCCCCCTCATTTGTTTCAGCCTTTGCACATAGCTAATTCTTGGTTTTAAAGAACCCTGTAAAATTGCACTATGTATTTTTCATAGATATTTTTTAAAGAGTAATAATTTCATATGTTGTACAATTTTTTTTTAAGTTTTTCACAATTTAAAAATATTTAAAATTTTATTAGGCTTTATAAACGTAATTCTTAAAAGTTACTGTTTTGTTCTTTTCTAATTTGTAGAAGTTATTTATTAAAACATACATTTTAATTAAATGAATTAAAGTTGCAACCCACTATTTTAATAATTTAATAAATAATCTAAAACAAAAATTTGGAAATAGGCAATTCATATTTAATATATATATATATATATATATATACTAATGAAATAAGAGAGAGAGAGAAAATAATAAGAACTATAGTGCAGCTATAATTTTTTTCCTTCCAAAATTGTTTTATTTATTTTTTCCCTCCTGCGTCACTGTAAAGATTTTAAAAATTAAGAATTTTCTTTCCATAGAGTTTTGCAAATTAAGGTCTCTTATTTCTTTACACGCGAAGAAAAAGTATTATTAATTTTTATTCAATTAGAATTGTATAGCAATTAACTGCATAGAGCTATAGAGCTAAGGCAAATTTCGACCCTAGTTTCGTTTCTTGGATTCTTGTGACGTAGCTGGGGGAGAGTCCTCCGATTGGAGGAAAACTTAAGAGCCAACCTGTATGTCTAATAACCTTGGGGGGGGGGGGGGGTCGGTTGCGGGGATCAAATTTGGTATGACTGAGTAAACTTCTTTAAAAATATTTACCACGTATATTTTCGTTTTTCAATCTGCTTTGTACTTCTCGAGTTATTCGACCGTTTCCAGACTTTTCGGACACCCTGTATATATATATACCGGGTGTCCTAAAAAAGACTGACTGATTTTAAAATTCAATAACTTGCAAACGATGACAGATATTTAAAAATTTCTTGCAGGAGGTTTATGCATAAGATCAAAAGTTTTATTACAGTGATTTTCGATTTTAGTTCGAATTACAAACAATAGATGGCGCTGTAAGCAATAGTCGCTAAATACAGGCTCTATTTTTGGTCCTTTCTCTTGTTCCATGCGGAAAAAGGAGATGGAAAGGTATTATCCGGCCACGAAGTACCAAAAATCGAGCCTGAATTTAGCGTCTATTGATCGCAGCGCCATCTATTGTTTGTAATTCGAACTAAAATTGAAAATCACTGTAAAAAAACTTTTGACCTTATGCATAACCCTCCTGCAAGAATTTTTTAAATATCTGTCACCGTTTACGAGTTATTGAATTTTAAAATCAGTCAGTCCTTTTTAGGACACCCGGTATATGTAATAATAAAAATTTTCGCCTCTTTTTCTTAGTAAAACTATTCCAAATTCTTTATATTTTTCCTTTTTTACCTATCTTTAATAATATCTTAATATATTTTGTCTTTTATTTCATGCATTTAAAGTTGCGTATTCTTTTATTATTCTAAAAAACCTTAATCCATTCGCCTAATCTTATAAAACCCATTAAATTACTTTTTCATTTTATTCTAAAACTAAATTCTCTTTCTTTCGAATGTTGTAATATATTTATTCTTTCGCGTTCTATACCCACAATTCCATGCGTCCGCAAGCGCTATTTGCACTTTTATTCTGACGCCGTATAAAGAGTTCTTTATCGACGTCATCCTTTCCCATCGAATCGTAATTTGTTCTATGTCCCATCCTCCCCCTCCTCTCTTCTAGCATTGGTCTGTTACTGTTCTGTAACCGTCCGCGCGTTGTTGTTCGAGGTACAAATATCCTTACATCGGCGATGGAGAGAAGATTTTACGTTTTTCTGGTTGTCTAATTAAGCTGCGTCGCTTGGAGTGAACGTTCGAATGTGTAGATCATAGGTTTCCAACGGGGGCGGTATCGCCCCCCAGTGGGCGCTGGAGCCTTCTAGGGGGGCGGTAGCGGATCGAGAGAGAAATGGAGGGCGTTAAGATAGTCAAGGGGGGCGGCCGTGGCGTACCCACCTATTTAGAAAACTGATATAATAAAACAAGCTGGCCTCCCTCTCCACCCCTCTGGCGTTCCGCGGACCCTTGATAGCCTTAAATATCCCTATATTAAATATAAATCTATACAAACGAATCTAAAGCTGGGGATCCCAAATTAAATTTCTTTTACGCACAAAATCGACGCAAAACTCGCCGAAAACAAAATTTTATTATAGCGGGCTAAACTTTATAGACACAATTCTTTTATGAATGTCAAAAATAGCTACAATTTGCATTGAAAATAGCTATGAATTCGAAAATCATGGAATGCAAAATTAGGTATGTTAGGCACTAAGAAGAACTAAAAGTAAAGTTCAGAAATGGATACTACCAATTTTGGCTTCAAAATCTATACTAGCTCTCTGCCCGACTGTGGGCAACAGTACAGCTTTAAATACAGCTTTTTTAATTGCTTTTCCTTCATCGGATTTGGCTAAGCTTGGATTCAGTTCAATTGCTAATGTACTGTTTAAGAAAAGGAACAGACTGCACATCACTTTGCGGTAATTTGCGGGTTGATGATAACGAAATTGGAACTCGACATTAACAAATTGTTAAAACTTTCCATCGCAATATTTTTTTTTTTTTTTAATTTCTTATTGATTTTTTGCTTATTTTTAAATTTTGTTCAACAAATTAACATTTGATGGTCATTTTAATTACGTTCTACTTTGTGACTCCTAACAGATAGATAGACAGATAAAATATGTATTGGTAAGATGCATCAATATTTCATTATCTGGTATAATTAACTATTATGGAAGAGGGGGGCGTTGGAATTTTGTTTTCTTATAAAGGGGGCGGTGGTCTAGAAAAGGTTGGGAACCTATGGTGTAGATCCTATTCTTATAACATCTAAAGTCTTATGAAGTGATGATCGATTTTTGTGAGTGGATGGAATAACTACTGGAAGTGTTTTACTATGTTTTTGTCAATAAAACCAATTTAAAAAGTGACGATGACTCTCTATATGCATTACGTAAGGGAAATTATCAATGTGTTTCGAGCCTGTCTTTTTCGCCACCCTGACTGCAATCCGGTATTTTCAATATAACGGATGGATGGTTTTGATTGCTCTACTACATTTTATGTCGAGGTGTACTGGTGTCGCCTAAATATCTGAAAGTCGGTAGCAAAATGCTACATATATATATATATATATATATATATATAATATTTGATGGTGGTAGGTTATGTTTAATTAATGGTTTTATATATATATATATATATATATATATAAAGTAAAAATAAAAATAAGGTAATCATTCTTCTTATTATTAAGTGTGGAAAGGAATAATATATATTTGCAGCTACATTTTTATTAGTAATACGTTTAAATTATTCATTGATAGTTCATTTGCAATATTTAACTCTTTATTTGTTGAGTAATAAATAATTTTCTAATTGCATTAGTATTAAATATTTTAAGAAAATCACATGGAGCTATTTCTAAAGCAGTGTTGTTTGTCATTAAAAATAAAATAATATAAGTGACATAAAACATTACAAAACAAATAAAAATAGAATATTAAATAAAGTTGTGTATTTAATAAAGGAATTATATTAAATAATATGCAGTTCCTTCTGTTGAAAACTTTGCATGGACTTTCACCAAATTACCTTTAATTATTTAAAAATATATTTTGCAGGTGATTTAAAATAACTAAACAATAAGAGTAAAAATATATAATTGATGGTAGATGTATTTTTATTTATTATAAACCATTGGCTTACTACAACATTTAGAAAAACTTTAGCTAATGAACTGAAAAAATTGAAAAAAATCTTGATGGGATGAAAATGTCACGCCTGATATGATAAAAGCGCCAAGCTGGTAACCCTGTACCAGTGGCGTGGCGTGAAAATTTTCGGTGGTCATCGCAATTATTTAAGTTTGTGGTGGAAAATTATTAACTCTAAAATTCAATGGTTGAATGTTCAAAAAAGAAACTTTAAATCTTTCCTTCACTTATACATGAACTCCAAATGTTCTACTAAAACTGGATCGTAGAGTTTTAAAAGCTTATTAAGAGTTTTAAAATATTGGTTGGTCATCGCCGCATCCAGCGATGACCGGACGCCACGCCACTGCCCTGTACGTACATGTTTTCTAGTAAGGGAATTTCAATCTAAGTCTCCACGCATGCGCAGTTTCTTATTTTTGCTATAACGGTCGGGATCGGAGAAAATGCGCCAGGGCCGAGGCAACTTTCCGACAAACAGGCGACTGCCTACACTACAGCGCCTAGAAGATACAGTGTGGAAAACGGCTACAAAATAGTGCTAAAAAATTGAATCCCATAAATGTACAACGATGCTGAATAACAAGATGTCGATCGTAGCGCCATCGTAGTGATTTAAAAACGGTAGTCATTCTAAAAGAGACTCTTTAACCTATTTCACGTCATTCCTTAACTAAATTAGCTTATAACAGACCAAAATATCTTATATTTATAGTTTCCGATATTTAACATTCTATAATTTTTGAAAACACAGTGTTTATATTGAAAAGAGTTACGAGATGGCGCTCGTATCAGCATATTGCCGCTGAGCATTGTTGGAGATTTATGGGATACAAGTTTTTAGCACTTTTTAAAGCATTATAGGAATAGCCGTTTTCCACACTTATCTTCTAGGCGCTGTACCTACACTGTTAAAAATATCGTGAAAGGAATTTTCAAATAATTCAATTATTTCATTATTTTTATGGTTCAAAACAGGCAAAACCAACGACTATATTTCTTTATCTTTCCAAACATGGTTTTCGAAACAGGAATACATGACTATGTTCACTCAGATAAAATTCAAAATATTCGGGAAAAGACTCACGTGATCTATTTTATCCGCTTCAGCCTGATTAGCAATCAGTCAACCGCACACAAATTTCGCGCAAGCTGCATCAAAAAAATTATGTGGGCGATTTGATCACGCCATCATTATCCTTCATGTTTTTTTTTTTTTTTTTTTTTTTTATAAAAGTATAATGTACATGTGTTAGATTTCACTGTTTTACACTATATATAAATCAGTAAAAAATATATATTAAATGTAATATTTGATATATCTAAAACTCCATGCGCAGTCTTGTGTAATACACATTTGAAAATCTTAAAAGAAAGGGCAAAAATATTAATATTTAAAAAAGTAGCATTTTAAAAAACTCAACATTTTTTAAACTATTTTAAATTTTTAATTAAATATGCAGTTAAAAAACTTTTTTTTTTTCAAAATATACTTTTTGTTGAACATTGAAATGCAGTATTGCACCATTTAAACTATTTTTTTTTTTAATTAAAAAAATGTTGAAAAGGTAAACTGCCTCCTTAAATATAATATATAGCAACGTTGGTTTCCACACTTGCATTTACTTATGAAATCCAGACCTAAAATTTCAGTCTTTTCAATAGTGAGTTGTACAATAAGTTTTTTGGGCTCTGGGAATTTTAAGAAAGTACTTTTGCAATTCTGGTTAATTAGTTTTTAAAAGTTTAAAAAGTATTCACAATCAGAAATAATAACATTTCCTGGAGCCATTTTATTTTACCACTATCTGCCTATATTATGTACTTATACACTTTATTCGGGCAATCTCATTCTAAAATTAAAATTTTAATTGATAAAAAGAATTTTTGTTTTAATTGTCTAAAAAATTAATATCTTTATTTATGATTTTATGTAATATCAATCCTGAAATGTGTAATTTTAAATTAAGACATATTTATTTTATTATTAGACATATTTATTAGACATATTTAATTATTATCTGCTAAAATTGTATTATTTTAATACATGATTTCTCGTACCATAAATGTATATTTCAAGTTAAACTCTCCGAAAAATACCACGCATCCCAGTTCTTTAACTATTTTTGTATTTTTATTTTTTCATGATAAAGTTGATAATTTTAATGTATGATTTTTTCTTCCATAAATGTATATTTTAAACTTAAATTTACACTATGTGCAAAACTACTTAAAAGATGACAATATTTAAAAAGATGTTAAATTACTTTAATACTTTAGTACTTTCAACTATAAAAAACATAGTCTTCGTCAGAGGGTCCAAAATTGCCAGAAAAGTGATAACGTTATACATGCACAGCCCCTAACTATTCGACATATTTCGTTTGCTACTCAGATCTCTTGCGCCGCCATCTTGCTCGACATTTTCGTCTTGAAGCAGACCCGTAAGAGAAAGAAGTTGTTTCGCGACGACCCCGGTTAGGTTTCCTTGCTGCATTGTGTAGGGATAATACGTAATTGCAAGATTGAATTAAGCATTTCTATGTATTTATTTACTGGTGTATATTTCAAGTTAAAATCTCCGATAAAAACCGCTAATCAAATGTATTTAAATATATTTTAAATCAAAGGGGGGGGGGGCACCTGTTTAATGACCATTCTTCGGTTTCATTACTGAATGTATAAGTCAAACAGATCTAAAATTAGCCACAAATTATTCAAAAAAATATTCTAAAACGGAAATTTCTAGCACTGTTTTTGGATACAAACATATAAGGGGCTGTGCATATATAACGTTATCATTTTAGGGGGGAGGGGGTGGTCTGGCAAATGATATCGTTAGATATCCCTAGGGGGAGGGGGGGTTGTCTTTTGATATCGTTATCATCTTTGATCCAACCAAAATTTTCTCTTTTTATTTATAACTTGGCCTTTACATCAAAATAGAATGTTATCTTATTTTAGTCTGTTATATATTTTTATGAAAATACAAATTTATTATTAAAATCATTAAATGATTATAAAATTATTTAATTCCAAATTTCCTATTTCCTATTTCTTCTGTCATATGTGTATGCATATATAATTCGCTGTTCGAGAAACCATATGCGAAGTATGTTTCAAATGATACCTGTGTTTACTAGAGAAACTCCAACTTGTAAGAGAAATGTCATGAGCGCAAGTGCGCATGCTCTGTGGAAGAAAAGTGTCCCTTGGAAGAAAAAATCATGCAAAGCTCATTTTCCACGCTTGGCGCATTCTCGCGCTTTGGTTACTTTTATTATTATTATTATTATTATTTTAATACGCGTTCTTGCGAAATGGAACAGGGTAAAAAAAATAATTTTCCTCATATTTTAGAACGAATCAAAATATTGCAAATTGTGGGTTTATTTCTGTTTTTGTGCATATTATAATAAAAGTTGCTCTAAGGGAAATTTCTCTAATCATAAACACATTTAATATTGATTTTAAATTGATTATTTAGAATCTAACAATAGATATTTATTCATTGACTTTCTCATTAGACTTTTTATAAAAATATGGTAAATCAAATCACTCAACTCATCGAATTGAATAACTGAAATTACACATTTCAGTACTATTTTACAATACATTTTTAAAGGAATAAAAAACTATCCATGCTCTTATGCAAATTTTTAATCAATAAAATTTTTCTAGCATTTCTTCGCTTGCAGGAAGGGGGGGGGGGGGTCGTATGGTTTATCGTTAATTTTCTAAACCTTTTGGATTTAACAACCATCTATGTTAACTTTTGTGTGTCTGTGAATCTATTTGGGCCGAAAAATACAAAACATAAATGTTAACCCCAAGCATTTTTTAAAACAATTATTTTTTACATTTTTATATATAGCATATATTTTAAAAACACTCAAAAATTTAATATCTCCATTTAATTGTCTCCATTCCTATAATTTGTATTAAACAAACATATATTAAAAGAAATAGGATCACTAAGTGATCTTATACAAAAACAGAATTCATAATCGCATTAAAAATCAGTAACATTTTTTAATATTCCTCGAACTTCGGGATTTTGATAACGAAATTTTATCGTTTATTTTTAAAACTTTATAAATTTAGCATCCTTCAACAAAAATGGATATTTTTATGAATATTCAAATTTAGAACATATCTCCTATATATTGTCCAAAATATAAAAAAACTATGAACATATGCCATTTAACAATGTATTAAAGGTGGTCTCTTTTTTTTTTGGGGGGGGGGGGGGTATTGTGCTTTCCCAAAAATGCCGATCTCTTTCGCCAAACAATGGCACTGCGTTTTCCATTTTCCTAAAAATTTGACACACCTTCAATTGCAATAAATTAGTCGACTATGACGAACTTTTCACGACTGTAGTGCCTTACAAACTGACAGAATGTGCAATTCTTATTGCCATTTTAGGAGAAGATTTTTCTATTTATCGAAAAACGGGAAAAGCTATTCGATTTCTCACAACTGGAAAAGAATATTTGCAAATTCGTATACATTTGCGGATAAAAATAACCTCGTGAATATGGTAGAAAGTAATTAGTTTGAATTTGAAAACAACCTTCAAAATTCCTGAGGAAAAAAGAAAAAAAAATTGTGAAATACTTAAAAAAAAAAAAAATACTTGTATTCTATTTATATTGGTTGTCTCCATCCTTAATTTACTTAAGGGTGTTCTTAAATCCAAAAGGGCAACTTTCTGACATAAGTTTTAATTTATTTTTGTTCGAAAATACATGAAACTAGTTGGTGTTGTTGTTCAGAAACTATGTAATTGAGTTGTTTTTTTCCATTTTTTTGCAAACGCAATAGATCTTTCAGAAAATAATGTTAAAGTGGGTGTTTTGAACCGAATTTCCGCGCGAAGGAAGAAAGAGCACTCAAAAAGGTCGAAAAAAGTGTTGTCACGTGATCGAAATTGCTTATAACTCAATTGGTAATTGATTGATCAAAAAATGGAAAAAACAGCTCGATTCCAAATCGCTTCCATGGCCAGGCTTTGCAATTTTATATCTTTCCATTAAAAAATGAATTTGTAAATGTGTCAAAACGTTTTGCGCTTGTTGAGCAGAGCAGTTAAGAACAGCCTTAAGGCGATTCTCCAAAGAAGAATTCCATCATTGAACAACGCGAAACTTTCTGAATCATTTTTAAAAATAAAAGCACGATTCTTCATGTACGATTATTAAAGGGATTTTCAATGTAACAGTTTTTTTTTATTTTTCTTATAAGCGAATTACATCTTGAATTATAAATTATTGCTGTCTCAGAAGGCAACGTTTCCCTTTTCTGCGGTGTCGCATCCGGAAATTCAGTCCAATGGTTTAATATGCCTTGCACTTAGATAAAATGTATTCATATATTTATGCATTTTAATATAATTTTACAATATATTAAAAAAAAATTGTTTCTATATTTTCAGGAGTTTCTTAGTGTTCATTTTTAAAACTATGGGAATTTAAACGGCCATAAATGTTTTTATTTTTTCTTAGGGGGAGGGGGGATTTTGTGGTTAAGGCTTAGAACTTAGCTCATACATATATTTGCATATGCACATTGCTCATAAATATATACTTCAACCGATCTTACATAAAAAACTTAATTTATTTCTTACACTCCTGAAATGCATAGGAAACAAAATGAAAAAAAAAATGTATAATCCCCTCTAAAATGTATATTGGTTATCTCCATACACAATTTATTTTAAGGATGCCTAGGAAATTAATAAATAATTATATAAATAAACATATTTCACGAAGTCACACATTCAGGATCTCATGGTGTGTCTTAAAATGCATGAAATTTGCAGGTAGTCATGCATGAAATTTTATATTCCAGTTCTTTAGAATCGAATATCGTTTTTAGTTTTCCTATAAATATATTACATTTTTAATTATAATCGATCGCTCCACAATGATGACTGATAACACAGATTTATTTGTCGAATGGAGAGAGCAACTCCGTTTAAATTTTTTTAACTCCATTTTTTTTTCTCTATTTGGTATTGTGCAGTAAGATAAGAAGAACAAAAAATGATCTTCTAAATTAACACTTCAGAAAATTTCCACCTTTAATCTCCTTTGACATCCCTCCCCTATCATATATATATATATATATATATATATATATATTAAATTTCCAACTTAATACATACGTACCCATCCTCCCAAAATTGTTTTGAATTTATACACGTATTTGATGTATGAAGCATTATTCTTAATTTAATAAAAATGAATACTATATTATGTTACTTCTAGTGATTAGATATTTTTATGTTATTAAAATTATGACATAAACATATTTTAAATTCATAAACATATTTTAAATTGTAATTTTATTCGATGTTATTGCATTAAAATATATGTTTGTTTTTAATTATTAAAATATAGCCCTTGCGTGATATTAAATACAAAAACTTAGTTTTATTAAGAAGAACCGATTTAAAAAATTATAATATTTTATTAACTGATAATAAATTATCAAAAATGAATACATAAATAAATTTAGTTTTATTGACAAGAATCGATTAAAAAAAATCAGACTAACTGGTAACAAATCAATAAAGAAACAAAATTTTAAAAGTCGAAGCCAAGAGGATCGAACCCGCTACCTTTAGCTTACTAGACATGTACTTTAACCATTACCCCAAATCATCTATGTGAAGTTTACGAAACGACTCTATTACTCCCGAGATAAGTTCATAGGAGGATTTCGCGCTTGGCGATTTTTTATTTTTCGCCAACACCTATTTTCATTACTGATGACAGAAAATAGGAAGAAAAAAATACTTGTGATTCAAATACACTGAAACAAAGCAAGGATATATATACATTTCAGTTATAGAAATAAAAATAACCCAAATTATATATATATATATATCTTAAAATATAACCAGAAAAAGAAAGAATAATGCTGGTGCTGACAGAATGAAAACGAAACTTAAGGAAGGAAAAAATTATTTGTTCAAGAAAATTGCGAAATTCTTAGGCAAAATTGTGCTTATATCCATAATATAAACATTTCTGAGCCTGAAAATTGGTGTTAAATATCTAAACAAGCGTCAAAATATTATGAATTACATAAATTAAAAAACTCTCTATTTTCGTCCTGTGTAATGTCTATGGAAGCGCTGCAGTCGATCGCCCGCGGCGGTTGAAAACAGGTTTGGACCAATCAGAATTTATTGCCATCATGTCGTTTCTCTTATCCATTGGAGTTTCTCTAGTGTTTACTAGTAAATAAAGGAGAAAGAATGTTGTCCACCTGTTTTGGTGATAAGACGCTCTGTCTATCCCCTCCATTTCCCCTGTGCGGAGGCAAGTGCAAGAAAACATTATTACTGTTGAATGTATTATGTAACAAAAAGCTATTATAAAACACTTTTAAATAGTAACTATTTCTTTTAAGTGTTATTTGATAAAAAGTTATTTCATATATAAAGTGATATTTTATTGAGTTCTCTTCATTTGAATCAATGAAGTATGCGAAAAATAAATGTAACCATATTTGTATATCACTCCAAGCAAAAGAAAAAAATTTCACAAATGAAAAGAATTTTTAGACATTGATAACGATATCATTACGGGGGGGGGGGGGGGTGTCGATGGATGATAACGTATGATATCGTAAGGGGGGGAGGGGGTCCAAAATTGCTAAAAAAAGTGATAACGTCATACATGCACAGCCCCTAACTATCCGACATATTTCGTTTGCTACTCAGATCTCTTGCGCCGCCATCTTGCTCGACATTTTCGTCTTGAAGCAGACCCGTAAGAGAAAGAAGTTGTTTAGCGACGACCCCGGTTAGGTTTCCTTGCTGCATTGTGTAGGGATAATACGTAAGTAAAAAAGCGTGCAAAAAGCCGTCCGTCTGACATTAGCCTAAGGCTAATGCCGCTAGCATTGTGTAGGGATAATACGTAAGTAAAAAAGCGTGCAAAAAGGATGTCCGTCTGACATTAGCCTTAGAAAGACCCCCACGGCGGGCACCCCCCTCGGGCCTATATCCCTCGTGCGAATAATCGGCCGTCATAAATAACACCAACACAACGCCACATTTTGTCGGTGTGAAAAGAAGATTAAGAGATTAATTTACCAAATTAATTAGATTAATTTACCAAAATGGTGAAAAGATTAAAAAGTTGAGTTGTATAAAATTGTAAGTTTCTGGAACAAAACAATGTAAGCTATGTCATAATAAATATTTTCCCAACATAGTTATGTATATTTTTATTTTTGCAAATTTTTCTGCTCCCTACTACACAAATATAAAAATACATTTCAGATAACAAAAATGCAAAATAGGCAAGATGGTTATCCATCTCTCTTCAAGTCACTACACTACATTGTATTTATATAAGTACATAAATATATTTAAAATAACAAAAATTCAAAATAGGCAGGATTGTTATCCATTCCTCTTCAAGTTTCATTAACAAATCAAAAATGTCGCTCAAAAAACAAAAATGCAAAATATAGACATGATGGTTATGCTATCCATGCCTCTTCAGGTCTCATTAACAAGTCTTTTCCTTGTATTTATAAAATATATATATATATTTCAAATAACAAAAATGCAAAATAGGCATGATGGTTATCCATGCCTCACCAAGTCTCATTAACAAGTCTCTACCTTGTATTTATATAAGTAACAAAAATGTATTTCAAGTAACAAAAATGCAAAATAGGCATGGTGGTTATCCCCGCCTCTTCAAGTTTCATTAAAAAGTCTCCATCGTGTATTTACATAAGTAGCAAAGATATATTTCAAGTAACAAAAATGTAAATTTGGCATGATGGTTATCCATGCCTCTGCAAGCCTCATTAACAAGTCTCTACCGTGTATTTATATAAATAAAAAAATTATATTTCAAGAAACAAAAATGCAAAATTGGCATGATGGTTATCCATGCCTCTTCAAGTCTCATTAACTAGTCTCTACCGCGTATTTATATAAGTAACAAAAAATATTTCAAGTAACAAAAATGTAAAATCGGCATGATGGTTATCCATGCCTCTTCAAGTCTCATTAACAAGTCTCTACATTCTGTTTAAATAAGGATAAAATGGTTTCAAATAACAAATCGGCAAAATAGGAATTGTGGTTAATCATCCTTGTATAACTCCAACTAATAAGTCTCTAGATTCTAATTCTATATTTTAAATTACGGAAATGCAAATTGGGAAAAATGGTTATCCGTCCATCTTCAAGTTTCGGTACACTGTAAAAAAAATCTATAATTTTTACAGAAAATCATTGTATTTTTTACAGAAAAAAACTGTTTTGAAGAAAAACAGTTTGCTTCTGTAAAAGAAACTGACTTTCGTATTTTTTGCAGAAAAAATCTGTATTTTTTACAGGAAAAACTGTTTTAATGAAAAATTACAGCTTTTTTCTGTAAATTAAACGGTTTTCCACTGATGCCAAAATGGACAGTTTTTTTCCTGTCAATTTGACAGATTTTTTTTTTTTTTTTTGCAGTGTATCATTTGTATACATTGCATTTAAATAAGTATAAAAATATATTTAAAATTTAAAAAAATTGAAAATGTGAAAGATGATTATCCAGTCTAGTCCTTTGCAAGTGTTATTAACAGGGATCTGCATTGCACAAGCATAAAAAAATATAAAAAAAAATACAAATAGAAAGCATGGTTATCCATTCCCTTGCAAGCTCCATTAACGAGTCTCTCCACTGTATTTATGTACAGTCGTGGAAAAAAAAGAAAACAGCCCCTATTAACTCTGCAATTAATTGTCATAGAAGAAAGCTACTGGTACCAATCGCTTGGAAATAAAGTCTACTTTTAAATGATATATATAAAACTTGCTTAGGGCGCCCATCTACAAATCAAAACTAAACTAAACTTTCCTTTTTTAATGACAACATTCAATTTTGGCAATATATTTTAAATCTTCGACTCGAACTATGCCTAGAAACGAAATTTCTAGTCATTTGAATGGTAAGTTCTTGAATTATAAACATTCAAAATTTAGAGCTTCTAATGTTAAGTTATATTTTCATATTTTTATTAATATCTTCTGAAATTATAATTCTAATGTGCTAATTTTGTGTGTGTTTATAATACTAAAAACTCCAAACATAAATACATTGAATTTGTAATTTTAAACATTTTATAATGTGAATTATGAAATTAATATTCGAAAAAAAAATTGAATTGCAACCTATATATATATATATATATATATATATGATAGATTTGTATTTCTTATGTCTTGCTTTATGCGAATTCTCAATTTCAAAATTTTCTTTCAAGTAGTTTTCAAATTGCCATAAAAAATATCAAAATGATGGTTTAAGGAGCTATCTATGATGTGCAGAAAAGCATTGTTTGAAAAAATATATTTTACGCTTTTTATTGAAATATTTCGGCTGAAAAAGTCGAAACATATTAAGCGAGTGAAATATTGATATTGGAAAGAAATAGTATACATTAATAGAATTGACATAGTTATTTCGTAGCATTTCAACAATCGAGTACCGAACCGAACTTCAATATGGATACAGCCCCTAAAATATGCTCATTTGAAAAGAATTAATTTCTCTGAATTTAGTGAAAATTTGGGTTTAGGCAAATTGACGGGTGTAGAATTTATTTATGATGTCAAACTTGGGTATTTCTGTCGAAAAAAAAAAAAAAAAAAAAAAAAAATTGGGTTCTTTTGATATGTAGATGGCCCCTAAACAAATTTTATATACGTCATTTAAAATAAACAATTAAATTTAAAAAATCAAAACACCTGACTGCGTAAAAAGCGAACTAATTAATTATTTCTCATCAATGTGAAACTATTTTTTTTTTCAATTCTTACTATTAGCTCACACTCTCGCTATATGTATCTTGTTCAAATTTTCATTCGTTAATAAAATATTTATTATTCATCCAATCAAGCTCAAATAAATTTTTTTAACTTGTAGTGGATGACACTTGATGTTAATCCAGTTTTTTTTCAAATATTAATTCATTAATTAAATTAAATTAATTAATTTTCAATAATCGAGAGAGACCTCATCTTGATCAAGGTATTTTAAGACCGAGAGAGCCCTCTTCTTGATCAAGGCCTTTTAAGCGCCACTCAAAAGAAAAGAAGAATGGGAGAAAAAAATTCTCGTATTGACCTAAATAGGAATTGACTTAAAATATTTTTTTTATATTACTTGTTTATATTACTTACCTATTTTTTTATTTACTTGTATTGATGACTTTTAAGTTGTGTTTAACTCTGAGTTCCTATCTATAAATACTGTTTTGATGAGGTCTATAGATGTCTATGATGGTTACAGTTGCAGTAAAGCTAGAGATCCTACCAACACAACTTCCAGATTGTATAATATTTTAACGGAGCTTCTGACTGTAAAATAGTCAATGAAACATTATCTTCATTTTGAAAGACCTATCCAATGATATGCCACTCAATAGGGTGCGCAATTTTTTTTCGTCTCTACCGCCATTTTGTATTTTACGGCCGCCATTTTGAATTTATAAAAACAAAAGCCTATAACCACCGGGCCGTTAAGACGAATTGATAGAGACCTCATTCATTAAAATCCATCCAGCCGTTGGGATGTTTCGAGGGTATAAAGAAATCCACATTCTGAGATACGCGTGAACACATAACCCTTCTTTTCAGTCGGGTAAGTAGACTTTATTTCCTATTGTTTGGTACCTGTAACTTTCTTTTACGATAATTTGTTCTTGAGTTAGCAGGGGGTATTGTTTTTATCCCCCCCCCCCCTCCACACACACACACGACTGTACATTGCATTTCATATAAAAATCCATTTCATATAAGAAAAAAGCAAAAAAAAAAAAAAAAAGTAAAAAAAACTAATGTCTGTCTAACTTTGTGATACTGATTATACATTTTCCATTTTATTGTAAATGGAGGAATGACTATTGTCAAAATTATCACTAATAAACAAATAAGATAGCAGCAGAATCATGAAATGCATCACTACAACCGTCAGAAATACGACTTGTCACGGAATGATGAAACATTTTGCAAGATAAATTTCTTTCGAAAGAAGGTGAACGATTTAAAAATGTATCGTTTGTGTCATACCATTTAACGAAATATTTGGCGAATGAAATAGCTAAATCTTTGACTTCCATCGTATTAAGATTGCGGTTTCTAGCCTTTTTAGTAGAAGATATAATTGTATCGGAAGTGAAAGGTAGAAGCGAAAGAATCAATGAATCCCACATCAGATCTCTCCATACTTTCTTAAATTCTTTACTGAAATCAATCATGGGCATGTTGTTTAAAACAGGAGGAATTTCAGAATGTTCCAAGATAACAGATATTAAAGTACTCTGTTTTTGTTCTGAAAGAAAAAAAATAACGAATAAAGAAAAATTTCTGTAAATTTTGAAAAAAAAAAAAAAAACACTATAACAGTGAAAATAAATTTACACATATAAAAATAAAACTTGAACTCATATTTAATTCTTTCGCCATAAACCGTAAATAAAGCATTGGTTTCAATGAAGGCATTTACACAGTAAAAAAAGAGAAATCTTTCTGTATCTAGAAACATTTACGAAAATGTAACATCTCCGAGCCATCCACGATTTCGAAAAGCATTTCTTTATTCTCAGAAACCAATAGGTATCAGAGATTTAAAGAAGAATTTCTGGAACAAAATTTCCTTTCGCCGCCCGTTAAAGAAAAAAAAAAAAAAGCTAAAAATGGAGCCAACGTTAAATTATTAACATTTATAGATCTTCTATAATCAAGTCCGCAGCCAATTGGCATAGCGAAAAATTTAATGCATTATTTTCCCAAGGTTTTATTTTATGAGACAAACATAAAATGGTAACCTAGGTAATAAAATGGTAACTTTTTTGCTTATCTATGATGCGGCTTTGGACTTTCGGATTATGGAATATTAGCTTTTTTATAATTACCAACTAAATTTTTAAATTCAGATATGTAAATTATATGCTAAAAATCAGAGACATGTAATTATTATCTCTCTATTCTAAAAAACAGTAACTAAAAAAAGTAACTAACGCTGTCACCGCTACTGTAAAGAAATTTTTTGTGATCGGGGGTCTTTCTTCGCTAATATTAAGAAAACTACTACAGACAAAAGTATGAAAATTGGTACCATTATAGAGAAATGTTTAATAAACACGCTGATGCAGAGAGTTTTTAAATCGAATAATTATTTTAAAAGGTATTTAATTTTAAATTTGGTCGAAATCGTTCCATTAAAAAAGTTTTATAGGAACAAAAACTATACATAGGAATTTAATCATTTTTTTCTAAGGACATACATTACAAACTCGCGGTGTGCAGACTGCATTTATTTATAGCTGGATGGTATGGAGCACTTAACCTATGTTTTACACCATGATTTTTCAAGAATGTGTCAAATTCTGCAGAAGTAACTTGTTTAGCATCATCAGATACTGCTGATATATAGGAAAACCGTATCGAGCAAAAAGTGAAGAAAGACAAGTGATTGCATTTTCTGTAGTTGTACTAGGAACAATAAAAACTTTTGGCCATTTGCTATGGAAATCAACTACTAAGAGAAGTATTTTTCCCATAGCAGGACCAAAATAACCAATATAAATGCTTTGCCATGGAGATGTAAACCATTCCCAATTATGTGTACTTTAGGGGGTTTTTTTTCCTTCCAAATTTACACAAACAAGGAAATTTCGTGAAAGATCTTCAATATCTTGGTCTATTTCTTGGCCACGATACAAAACTACGGGCTAAAGCCTTCATTTTTACTATACCAAAATGACCAAAGTGTAAGTCTTTTAATATTGCGAAAAGAAGGTTACAAGAGTTATTTACTGAATTGGTAAAACGATTTAAAAAATAGATAAATTAGAGTTTCTGGAAAAAAATAATGTAAGCTATCATATAATAAATATTTTCCCAACTTAGTAATGTATATTTTTATGTTTGTAAATTTTCCTGTTCCCTACTACACAAACAGGAAAATATATTTCAAATACCAAAAAGTGCAAAATACGCATGATGGTTCTCCATAGCTCTCCAAGTCTCATTTACAAGTCTCTGTATTTTATTTATGTAAGTACAAACATACATTTATCTAACAAAAATGCAAAATAGGAGCAATGATAGTTAGCCCTGCCTTTTCAAGACCCATGAACAAGTCTCTACCTTGTATTTATATAAGTAAAAAAATATATTTCAAGTGAGAAAAAGGAAAATTATGTATGATAAATATCCATGCCTCTTCAAGTCTCATTAACAAATGTCTACATTGTGTTTATATAAATATAAAAACGCATTTCATTTCACGAAAATGCAAAAGATGGCTATCAATGTCTCTCCAAGTTTCCAAATCTCTTCATTTATTTATGTATGCTTAAAATGTATTACAAGTAAAAAAAAAAAAAAAAAAAAAAAAAAAAATTGCAAAACACCTAATGCACCCGTCTATAACGATAGGAAACGGATTGCCTATTCTCTCCTTTATTGTAAAGTGGGGAATGACAATTATCAAAATTATCATTAACAAACAAATAAATAAGATATCAACAAAATCATCGGTTGCATCACTACGCTGCCAGATATAAAACTTGTTATAATCAGGGTTGGGTTTTTGACATGACAGTGATAAAAACTGTGTTTTTACAGGTTTATTCCGTCAAAAACCTATCATTTTCAATTTTTCTCCAATTTATAGTTTAATTGTAGCATACAATACATTTGTATATTTTCCTTGTTGTTCTTGTTATTATTATTCACAATTACTTTGTTAAATTCATTTAAAAGAAGAGCATTTCCTAAATGGGAAAAATTTAAAAATACAAGAGTAAAAGGAAAGGACAATATTTGTCATAATCTCCCCTAATATAGATTCTACTAACTGCAATGAAATATTAAATGATAATAAAAGGTTATTAGAATTATTAAATAATATTCAATATACATTTTTAATAAAATACATTAAAATTATTTTAGAGATGCAAAAATGCTGTTATATGGTGTGACAACAGATGTGGACTGTGGTCATTGAATAAATTTGAATATTTTTACATATGATATTTTAAAATGCATATATTATGTATTTCATAAATGCAATTATGGTGGTTTTCATTTTCATTGATTTCAGGTGAAAGGTCTTAGACTGAAAACTTAACAGAACAAAACAATATTTAAGAAAAAAAACAGAATAGAATAATAATTTATACATATATACACTATAGGGCTTTTTTTTGTTGTTGTTAACTTTAGTGCAAATATATATGAACCTTATAGACAGATCATTCTAGCACCTATATTTTTAGATATAAATTTATACTTGAATAGTCATGAAATATTTTTAACCCCTTGGGGACGAGCGTCACATATACGCTCGTGATTATTCCTCAATGATTATTCCTACCAGTTATTTTTTATTGTAACTTTTGCCTTATTTAATAAAGGCATTTTCTCAATACATCAAGTCAAAAATTTCTATTTTAAAATACCAGTGATAAAAGATTAAAAATTCTGTAAAAGACACTTGCCGCGATGGGGATTAAATCGAAATTTATTAAATCTACCATAAAGGCCAACTATTTATGTCCTGTATACATTTTACTTAAAATTATTTAGGCATTATTTAAAGTGAATTGAAAGGAATGACACATTGCATATTTTTATTACATACATATGACTGTATGAGTAAAAATCTTTTACCTTTAAAATTATTATTAAATCTAGAGAGATTCTTAAATGTTTTATTTATTTTTTAGTGCAGTTAACTTTTTAATTAATGGATCTTTAGTAATCTACATTTCTGCTTAAAAATAATATTTATTTATTTATTTAGTTTAAGGAAATAATAAGACTAAAATAAACTATTTAACAAAAATATAGTTAAAAAGTGAGTTTTCGCGTGGCTTAAGGTTTAATAATGATTTGCAAATTTTAATATTTACAAGATTTAACTATGAAGAACAAGTCTGATTCTTTTTTCTCAAAAGATGTATCTAATTCTCAACTATTAAATTATATTTTATTTCATTTATTGCTATTTAGAAATAAAAATAATCAACGAACAATTTGGATTTAACACTTTAAGAATATTAACTTCTAAAGAAATTTCTGAGACAGCTATTTAGTTTTAAACAGTGTACTACATTCTGCCGAAATTATACACATTTTTTAATCTTACATTTATGAGTTATAGAATTTCTTCAGAAAATATAATTTTTGAAGAATATGCCAAATAGCTTAAGATTATTGTAGCGATCTTCTAACAGAGATGTATATGTATTATTCTAATGCAATTCTTTTTTGTTTTTCTCGGATGGATAAATATACTTTAGAGTCTTTAATATTGAATATTTCATATGAAACAACTTAATACTAAAGATAGAATGAAAAAAAAAATGTAAAAACAAACTACTACTAAAAAATGGTTGTTGACAGTTTTTGACATGACAGTAAAAACCATGGTAAAATCCGGTAAAAGCCGTCATGCGTCAAAAACTTGCCAACCCTTGTTATATGATGAAACTTTTTGCAAGATAAATTTCTGCTAAAGAATTTGAATCTTTCAAAAATGTATCGTTCATGTCATACCACAGGCAAGCAAACATTTGACAAATAAAGTAGCTAATTTTTTTACTTTAAGGCTAATGTCAGACGAACGTCTATTTGCACACTTTTTTTCTTTTTACAGCCTTCCTGCAATGGTTTAAGAATCTGTAGTATGGAAAAAAAGCGTGCAAATAGACGTTCGTCTGACATTAGCCTAAGAGGCTACTTCAGTCACGCGAAGAAAGGAGAACGCTAATGTTAATCCTATGGGGGCGTTATTTTCATATTTCTCGCTTTGATTTTAATATTTTTGAAGAATTTTTTTTTTTTGTATAGGATAGCTGAGGGCGATCTATAACCGGGGTACATTTTACTTTTTCAATTTTGGTTTCAGATTTAAAAAAAAAAAAAAAAAAAAAAAAAAAAAAAAAAAAAACTTACTATCTGAACCGGTTGAAACCGATTCTGAAATTAAAACTATCCTAATGTTAAAAAAAAAAAAAAAAAAACTGTAACCAAAATCAAACTAGTCGGATGTACCAATCCCAAAACTTTCTTCTATCTCATACATGTTAATACTTGAAAATTCGTTATCACACTGCCAAAATTAAACGGCAATCTATGCCCATCATGAGGATTCTAAAGATATGAAATTCCGTGCATTAGTTCTTGAGATATGGATATCTCTGAAATCGTGTAAATTCAGCCTGGTAGCGCCACCTATTGGGTTCTTTACACCAAAACCTATGTTACATCAAAACCACCAAGCAACCACTTATATCAAAGTCTAACTGAATCTGAAGTTTGGGGGAAATCCGCGCATTAGTTTTTGAGATAGAGTTATTGCGAAAATCATGAAAATTCCATCATAGCAGCGATGATTAACACCAAAACCTAATTAGCAACAACTTGTGTTAACATCTAACTAAATCTGAAGTTAGATGAAAATTCGTGCATTAGTTTTTGAGATAGAGCTATTGCGGTAATCGTGCAAAATGCAACACAGCAGCGCCACCTGTTGAGCCATTTACACCAACACGTATCAGCATCAAGTCATATCAAGGACTAACTGAATCTGAAGTTTCATGAAAATCCGTGCATTAGTTCCTGAGATAGAGCCATTGCGGAAATCGTACAAAATGCAGCATAGCAGCGCCACCTGTTGAGCGATTTGCACCAACACGTAATCAGCACCAAGTCATATCAAGGACTAACTTAATCTGAAGTTTCATGGAAATCTGTACATTAGTTCCTGAGATAGAGCCATTGCGGAAATCGTAAAAAATGCAGCATAGCTGCGCCACCTGTTGAGCGATTTGTACCAAAAACTAATAAGCATCAATTTGTATCAGGGGCTAACCGGATATAAATTTTTATTAAATTCCGTGCATTAGTTCTTGAGATAGAGCGCCCACAAAATTTGTGTCACACACAGACACACAGACAGACATTTTGTAAAAACATGTTTTTCGGGTTCTCTGACCCCTAAAACGTGTAAATCCGTCGAAAACTGGAATTCGAAAATTTTCATGAATCCAATACTTTCTTCTTGTAAAGATAGAAGAAAGTAAAAAGTAAAGAATAGCCCGGATGATGCAAACTGGCAATGATCGGCCTCAGCTATGTTATGAAAAAAAAAATCATTCAAAAATATTAAAATTAAAGTGAGAAATTTAAAAATCACGCCCCCATAGGATTAACATTAGCATTCTCGTTTCTTTCCCTGACTAGTGTGGACTCTTAAGATAAGCACTTGAATGCAGTCACTATGGTTAAAGTTTCAAATGATTTCATAATATGGAATGTACTCGAATTTCCTGACAGTTTGTTCTCCTTTTTTGTTTAGAAATTAAGAATTTATAAGTGAAATTTGTAAGAGTAATTTTTGCTTTACTTAAGAATGGATATTTCGTGATTAATTAAAGAAAAATTCTTCTTCCGGTATTTCCTCACGGTATTTTCTGATTTCTGTGTTCTGTTTTTAGTCCAGGCAGTAGAGACCGTATAGGAGCTCTACCTAACAAAATTCATGGTAGTTCTGGAAAAAGGCTTACTATGTGTTTTTTGGGTCGCTGAATCCGAATTTTTAACTTCCCACCAAAATTTCCCCTGCAACCCCCCCCCCCCAACAAATTTTGGTAAAATGCCCCCTAAAAAAGGTTTTTATTAAAAAATTAAGTTTGAGAGACTCCCCTCCCCCCACCTCTAAAGCTACGCCGCAGACGAGCATCTGCAAATTTCATATATTTTATAAGTAAAAATGAACTCAGAAATGACGCACTTTCGATTTAAATACTGCTTTAATAAATTTAAATTGAATAAAAGTTTTTGAAAATTTTCAGCTTCGACTAAAATATTTGGCGCCTTTACTATTCTGGCGCCTGTGCGCGGTGCACACTTTGCACACTGGGTCGGCGCGCCCCTGGTGATAGTGGAACTGGCAATACTATTCTCGGGAACCGTGGTTCATCTTGTTCTTGGTGCATCACCGAACAACCCGTCAAGGTGATATTCACGCGCGGCGTCTGTTCCTTTAAAACTGTTTTCTCCACAAAAACAATGCTACGGCAGAAAAGCGATTGTGGACATATCTTTACAAAAAGTATCCATATTTCTTGAATACTTTATTTTTAACAGATTTAATATATTTTTTTAAATTCTAAGCGATAAATGGCGGGGAAGGGGGGGGGAATTTTGCAAACGAGCTATTAAAATTTAATTTACATTGTCGAAACAGGATAGCTTAGAAAAAGGTAATGCAAAAACTAAGAAACACATAAAAGTCCAGGCAATAGGGAATTTTACCTAGCAAAATTAATGGTAGTTCTGGAAATCGGCTTAGTTTATGTTTTTTGGGTCGCTGAATCCGAATTTGTAACTTCCCACCAAAATTTTCCCCGGCAACCCCCCCCCCCCCTCCCCCCCAAAAAAAAGATTTTTATTAAAAAAATCATTTTTTTTTATTGTTTTAGGGAAAAAGTATCTAGAAATTCAGAAAGTATACAAAATTTTCAACAAATTAGATATATAACATTATGACTTAGGATGAAGGGGAAGGGAGAATCTGCCTCGGAACATGCGCGCAGTGCTGCGTGAACTAAGTTGCACAATTCCACTTAACCACTCACACGTTTACATTCGCCCTCCCATCTCCCCTCCGAACTTTCCTTATAAGGTTTACTTTAAGTTTTTTGGATCGCTGAATTCGAATTTTTAACTTACCCCCAAAATTCCCCCCCCCCGAACCCCTACCCCCCCCCCCCCCCCCCAAATAGTTGTTTTTAACTTAAATTTCTTACTTGTATCGTATCGATATTAGTTGTATCGATAATAATCGTTTATGGAATAAGCTCAAAATCCGTCATTCCTAAAAGGAAACAAAAAGATGAGGGGCTGTATCCAAATACAGTAGTACGTGCAATATTGTGTATGTTATATTGGCACTAATCAATGGATATATGGATACAACCCCTCACCTTTTTGCTTCATTTTGGGAACAACGGATTTTGAACTTATTCTATAAACGATTATTATCAGACTTTTCAAACTATTTTTTTGAGACTGTTACAAAAGTTGCTCTATACATTTAGCTAATACATTATGCACATTATAGTTTGATTGCATTTGCGCATGCTCAGTGAAACATTTTTTAGTAAATCTGCTCATTTTTTATCCAATTTTTATTGTATTTTTAATTCTGATTGCAGCATATTGTGTACAATGTTGTTCGTCATGTTTTCTGAAAACATGGCGAAATTTGGGGCTGTTTTCATAAAAACCTTAATTTCTCTACAAGTATACATGCTATCCTCACCAGAATGAACACAGTATATTACAACAAGCCACTTATTAATAATCTCGAGTTTAAACGCTTTTGTGCATTAGTTTTTACAGGGTTATCCAAAAAATATTCCTTCTTTTTCAATTTGTTGACGGTCTCCTATGGGATTTCGGGAAAAAATCTTCGTGGAAATATATGACCTATACTATACTGTTTACACACCTGCAGTTTCCGGTTAATTCCTCATGTATTTTTCTAGATATTTAACAAAATGTCTAAAATCGCAAGTGGCCGGTCTCCTTTGGCCATATAGTGTATTTATGAGTTAAAATTTGTCTTGAATCTAGTGTGGAGTACTCCCTAAAAGAAACGACAATTTTTGTTTATTTTCTGTTCATTTATTAAATTTTGAAAAGTGCCGGTAGAAACTTATGTTGAATATTTCATATTTATCAACTGTTTCATTTCTGTATTAATTTTCATATTTATATGCTTTATTTGCACAAGGAATTCAGACAAAAAATTCTTAGTTTATTTTATTTCTCTACATTTAAAGAGAAAAAAAATGCGACCTAGGTTGCGGACTAAAATCTTGTCTTTTCCTGTTTTATTTTTATTTATTTATTTATTTTTAACTAGAACTTATGGTTGTTACAATTAAGGGATATTATATCGAGCATCTATTGTACACTGCACCATAAAACATCTTTAAATACCATGAATTTGTATAAACTCGGAATTAATCGGAAAATAATTATTATCAAAATGAATGTTGATACATGCTTACCAGTATCCAGACTACCAGCAAAACTGACTAAAAACTGTAATGCTGGGCTTTTTATGAAATTAGCAGTCAGAAGTACCAACATACACCTGCACCTAAAACTAAAAAAATGGATATTTTACATAAAATTAATAAATTGTGCTATTAAGTAAAGTTTTATGTTTAATTACGGGGTCATAGGGCATTTAAACGTACAAAACATTCAACCTTTAAAAAATATATATACGACAGGAAATCAGCAAGTAGGTCACAAACCGATATGAGAGGTCAGAAATTAGTAGTAAATTGTTTCCAAATTTGCCAAAAGGTGGCAGCAGTGTAAGATATCAATTTCGAATTTATGAGACAACAGTTGTACAAGATGAGCAGGGGCATTCAAAAGTTGTTGACGAAGTATGAAGTGGTCGTCCTGTTGAGATTGCGACAGAAGAAACAGTGCGGAAGTGTGAGGAAATGGTTAGAGCTGACAGGCGAACAACAATAGGCCGCATTAGCAGGTTTAGCCTATAGCCGATTGTTACAGACGTTGAATGTGAGGTACACAGATGGCTGGATTTTTTTTTTTACGATGGCGCCCCTGGTAAGAAATTGAAGGAATTGCTGGGGAGTTCCAAAGAAAGTACAGTCGAGTCTCTATATAACGAAATCCATTGTTCCAGCCAAACATTCGTTGTATAGAGAAATTCGTTATATAGAGAATGAGTAAAAATTCCTATTTAATGCGTATAAATTTTGAACAAAAATTACTTTTGAGGTGTTTAATTAATAATTTGAAATGTTTAACTATAAATATTAACCTAATATTGTATTTCTTAATTATTTAAACAGTTTCAAAAAAGGAAACAGACATTTATTTGAAAGCATAATAAAAATCACATAAGGAAAACTTACATTAATTTTAGACAAAAAAATCTGTAATTTTTCGCTGTTTTGATTTCAAAATTGTTACACTCTCGAAAAAAGGCTTACAGAAAGGAATGAAAAATTGTATCGGGAACATTTTCCTCCATTTGAATTCTCATTCATCTTAAACTTGAATTACATCTTTGATCCCGCTCTTATATGTGTAACAATCCAATTGACACTGTTTTAAGAAGTATGTTGGAAGGTGTGTGCGAAGGGGGGAGGGGGGGGGGATGAATTCGTTGGGCATAAAAAACAAGGAGATTCAAGGTAGAAAAGTAAGATAAAAAACTCAGCAGTGAACGATAAATCACTAATCAGTGATGGAAAATTGATTCCATGTGATTTGGAAGCTTTTTTAAAACAATAAATAAAGAACATTTTATGAAAAAATTCGTTATATGGAGATAGATATTTCGCTATATGGAAATTGTTTTTAATGAGATCATGGGAAAAAAGGGACCGTTCCTACTAAAAATTTGTTAAATAGAGAAATTCGATCTATGGAGTTTCGTTATAGAGAGACTCGACTGTATTTGCATCTTGGCTCTGTCTCTCAAAACAAGGTTATAGTTGTGACCTGAATATGTGATTTAAATAATATTCTTGATTCGTGGTTATAAATAAAGCACTCATGAGACGTATTTTTAACACTTTGCAACATAACTGAATAGTGTTTATGAACTGGGTTTATCTGTCCATCTGACTGACCGCCTGTCCGTGCTCTAACTTGCGGAAATATACTCGAATTGCCATGTAATTGATATCAATGCAAAAACCCTTGACGGGTTAAAAGTTTCTGACGCAGCACTTTATCTTATGCTCTAAGAATTTTAAATACGGAACTTAAAAATACTGATATCAAATTTTGAGTGACGTTATGCTATTTCTTAAAAAATATATTTGTATTTATTTCACCATTTTATTTTTGTTTTATTTATAATCGCATGTGCAAAAGTTATGTTCAACATGAAAAGCTGCATAAAATTTTATTCGCTGTTGCTTTATCATTTACATCTCTCATAAATTCAAAATATGTGTTTTAAAAGATATGATATAAAATTTAAGTGACGCCTTGATGTGACTTTAAAAGGTTTGTTTTTTAAAATTCAATTTAAATTATTTTTGACTTGGTTAAAATATTTTTTTTACATCTACACAATACTTTTAATTTTCCAATTCACTGTTAAATATATCACTTTCATTGAATCTATACTATGCATTGAAATGTATTTATTTCAATAAATTGATTTATCTTTTGTGTCACGCTATTCAAAATTGTGAGTAAGATTTATGTAAATGGTTTATTTGCGTCAAACTATCCTTTTTCATACATTTCATGTAGTTTGGACACAATGACGCAAAGAAACCATTTACATAAATCTTACTCACAATTTTGAATAGCGTGACACAAAAGATAAATCAATTTATTGAAATAAATACATTTCAATGCATAGTATAGATTCAATGAAAGTGATATATTTAACAGTGAATTGGAAAATTAAAAGTATTGTGTAGATGTAAAAAAAATATTTTAACCAAGTCAAAAATAATTTAAATTGAATTTTAAAAAACAAACCTTTTAAAGTCACATCAAGGCGTCACTTAAATTTTATATCATATCTTTTAAAACACATATTTTGAATTTATGAGAGATGTAAATGATAAAGCAACAGCGAATAAAATTTTATGCAGCTTTTCATGTTGAACATAACTTTTGCACATGCGATTATAAATAAAACAAAAATAAAATGGTGAAATAAATACAAATATATTTTTTAAGAAATAGCATAACGTCACTCAAAATTTGATATCAGTATTTTTAAGTTCCATATTTAAAATTCTTAGAGCATAAGATAAAGTGCTGCGTCAGAAACTTTTAACCCGTCAAGAGTTTTTGCATTGATATCATTACTTTTTTGAGGTTAGTGATAAAATGATTAAAAAAAAGATACTTATGGAATTTAATGCAGATTTAATTTTTACTATTTTATTACAATTTTCCTTATAGCAGTTTGTATATAAAAACAACTGGGTAAGTATAATCGCAGATCGCACAGAGGGTTTCATTTGATATTCCTTTAAAAACACTTTATCTTAAATTAAAAAATCCAAAATGTTAATTTATAATTATTAAATCCTTACATAGATGTAGCACCAATAGTTCCAATTTTCATGGGGCAGGGAACGCACTCTTTTAAACAAACCACCTTCCAATTGAAGTCATCAAAAACAAAGTTGAATAAGCCAGAGCCCGTTGTGTTGTTTGACAAACAGCAGTCTCATGTCCCCTCCTCCCCCCCTTTTTCAAAATTTTTCAGACCAGTACCTAAGAATGGAACCGAAATAATTTTTTCTCTTCAGAAATTACGATAAAAAAATAGTATGCAGTACTCATAAATTTACTTTAATGCTATATAGGGTGATTATTAAGTTAATTATAACGTTTGGAATCTGTTGCATTGATGTCCGAAAGGTAGTTTCTGAGTTATGGAAGCTGGACCCATAAGGCGCCATAGAGGGGCGAAGCCCGCTAGTGTCTATCATAATTATATTTGCCATGTAGACTAATTGCGATATTTAATCAAAATAGCCCCCCCCCCCCTCCTCATCCCCGGAAATATAACAAATACAAAATGTGTCTTTATAAACCTATCGTCAAATAGGGTTTTATTTCTTTTTCCCTAAAAAAAACATGATTTTTATATCCGTAACGTAAATAGCGGACGAAGCCCGCTAGTTCCTATCATAATATATATTTTTAATAATTTTATATAGTCTATAATAAAAATCAGACTTAAAATAGTTTAGTTCCATGAGTACTTGTAGTGTCAGTTACATGCTACGATTTTTGGATACCAGTATTTTAGAACGGGAAAATGTGACTTATTTTATCGGAGATATCTCATTAATTGAATAAGGTGAAGCAAACTTTTTGAAAAAAAGGTGGCCAACAAGCATGGCAGTTATCAGCTATGTGACTTTGTGCTAAAGTCCATTAATTTGATCTGCTTTAAAAAGATTACGGAAGATTGAATTATAGTAGAACCTGGATTAACCGAGCTTCGATTAATCGAGGTTTCTGTTAACCGAGCCGATAACAAAGTCTGATTTTTTTTCCCTTTTGAATGAGCCTTAAAAATAACCACACTCGTTAGCTCACTGTCCGTGCTATACAGGCCCTTCTGCCCCCAAAAGCCCTCAACTCCAAAGAAACATTGGACCCTGAGAAGTCAATAGCGAACAATGCTTTGTTTCCAGTGGCTGTGTGAACTTTCGTAAATTTTTCAATTTGCATTTTAAAATTTACTACTGGTAGTTGATTTTCTTTTTAAATTTGTTAAGCTGTGAAACAGAACTTTACATATATTTACTTTTATTATTTAAAAAACGTTCTATATATATTTTTTAAAAGAGATGTTAAATTCGCAAGCACGGCGAGTTTTTACACACAGTTTCTATTAACCGAGATTTCCGATTCCGATTTACTAACAGTCCCAATTAGCTCGGATAATCGAGGCTGCTCTGTATAATTAAAAAATCAATGGCGATCTTACTGTAAACGGGTTTCCCTTTTACTGAGGGATTTCAAAACCGAATCAGCTGATGTTAGTTGCTGTTTCCCTGCTTGATTAAATAAGATTAGTTAAAAATTTGAAAATTACCAAATATAAAAGGAACTAAGTCAACAGAGTCTTTGCTTTATGGTATTTTTTAACAACGCTATAAGAAAATGATTTTAAATAAGAGATTTTAAATGTAACGTTTTAAATCTGACATAATTTTCACCAAACTTTCCTTTCTCTTTGTAACATTCAACTGAAAATATTTTTATTATTAGAAAGATAATATTATTATTTGCGCTACCTTAAAATTAGCAACTATAGTTAAAAATATCATCTCGAAATTTGAAATAAATCTCTCAAATAAATATATTTTTTAATTTACACTGTTTTGCAATATGTTTTGCAATGTGTTTTGTAAACTGTTTTGGCCACTTTAGCCAATATGACGTAATTTCCTCCATTTACGACTTTTAACACATATCAATGAATTTATTATTTAAAAATTTTCTTTTTCTTTTAATATTCACGTGTAAATATAATTTTTATGACGCAATTTTCAATGTTTTCCTTCTTTTAATGCGTAATCATTTAATTCTAATTTGAAAATAATTGATTATTTTATAATTTTCTTTCATTTTAAGTAAGCATGTGTAAAAACAATTTTTATGACGTAACGTTTAATATTTTCCTGCTTTTAACACGTTATCATTTAATTCTAATTTAAAAGGATTTTTTTCTGTTTATAATAGTCACGTGTGAATAAATTTTTAATTTAAAGGATATATTATTCTTTGCGCTGTTTTAACATTTGGCAACAATTTAAAATAACCTTTTCTAAAATATGTAAAAAATATCTCTGGAAATTCTGAAAATTTTAATTTAAAATTGAAATAAACCGTCAAAAAATTAGGCAAGTTAAGAATAATAAATGCACTCTGCAAACTTCGAGTTTCTATTGAATAATTAAATTGAATGAAAATGATTAAATTCCCATGTATATTTTTTTTCCTATGAGACTTTTTTAATGAGACAATTTTATCCAGATTTAACATTAAATATATCTTAAAATAATTCTTCGATTTAAAAACTGTCTGCTTCAACGTTTTTATCAAACATTTCTCTATAATACTACAGTGGCTAGAATAGATAGTGTGCCGTTCATTGGTTACCATAACGCTTTTTTTTTGGTCGTGAAAGGAGGACGCCGCAAGGTGGCGCGCATGTTATCACCGACTGGGAATTTTGAAAGCTTTTAGCGCCGTGACAGTGAAGCATATTGTAAACAAACGCGAGTTTTTCCCATAAAGTTTTAATTATGTCTGTTTAAGAAGCAAAATATGAGTGAAAAACTAACAAAAAATATCAGCAAAGGTATTGTTTTGCGCCTGGTTGTCGTAATTTGTTTTTTAAATAACTGTATATAAAGCAAAATGTATCTGTTTTCAATTAGTTGATCTCCAATTTTGTTCTTAGTAAAAAGAAAAAAAAATGCATTTTTAGAATATTGTTTGTTTAAGTTTTCATGATAAGTGCAATATGTTTTAGTTTTTAATTTATATTATGCTTAAAAATATTTATTGTCAGCAGTAAGTTGACTATTTTGAAAATATCGGATATTTTTTATATTTTCGAAAATATCCCGATATTTACGAACCGTGGGCCCGGGGGAAGGAGATTCCTCCACAGAGGAATGAGATGTCCCTCCGGAAGATTTGATATTTTGTTTTCAATGGTCAAAAAGTGTAATTCCCCCCCCCCTCCCCCGGAGCTACAAAAATCCCTCCCGGAGAAAAGTGTCTGAATTCAACACTGGTTTGCACAGTTTTGGAAGTAGTGAACAATTGTTGGTATTTGTAAATAAAGCTAAAGCGAATTTAACCTTTGAATTTATTTTAAAAATTATTTACTTTTCAAAGATAATTCATAAAGAAACAAATGTTTATAATTTCTCTTAAGAAACTTCTCTCTGTGATTTCCAATGTGAAAATGATTTATTTAACAAATGGGCCTTTGTTTTGAAAATAACACAAAGTAAATATTGCTATTGGGAGATTACTTTTAAATGTTTATTGTATGTTTGCGCAGTTTTAGAAGTAGTGAACAGTTGTTGATATTTCATATTTGTAAATAAAGCTAAAGCAAATTTAACCTTTGAATTTATTCACTTTTTTCATACATGGATTCATTTAAAAAAAAAAAAATCTTAAGAATTTTAATGTGTGATTTCAAGTGTAAGAAAGATTTGTTTAACAAATGGGGCTTTGTTTTGAAAATAACACAAAGTAAATATTGCTATTGGGAGTTTATTTTTAAATATTCATTGTATGTTTGCACAGTTTTAGAAGTAGTGAACAGTTGTTATTTGTAAATAAAGCTAAAGCGAACTTAACATTTGAATTTATTTACTTTTCACACATATAATTTTTATTTAAAAAATATGTCTCTGTTCTAAAATAACAGTTTGTAAATAATATAGTTATTATTGAAGTATTTCAGACTTGTTTTCATCTAAATATTAATTCCTATATTTAAATGTCTTCTTATATAATATTAAAATAAGTATCGAAAAAGCATTAATTTATCCGATCTGCTTTCGGAAATTTCCAGTCTCTACTACAGTCAGCGCCATCTATTGGAGGATTACTTTCCCGGTAACTTTTTTAGCGTCGAACGGCACACTATATATTCTAGCCACTGTAATAATACTACGCAATTGCGTCAAAAGATGGCGACACCAGAATTCTGATATGCTTATTGGGTCATTCCATGCAAAATGAGCAAATCAGCTGTGGCACACATGTCACAGATTTTAATCAAAATCAGTCTATAAGTAGATCATATCTATTTATGAGTAAATGCAAAATAATAGATTTCTGGATTGTTCATTTAAGTATTAAAATTTACATTAAAAGTGAATGTAAAATCGAGGTATTGTCTACGTGCTTAAAATTTCAATTTCAAATATTAGCCTTAGTAATGGAAAGAATATATTAAAAATTATTTATAATTAGGAATGAATGATAATTAACAGACTGGCGTAAGTTAGTAATTGTATTTTTATTTCGTATCGAGAAAAAAATTATTTTTGAAAATTTTTAAGAGAAAAAAGCAATATTTCTATTAATCCTTTACACACGAAGGGCAGCCTTGACAAGCTGCAAATTGCTACACCTTATAGCTAAAAGTATATATTTGAAATATCGGAAGTTTCATTCATGCCTTTTTTATTCCTTAATGAGAAAAAAAAAATAGTAAAAAATGTTGAGGGTAAAATGCAATATTTCTATTACTTTTTTTTAAGTCAAGGAAAGCTTTATTAAACTTTTAAATTGTTTTATATTACAGATAAATGTGTATACTTTAAATGCAGAAACTTTTGTTCTTGCTTTCAGTTTATTTTTGCCTCAAGAGAATTTTAAATTAGAGTAGAAATCAGACTGAGCTAAACGAAAAACTATATATCAATTCTGAATTCAAATAAAAAATCTAGATGGCAGCACTAATTTTTTTCCCCATGCAATCGTGCAATATTTTAAGATACGCGGGCGAATTCAAAGAGGTATAGCTAATGGAATGCAGAAAACATTACTATTTTGAACCCATTTTTCTTATGATAGGAATCAAAAGGCAATCTTGAATTTTTTTTAACGTATCATGGATTTATTAATCTTTATGTCTGAGCAATATTGTTAATGTCGGGCCTGTCCTTTATTTATGTTTTGCTTATACAGAAGAGAAAAAATCATGATTTTGTAATTTTTTTAAAAGTTTCTAAGTTTTTTTGAAGATGAAGGAAATAAATGGCCACTTTAAAACTTGGGGAATTCGATCTACATATGACATACTACATCAGGCATTAATTTCACAGAGGTTTTTTAATTCCTTTGATTTTTATAACGTTTCTAATTTTCTCAAAATTCACAAATTTTCAATTTTTGCAACCAATTTATAAATAATCATGGTGTTACTTGATTATTATAACTCAGTAAATAAGAAGATAATTTTTCAGAGTTTACAAAATTATAAAAAAAAATTCCTTTCTGTTAAACAGTTTTCAAGATACAGAACTTCAAACTTGCAACTTTGGACGATTGCGCACATGTCATTCTATAACACAAGTTTTTTAAATGTCCAAAACTGCTAAAAAAATTTATTTTTTGTCAAGATATTTTGCAGAGCATTACTTGAATATGAATTGAACCTGAGCATCGAATTTTATTAAAATTGGTTAGTATGTGGCCACAATTTTTTTTTTAATTTTTGCTCATTTTACGTGGAATGACCCTATTATGTAAACTGTAAATATTGCAAAGTTAAATAAAAAGAATTGTCTCGGGGTTATCAAACTTCATTGATATTTATAAATAAAACATTTCAACTAAATTATTTATTATAAAAGAATTATTACATCATAATAGCTTTTATGCAAGGAAAATAATAATTATAATAATAATAATATTATGGATGTCAGTGATTATATATTGATTGACCGTCATAATAATAAAAAATGATATTATAAAAAGAAGAGCTGAAATGAATTATTTTTTTACGTTTCTGATCGTGTGATTTATATTCAAATAATAATTATTAATGTATATTTTTTGTAAAGTGATTGAAATTAAATATATTTATAAAATTTATGGTAATATTTTTATTGTTGAAAAATTACCAAGAAATAATCATCATCAAATTGGCGTCATTATAATTGTAATTTTATTTAACTTAATAGCAATTAAAAAAATTACAAAGGAACTGAGAATAATGGTCAACTAGCAGACTTAAAAAAAAAAAAAAAACACATTCACATGTGAAAACACGTACCAGTGAGTATCGAACTGACTATCTGAAGATCAGTAGACGATGGCCCTTAGCCACTCAGCCAGTGGGAAGACAAAATTTTTCTCCCCAAAAGTGGTTAAAAAGAAAGCATGTGTATGAATACAGTGTCATGCATTTTCGGTGAAATTTCCATAGAATGGCGAAGAAATATAGTCCGATTTTTCATGCGCATTATAAAATGAACAAGAGTCTTGCTGGAAACAAGTAAATTGTTATTTGGTTCATCTGAAACATATTTATTTGATTTTTAAAAAATCGCCCGTGTCATTTTCGAGAGAAAAAAAAATCGAATTATTTAACGAACGAGAGTTTTCCCAGAAAAAAGAAAAGTGTTATTCACCTCGCCTTAATCACATTTATATTACGTATCAATTTAAAAATAATCGTTAGAACCGTTTTCGAGATTTTCAAATTAGGAACTTCCTCGATATTATACCAACGTTTTCACTTTAAAAATGGCTATTTAGATCTCAAAATATACTGCACGTAGAAATGCAAAAATTTCAGTATACGATTAGACTGCAGATATAAGACTGTTCTACAAAATTCAGAACAATAAGACATATATCTGCTGAGTTATTAAAAGGCGGCTTTTCGCGTTTTCTTTGATGTCGAGTTAGCTGTATATATGAGTTCCGCCATCTACGAATTCTATGATACGATACGATTTTAACGATACGATACGATACGATTTTAGGCTTAAGGCTGCGTCACTCGAAATACTACCGTCTTCCATGATACGTTATTGAGGATTACATGGCATGTTCGGTATTGAAAATGAAGTGTGTAGCATTTACACCTCGTTCACACGGGATTTCAAAAGTATTTCCTTACATTATGATCTACGGGAAAAAATCATTTACGGTGTATTTTAATGATGCTAAACTATTTTAAGCATATTGAAATTTACGCACCTTATTTAGGTGCATTAGAAGATGGTTTCTATAGAATGTGTTATGGTACTTACAGTTCGTGTACAGGGAATTCAAAAGTATTCCGGCATAATTATGGTCTATGGAGAAAAATTGTTTATGACGTATTTTAATGATGTTTCTCTGTTACAAGCATAATAAGTTGATATGAATTTAAGAGGTACACTAAAACATGCTTTCTGTAGGGTAGGGGTGCAAAGAATTTATCATTTACTTACAGGGCACATAAAAGAGTTCAGTTTTATTATAGTCTACGAGAAAAAGCTACTCGCAGTGTATTTTAATTATGTTGCACTATTTCAAACATGATGAAATTGATATTTGTTACTGAGATTTACTACAAGATGCTTACAGTAGAATATGATGTGCATCCCATTTAATTTCATTTACAGGGACATATAAAAGATTTCGGATACAATACTGTATACGAAGTATTGTCTATTAAGGATGATTGCTGAAAGTGCGTTTTCAGCTACATCCTTGTATGGTATGAGTTTTTAAGTTTAACTAAATTTTTACATACTGCATGGTGTGTAATAAATTCTATAGACCAGATACAGGGTTACGCAAGAGAATTCGTAAGAATTGCTGAGAATGAGCGTGAATTGCTTCAGGCTTTTTTAATAGCTTTTTTATTATTATTATTATTATTGAGTTATGCATTTTCAAGCTCAACTATATTTAGAAAGACATTTGTAAAATATAAGCGTAATAACACACAAGGCTAAAGAACTGAATACATGTACGCCCTTTGGATGATAATTTCTGTAAGTGCGATTTAAATAGGTTTAAGCATGTTTTTGCCTAAATTAAATTTCATCTTAACGTGTGGCGTGTGTAAAAATGTGTTGCTAATGAACAGGACTGTACAAAAGAATTCAAGTAAGAATTCAAGTCATTTCAGTTAAATGGTAGAACTTGCTGAAGGTGAATTTTCAACTTTTTTATACGTTTTCTTAACTATTCTATATTTTAGTACTTTATATAATATATATACAAATCTATAGATCACATACAGGCTGCACAAAGAACTAAGAGTATCTTTCCCGCTATGAACAGTAATTGTTGAAATTTGGTTTTCAAATATGTTACGCTGTAAAAAAAAAAAAAAAAAAAAAAAAAAAAAAAAAAAGAAAGAAAAAAAAGAAAAAGAAAAACCTGCAAAGTTACTAAGAATTTTCTAGGAAACTGGGATGCCAAGAACTTTTTATGTAATGGCAATAACAAAAATTCATGTAACACAAGCAGTTTTGCACTGTAAATCAAACAATCTGTAAGGTTATTAAGAATGTTTTAGGAAATGGGGAATGCCTAGAACTTTTTATGTAACTGCAGCCCAGGTTACAGATAAAATTTTAGTAAGATTACTGTAATTTTAGTAGATTATTTTGCAAAGCTACAGATTTTTGCAGCTTTACAAAAACTAGTTTTGTATGTTTACACCTTTTTTTGTACAGTGCACAGATAAAATTCTAGTAAGTATACAGATTTCAGTAACTTTACATCTGTAAGAGTTACATCTTTTTTGCATGCGTTTTCTGAAATGTTTTCTTAGATATTTTCTTTACGTTTTTAAACGGCAAAGTTTTGTGAAAGTTTTCCAGGAATGTTGGAAAGTGTTTCATAATCTATGCTTTGGTGCATGATTTTTACTTACTTGTTTTATATCGGCACCATTTTCATATCCTTGCCACGGATATTTTCAATATATAGTCCAAATTATTCAAATAGATTCATCATGTAGAAATTTTCACTTATGCTACTTTCCGCCTACAAAAAAAAAAAAAAAAAAAAAAAAAAAAACTTGATGAAATATTAGCATATGTTTCTTTTGATTACACATCATCAGCCACATACCTAATCACTATCGATATTTGCTCCTGATGAGGGATGTTGGGAGTACAATTGAGAAATATTACAAAATACTCAGCAGCCTTGATTTGCAAAATGATTTACTGTACCAGTCACCAAAAGAAAGAAAAAATCCCAACAAAAAGTTTTCGGTAAATAAAAAAAAAAAGCGCCAAGTTTTCCTTAATGTTTCGGCCAGAAAAAGTAGTGATATCTGAAGTTCGCACAAGGGCACAAGTTAAAAGCCAAACATCCCAAATCTTTCATTGAAAATGGCTTCATGCGACTTGGCCGTTAATGCTTTCTACAGCATTTGAAAATTAATGATTGGAAATTTCGCATTTATGAATTATTTAAATATTAAAATTAATATTAGTATGCAAAGAGGCAAATTCACATAAAGACATTATAAGTAAAAGATTTCTGATAAATACCATCAATTTCAACAAACAATAGTTTTGATTACAGATCATTTAGTCCACATGTGGTTTAATTGCCATTTCGTACGGTCTAAAGCTAAAGTCATTAACGTGAAACCTAAGAAATAAAAGAAAATTTACTTTCTTCAAATCTCACAATATGTTACATTATATTTTATTGTATAATATTGAAATCTTGTGCATTGACGAAAGAGATTTTTTTCGTTTGAACATTTATTATAGTTTGTTTGCATACATTAAGAGGTATTCGATTTATAAACTGCTAAAAGCTGATACTAATTATGTTTTAGCAATTAGGGATATTACCTTCTGAATACAAGTATTTTGTTATATTTAACTTCTAAGCATTTAAATAGACTGAAGTGGTTTAAATACTTTTTTTAAATGTGTATTTTATTTCTGTACTTTGTGCCACAAAATGCCTAAAATAATCAAAAAATGTAGTTGTAATGTAGCTCATTTGTACATACTTTAAAATTTGAAAAACCCTCTCGAAGGCATTAACGGCCAAGTCGCAGGAAGCCATTTTCAATGAAAGATTTGGGATGTTTGGCTTTTAACTTGTGCCCTTGTGCGAACTTCAGATATCACTACTTTTTCTGGCCGAAACATTAAGGAGAACTTGGCGCTTTTTTTTTTTATTTACCGAAAACTTTTTGTTGGGATATCACTACTTTTTGTATGTTTTTTCTAGTTTTTTTTCTAAGCTATATTAATATAAAAAAACTTAAATTTCAGTACTTTTATGTTAGCCGGGAGCAAATCTCCTAATTAGCATTTAGTTTTTTCGCCAAAAGAAGTTTTCATTTTTCACATGTGTAAATTAGAAACAATGCTTTGATTTTCAAATAAAATATTTTGGTTTATGTTATTATTTGTTATTTATTTATTTATTTATATGTTAAATATTCTATTAAATAAAATGTGGGAAATGCATCTATTTTAAATGAGATGACTGAAAAGTTTATATTTTTAAATGAAATTAATGCAATATGAGCAATAGAGTTAGGGACAGTATTTGGCGATTTGCCATTTCGCGCCCGGCTAGCATAAAAATACCTAAATTTATTTTATTGAGCTTTATAAATTCATACTTTATTTCTTTTTATATTAAAGTACTAGCCGCCTCTAGCAAGCAGTATATACTCTATTAATTGCATATTAAACGTTGCATCATGTTACTGTTATTCATAATTTAATTTTCTTGTCTGTTCTTTCGAAAAGTCGGAAGATTTTGATAGAGAAATCAAGAACTCTTTACGATCATGGAAGCACAACATATATTTTGTGTTGTTATGTATTTCATTCTTTCATGACAAATGTCTCTTAACTCACTTATGCATGTTTCCTTATCAGTTACGATTCGTTCTCTAATGCGGAAATTTTTAATCCTATTAAGTAATCTTTTCTAATTGTATTTTATTACTGTATTTTAACTGATACGATTAGGTACAAGTGAAATTATTCTTATTAAATCCTTTGATAATATCTGCATTTAATAATAATATTGATAATATCTGCAACCATATTGATGCTAATATCTTTTTGTTTCATGCTAACCTTTTCAATAGACTCGATTACGGAAGAATAGAAGGTCTACGGGCTCACTGCTATGATCCATTTGAAAATCTATCATTCTTCTCATCTAATCGTGTTGAAGAACTAGCCAATTTGCCATGGTTTTAAGTTTTTAGATAATTTTATTCGAAACCTGAAAACTAAAATACGAGGAACCGGATTATAGAAGATTCCTTCTAACGGTACATATTGATTAACAGGTTACATATTATAAAATTATAATAATCATAAGGACAATTGTCAGTTTCGGTGCTTTAATAGTTTCCGAAAATTCTATTTCTATAATACAGAAGTTTCAGCAGAGTAAAGCTTAACAACATAGTCACAGTAAGTACAATAACAGTACAATATATTAACAATAGCAGAGGTTTTGTGCAGTGACGAAACTACTGGCACTTTGGAAATATTCGTACGTTATATTATTTAACTATTCAGATGATATGCGGAAAAATATAAATAGATGGCTCGCATTAATAATTAACTCATTGAAAAATAGCCACAAACGTCAAATACTCGCCAAGCTTGGCGACATTTAGCGAAGTGTCACAAAATTTGGTAATATATCATGTCAATTCTCAAATTTGGCGACAAAAAATGTTTTGTTTGTTCTGACGTCATAATGATGCATATGTGTTATTTATTATACACATACCTATAATATGTATGATGCAAATGTATTACGTATTATATGCGTATGTATAATATGTATGATGCATATGTATAAAGTTCTTTAACATTACTAAAACGCACTTAAAGGAATAGTGTTCCATAAATAGTAGGGATATTTGCCTGATTGACTAGAGTGCTATTGAGATTAGAATTCCGACATTTATAATAGACCGGGAGGCGTTTGCACACACCATCACCTCATCGAGTTTACAGCTGAAATATTAGGATTAGTTAAAACTAGATTAGTACATTAAAATGCAACTGGTCTGTTAAGTCATATCTTGGTAGAAACAACCTGAAGACCTAATTTTAGTGGGTGGCTGATAGGTTTACTATTGTATTTACCTGCATCCAAAAGTATGGAAACATGGAGGAATGGGTGCAGGAAAACACAATGGAAAATCCACCAATTAACCGGTAAACTCGGGTCTGTAGGTGGTTTCCACAAAGATAGGACTTGGCAGACCAGTTTCATTTTAATACGCTAATCGATTTTTAACTAGTCCTAAAATTTCAGCCGTCAATTCGATGAGGTGATGATCTGCGTAGACGCCTCCCGGTCTTTAATAAAATTTGTTTTAAGAAAGTAAAAGATAGAAATATGGACAGATAAAGTGAAATATTTGCCTTATTAAGATTTTTGTAAAAGCATATAAAATTTCATTCAGCTTGAAATCATGTAACACCTTTATAACTCAGGCTAATTTTCTGTAATCGAGTTTTGGCAACCAACATATCTGATCTATAACTATAATCTTTCTTTTACAGATTTAAAATTAACAATAAATTAACAGTAAGTAGGCTAATAATACAATATAATAACGTTAGCAGCGGACTTCGGACACCGCATCTGTCGCACATCGTTAAAGATAGCTTTATTAGTTACACATTTCATTTAATTAAAACCAGATTTTTAAACTTTCATATGAGAATTAGGATATTTTTCTACTATAGGGACCTTGACGTTTTTTAAAAATCTTGGCGCAATTCGGACTTCAGAAACTGAGATATGTTGCCAAATGATATAAACAACTATGAAAACAAATCTGATGAACTTTTATGTTATTTATATATGTACTATTTATATACATATAAACATTTTATGGTACTTTTCGGTTAGCCGGGCGCCAGTTTTATATATACATATATATGTATATATACATGTATGTATGTATACATATATACATGCATATATACATATGTGTATATATACAATATATGTATATGTATCTATATGTATAGCTACATATATATATGTATATAAATATGTATATGTAACACTGGCGCCCGGCTAACCGAAAAGTACCCATTTTATTTATACACGTATAAAATATTGTTTTTTATATACAAATTATTTATGTTGGTATATAAAAATAAATAAACGGGTTCCTTACATTAAATAAATTGTATACATATGGAAAAAATTGCTTGCGTATATGACACAGTAGATAGGTTGCCAGAAAATACGTTATTATCAAATTTCTTTTCTCGTCAAGGCTATTTTCTCTATTTCGCCAAGGCTACTATATCGGAAACATACCGAATTGAGGTTATATTTTGTTAAATGTTTTATTGTTTTAATATCGTGAATATATCATAACCTATACTGATTAAAATTTTTAGGTATCTGGGAGCACGGCAGTGCGTCCGCCAAGTTCGCACAAGCCGTAAGCTACCTTTTCCTGAACCATTTTGGCATGCTTTTCACCCCCTCATAACGTCGTTTTAGGGAGAGATATAGAATTTTTTCTTTTATACACATGTTCGTATGATCAAACTGAACTAAGGTTCCACGATTTCATGTTTCTGTATTTAGTAGTTTTCGAAATATTAAATTCCGAAAAAGCGCTTTTTTGTCACTGACTCACTTCGCATCATCAAATAACTAATGTACTTCTAAAAGTCGTAGAATCTTGAAATTTCACAAACAAGTCGGGTTTGTAGCACAATTAACCAGAAAAATCTGAAAACACAGAATTTCCGCCTCTAAACCCTTCAAACAGGGGGTGTTGATTTGGCCGTAAACAGTTCCTTCACATTCAATTGCGCCAATGTTGGTCGCCAATACTCGATTACAGAGTTTTGAAGGGGTCACGTAATTTCAAGCAGAATAAAACTTTATATATATGCTTTTCCAAAGATGTTTGTTAAATAGAAAAAATGAATATACCTAAAAATTTTAATCAGTATTTCTGCTTGAAATTACGTGACCCCTTCAAAACTCTGTAATCGAGTATTGGCGACCAACATTGGCGCAATTGAATGTGAAGGAACTGTTTACGGCCAAATCAACACCCCCTGTTTGAAGGGTTTAGAGGCGGAAATTCTGTGTTTTCAGATTTTTCTGGTTAATTGTGCTACAAACCCGACTTGTTTGTGAAATTTCAAGATTCTACGACTTTTAGAAGTACATTAGTTATTTGATGATGCGAAGTGAGTCAGTGACAAAAAAGCGCTTTTTCGGAATTTAATATTTCGAAAACTACTAAATACAGAAACATGAAATCGTGGAACCTTAGTTCAGTTTGATCATACGAACATGTGTATAAAAGAAAAAATTCTATATCTCTCCCTAAAACGACGTTATGAGGGGGTGAAAAGCATGCCAAAATGGTTCAGGGAAAGGTAGCTTACGGCTTGTGCGAACTTGGCGGACGCACTGCCGTGCTCCCAGATAATAATTACATCACCAAATTATGGCACCGAATATGAATGCCGTTTTCAAATAGGATTATGTACATATTAAAAATTGTACCAACTTTGATTTTTCAAATGGTAACACCCACTTTTGACAACCGTATTTGAATTCCTTCGATCAAATCAGGTCTAAAAAAGTATAGTTTATGCATTTTTTTCATAAATCTTCATAGAGAAATAGTATAAAATGTGTTAGATGTTTACCCATAAAATTCGGAAAAACAAAACTTCACAAAGAAAAATACGAAAAAACATTCAGTTGCTTAGTTTCAGTTAATTACCAAAAAAATTATATAGTAATTTTAAATATAAGATAAGCATGCTTGTATTAAGATTTTTGGGAACAGTAGTTCCCTAACTGCCAAACTTTTAAATTTTGCGAGCTCTAAAATGTAGATATATAGAGACTTTTGTATCACTTATCAAGCAAAAAAGTCGAGCTTTCATAAAAAATTACCTTTTAAAGTCGTATCAGATGGAAGAAAAACAGACAACAAACATTTACAAAGTATGTTTAAAGATTTTTCCGAAAGTTGCGAAAGCTGAGTGAACAGATTTTGTAGTGTTATCTATCCTGTATTGAATGAGTAGGGGTTACCTGATAAATACGCATATCTGAATAATCTTTGAGCTAGGAAAGATCTTGAGTAAATGTATATTAAAGCAAAATTGCATGTTATACAAATGTTTCATACTTATTCTTAATTAACTCAAAATTAGAACACTCTGCAAGCATATCACGTCCGCGCTTAAAGAGTTTCAATCCAATTCTGGGAGATTCTAGTCTTTGCACTATTTCTCCAGCTATGCTGCTATCTTCATCAGCATAACACACATAAGCATCATATGCATCACAACCTAAATAAATAAATAAATAAATAAATAAATAATACATTAAAAGTAGTTCAATTAAAAAAAATCATTCAAACTAGCTGATGGTATGCTATATGGCCCAAAGTCACCGGGCATTTTCGATTTTATACTTTTTGTCGATTATTTAGAGAAATGCTTAACGAATTGTTTTTAAACTTCATGCTCACAAAGACTGCATTTCTCCACATATGTTTTCAGTAGTAATTTAGTCATGATTACATTTACGAAACCTATAATAAATTGAACAAAAAAAGAATATATTTGCGATTACCCTATAACCAGTGTTCTCGCTGCCGCTCGCCAAACCGCGGGAAAATGCTTCATTTGGCGAGTAAACGAACAATTAGACTCGCCAAATTGTGAATGCTCAATTTTTGCTCTCTTTTTTTTGTGTGTGTGTGTATCATGGCAGGGGACACTCTTATTCACAAAACCAATAGTGTTTCTCTCTATAGCCGATTAACCACTATCTGTACAACAGCGCATCGTCGCGACTCTAGATTAACAAATAAAACCAAAGTGTCATTGACAGGTCAATATTTTTTATCGGTTAGCATAGCCTATCGAAATATAATAGCAATTTGTAGTATGTATTTCGCATTTAAATTCAATCAATTTTTAACATTACACATTTGTACGATACAGACAGCTACTTATCCGAGGTATGTGAGAACGGGAATTATTAAAATGTTCTTGTTGTTCATGGTTCTTGAAGAACCATGAATTTAGAAAATACCGCAGATTCAGGAGTGTAGCTACAAAATTTTTTTCGGGAGGAAGAGTTCAAAATTTTCCCAACTTATAATTAAAAAATTTCCCAACGTGAAACAAATTGCTCTATTTTCCAACTAAAATGATATGTTCAAATGTGTGTTTAATGATAATGATACCTATACGCAAAAAAAAAAAAAAAAAAAAATCCAAAGGAAAAATTCTGAAACTAAAAACATAAAATTATAATTATTGGTTCATTTAATGAAAGTTCTTGTCTTCAATTGTGCACGAGTCATAACCGTACTTCATATGAAAATAGCTTCATATTTTTAGATTTTTGAGAAAGGAACAAAGTTTTGGACGAAATGTATTAGAGACACTGTTGGTGGAAAGCAGGAGAGAAATTCAGGTCTGGTAGATGTATGACATTTTCATATTTTCGTAGCACAGAAAAACATAATGAGAAATTGAGTCTGACTGCTTTTTGTACTTCTTTTGAAAGTTTAACTATTTTACTATTACAGAACTGGGAAAGGTAGTCAGAAAAACAATAATTCTTTTGTTTTTACTTTTTATTTAAAAAATAAAAGTCTATAATTTCTCTACTAAAATCTATAATTTCCCTACTTCACATATATTGGTGTGTGTGTGTGTGTGTGGGGGGGGGGGGTAGGCCCCCTCCCCATAACCCCCCACCCCCATCGCGATGCCTCTGTGCAGATTTCATTCGAAGGAAAGTTCTACAGCAAGTACTATACTACAGCATAGAGGTCTGCACGGGCCCGGGTTTGGCCGAGGCCTGTACCCGGCCCGGCGGAATGAAGGCGAATTTTCCAACGGGCCGGGCCGGCAGAATTAGGACAATTTTTTCAACGGGCTGGGCCGGGCAGACAGACAAAATAAACGGGCCGGGCCGGCAAAAAATTTGAACGGGCCCGCAGTGCCGGGCCGGGCCGATAAAAAAATTAATCGGGCCTATCGGTCCGATATAAGAATTCAAGCGAAGCAGATAAAATACGAGCCATTTTAATGAATATGATTTTCTCGAGAAGTATAAATGTGCGTCACGAGCCGATGAGAGTTTAACAACATCAATACAGATATGTAACATGTCCATCGTAGAGATCGGCATCGTACAGTTACAAGATGTCTGATTAACGGTTTAATTTTTTTTCAGCAGACTCGTGCCGGGACGGAACTGGTCTTAATCGATCTCAGGATGTGTAGGACAGGCATTATATTTTGTAAAAGTATTAATAGTGATAATGAACTTCTGTTAACAGTATCTTTGGAAATATACCTTAAAGGGTTCTCATATTCACTACCCAACAATGCGAAACTTTCAAACACATTTTCTGACTCATTTTTAACTATAAAGGCATAAAATTCACAGGCCTGACTATTGAAGGCATTTGGAAACGAATAGCTTTCTCCATATTTGATAAATTACTTACAGAGATAACAGAGATTCTTGTCATGTGACTGTACGTTTTTCTCCTTTCCTGTGCTATCGCTTCCGGAAATTCGATTCATAACGCTAACTTTGGCAGTATTTTTAGAGAAAGATATATTGCTTTTATCTATGAAAAAGACGGCATTTACATAGTTTCTGAATAAGAATACCTGCCAATCTTACGCGCTTCCGAAAAGAAATGAATTCTCAAATGTGTCGAAATGTAACTTCTTTCGATTTGAGAAAAGCCTTAAAAATGAGAGAAATATTTTCGCAAATCTACTTTTTATATACAGCTTCAAAAGGTATCATGTTTTTAATCCTTTATTCTGAACTACATTAACTTTTTAATGAATTCTTATTGGAATTTCGAAATGTCTGTAGAGACGATGACTAAAACACTGTGTAATCGTTAATGTTTACTATTGTGTGTTTTCTGCTTTGCGAACACATAGTAATCTAAAATATACTGTAAAATTTCCTCATAAATATGTACGCAGTATTCATTAAAAGAATCTTAATTGTATGTCGAGAAAAAACGGATTTTTTTTTGTAGAAATTGAATCGGGCCGGGCCTGATTTCACTAATTTTTGTACGTGCCGGGCCGAGAACTGTAAAAATGCAAACGGGCCGGGCTCGGGCCGAACTTTCAATTTTTACCCCGGGCCGGGCCGGGACCGGGCCCGGAATTTCCGGCCCGTGCAGACCTCTACTGTACAGCATGTAACATCCGACACTTTGCTGAAATCTTACCACTACATTCAGCGGACTGTGAGAAAGCTTCAGTGTGATGAATGCAACAAAAACTTAAATTGAGAAATCGAATGTATATAAGAAATATCAGTGTGTTTAACAGCCTCAATAGGCAACAGTACAATTTTGAAACCGCTTTCGAAATTTGGGCTTTAATGGAAAGCCGAAGAAAAAAAAAGTTTCGAATGTGATACATATTTTTTGTATCTTTTTGAACTTTTAGAATTCATTGAATGTAATATCTTAAAACCATGAGTAATTTGGGTTAAGTTTTAATAGTTTCTGTAGCGGATGTTGAATTTAGATGAATAACTGATATATTTACAAAAAGTTAGTTTATTTCAGAACATATCGAAAAAATTGTATATTAAGTGGTTAAGATCGATTTTTTAGAATTTCAAGACTAAACTATTTTGCTTAACAAGTTTTTTCATTTGGCGAATGTTTTTTATTTCTGATTAGCCAAACTGCTAAGGTTGGTCAAAAGTCAGCGAGAACCGTGCCTGTAACTGTATCATAAAAAGGTCGAAATTATGTGTAACTGTAACAAATAATTTTTATAGACTCTTTGCAACGTTTAAATGCGTTTTTGTAAGAATAGCAGATGTTTATGTGATATGTTTGTTATAAGCATATTAAAACAAGATGTTGATTTACGTGAAACTATTGGAATAAGTGAATGTTCACCTATTACAAAATCCTTATTTACTTATAAAGGTAAAATGGTTTTTTCTTCGTAAAAATGTAAACTGAATGAAGTTATAAAATCTATCACCCTGAATAGTAGCGATAAGTCAAGACGAAATCAATGGGAATCTACAGCATCTTCGGTTAACCCAATTGCATCCCAATCGCATATATGCGAGCATTTCAGGAATTTCTTTTTTATTCAGAAATTCCGAATTCATACCAGAAATTCTTAATAATAATTTTTTCTTTATTAAACGACAGAGGTTCAGTGATTGCATGAAGTAAAAATTCTTAAACAAGAAAGAAATTTCTGAAATGCAATCAAATATGCGCTACTCATACAAATGGGTTAATTACCACTGCCCGAATGCTTGCTGTGTTGCTGCTGTAGATGTCACACTCGAAATTAAATTTAAATATAATGAAGCTCACGCGATTTTTCGAAAGAACGACCAAAATATTTTTCCAGGTGAAAAATCTATACAATAAAACCTCCATAACGCACACTACTGTAAAGCGACACCTCTATTTAGCGAACACTTTTTTAATTTCTGATACTTATATATTTGTATGCTTTTACCTCTGAATAGTGGACAACCTCCAATCTACACACACGTAACATGTTTATGTATGTGTGCATAAACTATCACAAATACGATACATGGGTTTTTGTGTGTATGAAAACAGAGATGTTGATAATGCTTTTCATATTCCGTGGCAAAAAAAGAGTTCTTATCTGTACCGTAAAGAAAGAATAATCTATGATCACATTTCTGATATGCAGTGTAGATTGAATATGTACTCATTAATATTCAATTATGTATTTTTGTTTCATCTGAAACATAGTTCTGCAGAATTTTTTTGTGAAAATCACAACAACCCCACTTGCAAAACCTAAATCTGTCTCACAAGAATTATTCTAGAGCAAACCGGGCCCGCAGAAAGAAAATTTGAGTCACCCCGACAAGAACATTAGTGACAACCCGACCCGATGTCTCTATTCAACGGTCCAAAGTTATTTGCTATTCAGACGTTTTACTAAATTTGAATATTAAAGAATATAGACATGTCCATTTTTCTATATAGAAGATAAAATTGGTATTAAAGATAAAATTATAGATTACTATTTATAATTGCATTAAAACAGGAAATAAGTTCCTTTCATTTCGGGTTCGGATCAGGTTGACTTCAAGTGGAATTTGCCGGTTCCGGTCGGGTAAAACCCAACCAGTATTGGGCACGTTCAAAAAAGGAAAAAAAAACTAGTTCAAACTCAAATTCAATTTCTCAAAAATGAGTCAAGTTCACGCTCAAATTCAAAAATTTTCGAACGAACTCATTCAACTCAAACATATATATATATTAGAACTTTATTGTCCAAATTTAGAAAATTTTGTGAATTAATCTTTTGGTTATTCGATATAAGGGACTTCTTGGGCCCGACACAATTTTCCTTCCCGACACTCGGGAAGGAAATGCTTGTTTTGGGGATAATGTTTTTTCTAGAGGTTCGGACCGAGATGGGCCGGGACTGCATTTGTTTGGATTTATTTTCCGGCCTAAGTAGGGGCTGGACTACATTCTTCTTGAGATCTGAACAGGCAGAAATTTCCAGTCCCAGTTCCAACCCAGCTCATGTGAAAGTCATTGGCTCTGGCCTGCCCGGTAAAAATATCAGTAAAATTTGGTCCGACCCATTTTTTTTTTTTTTAAATGCACGTATTTTTAAATTGCTATTATTCCACAATTAAAATTGATATATTTATTTTATTATTTTTTAATATGGTAGATGCATTCCTAGGCAATAAAATTAAAGTACGGTAAAACCCGAGAATAAGAACCTGCCTATGACGGACTCCCATGTTTAACAATATATATATATATATATATATATATATATATATATATATACTAGCGAACTTGCCCGGCATTGCCCGGGTACGTCAAAAAACAGCAATAATTGCGAAAAAGTTCTGGAAATCACAATAAGATATCGCGAGAAAATTTTAAATGGCTGCACAAATTTCGTGGTGCAAAACTTCATATATAGACGTACCTTTACCCCGAAATTTTGTAGCTCTACGTGCAGCGGTCTCTTCAGAACACCGTCAACATACTCACTCACACACAAACTTCTTTCCTTATTATATACTAGCAAACCCCGCGGCTTTGCTCGCGTAATATTTAAAATATGCCAAGTGATATTTATATGTCTAATTTTTATTAAAAGAAATTATACTTTTAGGAATAATTCAAAAATTACTATTTAAAACCCAGTTTGATTAAACATCATTATTACACTGCATTAGGCAGAAATGAGACTTAAATTAATAAAACGAAATAAAACTAAATAAATGATAATTTAGAAAATATTTTGAAACTTTTATGCTCAATTAATTAACTTTTATGCTCAATTTCAGTATTCATTTGAAGTTTTGAATTTTTTAGAAACCATCTTCTTACATCTTAAAATTAACCATCATGTCAAATTCCAAGTCCTACTACCGCTCTCAACAAAAAGAGCTATGTTGAAATAGGAACTGTCACCATTAATTTGCCAACATTAATTTTGAAATCGGTTTGTTATTTCCTAATATTTCACAGAAACGTAATTTAGAAAGCTTTTAAAGGCTTTTTTAAGAACGTTTGTTGATCCTGTGAACTCCAGGTGGTAGAATCATCGGCATAAAATATAGCCTGTGTAGGATCAGAGACTGTTGCCATTGATTCGCAACTATTACTTTAATAATCGGTTTATATTGCCTGAAATTGCATAGAAATCGTAATTTAGGACTTTTTTAGAATGCTTTTCGCACCTCCTTCGCTTCACCCCTTTTTAAGTCGAATTTATTTTCGACAGTCTTTCGAGGGCATTTATATTTTATAAGTAACTACCATGTCATATTTAAAGTTTCTAGCCTTTTCGGTATCACAGAAATCGCAATTTAGAAAGTTTTTTGCTCCTGCAACCCTCTGGTGGTAGTGGCACAGACATAAAATATAGCTTATTTTGAGCAGGTTCTATCGCCAACAATTTGTCACCATTATTTTTTAAATAGGTTTGGTATTTGATAAGATTGTATAAAAATTGTAATTTAGAACGCTTTTCGCTCACTTAATCTTTTTAAATTTGGAATTTTTTTTCGACTGTTCTTAGAAAGCAGTTGCATCTTGTAAGTAAATACCATGCCATACTTCAAAGTGTTAGACCCCTCAGTTGTGCAAAAAATGCAAATTAGAACATGTTTTACTTTTGCAACCCTCAGATGGTAGTGACAGCAACATAAAATATAACCTATGTTATAGCAGGGACTGTCACCATTGATTTGCAACCATTACTTTTGAAATAGCTTTGGCATTTTCTGAGATTGAGTAGAAATCGCAATTTAGAACGTTTTTAGAACGCTTTTCGCGCATTTTCACCCCTTTTTAAATTTCCAATTTTTTCGAAACTGTTCTTAAAGATAATTTATATCTAATAAATATATACCATGCAAAATTTCATGAGTCTAGGTTCTTTCATAATTCAAAAATCGTCTTTTTAGAACGTTTTTTTTTTTTTTTTTGTTTTTTTTTGCACCTGCATCTCCTCTGGGGTAGTGGAAACAGATATAAAACATAGCCTATCTTGGAGCAAGAGCTGTCACCATTATTTTTACTCCATTATATTTGAAATCGATTCAGTACTTACTGAGATTGCATAGAAACCACAATTTAGAGCGTTTTTTAGAACGCTTTTTGCGCATTTTCACCAGTTTTAAATTTCGAATTGCTTAAGAACTGTTCTTAGAAATCCTTTATATCTAATAAGTAGCTAATATTTCAAATTTCATATTTCTAGGCACTTCAGTAACGCAAAAAATCGCATTTTTAGAACGTTTTTTGCTCCTGCACCCCCTTTTGGGTTGCGGCACCGACATAAAACATAGTCTATATTGGAGCAAGGGTTGTCATCGTCATTTTGACTCCATTATTTTTTAAATCGGTTTGGTATTTCCTGAGATTGTGTAGAAACCACTATTTAGAACGTTTTTTAGAACGCTTTTCGCGCATTTTCACCCCTTTTAAATTTCGAATTTTTTAAGAACTGTTCTTAGAAATCCTTTATAACTAATAAGTAGCTAATATGTCAAATTTCATATTTCTAGGCCCTTCAGTAACACATAAATCTCATTTTTAGAACGTTTTTTGCTCCTGCACCCCCTTTGGGGCAGTGGCACCGACATAAAATATAGCCTATCTTGGAGCAAGCCTCGTCACCATCATTTTGACACCAATATTTTTTAAATCGGTTTGGTATTTCCTGAGATTATGTAGAAACCACCATTTAGAACGTTTTTTAGAACGCTTTTTGTACATTTTCACCCCTTTTAAATTTCGAATTGTTTAAGAACTGTACTTAGATATCATTTATATCTTATAAGTAACTAATAATCCAAATTTCATATTTCTAGGTCCTTCAGTAACGCAAAAATCGTATTTTTAGAACGTTTTTTGCTCCTGCAACCCCTTTGGGGTAGTGGCACCGACATAAAATATAGCCTATGTTCTAAGTTGGACTAACACCATCATTTTGATACCATTCCTTTTGAAATCGGTTCGATAGCTCCAGAGATTACCTCTAACAAACAAACAAACTTTACTTCTTTATAATATTAGTATAGACTAGCGAACTTGTCCGGCGTTGCCCGGGTACGTCAAAAAAAAAGAAAGAATTGCGAAAATGTTCTGGAAATCACAATAAGATATCGCAAGAAAATTTTAAATCGCTGCACAAATTTCGAAAAGAGGAAAAAAAATATATATATTGTGTTCGAAGATTGCAAGTTGATTCCTTTCACTAATGTGTGAAAATGGTAGAAAATCACTAAAATACACTAAAAATCACATACAAAATTCCCGAAATTCGAAAATTACTATACGAAGTCCGAATAAACTTTATTGAAATGAGGGATGAATGTACTTTAGGTCCAAAATGGAATGTCAAAAAATTGCAGCAGATAGCGAAGAATCGTAAAAATCGAATTAAAAATCTCAAAAAATTCAAAAATCACGAAAATCAAAATTTACTATAATTGGATAAAGTTTCAAATCTAATTCCTTCGACCTGCGGGCTCTCTTAGGATTTATGTTTGGGAAAGCATGCTAAGCATTGTTTGATGTTACTTTTATTCATAATTTAATTTACTTGGATTACCTTAAATACAATTGATATAATCCCTTGAGTTAATATTAGTTTTTGTTGCATTAAAATATCTCAATTTGTTGATTTTCTTTAAGCAAGTAATCCTTATTGTTTTGCAATGGAAGTGTATGGGAATTTGGCGAAATATTAGAGATATCGCCAAGTTAACGTCACTTTTGGCGACTAAATTTGGTCGCCAAATTTGGCGATATATTACCAAGTTGGCGACAAACTTGGCGGTATTTGGCGACAGTCCTGTGTCCCCGATACGGTAACACCCTTATAGGTATGAAAATGCATTAACTGCTGTTCAATAATCGCATAAAGAAATCGCTAAAAATTCAAAAATCGCTGTACGAATTCCGAATAAACTTTTTTGAAAAGAGAACAAAATTTACTATATTGGGTTAAAAGAAAGAAACCGTATTCTTTTCACTAATGTGGAAAATCGCCCCAAAACTTAAAAAAGTGCTAAAAATCGGATAAAAAATTAAATAAAAAAAACCTAATCAAAAAATCGAAAATCAGGCTTCGAGGTGCAAAACTTCATTTATAGACGTACCTTTCCCCCGAAATTTTGTAGCTCTACGTGAAGCGGTCTCTTCAGAACACCGTCGACACACTCACTCACACACAAACTTCTTTCCTTATTATTATAGATATATATACAGGGTGATTCATAAATATCGAAACAATAGGCTATTTTCTTAAATATTGCCCCTAGACCCATACTTCCAATTGCAAAGTTTCATAAAAAAAAAAGGTGCAAATTTTAATGACATAATTTGCAACTCCATGGGAGATCTATTTGAGAAAATACAAAAACTAAATTTTTATACGGCCCCCGTAGAGTAAAATTCCCAATTAGGAAATTTTTCCTTATCCATTCCTGACATAAACACAAACAAGTGGGTAAGTGTGATCACAGATCGCACAGAGGGTTTCGTTTAATATTCCTTTCAAAACACTTTATCCTTTTGAAAAATCTGTTAGTTCCACATTTCGCAACCAGGGGCGCACTCTATTCTAAACAAACCTGTATCCGAACAAAACTCCGTTTTACATACTATCCGTACATATATTAGTCGAAGGGATTGGGCCCATATCACCCGAGATAAGTAAGCGCCCCTGGCGGTAAAAAGTGGAACTAAAATATGTAAGGCTCTGTTGCATAATATGAAAGAATGGTCAAAGGGGTGTCGGCAAAAGTTGGAAAAGTGCTCCCCGGGTGAAAAGGGCGGAGGTTAGAAAAATTGCTTAAAATATACAAGTTAGAGCCCGGAGGAGTAAATAATATAAGACTTTTTGAAAATTTTATGATTTGTCGTGTGGTCTGAGGTATTCAGCTATACGTATGCAAAAATTCATGTCTCCAACTTAATTAGGGGCTCTCTTAGAAAGAATTGCTTAAAATACATATGTGGTAGCTCAAAGGGTTAAACGTAAGACTTTTTCAAGATTTTATGATTTGTCGCCTGGCTTCAGGTGTTCTGCTATAAGTATGCAAATTTTCAAATCTCCAATTTAATAAGGGGCTCAGTTAGAAAGAATTGCTTAAAATACGCATGTGGGAGCCCAAAGGGTTAAATGTACGACTTTTTCAAAATTTTATGGTGTGTCATTTCATGTGAGGTGTTCAGCTATAAGTATGCAAAATTTCACGCCTAATTAAGGGCTCACTTAGAAAGAATTGTTTAAAATACACATGTGGGAGCCCAAAGGGTTAAATGTACGACTTTTTCAAAATTTTATAGTTTGTCGTTCGATGTGAGGTGCTCAGCTATAAGTATGTAAAATTTCACGCCTCCAACCTAATTAGAGGCTCACATAGAAAGAATTATTTAAAATACAGATGTAAGAGCCCAAAGGGTTATATCTACGACTTTTTCAAAGTTGTATGATTTGTCGTTTGATGTCAAATATTCAGCTATAAGTATGCAAAATTTCACGCCTCCAACCTAATTAGAGGTTCACATAGAAATAATTTTTTTAAATACACATGTGGGAGCCTAAAGGATTAAATGTTCGACTTTTTGAAAATTTTATGATTTGTCGTTTGATGCGAGGTGCTCAGCTATAAGTATGTAAAATTTCACGTCTCCAACCTAAATAGGGGCTCACTTAAAAAGAATTGTTTAAAATACGCATGTGGGAGCTCAAAGGGTTAAATGTACGACTTTTTCAAAGTTTTATGATTTGTCGTTTGATGTGAGGTATTCAGCTATAAGTATGCAAAATTTCACGTCTCCAACCTAATTAGAGGTTCACATAGCAATAATTGTTTAAAATACACATGTGGGAGCCCAAAGGGTTAAATATACAACTTTTTCAAAATTTTATGATTTGTCGTTTGATCTGAGGTGTCCATATATAAGTACGCGAAATTTCACGCCTACAACCTAATTAGGGACTCACTTAGAAAGAATTGTTTAAAATACACATGTGGGAGCCCAAAGGGTTAAATGTATGACTTTTTCAAAATTTTATGATTTGTCGTATGATGTGTGGTATTCATCTATAAGTATGCAAAATTTCAAGTCTCCAGCATGTATAGTTTCTGAGAACGGGCTCTGTGACGGACAGACAGACAGACAGAGGAGTGAGACGAATAGGGTTTCGTCAGATGAACGAAACCCTAAAAAATTAATTTCGATGTCTTCAAAATTCGCAGAGATATCAAAATCCAAAATTCGTGACTTACACCATTTATCCATGCCTCTGAGCGACGAGTTTTTGACTCATTTTGAATGCAAGATAGAGATCATCCACAAATTGTACACTATTAAAAGTCGATTTAAGACAGTGCCTCTCCTTTAGATATAAAATAGGCAGCGTATAGATTTTACGTTAAACCTGCTTTCAAAATATGCTGGTGGTCTGCACTAGAGGTCTGCACGTGTCGAAATATCTAGGTTCGGTCCCGAACCGAACCATAGGAAAAAAAGTTCGGCCCTACCTGGAAAAAAGTTCAAATCGTAGCCTGGCCCGGCCTGACTGAATTTCTACATCGTTTTCTACATCGATATGGTTAAAAGTTGTTTCGTATGGAGGCGTTCTGACCAAAAATACTTATTATAGCTTTTCTTTTTTCATGTTTATAATTATTATTTTTAAAGAAGCGTCAAAAGCTGTGATTATTTGTTTTATTAATGAATCTCTATTGATGTGTAAATGAGTCACTTCTCCTTTAATATCGTTAATCCATATTCCATGTGTTGGAGATATTGAAAAATCCTATAAAGTAAAATCTTTTAAGACGGAATCACATAGGAAAAAAAAAAAGAGCGTTATAGACAAGTTCCCTTCTTAGGAGTTGTAAATGTAGTCTATTTTTCCCAGGTATTATTATATTCATTTTCCATGGATCAACAGATATTTCCGTTTAAGAAAGGATTCCGTCATAGGCAGATTTTTTTTTCACTAGTTTTACTATATTTTAATTTTTTTTTGCCTTAAAATCTACTATCCTTTAAAAATATTAATTTTACAGTTTTATTGTAAAATAATGGCCATTTAAAAATATATGCATTTGTCTTGTGCTGAGCCAAATTTTACTTATTTTTGCACGGATTAGGTCAGTCAGAGACAATGATTTTAATACGGGTTGTCTCGAGACCGTGACAGAAAATTTCGCCCCGTGGAGACCTAGGAATAAGGAAGCCAGTCCGGGGTCTGGCCCGGCCCGGCCCTAGAATACAGACTTTTTTTAACGGCCTCACCGGGACGATAAAAAGTCTGAAGTTGTGAGGGCTAAAATTAGGGAAAATTCTTAATCGGGATGTTAGAAAAAGCATTATTTCAAATTACACATTTAACATTTATTTATGGACATTTAAATAGTACAAAAAGGAGGGGGAAACGGCAAAAGTTAATCGGAAGTTTAAGCTACAGAAAGAAGTTACTTTGACACATGCAATTTTTAAAAAAGCATTTAAACATTTTATTAGGAGCCAATCTATGTTTAAAACTTTAAATGCGTTTTTCTGCATGATTTTTTTTTTTTTTTTTTTTTTTTACCATTTCTTGTCTTTAAATTCTTATAAGTCAAGAATCGTAAATAAAAAAGGTGCAAACTTGGAACATGCCTTTTTTGATTAGTTTACATTAATTTTGTTTCGGCAAATTTGAAAAAAAAAATTACTTTTGAAAATATGATTTTTTTAAAATAAGTTACTTTTGAAAATATGATTTTTTTTTTGAATGAGTTACATATTTTTTTAAATAAATATTTTTAATATTTTAAAAATTAATATTTTAAAAAAATCCTGAAACAAAACTAAAATTATACTTTCCTCTTTAATGAAATGAAAAAAAAATTGCAATCCGATGAATAATGTTTGAGTTATAAAGATTTTTAATTAAATCCGCTTAAAAAAATACTAATCATTTAAATTTTTTTTAAAACTTTATGAGAAATGTTAGGATGTGATTTTGTTTGCAAATTATATGGTTAACCATTACAAAAAAAAAAAAAAAAAAAAAAATCAAAATTCTAACTCAAGAAATAAATTTTTGCATGTTTCCTAAAACTCTTAAAGTAACATTGTTTCTTGGATTGCACGCATTTCAATTTGTGTCTAATCCCTTAAAACTTGATGAATTATTTAAACGGCCATAACTTTGCGAGTTTTGCAGATATGAAGGTGCAGTTTTTTGTGTTTAATTCAGGAATGGATAGGGAAAGTTTTCCTAATTGGAATTTTTACCCTACCGTATAAAAATTTAATTTCGTATTTTTTCAAATAGACCCCCCCCCCCCCCTCATGGAGTCGCAACTTATGTCATTAAATTTTGCACCTTTTTTATGAAACTTTCCAATTGGAAGTATGGGTATAGGGGCACAATTTAAGGAAATAGCCTATTGTTTCGATATTTATGAATCACCCTGTATATATATGTATGTTGATCTATGTAAAATGAGGGAAACAGTACTCATGAAAAGAATACAATGCATTTACAACAGACGATGAACTTGCTCATAGGGAAACCAATCCATAACGGATTTTTATTCTTTCCTATGCAATTCAGTCTCAGAATATTTTATTGTATAGATTGTTTTTAATTTTAAATCTCCAACCATAGAATGTGGATTAACGATATTAATGGCAACTGTGATATTTACATACAATCAGATGCATTTAAAAAATAAATACCACAGCTCCGAAAACTTTTTTTTTTTTTAATGAAGAATATAAGCATGATATAAAAAGATAAAATAAGTATTTTTAGTAAGGACTTCTCGTACAAGACAAATTTAACCTTATAGGCGTAAAAATCTATGTTCAGCCTGGTCAGGCCTAGCCGAGCCAATTAATTTTTTGTGCAGGCTGGGCCGAAGTTTTAGTTTTTATACCGGATTTCTTTTTCAATAATTTTTTTGAACGGGCCGAGTTGTTCTCGGAGCAGTTCTGGCTTATTTTTTTATACATCGCATCTGCATGATAAGTTGACTCTTTTTTTTTTTTTTTTTTTTTTTTTTTTTTTTTTAATATATATATATTTTAATGAAATAATTGTATATAAAACGAAAGAAAAATAAAGTTTAAATCTAACGAGCATGGAAGATATATTTTCAATCGTTCAATGGTACTAAAAATTTATTTTTATTATTTTGTTTTTTATACTTTTTCATCTATACAAAAAGGCGATTGTGTAATAATTAGATATTCACATCATATATTCATATTAAAAGTTCGCCTCTTTTTAATTTCATAGAGAAAATGGAATGCATTAAAGATATCATAGTCCTTATTATCCTCCCACCCCTTAAAAGTAAAATAAAACTGCTGCCCCCATTTTATTTTATTAAACAATGTCATTGATAAAGATTCGGAACTCACTAGTAATATTGGAAATAAATTTAAATATATATATTTTTTAGAAATATATAATAGTTTAAATTGATGTTTGTTTAGAATCGCAATTCATCCTAGTCCCAATTATAATCAGAAAGGATTTCCATGCGTAAGTAATTTAAGCTGCATTGCTAAAAAATAAAAAATATATATATTAAATCTCTCAAATTTGTTGTGAAATATTGGAGATTTTACTTATAAAAATAAGTTATATTTTTTTGGGGAGGAAACTAAGGTATCGTAAGCCAGCAAACAATATATAAAATCTTTATAATTATTATGTGTGCATCTTATCTCATATCATATACGAAATGCATGTTTTATTATTATTATTGTTATTATTATTATTATTATTATTATTATTGTCTTTTATTCTCAAATGGCAGTGTTTAAAGATCCAATAAACAAAACAAAGTTAAAAATTCATTTAATAATACTTTATCTTTTATCAATACGAGTTGGAACCCGTCGAAATTCGACGAATTAAAATGTTTAGAGTGGAACTGTTAGATTGAATTTATAATAAACCTACAAAAATAATTACAATAAAAAATTCATCTTACATTGGTTGTCTAACCCTTAAAACAAATAATGTTTTTAACCTAAAATTACCAAAATATTATTTTCACAAACTTCAACTGCTTAAATTATTGAAAAATTAAACTGTATTAGAATACGTAATCAAGATGAGTAATTATGTTGAAGTTATCGATTGAGGCTCTTACGTTTGTTTTTACCGGATGAAAAATCAGTAAAAAGGATTTCGCTTTGTCACATCATAAAATGTTCCCCCATAAAATCAAAACTGTACGTTATTTTCACATTCTCAAAATGGACATACGTACCACTCAAATTCACAATTTAAAAGTATTTTAACCGGCAATACATTATTAATGAATGTATTTCCAAAATTAAAGTCACGTTTGTACGATACAACTTTTCATGTGAACATTCGCATAAAATTTAAGTTCTAATATCGGTACCCACGAAAATTTACCATTCAGAAATTTGCCTTTAGTTGCCATGGTATTGGCCATTTAGTATTGGTCAAATATTTAGTTTTATCAAAGAAAATGTTCGTTTTGTTTTAAAAATGACATAATTTTTACTCACTGAATCATTTTGCCTAGCGTTTCAAACTCAGTATCATCGTAATGTAAGAATTATTGAAATACCTTCGTCAATCTTTTGATTTATGACGACGAATGCGTGTTTTTTTTTAATGGCTGACGTCATTTTCTGTTCAAAAATTAGAAAAAAGTTACTTTTATTTGTAATGTGAAAATGGCATCAATAAGGATATAATCAATAAAAATAAATAAACCATGACTATTTTCCCTTTACTTTTAAGAGAAATGGGGTACTTCTGTTGCCACAATTACAAAATTGGTACTAAAAACTATAAAAAAATTAATATCTCAAAAATAAATTGAGATAGAGCTTTCAAACAAATTGCACTTAAAAGTGCATTTTTTTCCCTATACGACGGTGTAAAAATTGTAACTGCGCAATGTTTAGAAGTTTAAAATTTTGCAGTAGCGAAAATTGCAAAACGGAAATTTCATTTCAAATTTCAAAGTGTTGCCATTCGCAGAATGACGTATGCGTTACGCACAGATATGTTTGTCCTTTATAATATAGATATGCATTCACCGTCAAATATACAACTGTACTATAGAGTATATTTTAAGTATGTATTTCTCTGAAACACTTCATATTATTTCAATTTCAATATACTATTTTCAGATTTTGTTAATTTATATTAGCTGAAATTTATCTAATAATAAATTTAATTTTAGAAATCGTAACTGTTTTTATTTCAATGAATGATGTATTCCAATAAAATAAATTACTACTTTTTATGAGTTTCTTTAGAGTAGCTATTTTCATTTTAATGAATGATTTATTCCAATAGAAAAAACAATTAATTTTTACGAGATTTTTTTTTAATGTTTTATGTGTAATATTTTAAAATGTCATTTTTCTTTCTTCCCAGATTATCAAATACAGTATAACTTCAAAAATCCGGCATAATCGGGACCAAGACTATGCCGGATTTTTGAAGGAATTTCAAAAGTAGTACTATATTCTTAATGATGTCTTTATTCATAATGTATTTCATTATAAAATGATAATTATGTAAGAAAAAGAGAAAATTAAACATAAAAATAAACTTACATTAATTGATATTTCCTATGTTACAGAAAAAGAAAAAATCTAATAAAGAGTGAAATTATTTCTTCCCGTGTAATTACGAACACATCGATGTCAATTTTGTTTGTCGTTTTTAACAAGTTTTTATTGTATTTTCTACAAATGAAGTATTTTTATTATTGATCTATTTCGGGAATACAGTCTTGCTCTCTAAATTAGATATTAATTCTCAAGTTAAATTTATGCATTTTTTTAGTGACACCTTTTCTTCTGCCCGTTGTTCATCCTCATCTTCGGAGCTGTTGCTAGCGTTATCGACAGTTATATTTAGCACAGCGTTAGAAGAGAGACTCCAAAGAACTTGTGTACTAGTCTCCACGCTGTTCCTGAACAACAGTGCAGCTCCCAAAAAATTTGTTCATAAAATAATCGCCTCTGACAAATGAAAAAAATGTCAGATATTATTGTTTTCATTTTACTTATGATTTTCAATCAGGCCCGTAGCTAGACTATGCCTCCAGGTCGGGCAAATGTTTTTCCAAGAGGGGCAAAATTACTTCGTCATTTTTTTTTAGTCTTTTACGATCTTTTAAAAAATATATATTACGTATTCAGAATAAGTTTTATAGCTCTTCCGAATGTAGTTGAAAAGTTATATTCTTTCATCTCGCTGTCTATCCACAAACTAATTTTTGTAAATATGAATTTCCCCAAAAATGTGAGATGTTGTTGAGGATTGCTACAAACAGCGCCACTAACGCCCCCCCCCCCCTCCACACACACATACACACATCTCCGCAGAAGAATAGAGACTTGCATTTTTATGTTTTATTAATAATAAACTAATAATACAGCATTCCAAGAAATTCATTTACAGCAAAACCTTTACAAATGGAATAGCAAGGGATAAAAAAATAAAAAAAAAAAACGACAAGTTTCCATCTTAGCAAGCATAACTGCAGTGTTGTATTTAGGCACTTGTTTCCGGGAGGGTTTACTGATGCTCCCGGTGTGGTATGACAGTGTGGAGCGGGTGAGAATTGCACTTCTGAAACTTTAATAAGCACAAAATTACAAAGCTTCCGGGAGTGACATTTCGATGCTCAGAGAAGAACCCTCCTCCCGGATTACCCCCTAAATTCATCAATTATTGTATGATATTCCTTTCAGCGGGACCATGAAATGCTCTCATGTAAGACAGGATTTTGTTATGGACAGGTTCCATTTACGCAGGTTTTACAGAATTTCTGGAATTTTAGAGGATTTAAAATTTAATATAAAGAAGGCCCTGGTAATTACGCTAATAATGTTATTTATTTACGAATCAGGTAACTCTCTCACAACTAAATATCAATATATTTTCACGAATTTCTTACGCATGCTTCAAAACCATAATATGTGTTAACTAATAACAATTTCAAACAGTTTGGACAAAAAAGTTTTCTTACCAGCGTCTTACTAGTAAATATCAATAGTTTTCCACGAATCTTGTGTACAGGCTTTGAAATCATTATATTTATGACTCATAAAAATTTTAAAGAGTTTTGACAGTAAGAACTGTTTTTTTTTTTTTTTAAATATTAAATGTCTGTTGAGTTAAAGAAAAAATCCGCGCCCTTTAAAATTCTAAATCCGCTATTTTTTGTTGAAATACGGAAAAATATGCAACATCCTTTAACGAGTGCACATTTTAATTTTACTTTAAAATGTCCTATTCGGTATAAATATTGCGGGGCCTCCCATTCGAGGTTCGTTTGGAAATATTTTTGTTTAAAAGTATAATTTTTTTAAAAAATCGGATTAAAGATATAAACTAAAACAAATTTAAGGTTAATACCATCAGATCACGAGCGACGCCGGGCTGGTAAGCAAGTATCACACAAATAAAAACCATCATGAAAATATATGTCAACATAATTCACTATTATGGCCTCCATTCGAACTCTCTATTCTCTAACACAATCACAAAGTCATTTTTATGCTTAAATGCCATAAAGTTGCAACTATTTTTATTCTGACCCCACGATAGCAAGTAGTGTTTTCTGTTTTCTATAAAGACAAAGGATATTTCAGAAAAAAGTGCAAACTATGTGTTAAAAGTCAATATTTGAGGCTAGGAAAGATCATCTGAGATAGAGGTCTGCACGGAGCCGGGCTTTGGCCCGGGGCTCGTACCCCGCCCAGCAAAATGAAGGTAAAATTTCAAAAAGGCCGGGCCGGCAGAATTATGATAATTTTTTCAACGGGCCGGGCCAATAAAAAAAATTAAGCGGGCCTACCGGCTCAATATAAAAATTTAGACGAAGCCAATAAAGTATGAACCATTTTCAATGATTGTGACTTTCCCGAGAATAAGTATAAATGTGAGTCACGAGTCGATGCTAGTTTTGCAACATCAATACAGAAATGTAAACGGAAAAAAGGTGACAGGAAAAAACGGGACCGGAAAAAACGTGACAGAAAAAACAAGAGCGGAAAAAAGGGACAAGGAAAAAACGGGACCGGAAAAACGTGACAAGGAAAAAAGGTGACGGGAAAAAACGTGACAAGGAAGTGTTAAATATTGAACTTGTCGATAAATAAATGCTAAAAACTAAAGTAAAGTTTTTCCACTGTCAGTTTCTTACAGCGTAGGGGGGGGGGGGGAGTTAGACAATTCTAAGATTTGGTCCAAAAAAAAATACAATTTTAACATTTCATTAAGAGAAGTTTAGCATGACTTCTAGAAGGGACAAGCTGGTGCTTTCTACGGGGAGGGGGGGGGGGGTATTAAGGAAATACAATTTATAGATTATTTCAACTTCGCATTCGCGAACGCCAATACAAATATTTTTTGCTGATTTCTACGAATGCTAATATTGAAAAAATTTGAAAATTCGCTTACGATAATTCTAATTAACATCACTACTTGATATTTGATGTTCGCGAACGGTAATACCAATATTTTCCGTTGATGTTTGAGTTAATGGGTGAGTTAGACAATTCTAAGATTTGGTCCAAGAAAACACAATTTTAACATTTCATTAAGAGAAGTTTAACATGACTTCTACAAGGGACAAGCTGGTGCTTTCTACGGGGGGGGGGGGGGGGGGATTAAGGAAATACAATTTATAGATTCTTTCAACTGCAGATTCGCGAACGCGAATCCAAATATTTTTCGTCGATGTCTACGAATGCTAATATTGAAAAAAATTGAAAATTCGCTTACGATAATTCTAATTAACATCACTACTTGGTATTTGATATTCGCGAACAGTAATACCAATATTTTCCGTTGATGTTTAAGAATGCTATTATAAAAAAAATTCCTGTTCACATTTACACTACTACTTAATTTGGACATTATGTGAATAAGAATGCTTTCCGTTGATAATTAGAATGCAAATATTGAAAAATGTTGTGAATGTTCGCATACGAAAATGCTCGTTTACATAACAATTTGTTTTTCGACTTACGCATGTATAATATGATATAAACTTTTTTTTTTTTTTTTTTTTTTTTTTTTTAAGAAGTTAGTTATAATAGATTTGATTGGAAAGTTTTATTTTTATTATTTTTATTTTATTTAACGCTATTTGAATTTTTTGTTTATTAACATAAAATTATATTAATAATAATAATAATAACATTTTTTAGACTTTCTGAATCACTTATCAATTTATAATTTTTTATGTCCTGATCAGTGGCATTAGTATTTTCAGATATTAACAGAACAAATAAAGAAAAAATAATAATAAGTAAATATCTTTGTTAAGATATGCCTAGAATTAGAAATTAGAATAGTTTGTTACTTTTTTTTTGTTGTTGTTATATTAAGCAATTGATTGAAGTCTAAGTTTTTGCAATTTTAGGTTTATCATGGAATTTCCAGATATATTATTCTAAACATTTAAACTAAACAAAATAAATTAAAATAAACATTTCTATAAGATACCGGAATCACGGAAAAAAAGCGCACATAGGAAAAAACAAATCGGATAAAAGACCATGGGAAAGTATTCTATTTGTTAAGTTGTATACATAACAGAAAATATAATATGAAGTTTGTTTTTTAAGGAATTTAATATCTATTTTAAAAACATAGTAAACCTTATATATTTTAAACGACATGAAGGCCATATTTAAATAAATAATTAAATTTAAAAAATCAAAAAACCCAACTGCGTAAAAAGTAAACTAATTAATTATTTCTCATCAATGTGAAACTATTTTTTCAATTCCTAAAATTAGCTCATACTTTCGCTATATATATCTTGTTCAAATTTTCAATCGTTAATAAATTACTTATTATTCATTTAATCAAGCTCAAATAATTTTTTAAAAACTTGTAGTGGATAACACTTGTGTTGATCCAGTTTTTAAAAATATTAATTAATTAAATTAAATTAATTAATATTCAATAATCGAGAGAGCCCTCTTCTTGGTCAAAGTATTTTAAAACCCAAAGAGTCCTCTTCTTGATCAACGCATTATAGTCACGTTACCTCACGTCCATACCAGCCCCGCCCATTTATCAGAATGAACATAGAAAAAAATAAAATAAATTGGATAATTCCGCATGAAAATCCATTTATCTAAATTAAGAAGAGGGGACTTGCCCCCCTTTCCCCCTTTTATATTCAATCAACGAATCTCCAAACCTAATGAAGGAAGAGCCATATCGGAATAAACCGGTATATCAAACTTGAAGCAAATCGAAAAATTCTGCATGAAAAACCCATTTATTTAAATTAAGGGGGGGGGGGGACTAACCCCCGCCCCCCTCTTCATACTTAACCAATAAACCTCCAAATTTAATCAAGGCAGCTCCTTAGCATAATAAACCGATATACTAAATGTGGTGCAAATCGAATAACTCTGCATGAAAAACCCATTTATCTAAATTAAGGGGGGGGGGTCTAGCCCCTTTCCCCCGTGTATACTTAATTAATGAACCTCCAAAACTAATCATGGAAGCTCCTTAACATGATAAATCGGTATACTAATTTCGGAGCAAATCGAATAATTCTGCATGAAAAACCCATAGTAGCCCCCCCCCCCCTTTACTCTTAACCAACAACCCCCAAAACTAATCAAGGAAGCGCCTTATCAGAATGGATTCCTTCCTCTTTCGCCGAAAAATCTCCCCAGAACCCCCTGCAGTTTCTCCTGTCATTCCTCGACACCCCAACGAAGGAATGGTGTTAAAAAAAGAGGGTAGTGTTAAAAATTAAAATACCGAACAGAGATAAGGAGTCTTTCTTTCTCCTTTAACCACGTATTATTGTATCTTTGCGAATCTGAATGCAATGACAAAAGAAGATGTAAATTTAAATTTTTAATACTCATTTAATACGAAATAATCATTCATAGTTTTTAGTTTTTTCCTCGCGATTTTGTGCCCGTTGTCTTTTTCTTTTTTTTTTTTTTCGAAATTAGAGGACGATTTTCATTTATCCCAGACATCTATTATTTGTTTTCTCTGTTTTTAAATATCATAATAGCCGTTTAAAAAAACATGTTTATTGAGCTGAATCTGATTCAACAAAGCAAAGGATTTAGATAAGTTGAAGACGCTAATACTGATTTTGGATTTGATTCTTAAAATTTGATAACGTGATTAATTAGTGATTAAAAAAAAATCGGTAATTTTTTTTTTTGCTGGTAGTGGGGGGGGGGGGGGGCTCCGAAAATCCTTCGTTGCGCCATTGTTTTAACCTAGTTTGAAAAATTATTTCGTTTGATATTGTTTTAAATAAATATTTTTTTCAACAAAATTAATATATAAAAATGAGTAACATGTAAATGATTACTTTTCATCATAGTATCCTGTAAGCGGCATTTCAATGCCGAATATAGGCTCAGTGAAAGTGATATCCTTAACAGTGTATTGGAAAATTAAAAGTATAGTTTGGTTGTGCAAATATATTTTGGAAGAAAAAACCGAAAAATAATTTAAATTGAATCTTAAAACAAACCTATTAAAGTCACATCAAGATATCATTCGAATTTTAATATAAAACTCATTTTAAATTTATGAGAGACTGAATGAAAAACCATCAGCGAATAAAGTTTCATACATCTTTTCATGTTGAACATAATTTTTGCATATACGATTACAAATAGAAAAAAAATGATGAAATAAATCATGCATATATCTATTAATTAATAGCATAGCGTCACTCAAGATTTAATATTAGTTTTAAGATCCATCTATAAAAATTTTAGAGCCATAAGATCAAGTGCTGGGTCACAAATTTTTAACCTATTTTGATATTACTAATTTTTTTTTTTTTAGGTTAATGATCAAAAGATTTAAAAAAAAAAAAAAAAGTTTTATGCTATTCGATGCCGAATTTAAGAAGATAAAATCGAAAAACTAGCGTTTTCTTCACATTAGAAAGATTCTGTATTTCATAGGTTTTAATCCCGAAACCTATGTGATTTAAAATAGATGAAAACGATGTCACTCTGAAGCATTTGTTATGAAACGTTTCCCTTTTATAAATCAAAATGCAAGTTGGCTTTTAAGTCTGTTTTCAAATCTAAACTACCTATTTCTAACACATTTTTCAATTTATTTTGTTAACAAAAATTGTCAAGATCTCTTATGCAGAAATTGTTAATCCAGTTTCATTTTTCGGGGGGGGGGGGGGGGAGTTAGACAATTCTAAGATTTGGTCCAAAAAAAAATACAATTTTAACATTTCATTAAGAGAAGTTTAGCATGACTTCTAGAAGGGACAAGCTGGTGCTTTCTACGGGGAGGGGGGGGGGGGGTATTAAGGAAATACAATTTATAGATTATTTCAACTTCGCATTCGCGAACGCCAATACAAATATTTTTTGCTGATTTCTACGAATGCTAATATTGAAAAAATTTGAAAATTCGCTTACGATAATTCTAATTAACATCACTACTTGATATTTGATGTTCGCGAACGGTAATACCAATATTTTCCGTTGATGTTTGAGTTAATGGGTGAGTTAGACAATTCTAAGATTTGGTCCAAGAAAACACAATTTTAACATTTCATTAAGAGAAGTTTAACATGACTTCTACAAGGGACAAGCTGGTGCTTTCTACGGGGGGGGGGGGGATTAAGGAAATACAATTTATAGATTCTTTCAACTGCAGATTCGCGAACGCGAATCCAAATATTTTTCGTCGATGTCTACGAATGCTAATATTGAAAAAAATTGAAAATTCGCTTACGATAATTCTAATTAACATCACTACTTGGTATTTGATATTCGCGAACAGTAATACCAATATTTTCCGTTGATGTTTAAGAATGCTATTATAAAAAAAATTCCTGTTCACATTTACACTACTACTTAATTTGGACATTATGTGAATAAGAATGCTTTCCGTTGATAATTAGAATGCAAATATTGAAAAATGTTGTGAATGTTCGCATACGAAAATGCTCGTTTACATAACAATTTGTTTTTCGACTTACGCATGTATAATATGATATAAACTTTTTTTTTTTTTTTTTTTTTTTTTTTTTTTAAGAAGTTAGTTATAATAGATTTGATTGGAAAGTTTTATTTTTATTATTTTTATTTTATTTAACGCTATTTGAATTTTTTGTTTATTAACATAAAATTATATTAATAATAATAATAATAACATTTTTTAGACTTTCTGAATCACTTATCAATTTATAATTTTTTATGTCCTGATCAGTGGCATTAGTATTTTCAGATATTAACAGAACAAATAAAGAAAAAATAATAATAAGTAAATATCTTTGTTAAGATATGCCTAGAATTAGAAATTAGAATAGTTTGTTACTTTTTTTTGTTGTTGTTATATTAAGCAATTGATTGAAGTCTAAGTTTTTGCAATTTTAGGTTTATCATGGAATTTCCAGATATATTATTCTAAACATTTAAACTAAACAAAATAAATTAAAATAAACATTTCTATAAGATACCGGAATCACGGAAAAAAAGCGCACATAGGAAAAAACAAATCGGATAAAAGACCATGGGAAAGTATTCTATTTGTTAAGTTGTATACATAACAGAAAATATAATATGAAGTTTGTTTTTTAAGGAATTTAATATCTATTTTAAAAACATAGTAAACCTTATATATTTTAAACGACATGAAGGCCATATTTAAATAAATAATTAAATTTAAAAAATCAAAAAACCCAACTGCGTAAAAAGTAAACTAATTAATTATTTCTCATCAATGTGAAACTATTTTTTCAATTCCTAAAATTAGCTCATACTTTCGCTATATATATCTTGTTCAAATTTTCAATCGTTAATAAATTACTTATTATTCATTTAATCAAGCTCAAATAATTTTTTAAAAACTTGTAGTGGATAACACTTGTGTTGATCCAGTTTTTTAAAATATTAATTAATTAAATTAAATTAATTAATATTCAATAATCGAGAGAGCCCTCTTCTTGGTCAAAGTATTTTAAAACCCAAAGAGTCCTCTTCTTGATCAACGCATTATAGTCACGTTACCTCACGTCCATACCAGCCCCGCCCATTTATCAGAATGAACATAGAAAAAAATAAAATAAATTGGATAATTCCGCATGAAAATCCATTTATCTAAATTAAGAAGAGGGGACTTGCCCCCCTTTCCCCCTTTTATATTCAATCAACGAATCTCCAAACCTAATGAAGGAAGAGCCATATCGGAATAAACCGGTATATCAAACTTGAAGCAAATCGAAAAATTCTGCATGAAAAACCCATTTATTTAAATTAAGGGGGGGGGGACTAACCCCCGCCCCCCTCTTCATACTTAACCAATAAACCTCCAAATTTAATCAAGGCAGCTCCTTAGCATAATAAACCGATATACTAAATGTGGTGCAAATCGAATAACTCTGCATGAAAAACCCATTTATCTAAATTAAGGGGGGGGGGGTCTAGCCCCTTTCCCCCGTGTATACTTAATTAATGAACCTCCAAAACTAATCATGGAAGCTCCTTAACATGATAAATCGGTATACTAATTTCGGAGCAAATCGAATAATTCTGCATGAAAAACCCATAGTAGCCCCCCCCCCTTTACTCTTAACCAACAACCCCCAAAACTAATCAAGGAAGCGCCTTATCAGAATGGATTCCTTCCTCTTTCGCCGAAAAATCTCCCCAGAACCCCCTGCAGTTTCTCCTGTCATTCCTCGACACCCCAACGAAGGAATGGTGTTAAAAAAAGAGGGTAGTGTTAAAAATTAAAATACCGAACAGAGATAAGGAGTCTTTCTTTCTCCTTTAACCACGTATTATTGTATCTTTGCGAATCTGAATGCAATGACAAAAGAAGATGTAAATTTAAATTTTTAATACTCATTTAATACGAAATAATCATTCATAGTTTTTAGTTTTTTCCTCGCGATTTTGTGCCCGTTGTCTTTTTCTTTTTTTTTTTTTTCGAAATTAGAGGACGATTTTCATTTATCCCAGACATCTATTATTTGTTTTCTCTGTTTTTAAATATCATAATAGCCGTTTAAAAAAACATGTTTATTGAGCTGAATCTGATTCAACAAAGCAAAGGATTTAGATAAGTTGAAGACGCTAATACTGATTTTGGATTTGATTCTTAAAATTTGATAACGTGATTAATTAGTGATTAAAAAAAAATCGGTAATTTTTTTTTTTTTTTTTTTTTTTTTTTTTGCTGGTAGTGGGGGGGGGGGGGGGGGGCTCCGAAAATCCTTCGTTGCGCCATTGTTTTAACCTAGTTTGAAAAATTATTTCGTTTGATATTGTTTTAAATAAATATTTTTTTCAACAAAATTAATATATAAAAATGAGTAATATGTAAATGATTACTTTTCATCATAGTATCCTGTAAGCGGCATTTCAATGCCGAATATAGGCTCAGTGAAAGTGATATCCTTAACAGTGTATTGGAAAATTAAAAGTATAGTTTGGTTGTGCAAATATATTTTGGAAGAAAAAACCGAAAAATAATTTAAATTGAATCTTAAAACAAACCTATTAAAGTCACATCAAGATATCATTCGAATTTTAATATAAAACTCATTTTAAATTTATGAGAGACTGAATGAAAAACCATCAGCGAATAAAGTTTCATACATCTTTTCATGTTGAACATAATTTTTGCATATACGATTACAAATAGAAAAAAAATGATGAAATAAATCATGCATATATCTATTAATTAATAGCATAGCGTCACTCAAGATTTAATATTAGTTTTAAGATCCATCTATAAAAATTTTAGAGCCATAAGATCAAGTGCTGGGTCACAAATTTTTAACCTATTTTGATATTACTAATTTTTTTTTTTTTAGGTTAATGATCAAAAGATTTAAAAAAAAAAAAAAAAGTTTTATGCTATTCGATGCCGAATTTAAGAAGATAAAATCGAAAAACTAGCGTTTTCTTCACATTAGAAAGATTCTGTATTTCATAGGTTTTAATCCCGAAACCTATGTGATTTAAAATAGATGAAAACGATGTCACTCTGAAGCATTTGTTATGAAACGTTTCCCTTTTATAAATCAAAATGCAAGTTGGCTTTTAAGTCTGTTTTCAAATCTAAACTACCTATTTCTAACACATTTTTCAATTTATTTTGTTAACAAAAATTGTCAAGATCTCTTATGCAGAAATTGTTAATCCAGTTTCATTTTTCGGTAAAGGCAGAATATGTTTTAGAAAACACTGTGAAAAGTGAAAGTTAGTGTTTTGAATCACATTTTAGTTAGCGACAGTGAGAGAAAGGAAAAAAACTGGCGTCTTGTGACAACAATCACTTTTAACACAAGATGTTAAAAGTGTTAAAAGTCATTTATTCAAAAATGAAAAAACTTCTCAACCATCTTATAGTCCAGGGGAAATGTACATTTTACCTTGCAAAAGGTCGGGTAGGAGATTTTATTTTTTTAATTTGTTTATACTGAGGAAAGCATGGAAAAACCAAGTTTTCTAACAAAATTTCTTAAGGCTAAATTTTCTGTGGCCAAAAAACAACAAAATTTTGGGACTTTATTTATTTTTTTTTTTTTTTAATATCTCGAGACCTGTTGCCATAGCATATTTTTTGTCAATTACAATATTAAAGAAGACAAAATTCTCTACAACTTTCATATTTGCAACTTTTTTATGCACTCAATGGCAAGCACAGTACACCATTTCAAAAATAGAACATTTTTTTTTTTCAATTTTCTTAAAAACCGTGAAAAACGTTAGTTCTGCCCCGATTATTCACATGTTCCCACGGATTTAATCGTGTATGTCGACTTCTAAAAATTGATAGCAGTAAATTATCTATTATTTTCACACCCACGTCTTTATTTTCATCTCAACAGACATTTTATATTCAATAAATTTATATAATTTTAAAATTAGGGCAGGGTGTAGATGAATAAGACAATTTTCATATTTAGTCAGTAGCTTTAAGTGTATACAATGTTAATTTCAAAGCATTGTTTAAAAGAATACTTCAATATTTAGTAACTTATTGGCACGATAGTTTCAATTAAGAAAGAATTCTTGTTTAATTTTAATAATTTAATAATTTTTATAATGCATACATATTTTTCCAAGGATCAGTGGGATAAGTATGAAATTTTGCGAAAAACATATTTTATTCCTCACTACAATGGTATATTTTATTTACCATTTATTGATAACATATGTTTTAACCTTTTACTGTTTTAATGATAGAAAACATTGGATTGTAGTTCCGTATAAAAGGGGGAGAGGGGAGCTAAAAAATAAATATATTTTATGTAAGAAATACTTTTACCTTATAAAATAGGTATATAAAAAAAAATGACAACGGATTATTTCACTAACTAATGTTATGTATTTATCTCTTGTAAAATTTAAAAATTCTGTCAGTAAAATATTTGAGATCACTAGTTTCATAAAAATATTTAAAAGATTAGTTTTAATAAATATTGTCAAAAAAAATTTGCACTTATATCAATAAATATAACAAGAGATTATATCATTTCAGCATGCAAAAATATATAAAACTTTAGTTTTATCTATTAATTGCTTTAAAGCTCAAACAGAAAAACTTACTTTGGTTGTTGAAAAATACAATTCGTGGAATATTCAAATCTTCTGTAATATGTACTGTTTTGAAACTATATTTGTTTAATGATCTCAGTGATACCATTTATCAAATGAAATACCAATTTATTTATGATTGTAGACCGTATAAACATTTTTGTTTTCGCATTGAACCCCTGTCTCATTCAACTCCACTTTCCGTACACAATAAAAAAAGGCAAGCAGTATGACTGCATAAGCTAATTGAAAAAATGTATTTTAATAATAATAATTTCTATAAGGCTATTTAACAATATGTTTTTCTGTTTGATGGCACTGTTGTAGGATTATTAGCATCCAGTTTCAAAGGAATATCCTTATCCTCAATAAAAGAGATACCTTAATCATGTTCATAGGTATAAAGCCGAAAAAGTACAAAAGCACAACATTAGATATTGATCTCAGGTATCCCATGAAAAAAATTTATTTAAAAGTAATAAAATACAAGCGAGATATTTATCAAGAACGCTCCCATAGGTTAAATATTATCTTGCGAATGTCTTCGTGTGACTAATTTAGTCTCATAATTCATATAACTGGGACTTTAAATGTCTCAATACTACAACTACCGTAAAATCTTTGAAAAGGAAATCTGTATATACAGAATCCTGTCTGAAAATATTATATATTTTAAAGAGAAAGAATATGAACAATTATACCTGCTAAGACGGAAATCTGTTTAAAGCGGAATATATTTGGGTTCCTTTCGGTTCGGTTTTCAAGGTTTTAATGAATCAATATTTGGAAAAGCTGATTACGTAGTTCAGCATTATGTATTTGATGATTACACACTTAAAAATTTCAAAATCCGGCTATTAGATATTTATAAAACTTCTCGTGGTAAATTTCTTTTTAAGGGGAGGGGGGGGGGGGGGGCAAAATCCATGTTTGCAATGGGTGCAAAAAAGACTAGTTTCGACCCTGAAACACATAATTTACTGCAACCAATATAAAGAAGTTGACATACATGATTAAATCCGTGGGAAACATTTGAAGAATCGGGGCAGAACTACGTTTTTCACGGTTTTTAAGGAAATTGAAAAAAGTGTCCTATTTTCGAAATGGCGTACTGCGCTTGCGATTGAGTGTATAAAAAAGTTGTAAATATGAGTGCTGTAGAGAATTTTATTATCTTTAATATTGTAATTGAGAAATAATATGTTACGGCAACAAGTCTTGAGACATTTAAGAAAAATCAAAAAAAAGTCCCAAAATTTTGTTGTTTTTTTACCACAGGAAATTTAGCCTTAAGAAATTTTGTTAGAAAACTTGTTTTTTTCCATGCTTGCCTCAGTATAAACAAATTAAAAAAATAAAATCTTCTACCCGACCTTTTGAATGGTAACCCCTTTTTTTGGTACATTTCCCCTGGACTATTAACACTAGAACCGCCGGAAATTTTACTGAAGTGTTATAAAAATATCTTACACAAGAATTTTTATTTCAAACTATTTAACTTATTTATTTAACTTATTTCTTTGGGGTTACGTTTTAAACTTATTTTAGAAAGAAATTTCTGGTAATAATCGAAATATTTTTATTTAGTACCGGTCAAAATGACCGCTACGGCGGTTCTAGTGTTAAATAGCCATTTTTAAAGCTTTCTATCTAGTAAGTGACAGTGGTGTGTGTTAGGGAGCAGGGGGGGAGGGGGGGGAGGAAGATTTAGTTTATGTAAAGCACTTTAACGTTGTTGTTACTTGCAGATAATCGGACGTAACAAATGCATCACTGTATAGGCAAGTTTCTTGCATATAATTACCGGACGCGGCAGTGGAGGAAAGAGACATTTTTTCAAGACAATTCTGTTACATTTTTTATTTTGCAGTACAAATAAATTAAAGATTTCTGTAAATTCTCTGCGTCACAGCACGTAGCTAATCTTAAAAATTGTATGGGATGTTTTTCTTTATGCACTCTAAAAAATAAATGTGCAAATTTAACATAAAACTGGTATATCGATGGTACAAAAACAATTTGTCTATATGTGTAAACTGGTGCGTAAATTGCCAAATACAATTTTACCCATAATGTGTAAATTTCAAAATAAGCATTTGAGTGTGTAATTTTTGTGTAATATTCTGCTCTTACACATATTTCTGCTTAATATGCAAAACATACATTTTATTGTAATATTTATAAAAGACAAATTTTTGTGTACATAATTTTTTCTGTAAACTTTGCTATGTGTAAATTGTGAAGTAAATGTTTTTTTGATCGCAAAACAAAACTGTATGAAGAATACACTCAGATGCGGGATGAGTTTGTTGTTTCTGGTAAGTTTTAAGACAACAAAATAGTGTATTCAGAATGTATTTAGTCAATTTACACACCACATGTAGACAAAACGTTTTCTTATCATCGACATACCTTTTTTTACATAAAACAGGATAGACTCAAAGACAAAACATTTTTTATTTAATAGATTTAAAAAAAATCTGAAATCTCCTATCTAAGCAGCGCCGCAGCAACACTATTTGGCGCCTGCGGCGAAAACTCTTGTTAATTTTTTTGTAGATGATTACGCATTAGTAATGTTTTGATTAATAAAATTATAATTATTATATTTACAGAAATAATAAAAACGTCACATAAGTGAATTCATCAGTTAACACAAATAACAAATCAAACAAATATCATGGCAAGAATTTTTGCCTTTCAACTTATAAAAATTGCTGTTAATACCATAAATCAAAACTTACAGGCATGTAAATGCTTATGCTAATCAAAACAAATTATGAAAATGGGTGAAAACCATTTTTTATGCACACAAAGTAAATATGAGAATGACCAGTTTTACATCTGAAGTTGTGTTTGAAATCCACAAAAATAGCAGCATTAGATTTAAATATAATTTTTAAATTGAATGCTTTTTACGAACTTGATTTTTACAAACTTGTCATATTTAATTTTTTATAAACATAATCATTTAAGCTAAAACATGTATTTAAAGTATTTTTCGTTTATTCATTAAGGCAAAATATCCATAGAAACTTTACAGATTAGGTGCCCATTTATATTTCCATGCCTTTTTATACCGTTTTAAAAAATTTTAATTTTTTAAACACGATTTAATCACTAATTTTAATTGTCTGATTAAAATCGTTGACATCCTTATTAAAAGTATTATTATTATTATTATTTTACAAATTAAGATCAAATTTGGAGTTTATTTTTATTTTTATAGTACTGGCTGCTTTTCCCGTATGAAGAAATGCGTTTTTTTCTATTTGAGGTTTTTTTTAAACATTTATTAAATTTAATAATATTTGAATATGACTTTATATATATTTTATTATTCATAATATTTTGTCCTTGAATGTTAAACTCTGAGTTAAATACAAAAAAGTAACTTTCAACTATCTTACATATACTTTTATCTTTCAAAGTATCCCAAAAAATCTTTGTGTTTTATTTACATGAATTTATTTAATTTGTAATAAATATATGTAGTCGTATGTTAATATATGTAGTCGTTTTCTACCACAATTTTCAAAAGGAATATTAACTCTTTATCGCCTTATTTAATTGCAAAGTTTCTGCTATTAAATAAGACAATTTTTTTATATTGAATTAGTGGTAATTTGTCGGTTCACGGACTTTTACCTTAGAACCTACTAAAAGCAAATGTGTAGAATTTTAATGAAATTTAATGAACATTTAAATGTGTAGAAATCTTATTAAATTAGTAAAGTTTTAGTCTCAAAATGTCCATAATTGACAGAACTTTAGCACATTAAGATTCAAAGAAAGCATATAGTTTAAAGAAGTATTGTACTGATTGGTGAGTTTGGACACTAAATTTTGACGTAATTAATGAAAATTTGCATCAACAAATTTTTTGGAAGGACCATGTTTTTACAAAATGGAATGTATCAGTTAGTTTTTTTTTAATTATTTTAATTCTTTTACCTTTTAAAGTTTTGCATGTAACGGTTTGCACAAAATAAAATTTAAAACTCAGTTTTAGATTTTATTTTGTCCAAACCGTTACATGCAAAACTTTAAGTACATGGATTAAAATCAACACATTATAACTATATATATATATATATATTATTTCTCGTGAAAATTCACTAGGCTATCTGAAAAGAGTTATATATTGTAGAGATAATATTACCTTAAATTGAGTAGTTATATATATTTAAAAAAGACTGATATATATGTATATGTAATTTAAATATTTTTGATTATAAAAGAAAATTAAGCATTTTTTTGTTAGCCGCAAAATAATTGAAATCTTATTACCTTGAAATTTTCAGAGACTTAGAGCTGTTTAATCAGATTTTTCGAAAAATTATATATGAAGGAACAATATAGTATTTTGTTGCATTTTAAAGGATTTTGCATAGAAATATTTCTATTATTACGTAAGTTATGACTAAAAAAATGTGTCCGTCATTTTCCCTGCAAACAATGATTAAAAAGACACTTTTAAAGATATTTTTCTCAAAAAGAAAAAAGCCTTTTTTTTTTTTTTTTTTAAATTGCGCACAAGATTTATTTTACATTAGTTAATGTTTTTGCAAGCAATCTTTACGAATTTAGATATTATATCTACAACTTAAGATTGGATCTAAATTTGTGCATATTTTAGTAAAATTTCTATTTAAAAAGTATTGTTGAAAGTATTGCATACATTAAGATTATCTGTTTTTGTGCCTAGAACTACAAACGAACTTTGGTTCAGTTTTAATATAATTCTTGCGTTACAGGTATTAGCCAGAACATAGCCAATAGTATTTATTTTGAATTTTTTTATCTTGCTGAAATTCAGAACTGAACGTTGGCACTATGCGACTCCTATATGATCCCTTACATTTCCCGTCTTAATGATTCTCGGACTAGTACGGACTCGGAAGGAAGTACTTAATTACCTATTTGATTAATGACCATTCGGCGAATCCGGAATTCATGATCAGAATGAACCTGGAAAAAAAAATTAGAGCAAATCGGATGTTTCTGTCAAGAGTTATCGCGTTACGTACATAAAGACATAAGTGTATACATACATACAGAACCTGCGTGCACATTAGCCCTTGGGCTTTGATAGCCTGCGAGCAAAAAGCAGGATAATGAAAAAATTCCTCTAAAGAAAATGCCTCCTCTCTTCGTCTTTATTTTATTCCCTTTACAAGCTGTGTACGTAATTTTTCCCTCCCCCTCCGCCTTATAAAACATCGTTGCTCATATAAAAACTATCAATAGCGAATTGAAAGAATCAATAAATTGTATTTCTTTATACCCCCCCCCCCCCCCCTCCGTAGAAAGCACTAACTTGTCCGTTGTAGAAGTCATACTAAACTTCTCTTAATGAAATGTTAAAATTGTATTTTCTTATACCAAATCTTAGAATTGTCTAACTCACCCATTAACTCTGCCCCCCTCCCCCCTACGTTGTAAGAAACTGACAGTGGAAAAACTTTACTTTAGTTTTTAGCATTTATTTATCGACAAGTTCAATATTTAACACTTCCTTGTCACGTTTTTTCCGGTCACCTTTTTTCCTTGTCCCGTTTTTTCCGGTCCCGTTTTTTCCTTGTCCCGTTTTTTCCACTCTTGTTTTTTCTGTCCCGTTTTTTCCGGTCACCTTTTTTCCTAGATTCGAAATGTAACATGCCCAGCATAGATATCGGCAGTGGATAGTTCCATTGTGTCTGAACCCGGGCTTAATTTTTTCAGAAGACTCGTGCCGGGCCGAGAACAGGCTTGCATTTTTTTTTTCTCTACATAGTCGAGCCGGGCCGGAACTGCACTTAATTGTTCTCAGGGTGTGTAGAGCAGGCAATATGTTTTGTAAAAATATTAATAGCGATAATGAACTTCTGTAACGGAACCTTTGGAAATATACCTTAAGGTCGTTCTCAAATTCTCTACTCAACAATGCGAAAGTTTCTGACACATTTTCAAACTAATTTTTAACTGCAAAGGCATAAAATTGACAGGCCTGCTTACTGAAGGGATTTGGAATCGAATAGCGTTTTTCATTTTTGATAAAGAAATTACTTATCGAGATACAAGATATTCTTGTCACGTGATTGCAGGTTTTTTCCTTTCCCGAGCTGTCGCTTCCGGAAATTCGATCCAAAACGCTAACTTTGACAATATTTTCTCACTTGACATATTGCCTTTATCAAAAAATGTATAACGTCATTCAATTACATAGTTTCTGAGTAAGAATACCTGCTAGTCTTATGCGTTTCCGAATAGAAATGAACTCAGAAATGTGTCAGATATTAGCTCCTTTGGATTTGAGAAAAGCCTTAATAAAGGACAGAGAAATATTTTCACAAATCTACTTTTCATTATACAGCTTCAAAAGTTATCAGGATTTTAACCCTCCTTTTTTCTTTTATTCTAAACTACATTAATTTTTTAATGCATCCTTATTTGAATGTTGAAACGTCTAAGACTCCGAGTAATCGTTAATGTTGCTATTATGTATTTTCTGCCTTGCGAACACATCGTAATTTAAAAATGCTCTTGCAGTATTCTTTAAAAGAATCCCAATTGTACGTTAGGAAAAAACTGGTTTTTTGTAGAATTTGAGTCAGGCCGGATTGGGAATGATTTAATTGATATTTCTACGGGCCGGGCCTGGAAATTGCACCCCGTGCAGACTTATAATCTGAGACACAATCGTTTAAAGCTCAAGATTGCAAACATTTGTCAAAAAATGAGAAATGCTATTTGATTCTAAATTACTTCAATAATTTTGCCTGCGAATGTCATGCTTTTACATTTAAAAATAAGTCCGCGAACACATTATAAAGTTTCGCATAGCCGAGCAAACAAAAATATTTTCTACAAAAAGCCTTTAAATAAAAATGAGTATTCCATAGTTTAAAAATATTAATGTTCGTTTAGTATTTTAGTTAATTTTTCAATTTATATTTCCATTTCACAATCCTACATTTATTTCCCCTTTTCCATACAGAAACTATGTGACTGATTTAGATATTTATAGGAAGAAAGGAATAAAACAACTAAAAAGTAGAATAAATAACATAGGGGCGGGAAAGCACCAGAAGAAACAAACACTTTTTGTACTTATAAAAAGGATAAAATTAATTTCTGTAATATTCTCGTTTCTAAATTACATTTATATCATTTAATTAACATAAAATATTAAATGCAAACAGTCATAGATGCCATTTATAATGTAATTATAAAACCCCTTTGCTCTGAAAAACACATTCTAGATATTGCGATTCTGTGTGACACTGTGACACTGATTTTACAAACTTTTATAATTAACAACAGTGTCAAGAAAGCTCTCAAAAAACAATTTCCACTTTTGTTGAAAAGCCCCAAAAGCAACATAGTGAAGTTAACAATCACAAAATCACATGATTGTAACACATGATAGTTGCATATTTTGTGTAACCTGTCCTGTCAAGCCATAAATAGGTAGCCAACTGCAACCTGAAATCCATGCCTTTGGTTTCCCGTACCCGATTACAATAAATTTCATGTACGACAGTTGTACAAAGAAAACGATTTTCGCGGACATCAGTTAATCAGTTTGAGGAAAGGACAAGGAGTTAAGAGGATAATCTTTAAATCCTATTATTCTCTGAAGACTGCAGTTTGACACATTGGGGAGGCAGTAAGTTAAATTTCTTCAACGCAACAAAGCGAAAAATGTCCTTCAGCTCTTGGAATGAAAGAAAAAGAAAACTCTTCACAAATGAATTTTTTGTTAAACTGTTTTGTTTGAATTGAGAAGTTTTAGGATTGGGTGTCTGTTAGTTAAGTTACGGTCTATTCTAAAAAAAAAAAAAAAAAAAAAAAAAAAAAAAAAAAAAAAAAAAAAAAAATTAATGAGGGAGAGAAAAGTTCGGAAATTTAATGTGTCGATCAGGTTGTCTAGGCAATTCTGCTAGGACGGGCAAATATTTTTCCAGGTCGGGCACTGCCCGACCTGGCCCCCTCCTAGCTACGGCCTGTTTTCAATTCATAAATAATTGCAATTTTTCTTCTACCATAACTTGAAAGTGTAAAAGAAAAAAGAAGGGAAAAAGAGTGTTTTGATGCCGGATTTTTGAAGTTACACTGTATGTTAATTTTTTAAAAGGAATTCCAGTAAAATATATTATAAATAACTTGTAATCTTTAGCTTCTTCAATGCATTTTTATGAAGACACTAGTATTCCTCACGAAGTCCTCACGCATATAAATTTTGACTTACAATTTACGCACCCATATAACAACAACAACAAAAAAAAAAACATTTCTTGTATATACAGTAAAACCCGGATATAACGCTCTTCCAGGGGACCGGGGTAGAAGAGCGTTAAAAGCGGGAAAGCGTTAAATGCGGGAGAAGGTTTTCGGCATTTTAAAATTGAGAATATTAGATTATCTGCTTTAAATAATGCGGGGAATCATTTTTGTGTATTATTTAAAATAGAAACTCCACAGCATAGGTAGAAAAACGTTTCCTTCATTTAAAATATCACAAATTTACACAGTGTTTACAAAGAGTATTATTATTTCAAATCAGAATGAGTAAAAGAATTGTTAGCATTAAAATAAAAGCTACGAAATATATTTAACATTTCTAATAGGAACCTTTGTCCTTACATTAAACATAAAATAAAATTATGAAAGAAAATAATAATAATATTTTGTTTTTAAAAAAAATGTAACATTTGTATTCTTGAGCACCACTATGAGGACTATAAACATTCACTTATTGTTTATTCTGTTTTAGAGAAAAACTCTTCGAGTTTCGTCTGGCGGGTGGACGAACTACCACATAAAAAAGCGTTTTCTGCTTTGTTTATGTGCCTTAGAGGCGGTATCTACTGAAGCGGTGTATAGGCGGATAGTGCTAAAAGCTTCCATTACTTCAGCTATCGTTGGGATGCGCTCTTGAACATCGCCATCAGCAACTTCATCAGGGTCCTCTTCTTCTGCGGCATCCTGTACAGTCTCCCCTATAATGTTGTCAATGCTCCTAACGTTGTTTGTGATAAAATCTTCATCAATGTTAAGATAGTTCTGAAAGCTGTGTACGTTTTCTGCAAGATGCACGCAAACAGCTTGCCAGTCCCCGTCGTCTATAAGGATCCGACCCCTCTTCAGCCGCATCCATTCATCGTCGGCGTCCGTTATGAAGCCTGCCTTTTTAAAGCAATTCTTAATTATTTTAGGTTCGATTGCATCCCAAGCAGCGCTAAGGTAGTTCATGGCGTCGAGGAGAGTTACAGAAGATCGACTACTTTTAATTTCCATTTCATGTAGAAATCGTTCCCCTATACGTTTGCGATAATGTTGTTTTAAAACCTGTATGATCCCTTGATTCATCCGTTGAAGTACGCTTGTGGTGCTTGCAGGTAAAAATTCCAGAGAGACGTTTGAAATATCTGGTATTTCTTAGGGATGCGTTGCGCAATTGTCTACGAATAGTATGACATGCCTATTTTGCTTCCGCATCTCGACATCAAAATCCGAAACATTTTTAATAAACTGGGGACACGTCATCCAAGCCTTAGGTTGATGTGCATAGTCACAGGCCAGTCGTTTGATGTTCTTGAAACAGCGAGATTTGGCCGATTTTCCAATCGCCAGAGGCTTGCGTTTGTCACTCCCATCGGCATTGGAACAAACAAGGACGGTCACACGTTCTTTACTGAGCTTCCCTCCCTCCATGGCACTGATTATGTTTTAACGTTAAGGATTTATCAGGCATCGCTTTAAAAAATAAGCCAAATTCGTCGGCGTTATAAATATCACAACAGGCAGAGTTTTTGATAAGCCTTGGAAGACAGTTCTTTTTCCAAAATTCTCCATTTTCTATGTTCACGGCAGCGGATTATCCGCAAATCTTCTTGTACACAATCCCGTGGCGGGTCAGAAATCGGTCTAACCACCCATTAGATGGAGTAAAATCTTCAATTCTTAGCTTTTGAGCTACTTCTGAAGCTTTTTCTTTAACTATGGATCCGCTGATAGGTATGTTACAGTGTCTTGACTCAAGATACCACTCGTGCATAAGTTTTTCTAAATCTTCATATTTTCCTGTTTTCACTCTTTTTCTGTGGGCCACCAATCGCAGCATTTTTTTAAATATATTTTCTGTTTTGAAGAAGAGTCCGAAGAGACGACGCCGGCGCGATATTCATGGATAACGCAAAATCTTTCTGGCTCAGAATAGGTGATTTTTTGTCATAATTTTTTAGAATTTCTAATTTTTTCGAAAGTGTCAGCGTTTTTCTTTTCATACTCTTAGCTTCCATGTTGCATCTAATTGGAGTAGGCAACGATGCTACTTACTTATGTGTAAATGAAAAAAGCGAAAGCAGTTTGCGTGAAGTAAGAGACAGACAGGTGCTGCTGAGATGGACGGCATAAATTCTTTTGTTCTCTGATCCAAAGAGAAAAAAACCGCCGCGCCGGCAGATTTTTTTTAAACATAGTCTTAGCTTCCAATTCCACGTATCCTCTCTTTCTCTCTCTTTGTACGGACGAGAAAATGAGAACTCCGGATGTAAACCAAAGCACCAAAGCGTAATATCCGGAATTTCTTTGTTCAAAGGACCAATAAAAAGCGCGTTAAAAGCGGGAAAGCATTAAAAGCGGGGAGCGTTAAAAGCGAGGATCTTTTACATTTGTTCTTATGGGTATGGTTCAAGGGATCGGGACAAATGAGCGTAAAAGGCGGGAAAGCGTTTTAAGCGGTGAGCGTTATATCCGAGTTTTACTGTATATATTTTTAAAGAAATTTCTATAGATTTGGGATTTTCATCCGTTCGATTACATGTTGAATATATTTGGCTTTCACAGAAATTCACAGAGAAATCCGGAAAAACTCTTTGTGACGAATAATGCAAGAGTATTCGAGAAAAGGTATTAGAAAATACTAAATAGCAATCACTTCTTGCTATAAGCGCTGCGTGGGTTCAAATGGGCTAGCATCCTTGAAAAAGGAAAAAAGAGAAAGCAAACAATCTCTGCGAGTCAAATACGTTTTCTGATCTAAATGTGGGAAAAAGTGTCACACGTCTAAGGATTTTGTTTGAAGCATGATTTGTGAATGATCCCAAATGATACTTCAAAGCAGCCGTAGGCTTTTTCCTTTCTTTTAAATACCCTTTGAAAATGGATATAATAAGAAATTCACAATTACTTATATCCTGTGCAACAAAGCACAAAACAAGCATCTTTGGCGTCCCGTCCTGTTGTCTTGTAACAGTGCCCAGTATCGAGACGGTATTGCTTGTAACCTAAGCGAACTTGGCTTTTTGTGTACGCATTAATTCAACATGATGTGGGGTCTTTTCTTTATATGCGTTGTCTATCCTTTTACGATATAGTCTGGTATCTGGGACAAAGGTATTATCTCTTCCGCAAATTCTCCCATTCTTTTAAAAGAGACTTTTGCATCTAAAGATAAGACTATTTTATTCTCTGATAGAGATGTTTGTATGGACTGCAAAAATTTTGAAATCCCAATTATGAGTATTTGCGGTTATCGGGCTTTTATATTTTCACAATTAAAATTTAGAGGGATTCTGTAAAAAAAGGGGGGGGGGGGGAATGCCAGTGGCATAACCAGGATTTTATTTCGGAGGGGGCTGACTTAAATTTTCATAATGTTCTAAATCTTACGAAACACGTTGAATTGTGTTGTAAACGGAAATTATTTTTGATAATAAGGCGTTAGCCAAAGGGGGGAAAGTGGATAGACAGGGGTGATTTTGTTTCGAATTTTCGAAAATTAAAAAAATTCTGTCATCAGTCCGAAAATTCGGACTTAAAAAAATACCGCGATTTTTTACAAATGGTCGCCGAAAATATCCAATTTCGTCAATCGTTCGCAGAAAAAAATATCCAATTTTGTTAAAGAATCGAGGGAAAAACCCAAATTTTGTCAAAGAGCCGCGGATAAAATGCGGATTTTGTCAAAGGAGCGCAAAAAAAGTCAAATTTGTCAAATGATCGCTGAGAAAACGCGAATTACGTCAAATGATCGCAGAGGAAACGCAAATGTAAAAAAATATGGTTAAACTAATTGAACTTTAAAAAATAAAAATAAAATATAAATAATATGATACTTAAACCACCCTAAAAACTTAGTTTCCGTTCAAATGAAATCGAAATAAATCTTAGACTTTTTTCCATTTTTAAGTTACAAATATTTGCATTGCAGATTTTGTATGTTTATACAAAATGAAAAGCTATATGCAAAATGCAAATCTAAAAAAAAAAAAAAAAAAAAAAAAAGTTTAAGAATTATTTCGATTTTATTTGAACGTTTTTAGGGCGGTTAAAGTACCATATTATTTGAATTTTATTTTTTGTTCAATTAGTTTAACCATATTTCTTCCGAGAATTTAACGTTAAATGTAGAAGCAGCTGGATGAATTATCTTAATATCCATCCCTTCTCGGTCTTAAACAATGTTGGAAATAAATAGTTTTTTTCTTTTAATTTATTATGCAAATTATGTTTTTGTTTAATTTATTTTTACGTCGATATGTTTAAAATTTTATCTAGTGCGAGGTGTTCTCACAAGGAAAAAAAAATATATTAGAGTCTTTTTTTCATGTTTATACAGGGTGCAATATGTTATCTATCGCCGACCTTTAATTTCTCAACCGTTGGTCGTAGACATATAGTCCCAGTTACAAAAACGTTTCAAATGAGGTAAATATTCATGTTGTGGCATTATCTAAAGTCAAAAATCAATTTGATAAAAGTTACGAAAACTAACTTTTTATACAGTCCCCCAGTCCCTATAGTTATATTTAGTAAAAGTTTATACACATATCATAACATATATAACACAAAAGTTTGACATCTGTACTACAAAAATTGACCCAGTTATAACATTTCAAAGTTTGCGATTTTCGCACATGATTTTCTCTTTCATTGAGGGATCAGTTAAAAGATGAATTAAAGTAATTCGAGATCAAACTCAGGGTGCAATGTCCTTTTTACGGCGAAGCCACTTTTAGCCGGTATCGTCGGTACTTTTGAATGTTGTTCGACCCATAAATGTTAGCTCAAAATTTTAGGCGAAATAACCATATTTGGTGATTCCCCGATTTGGTGATACCGGCTAAAGGTGCTTTCGCCGTAAAAAGGACATTGCACTCTGATTTTGATCTTGAATTACTTTAATTCATCTTTTAACTGATCCCTTAATGAAAGACAAAATCATGTGCAAAAATCTCAAACTTTGAAATGTTATAACTGGGTCAATTTTTGTAGTACAGATGTCAAACTTTTTGTGTTATATCTGTTATGATATGAGTAAACTTTTACTAAATATAACTATAGGGACTGGGGGACCGTATAAAAAGTTAGTTTTCGTAATTTTTATAAAATTGATTTTTTACTTTAAATAATGCCACAGCATGAATATTTAGCTCATTTGAAACGTTTTTGTAATTGGAACTATATGTCTACGATCAACGGTTGAGAAATTAAAGGTCCGCGATAGATAACATATTGCACCCTGTATTGTTTATTTTAAATGTGAATGCCATAGATTGCATAGTACAGGGATCTCGTTCCAAAATACTGTTTCTACTACATCTCTTTCTATATATCCGATTGCAAACTATACTGATTCTTTAATGGATCTCTATTTGTATGTAAATATCTGAATTATTAGTAATACCATTAATCCATTTAGACGGCTTGGAAACATAAAAGTCTAAAAAATTCTATATCAAAAAATCTTCTAGACGGAATCACACAGGAGAGAAAAAAATCGTTATAGTTAAGTTCCCTTTTTTATCAAGTCTGTCGTCTCTTGCAAATGTATTATTTATTTTCAAACGGATTATTATATCCATTTTGCACTGATCAAGAAATTTTTCCGTTTAAAATAGGATTTCGTCATACATATTCTTATAACAGGTTTTACAGTACTTTATATCCCCCAACTTCCCCTAGAAATGTATATGTATTATTCTTTAAAGGGAATTTTAATTGTAGAATAATGGTAATTTAAAAATAAGTGTATTTTTGGCAAAAATTGTTGACCCAAGGAGGTTGTTCCTTTAACAGATTTTTGCATGAATCAGACAGGAACGGGTCAATAATTTTCATACAAGCAGGGTTGTGACCATGCCAAAAAATTTCGCTTGGTGCAGACTTCTAGGAAGAATAAAACACAGGCCCAGAAATAAGCTCGATTCGGGCCGGCCCGAGCCTCCAGAGAAAGCAAAACCCGGGTACGACCTAGAAAAACTGATGATCAGACTCGATCCGTCGCGATTCCGTGTAGGTCTCTAAATGGCATTTGAATAGGAAAAACGTATTCTTAACGGATGGGAAATTTTTTAATAAATTATGAAAAAAATTGAGTTTGAGTTGTAAATTTCGTTCAAACTCACAGATTTTTTGAGCTTTCGTTCAGCTCACGTTCGTTTATCAAAAAGTGAGTTAGGTTCAACTCAGCGTTCACAGAACTGAACTAAGTTCGTGAGTTTTCGTTCACTGAGCGTGTTCATACCCAACAGTGAATCCAACCCGTGCAATACTCTACTGTCCACTACGGAAGGAGACAGCCAGACAGCAAGTCACATCTAAAGTACAGGGTGATTGTAATTAAAGTTTAAGTTTCAAAACGCTCTAAAAACCGAACCACTGATTAGAATGACGTCAAAGTTGAACGGCGTATTATTGAAGAAGGGGGAAAGGACATGAACCAAAAAAGTTCCAAATTTTAGCGACAGATGGCGCTGTAAGCGTCAGAATTTCGATTACAAATGTCGTCTGCTTCAATGCTTCGTCTGTCCACAGAATTTTCCACGGCCAATCATTGTCCACTTCCATGCGAGCAAGAAATTTCAAAGCAAAACCCTCTCTTGCTGGCAGATCAGAAGGAATTTTGTACGGATAGCATTGCAGGATGTTTCGTAGAATGTTATGCACCGTGCTCACAGGCCTGTCCAATGTTCAGGCAATTGTCCGTGCACTGCATGGTTGCACACCACCGCTCGACTCCGCCTGAACTGCGGTGGCCACTTTTTCAACTACCGCCGAATCACATCTTTTCCTTCCTCTACCAGACTGCACATCAAATGAACCTGTATTTTCGAATTTTTTCATCATTTTCACCAGACCCATGACAGTCATCGGTCCAACGCCTTTTTTCATATCCTTGAGGGTCATGAATTTCTGCAGAGCTACTGGTGCAGAATCACTGTTCTTGTAATAAAGCTTTACAAGCAGAGCGCGGTCCTTCATTGAGATACTCATGGCGAACGTCTGAGACGCGAAATGAGGAAACGCCGTTAACCCAGCGGTTTTATAACGCCTGAAATGGCCATGTGCAGTGCATGCCAGGTATTTTAATTTACATCTTCTGACGCTTACAGCGCCATCTGTCACTAAAATTTGGAACTTTTTTTTGTTCATGTTCTTTCCCTCTTCTTCAATAATACGCCGTTCAATTTTGACGTCATTCTAATCAGTGGTTCGTTTTTTAGAGCGTTTTGAAACTTAAACTTTAATTCTAATCACCCTGTATATTTATGGTCTGATTTTCTTATGTTATAGCTCAATTTAAAGGAAACGGAATTTTCTTTATATTACATTTAATTATATTTAAAATGAGTTATAGTACAAGGGAATCGGTCGAGAAGTACATGAGGTATGAGGGTATGACCAGTTTTATGATTATCGTCGGCAGCCATCATTATAATCAGTGGTGTAGTCGTAAAAAAAACAGAGGATATACGTTCTAAGCAGAGGGTATACGCTCAAGGCAGAGGGTATACCCTAATGTATATATACTATAGCTTTCTTGAGAAACAAAGGGTATATGGTGTTCCTTAAAAAAATCCACAGGGCATACGGCGTATACCCCCGTATACCCTCCACTACATCCCTGTTTATGATATCATCAGCGCTACTCGTACACGCCGTAAATGAGAGAGTGGTACTCGGCATCACCGAAATTGTTGATCATAAGATAGTAATGAATGAAAAAGATTACCCTCCCATCAGTGGCGTGGCGTGAAAATTTTCGGTGGTCATCGCAATTATTTAAGTTTGTGGTGAAAAATTATTAACTCTAAAATTCAATGGTTGAATGTTCAAAAAAGAAACTTTAAATCTTACCTTCACTTATACATGAACTCCGAATGTTCTGCTAAAACTGGATCGTAGAGTTTTAAAAGCTTATTAAGAGTTTTAAAATATTGCTTGGTCATCTAGTCGTTGAGCCAGCAGCCAAAATTAGTGATTTTGGTTTCATCTCTGAGGACTTGATGATATATACCTTTTTGAATTCACAATGGTCCAACGAGTACATTTTATGATGATACTATGAAATTTGTGGTAGCTTATAGACGCCATATTGAAAAGATGAGCGCCATCTATCGCACATAGATACATATGATTATTTTGCCAGTATCACATAATTAAAGAGATTTCAATGACAAAATGGAAAGAACAAATATTGTTAAACATACAACGTTATACTGAGTATATATTTATTAAGATTTTATTTTAATATGATGCTTATCTTTACATTTAACTTTATGTTTATTAACATTTTCAATGGAATAAACAGTTCAAAAGACATTTGTGATGAAAGAAAACCGAAATCTTGTTTTGCATTTTAATGCATATTATTTTCAAGTGGTAAGACACAGCAATTCAAGAAAAAATTAATACTGGTGAAACTATTGTACTTATTCTGTTAAGAATTAACCCCTTAGGAACCACGGGTGCATATACGCTTTTTCGGAAACGTGTTTCCATCGCTTGTTTTGATACCACTAAGAAAGAAAAGTAAAATTTTCGTTATTTAATTAAGATATTTTCTTGATTGCTAAGCTAAATTTAATTGTTTGACAAAAAGTGGTGTCAACCGAGTAAAAATCAGGTGAAAGATGCTGGTCCCGAATGGGTTGATAAATAACAGAAATCTTAGTCTTCTTTACTGCCATCATCATCATCGGTTGGCATTCCTGTGTCCTAATAACTTCCATCGTCATATAACATTTCTATATTCTGCATATGCTTGTATATCTGAGGTTATTAAAAAGACACGCATATGCTGGCGAGACACATGTTCTTGAACAAGAACATGACATATCAGTTCCAAAAGAGCTTCAGGATCAGGAGGACTGCCATTCCACTGGGCCTCTGCACAGCATTTTCCTTTACTATCTGTTCCAAAAATCCAACCATATTTATCTGGGGATAGAAGATCAGAATCAGCCTGTAAGCACTTCATCCGTGGTTCCACAGACTCCTTTTTTAGAGAAAAATATACACAATATAGCGCAATTCATTGATGTCTGAGTATTTGTGCTTTCCATAATAGAGATGGTATATTTACGACTTGAACTGTTTGTTTCCTCTGATATATCAGCTGCAGTGTCAAGCGCCTAAAGCGCATTTCGAAATTCAGTGTTGTGAATCACCATTTTCCCTTGCCTGCAAAAGCACTTACTGTATCGCACCCGACAGTGAATGTATTTCAGGTAATGCATTACATACCGCTTTACCTAGAAGTCCATGTATCCTACTCAAGTTGTACTTTACCCCGTCATTGGATCCATATTTTACAAATATTAATCCTTTCTAGATTTTCAAATCGTTTTCTAAAGAAAACAGTGTGATAACTGCCACATCAGTATCTATAAAGATAATAATAATATTTCTAAATCCAGACGCTAAAGCATGGTGTGCGCGAAATAAAAGTCGCGTATAACCTCTTCTTGGAAGCAGGTCTATTTAGAGGATCCTTCAACTAGTTATTTTGTGAATTTATAGCATTTTTCTTCGCAGATAACATACATCATTTGTGTATTCAACTATTTCAGATAATGTTCATTTTGCCATTCTTGAGAAATTAAATGTATAAGTTCTTTCTTTTTCTCCTCATCAGATAGAAACTGGCTTCCATTTTCGTACTGGGTGTCCAGGAGTATATAACTTTTATAGCATTACCAACAGTTCATATTTTTTGTTCATTTCTTTTTATTGACACCTGCTGTGTGTATCAAATACAACATCTATTCTTTGAGAGGATGTAGAATCTTGTATTATTTTAGAAAACAGATTATTTGCTAGTTGTCCAAATGATTGTAACTCCTGCGGTAGCTTTAAACAAAGCATATTCCGTCAATTATATTAACAACACCATCATTTGCATTCTTTCAGCAGTCGCAATTTTATCATAACATCCATCAGTTTGATTTTTCGGTTTTCGCATTAAACCATCAAGTGTTGCTAAGGACTATGGAAGAGGACCTGGTAGGAAAAGACAGTTCTCATACCAAAACTTCTTCGTTCTGCAATGATTGTCATCTGAGCAAACAGATTTCTTTCTGCCTAGGCAACAAACTCTGATTTATTAAATTTTACACTTTGTTTCTTCTTAAAGTCAGAAAATGTCTTTAGCTTCTTTATCTTTGGAGGTTTGAAAAACCAGTCTGGCTTTGAGTCTTCAGGCAGATATTCTCCCTTGAAAGTTTGGTAAGCTTCTTCACCCATCTCATGAGCATTGACCATGTCTCCGATAACTTCTAGATTTGTCATTGCTCCAGTTTATTCTATTACCATGTCTGGATTTATCCAAATCATGTTCTGTAAATATGAGATATCATATCACGTTCATCTTTCTGGATCCTGCTTAAAGACAGATCTGGATGTAGAACTAATTTTGGTTCTTTCAAGAATCAGGTGAAGAAATGCTGCCCTGATATGAAAAATATCTGTCGATTGTGGCAGGTCTTTGACTGAACTTATTTGTACCTTTTTACCCGTGGATGTCTTTACTTATTGTCTCTTCTATCGCCCAATTAATTTAATAGTATGCAAAACAAAAAAAAGCTTTCAATCACCCTGTTTATTGTCGGCCATTTTCCAATATGGCATCCATTAGCTACTCTGTTTTTGAATGTTTCATGGATAAATGTCATTATGATGTTGTGGTGAATCCAAAAATGTGTGATTTATCAAGTCCGCTGACATGAAACCACAAGAGTCCCTGGCTCAACGACGGCGGCTATTTTCCAATATGGCGCCCAAAACCTACCCTGCTTTTGAATGTATCATGTATAAATGACATGCTGTTGTTGTGGTGAATTAAAAAAATGTATGGTTTACCAAGTCCGCTGACATGAAACCACTCGAACTCCTGATTCAACGACGTACCATAATTCCAGGGATTCAACCATAAGCTACCCTGGTTTCGAAAGTATCATGGATAAATGAGGTACTGTTGTTGTGGTGAATCCAAAAATATATAGTTTACCAAGTCCGCTGACATGAAACCACATGAGCCCCTGGCTCAACGACTAATCGCCGCATCGTGCGATGACCGGACGCCACGCCACTGCCTCCCCCATCTAATCTTAACAAACCCTGGAACATGTTTTTTCTTCATATGTTCCCCTGCTATACAAGAAATTAAAATCATTTAAAAATATAGAAAAAAAACCACAGAGAAAAAATAATAAATTATATGGTACATATTATTTTTAATAATATTTTTAAGTAATATTGTTAAACAAATCTGATAATTAAAAAAAAAAAAAAAAAAAAATAGCTGAACAAGGATATTACGACAATGTAGCGTACTAGACTGAAATTCTTACCTTCAGGAAATCGGGTATTTTCTAATAAGGTATTTTGATATCCTATATAAGTTTGAAACATTTCCCCTGTAAACAAAGTACATATTTAAAATAATTTCAGCTTGAAAATCATGCATACATTAAAGAAAGTAAAGTAAAGTAAAATATTTTATACATTTTTTTTCTTCAATAACAATGAATAAATTGTAACCTTTCAGGTTTAAGACTAAACTGACAAAAAATATACAAATTTAGCATTTAACAATTTACTATTAGGATTTAAGGAAAACTATTTCCTAAATTAATTGTACATTAGATTTCAAATATAAAACTTTTATCTCTAACTTTAAAATGATTTCAGCTAAAAAATATATTTATATGAGAGGTTAAAAAAGTTAATTGCACAAATTGAAATGTGTGCATAACAATTACTAGAAACGGACACCATCCGTATACAAAATAGAATGTAGCTGGAAGCTTCATATTTGGAAATTTGACTGACAGTAATGCACAATGTCATTGATCAAATTACTATGGAATTCCATCGCGTATTGCAGAGTTATCACAATGCAGACAAAAAAGGGTTAAGTCTTTGAAAATGTTGTTTCTTTCTCTTCATTATTCTTAAAATTATGAACGAAAATCCGGCGTTAGCTTGGAGAGAGTCACCCTGTATTTTTGACTTAACAAAAGGATTACGACTCTGTTTCTTTCCTATGCAAAAATTATTTTTCTTGCATGTACTATTTCAGGGCTGCCACAGGTGACTATTTTTTACCTAGCAGGGTAATTCCGGGATTTATGCTGCACATTTTTTTGAATTTGTGTATAAAGTCCCATGGTGGACATAAAATAAAAAAAATCATGCTGTGCTATTTAATGTTAAATATACAACGCGTGTACTGCAACAAAAAATCTCGAAACAAATTATTAATATTTAAAAAAATAAATTCTAAAACATTACGCTGCGGCGCGTCACCCGTACATTCAGGCTGAGACGCCGCACTTGTGCGGTATATGCCGCGCTTGTAATAAGAACAGAAGGAAATTATAAATAAAAATATTTAAAAAAAATATTCATATCTGGACTATAATTAACGATGTAATAACAAAATGAAACTAAATGAGTACAATGAAACGTATTAGTAGATTAAAATTAATACTTCTTACCTACTTTCACTATTAAAATTATCGACTTATTTTTTTTTAAGTTTTAATTGCTATTTCAGCAACAACATAACATCAATGTATTAGAAAGGAAAAAGAAAAAAGTAAAATTGTGTTTACATAATTTATTTGTTAACCTTTTCGGGACCGGTGGCTTTTACACAAATTTTATTCGGTTGGAACCACTTTTTAAAAAGAAGGGACCTTTACTTAAATAATCGTGAAAATGCTGTAATTAAACAAAGCAAATATTACTTTTCTTTTTTACTGGTGCCAGAAACAAATTTTGTAAGCACTTTATGAAGGTGCTTATATGCACCTATGGTCCCGAATGGGTTAAGATACCTGTTTTTTCGACTACAATCTAGAGAAAAGGTGTCTAAAATGGTCTTTATGTAACTACGTTTAAACACATGATGCAACGAAGCGAATTACACTTCCTCTTTTTGGGAGTAGTTTTCTAAACATTCCTTGCAAAGAACGTCTGCGTTACGCGTAATCCAATTTTCATTATTATCATCTTGACTTGCATCTTTCTTACTTTTTATTTTCCCCTGCATCTTTCTTGCCCTTCTTACTTTTTATTTTCCCCCTTTTCTCCATTGGTTTTAGTAAACTTGATAACATGCCTAACATGGTTAGTCTATGCAAAAAGAAAAGGAAAAGTTATAACACTTAATCATCCCGTACAAAAGAAACTGCGGCATGTATACCGGAATAGCATGCGGCATGTACCCCATTTTGCATGGTGCAGACGTCGGCCATCACAGTTACCTGCCATCGCTAAAGGGAATGGCGTAACCATACACACAGTACCCTGTACAAACCCTACACTTAGTTTTGACTTCGAAATCATGCATGCATTTAGTAATTATGTATGAAAAGTATTTAAACATAACGTGTTTAAAAGTTTGGACAGTGAAATCATGCACTTACGTCAAATTAAGGATTGTATTTCTACAAGTAAACATCGAAATTGGATTCACGCTATAAACTGGTTAAAATAATCTCATTGCGCACCTATGCTGTGCATTTGACGACCATCGATAATTACAAGAAATACAAGGGGTGCGGCATCTATCCAGTATGCGGCGACTCCCCCGGAGTTACCCTGTATAAGTCTAAACCCGCAAAAATTACGGAATGTGAACGAAAAAATTTAAAAACAATGTTTAGAAGTTTGGATCATGAAGATAGAATATAATGGAGATAAAAAAAAAAAAAGATAGACTTTCCATCACAGGACTTGTACCCAAAGTTAGTACTCTGTTCGCGGCGCTGGTGCTCCCAACCTAATCCTCACGTGACTTGGGTGTAGTTTCAAGTTTTGATTATAAATGGCAGAATCAAATGTCACTGGGTATTGTATTTTATTATTTTCTTTTCGAGGTTCAAAAATTCCACATGATCAATAAATATAAATGAAAATAAGAAGAATTGCTTGTTGATAAAAGTATAGGCCTTATTTTTTCTTTTTGAATTTAAGTTCGTAACAAAAAACAAACTTCTATCAAAATATCTACATTTTTTGGTAACATTTAATCATCGAAATTGTATTTAAATTTGTACATCAAAATTAGCATCTCTCTTAGCATTTTAACTAAGCATCTCTCACTCATATATGTTGCTAAGGCTGCAACTGCAGCACAAGATGGAACAGTCCTCATGAGCGCACAATCCTCCGGCGAAACATGAGACACAAATAAACCCAGCATCGGTGAACACTTATGTAATTTTAATTAAATTTTCAATTAATTTTCAGAAGTGAAATTACGCTTCAAATTATTGAATATTTAATACGCGATTTATCACATTACTAACTAAGCGTAGAATCAACAGAGTGAAAAATGTCCAAGCACTTGGAGCGCTATTCCAAGGGTTCCGGGTTCGATTCCCGGCTTGAACATTTTTCACTCTGTTGGTTCTACGTTTAGTTAACGATGTGATAAATCATGTATTAAATATTCGATTAAATTTAACTTTTTTTTGCAATTTTTTTTTTTCGTTTACTAGGCGATTACACTTATTTACGATTATTACAAACTAGAGTAGTTTAACACAACCGTTTTAAGTGTTTGAATTTTATCAGTTTCAATTTAACCCTTATTGGACGCTAGCTTTTTATACATAATTCTATTTTAATATTCTATTTGTATATAATTATTAATTAATTTTAAATAATAAATTTTAAATTTTATAACGTATAATAGGAATAAATAATAATTATTTATTCCTATTAGTATATTAGTATACTACACTGGTGAAAACAATTAAAGGGACAAACGGTTTTTAAAAAAAACAAAACAAAATAAGTTATCCCCATACGCAAATAAGGTATCAGATGATAGTTAAGCTCCTCTCGGACACACCTGCCACGCAGTGGTCTGTGTCGTCATAAGGCAGTGGCGCTGTGATCGCATTTGTGCAGAGGTACCTCATTTGACCGCTGAAGCTTGTAGCGTAAGGACGTTTTGAAACATCATAGCATAACCCAATCCTTGTTTATTGAATTTCTTTGTTTACCCATCGTTAGTATGGCTAGTCGTCATCGTCTAGATGATGCCACAAGATGGCGGATTGTTGGAAGACTCGAGGCCGGCCAATCACAGGCTACCTGTTGTAAGGACCTCGGTGTTCCGAGAAATGTGGCGTCCACCCTGTAGAAACAGTTCGGAGAGATAGGAACAGTGGTCCGCCGACCTGGTCAAGACCACAAAAGGGCAATAACGCCTACTGAAGACCGTTATTTCAGACTTCTAGCCAAAAGGGTTAGGTCCGTGACAGCGACACAACTGTCTCGCCACCTGTATAATGCAACAGGAACATCCATTTCACGGATAACAGTTACCCAGAGACTTAATGCAGCTGACCTGTATGCCAGGTGCCCTGTAGTTTGCATCCATTTGACTGTTAACCACAAAAAACGCCGTCTAACATGGTGCCGAGAATACCTGTCCTGGACAGAGGATAGTGTATATGTTGGGGGCGGGTCTCTTCAGTGATGAGTCGCTATTCAGTCTGGACAGTGACTCGTGACGTGTTCTCATCTGGAGAGAACCCAGGAGTCGATATCAGCCATCTAAGAATGGCGAAAAGGATCACTATGGTACAGGTGGCCTGATGGTCTTGGTAGGTATCATGGCAGACGGGCATATCGACCTTCATGGGTTTGATAGAGGTACTCTGACAGGTCAGCGGTACAGGGACGAGATCCTTGCACCCTATGTGAGACTTTTTCACGGGGCATATGAACCAAATTTCGTCTTTATGGACGATAACGCCCGTCCATATAGGGAACAGTTGGTGAGCGAATATCTCTAATCGGAGGATGTTCAACGAATGGAGTGGCCTGCGATGTCCAATGACCTTAATCCTATCAAACACGTATGGAACGCCCTTGGATGATCAATTGCAGCTCGAACACCAGCTCCAATGGCCATCGATGAGCCCTATGGTGCCTTGGTGCAAGAGTGGGTGCAGTTGCAACAGGGATTGATAAGGACCCTTGTAAACAGTATGAAACGCCGATGCGAGAGTTGTGTAGCTGTTACAGGCCATCATACACGCTATTAGACATGTTTTTCCTCTGACTGACAGGGTGTCGGTCAGCTGCTGTGCTGGACACGTGACCAGTTTCCTTATTTAGGGTGCAGGTTGTGCCCATTTTTCTATTCCCATATATTGATCTTATATCGAATGATATTTTGGCCAAGTTTGGTTTTATTTGCTTTGTTAGTTTTTGTTTAATTGCAAAAAGAACATTTGTCCCTTTAATTGTTTTCACCAGTGTAATTACTTACTATTAGTATTTAACTAGTATTTATATAGTTATATATTACCTAGTACAATTATATATATGCATATAATACTATAATAATAAATATAATAATACATGATGCGTTATATAATTAGCATTAGTAACTAGTATAATTAGTATACTAAGTACTTACGTAAGATAAATCCGTTTGTACTTAAATTAATATAAATAACTCAGAATTTGTTTCCTGCTTTATAACACATAACGAAATTAAAACATTCATCAATTAATAAATAAAAAAACAAAATATAAATAAAATACAAATTGAAGACATGTGATCAAGCTGTGCACTTAAATCACTAAAATGATCAGAATAAAAAAAGAATGACTTTAAATAGCAAACTCCTGGCGCGAGGCTGATACAAAACGATCGCTTTTAATAAATTTCAAAACTTTATTTAAATTAATTACTATTTTTAGGTGCGTTCGTAATTTAAGTATTGCGCGGCATATAAGTAATATAATTATTGCGCGGTATTGCACGGCAGCGTAATATCCGGCCGCGCAAATAAGTATTGCGCGGCAGCGCAATACTTATTTATTTCCAGTGTCACTTCTCAATGTTAATTTAACATAGAAAAGCCTATGGAGATCATAACTTTTTCATTTTTTCTTCCCACCTTTTTGTCCCTGATGCCACTCATTTTTAATTATTTGCTAATTCTAATAATATTATAAATTCAAAGTGTAAATACATTTGCCAGACGTCAGGATCGAAACGGATCATAAAATGCTTTTGCATGTAGGTGGATTTTAATATAGAGAGGCTAATTGGGCTAATTTTTATTTACATTATTCAAATATTTTTCTTAATAATTCCAAATTTCGCTTTTTTCATTGAGAATCAACGGACATTTTCTAATAAAATTTAACATTTTTCCTTCATTGTTGTAAATAATTCAAAAGCCGTAATAATAATTTGCCTATTTTTAGTTGAATGATTTTCACGTGAAACATGAAACTGAACTAATTTTTTTTTTTTTTTTTTTTTTTTTTTTTTTTTTTTAAGAATTAAAAAGAAGATGAATATGACGTCATAGTGGGGAAAAAATGACATTTTCAAGCAGATTTTTTAAGTTCAGATTGTAATTTTTTGACCAAACTACAACAACCTGCATTACTGCACTGGTGAAACATTTTGAATTATACATAGGTAAATTGCATCACAAATTGTGATGCGATATCGCACATATCAAAGCCTGATGATGATAGCCTCCATTAATTTTGGAATGTGTTTGTCTGAATGCAGTAGTTATTAAAAAAATTAACATATTAAACAAAAAACTAATTTGCAGAACAAATTAAAACTAGTATGTTGTGGCCATCACAAAACCTTCTTCTATATAAATCACGTCAATTAAATCATTTAAATAGTACAAGAAATAACATGAATTTAGCACCAATTCATATCAAAGTATATCTGAATTTGAAGTTTGATGAAAATTCGTGCATTAGTTCTTGAGATAGAGCTACAGCGGGAATTCTGAAAAATGTAGTATAGCAGCGCCACCTGTTGAGCGATTTACACTAAAAATAAACAGCACTAAATGATATCAAGGTATACCTGAATCTGAAGTTTGTTGAAAATCTAAGCGTTAGTTCTTGAGATAAAGCTATTGCGGAAATCGCAAAAAATTCAGCATAGTAGCGCCACCTGTTGAGCGATTTACACCAAAAATTAAACAGCACTAATTTACACGACAATTCATCTCAAGGACTAACTAAATTTGAAGTTTGATGAAAATCCGTGCAATAGTTCTTGAGATACAGCTCTTGCGAAAATCGTGAAAATGCAGTACAGCAGCGCCACCTGTTGGGCGATTTACAACAAAAATTAAACAGCACTAATTTATATCAAGGATTAACGAAATCTGAAGTTTGATGAAAGTTCGTGCATTTTTTCTTGAGTTAGAGCTATTGCGATAATCATGAATAATGCAGCATAGCAGCGCCACCTGTTGGCCGATTTTCACAAAAAAGTAATCAGCACCAAACTATATCCTGGACTAACTGAATCTGAAGTTTTATGAAAATCCGTGCAGTAGTTCTTGAGATATAGGTATTGCAGAAATCGTGAAAAATGCCGCATAGCAGCGCCACCTGTTGGGCGATTTTCCCCAAAAACTAATCAGGTCCAGTTTATATCAAGGTCTAACTAAATAATAAGTTTGTGAAATTCCGTGCATTAGTTCTTGAGATAGAGAGCCCACAAAATTTTTGTCACATACAGACTCACAGACAGAGTGACAGAGTGACAGACAGACTCACAGACAGACATTTTCTAAAAACCATCAAGTCGTGTTCTGGGCATTCTAAAACGTGTAAATCCGTCGAAAACCGGAAGTCTAAAATTTTCACGAATCCAATACTTTCTTCTTGTAAAGGTAGAAGAAAGTAAAAACAAAATTTATTTTCTAAATTGTTTAAACCCGAGAAGGCGCAGATATTAAGATATTTCACTCAATTCGTTCTACATTTAATGTTAAATTTTTGTAACAAATAAGCTAAACCAATTGAACATTAAAAAATAAAAATGAAATTCATGCAATATAAGGCTTTAAACACTTATATACTTAGATTCCGTTCAAATGAAATCGGAATAAATCTTAGACTTTTTCCATTTTTAAGTTGTAAATATTTGTACTGCAGATTTTGCATTATGTTTATGACGATTGTACATAATATGATAAGGTACATGCAAAATATAAAACTTTAAAAAAAGTCTAAGATTTATTTCGATTTCATTTGAACGGAATCTAAGTATATACCGGGTGTCCCAAAAAGGACTGACTGATTTTAAAATTCAATAACTTGCAAACGGTGACAGATATTTAAAAAATTCTTGCAGGAGGTTTATGCATAAGGTCAAAAGTTTTATTACAGTGATTTTCGATTTTAGTTTGAATTACAAACAATAGATGGCGCTGTAAGCAATAGTCGCTAAATACAGGCTCGATTTCTGGTCCTTTCTCTTGTTCTATGCGGAAAAAGGAGATGGAAATGTATTATCCGGGCCACGAAGTACCAAAAATCGAGCCTGAATTTAGCGTCTATCGATCGCAGCGCCATCTATTGTTTGTAATTCGAACTAAAATTGAAAATCACTGTAAAAAAACTTTTGACCTTATGCATAACCCTCCTGCAAGAATTTTTTAAATATCTGTCACCGTTTACAAGTTATTGAATTTTAAAATCAGTCAGTCCTTTTTGGGACACCCGGTAGGTGTTTAATGCATTATATTGCATGAATTTCATTTTTATTTTTTAATGTTCAATTGGTTTAGCTTATTTGTTACAAAAATTTAACATTAAATCTAGAACGAATTGAATGAAATATCTTAATATCTGCGCCTTCTCGGGTTTAAACAATTTAGGAAATAAATTTTGTTTTTTTAATTTGTTCTGCAAATTAGGTTTTTGTTTAATTATATAGATACGTAACACCTATAGTCGTCGTGTAGTCCATCTGTCCGTCCGTCCGCATATAACAGCGCAAAAACTACCCAACCGAATCGTTAGAAATTTAAAATATATAATTGTTGCATAATTTTGTCGAGTCATTTCAAATTTTATGAAAATCGGATGTATAGTTTAATTACAGGGACAATCAGAATTTTTCCATTACATTACGGCCAATGGGAAAAGATGATTTCAAGTGCATTTTAAAGATGTTATAGCCTTTCGAACAGAATGAAATTGATGTACACTGATGAAGTGCACTAAAATATACATTAAGTACAATATACAATGCAAAAAATATTTATAAAATTAGTTATAGTACGAACACATCTCATTTTCCACGTTTGACGTGCAATTTCCAACTTGTTCCTATAAATATGAGTTGAGCGTATTGTTAGTATTGTTAGTGCGTATTCTAAAAGAATGTATTAAATTAAAAAAATATAATTTACAGTGAAATACGTTTAACATGAAATTGAAGGGATCGAAAAATTTTTTCGTGGTAAAAGTATTTCGCGTTAAAAAATTCGTAAAAAAGAAAAAACAAAAACAAAAACAAAAACAAAAAAAAAAAAAAAAAAAAAAAAACCTCTATTTTTGACGTCGTCAAATTTTATTTCGATTTCCTGTTAAACTATTAGTAGGTTGCATCCATTAGGATAAAAAGCAAGTAAAAAAAAAAAAAAAAAAAAAAAAAAAAAAAAAAATTGTTTTTTGGGGGAAAAAAATCAGATATCTTTTTTTGAAGTGTCTTTTTCAGCATTCTGAGATCTAGCTTGTTTGAATCAAATAAGCAAAGCCGTCTCTAAATCTTCGTGCTTACCGGTTCTCATACGTTTTGTCTCTGACTTAAACATACTGCACTCAAACATTAACGTAATGGGATCCCTGTTTTTTTATTATTGTTGATGAAGTAGAATTGGCAAAGCCAAACCTTTGGCAGATCTCTGTTTTCGTCCTTCTTTTCATCAACTGCATCAGCAGCTTCTCTTCATTTGAAGCGAAATGGCAGTTAGTTTCTGCACTGATTTCTCAGCCATTGTGATCATAAAACATAAGTTAACTTAAAAAAAACACTAAATTCCCTGATCTTCACTTAAAATTTAGTGGTTTTAACACAAAATTCACCAATTTCAACTCAAACTAACTAGGTTTAAAGCGAATTTTTTTTTTTTTTTTTAGTGTTGAAATATTTTTGTTTCGTGTTAAAAGAAAAAAAAAGCATTAAATTGCATAGTATACTGCCCGGACCGCTATATCATTTCGTGTTAACCGATTTTTCATGTTAATCATTTTCGTGTTAAACGTATTTCACTGTAGTTATCATTTAAATAAATGTTTCTCATCTATATTCTCTAACTCGGGAAGCAAGGTTGTATCACCTCGTATAAAATAAAATAAAGAATAAATGGGTTAAATAAAAAATTAAAAGTCAATCTTTAAAAAAATAAATGAATTACTAACTTAATGAAGGGACAAAGTCTTCAATTACGTCATAGCGATCCATTATTTCTAAACAGTTGATAAGCTTATCAAGCGTTGCATCTGGTTGAGTTTCCCATGCCTTCAAAATTTTCAATGTGCGGTCTTCGGACTCTTCAAACTTTTTAATGATGCAATAGGGAAAACCAATCAGTTCGGCAAATCCTCTATAATCACGGGCGAAACCCTTTTCAGACAACAATATCTGTTTACGATCCAAATTATTAGCTAGAATAAGACGACTCGCACTGCTCAAGGCGCTAACTGATACTGTCGACAAAAATGGTATTAATCGAGAATACGGTCGGTTTTCCATGATTGGCAAACCCCTGAAAATAAAACTGTATAGTAAATTCAATAAGATAAGATAAGTTTTAAATAAGTTGAAAGAAAAATACAAGAAATTAACAGAAAAATTAATATGAAATTAAAAACAGATTTATATTATAGCTTTTAAAATCCCCACTAGATGGGTGATTCTTATGAAACATGACAATTACCCCCCCCCCCCCCCCCCTATTTACACTTATACTATGTTCGCACTGAGATAGTTAAGTCACTTAACTTGAAGTATTTTGAAGCGGACGTAACCGGAATCAAGATTATGACTTCAGCAAGTTTCTGAAACTCACTTAACTTTTGATACTCTCTTAACTATGAGTTGAGTGGAAATGTACTTGCCGAACTCTTTTTTTTTTTTTTAACTGTTATTAAAATTAGAGTTGAGTTTTACAAATAATTATTCAGCTTTTTCGAATGATCTTTTGAATAGCTTATTTAATTAATGCGTCGCAAAGAATAAAAATAATAATAAACTATGTATAGTTAGAAGTTGTAGTTACAAATTTAACATTTGAAGTCCACCGAAGTGGAATGCTTTGGGGCCTATAACTACTATGGCTGTCGCCTCGAATGATCCTTATTATACAGAAACAACACCAAGTCACAACAATTTTTATTTTTCCATTACATATATATTACATTACTACAATGGGACATTCACAATTACATCCATGTCTTACCCGAGGATTCGAACCCGGGCCCACGCCGTGGGAGCAACTGTCGCTACCGACCACGCCACTGGGCGACCAAATTTAACATAAGTTAAGTCTCTTAAAACTTTTTGCAATGTGAACAGGCGAAGCCTAATTCCGGGTATTCCGTTTCAAATAAATTAAGTAACTAAAAGTTAAATGACTCAACTATCTCAGTGCGAACATAGTATTACCAACATAGAGTAGGTGGGGGGTAAAGATACGCACGGAGCAAAGATACGCAATGGCTGATTTAATATAAAGAAACATTTCTACAATTATGGCCGCTAGGTGGTAGTTTGTAGTAGTGTGTCAAGTGTAGTAGCTGTGCGTTCAAGCCTTGTGAAAAAAGTAGCACTCAAGAAAATGAGGTAAATTTAAATTTTCAAATTTTGATCTAACATTTTTAAAATTTCACTTTATTGTTTAACTGACAATACTTCGAATTTTTACAAATCCAAAAATTCAGTGGAGAACGGTAGCTCTATAGCTCCTAAATGCCGTATAGTTTACCTCGGTCGCATTTGTTTAAACTTGTAGGTAGCCGGTTAAGTAAAATACAGCAGAATGGGGTAAAAGTACGCATCCGTCTTGGGCTAAAGATATGCAGATTCGTGGCTTTGCCCTATCGTTTTAGCTAGATGTAAAGCTAATTACGCACAGCACAATTACGTTGTGAAAAGTTTTATTTTTTTATAAGTTAGTATTGTATAAAATATAATAGCTTCTTAACTAATATAAGCTAGTTAACTACCTTTTTCTTTTTCTTAGTTAAGTTCTTTTCAATAAAGGACGTAGGTATCTACCTACCTACTTTTAAAAATCAATATTCTTGTTTCATAAAACGATTTTGTTTTAAGTCTTAACCCTTAAATCATGTTAACGGTCTCACAGATTGCTGCTATATTCAATTTTCATAACTTAACTTGTAATTTTCAATTTAACTAGGGGGCGCTGCCCCCTACGAGCTACGCTCGTCAATCCCCGTTCAGACATACGCAGACTATAAAAGCACGCTAATTTGATCGACTTAAAATTTTTTTCGGAAGATTGAATTATAAGTTTAAAAACAGTGGCGATCTCCGTAAAAACGGGTTTCTATTCATTTCTCTTTGATTGGGGAATTTTAAAGCCAAATCAGCGGCTGTTAAATAATACAATGGCTGTTTCCGTCTTTGATTAAATAAAATCAGTTGACATTTCAAAATAAGCTAATATAAAATGAATTAAATAAACAGAGTCTTTGCCTCCCGGTATTTTTTAGCAAAGCGAAAAGAAAGTTTTTTTTAATGACATTTTAAACGTATCGTTTTTAATCTGACGTAATTTTCACTAAACTTTTCTTTCTCCTTTTACTATTCACGAGAAAATAATTTTGTTAGAAATGAAATATTATTTGCGCTATCCTAATAAAAATAGTTGAAAATATCATCTTAAAATATTACATAAATATCTCGCGCAATTTTTAAATTTAAACTCTTTTTGCAATATTATTTTTTGTTCATTTTACTTAATGTGTAATGTGACGTAAATATGACGTAATTTCTCCTATTTAAGACTTCTAACGCATGTTAATGAGTTTATTATTTTACAACATTCTTCCACTTTTAAAATTCACGTGTAATATGGTTTTTATGATAATTTTCAATGAGTTCCTGCTTTTTGTATTTTCTTGTTTATAATAGTCACATGTAAAATAAATTTTTAATCTGAAGCAAACATTATTGCAATGCTTTTTATACAGTTGGCAACAGGTTAAATTAGTACAATTTTCTAAAATAAGTAAAAAATATCTCTCGAAATGCTGAAAATTTGAATTTAAAATAGAAATAAAACCTCAAAAATGAGTCAAATTAATAAACTGAGTGCAATCTGCACACCGGGAAATTCTGACGCATAAAATGATCTAAAAATGATTAAATTCCGATGTACAGATTTTGCTCCTATAAAATTTTTTTAATGGAACGATTTTGTCCAACTTTAGCATTAAATATCTCTTTAAATATTTCTTCGATTTAAAAACTGTCTGCATCAGCGTGTTTATCAAACATTTCTCTATAATTCCACCGATTTTCATATTTTTGTATGCAATATTTTGCTTAATATTAATGAAGAAAGACCTCCGGTCACAAAAAATTCAAAACCGGCGGCGGCGGTGACAGCGGTAATTACTTTCTTTTAGAATAGAGAGACTATTGATGTTAGTTTAATTTTGATTCGTTTGAAAACTTAGTAGTATCGCTAAAGACTTCTAAATGAGAATTTTTATTATAATATATCATTACATAAAGTTTAGCGCAAAAACAGTATCTTATGAGTCAGTCAACCTTTTTATTCATTCTACGATCAAGGGGTCTTTGAGTCCGCTCACAGTATTGATGCAACAATTTTTGTCACAGTAGTTAGAGGTTAATTGCTATTTGCGATCTCACAGACCGCTGTTTTTTTCCCTTTTTTCATGGTTTAACTTACAATTTTCAGTTTAACTATAAATACTAGTGAAATTTACTAATACTTTTGAACAACTCCTTCATTTTATTGGAAATGGGGAAAACCCCATAGTAATGTAGGCAAAAATACTGACTGCGTATCTTTGCCCCACCAATGCGTACTTTTACCCCAACCGATGGGGGCAAATATACGCAAAGCAATGTTTTTTAAAAATTGCAATTTCTCACAGAATTGTAATTTGACAGAATGTCGGTTGAGGGTGGCACTTGCCTAAGGTTCTAATCTAACATTTTAATCACTCATTACACAAGTTTAGACCAATGTGTGCGTTACAAATCAAAATGTATGGAAAGTGCGTATCTTTACCCCAACCTACTCTACTTGAAAAGTGTTTATGAATTCGGTTTGTCTGTCTAGCGTAAATATGCACGAATTCTCGAATTGTCATACAACTGATATATCTTAACGCTTAACTGGTGAGGTGGAGTGTTTTGCACACCAGAGAAATTTAAATTCTGAAATATTGCCGTTTTACCTTATAGACCGGGGGTCGACAGCACAGACAATCACCCATCGAGTTCGCGGCTGAAATTACAGAATTAGAAAAAACTCGGTTCGCATATTAAAACGCAATCGGTCGGCCAAGTCATATCTTGGAAAAACCTGAAAACCTGATTTTAGCGGTCGACTCGTAGATTTGCTATTCTGTTTTCCTGCTCCCATTCCTCCATGTTTTCATACCTTTGAGTGCGGGAAAACACAAAGGTAAATCTACCAGTCAACCGCTAAAATCGGGTTTTCAGGTGTTTTCCACCAAGATATGACTTGGCCGACCAATTGCGTTTTAATATGCGAATCGAGTTTTAACTAATTCTGGAATTTCAGCCGTGAACTCGAGGAGGTGATTGTCTGTGTTGCCGACCCCCGGTCTATTACTAGATAGACTGTGCACTTATATATGTATGTACACTTACAGTACTTTTTCAGTTGTTTTTACACAAGTAAATAATGCAAAATTCACAGGAAATTTTCGTATTTTAATTCGCTAAATTTTGTGGAGTGCACAAGAAATCAAATTTTAGGGTTACGTACACCCCCACATCACCGCTTACGTTATAAAAAATCACCTCACCACTTAAGGGTTAATGAGGTTTACTATGGCCTGTTCAGTATTGAAAATGAAATATGGAACGTTTATGGTTCGTTTACAGGAACGCTGAAAAGAATTCCGTTACATTACGGTCTACGGGGAAAAAGCGTTTGCGGTGTATTTTAATGGTGTTACGCTACTTCAGACATATTTAGAAAGGTACAACAATTGCTGAAAGAGATTTATAGATATATCATATAAAGCTGAAAAGAATTCGGACATTTTTCAGAATGATGGTAATATACGAAATTGGGTTTTCAAATGCGTTATTCGTTTTTCAAATTGTTTATTTGGACATCACCTTTAACCTTATTAAAAGGTGAAGTTTTGTTAAAGTATTCTGGAAATGTTGAAAAGTAGTTCATAATCTATGCTTGACGCGAGATTTTTCGTTGTTGTTTATCTTAACTTGGTTCACGTATGTATAGATGGAATTTTGCAATTGATTTTTCATCCACTTCCTGATGGAATAGAGTTATAAAAATTAAGTACACAGTTGAGTTTCGAATGACAATACAATTTTTAATATTTTTAGAACTTGATTATAAATAATTAAATTAACTTTAAAACCGGCCGGGAGCGCAACCCTCGACATACAAGACCAGTTCGTGACTTTTAAAACGTCACACGAAGTGGATCATCTTTACTCGGCGATTGGCACAAAATGGTGGGCGCGCCGCTTTGTACCAAACACCCTGTAAAGATGATCCACTCCAAGGCTAACGAAAAAGACAGGCGACCGCGGTCCATCCCATGTGTCTTCTTTTACAGACCGCTCGAGGCTAACGAAAAAGACAGGCGACCGCGGTACATCCCATATGTCTTTTTTTACAGACCGCTCGAGGCTAACGAAAAAGACAGGCTACCGCGGTGCATCCCAAGTGTCTTTTTTTACAGACCACTAGGGTGATGTGATGCTGTTTTCGTACACCTACATTGATGCATTCGCACATCACGTGACTCCAGCGGTCTGTAAAAAAAGATACGTGGAATACACCGCGGTAGCCTGTTTTTTTCGTTAGCCTTGCAGACCGCTAGAGTGACGTGATGCTCTTTTCGCACACCTGCATTGGTGCATTCGAGCATCACGTGACTCCAGCGGTCTGTAAAAAAAGATATGTGGAATACACCGCGGTAGCCTGTCTTTTTCGTTAGCCTCGTCCACTCCGTGTGACGTTTTAAACGTCATGAACTGGCCTTGTATGCTGTTGGTCGCGGAGGGAGGAACACTTTATAAAGGAACACCTTTCCTCTGGTTCAAATAGCTAAGTCTCATGTACTACTACTAATAATAATAATAACAATCATAATAATAACACTTGTTTTTTTTCTTTGGAAGGGGGGCGGGCTACAGGAAGGAAACTACACTAAAAAAAGACAAATGTTACATAATAAGATTTTTTAACTTCCTTAAAGTTTACGAAAATATAATAAAACCTTTTCCGAGTTACCTGCAAAAGTTTCTTTTGCTGCTAATAATTCTCGGAAACGTGTCCGAATGGTCTTTAGAGCGTATTAATCAGTTTTCTCAAACCGGAATATCGGTTTTTCGGATGGTATCCATTCTCAAATAAACAATTTCAGCTGCGTAACGGAATTTATGCATGCAAGATTAACAAAATAACTTTCATTTTAATGTTAGTTAACATGTTTATCTGTTAAACATGGTAAATGTTTACTTGCGGATTGATGCATCTGAAAAACCGATATTTCGGGTTGAGAAAACTGAATAATGCACTGTAGAAACTACTCTGAAACGTGTAGGTTGTTATTGTTGTTTGAAGAAATGAAGACCAAGAATGACTTGAAGGGAAAAAAAAGAACTGGACAGTCATTGAAGGTTTATATTGTCCTTCAGTTGTTGTATAATAGTAATTGAAGGTGATGTTATTGTACCGCACTGGACGAGGAGAAATGGAGAAGAACCCACAACAATTGTTTTATTGGTCGAGGAAACTCACTGCTTAGTGAAAATTCCGAAGAAGGAGGATGATTGTTGAGCATTATATAGTACGGTATTTTATTTTTGCGGCATTAACTGTTCATTTCATTTATGTAAGCAATGCTGATAAGTTTTTTAATTAATTTTTCACTAACTGGAATTTTTAATTAAACAGCATGTTTCAGCGAAATGTGAGTGCACTGTATCAGAAGTCGGTTCAGAAACTTTTCGAATGATACCTCATTCATCGTTGTGCGTTTTGTATGTGAATAGAAAAAATAATTTTGACAATAGATGTAATATATATGATTGTCTAACCATCGCGACATATTTTCCTACTGGTAATGGCTCGGAAAATGCACTTGCATTAAGTGTATAAAAATGATGTTTACGATAGCACAATTGGAAAGAGAAATATAGAAATTAAATCATAATAATGTCCAAAATTCGTATGAAAAATATACAGGATGATTAAAGAAAACGTTTACAAAATGACACAACAAATCAGCCATAGAGTTAGGATAAAAAATCACATAGGAACATAGGATGACAAACCACTTATTGAGTCGCAAATATCATTTTCATCCTAATTCATATTCATCCTAACTGAACCCGGGTTGACGGTCATAAGTTGGAGAAAATAAAAAACATTGTAATGAAAATGCAACGATAGGTACCTTGTTTTGTGTGAAATGTGATAAATCACGAAAAGATCTGGAAATACATATTGCTCAAACAATCGATGATACCGTATGAACTGATAATCACAGTTCAAAATGAGGGGCGTCCAGTGGATATTGCTGGCGCATATAATGCAAACTTTTACCACTTTTGTTGGGTGTTATCCCATTTACAACAAAGGCGAGAATGTCTGTTAAATGTTTTATTATAATGTACTTCAGTTTTCTGAAAGTTATGACCGTCAAACCAAATAGAGTTAGGATGAAACACTTTGTATTTGTGACTCAATAAGTGGTTTGCGACCTTATGTTCCTGTGTGATTTTTCATCCTTGCATGCACGCCTGATTTGCCATGGGATTTTGTAAACTTTTTTTGAATCACCCTGTATATTAAGAAATCATGGCATTATTATCTATGTAAAATTTCTAATGTAGCATGTGATTTTAATACCAATTTGAATAAAAAATAAATTAAGACTTTAAAAAAAAGGCAAAAGAAAGGAAAAACAAGAAAGAAAAATCATTTGTCAAGCATAAACTGTGAAACACTTTCTAACACATTCAAAACAATGTCACAAAACTTCACCGATTAAAATTGTGAAAGATGTTGTCTGATTACACAGATTAGAAAACACATAACACAATTAACAGAAATTTCAAAAATTTATAGCAGGAAAATTATCCGAAATCTTTTGCGCAACCCTTTATATGATTTATAGTTTTTAATATATACTACATAGTATGTAAAAAATTTTGTTCAGTTGGGAAACACATAAATCAGTTGGAAATTTCCCTTCAGCAATTTCCTGTAATAGGCCGAAATACATGCAAAATATTAATTAAATGTAAAAACCAAAATTGTAAACTAACTCATTTCCTGCAATTATTGCTCAAATACAGTACTGAAAACGAATCCTTTTGTGTGTCCTTGTAAACGAACGATAAATGTTATAAAAACCATATTCTATAATAATAAATAATCTTACAGTGAACTTCTATATGATGTATATAAATTTCAATATATATGGAATGGAATAACATCATTAAAAATAACTGCAAACGATTTTTCCCCCATTGACCATAATGTAACGCAGTGATTCCCAACGTGAGGCATACGCTCCACTGGGGGGAGATTTGATTTTTTAGGGGGGGGGGGGTGGCACTTCCAAATTTGCTACTCACTCATTCGTTGTCAGGATTTTTTTTGTCCCTTTTTGGGGGGGGGGAGGGGGAAAAGAAAAAATTACAAATCAAAATTTAAAAATAAAATTAAACCAAAATACTTATATGAGCAGCACTTTAAAAATCATTTGATATCGCCCCACACCCCTCTTTTTCATATCTAAAAATTTCTATAATTTTTCTGGTTTTAATGTTTTTTTTTTTTTACAATTTTTTGCAACTTTTTCATTTTTATTGAATGAGGCTTGTATTTTTGTTTCCTCTGCTGTATGTTACACGAAGAAACTTTAACGCGTATAAAACTGGTTAAGAGTATATAGAAATCTGATTGCCTTGAACCTATTTAACCTAAAAAATATTTGAAATATCTAAATCAGGTACTACCAACATTATAAGATTTATAACTCTTAAATAGATTTAGAAAACGAAATGAAATATCCATGACTTTAGTGCAGATCTCCAAAGTAAATAAATATACATCATGACATACAGATTTTAAAATAAGATAATACATATGACAGTCAATTAACGATAATGGGGAAAAAGAAACCAGAGAAACGTATTTTTATGGTGAATAATGGTTACTTTAATTTTATAAGGAAAAGCATCTTAAAATGCTTCTTAGTATATTATTCACAGAAAGAAAATTTAGTATCCAAAGCTTTTTCTCAATTTTTAATAAGTTACTAAAATAAATTATAAAATGCGTCAATGTTATAAATTTTAATTAAATATGAAAGTCTCTTCAATGGAATTCTCACGATAAAAATGCAGACCCTATAACACTTTTGTTTCATATTGAGGTAAGTTAACAAGATTCTTTTTGGCATAAAGGTGAAGATATATAGCCGCATTGCACTTATAGAGTTATGTTAAAAACACATTTGTGATAGAAAATTGTCCTTTTCGATAAGTTAAAAAAATCATGCGTCAAACATAGATTATGAAACACTTTCTAACACATTCGGAATTATGTAGCAAAACTGAACCGTTAACAAAATTAAAATATTATGTCTAATGGAAACACATAACACATTTCAAAACCCATTTTCAGCTGTTCCCATCTACAATCGTAAAATCATCGGAATTTTTTCAGCAGCTCTGTATAGGATATATAGATTTGTATCTATTAACTACACTATATTGCCATTAATGACCGGCAATTTTCAATTTTAATCATTTTGTCGAATATTTAGAAATATGCTTGTAAGATTCATCTGGAATTTTAAGATTAAAAAGAACAGGTATGACCTCATATTTAGCAATGTCGATCTGATAAGGGGGATAATTAGGGGGCCAACAAAAAATCAAAGAAAAAAAATAATACTTGGGATCACCCTGTAAAATAAAATGCCCGAAATGATCTATCGTTACCGAATATAAATAAACAGACATTGTGCAATATGTGTATTCTTTTGTGTAAGAATAGCACGTATATTAATAGAGATATAGCGATTTATTTAAACAAAATTAAAAAATTCTTGCATGTTTTTTGCTTATGACATGCAGGGTTTTCAACCAAATTTAACGCCGATTTCAGAAACATTGGCAAAATATAGTAGAAACAATATAATGCAATTGGAATATAAATATATTAAAGATCTTAGGAAATATGAGCAGTTGTATGAAATAATTTTTATCTGCGCATGCGCGAACGATAACAAGGATCATTTTACATAATTTAATAGTCAACTCTATGGAGCAACTTATAAAAAAAATCTAGTCAAATATAGTAAAAATTTAGGATATCGGCGTTAGATTGAGCAAATTTTTAGTTGTTCTCTAAAAGCAGCTGAATGATAGAAGTGTACATGCATGCCAAAATTTAGTTCACTTAAGAAATACATGTACAATCGTGGAAAAAAAAAAGTAAACACCCTTTACTAACTCCTAAACAAATTATCGTAGAAGAAAGTTACTAGTATCAAACGATTGGAAATAAAGTCTACTTTGAAATGACGGATATAAAATTTGTTTAGGGGGCCATCTACATACTAAACGAATCCAAACTTCATTTTTTTTCAATGACGATATCCAATTTTAACGAGATATTTCAAATCTCTGGTTCAAACTATGCCTAGACACCGAATTTCAAGTCATTTGAATGATAAGTTTTTGAATTATAAACATTCAAAATTTAGTGCTTCTAATGTTAAATTACATTTTCATATTTTTATTTATAACTTCTGAAATTATGATCCTAATGTTTTATTTTTTTTGTGTAGCAATAATATTAATATACCCAAACATAAATACGTTGAATTTGCAATTTTTATAATTTTCTTATATGAATTATGAAATTAATATTAAAAAAATTATGAATTGCAACCTACAATTTTTTTTATGGATTCAGATTTATTAAGTCCTGCTTTATGGAAATCCAATATTTCACATTTTTCTTTCAAGTAGTTTTCAAATTATGCTTAAAAAACGGCAAAATGGTGGTTTAAGGGGCCGTCTATGATAGAAGTGACTAAATATTTTGAAATTTCTTATGCTATCCTGTAATCTAACAGGCTTAATTGACTGCTTAAGGTGCCTTGATCAAGAAGGGAGCTCTCTCGGTTAACAATCGAGTACCGAACTTCAATTTGGATACAGCCCTTAAAATACGCTCGTTTTAAAATAATTAATTTCTCGGAAACTTATCGTACGAATTGGATAAAAATTTGTTTTTAGACTAATTGAAGGGTGTAGAGTTCATTTATGCTGTCAGAATTGTGTACTGCTATTGAAAAAAAAAAAAAAGTTATGGTTCGTTTTAATATGTAGATGGCCCCCTAAGCAAATTTTATATACATCATTTAAAAGTAGACTTTATTTCCAATCGTTCGGTACCAGTAACTTTCTTCTACGATACTTTGTTGAGGAGTTAGTAGGGGGTGTTCACTTTTTTTTTTCCCACGACTGTACCTCAGTTGAAAATTCCCCTTCAGCAATTTCATCTAATAAGGAGAATGGTACGTGAATACTTTTGTGCAGCCCTGTATATGAGGTATAGAATTTATATATAATGAGTAACATGTAAAAAATTAATTGAATTTAAAAGCGCATACCGAATTTTAAACCGTGGACTCCAGCCATTATTACTCAAAGACAGTACTATAATCGATTTCTTTTGTGTCTCCCTGTAAATGAATAAAAAATGCTATGAATGCTTTGTTCTAACGTGATCGTAGTGAAATTCAGTGATTTATATCATATTAAATACATTTGAAACAGCATAATGTCATTAAAGTACTCTGCAAGCGATTTCCCCCATATACCATAATGTAATGGAATACTTTTGAGTGCCCCTGTAAATGATCGACTAATCCTACATACTTCATATACAATACTAAACATGTTTTGGTGACCCTAAATAACCTTTATCAATTGCATGAAAATCCGAGTCTATTTACGGGAGTTAGAGCGTGGACAGACGGCCGGACAAACCGAATGCATGAAAACTTTTCAACTTTGTTGGAAAGTGTTTAAAAACGTCATATGAATAGTTTTTGATCAAAGTTCTGTTAGGCTTCCTTCATGTGAATAGAATTCACGTTTTAAATAATAAGAGATACAGTGTGTTGCAAAAGGGGGGAAGGGCATTGTGATTTTATGGATGCTTCGGTGGGGCGAGGAAATAAAAGATTGTGAGCCACTGATGTAATGGAAATGAACTATAAATTCTACACACTTCATTTTCGAAACCGAACATGCCATGGTAAACCTCAATAACATACGTAAATTACATGAAAACCAGACTATATTTAGGTGAGCAAGAGCACGGACAAACAGACAACCCGAATTCATAAACACTTTTTCACTTTGTTGGAAAGGCCAGGGCCGAAACTAGCCTTTTTTGCACCCGTGGAAAGCATGGATTTTGGCGCCCCCCCCCCTTTCTTCCGCAAAGTATATTTACAAAGAGAATTTTACTAGTTTTCTAATAGCCGACTTATTTTAAAATTTAAAATATGTAATCTTAAAATATGTAATACTGAACTACGTAATCTACAATGGCGAATCCAAGGGGGGAGGTCACGGGGTCATGAGTCCCCTCTGAACACCAACAAAAATATTCTAAAGATCATTTTTAAAATGAAATATACAGTTAGAGTCCCGATTATCCGAGTCCTGCTTAACCGAGTTATTTTCTTCTGATGGACTGGTGTCTTCTATTATTATGAAACAGCCATTATAAATGAAGTGTTAGGTGAAGATGAAAGAGCAGCCGTAAAATGTTAGAACTCTGATTTTCTGGTCCGAATGGGAAAAAAAATGGCCATAATTTAAAAAAAAAAAAAAAAAAAAAAAAAAAAAAAAAAAATTATGGCCATTGTTTTTTTCCCATTCGGAGCAGAAAATGAGAGTTCTAACTTTTACGGCTGCTCTTTCATCTTCACCTAACACTTCATTTATAATGGCTGTTTCATAATAATAGAAGACATCAGTCCATCAGAAGAAAATGATCCATTCCAAAGGTATAATCCTTCATTTGGCGCCCCTTCGATCTGGCGCCCGGGGCACATGCCCCCTCTGCCTCCCCCTTAGTTTCGGCCCTGTGGAAAACGCTAGAAAAGAAGTCATAAGAAATGCAAGAATCATACCTCAAAGTAACTAAACCAATTGATGAAAATCACAAAATTATTAGCATTCTTTTTATCGATATTCTATAAAAGAGAAAAAATATATTCTTTGTTGATTCACAGACGGGACTGTATCCACAGCAGATCTATGGCCTTATCACATCGGCTAGCGTCGAAAATGTAATACTGATCATTGGGCGATGATATGATAGGCTGATTAAGATGCTGGTCGACTTTGGTCAAGCATTTTCACTATTTTTTTTTCATAACTATCTTGTTGCATAAGATTTAAAAAAAAAAAATGCTTCTGAATATTGGAATTGGTAAATATGCAAGTACTCTTGTTTAGATCTGATGAAATCTAATGCACGCATGCTTACGCGAATGAAACGGGTTTTCCCGATCTCTTCTAAAAATATTTAGTGGGGGGTGGGGGGGGGGTAAGGGGCGCGAACAAAATTAGGCAGTATAACAGGGCTTTTTGCTTTTTGTACTGTTTTGCGTGCGGTTTTTTGATGGAGTGATGAGATAACTATTACTAATTCAATATCAAAAATTTTATGTGTTCATACCACTATTTTCGAATAGTAATTTAAGCAAATATCTTAAATTCTTGGTTAAGACCGCATCTCCTGATAGGATGTTTAACGGAGTTACGTTCAGATACAGTTTTGTTAAGAATAGAGTGCGTTTCCTCGTGGTGGAATGTGAAACTAACAGGCCGCGATTTCATTTAAAGTAGAAATATAACAAGGCGATGTGTTTGAAACTTTAAGATAGTTTATAACACATAACAAAAAATTTATAAAAAATGGCGCGTGAAATTTCTGGCTGGGGGGGGGGGGGGAGAAGAGGGGCGAAATGATTCTATTTTTTACCTTTGCGTTTCAGGTGCGGTTTTTTGACAGAGTCCTCAGATACATGCTAATTATTAAATATAAATATGTCAAAAGTTAAGTTACCACTATTTCGGAATAGTAATTTCAACAAATATCTTAAATTCTTGCTGAAGATCGCCACCCCCTCGAGTAACATATCTTCTGTTAGGTTGTGTAAAGGAGTTTCGTTCACATACGCTTTTGTTAAGAATAGAGTACGCTCCCTGGTGGTGGAATGTGGAACTAACAGACCGCGATTTCATTTAAAGTAGGAAATCTAACAATGCGATCTGTTTTAAACCTTAAGATATTTTATAACACATGGTAAAAAATTATAAAGAAGAATGACGCGTCGCATTTCGAGGGGGGGGGGGTGAGGAGGAACAAAATTAGGAAATATAACTGGACGATCTGTTTGAAACTTTAATATAGCTTATAAAACATAACATATATTTTAAAAATCAGGTCGCGTCAAAAATCATGGTGATCATCTGCCCACTACCCCCCCCCCCCCCAAAGGGGTCACTTTTCTAAATTTGGCAGATACCCGTCATGTGATATATCGTAGCATTTCGGGGGGGGGGGGGGAACAAAATTAGGAAATATAACAAGGCGAATATGTTTGAAACTTTAAGATGGTTTAGGATGTGTTTGCCAAAATTTAGAAGGTATTCCATGGCGATAAATGTACTGGACGTTTTGAAAGAAAGTGTTTTGAAAGGAATATTAAACAAAACCCTTTGTGCGATCTATGATCACACTTACCCTGATATAATGAAGGGTTTTCTGAAAATGCACCTTCAGCTGTTTTACTCGTTTTCCAGCTGATTTAAATTTTAGCTTCACTATGCGTGTGTTTAAAGCATTATCGATCATCACAATAGCATAAAAGAATTCACATGCGTTTTATCTGCCATGAACAGGAATTTCTGGAAATAGATTTTTAACTGCACTGAGTTTTTTAAATTGTTTGTTTGGATATTCGATTTCATTTTACGAAAGAATGAAATTTCTTAACAGTATTCTAATGATTTTGGAAAATGTGTCATAATCAATAATAGATGCACAAGATTTCGCTCTTATTTTACTTCACTTGAAACGTTGTGAAGAGGTAGAGTTCAAAATTTTCGAAGTTTAAAGACAATATCATTTTTTTTTAATTCTTAACGTAAAATTATTCCATGTACTCTAAAGTACACCACAACCAAAAATTTCTGAATAATTCCCATGAGAACATTAGCTAGAGTTTTTATTAAAAACTTCTATAATTTGTTGAAATCCTGAATGAAGGTTTTAAACATATTTATTTCAACCACCTCTCTCACCATCACCACCACCATTTAAAAAAAAAGATCTTTGAAAAACCAATGCTTTTACAAACTAAGGCTATTATCAAATCCAAAAGGCAACTTTATGACACATTTTTTAATTTGTTTTTGTTTGGAAATGCTTGAAATTGCCCGCAGGTGTTATTCAGAAACTGTGTAATAGAAAGGCGTTTTATAATTTTTAGTAAACGTAAAAAATCGTTCAGAAAATACTGTCAAAGATGGCGTTTTGAACCAAATTTCGGCACGAAAGGAGAAAAATCAGCCTGAGAAAAGGAAAAACCTGTTGTCACCTGACCAAAATCGCTTATAACTTAATAAGTGATTTATTTATTGAAAAATGGAAGACTCATTTCGATTCCAGATCGCTTCAACAGTAAACCTGCAAATTTTGTGCTTTTACGTTTAAATGTGTGAGAAAGTTTCGGGTTTATTGAGCAGGGAACTTGAGAACTGAATTAAGTTTGTTAGAACTTTTTTTTAATTGAACGTCGCATCAAACATTAGAGATAACACCGTGCTTTCAATGTTTTTAAATATTTTTTTAAACACATGAAATGTGTAATTTATGATTTTTCCGTATTGTTTCGTGTATGGTTGAATATAAAGAGTTTATTTAATTTAAGTGTGTATGTGTGTGTGTGTACGAGGTAATAAAGAGAGAAATGGATATAAATTTTTACAAAAGAGCCTGAAGATTTTTGCCCCCCTTGTCTTCGAGCCCAAGTTACGCAGTCTCTCCTATTATATTAGAATCTAATCAAAAACAACTAGTTGTAAATGATCCCACCAAAGGTCGCCAAGCAGTTTTCACATACTGTACCTCACTCCGAGTCCTTTGGAAACATTATGATTAGTGATAGATTTTTACACGGCACTCCGAGTATGCACTTCTATATCGCTTCTGTGTCTTCTCTTATGTGATATCACTTCTTTTTATGACTGACGTTTTAGGCTTGTGGCTTGGCGGGATCATTTACAACGAGTTGTTTTTGATTAGATATCACTCCTTTTTGTAACGTATTTCATTTGCATTATAAATTTTCCATTTTAATTCAGAAAAGAAAAGATAAATGGAAGATTATAGAACTATAAAAATAATTTAATAGTGATGCTATAAACTTTTCAAAGGTGTAATATATCTAGTAAGACATAATGTTGGACGTTTTAAAAAATAATTCAAAACCATTTTATACATCCTTTTAAATCTCAGAAGAAATCCTTTATTTTTTAGAAATGATAAAATGTGTCGAACTGATCAGTAATATTTTTTGCTGTTGTTCTATCCAGGGATGGCGAACCTTATTGAGTATGCGTGCCAAAAAATTCAAAATTAATATGTATCAGCAATCTAACGTGCCAGAAACATTTAAACTTAGATAAAATTCAACAATTAATTTTTATAGAAATTTTATATAAATATTTTTACACATACTAAATCTGATTCCCAACTTATTTATTATACTGTATTTACTCAATAATATAGCCATGTCGCATCGAATTCCGTATTAATAATATATAAATGAGTTTTTCTTTTATTGTATACTTCCGAATTCGATCATTTTTAGTTCTTCAGGTAGAAGCAGGTTTAATATATACATAATTATTTGCACTAACAATTAAAATTCAATTTTCATTTTTCAAAATTAAGACCTAAATATAACAAAACCTAAAATAATTTAAAACCATAAACCTAAATAAAATCCGGAGTAGATCCTAATATGAAGTAGAAGCGTGTCAATTACGTATATTGCTATCCAAACTAGCTCTTAAAATCCAATTTTAAAAAATGAACCTTTTGAAATTTGATAGAGAAGCAAAACGATTTGCAAAACACTACAGTGTTAAATGGTTTGACGAGAAAATGATGCTACAGGTGTGCTTTCATTTAAATCTATAATACCTTAATTCATTAAAAAGTAACGGAGTATTTAAATGTAAATTGTATTCCTGTTACACAAAACTATATTTTTGTAACAAAAACATAAAATGGATTGTTCTCCATAAACTGAATATAAGCTATAATTTTTTACGCGTGCCAGAGAAGTTTTCTTACGTGCCAAGTTCGGCACGCGTGCCATAGGTTCGCCATCCCTGATCTATACGATGATTCATTAACTCAGCAAGGATTTTATCTTAACAACTTTTGAAAAACTGACTTAACAATCTTAACATTTTCAAAATTCATATCATTTTACACAAAATAGATAAAGACTTAAAAGCAGAGTAGCAGACTGAATAATGAGCTTTGTTTTATCACCCGGTGTGCTTGAAGTAATTTTTAAATAAAATTAGTTTTTTTTTTTTTTTTTTTTTTTTTTCAGGAAATCCAACGTCTCTCCGATAAGCGCCTCTCCGAAAAGCGCGGCAGAAACTCAGATTATCTGATTAAGTTTTTTTTATTCTTTTAAAATGTTTTCATAAGCTCTAACTTTGGTGGATTTTCTGTATTTTCAATGCGTGTACTTTCTAAATTCCTAATTGTTTTTTACGTGTCTAACAAAACATACTAAGTCGAATGCTTTCCAAGTATTTTCTCGTATATTTCGAATAATTCATACGATAAATTATAATTCATTTCAATGAAAGTTCAGAATTCGATACTTCATCGTTATGAAATGTTTTTCCCTAATTTTAATCATATTTATAAATTTTTAAGTAGCTCAATTATCTGATTAAAAATTGACTAAAAGGCATATTGATAGCATGTTACTATATGTCTCTAAGATTTATGGCATATTGATAGCATTCTTTAATTACCAAGTCCAAAATAACAGAGTCGATTAATTTAATAAATCACCTTATTAATCTTTTTAAATGAAAAGAAAAACGAAAAATTCCAATAAAACTGCCAAAAATTTATTTGATATAAAATGATTGTAAAAAAATGAAAAAAAAATTATGTAATGAAAAACCAGACTGACTGTATTACCCTTGTAAAATGATTTAAATTAAATACACTGCTCAAAACAATTAAAGGATATTGCAGTTTTAGGTGCATTTTGTATCTGGTAAACTGTTTAGCTGATTGATACATGGTCGACAGACATAGTAGGTTATATGAGAATAAATTACACATGTTTGGCAGAAAAAAATGCATTTTATTGCGCATTTGTGTACTAAAGGAAAAAAACACAATTTGTGCATATGAGAATAAAAGAATAAGAAAAGGTGTTTTCTTCAAAGAAAATCATTTTCAGTAGGGGGTATGGTTTCCACGGGCGGCCAGCAACGTTGAACACCTTTGAGGCATGGACTCAATGAGGCTATTAATGACGAGTTGGGGTATTCTGCCCCACTCTTCCAGAAGAGCTCTTTCCAGTTCTTGGAGAGTTTGTGGGGGTTGTTGGCGGCCAGAAACTCAGCGTCCCAAACGTGCTCGATTGGATTCATGTCTGGAGAACACGCTGGCCATTCCATTCGAACGATTCCTTCCTCGAAAAGGAAATCCTCCACCAGGTTTGCACGATGTGGCCTGGAGTTATCGTCCATTAAAATGAAGTTATCTCCGATTGCTGCAGCGTAAGGGACTACAATAGGTCTGAGGATCTCATCCCTATATCGGCGACCAGTCAGAGCTCCATCTCGAATGATGTAGAGGTCAGTGCGCCCGTCAATGGAGATGCCACCATACACCAACACTCCTCCACCGCCAAATCTGACACTTTCGTGCACGAACGCAGGATTATTCCTACTGCCACGGTCCCTCCAGATGAAAATACGCCTATTATCCGGATGCACAGAAAAACGGGACTCGTCAGAAAACAGAATATTGCTCCATTCATTTCTCCTCCAGTTGACATGCTCGGTTGCCCACTCCCTGCGGTCGCGACGATGCCTTGATGTTAATCTAACACATACTATCGGTCGGCGAGCATACAGACCTACAGCATGGAGCCGGTTTCGGACAGTCTGAGTTGAAATCGTGGTGCCTGTAGCCGAGCGAAGGTGTTGTTGGAGAAGAGTAGCGTTCATGGTTAGGTGTCTCCGAGCTGTTAACGCTAAATACCGATCTTCATTGGGCGTTGTTGCCCGTCTACGACCTTGCCCTGGTCTTCGGCCTGCACATCCACTCTCCAAAAAACGGTTACAGATCCTGGAAATGACACTTTGTGACACTCCAATGGCTTGCGCTACTTCGGCTTGAGTTTGGCCCCCTTCTAACCTACCAACAATTCTCAAAGCTTCTGAATCTGTCAAATGACTTCGCTGAGACATCGTACTCATCGAAACAAAGCAATCACTGAATGCCGATCATCCTTGTCTTCATTCTCTCTTATCCAGTTGAAAGTGAAATTTCATTCGCTGCCGCTGAAGCGACGTTTTTGACGTCGAACTCAAAATTTGCATACTCCACAGTTTGAAAACCAGAAAAATTTGCATTTGTGATTCTCTTCTTCTATTTTCGGCAAAAAAAATTTCGTTTATATCTTTATTTTATGTAAAACTTCAAATATCCTTTAATTGTTTTGAGCAGTGTAAATTGCAAAGTTTGGAATGTTGAAAAAAATATTTGAGTATATGTGCGTTTTCGTATGAAAGCAATAAAGAAGAGAACATTTTCCCTCTAATTTCAATATGATAAACAGTGATCCTAAAGTTCTATCGAATTATTAGCTGGAACATACATAAACAAAGTATACATGCGAGTAACAATATCATCTTGAAACGTTTGGTAGAAAAAATTAATTCGGCAAAATGTTTCTTATTTCTTGATGGTGAAACTTGTGACATTCCTACTACTGAACATCTTTTATTGTGTGTCTGATATATAGATGAAGAGAATGACAACAAAATTTGTGAAGAATTTTTACAATTTATTCCTGTATCAAGCAGTGGAGGAAAAAACTTGCCCGGAAAAATATTAGAAGGATTGAAGACATATGATATCGATTTGTCCTATTTACGTAGGTTACGTAGGGCAAAGTTTTGATGGTGTCCGATCAATGAGCGGAAAGTTTAGCGGATTTAGGTCTCATGCATAAGTATATATGATAGAACAATAGCGAAAAACGAAACTTAAAATTATACTAAGGCTACTGTTCTAAACATTTTATTTAAACTAAATAAAACTACCAGTTTTATATTGAAGGAAAATGGGCCAACTCTCTATTTTATATCACTTTAAATATCTCATCACTTCTTCCACTTGTACATAAAGAAAATTAATCCGACAATGAAAATAGTACTTACGTCTTACGTGGGTAGCCGGCTCGTTCTTCAGGAGAAATAAACACGAACAGTCACAAATAAACTAGACAAATGTTCATATATTCGAACTATGTGTATTAAATATCGGTTAGTTTACACCACAACGGGGACTTACACACAAATCTTCGCCCCATGTATATTTTCACATTCACATTTTTAACTGTCTACATTCTCTAAACAAACTTCTCCGAACAGGCATCTTACTACTACATTCTGCGAGCTAGCAGAAAAAAGAACACCTACATTTCTAAAACATGATTCCTGGGCTCGCCAGGCCATCTACCGGCAAGAATCAAAATAATATCTTAAATAATACACAATTATCACATATCAAGGAATAATTTAACAGAATATTAATAATTATTAAATCTACACTGAAAACAAAAATTAAGAAACATTAATGATACAATTTGCACACATATACAAAAGATATAAAGAAAGATATAAAGAAAGATATAAAGAAATATATAAGACAAACTCAAAATTAAAAGAACTGCAAACTGTAAATATAGTCTAAATCAGTTTTGGTGCTGCCATCTTCAGGCAATAGTTATAAGGAAAACAGTCATTTCACAACACTCCCACCTTTTGATTTGGTGAGAGTCAAATCAAAAACTAATTTCTGTATCTTTAGTACAGGAGCACACTTCTAAAGGATAAAGCTTGCGCACAGGCCGCACTAATGTGCCATTTTTTGTCTTAACTTTAACTACTCTTACCCGTCCGTCTCGACCCGTACACAGTTCTTGTACTCGAGCGATTGGCCAATTGATGCGTTTGGTGTTCTCTGAACCGATAAGCACAATGTCACCTTCGTGGATATCACAGTCCTTTTGACCATGTTTTTGTGCCAATTGGCTAAGATATTCTTGGCGAAACCTCATCCGAAATTGTTCACGAAGTTCTTGACATCGACGTTGGCGAACAAGCAGTTTGTTGTTATCGACGAAGTCCAAATCCACTACACCCGATGTTCGAAGATCGCGTAAAAACATCGACGGAGTCAATGGTGCAAGATCTTCCGTATCGTTTGAAACGTAAGTGAGAGGTCTACAGTTGATAACATCTTCGACATCACAAATAATTGTAAGCAGTTCCTCATAATTTACTGAGGCTTGCCCTAGCACTCTGACAAGTAGATTTTTGGTGGTGCGGATTAGTCGCTCCCACCATCCGCCCCACCATGCGGCAGTAGGCGGAATAAATTTCCATTTTATGGGATTTAAAGTTTCATGAGAGACTACCTTCTCCCAGTCAATTTTCTTCAATGCCGTAGACGTTCCTACAAAATTGGTGCCGTTGTCCGTGTACACAACAGAAGGACGGCCTCTCCGGGCAATGAATCGACGAAGAGCTTGTATGAAGTACTCGGTGCTTATAGAAGTGACAAGTTCTAAATGTACACATCGGTACACAGCACACGTAAAAAGAACTACCCACGCTTTTACTTTATTTTTGAGAATCAGGGGGCCACATAAATCGATTCCTGTTATTTCAAAACTAAAGGCATCACGAACCCTGTCCAATGGCAATTGTATGGGTGCAGTAGTTGGCGGCTTTACTGTAAATCTTTGACATGGTACGCATTTCTTTATTACTGATCTAATAGTTCGTCTAGCGGCTATGATCCAATACTCTTCACGTAATATGACCATAAGAGTCTGAATACCAGCATGAGAATTTTTCAAGTGATAATCTCGTATTAGACAGTGGACAATATAATGTTTGGAAGGTAGCAAAACAGGATATCTAAAAGCGTAATGATCATCACGTTCTATAATTTTTCTCTTTACTCTAAGTAGGTCCCTCTGATCTCTCTCCGTCAGGAGACCATGAACTGAATCTCCAGTTTCTGAGAAACTCTCCGTCAGGAGACCATGAACTGAATCTCCAGTTTCTGAGAAACTCTCCGTCTGTACAAGTGAAAGAAGTGTGGTTTTAGCTTCTTGAATTTCATAAGCAGATAGAAATGGTTCTTTATTAATGTTACGTTTTAAAGAATTACTGATAAACCTTTTTACCCAACTTAAAACCCTTATCATCTTTGAAAATTTAGAGAATCTCTCATACCATTTAATTTCTTTATCCTTTATAATATTTAAACTTAAATTTACGGTTACTCCTTTCTTGCGTTCAGAAAAAACTAAAGTCTCATCTGGCTCTATTTCTAGCTTTGGCCAGTTGTCTTTGTGCTCTTTTAGCCAGTTTGGCCCATACCACCATTTACATTCCCTAAACCGACGAGGGGAGCAGCCGCGAGAAGGCAAATCTGCCGGATTAAATTGGCTCGGAACGTAAGACCACTGATTTACTTCTGTGACAGCGCAAATTTCCTTCACCCGATTGCCCACGAAAGTTCCCCAACTATCATTTCTTTTAATCCAGGATAACGCGGTGGTGGAATCGGTCCAAAAATATTTTGGGCAGTCCTGTAGCGAAAGAGCTTCTGTAGCATATTTAGAAAGACGCACCCCTAAAACACACGCCATAAGTTCGAGTCTCGGGATTGTAACCTTTTTTAATGGTGCGACTCTCGCTTTAGCCATAACTAAACTTACGACTATTTCCCCTTTATGTTCACATCTCAAAAAAATAACGGTCGCATAGGCGTGTTGGCTTGCATCACAAAAAACATGGAGTGACCAGGAACTCCTATCTCCAAAACCTATGCGCCGCGGCAATTTCAAATCCGTGAGTATACCCAAATTATTATACCACTTTAAGAATTTAACTTTAATTTCTTCAGGTAAAGGGGTATCCCAATCTACTTTTATAGTCCAAATTTCCTGAAGCAATAACTTTGCCGTCAACAAAACAGGTGTCAGGAAACCTAATGGGTCAAAAATAGTCTGCGTTAGGGACAAAATCTCTCTTTTTGACAAATTCTCTGAAATCGGTGAAGTCTTAATACTAATACGCAGGTTATCTTCGTTCCTGTCCCACATAATTCCTAAAACTGATACCGGATCCTCTAACACGGATTCTGTACCCAAAACATGTGACATTGCACCGATATCTGTCCCTACTGAATTATAGGTCCACATGCGTAGCTCCATCTTCGCTTCGGCGAGAACCTGAGTAGAATATTTTATAAAGTCTTCGAGTTCTTGCTGATTATCAACGGATGTTACGCAATTATCTATGTATAAAGATTTATTTAGTTTCTGAGCCAAAAACCTCTTTTCGGGTGGCACCTGTGACAAATGGTGTCTTATAACCGCTCCTAATAAAAATGGGCTGGAGGTAACCCCAAAAACTACCCTAGTATGGCGGAGTACTTTTATAACATTTTCTCTCTCCCACCATAAAAATCTCAAAAAATCCCTATCTTCTTTTCTTAATTCTATTTGCAAAAATGCACGTCTAACATCGGAAGTTACCCCAATGCATTTTTCCCTAAATGTCAACAAAATCGCAGGAATTTCTTCAATTAAATTTGGTCCCTTAAATAAACAGTCATTGAGAGAGGGAGCTCTACCCACTTTGCATGACGCATCGAAAACAGGTCTTATCTTAGTTGTGGCACTATCTGGTTTAAACACTGGGTGGTGGGGAAGATAATGCCCTTTCCTATCTAGTTCTGCCTCTGGTACTACCTCAATTACACCCTCTTCCATCCATTCGTCAAAAACCCTATTATATTCCTCAAATTTATTCAAAGATTTAAGTTTTCGGGAAACACTGAAAAGCCTCTTTTCGGCCACATGACGATTTGATGGTAACGCTACATTGGTTCCCAACCATGGTAAACCTACACAGTAACGACCCTCTTCGTTTCGAGAAAGAGAATCTAAGAATTGTTCCCGGGCCATTTCTTCTTCCGCAGCCTTAGTCAAATTTTGTGGCGTATCTAATATTCCGATTGTTTCTAAATCCCAAAGATCGGAAATTTTCAAATCTCTGATAGCCAAATTCGTACACAAAGTTGTAGCCCCTTGCTCTTTAGGAGGAGAAAAATCATCCAATGCACCACAAACGGCCCAACCCAACTTTGTACAAACTGCGATCAATCCTCCTTTTAATTGCTTAACTAGACCCGTGAGAATTTTCCCATATATATCACTACCTATAAGCATCTCAATTTTAGGATGATCTGCACCCATATCAGATAACCAAATTTTATTACGTTTCAATTCCCTTAAAATTGCTCCTCTAGGTAAACGCGGAATGTCACCGCAGATTACGTCTTGGTCCAAAAAATCAAACTCTAAATCTGGATATTTCCTTTGATTTAGTGAGCATACCTTTACCCGATATTTGTTATGCAACTTCGGAGCAGTTCTAGCACCCCCGAATAAAGTATGAGCTATGCTTTCTTTAGAAATAATTGGTAAACCCAACTCGACTGCCAAAGACTCTAAAATATATGACTTTTGCGAACCGCAATCTAGAAGTACTCTGACTTTTTTCACTTTATTCGCACCCGCGACTTTTACCTGCAAAGTCATTAATGCTACTTCCGCGGTGCAAGTTTGCCTGGCAGCGGTCATTTGTGCATGCTCTGTTACCGTCTTTTCTTTCGGTGGTTCCCCTTTTTTATGCATTTCAGGGCAAAGTAAAATCAAATGAGGTCTGCCACACAAATAGCAACGTACAAATTGCTTACAAAATTTGGCAACATGATTAGGTTCTAAACATTTTAGACAACACCTCTTCTCTTTAACTTTAGCGATTTTTTCCTCTAAAGTTAATAAACGGGCTTCGTAACAATTTTTGCTCTCATGGTTTTTATCACAAAAAATGCACGAACGCTCTTTGATCGTTAGGAAATTTGATGCCGTAGGAATATTAGGTTTTTTAAATTTTTCCCTTACCTCACCTGTTACTTTTTCATGATATATTTCCCTACGATTGTTATTTTCAAAACCGCTGCGTGCTAGTTTTAATCGCTCTTCACCCTCAACTTCCGCTTTTAAGAATTTCATTAAATTATTGAGGCGAGAGAGATCTGTTCCCTCGGGTTGATTGAAAAATGGACTTCTCTGCCACGCTTTCAGGACATCCTCTGTTAGGCTAGACTCAACCATCGGATATAACCACGATGTGTTTTCACTCGATTTTAGGCCTAATGAATCTAGAGCCCTCAACTGGGCTTCAATTTTATCGTACAGCTTATCAAGAGGCAATTTATTTCTATTGTCAGCTTTTACATTCGAAATAATTAATTTAATCAACTCCCTTACATAAACTTCGATCAATAAATCGGGCTTCCCAAAACGTTCTGTCAGCGCCGCAACTGCATTTTTATAATTATCAGAAGTAATCGGGTAACTGTCGATAAATTCCTTAGCTCGTGACCCTATTTTCATACTTTGTACTAAATAGGCAAATTTATCACTGTCATGCAAATCTGGGTCTTCGTGAATTTTTTGAAACTGGGACCAGAACGGCAGCCAATTAATTAATTCTCCGTCGAATTTCTTTAATTCTATTTTCGGAAGCTTATAAGATTTCATCTTATTGCCCGTAACGCTGAACTCACCGTCTGGCCTCGCCTCTGTGATTATAAATTTTTCATTAAACTGACGAGTCAGCGTGATGAAATCATCCGAATAAACTTCTCTGTTTTCTATTTCATTGGAAACAATTTGTCCCGCGGCCGTCCCATCAGCGGTTATCAAATCTAAAATTCTATTATCTAAATCATTTAATTCCGCTTGTATGTTTTGTAATTTTGCATATTTATCTTTAATTAAATTTACGTCACAATCATCCTTTACAAGTTCTGTTTTCAGAATATTTGCTGTGCGTGTGAAAGACGAGCGAACGCCGGTTCTTTTGAGTTTTAAAGCTTCCATAATAATAATACAAAAAATAATACTCTTCAAAAAATCTTTTATAAAAAATATCACAAATAAACAAATAAATTCAATAAATAAAGTACCTTAAAAATACATAGAGAGCCTAAGAACACTTAAGAACAATAATAGAATAACCCAGTCCCTGTTCGGGCGCCACTAATGATAGAACAATAGCGAAAAACGAAACTTAAAATTATACTAAGGCTACTGTTCTAAACATTTTATTTAAACTAAATAAAACTACCAGTTTTATATTGAGGGAAAATGGGCCAACTCTCTATTTTATATCACTTTAAATATCTCATCACTTCTTCCACTTGTACATAAAGAAAATTAATCCGACAATGAAAATAGTACTTACGTCTTACGTGGGTAGCCGGCTCGTTCTTCAGGAGAAATAAACACGAACAGTCACAAATAAACTAGACAAATGTTCATATATTCGAACTATGTGTATTAAATATCGGTTAGTTTACACCACAACGGGGACTTACACACAAATCTTCGCCCCATGTATATTTTCACATTCACATTTTTAACTGTCTACATTCTCTAAACAAACTTCTCCGAACAGGCATCTTACTACTACATTCTGCGAGCTAGCAGAAAAAAGAACACCTACATTTCTAAAACATGATTCCTGGGCTCGCCAGGCCATCTACCGGCAAGAATCAAAATAATATCTTAAATAATACACAATTATCACATATCAAGGAATAATTTAACAGAATATTAATAATTATTAAATCTACACTGAAAACAAAAATTAAGAAACATTAATGATACAATTTGCACACATATACAAAAGATATAAAGAAAGATATAAAGAAATATATAAGACAAACTCAAAATTAAAAGAACTGCAAACTGTAAATATAGTCTAAATCAGTTTTGGTGCTGCCATCTTCAGGCAATAGTTATAAGGAAAACAGTCATTTCACAACAATATACCCGCAAGCTTTATATGTTCATTGTGTCTCACATAGTTTACATTTAGCACGTGAAATGTTGTATCTGGGACAGAAATAAGAAAATTCATTGGCATAATTGAAATGACACACAATTTTTCAATACTCCTAAATAGACAAGACGTCCTCCTCAACAATATTGACAAACATACACCGGAAATTAATAACCAAAAACTACAAAAAGTTTGTCCAACTAGGTGGGTGGGACGCCATACAGCCATCATGACCATGGTAGAATTATATGATGCAGTGACTGATCTCTTTGAAACAATCGCATCTTGAGAAGACAGAGATTCGTCTTCTAAGGCAAAACTTTTTAAAAATTCGTTATGTGAATTTGGTTTCCTAATTTCTCTATTTAGCTTACAGAATAAATATTTGCATAAACCTTATCATTGTCTAAATTATTACAAAAATCTGCCAGTAACCTTTTAATTGCCTGAAATTTCGTTAACGATGTTGTGGCTCACTTTAGATACTATTTGGAAAGCCCCAGATATTTCTTTCAAGGATATTTATCATAAGCTTGTATGAAAGCCAATAAGTTTCATATTGACATTAAAATGCCAAAAACTGCATCAAAACAAACACAAAGATCCAATGTTCCAGCCGATTCTATAGAAGAGCATTTCAGGAAAAATATTTTATCCCATTCGTTGATCAAACGATCACTCAACTTAATGGACGTTTCACTCGGCACCGCAACATTTTGATTTTTTTCTACATAATGGAAAGTGCTCCAACAGCTAGTGAAATAAAAGATTTTCGTCAATTGTGTGAATTTTATATGCATGATTTTCTTTCTACAAACTCAGAAATTTTGAATGCCGAATTCAAGTTCAGCTACAGAAAATTTGAGAAATAGCTTTCAATAACTCGATGCAAGAATGCCATTGAAGCAGTTTCGAAATGGAACAAAATGTTGTACCCCAACACCTACAAATAACTAAAGATATTTGCAACACTTCCCGTTACAACTTGGCTCAGCGAAAGGTAATTTTTGACATTACACATTTTAAAAACTTACTTAAGATCCACAATGACAGAATCAAGATTAAATGGGCTGGCTTTGTTATATATACACACAGAGAAATTAATGTAACTGCGACTGAAGTAATTCAAGAGCTTTGTAAAAAAAAAAAAAAAAAAATAGATTTTATGTGTAGCAATATTTTTAATTGAATTTTTGAAGTAATTTTTTTAATCCATTTAACTCGGCCCCATAATCAGTTAAGCCACGGAGGCTGTAGAGGCATCTACCCTTTCCACAACTAGAGACAATGCCTCTACAAGAATTTACTGGCATACCCCACAAGAGATTAAATTAAATTCTCTGTCAGTTTATTAATTCCCATACAATTCTGAGTGACGAGTTAAATTTAAATGAACTAGCCCAAAAAATTTGCATCCAATAATTCATCTCGTCAAAGTTATTTTGGATGTTTTTATTAAACTACAATATGTCTGACAATCAGATAGATATAAATAGGAAATTCTATAAATGTGTATTTATGAAGCCTTTAAATGTTTAACTTCTGCTCATTTAAAAATTAGTACTTTTTAAAATTATTAATAAAATTAAACTTTAAGTATAATAATTTTAATTAAAATAAATAACCAATTATTTGATACTGAATTAATTACGGTAATTTTATGATTAATTTGCGTCTCCTTGTAATTTCCTACTGTAATCAAAACTTCAGAAATTTTGCCCCCACTAATTTTATTTTGTTTCGTTGCCAATGTTCGGCCCCCACCAAGATAAAATCCTGGGTTGCGCCACTGATCGTTTTCGTTCTTTATCTTTTGTTTAATAAATGGACTTGATGAATAGGTCACGTTTGTTTTGTTTCCGATCCTTTATTTGCCTGGCATTATCCTTAATTTATGGACATAAGTGTAGAAGGAGAGTCTATTCGCCTAAAATGTGTGAAAACAATCACAAGCAGTGGCGTATACAGTGGGTGGGCAGATGGGGCTGCATCCCCCTCCAAAATTTTTAGAAAATATCAAGTTTAATTAAGAAAGTTTAGCAAAATACGAGGGTTACTCTGAAATTATTGAGATACGCACAGACGAGAATTTACAAAATAAAAATTACGGTTTAATTTTAAAGTACAAAGTATTTTAACACAGCAGACGATTTTTTACTGACTTACTTCAACTTGTTTAGCGTAGAATAAATTTTAAACAGAAGAGAAAATGGAGTTGACACGAGAACATTTCCGCGCTATGATTTTATATGATTTTAAAGCACGGGATTAAATCAAGAAGAATGCGTTCAACGGTTGAAATTAGCATTTGGTCTCCAGCAATCTCCAGCTCGTGCTACTGTATTCAGATGGTTTAAAGAATTTAGCAGATGTTCCCGCCAACAGCTCTTTCTCAAATAATCACTGCACACAACTCACCATAAATAAAACTAGCGGACTGTATTACTAATTAAATTTTAATTCACAAAACAATAAATTGAACGAGAGCCGATATTTACACTACTCCTCGGATCGGCGTCTCGAACCCAACTCACAAGTTTCAAAACAAACCACATAGATGGCGCCTTCTAGCGGCAACATACCGCCGGGCCTTGAATGTTTCAAACATTCAATACTATAAATACGATATCAATTTAGAATACAATCTCAATAATACAAATTTTTTCTCAGCATATACACTAAATGAAATGTTAAATTTTCAGATATAAACACAAAAATATGATAATACACTACACTACAAAAATTTTGCTTGATTAAAATAAAATGTATGAATTCAAGTAGTTAATGTGGTTTCATTCACATGAGGCAAAACAACAATTTTTGTTAGTGGCCTTTTATATGTGCCATTTTTATCCTTTAACGTTACAACTCTAACTATACCATCTTGGCCTGGATGGATTTTAACAATTATTGCCAAATGCCATTTTAAAGGGCTATAATTATCAGGATATTTTACTAAGACTAAATCTCCCTCTTTTATCTCTACCCTTCCTTTATGCCATTTGGGCCTATTTAAGAGCTTATTTAAATATTCTGATGACCATTTTTTCCAAAGATGTTGTGTCAATTTATTAACTAATTGCCACCTGCTCAACCTATTCATAGGGATTTCAATATAATTCGGTTCAGGTAAGGCCATTAAAGATGAGCCAATAAGAAAATGAGCAGGTGTCAAAGCTTCAACATCATTTGGATCATTTGAAAGAGGGCAGAATGAACGAGAATTAAGAACAGCTTCGATTTGAATAATAAGAGTCAAGAGTTCCTCATAACTTAAAATAGTTTTACCTACAACACGCTTTAAATGATATTTAAGGGATTTAACACTTGCCTCCCATAAACCTCCAAAGTGAGGGGTTGAAGGGGGATTAAAATGCCACTTAATTCCTTCATTAGCTAAATAATTTTGAATTTCCTCCTCACTTTTATCCTTAAATAAAGATCTGATAATTGCTCTTAATTCTTTATTGGCACCAACAAAATTTCGGCCATTATCACTAAAGATATCAAAAGGGTTGCCTCGTCTCGCAATAAAGCGTTTAAGTGCTGCTAAAAACGCTGCACTTGTTAAATCATTGACAATTTCAAAGTGCAAGGCCTTTGTAGTAAAACACACAAAAATACAAATGAAAACCTTTTTTACCTGTTTACTCCTACCTGTTGAATTTTTTATCTAAAAAAGACCGCAGTAGTCTAATCTAGTGCGCGTAAATACTCTGAATACCGTTGCTCTTGCTGCTGGCAAATCAGCCATCTGTTGCTGCGAAATTTTAGAATTAATTTTCTTACAAATAATACAATTAAAAATGATTTTTCTATACATTTCTGCCAGCTAAAATCCAAAATTTAGTTCGGATGAGAGACATTGTGGTTTCTGAACCTGCATGAAAATATAAAACATGAAAATAATTAATAACACAAAATGTAAAATTATGTTTTGCAGGGATAATCATAGGAAATTTTTGGTGATCGGATAAGTTACTGTTTTTCAGTCTACCACCAACACGAATGCAGCCATCACTGTCTAAAAATGGACATAAGTTTATCAGTTTGCTATTGTTAGGGATAGCAGTACCCCTTTCTAAACACTGGATTTCTTTCACGAATGAAGTCCTTTGAATGTTCTTTACAATGCACAAAAAGGACTGAGAGAGTTCACTGCTAGATAAAGTTCCAGCTGTAGGATATAACGGGTTTCTACAGTTATATATGAATCTCTTACACCATGCTACTACTCTTTGTAGTTTGATGAACGAAGAACAGTTATTAATTATGTCTAAAGGTTCAAGAGTGTTAACTAAGGCACATAATTGGGTCACTGATGGTGATTTCAATTCACGCAAAAACAGCACATTGGTTTCAGCAGGATTGCTATCGGGACACTCGACCACTTCAGGCTGTTGTAGGAATGCTGGACCGAACCAATACAGTTCACGCTGTTGAATCTTGATAGGATCTATACCTCTAGAAATAAGATCGGCAGGATTTTGCTTAGAAGGAACGTAATGCCACTGTTCAACCGAAGTTAAACTTTGTATAACGATATCCTGTTGGCTACAAATGTCTTAAGATCATTGGATTCTTTTTTTAACCATGCAAGTACAATGGTGCTATCTGTCCAAAAATAAGTTTTAGAAATTTCTAGTTTTAAGGCACTTAACACCTTCTTCATTAACTTAGATAGCAGGACTGCAGCAGAAAGTTCAAGACGTGGGATAGTGACATGCTTTAGAGGAGCTACTCTGGACTTACTAGTGAGTAGCTTAACAGCAGAATCACCATAAGAATTAGTAGATTTCACGTAAATGACCTCTCCATAAGCAATTTCAGATGCATCGGAAAATCCACGTAGTTTTACACAAATAGACTGAGAAATAAGAATACATCTAGGGATACTGATCAGATTTACACTTTTTAAGGAAGTAAGAAAGTCATTCCACTCCTTATTTTCTTTCATTGGGAGATAATCACACCAATCTATTTTCAGCAACCATAATTTTGCAGAAACACCTTGGACCTTGTAATTATTGGACCTATCAAACACAAAGGGTCAAATATTCTAGCAATTTGTGACAAGACTGATCGTTTAGTGTATAATTCGCTTTGCTCGATAATTAAGTTAAACCCAAAACAATCTGGTTGAGGCTTCCACAATATTTCCAAAGTTTTTGTCTCATTAGAAAAAGAATATTCAGATTCTGAATTATTACACAAAAGAGCAAAATTATTTACTGCCCATTTATGGAGATCCATGCCTCCTCTACTTAACAAAGATATCAGTTGTTGCTGAATCCCTTTAGCTGTGTCTAAATCATCTGATCCTGTTAGGATGTCATCCATGTACACATCCTGCAACAACACATTCACAGCTAAAGGAAATTCATTTCCTTCGTCTCTGGAGAATTGCATTAAGGTTCTTGTAGCTAAAAAAGGAGCACTAGTTGTGCCATAAGTCACGGTACATAACCTGTACACTTTTACTGGCTCATTCACCACAGGTTTAAATACTATTCGTAATAAGTTTCTTTGGCTCGGATGTATTAGAATCATACGATGCATCTTTTTTATATCTGCTACGAAAACAAACTGGTGCTTTCGAAATCGCAACATTATAGAAAATAACTCATCTTGGATTGTTCCTCCATTAAACTGCAAACTGTTTAATGATTTTCCTGTAGAAGTTAAGAAAGAAGCATTGTACACGACTCGTAATGGTGTGTTCTGTAGGGAATACGCAATGATGTGGAATATAATAAGTGACTTCTGGCTCTTCAGATTCTATCACTTCTTCCATGTGACCCATACTTAGATATTCTTCCATAAATGCTTTATAAAGATCATTAACTTTAGGTTCTCTAACTAAGCGCTTCCATAATGAATTTAAAATATTCATTGCCTTTTGTTTTGATTCACCAAAACAAGACGGATCTTCCTTTAGTGGCATTTTCACCATATATTGTCCATTTTCAGTTCTAGAATAATTTTTCAGAAAATGTTCTTCACAAATTTCTGCTTCCTTAGTTTTAGAAATCTCAGACTCTCTCTCTATGTTTTCTAGTTCCCAAAACTCTCTAATTATTTTTTCTAATTCCAAATTATCTGTAATTAACCCACAATGTATATTACTTTCACTCCTATCCGGAAGGCTTCCACTGACAATATACCAGAATACACTGTTTTGTAACACAATTTTAGTATTTAATGTTTGCGGATAAATTTGGCCTGGTCTTAAAAATTCATAGAAATTTTCTGCACCTAAAAGCAAATCAATCGGGCCTGGGACATTAAATTTTTCATCGGCTAATTTGATGTTAATTAATAATGGGATAGAGGTCTCATGCGGCCTAGACGGCGTAAATTCTGTAATTTTCGGAACGACTAAAAAGTAATTTTAAATGAAAATCCTTATCTCTATTTGAAACAGTTGTGTTAATCCTAGATCTAACATTCAACGATAAATTATTTATGCCTGAAATAGAAATGTTAGTCTTTTCCCTTTTGTGTAATATAAATCTATCTCCCGAGATAACTCAATTGGGTGAAACCAAGAATCTCCTTGTCTAACATTTTTAAAACACGTAACCTCCTTATCAAGCGTCTGACAAATTTTATCAGAAATCACTAACTTTTTTAAAGTTTCAAAATCTGTCACATTTCTCAATTTTAAATAATAATCCCAACTCGTTGTTAATCGGGATGCAAATTGTACATATGTTTCATTGGGTTGACGCTGTGCTTTTCTAAAATGTTCTAAACAAGTTTGGGGAGTTGGCTCAAATTCTCTAAGTACTATAGCTTTCACCTTTGAATAATCTTCTAATTCCCCATCCTTAATGTATGTAATAACAGTTGTTGCCCTTTCCATTAACAGATTTAGGAGAATTTCCGATTTATACTTTTCTGGTACATTATTTGAAATGAAGGCCCTTTCTAAAGACGAGAAAAAATACCCCCAACCTTCCAGTCTAGACGGAATTTTGATTGTAAGTGTTCTTATACTTTTAATGAGAGAGTCTAAAGATTCTATACCTTCTTCTTTTTTTAAATCATTTAATTTTTCACTTTTGGTTTCTGCTCGGGCCTTAGCTAACTCAAGCTCTAATTTTGTACGTTCAATTTTTAATTTTTCAAGTTCTAGTACCTTCGCTTCCTCATTTTTTCTCTCCTCTATAATATTATTGGCCATTTCTTCTACCAATTTAGAATCTGCTTTATATTTTTCACTTTCCGTTATTAAATTCATTAAATCATAATTAGTTAATTTTATAGCAGAAATATCAATCCCTAACTCAAAAGCTATCCTTTGGTAGTCTTCCTTTTTTTTGAACATTTTAATAATTAAAGTTCACAATAAATTGTTGGAAGTACAATCGAAATATGTCAGTCGATATGTAATCGTAATCGTTTGAGATGCGTGCGCATCCTGTCTCATCCTGTCCCAAAACTGTAGAACAATTTTAGTAGTAGTTTGGATTTTGTATTTGTTGTTTTGTGTTCCGTGCCGTCTTTTGTGTTCTTCAGAATAAACTTTCATGTTTAAAAGTAAAACCTGCTGTGGTTATTTAGTAATATTTAAGGCGCACTGTGTTACAGGTTATGGGCCCAGACCCAAACCTATTATTAGAAATATTGCGAAGTAAATAGTAATTGAAATTTTTGTAAAGTTAGTTTTCCGAATGTTGTTTTGAAATGGCCGGAACCGAAACACAGCAGGGACAGTTTATTAAACTGAATGAAAGTAATTGGAATGTATGGAAATTCCAAGTTAAGGTCACGCTTATAGCTAAGGAACTATATGATATAGTAACGGGATTAAAAGTAAAACCGGAAGCAACTGATGCTGGATATTCTGATTTCATTGTCAAAGATGCAAAAGCGCAAGAAATTTTGGTTTCACGTATGGAAGCCGGACCAATATCGCATATAATTTCATGTGTTACAGCAAAAGAAATGTGGGACAAGTTACACACTATTTATGAAAGAAAATCAAATGTAAGTATTCATTTGTTACAACAACAGTTTTTCAATTTGAAGTTTGATGACAACGTGATGAATTTTTTATCTAAAGTTCAGAATACGGTTGCCGAAATTACGCAACATAACGAAGTAATTCCTGAAAAAATTATCATTACAAAAATAATTATGGCTCTGCCCGAACAATATAAGCACTTCTCTTCAGCCTGGGAATCCGTAGCAGATGAACAGCGAACTTTAAGTAACTTAACTGCTCGTTTGTTAGTTGAGGAAGAAAGATTAAAAACGAAAGAAGAAACTGTTGCTCTTACAGCTAAAAATCAAAGTAATATCAAGTGTTTTTCTTGCGGAAAATTAGGTCATAAGAAATTTCAATGTAGGTATGGTAATAATGTTCCTAAGAACAGAAATATTGTTTGTAATTTTTGTAATAAGAAAGGGCACGTATTTAAAGATTGTTATTTTCGTAAAAATAAAAATATGAAGTCTAATGGTGAAAATGGCAAAAGTTTTGCACTTATGGGAATTATAAATTCTGAATCAGATGTAGAATTCTATTTAGACAGTGGAGCTTCAGAACATATGTGTAATGATGTAAGTCTATTTGGAAATTATTTGAAGTTGAAAGAGGCTAAACAGATAAAAATAGGTGATGGAACCTCTATAACAGCTATTGGAATAGGAACTATTTATGTTCAGTCATATAATGGTGAAAAATATATTAAAACTGAACTTCAAAATGTATTGCATGTCCCTCAATTAAAAGTAAACTTATTTTCTCAAGGTAAAGCTCTAGATAAAGGTTTATGTATGTCATCCAACTCAGAATGTGCTAAATTTATTCATCAAAAATCTAAAGAAATAGTTGCTATAGCTAAACGTGAAGATAAACTTTTTAAAATGATATTTCGCTTAGATAAAAGCAGAGTGACCATAGAAGAAAATATGAGAGAGTTTGAAAATCTAAATAAATGTTGTGTTGCTGACAGTAGTGTTAAAAAGAAAAAGAAAAGTCTCATATGGTGGCATGAAAAGTTAGCTCATCAACATTTTGATCATGTCAAGAAGCTGCTTACAGAAAATGAAATCACCTGGGAAAATTCTTCTGATATTCCATTCTGTGAGGCATGCATTCAAGGAAAGCAACAACGTAGTCCCTTTCAAGAAAGTAAATCGAAATCTACTGAAATTTGTAATATAATTCATGCAGATTTATGTGGTCCAATAGAAGTAGCATCAATTGGAAAGTCTCGTTACATGTTAGTGTTAAAAGATGATTACTCTCACTTTAGGAAACTTTATTTTCTCGAAAATAAGTATCAAGTGTATGATAAATTGTTAGAGTTCATATTGATGTGCAAAAACCAGATGAATAAAAATATCCGAGTAATAAGATCTGACAATGGCAAAGAATTCCGGAATGATAAAATTAAAGAACTTTTGATTCATCATGGCATAGAGCATGAAACTTCTGTCCCATATAATCCACAGCAAAATGGCCGAGCTGAGCGAGAAATGAGAACCATCATGGAAGCTGCAAGAACTATGTTGGTAGCAAAAAATTTAGATAAGAAGTTCTGGGCAGAAGCTGCGAATACATCTGTATACATAATTAACAGAACAGGTACTAGTACAGTGAAAGGAAAAACACCTTATGAATTGTGGAAAAACAAGACTTTTGACATTAGAAATTTAAAATTTACATTTGGATCTGAAGTATGGGTTCATATCCCAAAAGAAAAACGTAGAAAATTAGATGTTAAGAGTGAAAAAGGAATTTTTGTTGGATATGGTGAAAATACTAAAGGATTCAGAGTCTACTTCTCAAAAACAAACACAGTGACATTACATAGAGATATAATAATTAATCCAAATGAGAAACCTTCCTATACAGTAAAGAATGAAAATTTTGTTTTGGATTTAATTGATCCTGTGCAACATCAAAGTTCAGAATTTGATGAAGATAAGGATACTGACATGGATTCGGATAACTTGGCCAATAATCAACAACAAGATGATGATGACAACTGCAGTACAGATTCACCTGCTCCCCAGTTAAGTAATACCAAAATGCACCTTCGAGCAAGAGATAACCTGGGGAAACCATCGAGATTTGAGGACTTTGAAACAAGCTATATAAGTATAACCGATGTGGAAGAACCTATCACTTATGAAGAAGCTATGAACTCAAGTTCATCGAAAAAGTGGCAAGAGGCCATAAATGCTGAACTGAAAGCCCTCTCTGAAAATGACACTTGGGACATTGTTGATGAACCAAATGACTGTAATATAATAGACAGTAAGTGGGTTTTTAAAATTAAGCGGGACAATAAAGGTAAGATTTCATTATTTAAATGCAGATTGGTTGCTAGGGGTTATCAACAAAAAGGGTTAATATTTGAAGATGTATATTCTCCTGTAGCTAAGTTAAATACTTTAAGAATGTTGTTAGCAATTAGTGTAAATTTTGATTGGGTTGTATATCAAATGGATGTATGCAGTGCTTTCTTACATGAGGAAATCAAAGAGGATGTTTTTATGTATTTACCTGATGGGAAAGTATGTAAGCTTAAAAAGGCTATATACGGGTTAAAAAGAGCACCAAAATATTGGTACGAAAAATTTCAGAAATTTATGTCTTCTCAAAATTTTGTAAAATCTGAAAATGATCAATGTTTGTATTTCAAATTTTCGAATGATTGTAAACTTTATGTATTGATATATGTTGATGATTTGATTATCACGGGTTCTGATACCAAGCAAATAAATGATTTTAAATGTGAAATGAAAAGAAATTTTAAAATGAAAGATTTTGGTCCTATTTCTTACTATTTGGGTATATCTATTTCTCAGAATGTAAATGAAGGTGTATTTTAACATTAGATCAGAGTAACTATTTAGAAAATGTGTTGAAAAGATTTGATATGTTTGAATGTAAAAGCATCTCTACTCCTATGGACACTAACTTTAATTATGAATGTTTAATTAATGAAAAATCAGAAAATGTAAGTGTGGAAAATAAATGTAGAAAATTAATTGGTTGTATTATGTATGCAATGCATAGGAAGCAGACCTGATTTATGTAATTCTATCAGTATCTTGAGTAGATATCAAAACTATGCAAGTGAAAAGTTATTGTTGTTCTTAAAAAGAGTGTTACATTATATTAAAGGTACAGTTGACTTGAAGTTAGTGTATAGAAAAAATGTAAATGCTGAATTAGTTAAAGGTTTTGTTGACGCAGATTGGGGGGGGGGGGAGGTGATACTATTAACAGGAAATCTACAACAGGGTATTGTTTTCAAATTTATAATTGTACAATTTCATGGTGTTCTAAAAAACAAACTTGTGTAGCTTTATCGTCTACAGAGGCGGAGTACATTGCCTTGAGCCTATGTGTAAGTGAAGCTTGCTGGGTTCGAAATTTATTGATTGAATTAAATTTAAATGGTTGTGGAAATTTTGTTGTACCTCTCTATGAGGATAATCAGTCAGCTATTCGTATCAGCAAATCATGTGAACAACCTAAAAGATTAAAGCACATAAATGTTAAGTATCATTTTGTGCAAGAAAAAGTAAGAGATAGAACTGTTTCAATTAATTACATTCCATCTACAGAACAGGTTGCTGATTTATTAACTAAGCCTCTAAGTAAAGTATTGTTTGAAAAATTCAGAAAAATAATGTTTGGTTAATTTTTTTTTTATGTTGTATGTATAATATATATGTATATATATTGTATTGTATGTTAAGTGTTATGATTTTTATGTTGGACATATTTAGATTGAGGGAGGATGTTGGAAGTACAATCGAAATATGTCAGTCGATATGTAATCGTAATCGTTTGAGATGCGTGCGCATCCTGTCTCATCCTGTCCCAAAACTGTAGAACAATTTTAGTAGTAGTTTGGATTTTGTATTTGTTGTTTTGTGTTCCGTGCCGTCTTTTGTGTTCTTCAGAATAAACTTTCATGCTTAAAAGTAAAACCTGCTGTGGTTATTTAGTAATATTTAAGGCGCACTGTGTTACATAAATAAATAAATAAATCTCACATACCTCCAAAAATAAATGCGAATCACTTTTTCCAAACTGCTGAGCCACGGCAGGTAAAATATTTTGTTTCTTTTATTTATTTCATTTGTCTTCTCGAAATAAGCATTTTTAAATAACCATGTTTCTTCTCTGCGTTAAATGATCCCTTATGATTGCGCAACAGTGCACTGAAAGAACATAATTATTTTTGTTCTTGAATCAAAACAACTGCTTGACTTAAACTCTTCGTAATAAAGTATAAATATTTTTTAACACCACACTATTAAAGTAATATTATAATAAAGGAAATTCACAAATTCTCATCAAAAAAGAAAACACTTAATTCGTTTCGGTACACTAATACTCGTTGACTCTAAAATCGAAACACTTTAAATACGTAATTAAATGCTTGTTCTTTACTCCGGGGAGGGGGACCAAAAAATAATGTTCCCGCCAACAGCTCTTTCTCAAATAATCACTGCACACAATTCACCATAAATAAAACTAGCGGACTGTATTACTAATAAAATTTTAATTCACAAAACAATAAATTGAACGATAGCCGATATTTACACTACTCCTCGGATCGGCGTCTCGAACCCAACTCACAAGTTTCAAAACAAACCACATAGATGGCGCTTCTAGCGACAACAGCAGAGGTCGCAATTTTTTTTAGGATGAAGAACACACAGGAAGGCCGCCGTCGGCAGTAATCCCGGATAATGTGTCTGCCATACGAAAAATGTTAATGGATGATAATCGCTGTACCTATCAAATGATACAGAAGGAACTTAACATTGGATCCGCAGCCATACCCAAAATTATTCATGAAGAATTGTATATGAAAAAAGTAGTTTGCCGTTGGGTTCCCCCCAATGACCTGTTGTTGTTTCTGTATAATAAGGATCATTCGAGGCGACAGCCATTGTAGCTATAGGTCCCAAAGCATTCTCCACTTCGGTGGACTTCAAATGTCAAAATGTATCTCATTTATGAGAAAATGAAAAATGCAAATGTCATGCATGTATGCTCCAAAAAAGTCCTAGGATGTGTTGAAGGAGGGGGAGGGAGTAGAGTGAGAATGCTCTTAAATATTTTTTAATTTGCTCTTTACTTCGGTTTTATTTGCTATTTATTGAGATACATTTTAGTAGATAATTTTCAGTTTTAAAAAATGTGGTATAACGACGGAATTATACTTGTTAAGACGAAAACCTGACTAAACTGAAAATTTTCCCACTCCCATGAGATTCCATCTTAGCAGGTTTGATTGTATAATAGATGGGTTACCTCATTAGAGTGGATAGAGTCGGACAAACATTCTCAATACTTAATCATAACGGATAGCCTATCAAGTTTAAAAGCATTAAACAATTTTGACAATACAAACTATTTAATACTAAAAATTCTTCAACAATTACAAACAACAGTAAAAGACATATACTTCAATTGGACAAAAGGACATTCAGGTGTTGAGGGCAATGAGGCAGCTGACCAACTGGCAAAATCGGCAGTAACGGATGAAACACTAATACAGTGAAACTCGTTTAAGATACGAATCAAGGGACCGAGAGCATTTCGTATCTTATCCAGATTTCATAGATTCTCGAGTAATAATGCATATAAAGCCAGTGCACATTGTTATTAATGTATTTAGCCATTTATAACTCTCATTTTACCCATTTCTAAGGATTTCTAGATATTCTAGGAAATTTAAGTTTAAGATTCTGAAATAAAGAATAACTTTCTTTTACTCCAAAATTTTATTGAGTCATCGTTTGTACAATAACGGAATTAAAATCCCTTTATGCAGTACTCACTGCCAAATTTAAAAAAAACAACAACAATAAAACGAAATTTTTGTTAATCTTTAGAAAACAGAAACTGAAATACTCTGCATACTTAACACTAGAAAGACGGGAAATTTTATAAAAATATTTAGCACCAGAATATTTATTTAAAAGTGTTTAACTTCTCTAATTAATCCATTTTTTCTTTGAGTCTTTTAAGCTGATTTTATAAAGAAATTTCTGGTTCGAACCGAAATATATTCATTTGGTTCGGGCCAAAATGGCCCCTTGCCGTCATTCTAGTGTTAAAGAAGAAAAATAACAATTTTTCATAATTTATTTTTAGAAAGACAAACTAAATGCATGCAAGATACAAAAATTATTTGATACATTATCAAAATTAAAGTACGTGATTTAGTTTTAGTTTGTTGAAAAAAAGTCGTTTACCTTGGTTTGGTGCAACGTAGGGTGGGATTTTATCACGAAATTTTCTGCCTTTTGTTGTGGTAGAAAAAAATCTTCGACGGAGGGACCAGCATCCATCGGAGAGGCGTACAGTCGAAGTACGCTGAACGAGCTCATTACAGATGCGAATGATGGTATGGCTGGTACATTCGTTTCTTCATCCGCGTCGTCATCTGCTTCTTCTGAAGGCCTAGGTTCATTGGAACTTTTGACGTCCGCGATTATATCCGCGATAGAACGAACTTCACTTGTTACAACCTGATCGTCAGTTTTGACAAATGAGTCCTAATCTTTGCATTCTTCTTGATACTGCTTTTCTTCAGCAATGTCAACGTTTTAAGTGCCGTCGACGTCAAAGGCTTTACAGAAGTAGTTCTCAATGGTGGTTGATGTTACGTCTTCCCTGGACGTACTCAGGAAATGCATGGCATCCAAGAAGTTAATAGGCTCACAAGTTGGGCAGGACAGATCCTTTTCGCGAGGATCTATTTGGTGTAGATGACGTACAAGGACACGACTTTTGTTATTTCATTTTTAGAACATGAATTATGCCTTGATCCATGGATTGAACCAAGCTATACTCCCTGCAGGAAAAATTGGCTTTTCCAGGACAAACGCCCTCTCTTCCTTATTCCTTCGTTGGTCACTCCGTGGCAGTTATTTTAGGTTAGTAACTATTGTAACCAAGGGAAAATGAAAATAGGACGTTTGTCCTTGAAAAGCCGATTTTGCCTACAGGGAGTACAATTGCATTGGTTGGTAAAAAGACTAGTTCGATGTTTTCTAAGCTGGGGATATCCTTGTGATGGGCGAGACAGTTGTCGTCGTATTACAATACTTTCCTGGACTCCTTTTTCATTCGTTCATGGAACTTTGCGGATCTACTTAACGAATATATCGCATGTCATCCATGCTTTGGCTCGACTTTCAAAATCGAACGGCAGATTTCTAGCATTATTAAAGCAGCGAGGATTCCGAGACTTACCGATGACGAGGGGTTTTAATTTATCCGTTCCGTTCATATTTGATCCAACGAGAACAATGATACGTTCTTTGCTCAGTTTGTCTCCAGAACATTTCTCACGCTTAACCGCCATTATTTTACCAGGCATTAATTTAAAAAGAAAGACCCATCTCGTCGACATTGTAAATATCGCATCTTGAGTACTTTTTCAATTATGGCGCGAGCACGTTATTTTTCCAACAATTGACATCATCTACATTCACAGCTGTCGACTCTCTACATACCTTCCTATTAAATTATGCCGTATATGATGAAGGCATGAAATCCACTCCAAGACGTGTAGCAATTTCGCAGGCTAATGATCCGTTAGTTGGGATTCTCGTCGATCGGGTTTGGGTGAACCACTCAAATAAAATCTTCTCCAATTCTTCGAATTTTACCACCTTAATTTTCTTTCTGCCAGAGCCTCCAGCTGATGCACTGTCTTCAATTTTCTGCCTATTTTATAACAGAGCTCGAAGTGTTGACTCGTCGTGTATTCCCACAGATTTGACATAGACAATCTTGCTTATCACATTCTCGGTGTCGTTATTTCTTTAACCTCTTGGGGACGAGCGGCCGGTATACGTGCCATGTAAGCTCAGAATCAGTGATTATTCTCACCAGTAAATTTTTATTGTAAATTTTGCCTTATTTAATCCGAGCATTTTCCCAATTCAATTAGGCAAAAATTTCTGTTTTAAAAAAAAACGGTGATAAAAGATTAAAAATTCTGTAAAAGACGCTCATCCCGAAGGGGTTAAGACATCCAATTTTTCAGTCAAAGAAAGTGCTTTTCTCTTTACTTTACATATTACATAAGCACCATTTCGTATATTAAGCGGAATTTTTGACATCAAGGGACAAATTTCCTTCGTATATTAAGCGGGTAATTTTACACAGGTTTAATAGGCATTTTTCAATGGACCAAAGATAATTCGTATCTTAAGCGGGATCGTATCTTAAGCGGGCGTATCTTAAACGAGTTTCACTGTACATACATTTTTACCATATCCAGCTTCTTCACTAAAATCACAGACAAAGCAGAATCTGTTAAAAAATTGGCAAAAACGCTGGACGGATTCAGACACAGGCCGACATACGAAGGAATTCTTGCCATTGGTTGACCACAAGTATTTCGTAAACAACAGATACTTACACATATTTTTAACAAATCACGGCCCCTTTCAGGAACACTTATACAAAATTAACAAAAGAGACTCCCCCACTATGCATTTGTGGCTTGCCGTCAACATCGTTACACTATGTATTATACTGTACATTAACATCGCATTATCATCTCAAAAAACATACACGTATGAATTTAGCAAGTTGGTGGCGGGATGTAAAAGAGAAACCACAACTACTCAACAAGATCATACAATGCATGAGGTTTATAGAAACAAACGAGTACATCTTTTCAAATCCAGAGCCATTCTAGTCCGACTCCATCACTAGGGTGTAGCATGGAGGGAGAAACGGGTTATTAGTGGGTGCCAGAAACTTCTATCACTTTTGAATTTTTATCTTGCGCATCTCTCCAAACTCTTGTATGCGCAAATTGTAAATAGTAGGTGTGTTGTAATGTGTTTCTAATTGTGATGTTCAATATTGTGTGTTTAATGTACTGTGAAATCCCTGTAAATCCATGAAAAATATAAATAATTATGCAATCACATTCAAATGATCCACATATAATCACTAAACACAGTCATGTAAATAGTAGGTGTTTGATATTGTGTTGTAATGTGTTTCTAATTGTCATGTTAAATATTGTGTGTTAAATGTACTGTGACGTATATATATCCAAGAAAATTGTAAACAATTATGCAATCACATTAGGTGAAATGATCCTCATGTAATCACTACATACAGTCATATATTTCGATGTGAAATCTTCGGTTCGCCCAGAAAAATTGGGTAACCAATTGTGATTGTAATTGTAAATCTCATAGTAACCGAAATAAATCTCAGCAGCTTGATCAGGGACCCGACGCTCCCTCTCAGACTCTGGTTGAGAGTCGGGAGGAGTGGATGTGGTCTACCCCTCGGGATTGCACTAACACTCTAAAGCGAAACCTGAGTTCCCGAGGTGGCCATCGCTGCCACGATAAAAACCTGTTTAAAGCGGAATTTTATCCGTTTCTTGTGATTCCCTCTTAGAAACTTTTACTATATCTCAGCCCCCTACGAAATGATGTCTAGATACGCCACTGATCACGAGAGGCATTGCAACCCTCCACCAAAATAACTAAGGCCTAGCAATAGTAGCAGTCAGGAAAAGTTCCATAAATGGGTACGTTGTCAATACGAATGTTTTATTAGACAGCTTGGCGAAAATTTAATTTCATTATTGTAACCTGGTTTGTTTTTCATAAAATTATATATAATAAATTAAAAAATAAAACATTTATTGTTTTAAGCTTGTAACGTATTTTAGTGGTTATTTTTTAAATAATTTTACATTATATGTTATTTAACAGTTTATTGTAGAATATGAAAAAAAAATTAAAACGGGTAATACAGTAGATAGAAGCTCGATTTTACGAACTCGATGGGGCTCATAAAATGTGTTCGTAAAATCGAAAGTTCGTAAAAGGGAGTGACATTAATTCAATCGTATGCTGGTTGGGACCAGTACATCAGATCGTAAAAAAGAGGTTCGTAAAATCGAGCGTCAACTGTAAATGTCTTTTTTGTTTGTTTGTTTGAATTTCAATTATTTTTTGTACAATTTATTTTGATAAAACTAATTGATTTGATGAATTTAAATATTTTTCTAAACTTTCTGCCTACATTTTATAAGTATTCTGTAAAAATTCAAACATTTCTTGGTATATAAGCGTAGCAAACATAAGTAGGTTGAATACGTCAGTGGGTTGAATAATTTTAATTTTGCAACATGCATATGACATATTTATATATAAGCATAGGATATTGTAACAACTATGACATCTAGCACCCTGTGTCAAGAGAGGGAGAGAGTACGCGCCGAGACTCTCAGTGTGATGGTGTAGTAAAGTGTGCGGTAAGAAATGTGGTGATAAAAAGAAAATAATGCATATGGCGACCTGCAGTAATTTAAATCCCTATGTTTTCGACTTGGAAATCTCATCTTTATATTGTGTGTTTTGTCATCTTGATTATATTTGTGAATGCGTCCATGATATTTGTCTTATAATAAATGATTAATGGGATATCGGACTCTTCAATCCATCACATGACGAAGACAGTAGAATATTAAAAATATCAACAGAACTAAAATCCTTCATTAATGTATCACATGCAAAAGTAAATAAATAAGCAATTCAGCAAATCTATAAAGTTATTCGAATGCAATAATAATTTGTTAAAATGCAATAAATGTTTCTCAGATTTCGAAAATGAGAAACAAAGGGTACAAGCTGCTATCTAGTCAGGTTAGAAATGTAAATAAAGCTCAGCTGATCCACTATCTTGTACTAAACCTGGCTAGGCTAGTCTGCGAAATGTACATGGACTAGTCTTATATTATTAGGTACGTTCGTAATTATATAAATACGTAGCACCTATAGTCGTCGTCTGATCCGTCTGTCTGTCCGCATATAACAGAGCCAAAACTATCCAACCGAATGGTTTGAAATTTAATATATATAATCGATTCAGAATTTTGCAGAGTCATTTCAAATTTTATGAAAATTGAATCAAAACTTAAAAAGATATATTAATACAAGTTTTCTTCATTCTATTAAATCCTATAATATGTAATTAATTCAATGATATCCCATGATAGGTAACGATTCTAGGTTGCCATGGTGATGACGTCCTATTATTTCCGTATTAATGAATTTAATATATATAATCGTAATAAATTTTGTATTCATGCATTTTTGCATAAGAGTGCAACAGCCATTGCACTAACAAGGGCACCACCAAACATGGTGCTCGCAGATTTTGATGATTTTAAAGTATGATATACGGATTTGGAGATATTTATTAGAAGAATTTGGAGGTCAAAGTTCAACATACGTTTCAAATACTGATTAATTTGCATTTCTAAATGTGGGATGAGTAGCGTCGAGGTAACGTGCGAGCACGCTATACCGTAGATGGCGGGTCCGAACCCAACTTGTATCACATTTACTTTTTTTATTTAATATTATATTTTTGACATGTTACAAGCTTTATACTGAATTAAAAAATCCGCAGCTTTGAAATATTTGATATTTTCCTAAGAAATTACATTTACATTTTCGATTTTTTTAATGAAAATTTATGTTTTCTCTGCAAAATTTTAAACTAATATTTCTGTTTACGAAAATTAAACTAATATATATATAGCTATCTCATCCTTTTTTTGAATTTACTATTATTGTTTACATTTATGTATATTTTTTTATTTATCACAGTTCTGAAATAACACACACATATATATATTTTTTTACATTTTATGTATGTATATATATATATAAATGATTGACTAGGAAAATTTAACAAAATGATATACAGTCAAGGATCTATAATCCGCACACCCATAATCCGCAATTTTCTATAATTCGCATTGCTTAATGAATGTAAACAATTAAACAAATTTACAAATTCTTGATCCAAAAATGATTTAAAAAAAAAAAATATCTGAAAATTTTAAATATAAAAGTGAATAGAATAAATGTTTTAATACAAGAATTTGAAAAATGCATTTTTTGAGATAACATATTAAATTAATTATTATATTTCACATTTTTCTTTTCATGTTACACTGTATGTGGAATTAAAATAGTGTCCAGAAAAATTAATTATTATATATTTCATATTTTTCTTTTCATGTTATACTGAATATGTTATTAAAATAGTGTCCGGAAATAAGAAAATGAGGTATAATCCATAATACTCCATAATCCGCAATATTCCATAATCTGCACAACCTTTGGTCCCAACTTGTGCGGATTAAAGAACTTTGCCTGTATAATTTAAATATTTCATTTGTTCTAAATATAATGAATGTAATATATTAACTAATGACATACAAAAATGTTTATCATTACCAACATTGCCATTATTAATTTAGTAAATATGCAATTAACTGAATGACACATATCGTAATAATATTCAAAACATAAAATTCTATTAAAAAATCACAATAGAAACAACTTCTTTGCATGAATTTTTTAAAAAACAACATTGGAAGATACTTAATAACATAATATATATTCTTTAAATACTTTAATTTCTTAATGCTATTAAATAGCTGAACGAGATCAATAAAAAGAAAACTTTACTTATTCTGATATTACTGTGAAAACACAGCAGACGATTTTATTAAAAATATTTTTTATATATATGACAAATTATATCTGGCATTTCCAGTTCATTTTTTAAGAATGAAGTCAACAATGTTTATAATTGTTAGAACGAAGAAAATGTTTTAAATTTAATCTGCCATTTTTTATCTTAGCAAATAAAAAATTATGTTGAGTTCGAACTTTACAGATAAATACATTTACAGGATATTAAAAATTTATACAACTGGTAGAAACTTGCATATAAATGTTACAACTTTAACATTTTATCACTCTTTTGTAAATATATTATTGAAATTATCTAATCGTGAATGCGTTTAAGAGATTCGACATGAAAAATATTTTGCATAAATTATGGGGGAAAATATATAAATTTCCATTTAAAATCCCATAATGTATAAAAATATACATATATTATTATTATAGATCTGCACTTAAAATATAAAAATGTAAATACAAATACATTTAATAAAAATAATTTAACAAAAAAATTTCTAGACATAAATTAGTTTAATTATCATCAGTAGAAATATTAGCTTAAAAATTGCAGAAAAAATATAATATTCATAACAATTTTGAAAATGTAAATGTAATTAGTTACGAAAATATCAAAAATTTTAAAGCTGCGGATTTTTTAATTCAGTGTAAAACTCGTAACATATCAAAAATATAATATTAAATAAAAAAGTAAAAATGGTACAAGTTGGGTTCGAACCCGCCATCTACGGTATAGCGTACTTGCACTTTGCCTCGACGCTACCCAGCCCACGTTAAAGCAAATTAATCAGCATTTGAAATGTGCGTTGAACTTTGACGCCCAAATTCTCGAAAACTAGGACCCATTTGAATAAAGCCTTTTAGCAGAATAATTAGGGGTATGATTCCTATAACATACTTTAAAATAATCAAAATCTGTGAGCACCATGTTTGGTGGTGCCCTTGTAAGATCTGAATAGCTATAAAACTAGTTATAGTACGAACACAGCTCATTTGCAATGTTAGAAGTACAATTTTAGAGTTCAGACTTGTTACGTATGCCATGGTATTTTTGAATCGGATTTAAAACTCTTCACTGGAGCAGTCTTTCTGAGAAAGAAAGTGTGGATGTGGCTAAATAGGACATGTTTTATCGGTTTTCATTTATGCTTTGCCGTAAACTGTAGACATATTTATTTTATTATCAAAAAAATTTTATAAATTAAAAATTTTTGCATAAATTCTGCTAATGGCATTGTTTTTAATTTATTACAAATACTATTTGTCTGCTGAAAAAAATGAAGAGAAAAGGTGATGTATTTTTTTTTTTTTTTTTTTTTAAGTAATAGAACAGTTAAAAGTATCGGTGAAAAAAAGAGCAGCAATTTTTTTTTAATGTTGCTTATACTCATTTGAAAAATATATGAAGTCAAGAATTTATTCAAGCTTGAATTCATACTTGCCAATCTCCTGCTTTTTTAAAAACAGAGACAACAACAAAAATACTTTGAACTAGAAAATCTGTTTAATTAAATGTGCCCCGAAACAACCGTAGTAGTCATTTGAAATCTACTTAATTTCATTCATTGAATAAATTTTTCATTCAAAGTATACATTTTTTATTTAAAAAAAGTCAGAGGTTGGCATGTATGGAGTGATAAAAAGAAATGGAGATGTGTTTGCAGATATTTCCAAATTGGTTTTCATTATTTAAATACTATCATCTTTAAGCGTGTTCATGTACAGAAGTTTATCTTGTCTTAAAAGAACAAAACGTTTTACAGATATAGCCCAGTGGTACAGGAGGAAAAAAAGGCCGAATTCGGAATTAATTAGGGGAAAGCTGGAAATTGTTTTAATCCATTTAGTTTAGGTCTAGAATGAATATGCTAAGTTTCCCCCCTCGTAGTAGGTGAGCGTTAGAAAATATGTACAGATTTATAGTCAAAAAACATGTTTTTTTAGATACCATAACAGTATATCAAAACAGCTAACTCTGTCAAAAACATTGTCAATACAAATGTTGTAGAGCTTAAAATTCTGAGTAAAATGAGTACCTACACTTAATATTTTTGCTGAACATTAAAGTCACAATTCTACTTTAAAGTTTTAGACCCGTGGTCAGAAAGTTGAACTCAGAATTAATTAGGAGGAAACTGGAAATTGTTTTAATCCATTCAGTTTAGGTCTAAAATGAACGTACTATGTTTTCTTCCTCATACTTGAGTGAATGTTAGAAAATATGTACATATTTATTTTCGAAAAACACATTTTTTTTTAATTTCATTAATAATATCTCAAAACAGCTAACTCTATAAAAAACATTGTCAATACAAACGTTGTAGAGCTTAAAATTCTGAATAAAATAAGTACCATCATTAATATTTTTGTTATACGTTAAGGTTGTATTTCTATTTCAAAATTTTTCAAATCAAGAGCTTGAAGCCAGGAGAGACAAAGTTAACTTAACATTATCTCAAAATTGCGACCTTAATATTGAACAAAAATATTAAGTATAGGTACTTATTTTACTCAGAATTTTAGGCTCTACAACTTTTGTATTGACAATAATTTTGATAGAGTTAGCTGTTTTGAGATATCGTTAAGTTAACTTGGTCTCTCCTGGCTTTAAGCTCTTGATTAGCGATTAAGGCAGAATTTTGAAATATAATTGCGATCTTAATGTTGAACAAAAATATTAATGATGGTACTCATTTTATTCAGAATTTTAAGCTCTACAATATTTGTACTGACAATGTTTCTTATAGAGTTAGCTGTTTTGAGATATTGTTAAGGTAATTTAAAAAAAACGTTTTTCGAAAATAAATATGTACATATTTTCTAACATTCTCCCAAATACTAGGAAGAAAACATAGTACGTTCATTTTAGACCTAAACTGAAGGGATTAAAACAATTTCCAGTTTTCTCCTAATTAATTCTAAGTTCAATCCCCTGACCGAAGGTCTAAAACTTTAAAGTAGAATTGTGACCTTAATGTTCAACAAAAATATTAAGTGTAGGTACTCATTTTACTCAGAATTTTATGCTCTACAACATTTGTATTGACAATGTTTATGACAGAGTTAGCTGTTTTGAGATACTGTTAAGGTATGTTAAAAAACGTTTTTTTTTTTTACTATAATCTATACATATTTCCTAACGCTCACCTAGTATGAAGGGGAAACATAGCATATTCATTCTAGACCTAAACTGAAGGGATTAAAACAATTTCCAACTTTCCCCTAATTAATTCCGAATTCAACCCCCTAACCACTGGGCTAATAAGCAATATCTCAACAAAGATTTTCTTTGGAAAATGTTTCCATTAAAAGAGACTTTTTACTGGTGCTAGTGAGAAAACAACAATTTTACGATGACATAATCATTTTGCCTTTTTAAAGAAAAGAATTGATTTTTTGTACAATTTATAAAACTTGAGACTTCATATTCATTAACTTATTGAGAGATTATTCCACAGATATTTTTTATTAATATTAATTTTCAATTAGTTTATACATTTGTAAAATTTTATTCATTATTTCTTCTATACAATTTCTGCAACAGAGTCTAAGAATGAGTGGCAAACATGGTGACATTTCACACACGAATTGGTCTATTGATTACAGGCTCAGGCACTTTCCAGTTCTAAAAAACTTTTGATACTGACGTCATTGTTCTTCACTTACTTTTTTCAACTATGAGCTACTACTGTGCATGCACTCAAACTCTTAATACAAACACTCAGATAGCCATAAATTTAAATATGCAGTTAATTTAACTTTTGTGCTTACCGGAAGACTTTTCATTAAAAATTAAAGTGCAAGCAGATACAGGCAGACAGACCAATGACTTTTGCTTGACTGTCTATCCATTTATTCACATTGACTATGTGAGAACATTTATATTTTCTTGAAATGAAACATGGAAAAGAATGGATAATAAGTCAAATTATATATTGTCAAGTCTTACAGGTCAAATATGAATTGCTGTTTGGAAATCTGCAAGTCACATTTTCCAAAAGACAATGACTTAAACAAGATAAAATTGAAGTCAAATGTGAGATTACATATTTATATGTTTAGAAACTTCAAAAAAGAACAAAACTTTTCCTATAAATACACTTTATATTTTAAGAGCAAGAATCAGAGAGTGACACACCTGTGATTCATGACATCTCAGATTTTCTCCAAAAAATTACCAGTTGTTACTTACCTTGGTAAAAGTCCAAATCTAAAATTTTTTGTTCCAGAGTTGAGTTGTTCATTTTTTATTGGCCCCCAAAGGTCATCGTGCAGTGCAAAAAATTGAGTGTTTGTTTAAGACATGGAAATTGATATGACCCACAATTCTTTGCAGACACAAACTTGCAACCAAATTATTTTTATACGTGGAATGTAAGAGGGTTGAACTTTATATAATAGATGAGAAATCTGTGGCAAGTTGTTGCCACAGATCAAGTTGAAGGTCATAAAAAGGTGCATTTTTGCTGTTTTTAAGGCCCAACAAACAGCTGTCATTTCAAAGACATACACTGGCAGTTTTAAAAACTGCATACACAATTGAGGCAAGTTGAATAATGCGCTTTTAGTTACAGAGTGCCAAAATCTGAAAAATGTCATATTTGACTGGTATTCAAACTGCCATAATTTCTAGTGGCAGTGACATATTGAAATAATTCTTTTGCCATTGTTTTATTCTGTTATTTATTGCCCTTTACAAAAAAGCGAACACCATTGTGTCAAGTAGCTTTTAAAAAATTAAATGCTTTTTAAAAACATACTCTATCACTGTAGTTTGGACTTTTTTGCTTCTCAAAACACCATCCATGAATTACTATTTGTTAACATATATTTGTCTATATAAATTGACATTTTTAATATTTTGTTACATTTATGTATGCTGAGGGCAGTTTTTTAGTTTTAAAATATGAAAAATCCATAACTTCTTCTCTATTTGGTTTATTCGGATAAAATGGATATACGATTTTTCCATTACTATGTAAAAAATTACCATATTATTTCATATTTATTGATTAAAAGCAATAGGTTTACAATGTTTTATATGCATTTTGGAATAAATATTTTGTTTGATTTTATATATATTGTCTTTAGGACAAAACATAAACATAACCTTTCAACTAAGAGACATTGATTCCAATTTGAAGGTTTGTCTAATTTTCTTTTGAGGCGAATGGGCATATTTGAAATTTGCAGTTAAAATTGTATTTGCTGCATTGATTTTTTTTTTTTTCCTGTACAATTTTCAAAATATCATCCACTATTTTTAAATTTGACAGACTGGTATGACTGTATATAGGGTATCTTATCACTTCCAACAGAACATTCTTTTTTATTAACTTCAATAACTGATATCTTGGTACTTTTCATCTGTCCTTCAAAAATAAGTGCATCATACACATCTTTTGATGATGCAACAACACTCTAGATAAGCCAGGTACTTGCCTCTCTGGAGTTCATTGTACTCATTTCGAAGTATTTTTACTTCCAGCAGCTTTGTCAAGAGGTACTGGCTGTTGCTACATACATTGTTTGAATAACAAGTTGCATGGTCAGTTTTCACATGTAGTTGTTTTATGCAAGAAAAATCCAGTTTAAATGGCTCTATGTCCAGTTTAAACTGCTGTTATGTGTCAGTTTTTACATGGCGTTATTTTATGCAAGAAAAATTCAGTTTAAATTGCTCTAAGATATGCTTTGACACGTATAAAGTAGATAATGCATGACCACAATTTTCACGAGTTCTAAAATAAGTATATTTTTTAATTGTTTCATTGAATTTCGTAGCAAATACCAACATGCATTGATAAACCCCTTTTTCCAAAATAATACTGCTGTTTTTCATGATAGTTTAGAGGTAATTTTTTTGTGACCAATCTTGAAGACAAAATGCTGTTTCTTCATCCATTTGTCCTAATGCAGTAATGTTTGCTTTTTCTTGTTGAACCTCTCTTATAATATGCCTCATGTATACTCCATAACATGTTTACTTGCAGCATTGAAATCATAGTCGATTTCATCCTTAAGAACACAATGTATAATATTTCATAATGATAATATACCTCATGTACTCCAGAATACAATGCTGTACAGTAAAATCTCGTTACAACAAATCAATGGAGAGCAATGATTAATTTCGTTAAAATGAATATTTTCATAATGAAATGGCATAATAAAATTCTTTTAACAATCCAAATAATATTCGTTAAAGTGACATTCGTTGTTGTAATGTCGTTGTCTACTATATATTTTTTACTTTACGTGCAATTTCATCCAGAGATGACAAAAATGACTGACATTGCACACATTTGACATGGTGTTTTTGATCACATTTGATTTAAATGTTTTCATCAATGGTGAACTTAAAAGCTTCAACGGTTCTGAAAAAAAAAAAAAAAAAAGAAAAAAAAAACTGAAACCAAAATCGAAAAGGTACAAACATACTATATTAAATATCAACCTCAGGTATCCTATGCAAAAAACATTTAAAAATATTACTGTAAAGGTTCCTCCCATAGATTTAACATCAGCATTCTCATTTTTTTGTGCAATTAGTGAATTAAAGAAATGTGAGCGCAGTGCCCAGCACAATGTTTGTTTTGCAGTGCAATTTATATGTTGTTTTCAGTTACCTCTTTTGTAAATCTAAGCTTTGTATAAGATGTGTTTCTTCTGTTTTCATGAGATTAAAATTATTCCACAACAATATTGTTCTGATGTCCCATATTTTTTTTACTATGAAACAGTAAAAACAAACAGGAAAAGAGTTGGGATTGGGATGTTTTGTTTTCGAAAATTTTATGTTGTGAAATTAACATGGTTGTAAATTCAAAATATTTTATCCATAAAAAAAAGAATGTCTTATTTAGTTATATATGTGTAAAGTTTCAGGTGAGAAAAAGGATGGGTATCTTGTGGGTTAAAATAAGTTGTGAAGTAGAATAAAAATATATGATTTTTTAACAAATATATAAAAAATGAAACAAAATATTTATTCCAAAATACATATAAAACATTCTAAACCTATTGATTTTTTTAATCAATAAATATGAAAAATGCTAGTAATTTTTTACATAGTAATGGAAAAATCATATATCCATTTTACTTGAATAAGCCAAATAGAGCAGAAGTTATGGATTTTTCATATTTTAAAACTGAAAAACTGCCCTCAGCATACATAAATGTAACAAATTATTATAAATGCCATTTTATATAGACAAATATATGTTAACAAATAGTACCTTCATGGATGATGTTTTGAGAAGCAAAAAAGTCCAAACTACAGTGATAGAGTATGTTTTTAAAAAGCATTTAATTTTTTTAAAGCTACTTGACACAATGGCGTTCGCTTTTTTGTAAAGGGCAATAAATAACAGAATAAAACAATGGCAAAAGAATTATTTCAATATGTCGCTGCCACTAGAAATTATGGCAGTTTGAATACCAGTCAAATATGACATTTTTCAGATTTTGGCAATCTGTAACTAAAAGTGCATTCAACTTGCCTCAATTATGTATACATTTTTTAAAAGTGCCAGTGCATGTCTTTCAAATGACACCTCTTTTGCTGTGGCAACTGGAAGGTGCAAGCTGTTGTTGGGCCTTAAAAATGGTAAAAACCAGCAAAAATGCACCTTTTTATGACCTTCAGGGACCTTGTGGCAACAACTTGCCACAGACTTCTCATCTGTTATATAAAGTTCAAGCCTCTTACATTCCACATATAAAAAGAATTTGGTGGAAAGTTGTGTCTGCAAAGAATTGTGGGCCATATCAATCTCCATGTCTTAAAACAAACACTCAATTTTTTGCGCCACACGAGGATCTTTGGCAGCCCATAAAAATGAACAACTCGACTTTGGAAAAAGAATTCTGGATCTGGTCTTTTAAGAAGATATGTAACAACAGGTAATTTTTTGGAGAAAATCTGAGGTGGAATGAATCACCCCATAATGCTTGGTGTGTCACTTTCTCAGATCCTTGCTCTTAAAGAAAATAACAACATCACAGAGTATAACAAAATGACTGTGAGAAGCAAGATATAATTAATGCAAAATATTTTTTTCAACATCATATTTAGATAAGTCATCCTGACAAACATTAGCTTTTATTTCTATAATTAATGTACACAAATATTTTAAGAAACTTACAAGTTAGAAAAAAGTCATGAATTCCAATTTTATATGTACAGTAGAACCTCTTTCATCCGAAACTCTTTTAACCGTAACTCTCGGTTAACTGAAACCCATTTTTAAAGTTTTTTTTTACTATCACATTCCTTGTGTGCAAAATCCATTTTGAAAGACTTTTTCTTTTATAGGGGTCGATGCAGGTTTTTATTCTTGGGACCCATTTTGTGAAAAGTAAAAGTTATTTTTTTGAATTTTATAAAATTTTTGTGGAAAATAACATTTTGTAATGAAAGTTGAAATCCAGTTACTCAAATTCGAACCAAGAATTTATTAACAAAAACTTCTAAATCCCCTTGCTAAAGTTTTTGCTTTTCGTGACCTGGTTTTATTTATATTTTACATATTTTAAAACAGTTTTTATGAAAAAGATTGTTACGAAAGGGGCCTGGCCTATTTTATTAAAAGGAATTTTGTGAAGAGGTCTGTTTTATTAAGTTTATTTTTGTGAAGAGTCCTGTTTTATTAAGTTCATTTTTGTGAAGAGGCCCATTTTATTAAATTTATTTTTGTGAAGAGGCGCAGTTAATTAAATTTATTTTTGTGAAGGGGCCCATTTTATTAAATTTATTTTTGTGAAGGGGCCCATTTTATTAAATAGATTTTTGTGAAAGGGCCCTAAATAGGCCCCAAATTTTGCCTGGATCGACCCCTGTTTTATAACTATGATATTCCTTCTGTGCTTTTTTGAACTATGAGTACATATAAATATTTTTTACCCCCTTTGAATTTAACTTGATCTCCCATAAGCTGCGGTGTGGAACGAAGAAAATGAACAAATTAGCAATTATGAAGCTTTTGAATGTGTTACAAAAGGTTTACGTGGCTGGGGCAGCAGAAAGACTATGATACTGGAGAATTAATAATATTAAAAAAATCTGTGATAGAGCTTCAAAGCAAACAAAATCGAAACTGCGACAAACAAACATTTTTTGAAATCCTTGTGATATATGTAAAAGGTGCTTAATTTTAAAATTAAAATTCAGGTAATTTATTCTTGTTTCCATTTTGCTATTGCTTTATTTTTATTAAGCACTTGTTACCATAATAAGAAATACTGCATATATTTCTCCTTAATCTTAAAAATTGAAGCTTTCTCGATTATCCGAAAGAGGATCGGTCCCAATTACTTCGGATAATCGATGTTCTACTGTATATAGAGTGTAGTAAAAAGAACTATCATTTCAAAATCTCAAAAATTCATATCCTGTTGTAGCTAATGATTGAATTACATACCAACAGAAAAAGGAGACTGGAAATTTTTTTGATCGAGTTAAAATTTTTAACGGAAAGCATTTTTATGGGAATTTATTATTGTTACATCGGTACTGCCTCACACCTAGATACATTATCATATATGCCAGCCTCTTCCAGAGGTTGGCATGTGAGATAGTATTTCATACCTCAAAAAGAAAAAATGAAACCCTCCTAGAATCATTTTATTGTTTGTATATCTACTAAGACAGTTTTTTTTTTTCAAGAATTGCTGATGGTATAAAGTTGAAATTAATATCAAATAATAAGGTTCATGGCCCCATTGTTTTGTAAAACATTTGAGCTTCTAACTCAATGCAATAAAAAGTTACGACCTCAAAAGTATGTTTTTTTTTCATACTAACTTACTCTCAAAAACTATAGGGTACTTTCCACTGACATTGAATCTTGAAATTTGGCACGAAGAAAGGTCTTATAGCACTAAAAAAGGAAAAAAATTCGAAAATCATTAATTTATAATTCTATGTTAATTTATTACATGGCAAACTCATATGATATCTCTCTGTAAATATTTTTTTTTTTCTTCAGGAATGGTGGTATCAAGTTGAAATTAATATGAAATAATAGGAACACAGCCCCAATGATTTGCAGAAGTTTTGAGCTTCTAACTCAATGCAATGAAAACTTTGGCCTTAAATATACAAAACAAAATATCGCATTTTTTACTAAATCAAAGCAGCCAATTTTCCATAATTCTGCCAAATTAATTTATTGAAACAGAATTTTTTGATATCATATCAATTGCAATCATTAGGTGATACAACAATCAGAAGAAGCATCTAAGTATAAGTAGGCAATTCTTATTTTTGTTTATTTGTAAAGAAAGTAAGTACTTATAAGATTTACGGTAAAATGACATAATGATATGCAGCCCTCAGAATGCAATTTCCACTTGAACTTGTCCTGTTTTATTTTAAATAAAAGAAACAAACATACTTTGAACTTTGAATTTATTTAACGAATGAAATTAAGTTGATTTCAAATGAAGAAAGAAGCACATTTAATAAAGCAAATTTTCTGGCTCAAAGTATGATTTTTTTTATTTAAAAAAAAACTGGAGGCTGGCAATTATGCATTATACAACTTTTTCAATATATATACATATATTTTGATTAATTTAATTTAAATTTTTTTAAAGGATCGTCCGAAGTTTTTTGTACCAGGAAGTATAAGCATTTTCTAACAATATGCTTCCACGAAAACGTGTCAATTTGGAACTTTTCTACTGACCACCAAAGTAGCTTGATGCCTGCCATTTTTCCTAGTGCAGATTTGGGAAAAACTTTCATTTGAGTCCTTTTTGCTTACAGCTACAAAACTGCATAGAGGTACTGGTACACTTGCTAAAGTAACTCAAATGTGGAATGAGGTTAGAGAAGGAGAGAGGGTTTATTCACTAGCCTAGGATATATTAAGCATTTCTAACAATTGTATAAAGAATTCAATATACACAGTGCTGTAGTTGGGAAAAAATATTTGTGGGAACTCGTCTTTTCATAGAGTAGATCTTGATGCTACCGAATTTTTTCTAAGGAAAAAGCCAATGTAAAACCAAGCCAATCCAAAAGCCGACTTTTTAAAATTACATTTATAATTATTATATTCTAGTTTTTATAGTACTATTGTATTTGTATAGCATTCATCTAAATGTAATATATAATCAATCTCATAGTAACATTTTCTATCATGAATTAAAATTTAATTGAAATAACAGAAATAAATCCTTATATTACTTACTGGCACATCTATCCTAGAAATTTCCATAAAGAACGATAATGAGATTCTTTTAAGGGAGGTCCTACACGGCTCAGTGTTGCCAGGTGGGCTACTTTTTTAAAAATCAGATTCTTGATTGGCACCACTTTTTTGAAATGGTAAAATGTGCCTTATTTAATGACATATTAAGTAAGACAAAAACAAAGTGAATTTTACCGTTTCAAAAAAGTGGTGCCAATCAAGAAATCTGAATTTTAAAAAAGTAGCCCACTGGCAACACTGGCTTATGAATATAAGTGATCTGACTTTTTCAATAAAGAGTGAATTTATCGCATTGGTCATGATGTTATTCATATAGCTGAATATCCTTTCGCATTCAGACGTTGAAATGGGTACAGTTTTCAAGTCTGGAGAAGAGGATTTAATTCTCTAGGTTCATCTCCAGCATCAATAAACTTGATAATTATCGTTATAATGAATAACAATAATTATCATTTCGCTTGAAAAAAAAAGAAAAGTTTGTGCTCGTGCGCGGTATTTTTTTTACAGTAACAAAACAAATATTTCAGGGAATGGCGTTCCCACCCAACTACAGCACTGAATATACAGACATATAGTTTTTACTCAATTCTCTATATACAGCAGCATATATATATGTATACAGGGTGTTTTCGAATTCAACCAGCAAATTCAGATAGTAGGCATCAAGAGGATGAAAAATTGCCATACAACATGGAGTGGCAAACCACTTATTTAGCCACAAATACAGGGTGTTTTATTCTAACAGTAGTTTCATTGACAGTAATAATTTTGAGAAAAATAAAAATATTGCAATGAAAATACAACGATATGTACCTTGTTTTGTGTGAAATGTTACAACATCCTGAAAAGTTTTGGAAAAATAGGGTGCTCAAGTAATCAATGATACCGTATGAACTGGTAATCACAGTCCAAAACGTGGAGCATCAAGTGCATACTGCTGGCACCTATAATGGAAACTTCTACTACTTTTCTTTTAGTGTTATCATATTTACAACAAAGGTGAGCATGTTTATTAAAAGTTTCATTATAATATACTTCAGTTTTCTGAAAGTTATTATTGTCAACCCAACTTGGGTTAGGATAGAATACACTGTATTTCTGATTAAATGGGAAGTTTGAGACCCCATGTTCTATGGTAATTTTTCATCCTCTTAATGCCATCACCCTTCTGAATTTGTTGGTCGAATTTGGCAACACCCTGTATATATATATACTGTTAAAATTGGATGAATCATTTTATTTCATTAGTGTATTACTTAAATGATCAACAATCATATATATTATAACAACGCAGTTTATCTAGAATTTATAACAAAAGTATATCTACACATAAATAGAATTATGGATTTTTAAAGGCTTTTCTGTTGCGTATAAAGTTTTTTATTACAGATAAAACGCAACAATTTCTTTGGCAGATAGGCAAATATACATATAATGTTAAAAAAAAAAACAGTTGCAGGAAATCACTCGAGTTTTACATTTTTAATAGATTGTCTAGCTGAAAATAGGACTATCTGAAAGTATTTGCAAATCAAATAGACATTGATTACAAAGAATATTAAACTGGCTAAGAATATCCAATAAAATGTATTCACACCTTTAAATTCTAAGTAATACGCTGCTGAAAGCCACAAAGCTTGTCCAAGCATCCAAGCACCAAAAGCCAGTAAAACTTTTTTATGATAATTTGCGAGCAATGGATAACACAATGGAAACAGACACAGATACCACAAAAAATATTGTGAAGTACAAACTTTGTTAAAAGTAACAAAGGTAAAAGTTTCAATGAAAAGGCAAGATGGTAGAGTCTGTGGTAGGTAAAATACCCAAGATATTAAGCTCACAAGAAAAAACTGTATTAGAAAAGAAGAAATTGATATTACAGAGGAGAAAACAGGACTAATGGTATCAGAAAGATATAGCAAGTAAAAGTAAGGAGAAAAATTATGTTTTACATCTTTTCTTTTTAAATGATAAATCAAAGCTTCATTTACATACTCATCTCTGTATAAATATATAAAACTAATAGTAGGTATGATAAAACCCAAAGCAGAAGAAATTATAAATATGCATTTTTGCTTATTTGGATAAAACAATTTTTTGAATTTCTCCCAACCTCTCAGACCTTGTACTGAATCAGACAATACAAAATAAAAAGTAACAGCATAAATACAAGGATATATTTTCATGTGAACAGAAAAACCATAGAGTAATCCAAAGAAAAAATGCCTCTTTTTAACATAAAGCAAGAGTGAAAACATTATTAAAGAAGTCATCACTGATTCAGAACTACCTCTTGTAGAGATAACAATCGCCATTGGATTATATAGCCATATAAAAGCACATTTTTTACATAATTCAACATTTTCATAATAATTATACTGAATATAATAAATCAGTAGACTAGTCACAATATCAAGAGTTGCAAACAAAAATTTACCGAATTCTTCAACAAAAAATATATTAGGAGTCAAGATGTATGCTAATATTGGAGAATATCTGTAAGTGGGACGTTTAAATGGAGAATCACCATTCCATACATGACTAGCCGCGTCAGTAAAAATTTGATAATCTATATCAGTGTACTTAACTTCACTATAAACATCCTGAATTCTGCTATAGAGTATAAAACACAAACGAATGACAAAGGCACATAAACAATGTAGATATATATTCATCTTTGCACAGTTTTTATTTAATACATGCTTAGTTCAATTTAAGACTTCTTTGCAGTAACAATAATGTTTCCTTCAGCATCTTCTTTGAGAAACCCCAAGCAGCAGTTTGATTTTGTTTTCCATTTCTCACAACAATTCAATAACTTCTTCATGGCATCACTGCACATTTCTTCTTTATAATTATTAGCTAAAAAGATAAAGAAGACATAAAAAATATGAAGAAAAAAAAATAAACATTTGTAAGAAATCATTTGAGTTTTACTTTTTTGATAGATTGTCTTATCTGAAAGTATTTGCAAATCAATGCAATAAATACAATTTAAATGAAAAACCATAATATCCTGCCCAGTAACAGAATTTTCTGTATCATTCTGCAGTATATGATGTAGCAATAATTGCTTCAGTTCAAAATTGAATTAGTAATTATTAGGGTCTGGATTATATGCACCAAAAAAGAAAAAAAATATATATATGCACTAAAAACTTTTAAAATATGTATTGAAAACTTTTAAATAAGCAGAAGTATGCATTAGAACCTTCTAAATTATGCATTAAAACCTTCTAAATTATGCACTAAAACCCTTTAAATTATGCAAATATATGCACTAATAACTTTTCAATTCCAATTTTTACAGGAAAATCCAGTGTTTTCACTATAAATAAATGCACAAAAAAATGGAACAATAATTATAATGAATGCAAATATTTTTTATTATCAAAAATAATTTTTGTTACAATCTGTTTTAGATCATACAAGGTGAAATTTTGTCGTCGATCATTAATGTTTTTCAGTGAGTAAAATGTTCTTTCAACATTCATTCATGTAATAGGACAATAATTACAACATTTTACAATAGATGATGTGACTTTTTCTAATAGGTCAATTCTGTCCCTATTAAAGGCGTTATTTATCTGTCTTGAAAAAGCCTCAATTTTTGTATAACACTTTGTTTAGTATTTTATGGCCCTTAATTTCTATACAATCTCTAAATTTCTTTAATTGCATCATTGAGAGCCATATTACACATTTTTTTTCTTTTAGCATTTCAGGTAACTACAAAAAATTATTTTTAATCATAGTTAACATTTTTTGAACATCATTGTTTGACAAAATGTTCTTAGCTAAAAAAATTGCTCTAAAAAAGTGTCTGAACAGTCAAATCATTCTGAATAGAGTTCCAGTTTTTTTTTCATAAAATAAAGTAGCATGAATCTAGGTTCTCAAACTTGGAATTTCATACAGTAAAACCAGGGATTGGAAGTAGCGTGCTACAAGTAGTAAAACTACAGTAGTTACTACTTTTAACAGTAGTTTGTAGTGTAGCATGCTAGATTTTGAACACTGTAGTGTAGCGAGTAGCACAATACAAAAGGTTAGTAGTTTGTAGCAAGAACTGACGTTACTTTTAATGCTACTTCAGGAGATAAAAAAGTGCAATTTGTGGCTGCAACCTGCTTCTTTTATGAAAAATTTATTTTGTCCAATACTTTGCGAATCTTACAAGGGAACCACTTTTGGTGTTGCTCGCACCTAGCATCGAGACCTGGTACGTTTTGTAGCCCTATACATAAAAGTTAGAGAACCGAAAAAATTTCTCGGTTAAAATAATATTTTATATACTTTTTTATACTTTTAATTTTTTATTATTACATATTTGTTTATTTCACGCCAAAAGTGAGTTAAGTCGCCAAATATGGCGCTACAATTTTTCCGCCGCTTTATCCAAAGAACAGAACGTACAGAACATATTACAACAAAATGTACAGAACATATTACTAGAATTATATCAGATTGCGATTTTTTTTGTAAAATAATTGATAGCATAAGAAACAAATATTAGGTTTTTATTTTTTTTCTATGCAGACGATAAATATATAAGTAGTAAATATAATTCTATAAAAGCTTCGAAGATTGTTGAAAACTATTTTTAGTGAAATACAAAATAAGCAAACCATTTTCTTTTGAAATCGAATGAAATAAAGTTTCGAATGTTTAAAATGAAATGTTGCTGTATTAAATGGTCCTTCGGTAAAAGTAATCATAAATTAATATTTTAACACAATTTAGAAAAATTACCGTGGCGAAATAGGTCGGACATTGCAATTTCTAGCTATTACAAATTCAGCTATGACATTTGGCTAGGGTTGCCGGAAAGCTCTACTTTTGAAAATAAACGCCAACTGTTTCCCCGCCAAAAATATGAATATAAAGTTGCAATTTTTCAAAATCAAATTCGTGGGTTTTTGAAGGGATTTTCAAACTTTTTTCAATATTTTATACTTATTATTAACTAATTTTTATTTTTAAATGCTTTTCTTTAAAAAAATTCAATGTTAATAGTCCGATAAGTGGTCTTGAAAATTGCATTTTCAGAAAGTTATGCTGCTGTATAATCAAGAAATATTATTTTAACAGAAAAATTTTATCGATTCTCAAACTTCATAATATAGGGCTTTAAAATGCGCCAGGTCTCAATGCTAGGTGCGAGAAACACCAAAAGTGGTTCCCTTGTTAGTGGCAAATCTTAGTTGCAGTGTATAGCAATGTATCACATGACTTCACAAATTTTTTCTATTGACACTTGCTACTAAAATCAAGTACTACTAACCCATTAAAGGAATTAATTTTCTTGCTGACAACACTTGTCTATTTACTTGTCTTTATGTTTTAATGCTGAGTTTCTTGTTATTTGGAATTGCTTTATTTACAGATTTATTTATTGTTTGCGTTTAGAGTTGTTTTTCTGTAATTTTCTAGATTATAAAATTAGACAAAAATTCTCAGCAGAACTCAATACAATTTTGAAAAGTGTACTGAGGTGATAAGTAAATAAACCTATCAGTAAATACATATCAATGGTCATTTTATATCCCAGTGCAATAATTTCTGTAATAGTAGAAAATAAAATTTATATAGTGTATGGCTGTACATAAATATGTTATATACAAGAGATGCCCCGCCCCTCGTTATATCGCTTCTTCATATATATAGTATCTCTATATCATATCTCTGTTTTTGAGCTTCCCAAATAATATGCTGTAGTTTAGTCACACTTTCATTTTCTGTACACATACAGTGTAAGGAAAGTATTGTAATCATGATAAGAACCAAATTATGGAAATATTGGTATATTTTTAGATTTTGTGGTGTCCAGAATCAGTTTTCTGTTATTTTTACAAGGATTCTATACACAGACATACAGTAGAGTAGCAATTTAAAAATTATGGGAGGAGGGACTCAAATAGTTTCTAACACAGTATGCCCAAAATAACTTGAAACTGAGAAAATCAATTAATGACAAAGCATCTCATTAATAAGTAATTATGTAGATTAATTAATATTATTCATAATTAAAAATGCGTATGCCCATTATTTCAGAGTAAACAGTAAGGAATACATATCTACCAATTCCAATGCTACGGATTTTGAAAGAAAGTCCATTTTTGTTGAACCTTTCTATATATCAAGATTAAGAATGTTCGATTAATCAAAGTAGATGGAAGGTGAGCAGAGATAGAACCAGCGTTGAATTCAGGGGTTGGCCTGGAAGCGAGACATCCTCCCCCCAGAGCAATGAAATGAAAAATTAAATTATTAATTGCGATAAAATATTTTTATTTTTTGGAATTTTCAATCATAAGAAAATCATTTTGTATAATTAAATAATCCGGATCAATTTTACCCTGCAGCATGCTGAAGCACACAACCTGTTTAGCACATTTATTTACAAACAAATGATTTCTGAGTTTAGAGTGTATGAAGCGTTAGAAAATAGTCTGTCTCTTAATTGAGGCTGAGCTAGTAGGACTTGATAGCAAAAGCACTGCTAGATAGGTAAGTTTTGAAGCAGGCTCAGCTATAGCATTTAATAATATACAAATACCTTTCCACCAAGTAATGGGTTCCTCCCTATAGCACTGAAATAAGAAGACAGGAAAGGGGATTCTTTAGCTTCATACACAATCAGTAGGGGAGACTTGGGAGACTTGATCCCTTTTTTAGTTTTTAATTTTTATTTTGGAAAAAACAAAACTTTAAAAAAATGTTTTCAGTTATTATTAAAGGCTCATGTGTCTTTCTTGTTGTAGTATTTTTTTTTTCTTTTTGAAAAACCATTTTTAAAATAAAAATAAATTGTCTTCCAAAAAATAAAAAAAGGATCAAGTCTCCCCAGTTGCAGGGAGACTTGATCCTTAAAACAGGTGCATTAAAATGACTCAAATTAAGTGGTAGAAATCAAATTTATTGTTGACTAACATGTAAAAAGGGAGAAAAACACAATTAATGATCCAAAAACATTTTCAAAGTTTGAAAAATCAAATATAAATATTAAAATTATTGCAGTTCGAAAAATTCCACCAAGCATGGTTGGTTTTGGTACTTTTTTGGCAATGTCATCATTGTCCATAACACTATTATCATCATTTTCTGGATAAATAAATTGGTCGAAATTAAGTCCTCATTTTCTTAGAAAATTGATTTCACATTCAGATTATAAAATCTTCTTTTAAATTTTTCCTACGAAATGACTAATTTTCTTCTTTCCCAGAAATCGCACTATGACATAGTCATTTTCATCAATCGACAAATTTTTTGGATCTTCAATGATTTCATCAGAATGTTCATCAAGTGGACCTGGGTCAGTTGAATCATAAACACTATAACTGTTTTTATAACTTTATGAAGATTCAGGCCTTTCATTTTTAGTGTTTTTACTTTTTTTCTTCAGATGAAATGAGTTTTTCCTGATTTTTGTTTTTTATTCAGGTGACGATCTTGTAATTCTTCTTTATTCTGTCTTTTAGTTGGTGTTCTTGTCAAAATTTTTAAAGAACCTTTTTTAATTTCTTTAGATTTTTCCATTTTTGGTAATGAAACTTTAGGGAAGGATTGTATGTCTTCTGGTGTCACTATGTTTGGTTTAACTGTAATTTTTTTACTGCTAGTTGGAGTTAATGGTTGATATGAGACGAAAGTTGATAAAAATTCATCTTCAGAAATTCCTATTTAAGGGATATATTCCAGTGATTTTAATCTCATTTATTGTGTTAGTTGTCACCACGGCTTTAGGATAGGCAATTCCGTTCAGTTCAGCAATTGATAAATTGTTGTCCTTTGAACTGGAGGATTAGTCATCCAGTCTTGAGCATTCACATTAAAATATCTTTTAAGTGGTCCATATACAGTACGATCCAGAAGCTGCAATTTGTGAGAAGTGTGCAGTGATATTTTTAACAAGATTATTACATTTTCTTTGGCATAATTCAAACTCTCAATTCTTATATAGTTATCATAATTATTTTTTATGATTAACACTTTACTCTTTTGATTATAATATCTTACATTCTTTACAAACTGCTGTAAAAATTTTGCAAAGTTAGACATATGTCTCCACATGTGCATTCATCCACCATGTGTTTGCTAACCATCATATGCAGCCACATAGTAATTTTCTATCAGTGGCGAGGCGTGACATTTTGTGATGGTCATCGCTAGTTCACAACCTTGCAGTTCCCCTCCCCTCTCCTCTCTCTGTAATAGGATGGTCAAATTTTATAACAGAATTTTTTAAAAGTTGTCATAATTTTAAAGTTTATAAATTTTTAATCTTTAACTTTTTTAGTCTTACTAATTTTATGGCTTTTTTTTTATAATGTTTAAGTGTTTTAAATCAATAACTGTGGAAGCTGAGTGAGGAACTATAGTACACAATTTGAGGCCGCCCTTGAATTTAGAGGACATCTGATCATCCTAGCTGATTAATAATTTCCGCGTGTTCTGTTCATTAAAAGATTTTTTTAAATTAATTTTCATAAGAAAACAAAAGTTAAGCAAATTTCATTTTATTGCTTTAATATTAACATGGATGTTGAAATGATTAACTTGTAAAATAGCGTCATTAACCGGTTTCATTAACAGTAGAAGTAAGGTAATTTTGAATGTCATTCGAGATGCTTTCAAAATCTGTAGCCGTATCAAACTGTCCCTTTCGTACTGGATCCCATCTACTTAAAAGATGCGCAATTTTTTATGTAATTACTAATTACCATTATTAAATAATGTTTCTCTCTCTTCCTCAAAACCTCCACGAATATGCCTCTTCACGAAATAGTAGTAAATTGCTAATAAACAAGTCACATCAAGCATTTGAATATTTCGCGAATGTTTTTAATGATTTGATTGTATGGATGTTTTAGATCCATCACATCTGCTTTCAGATTTGAAAATTCAGTTTATATTAACATTATTTGTAAACTTAGACAAGAACAATCACGACTAATCAATTACTTTAAGTAAAATATGACAACCGCATAGTCTGTTTTGACTCTTGTAACTGGATCTTGTAAAATATCTAACAGAAAACTTATTTTTTTATCTTCGACAATTGATGTCAGCAAATTTTTTAGGGGATGTACAAAGCCACCCATTCTTCACAATTAAAGACATTCTCAAATCTAGAGGATACAAACAGCTTGCTTTTATTTGAGAAATAACGCAGCTGTAATAATAATTAATATATATTATGATGACTTTTAAAAATATATATGGATCTAAATTGTAACCTATAGTTAAATAATTTACTTCTTCGAAAAATAAAATGTTGTTACTTTAATTTAAAAATGCCGTTGAACCAATCAAATAGATTACACATTTTTCTAATGAAACAAAATATTGTAAAAAATATTTGCACTGAAGTATTAGCTTGATATTTTTTAAATATTACGGTACTTGTCAGAATTGCAATAGGTAAAGTACTTTAACTCTTCTTAATGCATAATTTTACTTTGAATTATATAACTTTCAGAATAAATCGTATGCAAAAAATATTTATTTAATGGTTTAAAAATAGTTATGATGTTTTTAAATAATTAAATGCCACTTCCACAAAACTAAGACAATCTTTGTATATTTCCATAATTATTTTTCATCATTTGTGCGTTACCAAAAATTAAACAAAATTAAATAAATACGCGTCTTTGTACTTATGAATCAGAAATATGCTGTTATCAGAAATATATAACCTAAGATTTATAATATTCTAACAGTACAGGTATGTAAAAAAACATTTTAAAGCAATGATTTCTTTTCCAATTAATAAAAAGTCTTTTATTTAAGTGTAATGAAATAATAGAAATAATTTAAATCAGTCAAATAATTTTAAAATGAGCACAACATTAGTCAACAGAATAGAGTATTTTGTACTATTTAATAAAATTACATCTGTTACAATAATGCTATGTCCATTGGAATAATATTCAAAATGGAAAAAGCATTACAAAAAAGAAACGTTCCTTTTCAAGTGGATTCGCTCAAATTAGCGATGACTAGACCCGATATGTCTTGGAAAAGTGTGTTGTTTGATTGGTTGCGGGGTGCTGAGAGGGTGCGTGTGCATGCTGTAAAGAGATTCGCAAATCTGGGCGCATTCTTTTCAGCCGTAGACGAGAGATGCTATTTACCCTTTATGTTTTAGCCGTCTCATTTTAAAACTCATAGATGGCAGCACTAAAATACACTATTATCCCTTCATGTTACACATAAAATCTTAAAAAAAAAAAGAAAAAAAAAACATTTTAAAATCTGCTTGCAAAAAATTTAAATGTTTTATGTTGCCTTTATTTTCCTATGGTCATTGCCGAATCTACCGATGACCGACTGCTTTCTATCTTTGTCAACCATCTAAAATCAAGGCAACCATATTCTAACTAACACAGATAATATCTAACTGTCACAATGAGAAGTAGGAGATTAATAAAATTTAACATTAATTTAGCTTAACTTTGGTTTGGGGACACTTGATCCCCAGGATCAAGTCTCCCCATACAGCAGGGATCAAGTGTCCCTAATGTGCATGCTTGTGAAAAAAATGCTAAATCATAAATAAAGAAACTGTATTGGATTAAAATAACAACATTTAAGCAGTGAGAAATGTTAGTATATTATATCAATGAAATTAAGTAATTTAGTTATATTTAGCAAAAAATATGAAACTCAAACTACCTACTCAAAAAGAAGTTTGATTGTAAGAAAACAGAGATTCCTTTCTTACAACAAAAATAAAAATGACTGAAAGAAATTATGTTGCCAGATCTGTTGATAAGGAATCACTTTATTAATGTTTCCAGTTTCAAAGACTTCATTGCATTTTTTCTCTGGTTTTAGACCTAGGGATCAAGTCTGCCAAGTCTCCCCTATGGGTAAGCAACCATAAATTCTCTCTGTAGCCCATGTGCGAGCTGAATCAACTAATATATCAGTCAAACCTTGCCCCCTGATGGTTGGGATGCAAAATGTAAGCCAATTAATGGTATGGTTTCATGATTTGATCCCTTCAATTCTGTACTTTTTCAATATGGGAGTTAAGTAAATTTTCTTTTAGAAAATGAGCCAATTTTATTCAGTTTTTAAATTAAAAACATACTTTTATATATTTAAAGAAAGTATGTTTTAAAGAGATTATGACTTTAGGCTTTTTTTTTAAAAATTATTTCTCTTATTTTGTAAATGTTTAAGATTAATAATCTAATTTCAATTTTGAATGGAATGGTTATTGCCTAGACTAGAATAAAATTGATGCACATTATTTTGTTATAAAAAAAAAAAAATCTGCACTTTTCTAATTTTTTTTCTCTAATAAATAAATAAATAAATAAAAATTTTACCCTGTTAAAAAGTTGCATTTAACAATAATACTTTACTACCTATGTACTAATTATGATATACAATGATAGAGAATTTTAAATGTTATGTATGACATTTAATGTAAAATTTTACAGAATCAATGTATTACCGTATTTTCCGGGAATAACGCTGCGGCGTTAAACTAGATTTTTCTGGTTTGAAAACAAAAATGCGGCCAATAACTAGGTGCAGCTTGTAAATAGTACCAAATTTACTGCCGATCTTTATTTAAAAATTTGGAAATCTGGTTTAAAAAAAATAATCCATGATCTTATGTCGTACTTCTGAAAAGAAAAATGTCTCGCACAGCAGAAAGGTATCAACGTGTTTACAAACAATGCAATTTTTATGAGTAAAAATCTGCGCTTTGTCCGGGTATCGCATCCAATCACAATAGTTCTTTTCACATTCGCCTAACATCTTGCCATGCCATATAAGGAATAACTCCTCCCACTTTCTCCATTGTTCATTCTTTGCCAGCTCTGATAAAGCTACAGGAAAACTATTTTACTCTGTGTTCATAATTACCTTCAGCATTAAAAAGATATGCATACTCACGTTTGGCAACAGCACGATTAATCTTAAACACAATCGAGCGAGCAAGCCTGACGTTCTAACAAAACATGTGAGATCCGATCTGCCGACTCGCTTTTTTGATAACTTCACAAATGATGCAGGGGATTTCATACACACCGATCAAAGTTTCACACTTGAAATTTAAAAACTATTCTACAGTGATACTGTGGACAAAGATTTTGATGGATTTTCAAATGTATAACATTAATTATTCGTTGCTACTGTATTATTATTATTTCCGTTTGTTAAAATAAATGACGTTGATAATGGAATTAATTGTTCAATTAATTAAAAGATAAATTATTTATTTAAGTTCAAAATGTTTATATCTATGTCTGCCAATTAATAATTTTAATTAATTGCACTTGGTATGTTTTTTACAACGTATGTGATGTTATAGATAGTGCGGCGATATACCTGATGCGGTGTTAAACTAGGTTTTTTTTGTTTTGTTTTCTAAGTAACTGTGGCGTTATTCTCGGAAAATACGGTATTTGAGGATTTTGACATGAAGTTTTAAACCATGGTTTAAAACCGACATAAACTGACACATGTCAAAAACCTGCGAACCCTGGGGGGGGGGGGGGGGGGGGGGGGGGGCTGAAATCAGTTTTTTTCAATTTAGTGCACGATTCTGTTTTAAACAGGCTTTACTCTATTAGAAAATAGCTTTGCTGGATAGTCGCTTTTTAAAAAATCTATATAGCAGTATTTGCTTGCAATTTTATTATTTCTTTTTCAGTGTTACAGTTTATGATGTATTTGTAATTACTTTTTCATCTAAAGGCTTTAAATAGAAATTTAAAATATTGAAAAAATAATTAAATTTTAATTGAATTCAACAATTAATTTTGAATAAAAGAGTTTAAAGTGTGACAGAAATAAAAATTCAAAAACCTCAAGCTGTGACTTTACACAACCTTCCAACTGAATCAGAGTTCGGACCTGGTAATTTACACTGTCTCACCCCATTCCCCCTTCTGTGCGGACATGCGATAAAATATTCAGGTTCATTTAAGATTATTACGGGCCCGGACAACGACGGACGGGGCAGCTAGTAATTCTATAAAATATTTTTTTTATTACTATTTTGTAACTTTTCGTGAGAATGACCCTAAAATTGATCCCGGTATTACTGAATTTCTCGCATTTTTAAAAATGTGCTAAACTATCATAGATGCGTTACACTGATCGCTGCATTACCGAATTTCTTGTATTTTTTTAGGTTCCTATAGGACAAGGTTGCTGCGTCAAGTAATGTTATTATATTAATCTTTTTTTGGTAGGTACTTTTCGGTTAGCCGGGCGCCAGTGTTATATATGCATATAAATATACATACATATATGTATATATACACACATATATATATGTATGTATATTTATAAGTATATATACATTAGAGCCGTACCGAGTACTCGGTAAATACTCGGTATTCGGCCTACTCGGCCAATTTGCCGAGTACTCGGTACTCGGCGAGATTTTGGCCGAGTACTCGGCCAATACCGAGTAGTTGTAAGAATTTCATTTTTTAAGCATATGAATTTAAAACTGATCTGTAAAAAGTTATTCGAATATCAATGTATAATATACACAATAATTCATAAAACTATTTACTCGGTATTTAACAATATGTCTACAAAATACAGTAGCCTTCCCCTTAGTCGGCCTCCTCTTAACCGGAACTCTGCTTTAACCGTCCATCTTTTTTCTCCAACATCCGGCAAAATTCATAAAGGAAAATTTTGGTTCTCATTTCTTTATGGTTAATTAACTCAAATTTACATAATGTAGAATAATTTCAACTTCTTGGTATGTGACAAGATTTTCAACAATTTAATTTGTATTAAATATTGTTCATTATTTGTTATTAGTGATAACTTTTATTGCTATTCAATTACTTGGAATTAGTATTAATTTCACAAATTATAGAAAATATGTATTACAAATTAAAAAACTAAATGCATCCTACACTTTTAATTAATTAAATATGCAGTTATTTATTTATATTTTTTAACTTCTCCAGTTTAACCGTTTTTTCTCTTAACCGGCTAACCCTCGGTCCCGTTTAGGCTGGTTAAGCGGGAGGCTACTGTATACTAAAAGTTAAGAACAAAAACCCTCCTAAAATAATTCCAGATTAAAATGTAGTTTCACATTTATACAAATAAAAATAAGTTGTTTTTAAATATATATAGGAAAACAGAGAAGACTTATTTTGGATAAAGAAACTGAAAATACAATAAATGTAATAAAAAAATTAATTAAATTTATTGTGTTTCAAATTATGGTGCAAAAACACCAAACGTTCTACATTAGCAGTAGACAGGGCATTTCTTTTACTACTATAAATTTGGCCTGCCTCTGAAAATATACGTTCAGAATAAACAGTGGTTAAAGGTGCACATAAGAATTTTTTTCAAGGTTGCACATAATCGGAAAGTTTTTTTTTTCCCCCACCCTGCAAATGGAGTGTCAGTTTTACAGTCTTCTGTTAAGAAAGCCTGTATCTCTTTTTGTACGTCTCTTTTTATTTTTAATCAAAAGAAAATAAGGTACAGTTACAAAATAAATATGAAATGTTTTGCATTATTCAATGAATTGTTGCAGCAACCAATTAACATTTTTATTTTTGATAGACAGATTTCAGATATCAGAATAAATTGGAGGGTTGTAGAATATTTAAATTTTATATGTGTTAATAATTGAACTTGTTATGTGCCAATTCTCCTTTTTTTGCTACTGTTCTGAATTGTCAAAAATTGTCTTTAAAAGGTGCACAAATACATTTCAAATTTAATTATTTAATTTATATATACTATATATATATTTTTTATATATATGTACACACAGGTATATATATATATATATATATATGTACACAGGTATATTTATATATATGTACACACATATGTACGCCTAAGTTCACATTATGTGCACATCAATGTTTTTTTTTTCTTATTACACAACTACTCGGTATTCGGTACTCGGTACTCGGCCGAGTAGTCAGTGGCCGAGTACTCGGTACTCAGCTACTCGGCCAAAGTACTACTCGGTACACCACTAATATACATACATGTATAATAACACTGGCGCCCGGCTAACCGAAAAGTACCCTTTTTTTATGCCCTCGAAGTGCTCATACAGGCATTATACAATATTAATCCGTCGGAGGATTTCCCAAAATACAATAAAAATTTTAATGAATACACTAATACACTTCTGAGAGAGCAAATAAAATGTTGTAGATGTAGAATATAATATTCAACTACGAAGCACATATAATGACATACATTTTAAACATTTTTGTAAATCGCATGCAAGATATAGACAAGGATCTTTCATTCAGAATTTGATTGGATTCAATCCTCAGACTAATAAAAACTAATACTTAAATAACAAATAAACAAAATTAGGCTGAACGGCAAACGACTTCGAAAAGGTAAACAAAGAAACGGTTGGTTGATAGCTGGTAAGTTGAACATTGCATCACTGCACTGAGGTAAACTTGCACACAAATTTCAAAAACCTTAAACATCAGAAAAAAGCATTATTGGGTGAATCATATAACTTATACCGCTTATAACTGTTTGAAGGTAGTCATTATAATAATGCTGCTTTAATTAATATTTTTTAAAGTTTTTTTTTCCCCATCTTAAAATCGAATGTGTTGCATTTCGAATGTTTTCGATTAAATTGTTAAGATTTCGTTTTTCTTCGGAGTTGTGATTTTGCCGCTTTTCCATAAATCATAAGTGTTAATAAGTGTGTAATTTCATAATTTTAACTAATGATAATGATAAACATTCTATCTTAGAGTGATTTTTAAATAATTATAACGTTTTCAATTCTTTCAATTTAGGAAAATTGGTATTCAGTATGTCTGACAGGGAGTTTCCTAATCCATATCCAGATTATAATGGAAAAACTCATGTTTTTGATTTTGAGAAAAATAAAGTAAGAATTTTTCTTAGTATGAGGTAGTTTTTGTTTGTTTGTCGTCGCATTCTGTGTCTGTGATAAGTTTCTATGCATTCTAGTTGAAGTATTTTAGCTATGTTACTTTTTTTATTTAAAACTGGGACATAATAAAAATATCTTTTTTTGTAAATAATGATTCATGTAGTTTTTAAAAAAATATGAGAAATAAAAGCTAAAATTTCTCAAAAGTATTTTTGACAGAATCGTAGAACAAGCGAGACACACAATTTGGCGAGTTTTCTGACACGCACTAACGACGCACGCTTACAGCACCCTGCAAAGAGAAAACTGCGCCCGGGCAAAGTTTCAATTTGACGCCCCCCCCCCCATTTCTTTTTGTGACAAGTGTTAGAAAATGGAAAAATGTAGAAACACAAATAAATTCTATTGAATACATATTTCGCGTTTATTTTGGAACTTTAAAAAGTTATTATATAACAACTAAATAATATAAGAGAAAATTGCAGTTGCACTTACAGGGCTTGAAATTCAATTTTTCCTAGGAGGGGAGTCTCCCTACCAACATTTATAAATGGAGGGGAGTTTAGCTATTTGGGAGGGAGAAAAAAAAAAGTCTAAAACCCACTGATATTTTACGTGCTATTTAAAGATTTACATTAATTATTTTGTCATGTCTGTATTAATACTGGCATGACAAACCGACGTGATGTAAATTCATCGATCAGAGGAAGGATAAAACTGTGAATTTCGTCAGTCTGTCGCAAAAAGTAACCGCAAAATTCGCGGGTGTATCTGAATAATAATTTTTAAAAAAAATCTGAAATTCACAGCAAATTTTCTGAAAGGGGAGACTGGGAAATCCTCTCCAGACGCTAATTATTTTTTTGCAGGTCGAGTAAATTCTTTTTTTAGTTCAGTTTGATTTCAGGCTGAGTGTAGATTCCTGTAAATTGGATTTGGGTTAAATCCAATTTTTCAAAAGTTAGTTCAGTATATTATTTTAGATTAAAAACTATACCTCAGGGATGATTCTGAGTGAAAAAAAAAATATTGGAAATTCACATCACATTTTTGGAAATACAGCGGGTGGGGGGGTGTATTTCTGAGTAAAAAAAAAATCTGAAATTCACAGCAAAGGTTACAACAGGTAGGAGAACGAGGGGATCCACTCCTGGCACCAACTATGGTTTTTTTTTTCACGTCCCTTTGACGAAATTTGCGGTTTATTCGCAATCTTTTGACGAAATGAGCGGTTTTTTGTGATCTTTTGACGAAATTTGCTATTTTTTCTCAATCTTTTGGAGAAATTTGCCGGTTTTTTCGCAATCTTTTGATGAAATTTGCCGATTTTTCGCAATCTTTTGATGAAATTAGCAGTTTTTTCTGATCATTTGGGGAAATTTGCCCTTTTATTCGCGATCCTTTGACGAAATTTGTTGTTTTTCCGCGATCCTTTGACGAAATTGGTTTTTTTCGGCGAACATTTGTCGAAATTTGCGATATAATTTAAGTCCGAATTTTCGGATTTATGACCGATTTTTTTCTAATTTTCGGAAATGACTGCCTTAATTTTTCGGAAAATTCAGAACAGAATCACCCCTGCTATACCTATAATAATAAATATAGATATTTGTGTGTATGTGTGCTGTTTTCTAAAGAAGCCGTAGCATTTTTTATCGCCCACTTTTTTCTGCAGCCCTTTGACCATTTTCTCATGATCCTTTGACGAAATTCGCGATTATTTGACGAAGTTCGCGTGTTTTTCGTGATTCTTTGACAAAATTTGCGGGTTTTTTTTCGTGATCTTTTGATGAAATTCACGTTTTTTCGCGATCCTTTGACGAAATGCGCGTCTTTTCACGATCCTTTGTCCAAATTCGCATTTTTTCCTTGACAAAACACGTATTTTCCTGCCATCCTTTGGCAAAATGCAATTTTCTTCACGATCCTTTGATGAAATTCGTGTTTTTTCAGCGGCCTTTTGACAAAATTCGCGCTTATTTCCGATCTTTTGATGAAATTCGCTTTTTTCGAGATCCTTTGCTGAAACTCGCGTTTTTTTTTCTCGCTCCTTTATCGAAATTTACGTTTTTTTTGCTATCCTTTGATGTAATTTGCGTTTTTTCGCGATTCTTTGATGAGTTTCGAGTTTGTTTTTTTTCGCGATCTGATGAAATTAAAGTTTTTCTGCGATCCTTTGACAAAATTTACGTTTTATTCGCAATCCTTTGCGATGAAATTGGCGATTTTTTCCTCGAACGATTTACGAAATTGATTTTTTTCGGTGATCAGTGACCATTCGTCGAAATTCGCGATATTTTTCTGTTGAACTGATGACCAATTTTTCATAATTTTTGGAAGCTAATGCCTTAAATTTTCGGAAAATTCGGAATAGAATCACCTCTGAACTCGCCAATCGGTCGCGGACACTTGTCAACCGATCTCGAGAAAGAAATAATAAAATTTGTCTATCAGTCGAATGAAAAATTCGTGAATTTCAACGATCTTTTGCGGTAAAAAAAAACGCAAAATGTGTCAATCGGTCACGCAAAAAATAAGGAAATCCGCAAGGCATTGGTGGGAGTTGATCGCAATTTCAAAATGCAAAATTCTCCCGAAAATGGTGAAATTTTTTGGGCGGGAGCCTCCCGCCCATGATATTCTTTTGGGTGGGATTTCAAAATTTTGGGCGCGAATCCCGCCATCGCGCCCTGAAATTCAAGCCCTGACTTATATTTTGGAAAAGCAGATCTGGAAAACGGGTGTGGAAAAAATGTATCTAACAGTACAGTATAACAACTTGCAACCCCTTTTGAATTCCAAGAAAGAAGCCACATGCTATTTTAACAATGTATGATTTTGTCACAAAAAAAAAAAAAAAACCCAATATGTATATACATAATTTTTTTACAAAGAAGAAGAAACAAATGATGTTGGTTGTATAAATTTGGCATCCCCTCAATTTCCGTGCCCGGGCGACTGCCCCCCACTTCGCACGGCTCTGCACGCCAACCTAAAATAAAATATAATACAATATTTACAGAGCTTAATTTCTAACAACAACAAAAAAAAATACCGGAGCTCTTATATCTTGCGGTACCAGTACTAACAACTGTACCATCGCCCCCTCCTCACTCAAATCTGCATATTTATATTTTGTACATTATTTGCAAAATTTAAAGCATTTTGTTTTTCTAAAATAAAAATTTTACTTCAATCTGCATATTTATTTTTTGTATATTATTTGCAAAATTCAAAGCATTTTTTTTCTTTAGCAAAATAAAAAATTTAAATATATCTATCAGCATATAGGGTATGCCAGTAATGGACACCCTTAAGGAATTTCTTTTAAGATTATTTTTTAATTAATAGTTATAATTATTATACTCCAGGTTTTTCAATATTATATTAACCTATCTACAATATTTAACAATTCTTATAGTCTCATTTTGCAAAAATGAATCAAAATTTAATTTTAAATAACAGAAATGTATCAAAAGCCCAGTAATGAACACCTTCTGGCCCCGTAATGGACACCTCTGTTCCAGTAATAGACACCCCATAAAAAGTAATAAATATACTTCTTTTTATGACTGTATTTAGAAGCAGAATTTAATGAATAGGGGAGAGTGGGGAGGAATGGGACACTTTTTACAAAAATAAGAAAATCAACTTTGTTTGACACAAAAACAAAAATTTCTATATATAGAATACAAAATGAAACACTTTCTAATGTTCTTGAACAATATAGAAACATAATTTTCAGAAACTATTTCATAAATAAAGAAAATGTAAATTTCAAAATGTGTCCCATACCTCCCCACTAACAGGGAGGTATGGGACAGCTATAAAACAATGTATGATATGGCACAAATAGTCTAGTGTTGGTTATATATACAGTATAACAAAGATTGTAGGTTGATAATGTCTTTTCTACAATATCAAATTCCATTATCTTCATCACTGGAAGGAAAATTCAGGATTCTTAGTCAGAGATGACATTAAAAAGTCACCAGTTTAATTTATTTACATTTTGAAGTAAATGGATATATTTATAATGTTATAATTAATATACTAGCCTCGAAAAATATTTGCATATTAGCAATTTACATTCATCTTTTTAAAAAGAAGGAATTAGACATGTCCCATTCCTCCCTCTATCTCTTTTATGTTAAACTTCTTGTAAAACAAAAATGCTGCTTTTAAGCATAGTTTAAATTAAGGATAATATACAGTATAATGTTCCATAAATGGGAAAACTATTACATCTTCGCATAAATAAGTCATTAATAATACAAAAAAGCATAAAGTATATGAAGCAAATTTACTTTTGATTCTTGAAATAATCTTTTTCTTTATACAATCGAAAGCGTATGCAGATCATCTACTTTTTTCAGCTGAAGCTTGAGGTACCATTGCTTCATCGGTACTTTTCGGTTAGCCGGGCATCAGTGTTATATATAATCAGGGGTCGCAGTTGTCCTATATTTCCTATATTTATAAAATAACTTTTAAAAATGTCCTATATTTCTCTAACTGTCCTATATTTCCTATATTTCTCTACTTTCTCATATATTTGGTGCCGAAAATTCGGACATAAATTATATCGCGATTTTCAAATGTTCAAGATGGCGAAAAAACGGCAAGTTTCGTCAAAAATCACGAAAAAACGGCAAATTTCGTCAAAAGATAACGAAAAAACGTCATATTTCCCCAAAAGATCGCGAAAAAAAGGGTCAATTTCCCCCCCAAAAGATCGCAAAAAAGGGTGAATTTCCCAAAATATCGCGAAAAAAAGTGTCAATTTACCCAAAAGATCGCGAAAAAACATCAAATTTCGTCAAAAAATCGCGAAAAAACGTCAAATTTCGTCAAAAAATCGCGAAAAAACGGCAAATTTCATTGAAAGATCGCGAAAAAAACCGGCCAATTTCGTCAATTTCTTCAAAAGATCGCGAAAAAAGGGTCAATTTCCCCCAAAAGATCGCGAAAAAAGGGTCAAATTTCGTCAAAAAATTGAAAAAAAAACCCTGCAAATTTCGTCAAAAAATTGTGAAAAACCGCCAAATTTTGTCAAAAGAACGCGAAAAACGGCAAATTTCGTCAAAATAACGCGAAAAAAAAAACAAATTTCGTCAAAAAATCGCAAAAAAACGTCAAATTTCGTCAAAGAATCGCGAAAAAACGGCAAATTTCATTGAAAGATCGCGAAAAAACCCGGCCAATTTCGTCAAAAGATCGCGAAAAAAGGGTCAATTTCGTCAAAAAATTGCAAAAAACGAGAAATTTCTTCAAAAGATCGCGAAAAAAAGGGTTAATTTCCCCCAAAAGATCGCGAAAAAAAGGGTCAAATTTCGTCAAAAAATCGCAAAAAAACCCCTGCAAATTTCGTCAAAAAATTGCGAAAAACCGCCAAATTTTGTCAAAAGAACGCGGAAAACGGAAAATTTTGTCAAAAGAACGCGAAAAACGGCAAATTTTGTCAAAATAACGCGAAAAAAAGAACAAATTTCGTCAAAAGATCGGGAAATAACGGCAAATTTCATCAAAGGGTGTGAATTTAATGTCCTATATTTAATGGATTGGTCACTTCTACCCCTGATATAATATATATATTGTATATATACAGTGGAGCATCACTTATATGTTTCTCGTTTATACGTTTTTATCATTTATACATTTTTTTAATGGTCCCGACAAAATCCAATAGATATTAATGTTAACTAATTTCATTTATACATTTTCCCTTAAATCGCAAATTTCATTTATACGTTTTTTTCAACAAGTCAAGAAGAGAGAAAATGTGCATTTCAACCTCATATTCCCAACTCCTGATTCTCCAGTCTTAGAAAACGCACGTGACGTTGACCAACACCTGCCCAGTTGAACAAAAGCCGTATCCCTAAGGAATGTGAACATCCCACTCTATAGATAAGGGTTGTTGTTGTGCTCTCCCCAGACCCAGCAGGGCAAGTTCTTTTCCTGGCAGCTTCAGTGTCTGGATTTGTATCATTCATTAGCGGTTCACAATGACTTTGTGTAATAGAAAATCTCTGTCGTTGAAGGGAAAAGTGTGCATTTTAAAAAAAGTGGATGAAAACCAACATTTAAAAAGAGTAGTTCTTGCCAAAAAATTAGGTTTACCAGTTTCAACTTTAAACACGCTAATGTATAAGCGTAAGATCATTGAGGAAAGTCATCATCAAAGTGGATGTAGTGCTTTAAAAAAACTTCGAATCCAAAGCGGAAAATTCACTGATGTTGAAAAATTGCTTTTACAGTGGTTTAATCAGTGTCATAGTGTAAAAATTCCCATCAGTGGTCCTTTGCTTGTGGAGAAAGCGCAAGAAATTTCAAAGATGCTGAATGTGGAATGCGATGCATCATTTTCTTCAGGATGGCTTCACAAGTTTAAATTAAGGCATGACATAACAAGCAAAGCTATAAGTGGAGAGTCTGAAGATGTTGATTGTGAAACAGTGGATGATTGGATTCAAAACCAGTTGCCAAATCTGATAAAAGGATATGAACAAAAAGACATTTTCAATGCAGATGAAACTGGTTAGTTTTATAATCTTCTGCCATCTAAAACTCTTGCAATCAAATCGGATACGTGTCATGGTGGAAAAAAGAGTAAAGTGCGATTAACAGTGTTATTGTGTGCCGAAGCAGATGGATCAGAAAAATTACCTCCTTTGATTATTGGCAAATCAAAAAAGCACCGCTGCTTGAAAAATGTGAAAACATTACCAAGAATGTACCAGGCCAATAAAAAATCATGGATGATAATGTCCTTCTTTACCGATTGCTTAAAAGAATTAGATGATAAAATGTGAAACCAAAAGCGGCAAATTGTTTTATTCATTGATCAGTATCCAACTCATCCACCTAATACCCGGACTTTCTAAAAAACATAACTGTCAAATTCTTCCCTGCAAATTGTACCAGCAAATTGCAGCCACTGGATTTAGGAGTCATAAAATCCCTAAAACATTATCGAAAACTTTTGGTGAAAACTGCTATCACCAGTTTAGACCTCGGTGATTTCGAAAAGGTGAACATTAACATCTTACAAGCTATGAATTTCATAATGATGGCTTGGCAAACTGTTTTACCCAAAATGATAAAAACTGGTCAAATTTAAGTTATGTTACTACATTTGAAGATTTTGTGCAATATGATTCGGAACTTGCAACATGTTCTCTTCTAACAATCGATGAAATGATTGCAAATGAGGAAACTAGCAGTGAAGAAGAGGATAACTGCACTGAAAAGCCACTGCCAAGTTTTCAGCAAGCTTTGGCAGGTTTTAACACCATGCAAGAATACCTCATTAGCAATGATTTGAATGATAATGTTAAGATGGCATTTTTAACTCTGAACCAGGGTCGGACTGGGTCAGTGTAAAGGGCGCAGACCTTGGATTTTCAGAGGGCGCAAAAATTTTGACGAAGTCAAGTCAATTTTACTTGTTTGTGCTGTATCTGGCTTGACAAGGATTAACACACTCGCATAGCACCAAATAAATGATAATGGCTTAAATTATATCTTTAACTCTAGATAAAGACTTTGTTATATTCTCTGTGCATGTTTAAAGTTGCATCAATCCTACACAATACTACGCAATTTTTTAAAACACATCACATAACATCTAAAAGCTCCAGCAAGTTGAACGCAGTAGTAGATTACTGATATCAAGACTAGAGCTTTCTTAATTTCTTCTATCGACAGACACCTTGCAGAAAAAAAATGATCGCCCCTACCAATTTTCGTGAAAATCACTGTATAAAAAAGGACATAGGATTCCAATTGATTATGAATAATATTTACTATTAAATGATTTTCATAAATTTTGCGTTGGAGGCTGTCTACATATTAAAAAATACACGAACGTTCATTTTTCAAATATTCATTTTTCAACATCCACTTTTGACACCCTGTTTGAGTTCCTTGCTAGCCAGGAAAGCGATATAGCTTATATGCTTTCCTTAAATCTTAATACTGTTATAAAACAAAATGTGTTAGGGATTTATCCTTAAATTTCGGAAAATAAATTGAAGATCTTACAAGAAAAAGTACCAAAAACCCTCAATTAGTCCCCAGTAAAATTTTACAGGAGTAATAATTTTATTAAAAACTTACTTTACGTTAACCAAAATTCTACAAAATATTTCTGGTAAGTTTCTACGATTTTGTTTGGTTCCTTTGATAACGAATATGGTCCCCTTAAATTATGGAAAGGAAAAATTCTCTATATCTCGAAAACTAATTATTCAAATGAGCTGTACGCATCAATGCTTTTAACAGTTGTGGTTTGTTCATAATATATACATACATATATATATTTAATATGACTTTGTTAATTTTCTAATTAAGAAAAGTTTTTGAATTGAAAAAAAGTCTGGAATAAGTTTGGGTCTATTCACTATATCGCTAATGAATTAATAAAATATCAATCAGATAGTTTTTATGAAGTTAAAAATTAAGTTTCTGAAATGGATTTATCTTTAACAACCTCAAATTCAAACCCTATCAAGATTTAAGATAATGTATATAAACTATGCCTTTTTCCGGGCTGTCTCGATCCAAGAAAATCAAATAAGGTGTCAAAAATGGGTGTTATTGCTTGAAAATTAAAAGTTGGTACAATCCTTAATAAGTATACGACTTCAAAAACATAATTTATACATAATAACTAATAGATATTATTTTCAGTCGATTGGTACCTACATATATTTTTACGATTATTTTTAGCAGAATTTATAAGTTGTAAACCACATTTTTACCCACTCTCACCATTGATGCACTAAGGATCCTTAGAAAAGCTAACGCGATTTTTTGCACCAAGCGCCAAATAGAGTTGCTGTGGTGTTGCTAAGGGTTTCAACCTATTTTTTTAATATATTTCTTTAAAGTAATATGAATTAGCTATCAAGCCAGTTTAAAATGTCATAAATTCAATTTCTGTTACAATCTGAGAGAAATTACTTTTTATTGTCTACCGTTTTATTAATATTAATATTATTAACCAAGTAACATTTTTAAATATGGTATCTGCAGATATATCCTTCAACACACACAAGAAACATTGAGTATGCAAACTTCGTTTAAAAAATATTTATGTTTAGAACAGAAATATACTTTCCGTTTGGAAATAGAAATTTTGAAAACTAAATCTCAGGCTTCTTTTGTTCTTTTATAAAAGTACCATGTATTATAGGGCATTGGAATGCTGAAATATAAGGCTATTTGAATGTGAAAATAACACTTGCTTGTGGAAATAATTGGTATTTTTTATTCTTAAAAAATTACTGTTATGCGTCCATAAAGAGCTGAATTGATATCACGTTGTGAAAAGGTTTCAACAGAAAAAGTGCGCCCTAAAAAATTTCTTTGTTAGTCTAAAATCGCTAAAACAATTTAGTAATTTTACTATTCTCAGCACACTGTTCCCATGATTTGCAAAACTTTTATCATTGTTACAGATCAAGGGTTTCCCCAGGGATTGTATTCATGCAAGATACATAGCCAGTATTTTATAACCGACTTCAAAAAAAGGAGGAGGTTCTCATTTCGACGCATATATATATATATATTTTATGTATTTTCACTGATTACTCCTAAACTATGCACGAGATTACTATCCGAAAATGATGGCAGATTTTGTGAATGAGAAACTGCTGTCCGCGGAGATCCCACAGCTTGCAGGATTGCAATCCAAAAGTATCATCAACTTTGTATTCCCCGAAAAGAAAGATCATGTTTTCCAATCAAAAACAAAATCCATACAAAAAGTTTTTTGCCTTCTGATAGTATCTCTTTTTTATCTATCAAGTTGCTTTCAAAAAGCACGATTATATGTGCATTCAGGTGCGGCTATAAGGAAAGGAGGCGCAGAGTACTCAAAGAAAAGGACTCAAAATTTGCAAAATACTGGTTAAAATCTAAAAGATATCATTTAAAGAAGCGATTAAAAGAAATTCGTCCAGGGCACAATGGCTACTAAAGCACTCGTTGGGTGCATATTTTCTCTTTCAATCGCATGCAAAGATGTCTGTTTTGGTTTCCGTCCTGAAATTGCTACGATATATCTTTATTTGTGATAATAAAGAAATACCTCTCTTGTGCTATCAATTATTTGACAATTATCTCTAAACGAATTCTCGAAATTTAGTACACTAATCAGAATGTATGTGTACAACAAGTGAAAATATATTGGAGCGGCTTAGGCACTTAGGGGTGCGACGTTTTCCCTGGGCGAGGGCGCACCAGCCCTCGGGCCGGCGGGCCAGTCCGAACCTGCTCTGAACAATGAACTTTTTTCTGTGCATTCCAAAAATTCCGTACAACCTAAAATAACAAAATATTTTGTACATAGTGAATGAATATGAATAGCAGTAAGTTGTAAATTATATCCAAAATAAGAAGTTTAGTATTACATACCTCTTGTATTTCATGTATTTTAATTTATCTATGTTTTTTTATTGTTGGTAATTACGGAAATGTTTGTACTTTTGTGATTTTTGTTTATACGTTTTTTCATTTATACGTTTCTTTTCTTGGACCCTTGAAAAACATATAAACTGTGCTTGACTGTATATATGTATAAATGCATATATGTATGTATATATAACACTAGCGCCCGGCCAGGGTTGGTAAAAACCCGGATTTTTGTACGAAAACCCATCCCACCCGGGTTTTTGTGGGCTTTTCTGGGTTTTAGTTATTTTTTCTGTATATTTGTATATTTATATAATATATGTATTACTCATTTAAAAACATATTTTTTAAGTTACATTTTTAAAATTACATTTGATCTATTTATTACTAATTAATGATTTATAATATCAATTAATAAATTCATTCTAATCTAATATTAGTATTAACTTAATACTAATATCAAAAGTGTTAACTTAATATTAATATCAGAATAAATTTATTAACTGATATTATAAAATATTAATAATTAATATTACTTATTATTAATACTATTAATAAAATTACTATTATATTTAACTTAATACTATTAACTGATAAAAGTGAGTTCTTTTCTTTGCACTTTTAAATACATTTTAGTTGTCATAATGAATAATTAATTGTTATTTTTTTTAGTAACTATAATAATTAAAGTTGCTATAATAATTAATAACTATAATAATTAAACTAGCCGGCTTCGCCCGCTAGCGAGCCCCTCCTTTTATTGTGGCCTTTAATAATATGAAATCTTAAAACGAACGAACCTCGACCCTGGTCTTCACTGCCTACCGCACCATATAGCAGGCATGCTGAGCACGCAGTGCACGACCCCTCCTTTAAAACGAATCTAATATTTACGTAAATCTCGAACCGAGTCCCCGCTGCCTATGGCACCGTGTAGCAGGCATACTGAAGGGAAAGGCTTAATTCAACGGAAGAGGAAGAAGCTGAAGCATGGATAATGCAGTATCATTCAGAGTGGTTACCTGCAATTATTCGCATTTAAAATTAAAGAAATAGACATAATTCCTAAATCACTTTTCTCAGAAAATATTGTGTCACAATTTTCAGCTTGAAAATGATAGGAAATTGTTAAAGAAAAAGTACAGAAAAAGAAAAACAACAAGTTAGATTCTGATTTTTATAATTTTTTCCAACCTCTGAATTCTGTTCCATCTAGCTCTGCTTCCATCGAGAGGATTTTCTCTACATTTGGATTCATATGGTCTAAATTGCAGAACAGACTTGGCTCAGAACAGTGTGAAAAACTAGTAAAGATTTTTAAATATTACCATAGTTGCCAACTTGTACGGATTGGCCGTACAATGTACGGATTTTGTACTAAGTGTACGGTTGTACGGATGAATAGTACGATTGTACGGTTTTGCGTACGGAACAAACGATCGTGAAGGATCACAGAAAAACGCGGATTTCGTCAGAGATCGCATGAAAAAATGCGAATTTCATCAAAGGATCGCTAATTTTGTCAATGGATCACATAAAAAACGCTAATTTCTTCGAAGGATTGCGAAAAAAAGCTAATTTCTTCAAAGGATCGCGAAAAAAACGCCAATTTTGTCAAAGGATCGCGAAAAAAGCCCTAATTTTATCACATATCGTTGAAAAAAACGCTAATATTGTCAAAGGATTGTGAAAGAAACGTGAATTTCGTTAAAAATCGCGAAGAAAAACACTAATTTCGTCGAAAGATCATGAAAAAAAACGCGAATTTCGTCTGATCACGGGAAAAAATACTAATTTCATCAAGGAATTGTGAAAAGTACGCGAATTTCATCAAAAATCGTTGGGATAAAATGCGAATTTGTTCAAAGGATCGTGAAATGAACGCGAATTTCATCAAAGTTCGCGAGAAAAAACGTGAATTTCTTCAAAAAATGCTAATTTCGTCAATGGATTGCGAAAAAACGCTAATTTTGTCAATGAATCGCAAACAACCTCGAATATCGTCAAAGATCGCTGAAAAAACACGAATTTTATCAAAGATATTTTTTAAAAAAAGGTAATTTTGTCAAAGGATCGCGAAAGAACTGCGCATTTCGTTAAAAATCGCACAGTAAAACACTATTTTTGTCGAAGAATCGTGAAGAGAACGAGAATTTTGTAAAAAAAATCGCAGGAGAAACGCTAATTTCGGCAAAGGATAGTGAAAAGAAAGCGAATTTCGTCAAAGATCGCGGGGAAAGAACACTAATTTCGTCAAGGGATCGTAAAAAGAATGCTAATTTCGTCAAAGGATCGCGAAAAAACGTTAATATCGTCAAAGATCGCGTGAAAAAACACGAATTTAATCAAAAGTCTTTGAAACACAGCTAATTTCGTCAAAGACCGCGGGAAATATTGCGAATTTCGTCAAAAGATCACAGAAAAAACGCTAATTTTCTCAAAGGATCGCGTAAAAAAAAACGCAAATTTCGTCAAAAGATTGCGAAAAAAATGCACATTTTGTCAAAAGATGGCGAAAAAATGCAAATTTTGTCAAAAGATGGCGAAATAAATGCAAATTTCGTCAAAAAATCACAAAAAAATGCAAATTTCGTCAAAAAATCACAAAAAAAATGCAAATTTCGTCAAAAGATCGCGAAAAAACGCAAATTTCGTCAAAGGGCTTCGAAAAAACTCATAATTAGCACCGGCAGGGAATTTCCCTCCCCTTTCCTCCCAATCCCTTTGCTGTAACTTTTCAGAAAATTTGCTGTGACTTTCAGATTTTTTTTTTTTTTACTTAGAGTTTTCCATGAAAAAAAATTTTCTTATGAAATCTCACGTTTTTATTTTGGGGGAAAAAAAGACTATACATGAATACAGCATAGAAAATGTTATGAAATATTACTTTTTTCATTGCATGTGCATATGTTATGCATTTTTAAGTACGTAAAAATACGTCATAAAAATTGTAAGGATTTCAAAATTGACATGTTGGCAGGTATGTATTACCATAAAAATCAAAGTGAATATGATTTTGATTGATAAACTATAAAAAAGATCAATTATAATTATTTTAAATATATTACCTTGTGTAAATTATGTAAAATATATTTAAAAAAAAATTAAAAAATAAATATCCTGAAATAAACCACCTGATTACCACAATCCACAAATATGACTGATTTTTATTTATTCATTTTAATGTAATTTTGATTAAAAAAAAAAAAAAAAAAAAACACCTAGGTTTTGGGCTTAAAAAGTAAACTTGTATTTTGTATTTCTAAATACTATAGCGGGGATTTGCAGACTCAGAAATGATTTTTAGCAAAAACTCAGGTGGGTTTTTGTTGGTGGACCCACCCAGAAAAACCCGGGTGGGTTTTTCTGGGCTGGGTCCACTTTGCCAACCCATGCGCACGGCTAACCGAAAAGTACCGCTTCATCTAATGTGTGATGATTGATGAAATTATTAGAATCATACATAAAGAGAACAATCTACTGTCCCATTCCTCCCACTGTCCCATTCCACCCCACTCTCCCCTATATATACTAATGAAGCAAAATAGTTATTTTCAAATAAATTTAACAATTAGGATACCAGTAATTAATAAAATATTTGTGATAATCATTTACTATTTGCATCAATTAATGTAATTATCACAGGATCAAGGTTTTAATTATTTTAGATGGATAGTTTAAAATACTAATTATCAGGCAATTACAACTATCAAGTTATTGAAACCGTGGGTTGTTTAAAAGGTAATAATAATAAAAAAAAGTTTTGGAATATTAGTGTTTAGTTTTGTCTCACTATTTTTAACAATTAATCTTCTAGAGACTACTTGATATATCATTTATAATATAATTAATATTACAAATATGAAAGGAATGATATTGTGAGTTGAATATTTTAAATATTAAATAAAATAATTTCAAAATAAAACTGTAGAATTGATGTTTGAGGCCACTGATCTGCAGATTTACTAGTTTCATGAATATTACCTATAACTGTGGGCATAGGAAGGGGGGGGGGGGGGGGGCTGATTTAATTTTTTTTCCACAGGCCAGGGCGTGAACTGTAAAAATATAATCGGGCCTGGCTGAACTCGAGCCGAACTTTTAAATTTTACAGCGGGCCGGGCCTTGAAAGTACAGCACATGCAGACCTCTAGGTGGCGGATAGTTATTACTATCGTAATTCCATACATCTACTTACCTATAAATTCAGCTTTACACGTACCATAATACAGTTTGTGAATGATTAAGAGATGTTTCGTGATTATTCTATATAGGGGAGAGGGGGGGCACATGTGAACAATTTTTACATTTTTGTCTATTTCTCAAAATTGTTATGAGCTATTGAACGAAAAATTTATTTATATGAATATTTACAATTTGTTTGTTCTTTTGGTGAAATTTTTGGATGCATTTATCACGAATTTCTAACTTATATCATCATTCTAAAAATTGTCTAAATTTGATCACATGTGCCCCGGTGGGGAGGTAGTTGTGAACATACCTGGGGCACATGTGAACACATGTATAAATAAGACAAAAATAATTTTTTGTGAATAAAAACTGTGGTAAAAACTAATTAGAGCCCTCTTTCTAGTTGTGTGAATAAATCAATAAATGTTTCAACATAAATACAAGAAATGATTCGTAAAATTATACACTAATATACCTAGTGTTCCCACTAGGCCATTTTTGGATTAGAAAAATAATCAAATGTGTCCCGAATTCTCCCAGTGATCACACGAGAAAATCTTCGCTGCACGAGAATCGAATGCATCTTGTTTTTCCCCATCAGTGTAACATAGCTTCAAGCAAAATTAATTACGTAGTATACTTTCTCCCCCCCATTCTTCCATATATTCAGTAGGAGTCACCCATTCTGGTTTTGCGTCTTTTACTAATCACTTACATAACTGGTTCGTTCACATAAACACCAAAGCGGACTGTAAACACGAATTTATTTTAACACTAAATATATGCGAGCCAACAGCGGCTTACTACATTCTATCATTTTTCACATTCCACAACAACAAGATTCAAAACAGAATAAACACAAAGTGTTGCCCCATGCAGTAAAAAAGAACAAAAAACTTACATGGATTCGGAGCACACGAAACCAAGGAATATGCAGCAGACGATACTTACATAAACATTCTGGCCCCCGTTGAAATCCCCTGGGATTTCAACAAGTAGTTAGCTGCTTACAATTTATAACTATAATGAAAGAACAATTAATAATACAAACAAATTAATACAAAAAATAGAAAAATATTAGACAGTTCTGAGTTCACAGTTTTTAGTTTCTATAGGAAGAGGACACAGTTTCACTATTGGATGATCGATGACACAGCTACTAGTCTTGATCGTAACAACTCTGACTTTATTGTCTGAACCGGGATGAACAGTTATTATTCATCCTAATTTCCATTTAAGTGGTGGAAGGTTGTCATCTTTGATGAGGACTAAGTCATTGGCTTCTAAATCTCATTGACTTTTTTGCCATTTAGGTCTTTGCTGAAGTTGAGACAGGTATTCCCGGCTCCATCTTTTCCAAAATTGCTGAAGAATAAACTGTCTCACATGCCATCTATCAAGATGACTCAAAGGACTGTGACTTAGATCTTGTTCAGGTATGGCAGTTAGAGAAGGAAGTTCCACTAGGAAGTGACCTGGCATTAGAGCAGTTAAGTCTGCTGGGTCAGATGATATGGGACACAGTGGCCTAGAGTTGAGACAAGCTTCAACTTGTGTAATCAAGGTTTGGAACTCAGGATAGGTTAAGACAGTGTCACCAACGGTTTTCTTCAGATGCGATTTCATTGATTTTACTGCAGATTCCCAAAGTCCACCAAAGTGTGGAGCAGAAGGCAAATTAAAAGTCCAGCGTATTTCCTCTGACGACAAAAATTTGTTTATTTCTTCATTCTGCTTGCACTGCAAAAGATAATTGTTGATTTCTTTTTCTGCACCTTTGAAGTGTGTTCCACAATCACTAAAAATCTCAAAAGGTTTCCCTCTTCTTGTGATAAATCGTTTTAATGCACTTAAGAATGCCTTTGTTGAAAGATCTTCTACAACTTCAAGATGGACTGCTTTGATGACGAAGCAGACAAATACACACACATATGATTTAAATGATTTTAGTCCGCGTCCTGCACGATATTTAATCATGAATGGTCCTGAAAATTCTGTTCCAACTCGATGAAATGGTCGTGATTGTGTTACTCTAGGTCTAGATGCTGGAAGATTAGTCATTATTTGTCTTGCAGTTTGAGCTCTATATCTGCAACATGTAACACAAGTTCTTACTATTTTCCGAATAACAGACCTAGCAGTAATGATCCAAAATTTCTGTCTGATTAAAGAAAGAAGAAGCTCTGGAGCTGCATGGAAATATTTTTCATGAAAATGTTTAATTATGATCTTAGTCACATGGTGCTTTGATGGTAATAAGATTGGGTGCTTTTCATTCTCTGACAGCTGTGAGTTTTTCAATCTTCCTCCTACTCTTAATATTTTGTTATCTAAAATTGGACACAAACAAACGAGACTGCTATTTGTAGGTGGCTCTTTTCCAGCTTCTAAACACTGAATTTCTTTATTGAAGTTCACTTGTTGAACTATTCGAATAATGCAGCGTGTTGAGGTTGCGGCTTGAATTTCATTGCTTGATAAAAAGGATGTATTTCTTTCTATACGTGTTACCTTTGAATTGGAGATGAATCTTAATAGCCAAGCAAATATGCGTTGCAACTTGGAAAACGAAGATATTTTTGATATAATATCAAGTTCTTTTACATTTTCAGAAACTACAAATGATAATGTTTTACGTGCTTCTGGTAATTCTTCTTCATTTATGGTAATAGGTTCATGCACGGGAACCTCATCGCTTCTTAACCACAGTGGGCCGTTCCACCACAAGTCATGGGACAGTAGTTCTGCAGAAAGTAACCCGCGTGATGCACAATCAGCAGGATTTTCTTTTCCGTTCATATGGTTCCAATTCTCAGCTGGTAAAATGAATTGGATTTCAGATACACTGTTGGCTACAAAGACTTGCCATCTTTTAGGATTTGATCTTAGCCATGACAATACAATTTGTGAATCACTCCATGCGTGCACAGAATCAGGTTTTATATGTAATGCATCTCTAACTGCCTGTATTAAGTGTGCCAGCAATACTGCAGTACACTAAAAACTAGTTTAACACTATAGTAGTTGAAAACGTTACACAGTTTACCCGTGTAAAAGGTAATTCTAAACTACTTCGCCGAATGATTTCCCGTTTGTGTTTGATATCTTTTGGTAAAATTTTCCAAAAAATATAAATATGATGTCAAAATTAGCTGTTCGTAATGAACATTTCAAAGTATGGTACAATTTCAGTTTAGACTTTTTTTTAAATTGAGTGAAGATCCAATTACAATTTCGGTCTTTAAAAAGTGTTGGGGTTCTCTTTTTTACCTTCTTCTATCTTCAATAGAAGAAAGTATTTATAATCGAAATTTTTTTTTTCTTCTGTGGTTTTCAACGGATTTACAGGGTGTCAGAGATCCTGAAAAACACATTTTTACAAAATCCTTTATCTCCGAGTATCTTCTTTGTATAATCGAAAAGTGTATGACGTTATGCACAGAATTGAACTAAATTTGATATATATGTTTTTGTCTTTAACCAGCCGATCCTAAGCGAAATTGAAAATTTCTGCCGGAAGGTGATGCTCTGATAGCGATTTTTTTCGCCATTTTTCTTACTATGCCATCGAAAAATGAATCAATTTATGCATTAAATTCAATCAAGCTTCATACATATGTTTTTGACTGTGATCGTCAAGTCCCGGTTGGAATTCAGAATATTCCCCCAGAAAGGCACTGTGATAGCGATTTTTCTTATTTGTATCATCAGAAAGTGGCTAAAATTATGGATAGAATCGAACCAAGCTTCCTATATACATTTTTGACCACAGATATCAGGTTGACTATATGCCAAGTAAAGAATTTATGAATATTTTTGACAAAATTTAATATTTAGATGTAATGTAATAGACATACATTTAGATGTAATGTAATAAGTATTGTATAAAATTTTGGAGAAAAAAGGCCAGAAAGTGGAATTTCTGTGACGGGCGCGGAAGCTATTAAAAAAACAAACAAACATACTGAATCATCCAATTGTCTTAGCCGTGTTTAATTTTCGCATTTGTAATAAGCCAAAATTTTTCGTGTTTTTTGGTATATTACCCATTGATTAGATTTCAATGCAAAATTTTTTCTGCCCTCACCCATTGTTTTGAAACATTTATTGACAAAAGACGTGATGTGTAATACAAAAAAAACTGTATGAGATAGAAGAAAGTTTCATCCTAGTTTTTATGATCGACTATACGTTTCTAGGAATGTATCAATAGATGAGCTTTCTGTTGAGTATTTATGGCTTAACAAAAGTGTTTACAATTATTGTTTGGAAATTATCAAATAGATGGGGCCGTGGCCCTCCCTAGAAAAATTCTCAAGTTACGCCCATGCCTATAACTTTCATTACTATTACATTTTTGTTTTATTTATTTATTTTTATTTGTCAGAGGTGAATAAGGAAACATTTAAGACAGAAAATAGATTTTTAGTAGCTTCTGTAACTTAATTGTTTTTATTTAAACGGGCAGGGATTAATCCCTATTAGCCCCTTTTTGACTGCGCTCTTAAACAATATTTTCTGCTTCCTGGTTGATTTGATTACCAGATTATAAAATATGCAAGGTACATATACATTTAAAAAAAAGAATAAAATATTAAAATTTTATTAATCACATAAAATAACTTAAAAGCAGCTATTTATAAAAGTTTTGGTGTTGTTGCATTTTGGTAAGTATAATTTAAAAATTAAATTTGATTATTTAGGTTTGTAGTTAAGTCAAAATATTTTATGCACTATAAACGTTACTGATATTGCATTTTTAGCAATGTCTACATGGGGTGTCCATTACTGGAAAATGACTAAATAACCATCCCCAGTAATGGACACCCTCTCTTAAAACCTTAAAAATAAATGAAATTTTGTAAATGGCCGTTAGTATATAAAATTCTTAGTTTTCTATTGCTACTCAAACAAAAACATTCAAGTTTTGCAAGAAAATAAATAATATTAAATTAAACAAAGTCAGCTCTTAGCCTCTTCATTAAGATTTTCACAGAAAAACAGAATAACTTTGAAACATTTTCTGCTTCCTGATTGGTTTGATTAAAAGTGTCAACAATAACCCAGTTTTATAAAACATGCAAGGGGAATTATAAAAAATATAATTAAAGCTAAATATTTATTAGTTATTTTTTTATGAACCAAAAACATCAAGGGGTGTCCATTACTGGCACATTTACCCTACTTTAAACTTTAGCTGTCAACTATTCTACTTTTTAGTTACCACTCCTTCACAGGGTTGCAAAAAAGCCGGCTAAAATTTAAAAAAAAAGCCAGGCCGGTGGCTTTTATTGGTTTTAACCGGCTTTTTTTGGCCAAAATTGGCCTTTTTTGGCCATAATTGGCTTTTATACAATGAAGCATTGTAATTATAAACTACCCATTTTAAAGTGTTTTTAATTAGTTTTAATGACATTTAATTGATTTAGAGTTTAATAATTAACCCAATTTCTCAATAACGAGGACATTAATACTGGAGTAAAACTTAGATTGTTTTGCTAGTGATTTGTAGTCAGAATTGCAAATATGTCAGCTAAATTTTAAAAGGGCCATACCAACTGTCAATTTTTTCATTTTTACTGCTTTATAAAATTAAAGAGGATAATGATTACTTAGTTACATGTTTTATTACTTAATTTTAAGAACTATTAATATACAAGTCTTATTTTATTTCTAGTAAACATTTAAAACTATACATAGTCATATTACTAAAAACATTGCGAATAGCATATGCATGAATATGCTTAACAACAAGCTTTTCAAAATTTTATTTAGAGAATTTTTTCTTGTTTAAATGCTCTATTTTTTATACACTTATGTACCACTCTCCTCAAATATTATATCCTTTCTAATTTCTCTTTTAACATTTATAACTTAATCTCTCCATATGGACACACAAGAATGTTTCCATTTTGATGTGCTACATTTTGTCATTAATTAAATATAATCTTTAAAATGTGTAGTGTATGTGGAGCTATGTAATATAGAATTTCAAAATACCAGTTTGGAGCCTAACTTATATTATTTTCAATGTTTATATATATATATATATACATTTTTTTTTTTTTTTCCCAGACATAATGCCTTCACATTTGCCTTCTAGAAGTTATAGACTTATTTATTTGACAAAATGTAATAGAAATCTATAATTTTTTAGTAGAAAATATTTATAAGTTTATTAAAAATTAATTGATCCAAATTTAAAACAAATTAACTGTAAACCAACTTTTAAAAATAAAAGCCGGCTTTTTTAAGTGGTTAAAACAAAAAAAGCTGACAACCCTGCGTCCTTCCGAATATTAATTTTTTGTTAATTCTACCATTAAATATGGTAAGGATTATCAGGGACCACGCTAACCATTCGCCTATTTGCCAAATGCGAATACATCATGAAATTGGTGTGAAAAATATTATTATGGCAAAAGATATTTTTAGGACTCTTTTGTTGTTGTAATCATGTTTTGGAATGTAAATGAATTTCCGTTTTTAGCACGAGTTTCGTTCACGTACGGCCATATTTCCAGTCCCGAAAATTAAAAAAAAAAAACAAAAACAGTCATCCAGTCCGAAAATTCAGACACATAAATATCAGGAAAAAATTTAGCAGAAAAAATAAACAATTTCATCAAAAAATCACAAAAACAAACACAAATTTTGCCAAAAGATTGTGGAAAAACGTGAATTTCATCCAAAGATCACGAAAGAAATGCGAATTTTTGTCAAAGAATCGCAGGAAAAATGCAAATTCCATCAAAAGGTTGCGAAAAACCCATATATTTCGTCAAAAGATCTCGAAAAAAGGAAAAATTCGTCAAAAGATTGCAAAAAAAATATTCAAATTTCGTCATAAGATCATGAAAAAAAAAAAAAATTTCGTCAAAAGATAATGAAAAAATGCAAATTTCGTCAAAAGAGCATGAAAAATCACGAATTTTGTTAAAAGCTCATGAAAAAGCACGAATTTCATCAAACGGTTGCAGAAAGAACGCATAGTTAGTGCCCGGAGGATATCCATAAATAAAATTTTCTTAAATTCCAAAACAAACATTTTAAAATCAAAGAGAAATTGGGAAAAAATGGGAAGAAAAATTGTACAGGATCATATATTATTTGTTTGTCAGGAAGCGACTAAAGTAAAAGTAAATAAATAATACAATCTATTCAAATTTTATATGGTGGCAACTCAGCAAGAATAACTGTTCTTCTCCCTTTGATTAAGCAAGGAAGTTTTTAAATGCATCCTAGATCAGTGTTTGGAATGGCAATCATTTCCAGAGATTTTAAACATTGTTCTTAAAATTTTAGCAAGAAACAAATTATTTACTGGACAACGTTCAGGAACTTGCATTTATACAAAATTAATTCATATGAAAATCCCCATGATTGGTTAATTTTCTTAAATAATACTTAACAAACAGCAAATAAATAATATATAAACATTCTCTTTTATTTAAATATGATTTTGTTTCTAATTATTCTGAATATCTTGATAAGTTGACTGCTAAACGTAGAAGTTGTATAAGGTTTTTAAAAATATAATTAAATTTTTTTTTTTAAGTATTCGGTTTGGTCGAATATAGAGATATTCGGCCAAAACCGAATATTTGGCAGGCCGAATAATTTGCTATTCGGCATATAATAGTTTGATATTCGGCCAAACCGAATATTTGGTAACATGGCCGAATACCGAATAGATACCGAATATTCGGTGCATCCCTAATAGAAATACATAAATCATCTAATTTGAGAGAAAGTATATCTAATAGATATGAATTAGGACTCCTTTCTTTTTTAACTATCAAAAAGAACATTCAAAACTATCTTTGATTTTTGCTTACCAGAAAGAAGATCTGAAAACAAGCTAAGTGTTGCAATTCTCCACTCACATACTATGAATGAGTAACATCGTTTTTAATCCAATATTGCTTATGTGTTTGACATCATATTCTTTCAACCTTTGAATCAGTGAAACCTAATTAGGAGAAGCATCAATAGCATATCGGCAAGTAAACCAAGACTGCAAATATGCACACACAACAAACCGTTTAAATTGTTGTATACCTTGAAACTCTTGAGCAGTTAATACCATTGTGCTTTCATTCCCATTAAACAATAACTTTATTTTCAAGGAATAAGTTGCTTTGCAATTGTTTTCCAAGGAATAAATTGCCATCCAGCGAGCTTGGTGAAGAGCACCTGGCTTGCGAAATCTAAATTGAATGTCTAATCCAATCATTAATGATGCAAGATTTAAAATTTCTTTGTAATCATCCCAAAGTAGTTTTGTAGCAATTTTTACCTGATTAGAAGTAAAAGTTTTTAAACTGTCTGATGCTGTTATGATGGGTACTGATTACTTTTTTGGTTCATGGTTGTTGAGCTTAGACCAGTTTTCTCGGAATCTCTTAAATAAAAAGATTTCAGGCCCAGTAGATTATCCAAAACACACACTAAATGTATCAGAAAGTAGAACCTCAAAGATGTGATGCCTACATGCTATCCACAAAAGGTTTCTGCCTATTTTTTGCTCAAGAATTGCACACGCTCCTTTGAATCTTCCACTATTTGTATGGGTTGTACCTGGGGTGTCAACGATTTTAATCAGTTGATTTAAATCAACGATTAAATCATGATTTTTTAATCAACAGATTTTTTTTTTTAAATCATTGATTTAAATCAAAAAATTTCTAAATGTTTAAAATGTCAAAAAAAGTATTAAAATCCAGCATGAACATAATTTGAAAGTTTCGACAAGTATTTTCACTTATGAATAAACAAAAACAGAGCTTTAAATAATTGTTGCTAAGCTTAATTCATGAGTATTGTAAAAAATTAAAAACAGTTGAGTTTGTAAAAAGCATTGTTTTTAAGTTTTTATCCAAATTAAAACAGTTTTGTTTAAAAATTATATTTAAATCTTAATATAATTTGCAATGTCATAATTTCCTTTAGGTAATCAATTTACACATTATTTTATATAAAATACATATAGCAAGTGCAATACATTTCTACAAGTAAAAGAATAAATAGTAATTAATAGCAATCTCAAGTTAAAGAAGAATGAAAGAATGACATCTGCTCAACAGCTAAATTGTAAATGAATGCATGAGAGAAAAAGAAATAATTGGTATAAAAATGCTAAGCACAGCAAGAGCTTCTTCAGTATAGGTTGAATAAATGCTTTTTTTTTTTTTCTTCCTTACTTTGTAACTCATATATACTAAATTAAAAAAAAATAATTAGAGTTTGAAAAGGCAGCGAAACTTTTCTTAAAAAGAAAAAAAAATTGAACCATTGAAAGCTAATAATCCACACTGAGAGGTAATAATGCTGTTACTTAAATATTTTAAGGATTTCAGACAGGGTTGCTGGCTTTTAGCCAGGCCAAAAAAAGCCGGCCGGCTTTTTTTGGTTTTAACCACTTAAAAAAAGCCGGCTTTTATTGAAAAAATCCAGTTTTTATTTTTTAAAGTTGGTTTACAGTAAATTTGTTTTAAATTTGGATCAATTAATTTTTAATACACTTATAAATATTTTCTATTAAAAAAAATTATAGATTTCCATTAAATTTTATCAAATAAATAAGTCTTTATAACTTCTAGAAGGCAACTGTGAACGCATTATGTCTGAAAAAGAAAAAATATATATATAAACATTGAAAGGGATATAAGTTAGGCTCTAAACTGGTGTTTTGAAATTCTATATTATATATAGTGTTGACTCTAAGCCGCTTCAGCAGGCCGCAGCGCCCGGCGGCCCTTTTTATTTCCTTTTTGCGCCCGGCGGCTCTTTTAAACCCTTCCGATGCACCCGGCTGCCCTTTTTAACACTTCCTATGCACCCCATCGTAATTCAATTGATACCGGAAAAATATCGCAAATTCTAGGGACTCTAAACAAACCAGTTCAAAATATGTTTTATGAACAAGGTACAAGTGTGCCCTTTTCGAAAAAAATGTGCCCTTATTTTACAATAGTGTTCCCTTTTTTGAAAAAAATGCACTCTTTTTTAGAACAGCGTTTCCTTTTTGAAAAATTCACGCCCGGCGGTCCTTTTTTTCTAGCGTCAACACTAATATAGCTCCACATGTACTACACATTTTAAAGATTATATTTAATTAAAACTGTTCTTAACTGCTCTGCTCAACAAGCGTAAAATGTTTTGACACATTTAAAAATTCATTTTTTAACGGAAAGATGTAAAATTCGAAAGCCAGACCATGGAAGCGATTTGAAATCGAACTGTGATTTCCATTTTTTGATCCATCAATTATCTATTGAGTCATAGGAGATTTTGATCACATGACAAACATGTTTTTTCACCCTTTTCTGAGTGGTTTCTTCTTTCGTGCGGAAATTCGATTCAAAACGCTCACTTTGAAACTATTTTCTGAAAAATCTATTGCATTTGCAAAAAAACAGCACAATTACATAGTTTCTGAACAACAACATCTGCTAGTTTCATGCATTTCTGAACAAAAATAAATTAAAACTTATGTCAGAAAGTTGTCCTTTTGGATTTAAAAGCCTTAATGACAAAATGTAGCACATCAAAATGGAAACATTCTTATGTGTCCATATGGAGAGATTAAGTTATAAATGTTAAAAGAGAAATTAGAAAAGATGTTTCATTTGAGGAGAGTGGTACATAAGTGTATAAAAAATAGAGCATTTAAAACAAGAAAAAAAAAATTCTCCAAATAAAACTTTGAAAAGCTTGTTGCTAAGCATATTCGTGCATATGCTATTCATATTGTTTTTAATAGTGAGAAATGGTAGTGTTTTTATTAATATGACTATGTATAATTTCAAATGTTTGCTAGAAATAAAATAAGACTTGTATATTAATAGCTCTTAAAATTAAGTAATAAAACATATAACTAAGTAACCATTGTCCTCTTTAATTTTATAAAGCAGTAAAAATGAAAAAATTGGCCGTTGGTATGGCCCTTTTAAAATTTAGCTGACATTTAGCTCTAAAAATTAAGTAATAAAACATATAACTAAGTAACCATTGTCCCCTTTAATTTTATAAAGCAGTAAAAATGAAAAAATTGGCAGTTGGTATGGCCCTTTTAAAATTTAGCTGACATATTTGCAATTCAGAATACAAATCACAAGCAAAATCATCTAAGTTTTATTCCAGTATTAATGTCCTCATTATTGAGAAATTGGGTTACTTATAAACTGTAAATCAATTAAATGTCATTAAAACTAATTAAAAACACTTTAAAATGTGTAGTTTATAATTACAATGCTTTATTGTATAAAAGCCAATTATGGCCAAAAAAAGCCGGTTAAAACCAATAAAAGCCACCGGCCTGGCTTTTTTTAATTTTAGCCGGCTTTTTTGCAACCCTGATTTCAGATATTAAGTGGCTAACTTATATTTATTCTATATGGATGGGTTTACCTCATTTTCATAATTTTTTTTATTAGCATACATGTGTGTAAGTTTAGATTTTTGTGGTTTACAGTAATTTTCCTAAATACAAATGCAAAACGAGCTGCAAATATTTGTTACTTTTGTTATTTGTGGTACTAACTAATGAAATTACTTATTTGCAGTTTTTATTAATTCTGTAATTACTTATACTGTTTCTTCTAGGCCATTTTTTTAATGTTGCCGCCCTTTTGAAATTTGTTTTTAAAAAAATAGTTGAAATTCACCTGTAGTTGTAGCCAGAGATTTCTTGTAAAAAACTTCCCCATTTAACAGTGTTTCTAAATTCATGTAGCCAAGATCTTGCAAAAATAATAGAACTTTATTTCTTTAGAAAAAAACAGGATATTATTAAAATATGTTATTTAATTATATTTTTCAATTTGTTATTCATAAAATTATAAAAAACTAAAGACACTTTATCATACTAAAAATCATTCTTTTTTTTCCTTATATCATTACTGAACACATTATTAATATACTAGTGTAAATGCCCGTCCTAGGACAGTGGGTAAAAATTGTGTTTTTCACTTAAAATTTGAAAAACTGATAAAAAAAAAAAATGACAATATGGAAGCATTTAGATGAGCAAAGTTCGGCTAGTTATGTTCTAATAAACACACAATTTGTATTTACAATATTTCTGGGTAAACCAGGTTTTCCGGCTAATATACTATAACAAAATTAAGATTTCTTAATAAAACAAAAATTTAATAAATATGCAATAAAAGTGCGTAATTAAAACAGTCTGCTGCAACTATTGAAATAATACTATTTTTTTTTAAATAACACTTTGAAATTTTATTTTATCGTTTACCCCCCCCCCCTCCTTCCTCCCCCCTCCAAATTTTTTTAATATGTATATTGATTAATAAATAAGTATCTCGGGTTGAATCCCAACCGTCTAATCCCCTAAGCTTCTGTCCTCCTGATGCAAAGCTATAAATAAAAAATTATTAATTTTACTTTTCGTATAAATATTAATTTTTTACTTTTAAAATATGGAATATGTTTTTTTTTTTTTTTTTTATTTACATACACCTGGATATAGAAAAGGAAAATATAAGTAATGTGTAATTTAAAAATAAGTTACAAAATAATAAGTTTAAAATATTTAAATTGATTACTTTTTTAAAAGAAAGTCAGTTTCATCAATTTTTTGCAGGAAAAAAAAGGATACTTTTAAAAATACCATATCATTGTTTTCCGTGAATCACTTTACATGAGAAATAAATTAAAATTCCTTACATGTCACAAAGAAAATTTAATATGATTGCAACTTAATACTTGAAATAATCTCAAGTGACACTTGGCGATTTATTTTGGTGGTGTAATGCGATGTGCCTTCTGATTTGTTAGGAAGAAATGTCTACCATTGCTCAATTATCAGGACTTGTAACCTTGAGAAGTAATCGCGGGATTCTTGTTTCTTGTCAACCTTTGGGAGAATGGAACCTTTCATGCTTGAGTCTCTTCCTCGGAGACTGGTAAGATTGATGGATTCACCCTCGGATGCATTACACTGCCTTTTATTATAAAGAGATTTTCTCATGAAATAGTGCCCTTTATTGGAAGTAGCATCCTGTCCCTTTTTCTTTCTAAAATGAATACTATGTAATAAGTTCCTATATATTAGAGAATTGTTTAATAATTATTAATTTGAAGTAGTGTTGTGTTAACTATTAAGTATAAAATGCAGTTAATAATTTTGATAAATGTTAAATATCACTAGTACTTAATAAAGTTTTACATAATTATTACAATATTAATGTATATAACATTATTGTATGATACTACCTAATGAAACTACTAATTTGCAGTTTTTATAATTTCTGTAATTACTAACTAATAATTCTAATTTTATTAATTAAAGTGTAAAGACATAGATTTTGTTAGCAATTAGTAGTTTAATTGTTTTGGAAACCTAAAACTCTTGGTAGCTATTCAGTATTTGAACGCTGGGAAAAAAATCATAAAAATCTGATTTAAATAAAAAAAAAATCAGATTTTTTTTGGTTTTTTTACACCCTAGTTGTATCGAAACACATGCCAGTTACTTGAGATTCACATTTCCACGATTTTAAGAGCTCAAAAACAGCATCAGCTGCTTCTTTGCCAGTTCCAGACAATAACTTAGAGACTTCAAGAAGCTTAGTACGTTTATCTTGCAAAGAAAAAAACTTGTACCACTAAATGGTCCATATTTCCTATGCTTTTTTATGACAAATTGGCTAACAGTTTTCCACCTGAATGAACAACTGACTTTCATGTTTGAAACTGTGTTTTTAATTGTTGAATGGTTTCTTGGCGAAGATATTGGCATTTCCGATAAACACTATTTTTTTAAAGCACTATGGATTTTTACAAGCGGGTCAGACGTCATGGTAGAAGAGCGAACTTTGTTTATTACAGATGTTATTATCATTGTGGATCTTTTATACAGGTCTTAGTTCAATCTAAAACACCAGCAACTCTTGGAATAATAATGGATCTGCGACTGCAGAGCTTAGATTTATTTCCTTTGGGCTTTGTATTATCATCTAAATGTATTTTTAATACAACTTCTTCCTCAGAGGTTTCTTCAAAAGATTTTTTGGCTTCATCAATATCCGAAAAACACCTGCTGGAGCTGCCATCTATTATTATTAGAAACATTGGGATTGGCACATCCAACTAGTTTTTTCTTCTGCTGTATTTATTATTTTAAAATTTTCTAAATTTCTACTGCGACATACTGAAATACTCCCTCCTTCCTGGCCATTTGAATGTTTAAAACTTGTATTTACAAAAACGAAACCCTTTATTAAAAAATACACATTATGATTTATTAGTTGATTTAATTTGTAGGTCCTTACATTTTTTTGGTTTTGGTCCTTGAAAGTTTTTAAAAGTCCTTGATTTTTATTTAAATAAATGCGTGTGAACTCTGTATTCGAAAATAGTGATAACCACTACTCATAAATTAACTTTAAGACTGTGAGAGGTGATAATTAAGATACAGTAGACTTAGACTCCCTCAAATCCGCACAGCTTGGGACCAGAGGTTGTGCAGATTTTAGAATTTTTTGGATCTCTGGTCATTGTTTTCTTTACATTTTTACAGTAATTTTAATGTAATAATGTAATCGAAATTATAATGAATGCTTACAATATAGTAAAATATTAAAATGATTAACCTTTAACTGATGTTACAGAAATTGTCACATAACTAGTGTGAAGCGGTCTGTGAGACCGCTCCATCGAAAGACAAATAAAAGCCACGATTAACTCATAGTATGTTATTTTTGTACTAAACTTTTTGTACAGGTGTATTATAATTAAAATTCACCTATTCAAAAGTGTCTGGTTTTAGTACTGAAGTTTCAAATGAAACAAAATTTCAGTAGTGTTTGTAGATAAATTGAAATTAGGAAGTTAAACTATGAAAATTGAAAAAAGCACCGGTCTGTGAGACCAGTAACATCAGTTAAAGGTTAAGTAAAGTAATAAATTAAAATAATAATATTTAACCCGTAACGGGAGATGGGAGTCAAAATGACTCCGCGTTGTTCTTTGGCTCTGATTATCACATGGTTTTTCTCCTTGAATAAAATCATCTCCTCAGTACCGTCAAGTAGTTCTTTTATCATTACATGATTTCCAGAATATATTGCGTTTCCAAAATAAATTCCAATGCTGTTTACAAAAGACAAAAAAGAAAAATAACATTGGAGTCTTTTTGACTCTGTCCCTGATTGCGTAAAGAAATTCATGTCTCCAGTTACGGGTTAAGACAATTTTAAAAATGATTAAAATATTAAAAGTAAAGATCAAGTAAATAATTAATAACGTATAATTAAACCTGCATAATAAAGATCACATACATGTTTCCTAAATTATTCGATGAAACTTGAGTCATAAAGGTCCCCTACTAATTCTCATCAAAATCATAAAATAAGGAAGTTTTATTTCAGGTTTAGCCAGACTTAATATCCAAAAAAGCTTGATTAATGCATAAATATCTTTGGCATAAAGATTTTGACTACCAGTAATATCAGCAATATCTTGAATTTCTTCAGAAATAAATTTATACTTCCTTCATGACAAATCATGAATTTAGTAATATTAATAAGAATTACATATTAAAAGACATGCAGAATTGATATAAAAATAAAAAAAGTCTTAATTTTGTCCCTACATCTGAACTGAAAGTTTTGTTGTTTATATCTGCGATGATGTGCGGATTTTAGGGAGTCTACTGTATTAATTTAATTTGGAATTAGTTTGAAAGAGATATGACATGAGTTATAGGAGTTGATTTATTAAGATTGGATTCAGTTAAGCAAAAATTGATCGAAAACCAAGTTGAATGAGCCGAACCTTGTTGAAATTGGACTCATAGAACTCTAGATAAGATTACGTCTCCTGTCAGTGGAAGGTGGCACTAAAAACTACAAGAGAATATTGTAAGCTAAGTTGAATGAATCAATTCCCGTTGAAAACATATCCATAGAAATCTAGAAAAGAATGCGGTATTAATGTTCAGAAATGGTGGTAACTGAAGTCTATATTTAGGAAAACATTTTTAAATTGGAATAAAAGGAGAGAAACCCTTATGGACAAACTCTCAACTCATATATGGACTTTTGCTTCAGAACACGCTAATAATTTTCGATTAAGTTAATAAAATCCTTTTAAATTACTTTTTTAACAATTAATATCTGTTCATATCCCAAATTAGATAGGGGGCTGGCTTATCTGCTGAAACGGATAGTTCAGTCTGATTAATCAGTTCAGTTTTTCATGATTGCTTTTTCCTGTTTGGCTATTTCTACAAATTTTTGTACCGTTGCCGTCAGTTTTTTGCAAAAATTAAGAAAAATTACTGACAGATTTTGAAAAAAAAATGGATATTTGGATGTAAAAAATTTTCTACATTTGCTCTAAAATTTTCAAATCAATATTTTGATTAGTTTTCTTAATTTTATCAAAATAGTGAAAATTGTCATTTTCTTTCATTAACACTTCGAAATGCAAGTCCAGCTGAAGCTCCATGTTTTTAATATTTCAAGAATTTTTTTTTTTTTTTTTTCTTTTTGTGAGTCTTTTAATGAGGTTTTAATTAGTATCTGGATAAATTTCGGCCTGAATTAACATTATTGAAAAGATGACAAAATTTAGTATATTGGACTCAAAGATTTAAACCTTATTATTTTTATTAATTTAGAAAAATCGTCTTGAAACGCGAAAAAGAACTAACTAAAAATCTCATTAAAATAATAATAATAATAAAAAAGTCCAAAATCGGGCTTTGAGGTGCAAAACTTATTATATAGAGGTACCTTCCTCCCAAATTTTGCAGCTCTACCTGCAGCAGTCTCCTCAAAACACTGCCGACACACTCACCACACACAAACTTCTTTCTTTATTATTATAGGTTAAATAGTGTAAATATTGAACAAATTATTTGTGTGTATATAAAGCAACATATAGAATGCCAGAAAGTGCTTGTGGCTATACAGGGTATTCCTTTCTCAGCGGTGTCCGATGGCTAATTCCTAAACCATTAGTCATAGACATATAATTCCAATTACAAAAAGGTCTTAAATAAGGTCAAGAAGTAGTTTTAAAGCAATTTGGGTCAATAAAAAATTTCTTAAACAGTTACAAAATTTCATTTTTTATACCCCCCCCCCAGTCAAGTGATATTTAGTAAAAATTCTATGTTGCACTAAAAAGAAAGACAAAAAAAAAGTCCCTTTCATCTAACACTAAAATTGACTGATTTATAAATCTTTGAAATTCATGATTTATACCACTTTTCTGCATCTGAAACAGATGAGTTCGGCTGTGCTTCGAGGGGTCGTATTCAAAGTGCTTGAAGTATTAGAAGAACTTATTTCACATGTATCTGTGCTTTGAAAGATATCATACAAGTATTACGATAGAGTTAACTCTCATTAATTAAGTTTCAGATTGGTTAAAATAATTGTATTTTAACATATGTTTCTTTTTGTAAGGGTTGGTTAAAATATTTTTATTTTAACATATGTTTTATTTTGTAAGGGTTTGAGGCCATGACTTCTTTTAACAAAAATTATGTTATTTTTATAAGCTTTTATTCAACTTGAAACGATCGTATGTATGTCTGTTCAGTTCAAAATTTGTACTCGAACATTAACTCACTTTAAAATATCCAATTGAGGTTAAATTTCAAGTACTTATGTAAATCCGATGACAATGTAATATGTCATTTTATGTTTTTCAGTGCTTTACCATTTATACTTATTTTACAGGATATCACAAAAAATTTCAGGTAGATTACTGCCAACAAGTTTAAAAAGTTAGATAACACAAACCTGTGATGGTTATGTTTTTAACTTTTTAAATTGATTTTTATGTATTTTTTAGCACTGAATCCAAAAATTACCTTCATTTTTACCCATCTACATCTTGTCAGCATTTTTTGCAAATCGTAAATTTCAAAGTTAAAAATAGAAAAAAATATGATACTATAAAATAGAGGAGATGGTTGTGTTCAACTTTTGATAATTGAAGAGCTGAGTGGATGAACATAATATGTTACATTTTCTAAAAAAAAAAAAAAAAAAAAAAAAAAAAATTATTTTTTGGGTGAAAGCGTTATGAGGTATCCTATCACATGGTGAAGCTAAAATACTAAAATTCTATTTAGTCTTGAAGATTTAAGACATTATTCATTAATATTTAATACAATATTTAATAATGTCAATAATATTAATAATTTTTAATATTTTAAAATTAAATATCAATAAGTTTTTCCGAGAGAATTTAGTACCATATCTGTTAATATTTTAAACACATGGTATCAAACAGAAAATAAATCATTAAAATTTACCGCAAAAACTTTCACTTCAAATTTCTTCAAATGTAATTTTTGTTATTTAACATGTTCTTCCACTTAGCTCTTCAATTGATTTTTATGTACTATTTAGCACAGAATCAAAAATGACCTTTATTTTTAACCATCACTTTAGACTTTTTTGCAAATCGTAAATTTCAAAATTTAAAAATAGCGAAAATCTGATACTATAGAATGGGTTTAAAACTTCTTTTATTCAATTTACTTTTATTTAATTCAATAATTTATTCAATTTTTTGCCTTATACTGGGATTCTTACAGCTAAACAGCTCTAGCACCCGATGAGGTTGTGGTGGTGGGTTCAATTTTAACTTTTAAATTTATGATTTGTGAAAAACCCTGACGTGATTGTTAAAAATGAAAGTAGTCATTTTCAGATTCAGTGCTACAAAATGCATAAGAATCAATTATCAAAAGCTAAAAAAACATGACACAACCCAAATTTTGCAGGCTTGTGTAATCAAATAGCATTTTAAAATATATATAATTTTGTAAAGAATTAAAGCTGTTGCTTTTCGTCATTTTATTGAAGAAAAATTCTGTTATTTTTTCCTCTTATGTGTTTAGTACAAGATATATATATTTTGCCTTAATATTTCAGAATGATTTTAGATTTCAAATTTATATTGCAATGTTAATTTTACTCTCAACTATTTTTTTTTTAATGTCTGACAATTATTTATATTTCTACTAAATTTGTGAATGACCCCTATTTTGCAGCAAAAAATGTGCTCCAACTTTAAACAGCTATTACTCGGACAGTTTTTGTCGTAGAATAATGCGACTTTTTTTGTCTTTTCTTGCCAGTGTAATAGGAAAATTTTACTAAATATAACTTATAGGACTGGGGGACTGTATAAAAATTTAAATTTCGTAACTGTTAGAGAAATGTTTTTATTGACTTAAATCGCTTTTAATAAACTTTTTTCATTTAAAACATTTTTGTAATTGGAACTATATGTCTATGACTAACGGTTTAGGAATTAGCCATTGGACACTGTTGAGAGTGGGCATCCTGTATATTGCTTGTGTCGCCAAGGTCACTATATAAAGAAAAGTACTAATTTAACTAATAATTGTTTGCTCATTTAAAACAAAAAAGTGCTTGTTTCTAATTTACTTTATTTCTGTGTCAGTAATATTAGTATTAACTGTATTTATTCTTTCTTTAAATATTATTATTTAATTATTGTTCTTTTTGTATATAGTATTTTTATTATTTGTTTTATGTATTTCTATTTGCATTTAATTTTTTTTTAGCTACCCGATGAACTTGAAAACCCTCTTTTGAATAATGTTCTTAGATTGTTAGATGTTTTGGAATTTCGTATGCCAAAAGAACTTGATTGGTCTGATACCAGTGTTTATACTGGCACTTCTGGTAAGTTATATTATTTGCTTTTCAGTAGTGCATATGCATTTTATTTTGTATTTATATTTGTATATGGTATAATTGTACTTAAATTTTCCTATAAATATTAAATGAAATTGACTTTTTAAAATTATATGAAAATTGTTTTAACATTTGCTAAACCAGATCAGCTATTTAAAAGCTAAGCAAAGAGCAAAGTTACCGACCTAACTCACTGTCCAATTTGATGCTGTTGCTTTTATTTTTCACTCACTATATTATTGGATCCTTGTAAAATTTCTGCAGTATTTTGATAGTAAACATTTGCAAAGCACTATAAAGGCAGAAGTAAATTTTATTAAATGATATAAGTACTATTTTGTTTTATATACCTTTTTGTTATCTCCCTGGCAGCTGGAAAATTGATTTTTCAAAGAAATCATCAATGCTTTATTTTACATGTCAAAATTAACATTTTTACTCTATGGCCACTAGCCAGTACACTGATTTTTTTCACTTGCCAGTAACAAAGTTACGAACACTTCATAAAAAAATTCTGTTTTTTCCAGGGCTGCGGAGTCGGTGGGAAAAATGACTGACTCCGACTCCAAGCTGGAAACACTAGTACCTTGGCTGGGGTACTAGTGTTGCCTGTTGGTTAAAATAATGATGGAATATAAGAAAAATAAAGCTAAAATCTCACTATTTAGGCATTAATTATCTTTTTAGGGTTCAAAAAATAAAAGAAAATTATATTTTCCACTTTATTAATTTTACAATTTCCTGTCCAAAAATTTGTAAAATCCAACTATCGAGGTCTAAAGAACACAAAATGGAAATTTTACTATTTATTATCTGTAGACTGAAAAGAAAAAGCGAAATCGTTTCAATTTAGTTGTTATTTTGCTGTGCCTTCCAGACTCGAAAAATTTCTATGGAAAGGAGGAAAAATAAAGATGAAAATTTTATTATTTTGGAAATAATTCAGATTCTGTGGATTCTAATGAAAAAATTAAAAAAATACATTTTTTGAATTAATTTTACAATTTTGACTTTATTTCAGGTTCTGCATACTGAAAAATCTGAAATTCAAAAAGTGAAAGATAACGAAATTTCACTATTTTTTCGTTATTTTGGGTACCACTGATTCAGAAAAAGGAATTGCAATTTCATCTTATTTAGACTCCTGCGCACAAAAATAAATAAATAAAGGAAGGGTATCTCAGAATTTTGACTTTTGGTCATATAGAAACGGAAAAAGGCTTCTATTACAATGCTATACCCATACCGGGTTATTTGGCCTCCAAAAATAGCACAAATTTATAATTTTTGCATCACCCCCAATAAGAGAAAACTGCATGAGCCGAAATTTTAAGCCCCGTCCCCTAAAACGTTCGGCCGTGCTTTTGTATTTATTATTACCCCAATCATTGTAAATTGTCCCTATTTTATCGGAGAAATTTGATTCTTTCAAATTTGCTATATTTGGCTTGTCAGCTTGCTCAATTTTTTTATCAGTCTGATCCGACCCATTAACATAAATTGTTTAAACGGCCTGTTTGAAAAATTGCCTTCCTTTTCCGGAGCTTGGGTCCTTCCAGACCTTTGTACCTCGGGGTTCTATCTGCAAATCCCAAAAATACGAGGGGAAGTACTGATATAGTAAATGTAAAATATCTACTACAGTTATGAATTAAAACAGTTTTCATTTACTCTGTACACGGGTAGTACGTTGTACTTATTCTGTATCTACTTTGTACACTGCAGTAAATCAGTCATCTTTAACTTGAGTAGCCTGATATAGTCCATAAATAACAATAATAATTCATTTTATAGATTTAAAATTACATATAATTAGTTTAATTTCACTTTAAAATGTCTAACAAAAAAAAATCTAGAGTTGGAGTCTGCTTTTTTTAGCGACTCCGACTCTTTTGCTCGAAAATAGATCTGCCTCCGACTCCAAAGTCTTGGTTTTTTCTATCAGCATTGTAATTTGTCAAAATAAAAGTCAAACGCATATTTGAAGATATTTAGACATACTTAATGCAATGTATAAAAGAAACAAGAAAATTAACATACATTTTAAGAATTATTTTAATAAAATCTTGAATATTTTAATTTTACTATTAATTGCAATGAATTAAAGTAATTACAAAAAGTGCTATTTTTGACACTAATGTTTATTATTCACATTAGGTCTTTGTGACCTAACCGAGTCTTCCCTCCAAAGTTTTATTGCTACAGCAGGATCATATTCACTTAATTGAATTTAAGATTGTTTAACCCTTTTACCCAGCGTGTCTTTATTTATAGATAAATTTTTGCCCTTTAGAGTGTTTTTCATACTGCTACACTCTACTTCAGCATTGCTTGGAGCAATTGTTATCAATATCTCAACAATGTTTGTTAGAATTTTGTTTTCTGTGAATTTATCAGTTTTTAGTTTCTCTAACAAATCAAATAACAATATGGATGGCCGAAAGTGCAATTAACACACACACACACACACACACACACACACACTCCTCTTGCAGGAGGGAGAGGTTCTTGACCTTTGAACCAATAAGAATTAGTTATCTACTTTCTAGGGATGATTCTGAATTTTTAAAAAAATTCTGAAATTCACATAAAACTTTCTGAAAGGTTACAGCAGAGGTGGGAAGGATGGAGAATCCCCTCTCGGCACGAACTATGAGTTTTTACCACGGTCATTTAACGAAATTCACATTTCTTCTTCAATCACATCTGCGATCCTTTGACAAAATCTGCATTTTTTCGCGATCTTTTAGCAAAATCTGCATTTTTTTCACGATCTTTTGACGAAATCTGCATTTTTTTCGCGATCTTTTGATGGAATTTGTGTTTTTTCACCATTTTTTGAAGAATATTGCATTTTTTTCGGCAATCTTTTGACGAAATTTACATTTTTCCGTAGATCTTTAGGCAAAACTTTCATTTTTTCGTGATTGTTTGACGAAAGATGCATTTTTTTCCCCGCGATCGTTAGATGAAATTTGTTGATTTTAACGACTCTATTATGAAATTTGCATTTTTCTCCCACGATTCTTTGACAAAATTAGGGATTCCTGATTTCTTTCAACGATCACGTCGAAATTAGCGATGTTTTTTATGTCTGAATTTTCGGACTGATGACCAATTTTTTTTATATATATATAATTTTTGGAACCGATTGCCTTAAATTTTCGGAAAATTTGAGACAGTATGACCCTGCTACTTTCTTTTCTTATGTTCGGGAGAATCGCCGATCTGGACGGCGTAAATTCCAAATGAATTTCACTCCTTTCCTCCCTGGCATGCATGCATCTTTCAATCAATCATTGCATTTGACGTGGTGCCCATTAAGTTTGGCAAATGAGGACAATAAAGTTAATTGCCATGTTTTAAGTGTTACTTGCCGAGTGGCGTATGGTGATTTTGTGTTATACTTTATTTGTAAAGGAGTTATCAAGATACTGTTTGACTTCCTGCAAAGAAGTGAACTCCAGATCATTAATCAAATTCTGAAGAGACCTATAGAGATGCAAATCTATGGGATAAATGTCTGTCTGGTGTATGTTGGAGCAGTGTTGTTGCCTGTGGCGAACCTACTCGATATGTCTTATGATTATAGTGAGCTCTAGACATTTAATTTTAATTTTCGCTTCTAAAAATTACGATTTGGAAACAGTGTTTTAAATTTCTTACTTGATTCAGTAATCCTTCTATTAAAAAGTATGACTTTTTTTAGGAGCATGAGTGTATCCAGAGGAGGTAAGGCTAAAGGGGAGAGGGGTGACTACTGCTTCTCAAAAACTTTTTTTTTATTACTATTATTTAGTCCATTTCCTTATCTGAAATATTTATCATCCCTTTCCTTGAAACAAAATCCAGATAATCAGCTGAATGCAGCCTGTGCAAGTATTGGTGGTGGTGGTGGTGGGGGGGGGGGGGGGGGGTCCGCTATTTGGTTTACTTCATGAACCACATACACCATTTTAAAAAAGGAGCTTTTTCATTTCAGATCAATAAAGATTAAAAAATCACATGTCAAAATGTGAGCTAGCATGTTTTATGAAATTCGGAATTTTGAGTGATCATATCTTCTTAGTTCTGCTCATGTGCACAGTTTGTGGGGAGTGGGATGGTCCTTATATGGTCGATTTTAACTTTTTTAAAGTTTTCTTTTGTCTCACCTTCAAAATTTGTTCCAATACAGTAAAAAACAGAGTAGGAAAAGTTTGAATGAAAAAGAAATATGTTTAGAGGTAGCTCAAGCTTGCTGAAGTTTGGCGATTACACTTAAAAACATGGTGATATTGACAAAAGAAAAAGAAGTTAAAGTAATAATTTTTATTATGATAATAAATTAATTTCATATTTTATAGTAACACAAAACACAATATAATATTAAGCATATAAAAAGTTTAATGTGTGAAAATATAGTTAATTAATTTAATTTGTTAAGTTTTCTGCAATAAGGCCAAGCTTTCCGGTGCTCCTCCACAACTTTCAATAGCTGAAACTGAAGTTCATTTCATATAAGAGTTTCAGTGTATCCTTTGGTCAAAGTAATACCTTTCTCAGCATGATTACATACCGCTTTAATAGATTTCACCCTTTCAAACGAAATCCTATAATCAGAATTAGTGTTCTGATGTTCAGGGTCTACTTGAAAGAATCCTTGTGGTAAATTTGTTTCTTTGAAGTTCTTGAAAAGTTCTTTTTTAACAAAATCTTCAAACTTCCTTTCATGAAAGTTTTTAAGGGAAACAGTTATTTCTTAAGATTTTTGTACCTTTTTCTTTTTGACTATGAGGGACTTTGATCTCCTTCTTTTTGTTAAAACCGATACATGGTTTGTAGTATCAAAGCTCATTCCAATTACTTTATCTGCGATATCCCGATATACCATTCATTCAAAGCTTTGTAAATTGCATGGCTGGTTGCAGAAAGAAGTTCAGCAACTGAGAACATATGAGAAACTCCTTTTCCGGAAATTATAATTGCCTGTCTGTTTTCTCGTTACTGGTTAATTCATGTAAAAGTTTCCCATCCCAATGGACAATAAAGTGAACATTTCTTTGTAGCCTTTCTGTTAATTTCTGTAATTATTTAATTCTACTAATAATTCTTTCCTCCCGCAGTAGATTTATCGTCTGCCCTCTTCTCGCTGTACTAGCACGAAATCTCTATCTTCAGCTATTTTGAATATACTTAAGCATCGGCATGAGCAATATAAAAAAGTTATCTAATTTTGAAGAAAATGCATGCTCTTTGGCTTTCTGGTTAGATGTTTTGCATTCTTTTTCTTCTTTAACAGTCTCCATTTTCCAAATAATTTCTCTAATTTTTTTCTGACAGTGTTGAGGATCCTGCATAGGAATTCTGGCCTTCACCCAAAATTTTGTTATTTCTGCTATTATGATCTTAGACGTTTCTCACACTATAGCTTTCAAGTCATTATGTTGATAAAGGAACAATCTCTATGACATGTCTATTGATGCAATTTGTTGCCAGTTATTTCAGTAATGACATTATCAACAAGATACACATTGTTTTTATGTCTTATTTTCCCACCATCATTTTATTCAATTTTTAAGCAAAAAACTTAATTTTTAACGATTGATTAATGAAATTTAAAAAATATTAACCTGTAAACAAACGAAGCACAAAGCAAATTCAAAAATAAAATGGTACCATTTGCAATTAAAAGAGGATATAGAATAAGGAAATGAATTACTGCTGGTTGCAGTTAAGATTAAAATAATAATATAGCTATAACTAAGCTAACTCAACAAAAGTTTAAAACTCACTGTAAAAAAATGCAATTTAAAAAGTAAAATTTATCTAACAAACTTATTAACTTATCTAATAAGGCAAAACAATAAGAAAATACTGAAAAAAAAAAAAAAAAACTTGAATCTCTGTTGCTGGTGCTGCTATCTATGAAAGGTGACAGAAATTTATTATCTTTATATCAGTAAAATTATCTTTAGATAATTAACTTAATAATTGCATTTACAGATACTTTTATGGATTTTATAGTGTAGACTAGGGGGTTCTGCCCCCTGCAAGCTACACTCGCCAACCCCCGTTCAGACACAGAAGAATCTAAAAACACGTTAATCTGATGGGTTTTAAAAATATTAGAGAAGATTGAATTATACTGAAAAAAGCTGTGCAGATCTCCCTGTAAACGGGTTTCCATTCAATTCCCTTTGATTGAAAAAATTTAAGGCCAAATCAGTTGATGTTAAGACATCCAATGGTTGTTTTCATTTTTGATTAAAGAGGATCAGTTAAACATTTGAAAAGAAGCTAAAATAAAATGAATTAAGTATACAGAGTCTTTGTCTATCAGTATTTTAAAACAATCTCTATAACAATAGCCTAAGTCATGTGACTATCATCAACAGTTCCGGGCGGACCACTTTGCTTTTTATACTCTAGGTTCCATTTTGGTACTTTAATGTTAGCCAGGCACAGCTGATAAGTCACCAAATATTATTCTATCGCCATCATTTCATCTATATTATAATAGTTCAAGTCATCAACTGCCATAAACAAATATGGTCTGAATTCTTCGCCTTTCATATAAAAGTTTGGCACAGATGTCATATACGGATATTGGCACGATTTTTTTCCGACTTTAATTTGGGGAACGCATCAACAGCATAAACAACAACATCTGGCTTACCATATCAAGCAAAATAATGATACTTTGGAGCCAGTTAAGTGCCTGTTCCGTATATGACATTGGCGTCAGAAAAAAATCGTGCCAATATGGGGCCGTAAGTTTTCCATTTTGATTAAAAAATCAAAAAATTTTTTTTTAATAAAACTACATAAAAGTTGCCATGGTTGCAAAGAATTCTTGGTACTGTTACGCTAGCCGGATGCAAATCTCGATAATAGCTTTTTTTTCAATTTGCCAGTTAGCATTTTTTTTTTTTTTTTTTTTTTTTTTCCGAGTGGTAATATTTGGCCAGATGTCATATACATACTGCAGGTTTGGCGTGATTTTTTTTTTTTTTACGAAAATTTGGCAGAAACCTTGTTTTCAAATACCAGTTACATATGCATTTTTGATATTACTTATGTTAGTTATCCCGTCGACCGAAAATCTATCGCCAAATTATAAGATTAAATGCCAATAATGGTTGATTGTAAATGTCACATTCACTTGACTTTAAGCAAGTTACACGTGTTTATGGCATCAAGTGATTTTTATTTCGACGTTTTATTTGTATATTTATTAATGTTATACTAATTTATTTGTTCTTTCGTTATTTCAAATAAAAATTATGTGAATTTGTATAATTTGGCGAAATTGGTCGACAGAATAACTAAGTAGTACTGTTTTTTTTAAAATTATTTTCTATTATTTTTTAAAGGAAAAAAAAATGAAAACTATAGAACAAAATATTTTATATAATTTTAAAAAAGAAATAAAAGTAAATAAACATTTATTATTAAATAAACAACAATAGTCGGGTTACCATGTCAATTACAATAATGCCATTTTGGCGCCAATTAAGAACCTCGGTGCATAGATAACATCTGTGCCTAATTTTTTTCTTTTCGTTTTGTTTTAAAAACAAAGAAAGAAGTGAAAGCCATCAATTTTAAATGAAAGTTGTGTATTTTAAATAAAATGAATGAAAGGATTATATTTTAAATGAAATTAATGAAATATAAAAAAAATGCGACAGGAAAAATGTTTAGCGAATTATCACCTGCGTCTCGCTAACTTAAAATATCATCAGAATTGATTTCTCTATCAGAATCTTTCGATTTGGCGAAAGATTGTTCAAGTAAATTGAATTATGAATAAAAGTAGCATGATACATTTCTTAGCATACATTTAAGGGAGGCCAAATTGGTTGCCAAATTAGTTTAAAATAACAACCTTTTCTGAAATATGAAAAAAAAATATCTGTTATGAATAAAATTTGAGTTGCCATCATTAGAAAATTATTTAAAGTTAGAAAAAAATTAATGTTTCGAAAACTAATTCGAATTTAAAAATTCTAATGCCAGTTTTAAGATCTGCGGATCAATACTGAATTTTGGTGTTAATTTCATCGCAAAGTATTCATATTTTAGGAGAAATCGCCGTGAAACATAATCAGTTGTTTAATCAGTCGTTTCAAAGAATCATTACACAAATTCGTTTCATTTCAGCCGTTTCATAAATTCGTTTCACCAGTGGCTGAGAGGTTCTGCTCTTGAAGCTGGTAGACGGGAGGTGCTGGCTTCGAACCCAATCGCACCCGTCGGCCTAATCATGCGGAGTTTTTGTGGTTTTCTTCGAGCCATGGATTTCCATGCATAAATACGGGTTAGGTTCCCTTAGAAAGACCCCCCACGAAGGGCACTCCCCTCCCCTGGGCCTATATCCCTTGTGCAGATAATTGGCCGTCACAAATCAACCAACCAACCAACCATAAATTCGTTTCATTAGGATTTTATATATATAGGGTAGATAAGTGACTTTTTAATACATTGAAATAATTTTATTAATATTGGAATTAGAAATATTGTTTGAAGTAAAAGGGGAAGAAAAGGACAAAATGACCCCAAGTTATGAAACTTATCCTTAATTGAGCTACCTGTAAATATTATTTGTTAGTGATTATATTTTACAAGAATTATTTTTAGATGTAATATATAATGCTTTGAAATTAATGTTGGACGGGTAGCGTGAATTAATGGTGTCTACAGCCCAGGCACAATTTAATTCAGAAAAGTTGTTTATTAAATAAACAAGATATGTTAACTTTCTAGATTAAATACAACACCTAAATAGGTGAGTTCGTCACAACTTTTGAAGAATTCGTTGATTCTGAGGAAATGATAGTGGTGAGGTAAAGTCTTTCATAGCGCTGAGAAAGTCTATAAAAACAATCCGTGATGGATCCCAAAGTCCACAGATTTCAATGTGCGAAAATTGTTCACTAAGTACAGTGGAACCCCGATTTAATGACGTTCATGCCACTGCTCAAAAACGATGTTAAAAGCGGGAAAACTTTAAATCGGGATCATAAGAAAAACACTATGTATGTTACTTAAAACATTGCCGAAATGATAAAATTAAGTTTACATTAATTAAATGAAGTATAAAATAAAAAAGGCATTTATATGTAACTAACATTTCTTGTTACTTTAACAAAAATCAAAACTTACATTATTTTGCCGTAAAAAAATCCAAGATTTTGGTTTGAATGTTTGTTTTAGATTACAAAATGCACAAGGAAGTCTCAAGCATTGAAACTGCATCCATTTCTTTTTCTTGAGCTTCATGTCCTTGGAAAAATGTCTCAGTTTTTGCAAACTAGCTTGGGCTTCATTCAAAGATGGCATTGATTCAACAACTGCACAGTCTTTTTCATCATCGCTTTCATCCGAAGACAGTTCCATCAATTTGGCAATCGGCCATGCTTTTGTTTCGCAAGTCAATACTTCGGTGTCACATTCTGCATATTCAATGAAATCGATATCAAGTCCTGCTGAATCAACCTCAGTGGAATCGTTATTCCGTGTGTGACCAAAAGCAAACGGTTCAGATGGCACCAGGGTCAGAAATCCACCTTTCTTGAAGCTGTGGGGGATGCAGTCTCTTGTAACCTTTTTCCATGCCAACGATATCAAATATAGGGCTTCCAACACATTTATCTTCTTCTTGCATTCGTGTATGTCACTGGAGTTGACACAAGATTCCAATTGAAACAATGCCTTTCGTACAAGTTGTTGTCTGTAAGCCACTTTGAAGGAATGAATTATCCCTAAGTCACAGGGATGTAACATACTGGTACAATTTGGTGGAAAAAATTCTAGTCGCACATTTTTCAATGTTACATTCTTGTGAGCTGAGCATTGATCTACAAACAAGATCATTTTACGGTTCTGAGATAGCATTTTCTTATCCAGTTGCTGCAAATAATCTTGAAAAATAACTTCCATCATCCAGGATTTTCTATTAGCTTTGTAACTTGTGGGAAAAGTTTTAATGTTTTTAAAACAACGTGGTTTTTTAGCACAGCCAATAACAAGGGGAGTTAGTTTTTCGCTATCATCATCAGTATTACAGCAGAGTAATACAGTTAGACGTTCTTTTGACATCTTCCCTCCATTACATGATTCTCTTTTTACTGTGTACGTCTTATCTGGAAGGAGATTGAAAAATAAGCCCGTCTCATCAACATTAAAAATATTCTGCGGAGTATAATTTTCTATCAGAGAAGGTAGTGTATCCCTTTTCCAGTCATCAACTGCGGCTTGATCGACGCTTGCGGATTCACCACACACTGATCTGTATGCCAAGTTGTGTCTCTTTTTGAATCTGTCGATCCACCCATTTGATGCGGAAAATCCTGTTATATCTAATCTAAGAGAAATTTCCATAGCTTTCTCTTTTAATATTGTTCCGTTAATAGGATTATTTGCAGAACGTGCTTAGTGGAGCCACATTCAATTAAATTTTTTTCCAGTTCAGCATATAGAGAAGCTTTTAATCTTTTTTGCAGGTTTTCCTAGTGTATCTGATTTTGTTTCAACGGCATCTTGCTTGCTTAAAATTGTTTTAAGTGCAGATGTTGCAAGTCCAAGGGATTTCACCAATTCTGCTTTAGTCCCTGAAAAATGCTTTGATTTTTCGATAAAGCTGGCTTTATCGGTAATAGAGAATCGCTTCCGTTTTGCAGTCATTTCTCGCTGAATGAAAATGAATGAAGATTTTTAATGTTATCCTTCAGTTCAGTTTCTATTGAAAACCAAACACTCCTGCTCCATCCCTCTGTGGGATATTTCACAATCCCTTTCGCGGGTCTCTCTTCTTCCATCTATCAGGCGCCGAGAAAAAGAAAAAAGATTATTTGTTCTTTTAGTTTTTTAGTAGAAATAAATTTGAATGGAGCAATCAAGCTGCAGGTTTCTTGGAATTCCAAAATTGGAAAAATAACTATTATTTAATTTGTTTTTTGTTCATTACATGAAATATCGATTCAGAGGAAAGCAGAAATACAGATAGAAAAAGTGCGAAATTTGTTAAAAACGATCAATTATTACTCGAAAAAGTGTTCATTTTCATTCTAAAAAGTGACGTTAAATGCGGGAAATACATCAGGAAGAGATTTTAAAAGCGCGTTTTTTTTTACATTATTGATTATTGGTATAGGAAACTGGTGGGACCAAGTTGAAACGACGTTAAAAAACATGAAAGTATTATATGCGGTAACGTTAAATCGGGGTTCCACTGTAGTAATATAAACAGAATAACTGAATATAAACTGTAGACTAAAACACTGAGTTCACGTTTCCTTGCGATGAGCAGACTGAAGTCTAAACCTGACTTCAATAAAGATACCTTCAAAGATTCGAAGTAATATTTCCAGTGATAAGTCACCTTTTTCCGTTCACCGAGAGATTAGTCTTGACCAACACAATCTCTCTGAAATTTCAGACCCAACTCAACTGACCTCTCAGCCTCTTCCAGAGATCTCTCTTCCCTTCCTCCTGAACAAAAAAAAAGTCCTTTTGGCCATTTAGAGAACATGAGCTGATTGCATCATTAACAAACTTTGTTCGGATAGGCTGTGCTTAATTTTCCCATGCATATGAGCGCTCATCCGCTTCTACTTTCATTTTCAACTTGGGGGTTGGTCAGGAAAAGATCACAAGTAAAATCCATTAGCGGAGAAGATCTTTTCTTGCGCGCTCTTTAGAAATGCCTATCCCTTTAAAGATTGATTCTGATTAGGGTGTCAACGATTTTAAACAGTTGATTTAAATCAGTGACTAAATCGTAATTTTAATCAACTGATTTAAAAAAAAAAATTCATTGATTAAAATCAAAATCTTTCTAAATGTTTAAAATGACATAAAAGTATTAAAATCTGAGATTAATATAATTTGGAAAGTTTCTACAGTTATTTTGTCTTATGAATAAATGAAAAAAAAAGCTTTAAGTAATCGTTTCTAAGTTTAATTCCCGAGATATGTGAAACAAAGTTTGTAAAAGCATAAAAAGAATTTCATTTAAAAATTATATTTAAATTTGATATAATTTGTGATGTCATCACTTCCTTTAAGTAATCAAATTGTGCATTCTTTTATATAAAATAAGCATGGCAAGTATAATAAATTTCTGCAAAGTAAGAAAATAAATGACCAGAATCTTATTTTCTCATTCTACTTTTGCAATAATAAATTTATACTAAATATCGGAGCTAAAGAAGAATGGAAGAATAACATCTGCTCAACATCTGTCGAAAAAGAATGAATGAGAAAAAAAAGAAATAATTGGTGTAAAAATGTTAAGCACAGCAAGAGATGCTCACTGAAAGGCAATAGTGCTGCTGTTTAATATTTTGAGGATTTCAGATATAACTGGCTATTCATATATTTACTGTATGTGTGCATGAATGGTTGTAATTCATTTTCATAATTTTTTTGGTTAGCATACGCATATACATAGTGTATGTTAGGATTTAGGTGATTAACAGTAATTTTTCTTAGTACAAATGCAAAATGAGCTGCCAATATTTGTTAGTTTTGTTATTTGTGCTACTAACTAATGAAATTATTTATTTGCAGTTTTAATCAATTCTGTAATTAATTACTGTTTCTTCTGGGCTATTTTTTTAAGGGTGCCGTACCTTGCCCCTTTTGAAGTTGACAAAATGCACCCTGCTTTTTTAAAAGTTAGTGAAATTTACCTGTAGCTGTAGCCAGAGATTTTTGTAAAAAGCTTCTCCTTATCGCAGTATTTTTAAACACATGTGCCCAAGACCTTACAAAAATGACAGAGCTTTATTTCTTGAGAAAAAACAGGATAATATTAAAATATGTGATTTAAATGTATTTTTCAATTTGTAATTTATAGAATTATTAAAAATTAATGATTTTTTACTTATCATATTAAAAAGTTATATGCTTTTATTTTCTTATTGTTTCTAAACGCATTTCGTTATGAAATATTGGCCTTTTTGGAACTAGCATCCTGCCCTTTTCCTTCTAGAATGAATATATACTAAATTATCATTTTAGTAATTAAAGCATAAAAATGTATAGTATATACCTAATTAGAGATTGTTTAATTATTATTCATTTTAAGTAGTGTTAACAATTTAATATTAAATGCAGTTACTGATAATTTTAATAAATGTAAATATTCACTAATGTTTAATACAATTTTACATAATTATTACAAAACATCAATGTGTATAACTTTATTATATTCTACTAACTAATGAAACTACTAATTTGCAGTTTCATAATTTCTGTAATTACTAACTAATAATTAAATTTTATTAATTAAAGTGTAAAAACATAGATTATGTTAGCAATTAGAGGTTTAATTGTTTTGGAAACCTAAAAATCTTGGTATCTATTCAGTATTTTAACATTGGAAAAAAAATCATAAAAATCCGATTTAAATTTTAAAAAATCTGATTTTTTTTATTAAAAAAAATCATGATTTTTTGACATTGAATTTTGATATTGACATTGATTTTTTGACAAAATGATTGACATTTTCATATTCCGGACTCTCTCACTCACGCTGGGGAGATCACACTAATAGAGATTTAGCATGGACGCTCAAACTACTTTAAATGTGCACAAAAGATATGATTCAATCCAGACACATTTAAAAGGAACGATCATCCTTTCGTGTCCATGCCTTCCTCTGATGATGATTATGGGCAGAGTTGTATAATATAGACGCACACAGTGCACGGAAAATTTTCTGCAAAATTCAGAACTTTGTGGAAAATTTCTTAGAAAAAAAAAGTAATTTTTGTTCTTGTAATTTTTTTTTTAAACCAAAAAATTAAAACTGTTCCCCAATTTTATGCACAATTTATTTATTGTTTGCCAGGGGTGATTCTGTTCCGAATTTTCCGAAAATTTAAAAAAAATCGGCCATCAGTCTGAAAATTCAGACATAAAAAAATATCACTGAAATATATTGTGGATTTCAACAAATGGCCGCCGAAAATAAACAAATTCCATCAATAGTTCGCAGAAAAAATATCCAATTTTGTCAAGAAATCGCAGAAAAATCACGAATTTCTTTAAAGAACCAGGAAAAAAAAATTTTTGTCAAAGAATCGCAGAAAAAATGCAAATTACATCAAAGAAGCGCAGGAAAAAAAAAAAAATTCGTAAAAACATAGCGGAAAAAGCGAGAATTTTGTCAAAGGATCGTGAAAAAAAAAACGCAAATTTCGTAAAAGAATCTCGGGGAAAAAAAAAAAAAACTAATTTTGTCAAAGGATCGCGAAAGAAACAGAAATTCCATACAAGGGCCGCGGAAACAGTGCGCGTTTCGTCAAAGGAATGCGAAAAAAAAAAAACACGAATTTCCTCAAAAGGCCACAGAAAAAACGTCGCAGAAAAAAAACAAATTTCGTCCAAAAAAGCAGAGGAAAATGAATTTCGTAAAAGCATAGCGGAAAAAGCACAAATTTTGACAAAAGATCGGGGGGAAAAATGCAAATTTCGTCAAAGAACCGCGGGAAAAAAAACTTAATTTCGTCAAAGGATCGCGAAAAAACGTGAACTTTGTCAAAACGTCACGAAAAAATCGTGAATTTCGTCCAAAGATCATAAAAAAAATTAAATTTCGTCAAAGGATAGGAGAAAAAAAGCGCATTTTCTCAAAGGATCACGAAATAAAGTTCGAATTTCGTTAAGGAATCGGGAAAGGAAAACGCATATGTTGGGAAAAAATTGAGGAAAAACGGAAATTTTGCCAAATTTTCGTGGAAAAAACGAGAATTTCGTCAAAGGGCAGCAATAAAAAATCATTGGTCTCTTTAATGATGATACCTATGAATGGACCTTTCCTTACAAAATGTGATTCTGTTGTTTCAGAAGCAATGTTCATTATTGCATTTTGTGAGGTCACAATATTAAGGATTGGGCTGTTTCTAAATGCATTGACAAAATAACTGATAAGAATTTACCCCTTCTTATCATGGATTTTTAGCTTTATTATTTTTTTAGCCAACATAATTATTCTGTAATTAATATTAATTAATTTTTAAATTAAATAGTAATTGTTTAAAAACTACTCTTTAAAATTCATACCGTCAGAGTAATATAACACGTTATTTTATTAAGCATTAAATTAATTTGCAGAAAGTTTTTGACCCAATATTTATGTGCGCAGAAAGTTTTTGGTTTTATACAAGGCTGATTATGGGGTGTATTTTACATGAACTAATTCTAATGAATGGATTATTACAGTCCTGATAGCATCAAATAGTTCTGAAGACTAATTTTGTTAGTACCTTGTAGAGATCAGCATCAGGCCTTATACGACTGGCATTTTTTCCCCCTGTTAAATAATAAGTGATATTGTACCGATCTGAGGGAGAAAAGTTAACATCCCTACTAACTCTGCTTCAAATCATCCTATAAAAATTTGACAGTACCAAGTACCTATCAGTAATAATGCCTACTAATTAGTGGTAAGCTTAAATTTTTCTTCCAGTCATCAGTAGATAGGGCCATTTTCTCCCTTCTGAAAGGTCCTTACCCTGGGCATAAATTTGGTTCATAAAAATAACAGGACCTATTACTGCTGGCCACATCCATATATTCTGATGACCAAAGGAAAAAAATGTTTCTTAATACATTGTGTTCCCGTAGGAAACCCAATAAAATAAAAAACAAAAACCTATTAAGAAACTATCTAAACATTGTATAATTAAATATATTTATGCAATTCACCATAATAACTAATATATTCAAAACACATTTCTTTAGCTGCTTCCTTTGTGCAGATATTTAATATTAAAAGTCATTTTTCGTTGCAATCTTGTCATCAATGTGGATTGAAAATAAGCAATGGAATTTTCTGTTCAGCAATTGGTTTATAAAAAGGAGCAATTACAAAATAATAAAAGAAGGTAATAATAAGAGAATAATAAAAGAAAAATATCAGTATTATTCATTTTTGTATAATTTTTATTCTACTTTAAATTTTTATAATATGAATATGAACTTAAAAAAACTTATGTGAAATTGTCAATTATATTCATACGTACAGACTTTATCATTGTCAATCTAGTAAATATTGAGTAGACAGATTTTCTTTTAGATATGACAAATTATGATGTGTGTTATTAAAAGACAAGACAACAACCATTATTAAAAGTACTTGGAATTTTCAGTTGATTTTACATATCCCACTAGGAAAAATTTCATATCATGTTATGATAGTATAAAGATTTTCAAATAGAATTTATTACTTTGGCAAAACAATTTTTAAAAGGAATTTTTTTTTAATTTTTAATTGTTATCAGGCATTATTACAAAAATATTTGAGGTTGAAATTTTAAGAACCTATTAATTGAGATTTAAATAATATATTAAAAATAAATTAAAAATAAGCTTTTTTAATTTCAAGTTTCAAGAAATGTGAAAGTCTATTTAATTCACCTTTAATGAATGATATTTAGATTGTTCTTTAAAGTTTATTATTGAAGTTATTCAAAATTTAGTGTGGTTTCATATTGAAAAGAAAATATATGGATGTGTGGTTTTCCAATTTCTGTTCATTAGTACACTTTTGTACAACACCTTTGTACAGTTGCAATCCTTTAGTTTCTTTTCCCAAGTCAAATAAACATAATTTAAACATTATTTTATAAATGAAATCATTTAATATCGCATAGAAATAAGACACATTTTATTAAATAATTTTTTTCTTTTAAAATGTTTTTTAGGGTTTCGGTCATCTGACAAAACAAGTTTACAACAACCAACTCGTTCTCAGGAACTGTATAAGTTAGAGACTTGAAACTTTGCATACTTATATCTGAATACCACCAATCACATGACAAATCATAAATTTTTGAAAAAGTTTTATTGCATGTTGTTATTAATAAAAAAAACCCTATTAAAAGAATGGAAAATATTCATAATTCAACTAAAACATTGATTTTAATCAGATTGCAAAAATTTTCTTTCAGAAATGTGAAAAGTGGGAGTGGCTTTGCCACAATTTCGCCCGACTACCAGGATGATAAAGTACTGGGCGTTTTCAAAAACACCCGTATCTTAAAAAGTACTTGACTAAAAACTTGAAATTTCGTACCTACACGCTATATTCTCTTTCAGAATTTCTAAAAAAATATTCAGAATTTCCAATTACCGTATTTTATAGAAGAAACGCCGTGGCGTTTACGATTATTTTTTTTCGTGTGCATAAAATTAGGACAAAATAAAACTTCTTAAGACTGTTCTCAAGTCTCTTGCTCAAGAACACAGAACTTTCCGACGCATTTTCTGATTAATTTTTAACTGTGATGGCATAAATTTGGAACACCTGACTGTGTTGAAGCGATTTGAAATTACAACACAATTTCTTTTTTTTTGATAAATAACTTACTTATCGAGTTATAACGATCCTGGTCAAGTGACAAGTTTTTCGCATATCTCAGGCTGCCGGAGCGTCAATTCCATTCAAAACGTCCACCTTGACAGTATTTTCTGAAAGATATTCAGCCTTTACCAAAAAATGGAGAGAGTTGCGATTACATAGGTTCTAAATAAGAAAATCTTCCAATTACATGCATTGCCAAACAAAACTTAATTTACAAATGTGTCATAAAGTAGCAATATTGAAAGAGGTGGCGAAATGGATATCATGGACTACAAGAGATTTCTTCAAATGTTTCTTCAATAAATTTTCACATCCAATAATCCAATTTTTCACAGGCTCGAAACCAGAGACGCAGAGTGCTCCGGAGCTGTGTTTTCCCTGGAGCTAGAGCCGGAACTGGAGCTCTAAATTTCCCCCTGCTCCAGGGCTCCTTAATTGTTTTAATATTCTTTTAAATATTTTTTCACTCTTTTAAATTTCCAGTTTTAAAGTATTTTAATTACATCATTATTCAGTATTTTAATGATATCCTTTATTTTATTTTATTTTTTATTTAGAGATGGAAAACTTCTTAAAAACATGGTAACACTACTTCACTTCTACTTTCTACTTGAGCTAAGTGACAACACTATTTGAAAACAAATATGGCCGCCTGTTGTTTACATGTATTGTACAGTTTTGGTTGTTTGAAAGTGTAGAAGAAATTTAAGATTTTTGTGTTTAAAATTCCACCAAACTTTCTTTTTTAAAAGTAAAAGCTAAAAGATGTCAGATTTTCTGAAACAGCATTTCAAGTTTGATGAGGAGAAAAATCCATTTTGTCAGATTTTTAATGAAGGTAAAGGAAGAATTTGTGAGCAAAAAATTAAAAGTGTAAATTAAAATCTGCAACTCAAAAGCGCGAAGTCGGAGCCGAGTTGGAGCAGTTGCTGGAGCTGGAGCCACAGTATTTTATCTGGGAGCGGAGCTGGAGCATTAAAAATTTTTCGGCTCCGGGTCACTGCAATGAAACATTACACCACTTATTGATTATGAAAACTGTGGCATTTCCGATCATTATACCGAACCATACACCATGGACGAAGAAAATTTATAACTTTTCCAATCTGATATTGACGACTCAGACTTTGAGGGCTTCGAATAAAAACTTAAGAAGGCCTAAAGTGGACGCGACCCACTTATAAAAAGCATGCCAAGTGGCACCAACCACTTAAAAAAACGTGACGCACCTAACGATAGGGGTCCACTTAGCACGCTCTGGATGGTTTAAATACCAACTGACGTCTGCTTAATTTAAAAATGTTGTTAAAAAAATATTTAAATATTTAAATTAAAATTTTAGATATCTTAATTTATTAGAAACTAGCAGGCTATGCCTGCTGCGCAGGTCCATTTTTCCAAACGAACCTTGAATCAACCGAAATGGTGAACTTAAAATTCTATTTTAAAGCATTAAATACGATCACATGGAATGTCCTTCCGCATTGCTGAAACGAAGCAAACGCCATTGCGATAGTATACTATCTTATGTCTTGGACAAAATTTAGGCAATTAAGAAACAACTCTTTCAGTTAATCATTTAAAGTAGAGTTTGGTATGGAAATGTGACAGCTATGGCAACAGGAATTAAAATGTTCTCGAATCATCACACTATTAAATTAGAGGGCATTGCAATGATTGCAGAGATTGATTATTGAACTTTAAGAAAATTCAGATCGTTCATTTTCATTTGTTTGCTCTTGAACACCTGGCCCCTCAACTTGCTCTATATGTGGTTCTGGTAGTTTTAATTCAATCTCATTACATGTTATATTACATTTTTTAATGAACGTACTCTTCTGGCAGGTCTACTGCTGTTTTCCGTCTGTCTGTTCCAGAAGAGTAAATAAAATAAAAAATGTAAAGAATTATTTGCAGACAATGATGAGTGTTTAACTTATATATTAATTAGAACAGTGAAGCCAAAAAAAAAAGTGGATTTTTAAAGCTGAATTGTTTGAATACAATTAAAAGGTACTACTTGATTATACCACCGACCAAAAAACTATAGCCAAACTATATAAGATTAAATGTCAATAATGGACGATCGTAAATGTCACATTCACTTGGCATTAAACACCTTACATGTGTTTGTTACGTCATCAAATGATTTTTAATTTGACTTTTTACTTTCATTTTTATTAAGTTTTTACTAATTTATTTGTCTTTTCGTTATTTAAAATACAAAATTATGTTAATTTGGCTTTGGCGAATAGTTTAGAGAAATTGGTCGACGGGATAATCAAGTAGTATCCCACAAAAAATATATAAGAATTTTTTACATTAAAGAACATTTACATTTACAGAAAAATATTGCTTAAACAAAAAAGATGGAAAATTATAAATAAAAAAAAAATATTTAAAAAAAATATGTACGTAAAATTATTTTTTATCTACCAGTAGTATTCAAAGAAAAAAGCAACCCCAAATGCTGAAGATCACAACAACCACATTGAAGCATTTATCGCCAAAAAATCCAGTACAGGATAAGAAACTCTTCCCTATCTGTTAAGCACAGGTGTCATATACGTATCAGATTTGGCACGATTTTTTTTCATGCCAATTTGGTGAAAACATCGCTTTCGAATACCAGGTATATATATATATATATTTATTTATTTATGGTACTTACTACTTAGTTATCCCGTCGACCAAAAATCTATCACCTAACTATAAGATTAAATGCCAATAATGGTTGATCGTAAATGTCACATTCACTTGACGAGGTACTTTTCCGTTATATGGACATCATGCCAAAATATATGCTAATGCGCCAATTATGTCAACACTGCTCGTGAAAAGGATTTTTATTGTAAACCATGCGAAACACATTGTGATTTGTTATTTATGAAATGTGAATCACGTGAATGATTATTATTTAACCTTAACCTTTGAAAGCTTTTTAATTTGCTATTATTCGAATTAAAAATGCTTTTTTATATATAAAGTTATAATTTACTTTGCTGACGCTGAGATGGATTTTACCATTTGGCAATTACCAGATGATGAGAAAGTTGCAATAAAACTTTTTCAGGAATTTTGAATTCTGCATAATAAAAGCTTGTGTTCAAAAAACCATGAAATGAAATTATGGATGAGTTCTGGAAATCTGAAATGGAGATGTAGCTTACGATCATGCGAAGAAAGCGTAGGAATACGACAAAAAACATGGTTTGAAGGATCGCAGTTGTTTTTTCTTAATGCTTTGAGGTTTATATATTTATGGTACCAAGAGTTGGCATCGATTGAGTTTTGTGTGCTGCAACTTGATATGAACCCCAACACAACAGTGGACTGGAATAGTTATTTGAGAGAAGTTTGTGCAAATGCTTTATGTTCATGACCAAATAGAAAAATCGGTGGACCTAATATTATAGAAGTAGATGAAAGTTTTTTTACCAGATGAAAAAGCAGTGTAGGGCGTGTTCTTCCTCCTCAATGGGTGTTAGGTGGTTTATGTCATGAAACACGGGGATGTTTCCATACTCCTATTCCCGATCGTACGACTGAAACTTTAATGGCGGCAATAGAAAACAATGTAGCTGATGAAAGTATTATTTATACAGATTTCTGAAAAGGATATAAAACAGATGAACTGCGAAGTGCTGGTTATGATCATTTCACAGTAAATCACAAATACAATTTTGTCGTAGTACTGGATGTCATACTCAAAATGTTGAGAGATTATGGGGCATTTCAAAATGGCTCAACAAAAGACATCGGGTAACTATTCGTCATCATTTAGAGTCTTATCTCATACAGTTTATGTGGCGACGTCTTCATTCAAAAAATGAAATGTTTACTTCAATGCTAAAAGATATTTGTAATATTATGGCAACAGTTTAATGTTTTTTTATTTTATTACTTTATTGTATAACAGTTATTTGTTCACTTATTTTAAGTATATATTTGTGATTTAATAAAATAGTTCGTAAAAGTATGTCATTTTCAAATGTTATATTTTTAAAGGCACAGATGTCATATACGCCCCCATGTTGGCGCGATTTTTTTCTGACGCCAGTGTCTTATATGCAACGGGTGCTTAGCTGGCGCCAAAGTGTCATTATTTTGCTTGATATGGTAACACGGATGATGTTGTTTATGCTATTAATGTTTTCGCCAAATTGGCATCGGAAAAAAAATCGCGCCTATATGGGGCGTATATGACATCTGTGCCTTTTTTAAATTCTTACTTTACTATAGACAATGTTTTTTCTTTTATTTTTCAAATGTTTCAATTCACGTGATTTTCATTTTGCGCCAACTATTGCGCTTGGGGACAATGCTGCTCATGTAACGGAAAAGTACCCTTGACGGTAAGCAAGTTACACGTGTTTACATCATCAAATGATTTTTATTTCGATGTTTTATTAACCATTTGGAAAAATGGTTATTGTCCTCTGTCAGGGTAGGAAATCAAAAACATATCTGAAGCGTTTTATTGGTTGAATCCATATTTTATTCGCTTTCTGATTGGTCTATACAGTAATCTGTATTTTCCCTTTACTTTCAACAGAAATGGATACTTCTGTTGTCACTATGACAAAAAAGTAATAAAAACTACAAAAAAAGGTACTTTTCGGTTAGCCGGGCGCCAGTGGTATATATACATATATATGTACATATACAGGTATGTACATATATATTTACATATATATGTGTGTGTATATATACAATATGTGTATATGTATATATATGTATATTTACATATATGCATGTATATAAATCTGTATTATATAACATTGGCGGCCGGCTAACCGAAAAGTACCAAAAAAATTAATAACTCAGAAACAAATTGAGATACACTTTTCAAACAAATTGCATTTAAAAGTACATTTTTTTCTCCATACGACGGTGTAAAAAGTAATATTGTGGGATGTTTAGAAGTTTAGGAATGAAATTTCATTTAAAATTGGTCCAGGTCCAGGAATATTAATGTTTAATCCATGGCGTACGTAATGAATGACCAGCTCCGTAGAAGTTTAAAAATATACAGTACCGAAAAATGTAATCCATGGCATATGTAATGTATGATCAACTCCGTGAGATTTTTTATGTCTTAACCCCTTGGGGACGAGCGACACATATACGTGCCGGAAATAGGCTTAAGGATCCTCGTTTATCCTCACCAGTAAAATTTTACTGTAAAATTTGCCTTATTTAATCCGAGCATTTTTCCGATTTGAATAGGCACAAACTTCTGTTTTTTAAAACCGGTAGCAAAGTAATAAACATTTCGTAAAAGGCTCCCGTCGTGAAGGGGTTAAATTTTAGTCTTTGAAAAAAATTATTTTCCAAATGGTCGTTGCAATTTGTTAAATTGCATTTAAAAAAAAAAATTTTTTGTATTTTTATTAATGTTATACTGATTTATTTGTTCTTTCGTTATTTAAAATAAAAATTATGTCAATTTATATAATTTGGCGAAATTGGTCGACGAGATAACTAGTAGTACAAAAAAAAAAACAATTTTATATAATTGTAAAAAAGAAAGTAAAAGTAATAAATAATAAAGTAAATAAATAATTTATTAATAAATAAACAACAATAGCCGGGTCACCATGTCAGGCAAAATAACGCCATTTTGGAGATCATTAGGTACCGGTTTTGTGCGTATATGACATCTGTGTTGACAAAACTTCCAATAACTTAGTAAATATTAAATTTGCCGGTGACTTGATTATCGAAGATTATAAAATGAATAATAAATAATAATAAGGCACAGATCTCATTTACGCACCGTGGTTTGGTGAAATTTTTTTCTAACGTCAATTTGGCGAAAACCTCGTTTCGAATACCAGTTACATATATATATATTTATTATTTTCTATTATTTAAAAAATAAATAACAATAAATAAAAAAGTTTAAGTAATAACTATAGAACAGAACTATTTATATAATTTATAAAAGAAAATAAACGATTTATTAATAAATAAACAACAATAGTTGTATTACCATATCAGGCAAAATAGCACCATTTTGGTGCCAGTTAGGTACTCCGGTTTGTATATGACAACTGTGCCAATAATATTAATATTAATATAAAATTGGAATTCAGACGTTGTCCGAAGTTAGATGATGTGGCAGTTAGATAAAAAGAAAAAGAAAAGAACTAAAAAGAAAAAAATGTCATTGAAAATTAGTCTAACCAAATTTTCAGATTCATTTTTTTAACCTAACGCAAGAGATAATTCGCCAAATATTGTATCAATTGTAAAATTTCACAATAAATTATACTTTAAACTTTACAAATATTTATTTCATGTTTATATTAAATATTTTCGTTTTATAATATTATGTCTCATTAAAACTTTTTTTTTTAAATATCAGTATTTTTTTCATTTATTTGTGATGTATTTGTATTATTTTCTAGCGGATATAGCCATTTCAACTCTTTAATCAATAAACTTTTTGCCAAAAAATGACCACTGGCAACCCTTTCGTCGAAAATACCAATAAAATACAAAATTTATTACCAAAAATCATAGTTACCCCTATATATTTGACTCATAAACCACCGGGGGAATATTCTCCATCGAATGATACAATTTGCAAAGAAATCCACCGGGTAGTTTTTGAAAACACTCGAGCGGAACTTTTAGAGCTTACTGTTTTATAATATATACTAGCAGGGTATGCCCGCTGCGCTGGTCAGTATTTCCAAATAAACCTTAAATTAAGCAAATTCGAACTTGTATTTTTTAAAAGATGGACCTTTAGCTTGAATGTCCTTCCGCGTTGCTGAAAACATGCGAACGCCATTGCGATATTATATTACCTTATGCATTGGACAAAATATAGCTATTAAGAAGCAGTTCTTTTAGTTGATTATTCACTGTGCACTTCTGGTAGAGAAATGAAGCTGTTGTGACAATAAGAATTAAAATGTTCTCATATCTGACAATATTAAATTAGAGATGCATTACAATGATTGCAGAGATTTACCATTGAACTTGAATAATGCTCGGGTGGTTTATTTTTGTTTGTTTGTCCTTGATCTCCTGGCCTCACAGCTCGCGCAATATGTGATTCTGGTAGCTTAAATACAATCTCACTGGATGTTAGTTATAATTCTTAATAAACATCCTCTTGTGCTACTACTGTTTTCCCTCTTTGGATTCTAGCAGAGTAAATACTGTCAAAAAAGTAATAAATTATTTGCAGACAAAGAAGATTCATTGTTTAACTTTCATATTTAAAAGAAAAGTGAAACATAAAAATGTGTGTTTTTAAAGATGAATTGCCTGAATAAATCTAAAATGATGTCATTTTCACTGTCTTTTCATTTTGTAGACCAGCTTAAATCATGTAACCGTTAACCCGGGAAAAAACTTGATGACTTAATCTTGTAGAAAAATAAATCTCATGCATCCAATAAAATCTTTATAATCATCCGTAATCAATGTCGTTGTGAGGGTTCACGTCAAACATTAAAACTGATGCAACAATATTGTTGCACGTGTACCAGGGTTAAGATCTGACAATGATAAATAAAGTTAGTTATACAAAAATTTTAGCAATATGCATTTTGGTGAATACCTGAACCGAAGATTTATTTTGCATTTTTCTAAAGAGCATAATAACACGGACAAACAAAAAAGCCTGCTATTTTCTTTATAATTAAGAGTAAATTAATCTTCTGTCTGTTGTGTAAATAACCCAGATGATGAAAATAACTCTTAATTTGTTGCTGTGTTTAGCTGCTAGAGTGCGCGTCAGGACAATTCGCTTTATTCTGATCAAAATTCCAGGTAATTTAATTCTATCTAGGCAGAAATGATAAGTCCACGGGCATTATTCCATTTGCCACCATTTAGTAATCGCTAATTTCAAAATCTGTCTAATCTTTTGAATTTTGATACGCCATCCAATATGCTAATTGGCAGGTGACACAATTCCGTAAGATTAGTCCAATATGTTCAATAAAACATTTTTTAAACAATGGTTAAGAAAAAGAAAGTTATGCAGAAAAAGCTAAAAAGAAATGACAAATTAGCAAGCAATATTTATTGCAAAATGTTTATTTTATTTTATGTTATTTTTATAGTAATAACGTATAATTGCAGAAATCTTCTTAACAATATTCTTATATCCTAACTTTTAAAGCAGTAAATATTCCTGTAAGTGAAATCGACAATATGTTTGGCATGTTAAAAAAATAACATGATACACAATATTCAATTAATAAGTAATGATCCGAGTTCGAGGATATAAAAATCACATGCTTGAGGAAAACAAAACGCATGTTTCCATAGTAATGGTATTCCATAGTATGGTGAAAAATATTTTAAATCTTTGAAAGTAACTTTTTTTTTAGAATATGTGTGTATATGGAAGACATTTACACTAAAATTTAAATGATTGACTACATAATTATAATTTTAACTGCTTTTTATATAATTTACGCTTGAATATAAAAATGTACTCCGAAATGCTCTTCTCTCGACTTATTTCACACTTTTGTCTTATTTGGCTTAAAATTGCATTGTTTGGCGATGAAGGTAATAAATAAATAGCATGTAACTCACTAATACAGCCATTTTTACAAATACTTCTAGTTTTTCCTGTAAATCATATGATAACTGCAAGCGATAATTTGCCAAATACTGTATCAATTGTAAAATTTCACAATAATTTATACTTTAAGCATTACAAATATTTATTCCATGTTTAAATTAAATATTTTCGTTTTATAATATTATGTCTTATTAAAACTTTTTTTGTTGTTGTTTTTTAAATTAAATATCAGAATTTTTTTTCATTTATTCGTGAGGTGTTTGTATTATTTTCTAACAGATATAGCCATCTTAATTCTTTAATCAACAAACCTTTCGCCAAAAGATAACCACTGGCAACCTTTTTGTTCAAAATAGCAGTCAAATACGAAATTTATTATCAAAAATCATAGCTATCCCTGTATATTTTCTCATAAACCATCCCGGGAATATTTCCTATCGAATGATACAATTTGGAAAAAAATCCACCGGGTAGTTTTTGAAAACACTCGAGCGGAACTTTTAGAGCTTACCGCTTTATAATATACTAGCTGACCCGCCCAGCGTTGCCCGGAGTTTGTAAATAATTAACTTAAGCAAAACTCAAGTTTGTATGATTTTATATCTTTTGAAATTCTTTTAAATGAATCTTATTTCGGTATCCCCATTGCCTTCCGCAGCGTCTAGTGTGTTTCCAACAAACTTCTTTCCGAACAAAACTGTAACCTGGGTCCCCGCTACCTATGGCAGCATTTACAGGAAGTGCCCCGCACATGCCGGAGACAATCGAAAACCAAGTTGAGTGAGCGAAATCTCGTAGTAATCAAACTGATAGAATCCAAAAAAAGAATGCACCATTAATAATTAAGAATCGTTAGAAAATGTGGGTAACTGAAGCCTAAGGATAAAATTTCATAATACAGAGAGTAGATGTAGTTGTAATCTAAGTTGAATGAACCAAATCCTGTTGAAATTGGCCCCTTAGAACCCGAGGAAAGAATGCTTTCCCAAGCGGTGGAAGATGCCCCCTAGAGGTCTGCACGGGCCCGGGCTTGGCCCGAGGCCCGTACCCGGCCCGGCGGAATGGAGGAGAATTTTCAAACGGGCCGGCAGAAATAGGACAATTTTTTCAACGGGCCGGGCCAGCAAAAAAATTGAACGGGCCTGAAGGGCCGGGCCCGGCCGATAAAAAAAATTAATCGGGCCTGTCGGCCCGATATAAGAATTTGAGAGGAGCAGATAAAATACGAGGTCATTTCCAATGAATATGACTTTTTCGAGAAGTATAAATGTGCGTTACGAGCCGATGCGAGTTTAACAACATCAATACAGAAATGTAACATGTCCATCGTAGAGATCGGCATCGTACAGTTACATGATGCCTGATCCCGGGTTTAATTTTTTTCGGCAGACTTGTGCCGGGACGGAACTGGTCTTAATCGTTCTCAGGATGTGTAGGACAGGCATTATGTTTTGTAAAAGTATTAATAGCGATAATGAACTTCTGTTAACAGTATCTTTGGAAATGTACCTTAAGGTGATTCTCATACTTACTGCTCAACAATGCGAAACTCTCAGACACATTTTCTGACTCATTTTTAACTATAAAGGCATAAAATTGACAGGCTGAGTATTGAAGGCAATTGGGATCAAATAGCGTTTCCATTTTTCATAAATTACGTACAGAGATAACAGAGACTCTTGTCACGTGACTGTAGGTTTTCTCCTTTCCTGTGGTATCGCTTCCGGAAATTCAATTCAAAACGCTAACTTTGGCAGTATTTTCTGAAAGATATATTACTTTTATCTAAAAAAAAAACGGCATTTACATGGTTTCTGAATAAGAATACCTGCCAATCTCATGCGTTTCCGAAAAGAAGTGAATTCATAAATGTATCAAAATGTAGCTCCTTTGGATTTGAGAAAAGCCTTAAAAATGACAGAAATATTTTCACAAATCTACCTTTTATTGTAAGCTTCAAAAGTTATCATGTTTTTTAACCCTTTATTCTAAACTACAATAATCTTTTAATGAACTCTTATTTAAATTTTGAAACGTCTGTAGAGACGTTAACTAAAACACTGTAAGTAATCGTTAATGTTTACTATTGTGTGTTTTCTATTTTGCGAACACATAGTAATTTAAAATATACTGTAAAATGTTCCCATAAATATGCATGTAGTATTCATTAAAAGAATCTTAATTGTATGTCGAGAAAAAACGGAATTTTTTGTAGACATTTAGTCGGGCCGGGCCGGGCCGGGCCTGTTTTCACTGATTTTTGTACGGGCCGGGCTCGGGCCAAACTTTCAATTTTTACACCGGGCCGGGCCAAAATAGCTTTCCTACGGGCCGGGCCGGGCAGGGGCCTGGAAATTCCGGCCCGTGCAGACCTCTAATGCCCCCTCCCCTTGTAAATTTCATGAATTACTTTTAACATTAACACGATATTTAATAAATGGATGAAATCCCTTATCTAAAGTAATGCAATTTTTAATTTACGGCTGTAGTGAGTAGACGTAAGTTGATGCTGAAAAAGGAGATTAATGTTCGAAAAATGTGGTAGCTGAGGTATAAAGAATGACCGGGCAAAATTAAGCATAGAGTATGAATTAATCATTAGAATAATATTTTAAAGAAATGTGCAAAAAGTCGGGTAAATGCTTAAAAAAGGGCCCTAGGGCCCCAATAAATATATGCGGGTGTTGGTCTAGGGAGAAGAGTCCGAGACTCAATTTTAATATTATGCAATGAGAAGCTGATAAAATTAGGGGGTAAAAAATACATGGCACACAAAAAGTTCAAGGGGACCCGGATCTGGCCAAACGGGACCCTAGCTTGCATCAAGATTTTAACTGGATTATAGAAACAGGAGAATAACTAAATGGAAAAATAAAGCAGCCAAAAATAAAGATTAAGAGGGACAATTTATTGACAATTTATACTGCAAAAGCTTTAAGGGGCCCTGTACCGGTCTCCAAGGGGTCAGGGACTTGCATGTAGTTTGGTAAAAAGATACTTTTGAGTAGTTTTTAAAGTAATCAGAAGACGCTAGAACTATGTTAAAGAAAATTGCAAGCAATTCAGATCTTTTTTAAAGAAGCTGCGCCAAGGGCCCAAGAAGGCGATTTAATATTCAAAATTGGTGGTAACTGAAGACTGAAAATTTTTTGTCGTTCATGTAGTAGTTGGAGGACCTAAGAAGTTGTTAGAATGAAAGCTAGTGAATCAGACCATTTTTAAGAGGGCTATAATAGAGGGCCCAAAAAGGGGCGAGCTGACTGTTAAAGGCAGGGCCCTGAAATGAAAACATGTTAAAATATCTTAAACTTAACTCTTTAGATCTACATATAGTCAAAATTAAGCATAGGGTATTAATTTTTTGTTAGAATAATATTTTAACTAAATGCGTAAAAAAGGGTCCCAATAAAAAAATGAGGATGTTGGTCCTGGAAGAAGAGTGCAAGACTCAACTTTAAAATTATGCACTCAGAAGGTGAGAAAATTAGTTGATGCCATATGCATGACGCACAAAAAGTTCAAAGGCCCTGGACCGAGCCCTTGGGCCCTACGGGACCATAGGGGCCCCAGGGTCTTAACTGGAATGTATAAACGGGAGAATAACTAAATGGAAAAAGGGTTCCAAAAATGAAGATTTTATTAAGAGGGGGCAATTAATTAACAATTTATGATTCAAAAATTTCAAAGGGTCCGAAAGCGGGCCCCAAAAGGCCAGGGCTTAACTGGCATGTTATTGGGTATAAAGATATTTTTAGTACTTATTAAAGTAATCAGAGGATTCTAGAACTATGTTAAAGAAAATTTCAAGAAATTCGGATCCTTTTAAAAAAATCCGCCCCAAGAGCCCCAAGAAGGCTATTAATATTCAAAATTGGTGGTAGCTGAAGTCTGAAAAATTGTTTTGTCGTTCATTTAGTAGCTGGAGGACCTAAGAAGTTAGAAAAAAAAAGTTAGAGAATCAGACCATTTTTAAGGGAGCTACGGTAGGGAGCCCAAAATGGGCCAATTCATAGTTAAAAAAAGGCCCTAACATGAAAACATGTTAAAATGTCTTAGTACTTAGTGCTTTAGAACTTCAGTCAAAATTAAGCATAGGGTATGAATTATTCGTTAGAATAATATTTTAAAGAAATGCACGAAATATTGGGAAAATGTTTAAAAAAGGGCCCTAGAGCCCCAATAAAAATCAAGAAGTACTACAAACTATTTCTGTTCGTATTAAAATGTCGATAAATAGCTCTTCTTTATATTAAATAAATATCATAAATATTGAAAAAAAAAATGCTTATATGAATATGAAAAGTAAATAGGTTGCCAGTAAATATACAAAAAATTCACTTCACTCTCCAAGGCCTTTTTCCCTATCTCGCCAAAGCCCCTATAATAAAAATATACCAAATACTCTTCAATCTGTTGTCTGATACTAAGTAATCACAATAATGTAAATAACTGTTAGGCACAGATATCATATACATACCTGGTTTGGCGGGATTTTTTGTCACGCCAACTTGGCGAAAACATCATTTTCGAATACCAGTTACCTATATATATTTAAATTATTTTCTATTATTTTAAACGGAAATAACAATAAATAAAAAAAGTTTAATTAAATAACTATAGAAAAAAACGATTGATATAATTTTAAAAAAGAAAATAAAGGTAAATAAACAATTTATTAATAAACAAACAACAATAGACGGGTTACCATATCAGGCAAAATAATGCCATTTTGGAGCCCATTAGGTCCATGAAGCGTATATGACATCTGTGCTAACAAAGCTTCCAATAATATAGTAAATATGCCATTTGGTGGTGACTTGATTATCAAAAGTTATAAAATAAATAATAATAATAACAATTAATAAATAATAATAATAATATAAAATTCGAATTCAGATGTTAATTTATGTGCTTTTAAATATCTAAGATTAGTCCAATATCTTTTAAAATATTACCTAACAAAGGGGAAAATATGAAGACATAACAAATTAAAAAAGATTTGCAATTTTTTCTCAGCAAGCAATTTTTATTTCAAAATGTTGATTTTTTTTTATAGTAATAACAGATGATTGTATAAATTTCCTTAAGAATAATTTTCAGTTCCTAAATTTTGAAATTGTGAATTTTTGGTACTACTTAGTTATACCGTCGACCAATTTCGCCAAATTATATAAAGCGCCAAATCACTCGTTAGATTATACAAATTGATAAACATTTTTATTTTAAATAATGAAAGAACAAATAAATTAGTATAACATTAATAAAAATACAAATAAAACGTCGAAACAAAAATCACTTGATGACGTAAACGTGTGTAACTTTGTTTAAAGTCAAGTGATTGTGACATATACGATCAACCATTATTGGCATTTAATCTTATAGTTTGGCGATAGATTTTGGGTCAATGGGATAACCAAATAGTACCGAATTTTCCTATACATGAAATTGGCGTTATCGCCAAAGAAATAAACAATAATATTTTCTAAAAAAGAAAAAAAAAAGGATAATAATCCTTGATCTGAGTTGGAGTGTATAAAAATCATATACTTCCATAATTACGGCGAAAAGCTTTTTAAAAAGTATAAACTTATTTTATAATATGTATGTGCGGCAGAAAGTCAAACTAAAATTTAGATATTTGATTCTAATTTTAAAATATTAACTAATATCTATATAACTTATAATTGAATACATAAATGTACTCCAAAAATGATCTCGGTCACTTGAAAAAACACCATTATTGCGAAAATTCTCAAGCTAATGTCACGCTTATGCATTTTTGGCTTAAAAAAAATTAGCTAAACATTGTTTGGCGACAAACATAAATTAGAAATCCTAAATACAGTAACTTTTACAATTACATCTGTTTATTTCTCCTGTAAATCACATGACGTGGCAATTAGATAAAAAAAAAGAAAAGAACTTAAAAAAAAAAAAAAAAATTGTAATTCAAAATTAGTCTAATCAAATTTTCAGATTCATTTTTTTAACGTAACGCAGGCGATAATTCGCCGAATATTGTATAAATTGTAAAATTTCACAATAAATTATATTTTTAATCATTAAAAATATTTATTTCATGTTTAAATTAAATATTTTCGTTTTATAATATTGTGTCTCATTAAAACTTTTTTTTTGTTGTCTTTTTTAATTAAATATCAGTATTTTTTTTCACTTATTTGTGAGGTATTTGTATTATTTTCTAACGGACGGATAACTATTTCAATTCTTTAACCAACAAACCTTTCGCCAAAAATTGACCGCTGGCAACCTTTTCGTTCAAAATACCAATAAAATACGAAATTTATTACCAAAAATCATAGCTATCTCTTTATATTTTACTCATAAACCACCGCTTGAATATTCTCGATCGAATGACATTATTTGCAAAAAAATCCACCGGGTAGTTTCTGAAAACATTCGAGCGGAACTTTTAGAGCTTACTGCTTTATAATATATATGATGATGAGGCACCCTACACTGTCAAAAAGCTTTGACTAAAGTTAGGTCAATGTGATGGTGTAGACAAAAGTAGCATTCCCACGGTTGCGGCATTTACGACGGGCGCAGCGATTACGATATTTTTTTTTTTAATTGAGACCAATTTCAGGAGTGTGGCATTTCTTCCATAAAATACAGTAGAAGTCGAAATATCCATTAAAAATCGATTTACATAAATTCATTTCATTTTATTACAAAGACAAGGAACAGAACTCAGATGTTTAAAAAATTATTCCTTGCCAGACAGCTGTCGCCAGAGGTAGTGGGATTGTTTCCTGGCGTTGCATTTAAAATTGATGCATCTATGCCTATTTTTTAATGCTGATTCTGAATAATATGTAATTTTCGTGAAAATCAATTAAGAACTCTTTATTTTATAAAAAAAATAATTTTGTTTAAAGAAAACAAATGCTTTCGTATGGCACATTATTTAAATCTTAGATTTTTTCCTAATTATCATTATTTTAAGTTTGATTTTTTGTTATAGGCTATATAAAATTAACATATTGCCCCTTAATTTATGAGTGGTAGTAGTTACCACTATTTTCGAGCAGTAATTCCAGCAAATTTCTTAAATTGTTATTTGAGTCCCACACGCCCTCGACTAATATATCTACGGATAGGTTTTATAACGGAGTTTCATTTGGATAGAGATTTGTTTAGAATAGAGTGTATCCCCTGGTAGATTGAGGTAGTGGGGACATGTGTCAGATGTTTGTACAGAACATGTTGTCCCATAATTTATGAATGGTAGTTATCACTGTTTCCGAATAGTAATTTCAGCAAATTTCTTAAATTATTTTAATCACCCACCCCTTTAACTAATATATCTACGGGTAGGTTGTATGGTGGAGTTTTGTTCAGATAGAGGTTTGTTTAGAATAGCCCCTGGTGGTGGAATGTGGAACTAACAGATTTTGCAGCTTGTGCGTAGCACACCTGCTATACGGTGCCGCAGACACTATTTATAACTTAATTTATAATAAAATTTGTATAAGCTATTAATAATGATAACTTTAAATTTTGCTTGAATATTTCTTTAACTGTATTTGTGTGTGCAAAGTTTAACCAGCATGATGCTAATAATAAAGATTTACTTTTATTTCTGTGGCCCACAGTTTTATATATAACGTTTTGTATGGTACTTGATTTTAAATGAATTTGACATGCCTGCACTTGAGGACTAAGTTTCAGACATTATTTCATTTTTATCTTCACCTTCTATTTTTATCATAACCTTCCACTGTGGTCTTCTACTATTTTGGTAAATAATTAACTGCAATAGGGAAACTTTTAACTAAAGAATTTTTTTTTTTTTATTTGCAAAGAATTTATTTTAAACAATCAAGACAAAATAATATGCATAAGCATATATGTATATATATATTCATATTGCAGAGTTTCCCCCAGGTTTATAAAAGGGCAGGGTGCTGCTTGTGGGAAAAGGGCACTTTTGCATTCCGAAGGGCATGTTTTGGATTCTTAAAGGCATTTCTTGAAATTTTTAAAGGCACTCTTTTGACTTTTAAAACTACTTTTTTAATATTTAATAGACAGAACACTATTTTAAAGACAGCAATGAGTCAATTTTTACTATGCAAGTAATTTTTTTAATAAACAAACGAGTAAAGGGACTTTTTTCAGGTAGGGGCAACAAGGGAGCTAATTTTTTAAATGAGGGGCAAGAGGGGTGCTATTTTGTAAACCGAAGGGCAGGCAGGGTGCAGCACCCTCCTGAAACTGTCTGGGGGAAACTCTGATATTGTAAATCTAGTTAATCTTATTTTTGTGTCATATGTTGCAATTTATGTACCGTGAGCCATTATTTTCTTGCATTCACATACACATGCATTGCATCTTATATGAAAGAGAGATTTCTTGTACCTACAGTGGCTGTATTTCATGTATTATCTTTTGCAATTTCCGATTTCTCGTTATACAAACACATAGATGCCAACATCTCCGGAAATTCCGGAGTTTCTCCGGAAATGTAGGTTAAAATACGGTAGTACGGTAATAAGTTAGAAAATACGGAAATTCGCGGCAAAAAAATGGGGAATTTTTTCGATCAATATCGGCAAAAATTCGCGAATTTCTTCAATCGGTCATTGAAATATATCACAAAAATTGCCTATCAGTCGATAAAACAACGAATTTCGGCAGTCGCTCGCGGCAGAAAATCGCGAATTTCTTTAACCGGTCAGTGAAAAAAGTTGCAAATTTTGTCAATCAGTAGTCGCTGCAAATAATCGTGAAATTCATCAATCGGTCGTTGATAAAAATCGTGCTCTGCAAAAACGCGTTTTTTGGGCTGTCAGCCGTGGCAGAAGATCGCGAATTTCGTTGATCAGTTGAGGAAAAATATCCTGGAATTCGGCAATCAGCCGTTGATAAATATCGCGAATTTTGTCAATCATTCAGTGCGTTGCAAAAAACGGGAAATCGTCAGTTGCCCCAAAAAACGCGAATTTCGTCACTCATTCGCGGCAAAAGATCGCGATTTTCGTCAGCCATTCGTGGCAGAAAATGGCGATTTTCGTCAGTCAGTAGCGGCAAAAGATCACGATTTTCGTCAGTCAGTAGCGGCAAAAGATCACGATTTTCGTCAGTCAGTAGCGACAAAAGATCTCGATTTTTGTCCGTCGGTCACATCTAAAGACCGCGATTTTCGTCCGTCGGTCGCATCTAAAGACCGCGATTTTCGTCCGTCGGTCGCGGCAAAAGATCGCGATTTTCGTCACTCCGTCTCGACAAAGGATCGTGATTTTTGTAGGTCAGTCGCGGCTAAAGACCTCGATTTTTGTCCGTTTCGTCCGTCGGTCACGGCTAAAGACAGCGATTTTCGTCCGTCGGTCACGGCTAAAGACAGCGATTTTCGTCCGTCGGTCACGGCTAAAGACCGCGATTTTCGTCCGTCGTTCGCGACTACAGACCGCGGTTTTCGTCAGTCCTTCGCGACAAAAGATCGCGATTTTCGTCTGTCAGTCGTTGCAAAAGATCGCGATTTTCGTCTGTCAGTCGCTGCAAAAGATCGCGATTTTCGTCAGTCAGTCGCGGCAAAAGAGCGCGATTTTCGTCAGTCAGTCGCGCCAAAAGAGCGCGATTTTCGTCAGTCAGTCGCGGCAAAAGATCGCGATTTTCGTCAGTTAGTCGCGGCAAAAGATCGCGATTTTCGTCAGTCAGTCACGGTGAAAAGTCGTGAATTTTGTCAATTCGTTTTTGGAAAGAAGAATCTTTATTGCAAAAAATGTTAATTACATAAAAAGTAAAAGTAAATTAGTATTTAAATTATGTTTGTATGGATAAGCTGTTAGGGAGTGAGGATTCATAAAGTACCTAAAAAATATTTTATATTTTTATATAAAAATTTATATAAAAAAATTATGTGCAACTCCTGAAATGACTCCTGAAACGTGACTATTTTACTCCTGATGAGTGTCCAAAACTCCTGAAATTTTACTAGTTTACTCCTGATACGGTATTTACAATGTTGGCATCTATGCAAACATTAAAATTTTTTTGACTATGTAAAAAATGCTATTATATTTTAATAATTGCTATATGTATATAGGTTTAATATATGTAAAAGTTTAAAATAATTGATTTGTACATAATTTTAGTGCTGATCTTTCATTTTATATTTAAAGCTAAAAAAAGCTTTGACAAATGTATTTCTGTACCTTTTAAAATTTAGGAATAGCTTTACTGTATTTACGTTTCATGGACACTGAACAATGCAAAGGGAAAAAAGACTTTTTAAAAGAGGGAATGAATCTCATTGAGCCAATGCTTCATCATCTAAAGAAAAAGAAATTATCATTTTTATGTGGAGTTACTGGTCCATTAGCAATCTGTTCAGTATTATATCACCGAGCTGGAAAACAAAGTGCCAGTAAAGATCTAGCGAAGAAGTAAGAGTTCGTTGGTTACATTTCTTTTATTTTATTGTCACAAAGCTCTTATAAGACTGTACTTGAGTATTTAAAAAAATAGCTGTACTTTTAATTATCAAAATAATTTCAGCCTGTTTGTTCTAGAGTTTGATTTTTCATTAACTTGTTAATGGCCAAGTTATTTTTAAAGTTTGAATGTAAATGAGATTTTTGTAGAGTGCTTTACGAACATCACGAAATAGAATTTCTGCTTTTGTCTCATATACAGGAAAGACATCATAAAAAGAAGCTAATGCAATATAATTTGAAAGAATTTATCTTTTTTTTTATCAGACACAAAAAAGCATCTTACCATCATGATAGCTGTAGGAAGTCTTGGTTTGTTCTTGTCGTAATAGAATATATTATCAGTAAAATGTTATAATTGATTACTGAAAATTCTTCCAGTTGATGTTGAACTTGTTTCGTTTTCAATACAGATGTGATTAAGATGAATTGACTTTTTTCCTGTGGTAAAACTCCGGTGTGTTTCGACTTCCTGTGACTTGCATAAATTCTCCGGAACCATGTCTTGACTGCTGTTATAGCTTCATGTATTCAGCTTAGAGTTTACCATTTTTCGGTTTTAATATTTTGGTTACCAATTTAAGAGGAACTGTGACACCAATTTACACATCAGTCATGGTATTTTAAGGGAGAAATAAAAATTCATCCCCAGAGACAGAAAATTGTGATTTTTTATGTGCTTTTCTGTATTATAAAAATATCTATTCAATTATATGAGACAACTGTTAACCCCATTAATGATGGGATTCTAAAGTGGTTGCATCTTTGCCGCATTCCTAATCCTAATGTCTGTGTTAATGAAAAGAGATTTATACCATTATGGTGATATTGTTGTTTCTAAAAGTGTAAAACAATAAATATATTTCAAAAACGTTACATTTTAATAACCTGTTTCCAAATGAAATATTTTTTAAATGATGACTTGTGTCCTTTTGGTCAAAATTATATGCCGTGAAATACAGTTAATCTGCCCCCCCCCCTCCCCCCAAACACGACAGAAAATCGGTGGGGGCGCTTACACGGTATTAAAATTGTAGTAATGGGTGGTAATGGCCTATCGTTGCAAAATATGCATTATTTTAATAAAGTGAGAAAAGAAAAACATTTTGAAAAAAAAAAAATTATATACAAAATAGAAAAACAGTATAACTTCACGATTAACGTCAATTTTAAATTATAGAATATTCTGGATTTCAAAAGCTTTGAAACTGGGATGCATTTAGATAAATAAAAACACTAATATCTGTCATAAGACAAATAACAACACAAATATTTGTCATTAATATGGTAGCAGAAAAATAAAAGGAACTTAATAATTTAAAATAACTAAAAAACACTAAGAAATTGCGTTTGAAAATGTCCTAATATTCTCTCTAAAACTAGTAGCATTTTATGTGGTGTCGCCACCTGTTGTAAATTAGCGAGATTAAATAACCATTTTTTTTTTTTTTTAATCATCATTTCTTATCTATTAAGGCTAAATAAATAATACAAATCACAAAAAAAACATGAAAAATATTGCAAATGAAACTATTTTTTTTTAAAAAGAAGAAATGTGTTATAATGGGAAATTTAAATCAGACTGACATAGAATTAACAGCAGTAGAATTGATTAAAAAAAGTCACTGGTCCGCAGACATCGTCACTGGCCCGCTACATAAAATTATATTAAGTACCTTTAAACCTTTGAGTGCCCCCCCCCCCCCCCCTCTCGTCCTCCGAGAATATAAACAAAACTTCCTTTCAGTTACCCAAAATTTTCAGCATAATAAAATGTAAAATTATAATTTGCTAAAAATTAAATAAATAGTACATAAACAAAAACTGAAATTATTAATTATGTATTTTATTTCCGTTTATTTATTTTAACTGACTAAGTCTTTATGCTTATTGTAATGTTTGGTTGCGGTTTTTGTCAGGGATGGGAAAATTTAAGTTTACCTGTCAGAGAGGGAAAAAAGTTACTTGCTTCATCAGAATGTTAAAAGACATATTGAATAGATCTTTTTTTTTTTTTACCAAAATGTTTCTAATTTACCAATGTTTTTGAAGACAAAATAATATTTTGTATTTATCGCTAATGCTGCTTGGGGACAAGAATTAACAAATGTTATTAAATACAAGAATATTGTTTTGAATTTTTGCTTTATGGGCATGCAGTGCTCATACATGCAGCATTTTTTACTTACTGCCACATGCATGCACAAAATTTTTTGTTTATTTTTTTACTATTTGCTTTTTACAAATTCCCTTCCCCCTCTCTTTTTTTAGAAATAACGTTTGGAAAATTTTGGTATTTTGTTTTGAAAACATCATTGTTTTTTATTGGGTTTAGATCAATTTTAATATTTATATGAATCTCAGAATCATTATCATTACAAAATTTTATACTATTTGCTTTTTACAAATTTCTCTTCCCCCCCCCCCCCCCCCCATCTCTCTCTCTCTCTTAAGCATGTTAAAAGATAGATTGATTTTAAGGGAGAAATAAAAATTCATCCCCAGAGACAGAAAATTGTGATTTTTTATGTGCTTTTCTGTATTATAAAAATATCTATTCAATTATATGCGACAACTGTTAACCCCATTAATGATGGGATTCTAAAGTGGTTGCATCTTTGCTGCATTCCTAATCCTAATGTCTGTGTTAATGAAAAGAGATTTATACCATTATGGTGATATTGTTGTTTCTAAAAGTGTAAAACAATAAATATATTTCAAAAACGTTACATTTTAATAACGTGTTTCCAAATGAAATATTTTTTAAATGATGACTTGTGTTCTTTTGGTCAAAATTATATGCCGTGAAATACAGTTAATCTGCCCCCCCTCCCCCCAAACACAACAGAAAATCGGAAAAAAATCGGTGGGGGCGCTTACACGGTATTAAAATTGTAGTAATGGGTGGTAATGGCCTATTGTTGCAAAATATGCATTATTTTAATAAAGTGAGAAAAGAAAAACATTTTGAAAAAAAAAATTATATACAAAATAGAAAAACAGTATAACTTCACGATTAACGGCAATTTTAAATTATAGAAAATTCTGGATTTCAAAAGCTTTGAAACTGGGATGCATTTAGATAAATAAAAACACTAATATCTGTCATAAGACAAATAACAACACAAATATTTGTCATTAATATGGTAGCAGAAAAATAAAAGGAACTTAATAATTTAAAATAACTAAAAAACACTAAGAAATTGCGTTTGAAAATGTCCTAATATTCTCTCTAAAACTAGTAGCATTTTATGTGGTGTCGCCACCTGTTGTAAATTAGCGAGATTAAATAACCATTTTTTTTTTTTTAATCATCATTTCTTATCTATTAAGGCTAAATAAATAATACAAATCACAAAAAAAAAACATGAAAAATATTGCAAATGAAACTATTTTTTTTAAAAAAGAAGAAATGTGTTATAATGGGAAATTTAAATCAGACTGATATAGAATTAACAGCGGTAGAATTGATTAAAAAAAAGTCACTGGTCCCACGGACCAGTAAACATCAGAGTTTACTGGTCCGCAGACATCGTCACTGGCCCGCTACATAAAATTATATTAAGTACCTTTAAACCTTTGAGTGACCCCCCCCTCTCGTCCTCCGAGAATATAAACAAAACTTCCTTTCAGTTACCCAAAATTTTCGGCATAATAAAATGTAAAATTATAATTTGCTAAAAATTAAATAAATAGTACATAAACAAAAACTGAAATTATTAATTATGTATTTTATTTCCGTTTATTTATTTTAACTGACTAAGTTTTTATGCTTATTGTAATGTTTGGTTGCGGTTTTTGTCAGGGATGGGAAAATTTAAGTTTACCTGTCAGAGAGGGAAAAAAGTTACTTGCTTCATCAGAATGTTAAAAGACATATTGAATAGATCTTTTTTTTTTTTTTTACCAAAATTTTTCTAATTTACCAATGTTTTTGAAGACAAAATAATATTTTGTATTTATCGCTAATGCTGCTTGGGGACAAGAATTAACAAATGTTATTAAATACAAGAATATTGTTTTGAATTTTTGCTTTATGGGCATGCAGTGCTCATACATGCAGCATTTTTTACTTACTGCCACATGCATGCACAAAATTTTTTGTTTATTTTTTTACTATTTGCTTTTTACAAATTCCCTTTCCCCTCTCTTTTTTTAGAAATAACGTTTGGAAAATTTTGGTATTTTGTTTTGAAAACATCATTGTTTTTTATTGGGTTTAGATCAATTTTAATATTTATATGAATCTCAGAATCATTATCATTACAAAATTTTATACTATTTGCTTTTTACAAATTTCTCTTTCCCCCCCCCCCCCCTCTCTCTCTCTCTTAAGCATGTTAAAAGATAAATTGAATAGATCTTTTTTTTTTTTTTTATTTAACCAAAATTTTTCTAATTTACCGATTTTTTTAAAGACAAAATAATGTTTTGTATTTATCGCTAATGCTGCTTGGAGACAAGTATTATAACAAATGTTATTAAATACAAGAATACTGTTTTGAATTTTTAATCTTATCATCTGTTAACCTTATGTTAATTTTTATAATGAATTTGAATGAGTTTTCGTGTATCCCTTGCATATTCTCCCTTGATCGTCTGTCATCTTTTTTGTTATGACCGACATTTTTTTAGCGATTTTGCAACCCTGACTATTTTCAGCGGTAGAATTGATTTTTAAAAAAAATCACTGGTCCCAAGGACCAGTAAACATCAGAGTTTATTGGTCCGCAGACATTGTCACTGACCCGCTACATAAAATTATATAAGTACCTTTAACCATTTGAGTGACCCCCCCCCCCCTCTCCTCCTCCGAGAATATAAAAAAAACTTCCTTTCAGTTACCCAAAATTTTCGGCATAATAAAATGTAAAATTATAATTTGCTAAAAATTAAATAAATAGTACATGAACATAAACTGAAATTATTATGTATTTTATTTCTGTTTATTTATTTTAACTGACTAAGTTTTTATGCAAATTTTATGCTTATTGTAATGTTTGGTTGCAGTTTTCTCAGGGATGGGAAAATTTACGTTTACCTGTCAGAGAGGGGAAAAAAGTTGCTGTTAGTTACTGGTCCTTCAGACCACTAAATTTTTTAAATTAGTGGTCCGATTGAATTTTTAGTGGTCACGGACCAGCGGACCACCAAGGATTTCGAACGCTGATTAATTTTAAAAAGTAACTTTATCACTATATTAACTCATTTTAAATAGTGATATATAAAGTAAATATTATGTATATCACCTTCAAATCAAATATCAAATTAAATCACCAATTCAATACTTAATAATAATAATAATAAAATAAATAATACGAATAAATCCGATTTCGCGTTATTTTGGTGCCATCTACCATAACTTGTAGAAGAAAGAAAACCAACATGATATAAAATTAATTCTGAAAGTTACTAAAGAAAAAAAAAAGGCTGTAAATTGTTATTATCACTATTATTTTATATATTTAATAATAATAATAATATACAAGGCTAATAGTATTATGAAAAATATTAATTATACATGTAAATATGAAATTATGTAGCTGTATTGAACCTAAGTGAAAAGTCCGACCACGTGAATCGATTCTTAATCGAATCATAAAACGAATAACTGAACTGTGTATATGGCTTCCTCTGAGGTTTACGACGACATGAAAACAAAAACTTCGAAATGAGTTTGTATAAATTGAAATAAATAAATAAAACCAAAGGTAAGTAGAATAAGACTTAGTTGAAATGAAATAATAAAGAAAAGATTGAAATAAAGTAAATAACTTTTAAAGTGTAAACGTCAAGGAAAAACAGGGCTAACAGTTACCTTCATATCGCCATGGAGATAAATCTACAGCAAAACTAATGTTTGGTTATATTGCTTTTCCAGATTAGCAGCAGTTGAAGTTGTATGTTACTATTTACGTTTGCGATATATTAAAGAATCGTCCCGCTTTTCTGATCCGTCAGAAAAAAAATCACTCGGAGATAAAATTTTTTGTATTGATCTTGACGTGCGCACCAAAATTTTTTTGTGGGGAGGGCACTTTCTTGGGATTTCTTGAATTTTCCAATTTGTTTACAAAGTGGGAGGGAGGCGCTTAATCGGGATGGACGGATTAACGGGATTTTACGGTAGTCTTCTAATCACAGTATCTTTGTTGAAAACTGAAATACATTTAAATAGTATTTGAAGTTCTTCAAACTTTTGTTAAACATCTGTATATATTTCTAAACAAAGAGGATCTTCAAATATATTTTTAAAATTTGGATTTTATTAATGTAAATTTTAGATTTATTTTCTGTTTTTTTATATAGTATTAATTTTAGATTTTAAATTTTATAGGGTTGAAAATCTGGGGCCTGATGCTTGTAACCTTGCGACCGACTGCCCTGATGAGCTTTTATTTGGTCGGGTTGGTTATCTGTTTTCTTTGCTGTTCCTTGAAAAACAAATTTGTGAAGATAAATTTCGAGATCATACAATGAAAGATGTAAGTGATCTTTATAATACTGAATTTTCTCTTTTTAACACTTTCCAACAAAGTTGAAAAGTGTTTATGACTTCGGTTTGTCTGGCCATCTGTACGTGCTCTAACTCTCATAAATATACTCTGATTGTTCTGAAATTGTTGGATGTTATTGACCTCTACCGTAGCACAATCCCTATTTCAAATGAAGTTTGTAGCATGTTTAGTTTATTTACAGGGACAGTCAAAAGTATTCCGTTACATTACGGCCAATGGGAAAAAATCATTTCAAATGATTTTCAATGGTGTTACATCCTTTCAAACATAATAAAATTGATATATATTTATGAAGGGCACTAAAATATGCATTCTGTAGAATATGCGGTGCAAAGATTAGTTATTATTCATTTACAGGACCACACAAAAGAATGGCCAGTGGGAAAAAATTGTTTCAAATGACTTTTAATTGTGTTACGCTATTTCAGATTTAATAAAATTTATATACATTTATAATGGCCACTAAAATATACATTCTGTAGAATATGCTGTGCAAAGAATAGTTATTCATTTACAGGGCCACACAAAAGAATTCTGTTACGTAATGACATAGGGACCGGGGGGAATTGTTTGCAGTGTATTTTAATTATGTTAAACTTTTTCATACACAATGAAATTGATACTATATTGTATCCGAATTACTGTATATTAGCAATGATTGCTGGAAATGCATTTTTAATTATGATATGGACTTTTCAGTTTCACTATATTTATTCATACTACAGTTGGACCTCTATTTAACGAAGTCGCTAAATCCCGAAAAAAAGTTTGTTATATGGAAAATGCGTTAAATAGAGAATCACCCTTTAAAATACTTTAAACTACGTAAAACACATTTTAAGTCCATAAACACTAAATATAATTAAAAAAAGTAATTAGTCACGCTTTGTTTATAAATTATATCTATTTGTTTTACTTATTTTACCAATCAAAATGAAATCTGCAAGGGAAACAAAAATGAAACAAAACATTGTCTGGAAATACATTGTATTTTCAGTTAAAAAAATAATTTTACATTAAAATCACGATTTTTTAGTATGGTTGATAAGCTGTTTGGAGGAATACCAAATTTTAAAGCAGTATTCTTTTTCTTCATGCCTTTATCCACCTCATCAAGAATAATTTTTCTTTTCTTTGATGCTCAAGCACTTTCGCTTTGACATTTTTGAGCTACAAGAACCGAAATTACCAACTCGATTGATCATGATCAACAATCTAGAAAATGGGAAACTTATAGTTTAAGGACACGGGGCAGCTCCATTGAGGGTTAAAAGGGGATATTGAAAGTTTGATCTTATTGGATAGAAAGCAAAGAATCACAACAGCAGTAGAATTGATAAAAAAAAAGTCACTGGTCCCAAGGACCAGTAAACATCAGAGTTTAGTGGTCCGCAGACATCATCACTGGCCCGCTACATAAAATTCTATGAAGTACCTTTAACCCTTTGAGTGACTCCCCTCCCCTCCTCCTCCTCGAACATAAACCAAACTTCCTTCCAGTTACCCAAAATTTTCAGCATAATAAAATGTAAAATTATAATTTGCCAAATTAAATAAACAGTACATAAACAAAAACTATAAAATGTACTTTTCGGTTAGCCAGGCGCCGGTGTTATATATACACACACGCATATATATATATATATATATATATATATATATATACACACATATATGTATCTATAACACTGGTGCCCGGCTAACCGAAAAGCACCCTATAAAATTATTAATTACGTATTTTATTTCCGATTATTTATTTCAAATGACTGTAAGTTTTAATGCAATTTTGCAATTTTTTATTTATTTATTTATTTTTTTAAATAAAATAAAATTCTGTGATTTGTGTTTGGTTGCGGTTTTCTCAGGGACAGGCAAATTTACGCTTACCTGTCAGAGAGGGAAAAAAGTTACTGGTCCTGCGGACCACTATATTTTTTAAATTAGTGGTCCGATTGAATTTTTAGTGGTCTCGGACCAGCGGACCACCAAGGATTTCGAACGCTGCACAACGATTTTACTGCTTTCGGTGAGTTAGGTGCCTGGTAAGACCTTTTCATGGTCATTGATCATCATAAAATGTGTTAAAAGAAAGAATAAGTTTGAAATGTCCAGTAATATTTTAAGAAATAGGGAGAAAAAAAAAATTAGATCCCAAGGAAAAGTTCGTTAAATAGAGAATACACTTCACTATTTGGAGGTTATTTTACGAAGAAATTTGCAAAATGTTCTTGGTTCCAAGTAAAAGTTCGTAAAATAGAGAAATTCGCAAAATAGGGGTTCGTTAAATAGAGGTCCGGCTGTATATGGTGTGTATAAATGCTGTAGTTCATATATACAGGTCTACAGAAAAGAATTTGTAAATGTTACTGAGTATGAGCTTAAAATGCTTAAAGGTGGCTTTTAAATGTGTTATGCATTTTTACGTTGAACTGTATTTAGTTTACTAAGAAATGTTTGTAGAATATAGATAAAATGATATACAGGGTCAAGCAAAGAATTGGATATATAGCCGTCTATAAATGATAATTTCTGGAAATGTGATTTCAGTAGTTTTAAAAGTGAATAAAATTTTAGCTAAATAGTGGTGTGTAATAAACTAAATTTTACCGTTATATAGTACAGGGCATGAAATTTCAGTTGAAAAGATACTAGCTAGACTAAAATTCTTGCTCGCCACTATTTTACATTCATTCAGACAGCAGCATCCTCCACCACACCTGCCCAAAAAATGAGCTATTTATGGCAAACTGAATTTAAATTGACCGTTGTTAGAGGGAGCTGTCTGTTAAATCCATAATATTTTACATTCATGAAAAATATGAACAATTTTTAAAATGTAAACAGATGTAGTATGAAGAACTTTCTGGTGACCAAAATCATAAAAGAATGTAGAAATTGAAAATTCTAAACATTTACTAAAAAAAAAAAATAATATTAACTCAAAATAAGGTTACCATAAGGTTTCAATGGTTACAGAAATTGTCACATATCACTAAAAGTCACAAAAGAAAAAGTTCCTGTGCTTTTAGTACTTCATATTTGTGTAACTCTGCCTTTCTGCACCGAAATACCACTTGTCAATGGCAGATGTAAGGTCAAACTCTGTGAGGGTGGATCCATTAATAGAAATTTTGAGCAAATCATCCAGTGTCTCATTCTTGCTGTATGTGTGAGAGAGGCTTCAGCTGTCACAACAGTCTCGAGTCTGTTGTGACAGCTGAAGCCTCTCTCACACGAAGCTGTGCTCACTGGTAGAACAGCACAAAATGTTGTAATCTGGAGCGAATTGGGGAATCTTGCTCAACACTTTTCACTGTAAAACTTCTCCAGCATATCTTCCAGTGTTAGTGAAAGGAACATAAACTTGAATTCTGCTCACTCTGCCAATACAATATCCACTTTTTCCTTAAAGAGATTTGTGTTCAAATACATGAAGAGCGTCTTTATTTCTTCTATCCCAAATTAAAGAATGCTTTCTTTGGGAGGCTAACCCAAAGTTTAAAAAATATGCAGAGATGTTTACACATCTGTTGACATAGATTGCAGTCTTTCAGTGATGTATATTTTTGCATGTTTAATTAATCTTCCTCTTAAAGTGTGAAACTTTTGCTCCTCATTTTTATCATTTGTCATCTGCATATCCTTGATTATCCCTGAGATGGATAGTTTGTCCCAAAATTCCTGTTTGCTTGGTCCAACACTAGACTCCAGATCTGTCAGAACTGAGATGCATTGTTCAATTTTTATTTTCAAAGATGAGGCAAATTTCTTGTTTTGTAATGCCACACTTAAAGGGTTCAATTTCCTGTAGTAATCTAAGAGGAAGTACAGAACTTTAAACTTATAATCCTTCAAACTTTTCACCAAACCCTTAGCTTTAGCACTGTCATTGTCTTTTCCATGGGCCACCTACCTATTCAAAATGGCTTACAACAGTATTCTAAGTTTGCAAGAGAGCTTTTACAGCACTTTCTTTGATTGATAACTATCTAATAAGGAGAATATCACTCAGTTTAAAAATTTCTTCTCCTAGAATTTCTGCTGTTTCTTTTAGCATATGAAGTCTTTTAGCAGAGGCATGGTAAAATTAAAAAATACTCCTTACCTCTGAATCAAATGTTTAAGATATTCAACTTCATCACATGCATCCAAAACAGTTAACTGCAAACGGTGTGCAAGGCAATGAATACATATGGCAGTAAACGGTATTCCGAGCAATGAACGATATTCTGAGCAATGAACGATATTCTGAGAGTATACAGTTTGATTTGAAGCATAAGATTTTATAATATGAAACTTACTCGCCAACCTTAAATATTTGCTCGCCAATGGCGAGTGGAAATTTTGCGCCCTGATATAGTATATATATCAACTTACAGATCAAATACAGCGCTGTTCAAAAGAATTGGAATACACATTTGACTATGGACAGTAACTGCTGAAATCAGTTTTATAAATATTTTATATGTTTTCTAAAATGTTTACTTAGTTATCTTACTTTATTTCCGTAAATAACGAAGTTTTTTAAAGCATTCAGGAAGTGTTGGAAAGTGTTTCATAATCTATGCTTAATGCATGATTTTTCTTTCTTGTTTAAATTTATCATTTAATTTTTGTGGTTTTACCTTTTTTTCTTTTTTTAAGTATATGTGGCAAGTGTATAAGCCATTAAATTCTGTAGACAAGTTAATTAAAATATTGTTTGTGTTAAACAGTAACTGTCCATAAATGATAGTATATTGAATTTATGTGATTAAGTTGAGTAATTCTATAGAAAACATTTCTTTCTCAATGTAATATTTTCAAAAAATTTAAACCAAAAAAGTTTCTTTTAATATTTATAGTTTATCTTTCACTTCTTTTAAGATTTATATAGGTGGTTGTACAATCGTCGCATTACTTGGTGTTTAATTTATTGTCTAAAGATTTAGGGGTAATTTCTTTAATAATATTGTAACAGAGGATACACGTACACAATGTTTTGTTTTATAATGTCATGCTTACTTAGAGTACAATATGGAATTTAAAGTAAAATATCTCAAAAGCATCTTTTATATAAGAATTAAAAGTTTACTTTTAATAAATAATTGCTGACTAGTTAATGATTAAAATTTGTTTAACAAAGGATATAGCCTGTAGCCAAAGCATTAAATAACCTTCTAAGTAATAATGCAGCAATAGTAGATGCTGTTGAAATTACAAAAGTAAAGTCTAACACAGGTAGCAGAGCTGCATTAGCAACTGGAAACGCGAAAGCTGAAAGAATCCCTAAACCTCATTAAAACAAATTATATTGATAAAGATTCAATTACTATTTAACTTTAAATGAAATCCAAACACCTGAAATAGAAAAGCATTTGTGGTGGTTAAAGAAGATAAACTAGATTTAAAAGACAACTAACGTTTATTACTCAATTAAATATACTTTAAAAATAGAATGATAAAACAATTACATATATATATTCTAATGTCTTACTCTTACAAATGAAACTAACATACTCTTAAAACATAACTTCATGACACTATCAAATAATTATTTTAGTGAACCAGAGTCCTTCATATTTAATGATCATATTTCCATGATTACGATGTACTGCATAAATTACATTTACATGAAAAACGAAACTTAATTTTCACGAACCACCTCTACCAGACAGTCGAAGGTCAATTGATGCAAGACGAATGAAGTCCCAATAACTGTAAACAACATCTCCAGGAAACGTCATTACCAACACGGATCCCTCTTACATTTGTAAAGTTGATTTACATCTAAAACCACGTTGAGAAATAGACCAGCCTCTTTCTGGAGCGAAGAATCACACATGAAACCATCGATGAGAAGATTAAAGGCAGCTCGTAAAAACGTTCTCTTGTTTAAAAGTCAAATTCCAAGTTGACAATAAAAACAATCTTATCCAGCATTAAAAACTGTAAGGAGACTTGAAACTAATAAAGAAAAACAGCATCATCTTTTCAGCTAGCCAAAAACTAAACAGAAGGAGACACCTCACTACATAACAGCACGAACTGAAAGGCAAATCTATCACGTTGAATGAAAGCATATTTATATCATTCAACCAGACAAGAAAAACAACTGCGACGCAGCCTGGAAGTTACGTTCTCCGATCTCTGAAGCACTAATGGATGAAAGGACGAAACGTCATATGCAAAACGAACGACCGGATGATTAACGCCATCTCGTGTTCATTCGTAACAACTCCTCAGTTGGTTCAGAAGATTTCGGATGTATTGCATCATGGACGAAAACATGTGCTAAAGTCTGGCTCTTACGATAGTAAAGTGAAACGTAAGTAAAGTATATGGAGTAAAGAAAGAAACTTAAAGCCTGGAACTAAAGCTTGGAAATAACAATAGAATAAAGGTAAGTGGAACTAAATAAAGTGTATTTAAATAAAGATAATGAATTAATTATACTTGTAAATAAAAAGTAAAAGTGAACTGTTATGATAGGGATATGTACAGGAATGAGAAAAGCATAGCTGCCAACTCTTCCGATTTTTTCGGAATTCTTCCGAAAAATCTGCATGTTTTCTGATTTTACGAGCGTAATTCGTTTTCTTCCGCTTTTCGCCATTTTCTTCCGATTTTCGGCCTTTTCTTACGCTTTTTACGCGAGTTTCGTCAAACGATCTTGGGAAAACCTGAAGTTTCGCCGAAAGTTTTCGGGAAAGACTCATATTTTGTCAGAAGATCGCACAAAAAACGAGAATTCCCCCAAAAGAGCGCGTAAAAACACGAATTCCGGGAAAAGATCGCGAAAAACGCGAATTTGGTCAAAAGATCGGTAAAAAAAGGCGCCGTCAAAAGATCGCGTAAAAACACTATTTCCGTGAAAAGATCGCGTAAAAACGCGAATTCCATTAAAGGATCGCAGAAAAAGCACGCGTTTCGTGAAAAGATCGCGGAAAAAACCAAATTTCGCCGATGGATTGCGGAAAAAACCGAAATTTCGCCGAACGATCGCGGGAAAGACTCGAATTTCATCAAAAGATTGCGTAAACAACGCGTAGGGGTGATTTTGGTCCGAATTTTCTGAAAATTTAAGGCATTCATTTCCGAAAATGTAAAAAAAAAATCGGCCACCAATTCGAAAATTCGGACATAAAAAATATTGCGAATTTCGACATCTTCACCGAAAAAAGTTAATTTTGTCAATCGTTTGCAGAAAAATCGCTACTTTCGTCAAAAGATCGCGAAAAAACAGCAATTTTCGTCAAAAGATTGCGAAGAAACAGCAAATTTTTTCAAAAGATCGTGAAAAAGCAGAAAATTTCGTCAAAAAATAGCGAAAAAAACACAAATTTTGTCAAAAGATCGCAAAAAAACACGAATTTCGTCAAAGGGCCGCGGAAAAAAACGCATTGCTAGTGTAAGTGGATCATCCCCCGCCCGCCCTCCTGCTGTAACTTTTCAGAAAATTTGCTGTGAATTTCAGAATTTTTTTTTATTTACTCAGAATCACCCTAAAAAAAGAAAAATTTAGGAGCCAGAAGTTTTAAGTGGGTTTTAAAGTGAAAGGTAGGATATCCATAAATATTTTTAAAAAAAAAAAAAATATTAATTTTTAATATATTCAAGTTATTCTTTTTATGTCACAATATATATTGCATAATTGCAAATTAGTGAATATTTTATTCGAGTTTCTCTTTGACATTTGTTTATTTACAAGGATTCAGCTGTTTTTTAATCCTTACTGAAAGTGTTATAAAAGTTAAAAAATCTTCTGATTTCTTCTGTTTTTTCGCCAAAATCTTCTGATTTCTTCTGATTTTTTGTCCAAAATCTTCTGAGTTTTACCGAAATTTAGTTGGCAAGTATGGAAAAGGGTCTGTTTGCCTAACAGATGCTTGTTTTGAATGGCTGAAATTAGCAATCAATGCTGAATTTACTCCACATAAAGATCTTGTTATAAAACAAATGGACTTGGTGCTACAACCCTCCTACTTTTTCGCATGTATGACTGATCCAGTACACAAAAATGCTCAAATATTATGTGAAACAAAGAAGGAAATGGCAAGAATGTGGCTTGTGAATTTTGTGCCAAATTCTTTTAGCATATGAAATACAGCGAAAACTATTTTCAAGACGTTTTTTCAAAACAAATGGTGTGAAAGCCAAAGTTTGGTGGAAAGCTTTAAATAATAAAATCAGTCTTGAATTTGTTCATATGATGGTAAAACTTCATTCCATGCTAATTATAATACATAGTTCATCATATGTAAATTAGGGATGTAATGAATAGTGATTTGACTGAATGGACTCTATTCTTGCTTTGAGTTCGAGGCTACGATTTCAGTAATGTTTCCCCAAAGCATGTGATCTCACATCACCAAAATATTCTCCGTTACTGCTGTATGGAATGCAGTCTTGCTTTGCGAAATGAGTCGTTGCATAATTAATGCCTACAATGTCAGGAATGTTCCCCCAAAGCACGTGACTTTGATGTCACAAGAATAGGACCCTTACCGAATATTCGGATAAATTTAGGCCGAATACTTAATATTCAGCAGCTGAATGTTAACCTTTTTTTTAAGCACATGTTGATTATAATTTCTCTTCCAAATTTAAAAATTAATAACAAAAATTATGTAATATTTATAACATCTTGATGCTAATAGCAAAAATGACCTTTATTAAATCAAAATTACTAATAGCATAATTTAATCTGTAGATATATGTAATTCATGTGTATTTTAAGCTAAAATAGAAGCTCATTATTACCACTGTTAAATGTATTTTAAAAAATAATTTTAGAAAACATTTCAGCTCAAAAAATTAAGAATTTACCTTTTATCCTTTTATACTCAGTCTTATCAAATTGATTTTCTATAAGTCAAAGTGTTATGTTATTTCCATTAAAATATAAAAAATATTTTTCATTTCATTTCATGTTTCATTAAATTCATACATTACAAGAATGATGCAATACAGTTTTATGTGCAGTTTAAACTTTAAGTATGTAGTATTATGTTAAGAAAATTTCAATTGCATAAAATTTCTGAAGCAGAGATTGAATGATGCATTAAAAACTTGTAACAACATTTAGTTTTCTACATTAAAAACAAACCATTTACAAGTAATCAATGTTACTCAACTATTTAAAGAGAGATAAAAGATTATGAAGACAATTTATGAAGCTTCTTTGAAAAAATTGAATGTTGAAATCAGGAGAGATATGTGGACCATCATCATCTTTGTAGACGATTGTGCCACCCATTCCAAAGGCACGGATAACTTTAATAATATAAAAGAGCATTTTGTACCACTGAACTTCACTTCCATTTTACAACCTATGGATCAGGGAGTAACTAAAGTATTTAAGCAGTACTATAGAAAACAACTTGTGAAATGGATGATTGAAAAACTAGACAATACTGGAGAGCTGAGAAAAGTAAATGTTTTGGAATTTATTCATTTTGTTTTATCTGCATGGAAGTTAATAACACCGTCTGTGATTGCCAACTGTTTCCAAAAAGTGGTATTCTTGGACAGAGAATCAACAGAAGATTATGAATTGTGTATTGAAGATGATTGGAAGATGCTACAAAGAAAAATGGATTTCACTGCATCCTTTGAGGAGTAAGTATCAGTAAATGATGATGATGAGGTATTGCCATGTGAAGTGCTTACAGTGGATGATATTTGTGATTTTACAGAAGATGATGAAGAAATGAGTGAAACTGAGGAAGATGATGTGGAAATACTTTGTTTTTCGGATGCTGTGGAAAGACTAGAAATTTTTCACTGTTTTATGTTAATGTTGAAAATATGCCTAAGGAAGTTTTTAAAAGCTTAAGACAACTAGACTGTTATCAACAAAAGATTGATTAGAAAAAACAGAAACAAAAATCTATAACCAATTTTTTCTGCAAAAGCATATGCAATGATGCTTAAAGAGAAATTTCCTGTCTTCAAACATTGGATTAAAATAGATTTATGGAGGTAATGGAGAATGGGATTAATGGAGATTTTTAGGTACCATAATTTTCCGCGTATACGCCACGACTTAATTAAGTCTTTTTCATACCAGAAATTTTATTTAAAAAATGAAGTCAAATAAAAGCTAATTGAAAGGAATTCATATTTTATTTTAAACGAATTCTGGTAGGAAATCGAATTATCTGAGCTGTGGCGTATATGCGGGAAATTACGGTAATTATGTATTTTTAACTTTAGATAAATTACTGTATATCTTGTTTTAATAATGTAAAAATACCTCTCCTAAATATCAATGCTTAAACTATTCATTTTTTTCAAACATTCTTAATTTTGTAGTTTAAGAAGTTTTTGATTTCTATTCCCTTGGAAAACTTCTTAAGTGTTTTTACTGTGTATTAGTAACAGAATGATTAAAAATAAAATTTTGCATAGGTTGTTGCTGCCGTTTTAGAGTCTGGACAGAGATCAGCACATAAATCAAAAAATATAAAAAAGATGCCCTTGTTTTATGAATGGCATGATAAAGCTTATGTTGGAAGTGCTCATGGTTTTGCTGGGATAATGTACATGCTGCTGCAGGTAACGTATCTACTCTTTGTGTCAAATGATTCTGATATCAAAAATATATTTGTAAATCACATTGAGAATTGAAATTTATCTCTCTCTTTTAAGAAATATTTACTTTTTTAAATAAATAAGTATGTAGTATTTCTGTCTGTGGTGACAAAGTCCCATGCAGTTTTATAATTTATAGATTTAGTATAAGCTTGAATATATTGTTGCATCTTTGTGTGGTACATGTCATTTGCTTCATGCATGAATTTTTAATTAATTTGAATTTGAATAATCTAAGCTGGAACAATCTTTTCTGACTATAATTTAAGCACCTGTGGCAGTATTTTTACATTTCTATTTAACAATTTGTAAAATGATAGCTATGTAAAGTGTTAGTATAAAGATTTGTATTTGAATACCTTATACAGTAATACCACGACTTACGTCAGCAATACGTTTCAAGAATAGTTATGCAAGTTGAAAACGGCTTAAATCGAGGTACATTTAGATGAGCAAAAAAGGATAAGCCCCATAGCAGAAACTGTGCTGCAGATTATTTTAGACCTTGCAGATTAATCTACCAGCTAAAAAATAAATATTGTGCTTAAAAAATTCCCTAAAAATTTACTTTGATTTAAGAGTTATTGTATTTCTTATTAATTTTCTTTGTAAAATGTAATTTTTGCTTATTTTATGGGTTACTATAAGTATTTAAGATAGTAGCTTGGTTCAGTATTGTTGGGTCGCAGATAAATTTTGGTTTACTGCAGATGGATACAGAAAATTTTGCTATTGGTAGGATAAGTAATAAAATTCCCCCAAAATCTAATGAACATATTCTATGGTATTTAGAAATTATGTTATATACATTTAACATTAGTAAAAAAAAATGCATTTGCATTACAAGAATTTGGAATAAATCAATAAATTCTTAACTTACAATTTATTGTTCTTCTAGCTGCCCCATTCGAGTCTTTGAGCATGTGAAAAAAATCTTGCAATGAAGTTTGAATTGACATTTTTTTCTTTTTTCTCTTAGAAGCTCTTTGTAACAGCAGAATGAGTTTTCTAAGCTTTTTCTAGTCGTTGCTACACATTGCTCGTCTGAATCAATATTTTCAAAAACCGTCATTCCAGTTTCAATAAGGTTTAGTCCTTTGGTTAATTTTGCAACTGTCATAATCTTCCCCCACCCCCTTGGCTCAAAATATTTATCTATTTTTTCGACAGTACTTTGTTTCTTTAATTCAATAAATTTGTTGATGATTAATTCTGGATCAGGGGAATTTATGAGTTCAACAATATCTTCATCATCCAATGTCTAAGTTGAGTTCTCTTCCATTTTTGACAATTTCATCAATTAAGCTTAGGTGGGATATAATATATCCCACCGCCCCTCAAGGGGTTAAAAGAGATACAGAATCACAAGTTTCAGATGTTTTTGTCTCTGTGAAGGAAAAGGGGCACAGTCTTTTTAAGCATCCCCCATTGTTTTTTACTGAACTTCACCCCATGAATCGACTGTGGCTGCATCTGAGATGTTAAATTTCTTCCAAAAATCTTCAAAAAAGTTTTAAGTGTGTCTTAATAAATGAATTTTTTTTTTCCAGTCTAGGCAACATAAATGCGGGGTGACGTAAGTCGGGGTATTACTGTATATTTAACTGATATACAGGAAATGTTTTGTGGCATCAGCCTTTAAATTCAGAAATTGCATCATAGAAAAAAATTGGTTTTAACCAATGTTTTTCAACTGATGAGACATGCCTCCCTTGGGAGGCATAAAGCTACTGTAGGGAAAGCTCAAGCCAATCACATTTTTCTCATTTTTACTAAATGAAGCAGTAGGAGAAGAAAAAAATAGAACCTTTATATTAGTTAATTCAGCTTTATCGAGCATGCTGGGAAGATGCCATTCCAAGTCATCCATGTTTAGGGAGAAACAGCATAAAAAGGGTTGTTTAACTCTAGATTAAAGACTTAGAGAGTTAATTTAGCTTTAATATTTTATGTTCTACATTTTACTTTTGTTTACACTTCCTCTCACACTTGATTTGTCTGATTGTCTAGTAGTTAGAGCATTGATTATTATTAAACAAGAGGTGAAGGGTTTTAATCCATCTCAAGCTTCGATGTTTGTTGTGGTTTAAAATTCTCTTTAAGCTTGAAATCACAAGTTATTTTTGAACATAGTGTGCCAAAACCGGCAAACTTCTCCGTTGCTGAATATAACTGTTTTAACTTAAGAATGAAGAAGTAACCAGCAGAATCATAATTTCTATTGCAATGGTTCTGAAACTTTTATGCCTTGGGTACCCAATGAAAATACCTGATTAACTTCCTCCTCCTTTTTCTTTTAACTTGTAAGATTCATAGATAAAAAAGGGAAAAAAAACTTAGAGCCACAAATAATTTTTATTTGCATTTGATATAAGTTGGGGTTTGAAATTAGATTTGAATTTTAGAGGTTGGGGGGGGGGGGGGGGGGGATTTCTCATTTTGTCCAAATTTTAGGAGGATTTTTCAATTTTGGAGGAATTCAAGTTCATAATTATTTCAATTTTCTTTGCAGTTTTACAGTCAAATTATATTTAGCACATTCATTATCATGCAATCAAATCATTTACTTTATTAAATCATGCATGAACATACAGTGTCAAAATCTGCACAGCCTGCACTAAAGGCTTTGTAGATTTCTGAATTATGTAAATTTTCGATCATTAGTGAAGAGTTAGGCAGAAAATCATTAATGAAAATTTCCGTATCCCTATGGAACAAAAAATTGCAAATTTAATGAGCGATTGAACTTCACGTTTTTTTTCCTTCCATCATTTAATGAAATTCGCCATCTTTTTCCCTGTGAGCTTTTGATGAAATGCAGGAATTTTTTTCCACAACTGAGTCTCAAATTTTTCGGCTCATGTCAGGTTCTTTAACGTAACCAAAAAAAAAATTATCATCCAAACTTTCTGAAATTTTAATCAGTTATAACTGTATCCAAGCCCTCTTCAAAATTTTGTGAAAAAATATGTATATTTAGTAGAGAAACATGAGCCAAAACCACGTCAAAACAGTCCAAATTTTAGTGTTTTCATCAAAAATTTCTCTCATTTTATTTTTTGAAAAATACTTCTATTTGACCTAACGTTTTGAAATTTTTATAGGTGATGTAAATCTGGTCTGCCAAGATGCTCTAAAAAGATTGTGTCAAAGTATTGATCTTTAGTTGCTTTTAGTGTAGAAATAAAATTGTCTTCTGGAGGTGCAAAATGACCTGCAGTCATGAATTTTTTCAAAAAGGGTTAAAATTTGTGTTTTTCAAAACTGATTGCACCATCGAAGAGAAGAAGGTCTCAGCTTTAATTAGGTATTTTTTGTAAATTGGTACCTCTGAAATTAAGTCCTATGGGAGCATTGCCGAAAGGCAACTCTTTTTGAAAAAGAATTTTTGAAGGGATAACAATAGTGTGTATATATATATATTAATGAAATTTAAGAATGTCTTCAATTTTTTCGCATGCCGAACAGTTCAGTCAATTGGCTTGTTAATTCAGACATACCCCTCCACCCCCCCCCCCCCCACAAAAAAAAAATAAAATAAAATAAAAAATTGGGTTCTTTTCTTCTACGTGCTCCAGAAAGCAGGGACTTAGCATGCACGGTTGCCTCCACTGATTTGTTTTAAAAAAGAATGTTTTTTGATGAGCTTTTAATTTATATCTTGGCTAATTGTCAAAAAGTTAAAAATCTGAGCCTCAGGTGCATCAGGACCTACCTGCTTTGGACTATCCTCACCCGAATTTTCAAACTTCTACATGTACATGTGCTTTTAAACATTCCTTTGGAGACTTTTTCCATCCTTGTCCTTGCGGCCCCATTTAACCTGTTTAAAAGTTTTCTGCAACGTTTTTATTGCTTTTAAATCCTCTGTTATACAGAAGTCATAAGTGTCATAATGAAGTTTACCGCTGCCAGCAAGTCTTAATCATTTAGTCCTCTTGGAGAGCTGTGTGAAGTGCCTTTTCGTTGAGGATATTCTTGGAAAAGCGTTTGGTTCATTTCTTGAATTAAGTTTATCCTGTCATCAACCAAATCTTGTTTTAGGAAAACAGTGTGCAATTGCATATACAGTCGAACCTCTATTTAACGAAGTCGCTAAATCCCGGAAAAAAGTTCGTTATATGGAAAATTCGTTAAATAGAGATTCACCTTTTAAAATACTTTAAACTACATAAAACAGATTTTAAATTCATAAACACTAAATATTTTTACTAAAATTAATTAATCACATTTTTTAAAAAATAAATTATATTGATTTGTTTTATTTATTTTGCCCACCGATATACATCATTAATTCCTTTTTTCTATGTCTTTAAATCTTTGAAATCTGCAAGGAAAGCAAAACATTGTCTGGGAATACACTGTATTTTCTGTTTAAAGTAAATAGTTTTACATTAAAATTAACGAATTTTAATGGCATTATCGTATTTATTATTATTATAACAAATAATTTTAACCATACATTAACACATGCGTCCTTAAATTTAATTTCTGAAAAACTCGTTAATTTTGCCTGAGTTTTTTCTTTCAAAAAGTTCTTTCTCTCATAATACGTCTTGCATCTTTGCAATGCACCAAAAAACTCTTCATGCGTATTTTCTTCTAACTATAATCTGCGTCGGATTCTTTCAAATGATTTTAGAATTTCATCGTACGAAGTTTTGTTAATTCCTACATCATATTCCTTTCCATCATCATCATATTCATCTTCATCGCAATTCATTGTTGTATTCTTTTTATTTTTCCCTGCTGACAAAGAAGGTGCTTGGTAAAATAAGTTCCAGGCCATTGAACATCATAAAATGTGTTTAAACAAAGAATAAGTTTGAAATGTCCAGAAATATTTTGAGAAATGGGGAGAAAAAAAAAATTTAGATCACAAGAAAAAGTTCGTTAAATAGAGAATGCACTTCGCTATTTGGAGATTATTGTACGAAGAAATTCGCAAAATGTTCTTGGTTCTAAGGAAAAGTTCGCAAAATAGAGGTTCGTTAAATAGAGGTCCGACTGTAGAAACAATATCAGTTGCATAAAATTTAGCCATTGTATTATGACTCGATGAACTGGTGATAGTTTCTTTATTTAGAGATGGTTCGTTGGAATGATAACAGCAGGTAACAACACGATTTTCACTATATTTTGATAAGGCAGTGTTCATTTTAAAAATAAAGAATTGACATTTTGATTATACGAAATTACAAAGTGGTGGAAGCTCACAGAGTATATGAAGCATTGTATAGTTTTTGAATAAAAGACTTGGCAAAATTATAGGGGTTATCTTTTATAAAAGGTTTTTCTTGCTTGGCCATTATAAATTTTTGTTAGGCTCTTTTCTGTTATAGAGGCTCCACCAGTGGTTGAGAGGTTATGCTCTCGAAACAGGTAGGTAGGAGGTGTTGGGTTCAAACCCAATCGTGCCTGTCAGCCTAATCGTTCGGAGTTTTCATGGTTTTCTTCGAGCCATGGATTTCCATGCGTAAATACGGGTTAGGTTCCCTTAGAAAGACCCCCACGGAGGGCACTCCCCCCTCAGGCCTATATCCCTAGAGTAAATAATCGGCTGTCAAAAATCAACCAACCAACCAACGATTGTAGAGATCCGCTGTGTATCTAATGGGCTCTTGATAACAAGTATTTATTTAAAGAAATGTTTTGGAAAAGAAAGCGGTTTGAGTTAATAATTTCAACCAAAATGGAAGATTGTTTTTGAATATATATATATTATGAAGTTTTAGAAGAAAAATGTGATGCTAAGATTGATTTATAATATGTCAGAAGATAATGTTTAAATATACTTTGCAATTTGTTAAAAGTTTTTAATATGTTTTTATATTTTAAAGAACTAATAAATATTGAAATCCATTTTAATCTGTTATCTTTATTCAATCTACCGCAGACAATTTGGTCTCTGCATAAGTTTTTAGAAAGTTTCATCTGCAAATCTTCTCATCAGATTTTAACACATTTTAAATATGTTTCAAGTTATTCTGATTCACAATATTTTTATGATGAATTAAATCAACATAAATGTCATAGCATATGCAGCTCTGCTAAATTTGTTTCCGCAAGCATTACATATTGTAATGCTTTATCACAATTAGCTATCCCGTGCCAGATATTGGTTGATTATTCAGATTTGTCATATACTCTTAAAACCTCTTTGTGTACTCCTAGGAGGTACACTTACCCCTCATTGAGAAATACTATCCTATGGTAACCGACACATTGAGCTAATCAAAACAGTTCTAAACCTGGTGATGCACTGCCCACTGTAAATACTATTATTTTTCTGAATGTTATAGAAACCTCTACTGTTCGTCATGAAATCTGATGTTTCCTTTCAGAAATTATTATTGTTCTAGAGATATTTAAATCTTTAATTGGTAAATATGCATCCGGACATTCTGTTAGAAATTTATAAGGCCATTATAGCTGGAAACTATCAAATGAAAATTAGCTTTGCGATCATATTTTGATAAAATATTTTCCAACTGCAATTCTTAATTCTCAGTAGGTTAGGGGGAAAAAACTGATAAAGAGACATTAAGTGGAGAACATTAAAGTGGAAAGGCAAAACATAAAACAAAGCCATGTCAAAACAAAGTAGAAAACATTAGAAATCATTTTATCTAAAAATTCTGAAAATCTGAAATCATTTACTGGCATGAAAATTGTGAGTTTCTCCAAAAAGAGGTTTGGGATTTGGATCTTTGCTGAGCATTCATTACCACTTCTCCATTTATAAAATTTATAGGCAACATTCACAAGTAACTACACACCAAATTGATAACTTGATCAAATAGCAATAGAATAATAACCCACCGCATAATCAGTTCTTTTATAATCATCCTCATTTCTATACTTCTGGAATATGCTTTCATGTAAACATCTTCTGTTGGTGCATTTTTAAACTATAACGTTTTTAGCTGTTGATAAAATTCTACATTCTGACAAAGCTTTTTGTGCAAATTGCACTTCTGTATCATTATACGTTCTTTATGAATTTTTAAAGTTTATACAGACTTGCTTTGCATCCTGTTTTGCACACACTTTATATATTATTATATAATCATAGTTACCAACTTGTACGGATTGGCCGTACAATGTACGGATTGGCCGTACAATGTACGGATTTTGTTCTAAGTGTACGGTTGTATGGATGAACAGTACGATTGTACGGTTTTGCGCACGGAAAAATCGATCGCGGAAAAACATGAATTTCGTTCAAGATCGCATAAAAAACGCTAATTTCTTCAAACGATCGCGGGGAAAAAAAACGTTAATTTTGTCAAAGGATCGCGTGAAAAAACACTAATTTCTTCAAAGGATCGCGAAAAAAGCCGTAATTTTTTCAAATATCTTGGAAAAAACGCTAATTTTCTCAAAGAAACACGAATTTCGTTAAAAATCGCGAAGAAAAACACTAATTTCGCCGAAGGATCATGGAAAAGAAACGCGAATTTCGTCATAGATCGCGGGGAAAAAACACTAATTACGTCAAGGGATTGTGAAAGTTCGCAAATTGCGCCAAAAGTCGTGGGGATAAAACACGAATTTGTTGAAAGGATCGTGAAATGAACGCGAATTTCATCAAAGTTCACGGGAAAAAACGCAAATTTTGTCAAAAAAAAGCTAATTTCGTCAAAGGATTGCGAAAGAAACAGTAATTTTGTCAATGAATCGCAAAAAAACCCGCGAATATCGTCAAAGATTGCGGGAAAAACACAAATTTTATCAAAGATATTTGAAAAGAAAAGCTAATTTTGCCAATGGATCGCGAAAGAAACGCGCATTTCGTTAAAAACCACGCAAAAAAACCCTATTATTATCGAAGGATCGTGAAAAGAACGCGAATTTTGTCAAAATCGCAGGAGAAACTCTAATTTCGGCAAAGGATCGTGAAAAGAACGCAAATTTCGTCAAAGTTCGCTGGAAAAAAACATGAATTTCGTCGAAGGATCGCGAAAATAGAGCGAATTTCGTCAAAGTTCGCTGGAAAAAAACGTGAATTTCGTCGAAGGATCGCGAAAATAGAGCGAATATCGTCAAAGATCGCGGCAAATAATGCGAATTTCGTCAAAGATCGCGTAAAAAACGTGAATTTCTTCAAGGATCGCGTAAAAAATGCGAATTTTGTCAAAGAACGCGTAAAAAAACGCGAATTTCTTCAAAAGATCGCGAGAAAAATGCGTATTTCGTCAAAAATCGTAGAAAAAACGCTAATTTTCTCAAAGGATCGTGAATAAAAACGCGAATTTCATCAAAAGGTCACGGGAAAATGCAAATTGCGTCAAAAGATCCTGGAAAAAATGCACATTTCGTCAAAAGATCGCGGAAAAAACACAAGTTTAATTAAAAGGTCGCGGAAAAAAACAGTAGTTTCGTCAAAGGATCACAAAAAAACGCGAATTTTTCACAGGATCATGGTAGAAACATGAATTTCATCAATGGGCCTCGAAAAAACTCATAATTAGCAATTGCAGGGAATTCCTCTCTGTTTCCCCCCCCCCAATCCCTTTGCTGTAACCTTTCAGAAAATTTGCTGTGAATTTCAGATTTTTTTTTTTTTTTCTACTTAGAATTTCTCCTGCAAAAAAAATTTCTTATGAAATCTTACGTTTTTATTTTGGGGGAAAAAAAAGACTATACATGAATATAGCATAGAAAATGTCATGAAATATTACTTTTTTCATTGCATGTGCATATGTTATGTATGTTCAGGGCTCCCAAATGGTCCCCTTTTTCCCCCCAAAGTCCCCTTTTTAAAAAGAGGTCCCCTTTAGTCCCCTTTTGTGCATTTTGGTCCCCCTAGTCCCCTTTTCAGTGACTGAAAAAAGTCACCGCAAAATTAAAAAAATTACTTCAACCTCCTTGTGCAATATTGCACCGGCCCTGTTAACAGCTTATTACCTCATAAAAAGAAAAATCTTTTTTTGTGTTCTTAGAAACAATACGAAATTGTCAGAATTCTCCTATTTATCCTCCACAAAACAAAATGTAGGGGAGACTTTTCTATTATTACCCACTTTCCATTTATCAAGGATAGACTTGCCTTAGCCAGACTAGTTTTTGAAACCGAATGTTTAAAAATTATCGCAAAATGCAAAAAAAAAAAAAAAAAAAAAAACTCAAACTGCATTAAAAAAATATTAGAAGATGCTGTACCAATTCTGGATAAATTGTATTCAAAATATGACAATTTATTAAACTGGGCTAAAATATTGAAACTGGATTCCTTTTAAGAATTAAAAAATTCATAAAAATTCGAAAATTGCTGTACAAATTCTGAATAAACTTCACTAAAAGAAGGACAACATTTACTATATTGGGCTAAAACTTTGAAACCGGATTCTAATGTGGAAAAAATCGCTCCAGAGCACACATATATACGTACAAAAAAAAAAGAGGCTAAAATTAGTTAAAAATTGAAGACGACGCAATCATATTAGAACAAAATTTATTACATTAGGACTAAAAGTTTGAAAGAAACTGAATTTCTTTTATGAATGTCAAGAAATTGCCGCAGAATGTAAAAAATGGCTGAAATTCACATTAAAAATTTCTGAAAGATTTTTAAAATGTTGTACAAAATTTCGAATAAACTTTATTGAAAAGAGGAATAAAAATTATTACATTAGGCTAAAAAATAAAAATCTCATAAAAAAAATGCAATCAAAAAAAAATCCTATAAAAAAAAAAAAAAAAAAAAAAAAATTCCAAAAACTAATTTAGATATACAGGTGGTATCTTCCTGCCAAATTTTGTAGCTCTACGTGCAACAATCTCTTTGGTATGCAAACTTTTACCTTTATTATTATAGATGTAGTTTTGTTTTCAATTTTGATGGAGAAGTATATCCAATCTATTAAAGAAACCCTTAATTACAATATCTTGTTTCCCCCCCCCCCCCCCCAGGCTCTCTTCAGTCTATATTTCTATATTCTTTAAAAAAAGTAACTAACTCTGTCACCGCCACTGCAGATATGAGCATTGGTAGTACTCATATTATACAGAAATTATTGATAAACATGCTGGTGCAGACAGTTTTTAAATTGAAAAATTCTTTTTAAGAGCTATTCAATGTTAAAGTTGGTCAAAATCATTCCATTAAAAAAGTTTTATAGCCGAACAAAAGTTATGCATAGGAATTTAATCCTTTTTTTCTAAGGATGTACATTACAAGCCTGTGGTATGCAGACTGCATTTATTTTATTTTTTGACGGATATATTTTTTAAATTTTTTATTTGAATTTTCATTATTTTAATAGATATTTTTATTCACATTTAGATAGTTATTATTTTAAATTGTTGCCAATTGTAAAAACAGCGCAAAAAGTACTATTTCCTTTTAATTAAAAATGTATTTGCATGTGATTATTAAAAATAGAAATAAAACTTTAAAATAAGAATTCAATGATCATGTTTTAAAAGCAGGAAAATATTTAAAATTTCATTACAAAAATTGTATTTACACGGAATATTAAAAAAGAAAGGTTTTAAAAGTTAACATTAATATATGCTAGTTAAAAGCAATAAATAGGACATAACATTTAAAATGCACAAATAATAATATTGCCAAACAGTTTAAATTAAAAAATATATTTACACGAGAGATTTATTTCGTATTTTGTGGTAATCTTTTTAACTATTGTTGTCAATTCTAAGACAGTGCAAATAATAATTCTCCCTTTCAAACAACAAATGTATTTTCACGTGAACGTGAGAGAAATAAATTTTTGGTGAAAATTACGTCCGATTTAAGACGAATATTTAAAAGGTGTTATTTAAGACAATTTTCTTATAACGTTGTTTAAAAAATTCCAAAAGTCAACGACTCTGTTTGATTTGTTCATTTTATATAGGCTGATTTTCAAATGCTGTTTACTGATCTTATTTAATCAATCATGAAAACAATCATTAAATGTCTGAACAGCAGCTGATTATATCTTAAAATCCCTCAGAGAAGTTGAAATGAATGGAAACCCGTTTACAGGGAGACCATCACTGGTTGTTTAATTATTATTCAAATCTTCCATAATCTTTTTAAAGTGGATCAAATTAGTGTGTTTTTAGAGCTTGCAGTGTCTGAACGGAATTTGTCAAGCGTAGCTCATAGGGGGCAGAGCCCCGTATTTTATCAGAAAAAAGTATTAGAATCATGAAAATAAAATTCCATTTTTTTTATGGATTTACATGTTTTAGATTGACCTTCAATACAATTTGACTATTTTTTAAAGTCTCTCCCTATTTGTGATACAAAATTTGTAGCTACTGTATCTCAAAACTAAGGCATGGAATTTCATCAAATGCTATATTTAATTAGACTTTAGCACACATAGGTGCTGATTAGGTTTTGGTGTATATGGCCCAACAGGTGGCATTGCTATGTTACACTTTTCACAATTTACATGATAATTATACCTTAGCATCGTTAGGGTGAAATTCCATCAAACTTCACATTAATTTAATCCTTGACATAATTGGCACTGATTAGATTTTGGTGTATTTCGTGACAGGTGGCAGGCACTACTAGGTTGCAGTTATAATTATTTCTGTGAAAGCCAGATCATGGCATGTTTGGGATTAAATTTCACCAGATTTGATATGCAAGATGATTATTAATAACTGATAATTCAATATTGGTTTTCATCACTCCCCACGGAGCTTTGCATACTAGGCTTTTTCCTATGAACATTATAGCTTATCCTAGCTTCTATTGCATAGAAAGAAACTAAATTTTATGTTTGAGGATAATAATTAATAATATACATATCTTAATCCAATTTTAATGTTCAACTGGAATCGTTATTAAGCTGTGCTCTTTTTATTCACTGATCATTATTTTTTACCTTTAAAGAGAATTATCAAGGTGAATGCTGAAATATTGAATACTTCCTATGTTCTTGCAGTAGGATATTTAAATGTGTTGCTATAAAACTGTGTACATTGTTTAATGACATCCTAAAAAGATAACCTTCTAACATATTTTCTGTGGTAATTTAAAAAAATTACTTGCATATTTAGGAAAATTGGTGCAATGTTTGTACTCATGATTCTTTTTTAGTCTCCTTTTTAAATAAAAATGTTCCCCCGAAGTCCCCTTTAAATAAAAACGGCCCCCCAAAGTCCCCTTTTTAAATAAAAATGGTCCCCTAAAGTCCCCTTTTTAAATAAAAATGGTCCCCCAAAGTCCCCTTTTTAAATAAAAATGGTCCCCTTTCCCCCTTTTTGAGGACTAAAATGTGTTGGGAGCCCTGTATGTTTAAACACGTAAGGATACATCATAAAAATTGTAAGGATTTCAAAATTGACATGTTGGCAGGTATGTATAATATTAATAATTAGAATTTCTGATAGATATTAGGAATTTATTTTTATTACTAATTAAAATAATTTCAAACATTACTAATCTTACATCTACATATATATATATATGCTAAAAATAGTTTACATTGTGAATCAGTACCTTGTTCTTGATCTTATCTATTAAACCTTGAAAAGTATCAGTGTAATTTTCTTTTTTGTATGGCAGTTTATATATTTTTGCCTTGGACTGACATTGTTCTAACTGCTGTGACCGCTTTCTTTTAAGCTAAAAGGAAACAATATAGTTAGAAAATTATGAAATTTGATCTCTCAATATACTATGTCTAGAGTAAGTTGTATGTCATCTCAAATTGTTCACAAGATTAAGGACTCTAAATAGATGATGTCATCTAATTATAGTCAAATTTGCCAGATAAAACTTTGTTATTCCAAGTTAGTGTATATGCAGTGACACTTGTTTGTTTCTCAAAGTACGATATGCAAGGAGGTTTTAAGGATTATGCTACAAGAATCCACAACCAGCATACAGCACAGCACAACACAGCTAAGCTAAATGAGTCAATGGAAAATATTTTTCATTCTTCATTAGCTGTTTTAAAAAATGAAATATCACACTAAATGTTGAAGATGACTTAAAACTCTAACTCAGCAAATTAGCATCAAACAGTCAAGAAATCCACAAAGAAACCAGTCACATAAAAGAAAAATCTTGGTATTTATAAAGATTACAATAAATGCAAAATAAAATGTTTATTTAAGTATTGCGCGACCGCGCAATACTTATTTATTTCCAGTGTCACTTCTCAATGTTAATTTAACATAGAAAAGCCTATGGAGATGGTAACTTTTTCATTTTTTCTTCCCACCTTTTTGTCCCTGATGCCACTCATTTTTAATTCCTTGCTAATTCTAATAATATTATAAATTCAAAGTGTAAAAACATTTGCCAGACGTCAGAGTCAAAACGGATCATAAAATGCCTTTGCATATAGATGGATTATAATCTAGAGAGTAACATGGGCTAATTTTTATACACATTATTCAAATATTTTTCTTAATAATTCCAAATTTCGCTTTCTTCATTGAGATTCAACGGACATTTTGTAATAAAATTATTTTTTTTTTTCATTGTTGTAAATAATTCAAAAGCCGTAATAATAATTTGCCTATTTTTCGTTGAATGAATTTCACGTGAAACATGAAACTGAAGAAACTGAAAGAGTTTTTTTAAGAATTAAAAAGAATATGAATATGACGTCATAGTGGAAATAAAAATGACATTTTCAAGCAGATTTTTTATGTTCAGATTGGAATTTTTCGGGCAAACTACAGCAATATTCATTACTGCACTGGTGAAAATTTTTGAATCATACACAGGTAAATTACATCACAAATTGTGATACGATATCGCTCAAATCAAAGCCTGATGATGATACCCTCCATTAATTTTGAAATGTGTTTGTTTGAATGCAGTAGTTATTAAAAAACTTGACATATTAAACTAAAACCTAATTTGCAGATCAAATTAAAAAAACAAAATTTATTTCCTAAATTGTATAAGCCCAAGAAGAGGGAGATATTAAGATATTTCATTCAATTTGTTCTACATTTAATGTTAAATTTTTGTAACCAATAAGTTAAACCAATTGAACATCAAAAAATAAAAATGAAATGCATACAATATAATACTTAAAACACCTATATACTTAGATTCCGTTCAAATGAAATCGAAATAAATCTTAGAATTTTTCCATTTTTAAGTTGTAAATATTTGTACTGCAGATTTTGCATTATGTTTATGACGATTGTACATAATATGATAAGATACATACAAAATACAAAACTTAAAAAAAAGATCTAAGATTTATTTCAATTTCATTTGAACGGAATCTAAGTATATAGGTGTTTTAAGTATTATATTGTATGAATTTCATTTTTATTTTTTAATGTTCAATTGGTTTAACTTATTGGTTACAAAAATTTAACATTAAATGTAGAACGAATTGAATGAAATATCTTAATATCTCCCTCTTCTCGGACTTAAACAATTTAGGAAATAAATTTTGTTTTTTTACTTTGATCTGCAAATTAGGTTTTAGTTTAATTTATTATCCCTTCATTCTTTATAGTCATTGTAACTATATTTCTATTCATGATTCTTACAAGTAAAAATGAAATAATAGTAATAAGGTGTATTCCAGGTACATATAATTAATTGTCCAAGGTGTAGGTGAAGCATGAAGATTTGAGAACCACTGGTTTAATTGATGTTTTTTTAAACCTTGTGACATTCAGTCCTCCAAGGAGATCTGCAAAGGATTTATATATGAATATATTTATGTTTTGATTGTTATCAGTTCAATTATAATAACTTCCTTATTATAGAAATGTTTTATATTAGTAAAATGAAGAATCTGCAGTTTAATTGTTCTCTTGCAGTTGTTTTCATTACACCTTATTGCAAAGTTTTAATTATTAATTGTCTATCAAAATTCTGCTTTGTTGCTTAATCTTGTGATACTTCACTTTTTAGTTTAATTAAATATATTCTGTCTTATATTCATAGGCACAAGAATATCTTTCTAAGGAGCAAATAGATGAGTTTGTAAGACCAAGTATTGATAAAATATTAAGCTTGCAGTTTCCATCTGGAAATTTTCCATCTTCCCTTGAAAATTCATCAAGCGATAAATTAGTTCATTGGTGTCATGGTGCTCCAGGTGTTATTCATTTGTTACTGTTATCATATGAGGTAATTATAAAAAAACTAATCTTTTTTTATGTATTATTCACATGACTTATAAAAAGTCCTTTATTAAATTTTAAACTTTTCCATCGTATGTTTTTATGGGCTTTTTATGAATATTTTGTCTCTTAAAATAATGTATTCATTCAAATGTTACTTTATTTCTTTTAATACATTGAATAATACTCTAAATATTACTAGACTTCCTCTAAAATCTACCGTTCAAATAATGGAAATTGTGATTAATACTTAAGCTCATAGTACAAATTTAAAACAATTGAGATTTCATCAGCTATCCATTTTCCCAACAGTTTTCAGACCAGATTATTTTTTCCGTTCAAATAATGGAAATTGTGATTAATACTTAAGCTCATAGTACAAATTTAAAACAATTGAGATTTCATCAGCTATCCATTTTCCCAACAGTTTTCAGACCAGATTATTTTTTGAATTTTAGGGAAAATTTACTTTATAGTTAAAAAAAAATTAAAAGTAGCTACCAAATGACATAAATTCAGGTTTACTGAAATCTAGCAAATGCGTCAGTAGTTATTTTGTATACTATGACAATAGACATTGGAAATTTTTTTAAAGACATTTGGAAAATATTGTATTATTATTACCAAAGAAATTAATAGACAAAACAATTTTCCCGTATGTTTTCTTCTTTCATCATAAATTATTGATTTGGATAAGTAGTCCTTATTTTAAAATTTAAAGAATGAAATACATGTTTGAAAAAAAAAAGTCTCTGCAATGATGTATACAGCTGTAAGTGAACTTTTTTTTTATTACTAAATGCTGAAACATAAATGATAAAAGACATATCCAGTATAAAGACATATACAGTAGAAATCTTTATACCGCAATTCTCCATATAACACACAACTTCTCAGATATAAACAATGAATTTTTCAATTAAGAAGCAGCTGGATTTCCACATTGTAAAAAATAGCTTTTCTCTAGAGGACTAAATTTGATACTCTAATTCAACATTACCTCCTTAATTCAGAGCTTTTTAATGAAATTATTGTTATTATTACAAAACAAATTTTTGAAAATGAGTAATATAATATATGATCCGGTCCAGGCATATTTGGACAATGTTTATAAAGTAAATTTAACAATGTGTCAAGTGATCTATTGTAAAAAAATTTATAATCTGAGCAACTCTTGGTAACAAGGAATGCAACTTAAATATACTCTACTGTATTGTGATATATTTGAGACAAATTTAGACATGTTTAGAAGGAAGGTATGTTGTTTAATGATGTGTGAAGTGTGTTCTATACAGTGCAAAATTCTGTATAGTGTTCATCACATTTTTAGGTTTGTGTTATAAAGATCTTCTACTGTAATTTCATTACTATGTGTAGATATTAGCAACAATAATTGTAAAGACAAAATAATAGTATATTTAAAGATATGTGCAGTGAACTCTAGTTAATGAAGATTTCCAAGGGTGACCATTTTTTGCCTGCAGTAAATGGATGTAAACATTTGAATAGTGTAAAATAATCTCTTTTGTTGAATAAATTTAATTCACTTTGTCATAGGAATTAAATAGGTTACCAACTTATGCTAAAATAAACTTTTCTTTACTGTAGTAACTTTAGTTAATCCTTTCGCGGGCGGTGTCCTTAAAAAAAGGACACTTAATTTTTATTTTACTGGTACCCAGAATATTTAATTGAAATTTTCCTTGTATAACGTTGTTGAAAATAAGCAAGTTCGTATTTTCTAAAAAAAATCTTATAAATTCTGGTGTCAGTCCATCATTTTACCAGTTTATGAACAGAATTACTCTGTGCCGGAAAGGGTTAAAAAGCAGGTTAGTGACAATATATTATCACTGAAGAAACAATCAGTGAGGACAAGCAAAATATGCAAAGACATTGCCATACTTACATAATTTAACTTTAATGAAAGTAGTCTCTCACTAAGTTGCTTATAGAAATTGTCTTTTTACTACATCATTTTCCGGTTTTGAGGCACACTCAAAAATTTGGTCCGTCACTTTGATTGATAATATTAGCGAACAGCCATCAGAAATTTTTGAATCTCTCATATTTTTGGTAGTAGGAAATTTTCATTCTCTTCATTATTACCGCAGACAATTTCTTGAACTATCAATAATCAAAGTTACCTCAAAATGGCTTTTGAAAAAATTATGTGCAAAACACATAAACAGCATATCACTATATCAGCAGTATGTTTCTGAATTTTTGCGGTATTCGACTGTTGGCCTTTTTGTATGAGATGCCCTGTATAGTTGACTACTAAATTATGCAAAAAATGCTTTTTTATCATTTGCAAAATCACGGATAAAAATTATTTCATACAAATATCCATATTTCATTAAATATTTATTTATATTCTGATACAATATATTGTGTCCACTATACTTTGTTAAGTTTCTTGAAAGTGGCATTAAGTTTGATTGAAACCCCTTTGCATGCTACACACATACACACACACACGAAAAAAGAAAAGGGGGGGGGGGGATTTTTTAAAGAACTAGGGAGCGAAAATCATCAGCTGAGTATCTGAGCTGTTGCTGAGTTGACAGGAATAAAAAAAGAAAGTGTTCATCAGATTTTGCATTAAACATTCAATTTGAAGAATCTTGGGTCCTTCATTGTGTTAGATCATCCACTGTACTCTTACGACATAGCCCCTTGTGACTTCTATTTATTTCAAAAGGTCAAATTGGAGCTGAAGGGAGAAAGTTTTCAGAGCATGGGAATCAGTCAAAGCAAAAGCGGTAGTGACTCTCAACAAGCTGACAGAAGAGGACTTCCAACACTGCTTTGCACAGTGGAAAATTTAGATGGTGTGGTGCAAGGATCACCAAGGGCAATATTATTTATATTGAAGGAAATAAAGTTTCTTATGTAATTCGGGACAAATAAAAAGTTTTATGATGACAGCCCGGTTGTTTAATAGTCACACCTTGCATTATAAGAGACTTACTTTCTTTCATTAGTTTAAACCACAACTTCCACCAATAATTACTTTTCATGCATCATAATAATGTCATACACAAATTTCTGAATATTTTCAAACCTGTAAAATAGCTGTGAAATTCAGATATCTCAATTCCACTGATTTTTACTGTCAAGTCATAATTACAGTAGATATAGTCATTGGTAGTTACAAACGTAATTGGTAAAAATCATTGGTAGTTACTTCCAGTTACAAAAATTAAATACTTATTCACTTTTTTTTTTTTTTTTTTTTTTGAGAAAATTGAAGAAAATTTATAAGATTTATTAGAAAGTAAAAATGTAAAGTCAGATCCAAAGTGCTACATTTTTAATTTCTTACAACTATAGGTACATTTTAAAAATAAAAACTATTATTTAAAGCTCAAGAGTTGAAACTTCATGTGCTTGTATAACTAATGTATTTCTTAAAAATTATTAACATAATTATTATGTTTCAGAAGATATAATGGAATATATTAATTTCTTGTATAATTTTCAAAATAGTTCAGTAATTTTTTTTTTTAAGTAATTTCTTTTTGAGAAAAAATGAAAAATATTTATTATAATTAAATGATATATTTTTAATTAAACGTTGTTTTTTATCTGTGTATACTGTGTTCTTATCCGTTTCTATTTTTCATCATAAGTTTTCAGTTTCAAGGTTAGTAGCTATGCAATCCACCACTCAGTTTTTTTCAGCAATAGTCAGATAAAAAAAGATGTACATATGTTTACTATATATGTTATAAAATTGGTAAATCACATTCAATTTTCTTTTCCATTAAACAAAAACCATTTATTCTTATTTTTTCCTGAAAACATTCAATTAATGTACTCTCCTCTCTGTTGCTAAATCAATATTTATATCTGCTGCAATCAACACTTCAAATAGTTAAAATCCATAAAGTTTTAAGTTACAGTAATGACGTCAGTGGCCATAACCAAATATAGCCTGTTCGTATCTGAGGCCAGTTTGATAATCTTGTGTAGACATGTGTTCTACATCTCGGAACTCTTCAAACGAGTGCTAGCAAAAGTATGCATAAACTTTCCCATGACGGCTAAGTATAAAAAGCCATAGTCAGGGTCATCTCACTCTCTCTTATGCTTATCGGCCATCTTGCTAAATTAAAATTAACTTTAAAGTATGATTACTGTAAAGAAACCTACCTAAAAATAATGTAGTTTGTTTGTCTCAACTGTAAGAAAGAATGGAAATTAATTATGTTAATTGGTGATATCATTTATCTAGCATGCAAAGATAGAATTTGTCTATTTTTATGCCTGGTGGTTCAAAATAGAAGCTAGAGCGATTCTTAAACCTGTGATGATAGAATATACTTACAACTAAAAAAAGTACAGAATAAAGTATAACTTTTAGACATAGCATTTATTTTGGTTGAGGCTGTATATGTATGAAAATATGTACTTTATAATTTTTTTTTTTTTTTTTTTTTTTTTTTATGAGGTTTCTGAGTCCTATAAGTTATTGAAAAATTTTCTCTGTTCTAACAAGTAAAACAGTAAAAACCCCATTCTTCTACAACCAAAATTTACTGAGTAATGATACTTTGAACTGTTTTAGAGCTTTCAGTCATTCAAATAGCGTCTTTCCCGTTTTAATACCAGAAAGCTCCAAAATTTGATAATTCAAAGTATGAAAGTATTCATGGCAAGTTTTGGTCATAAAAGAATGAAATTTTTACTACTTTACTTGTCAGAGCATGGAGACAATTTTTCTAAATATAAGACCCAGGGATCGTATAAAAAATAAAGGCCATATTTTAATATGCATAAAGTGCTTTGTAAAAGAAATGCTATATCTAAAATCTATACTTGATTTGTGTACTTTTTGTAATTAGTAGTATGTTCCTATCATCACCAGTTTAAGAGATAATCATCATAAGTTCTATTTTGAGTTACTTAGTATATAAGCATACAGTATTATCCACAAAGAATGCAAAATATAGATAAATAATAATAATAATAATAAATGTGTCATAATTAACTACCTTGTCTGAAATTTAAACCCATTTATTAGAAAAAAGGATTTGAAAAAGTTGCTTTTTCTTGAAAGTTTTGGTTTATGAACTTTAATCCAGGTATTATTTTGATAAGGAGGGATGTGCATTTTTTCCAAAAATAAATGTAAAAAAGGGAATAAAAGAGGAATTAAAAAGGAGTTTCTATCAAAAAGTCAATATTTACATTTTTAATGAAACACAATAAGAAAAATAAGCTTTATTAAATATTCTTTTTTTCTTTAGAGCATATAATAGTTTAAAAAGAAATTGAAATATTCAGAAATAATTATAGATGTCCAGAAATAATTTGTATCTTTAGCTGTGCTACAGAATAAATAAAACCACTCCATATTTATAAAAAAAAAATTTCTAATGAAATCTCTTTTCTTGTTGTTGTTCTTGTTCAGATTTTCAAGGACGATAAATATTTAAAAGCAGCCGTAAAATGTGGGGATGTTATCTGGCAAAGAGGCTTTTTGAAAAAAGGTTATGGAATTTGTCATGGAGCAGCTGGGAATGGCTATGCCCATCTCCGTTTGTTTCAAGTGACTAAAGACCCAAAATATTTATATAGAACTCTTAAGGTGAGTTATTTCACATCTAAATTATTTTTTTTTAAACATTCTGTTACTAAATACTTTACCTTATTACTTTTATTTAATATTTTTCTGTTCTACTTTTTTTCACCTAACTAATTATTCATTTTTAGTCTGACTTTATATAAAGCAGTTCTGAGATTTATAATATTTACTCATGAGAAATAATGAGAATATGAGATGGCGGAATTATTTAAAATTATTTTTAGAATTAGTACTGTTTAAAAATTAAAAATAAAAGAAACTTGTATTTAAAGAAAATATTTTGATAAATTTAATTTCAAATTCGCATAGTTTGTATTTTTTTATATCATTTGAAAGACTAGAATTTAACAAAGATTTTATAAAAGAGGAAATTTTATGTTTAATCTGTAGAAGGAAATTTTATTTTTCTTGCTTTCTGGCAAATATATATTTTTTATTTTATGCTCTCTCATCTTTTTTTTCTTCTTGAATTTAAAAAATACACAGTTTTTGCATGTAAAAAATGCCTATTCTATAATAAAATGAAAAACCTTATCAAACTGAAATAAAATAGTTTAATATAGGGCCAATCAGGGCTATTATGAGACAAAATTCTAAATTTTTCATAGTCACTTTCGATCTGTTGGCTTTAGTCTCAAATAAAAAAAAATATTGCCATATGTGTTTTGTTTCCTTTATCTGTTTATGATTAAAAAATATTGCTTGTCAGAAAAAAATTAAAACCATGTCTCATATTAACCCACTTGGAATGTGGCTAATATGAGAAGACTATGGCCTAAAGTAAGACACCAATATTTTTAAGCAATTGTAAGCTCTCATCTTTCAGCTTGTCTGAATTATAAAACTTTTTTTATGAGATCACTAGAATGCAGGTGAAAGCCATTACAATAAACTTCCTCCCTATTTTATTAAATGAAAATTTAATTTTTTACTTATAAAAGGACTTATTACACTGTATTTAAATGAATAAAGTATGACTACAGTCAATCAGTGTATGTAATATATTTCTTAAATTCATAAATAAAATCACATAAATTACTTACAATAATATAATACAGTTACATTCCTACAGTTTCTTACATTTAAAAACTTGTCCATCCTCAGGGATAGCATCCAGAGAAACTAACACGGTCTTATCTGTACAATATCTACATTACCAATTTCAAAATAAATATTGACATTTTCCTAGGAGAAATTTGCCAAAGCCAATTTATAAAAACGGTAGTAGCGTCACCTATTGCATTTAATTTGATTTAAATGTTTAATGGAATGTAATTACAGTTTTGAGAAATTCCGTCCAGGCACTTGGCATAACATAACATAAGATACACTATCCTTACAGACCTGCTTATTTCTTGTAATTATTTCCAGTGATTCACATATCTTAGTGCCCCACCAGTGGCCGAGAGGTTCTGCTCTCGAAGCTGGTAGACGGGAAGTGCTGGGTTCGAACCCAATCGTGCCCGTTGGCCTAATCGTTCGGAGTTTTCGTGGTTTTCTTCGAACCTTGGATTTCCAAGCGTTAATACGGGTTAGGTTCCCTTAGAAAGACCGCCACGAAGGGCACTCCCACCCTTAGGGCCTATATCCCTCGTGTTGATAATTCGCCGACATAAACACAACCAACCAACCAACCACATATCTTAGCAACCTTTTTTATATACAAAACTAGCTCTTAGACTGATCATTAAAACACCTGAAACTTGTTATCACTCCTTCATGTTCATCTACTTTGTGTATGAGACAAGCATATTTATAGTGAGTAGACTTTCTAACTCCACATTTAATGTCAGCTAAAACAGAAAGTTGTCTCTCTAATATTCTCTTGAAATATTGGTGTGCTAGGCAGGTCGCACACTGAGACGACCGGGGGGGTGGGGGAATGAAGTGCAACGTAGGAGAAAAAAACGGTCGAAACAATGAAGGAAGCTGTTTCAAGCCTGTTTTAAACCAGTTCCACCACCCCCACCCCCCAAATCGAGCAACATTTTGCATGAATTGCAAATTAAGGCATTTGCACATGCCTTAGTGTGCAGCCTGCCTTAGACAACTGTATCAGTTTCTTCCTATGTGACATTTGAAATTAAATCTATCAATGATTCTTCATCAATTTTCATGCAGAGAAGGCAATTCTTTACTGTGTCTGTTGTCTCCTTTGAGCAATTTATCAGTCAACTTTTTTTTATCGATTTTGATTAGGTTTTTGTATTGTAATAACTTCATTTTTAGTTTAGTCTACTGGTATTTCACCTGCTGTTTGGGTATTAACTTCTGTCTTGTGCAATTCTCTGCATCTTAAATCTCTCCTGTATAGTTTTCAACACTTTTATCTTTTTTTTCCTCTTATAGTATCAGGATTTGGTTTGTCTTTATTTTGAGGTTTTTTTTTTTTTTTTTTTTTTTTAATTCAATTCTTTATCTCCTTTCCTTTCCTTTACTTGTTAACGGATTTAAGTTCTTTTGCTTTTAATTTTTCTTCCCCATTTCTATTTTTCATTTTTCTGTTCTGTTGCTATCCAGTCTTCTTTAATCATTTTTGGTCTGACATCTATTCTGTTCCTTTTTTCTTTGCAGCAGCAGTTTTTCTTTATTATCTGTAAAAGCAACATCTTAAAAGAACTTGGTGAAATTGTTGAATCTTCACTTTTTTGAGATGCAGAATGAGAATTGGTTTGCATTGGTATAGTTTAATGCCCAAAAATGATCTATAGATCTTATGATTTTTAGCTAAACAATGTAATGATTCATCACTGAACACACTTTTTTTTTTTGAAGGGGAGGGGGGGGGGACTTTATCTAAAATACTTTGTATATAAATTCTTCTACTTACTTTTCTATTTGTAATTACGCATCCATTTTCAATGTTTAAAAATACTCAGACTTTAACCTTCAGGGTATCTTAGCTTGAGGTATAAAAGTAAATTGTAATATCAACTAGCTAGTTCATGTCATTCGATTAAAAATCTGTAACAAACATAGAGGAATATAATATTAAGCTTAGAAGGGGGGAAAAAAAGAAAATAACTAACGTATGGAAAAAAAAAACAACAACCAAGGATTGGCATATTCTGTTTTTATTTGTGGTAGATGTTCCAAGCTGTATGATAGAATAGCATTATTACAGCCCAAATAGTGTCTCATATTAACCTTGTACACTGTCTCGCATTAACCCCCTGAGTTTGATCGTTTGTAACTCAGGCTACGTTAAACATATTCCAAATTGTAAGATCTAAGACTCACCATTTCTTACTGAATAAAGAAGAGGGCTATTAGAATAACATTTGTAAGTTTTTATTTAAGTGTTGCACATCAAAAGTTTTGAAATCTGACAGAAAATTTTTCTTATTAAGAGGCTACTTCAGTCAAGTGAAAAGACCCATTCGCTAATGCTAATCTTATAGAAGAAATTTATAAAGATATCTCGGTTACATTTTAATATTTTGAAATGATTTTTTTTTGCATTGGTTAGCTGAGATCGATCTGTACAAAGGCCATTTTTTACTTTTTTGATTTTGTTTACAGATATTTTTAATGAGGACACTTTCATTTTCGAAACTGAAAGCATTCTTATAAAAACAATCTGTGATCGAAATCGAAAAAGTAAAAAACGTCAGATGTAAAGATCACCCTCAGCTATCCAATGCAAAAGAAAATCATTAAAAAATAATAAAATGCAACCGAGATATCTTTCTAAATTTCTTCCATAGGATTAGCATTAGCGAACGGGTCTTTTCACTTGACTGAAGTAGCCTCTTAAAAAGAAAGGTTATGCAATGTACATTTTTTGGATTTTTCCTTTTAAATTTATAGTGTATTCATTATGGATATAAGTAAAATGATGTGTTTTTACAAAATAATCACAAATTTTATTACTGTCAAAATTGGTACCTTTTTGTGTGTCTCGTATTAGCCCCCTTTTTTGGGGAGGGGGGGGGGCGTCTCATATTAGCCCCAGTTTATTCTATTTAAAGTAATAATAATAATAATATTTGTATTGGCAGTTTCATATTACATATTATGTTTGAAAATAAAAAATGTAATTGGTACTTTTATTTTCAATAAAATAAACAAGAAAACTTTTGTGGAATAATCCATATAAATAAGGAAATTAAATGCAAAAAATATTGATTATAAAAACAAATATATATTTCACAGATACTGTGTGCCTGATGGTATCACACTTCATGACACATGTTATATTAATGCAGTTGTGTGCTTTTATATCAGACATGTGATTTCTCTGTGATATGTTTTATACTGTTTTTTTTCATAAATCTGTGAATTATTTATTTTTAATAGAATTCCACAAAACAATTATTTTGAAAGCAATAGTACATGGGAAAAAAAATTACTATCCAAAAAAATAATTCTTAAACATTTTTTGTTTTTCTAAAACAGTGTTATTTTATTAATCAGGAAAGTTGTGAGTCTTATAAAAGTCATTAATTTCATCAATTATTCTGTGAACATAGAAAAGCAGAAGAGCAGTTTCATGTAATTTCAACCATTTTTTTTTTTTTTTTTAAATATATATTTTGTAACTTACCAACAGGGATTTGGCAGAGTTTTGTTTACACACTATTTCTACTTATATATGAACACATGGACAATTTTTCTTTTCTATATCTTATAGTTTTTAAGATTTGGAGGGGTTCAAAAATTTTGATTTTTCAACATTTCTGAATCTGTATTTTTAGACTTGCCATTCTGTTTTTTTTCCATCTTCAAAAAATTATTTCTCTGGATCTGTATGGGATCCCTCTGTATGGGTCTGTATGGAAGTCTGTATGGGTTGAAAAATGTCTCTGTAAGTCACTAAAAACAGGGTTGCCATGCCACCTGGAAAACAGGGAAAACACAGGGAATTTTAAATTCCCTTCCAAAAATAGGGAAAATTCAGGGAATTTTGAAAATTTCCTAGAAAATCTGGAAAACACAGGGAATTTTTTCTTGTGTGTGTCTGATATTTTCAAACAGAAATTATTTTTTCTCTTCTTTAAAAAAAAAAAAAAAAAAAATTCGCTCAGCAGAAGAAAAAAAGGAAAAAGCGACGCAAAAATTTATTTTCAACGAAACTTCATAAAAGCTCATTTCTGCCTACACCCCCTCTTCTTGCGTATGGCTGAATCCACAAAGCGGCTGTGTTCACCCCATCCATCTGCGACTGCGCGTAACGCTCTTTCTCTTCGTTTTTCTTTCTTCATCGTGCATGCATCTGGTACTGCACAAACAAAACAATGCTGATGCAATCGGCACGTGCTTGATTCCCGAATGTTGGAAGTATACATACACGAATTGTTCTCTACAATACTTGCAAATTTGGCTAAGTAGTCTGACTTGAATGATGCATATGTAAATTTTCATAAAAATTAGATAAATGGTAAGAAGTCAGTTAATTATTGAAGATTTTCATAGCAGCAGAAATCGTTTTAAAAATTTGACTTAACAAAAAAAAAAATAAATAAATAAATAAAATAAATAAATAAATAAAAATTTGTGGAAAAAATAAAAAATGTGAGGGAATGATGAAATAAGACATTTTTACTAAGTTGTAGGGGAAAAGGCAAAAAGTAGTGGGGGAAAATGCAAAATTATGAAGAAATCCAAACTGTTCCCTTTAAGAGCAACATTTAATATATAATGTATGATAAAATTAAAATTTTTGATAGTTGTAAAAAAATTAGTATTCTGTGTGAGGGAATGACTGCTAATAAAAACGCTTCCAGATATATTGACTGATTTTTTTTTTTTGAAAAATTAACAAAATCTTACACCACCAATTTATGTTGCTGGACTGACAAGTGCTCAAAATAGCTTCTTCTCTGTGAAGGATGCTAGACTGCTACTGCTCTTTAGTGGTAGATATTTGAGATAATAGTTGTGTGTGAGGGAATGATGGTCTAACATGAGGAAACATATAATTGATTGAGTAGACTATATGATAATAGTAAAAAATAATATTTTTATTATTTTTTGTAATGTACCAAATAAGAACTTTATTTTGCTTAGGGTATTTTTAATTATTTTTATTTCTGGATGGAAAGAAATAGCAATAAAATATGGTAGTACAGGTGGGGGAAAGGTGAGGGAATGATGTTTGCATGATATATATTACATTTTTAAATACTAAATTTATTTATTTTTAAATTTTACTTTCTGTCCCTAATAAACTATGTTTAGATCTTCTAATAAAAATAAATAAAAATGTAATGAAATTAAGAGCATTTATATGACTGGGAAACACTTTTTGCACTATTGTAGAGTACCCACGTACGCATATATTTTTGCCCGCTCAGCATAGTAATAAACACCTTGTGGTACAGAGAAAACACAGGGAATTTTTTTTCAAGATTAGAGTGGCAACCCTGAAAAATATGCAGATATGAATAAAAAATATTAGAAATAATAATTTGTCCTTTTTAAAAGGCAGAAAAATTAAACCAAAATTTTAAGTTATGTTTTTTTTTTTTTTCAATTTTTGTCATGTTACAAAAAATGCTCTCCACAAAATGGCAAACGAAAAGGCCAATAACAATTTACACTTTAGGCTTTCTAGTTATGAAATAAAAGTGTCTTTCTCAAGGCTTATATAATAAATTTGCACTATTTCAGGAAGCTGCACCAATCAAGAAATAAAAGTTTACGTGTCTAACTTTTCCTTCAGTACCTAAGTTATTACTCTGATTGCTATGATTTTTTGAATTTATTATTTTTTAATAAATGTTTCTTTTTGTATTAATTTGCAAAGTAGGGGAGAGTGGCTCACCTTGGACACTTTTTTTTCTTTCTTTTTTCAATTTTTGAAGTGAAAACTTCTTTAGGCGCGTTGAGCTTTTTTTGAGATGGAGAAAAACGACTGATTTGGAGACACTGTTACGTAACCGACATGCTAGCATTTAGACACATAGACACTAGTGTGCCAAGCGGTGAATGACAGAAACTTTTCCCTCTTCAGCTCAATCCACAAAAGAAGAACGAAGCTAAAACTCAATTTTTCTCCCGGCGTTCACACAGGAACACACACAAAATTTACATTTTCGTTGCAGTACGCTGTTGTGTTTATTGTTAAAGACAAATACTTGATACTTTCATTATTGAAGTGAAAGCTTCTTTGGGCGCGTTTGGCATTTTTTGAGATGGGAAAAACCATTGAACTTGTGATACTGTTATTGTAACCGACACCTCTGTATATAAGTATCTACATGTATTGTGCATAGTTCGGTATGAGGAGGGCAGGCAATTAATTGTTATTGATATTGCTTCCTATTTTAGTTACCATAAGCCTATCGTATCAGCTCTAGAATATTATGATAATGATGATGATGTATGAGTTGTTGAAATTGTGGATGAAAATTCATAAGTTTCATTGATATTCATTCTAAGAATACCAATTAATTAACTTTCATATTTCATGTTTTTGTAAATTTACGTTTTAAGCAATAGATTGCAATTTTTGTATGTAAAATTATATGCATTATTTTTCATGTACAATGGCGCATTAAATGAAAATTGTAATATAATTTTGGTAGTAATAGTTTATAATAATGAATAAAAAAACACTACATTTAAAAGTATTTCCTGCACAATAAAACATTTCCTGACAATTAAAAAAATACACACGTAATTGTTGAAGTTTTCACTTCTATTGGCACTCCCAGAGTGCCACTGTTGTTTTTTTTTTATATTAATCGTCAATATTTTACCTGCTATTCATTCTTTTAACCTTTACTATATTATTAAATAGATTTTGATCTTATATCCATTATAGAAAAATAAATATATATATATTTATTAAACTTGTGTTTTATCTCACAGTTAAAAAATAGATGCGAAAAGTTCAATAATTGAATTACAATATACATAGAATTGTTTGTTCAGGAAAAGAAATTTATTTAAACTGATAAAGATAACTATTGTAAATTTTCTAAATTTTAGGGATGCAACAAATATTCGGGATTCAGCCTTGGTATTGCTTTTCAGCTTTTTTTTTCATGCTCCCAATTTGAAGGAATGTTCTTTTTTATTTGCTGAAGCATATTCATAAGCAAGGATATGCGCATCATTAATTGTTAGTCCATAGATATGTTTCGAAGCTTGTAAAATTTAGCCTACCAACTTTCCTTCCTCATCATCGGTGAATATTTTTCGACTTTGTATCTTTGACATATACTTGAAGTTAAAATTTGGCTGTTCTCTTTTTAAAAAGTACTAACATGACGATTCAGAATGGTCTTACTAACATTGTAGACTGCAGCAGCTTTCCTAAAAGACATTTCACCTGATAAATTTTTTGCAGCTGAATTTTGCTTTCTGAATATTATTGTCAGTACAAATTGCTGCATTTTTTTTTTTTTTTTTTTTTTTTTATGTACCGAATTTCTAATCCTTGCCATTGTTAAGCTTAATGTGTTCATAAAAGAAGAAATATACATGTTATGTAGATTAAATAAAAAATGTTTTAAACACAATATCTTTTTGTTAAAATATTTCGAATAAAAGTTTGCTAGGCATATCTTGTGTCCCAAGATGCAACCTATACCCACTATGAAATTTTAGAACATCAGGCTGTTAGTCTTAGCACTAAAACTTTCACTATACATCAGTTTTATAGAGAAAGCTTTAAATTTCATTATATTACCTTTTATTTCAAAATATCTTCAATCAAATTCCAGTTTGCAACTTATCAAACTTTTACATAAAAGTTATCAGTTATGTTTGCAAAATAAAAAATAAATTCTTGCCTGCTTCATCAATGGAATGAAAACATGTCTGAAAGTTAGATCATGCTGCAATCTATCTGCATCTGCAAAAGCTGAGAGTTAATTTAAAATCTAGGGCAAAAAATGAAGCTGCCTCGAGGTGTACCACATCCCAAGGTGAGCCACTCTCCCCTGTTTATTCTTATTGCAATCTATCCTTTATGTTTTCTCAGTAATTAATAAAAAAAATAAATAAACCTATGACTGCAATATTTTTTTGCTATTAAATTTAGTGCATATTCTGTATGTTTTATTTATTACTAGCTGACCTACCCGGCGTTGCCTGGACCTATTATAATTACCTTAATCAAAACTCAAGTTTGTATTATTTTATAGCTTTGGAAAACCTTTTAAATGAACATAGTTTCAGGGGCCCCACTGCCTTTGGAAGCATAGTTTCAAATGAACTTAGTTTCTGTGACCCCAATGCCTTTGGCAGCATCAAAGCATGTCCCCAACAAACCTCTTTCTGAACCTGTAACCTTGGTCCCTGCTGTCTAAGGCAGCATATGCACTAGAAGTGCTCTGCATGCACCGTGCACAATCGAAAACCAAGTTGAATGAGCCAAACCCCGTAGTAATCAGGGCCCATAGAAGTTGAGAAAACTATGCACCATTAATATTCGAAAACAGTGGTAATTGAAGTCTAAGATAAACTGTTACAATGCAGAAAATTGCTGAATTGTAGTCTAAGTTGAATGAATGAATTTCTGTTGAAATCATATCCATAGAACTCGAGAAAAGAATGCACCGTTAATGTTAGAAAATGTTGGTAATTGAAGTCTAAGATAAACTTTCATAATACAGAAAGTAGCTGAATCATAATCGAAAGTTGAGTGAAACAATTAATGTTGAAATCAGGCCCATAGAACCCGAAGAAAGAATGCGTCCCCAAATGGAGGAAGGTTCTTTCCCCTGTAAATTTAACATTGACATTAAAGCGATATTTAATTTACGAATGAAATCCCTCCCCCCTCTAAAGTTAACCACTTACCTATAAAAGTAACGCAGTTTTTAATTTACGGCTGTAGTAAGTAAATGTAAGTTGATGACAAAAAAGAAGATTAATATTAAAAAAAAAGGTGGTAGCTGTGGTATAAAGAAATTTTTTAGTATATAAAGTAGCTGGAGGACCCTAGAACTGTGTTTAAAAAAATTGCAAGTGTATCAGATCATTAAAAAGCTGCACCAAGGGTCCCAAGAAGGTAATTAATATTCAAAATTAGTGGTAGCTGAAGTCTGAGAAATTTTTTTTGTTGTTCATGTTGTTGGTCATGTTGCTGGAGGACCTAAGAAGTTGTTAGAAAAAAAAAAAAAAAAAAAAAGCTAGTGAATCCGTTCATTTTTGAGGAAGCTATAATAGGGGGTCAAAAAGTTACAAACTGATAGTTGAGAGCAGAACCTAAAATGAAAACATGTTAAAAGCTCCTAGTACTTAGCACTTTAGATCTTTAAATTAGTCAAAATTAAGCATAGGGCATAGGGTATGACTTAATCATTAGAATAAAATTTTAAAGAAATACACAAAAAATGGGGGAAATGCTTAAAAAAGGTCTTTGGCCCCAATAAAAATATGAGGGTGTTGTCCTGAGGAGAGAAGTCCAAGACTCTACTTTAAAGTTATGCAGTGAGAGGGTGACACAGCGTGGAAAATGCATGGCACACAAAAAGTTCAAGGGGCTCTGGACCACACCCTAGGTGGCCAGGGTCTTAACTGGAATCTAGAAACAGGAACATAATTAAATGAAAAAGGGTCTCAAAAACAAAGATCGGATTAAAAGGGCAGAAATTTAACAAGGACAGAAAAACTTCCCTGGAGGCCAGGGTCTTAACTGGAATTGTAGTTGGGTATATGGAAATTTTTTAGTAATTTATAAAGCAGTTCAGAGGACACTAAAACTATGTTAAAGAAAACTGAAAGAGAATCGGATCATTTTTAAAGAAGTTGTACCAAGGGCCTCAAGAAGGCAATTAATATTCAAAATTTGTGGTGGCTGAAGTCTGAGAAATTTTTTTGTCATTGATGTAGTAGCTGGACAACCTAAGAAGTTGCTGGGGGGGGGGGCGGTGAAGCTAGTGAATCGGACCATTTTTAAGGGAGCTAAAATAGGGGACCCAAAAGGGGCCAACTGATAGTTGAGATCACGGCAGGACCCTAAGTTGAAAACATGTTAAAAGATCCCACTACTTAGAGCTTTAGCTCTTCAGTTTGTCGAAATTAAGCATCATTAGAATAAAATTTTAAAGAAATATGCAAAAAATGGGGGAAAGGCTTAAAAAAGGCCTTATAGCCCCCAATAAAGGAAGCTATAATATGAGGGTTTTAGCCAGTGGAGAGGAGTCCAAGACTCTACTTTAAAGTTATGCATTAGAGAGTATATATTAGAGGGTGACACAATTAGGGGGTAAAAAATGCATACCGCAAAAAAGTTCAAGGGGACTTGGACCGAGCCCTAGAGGGCCAAGGTCTTTACTGGAATGTAGAAACGGGGGAATAACTAAATGGAAAAAGGGTCTCAAAAACGAAGATGGGTTAAAAAGATGAAATTTATTCACAATTTAGAGCACAAAAGTTTCAAGGGGCTAGAGTCTTAACTTGAAAGTAGAAATGGGGGAATAACTAAGTGGAGAAAGGGCCCCAAAAACGAAAAAGATTGGATAAAAAGGAGGCAAGTTATTAACAGTTTAGGGCATAAAAACCAAGGGCCGCTGAGTCTTAAAAATTAAAAATATGAGCCTCAGCATTAGGACCTACTTTGGACTATCTTCACACAAAGTTTCAGACTTCTACATGCGGTAGATTTTGCTAGCCATCGCTTGCAGACACACATACAGATAGAGCAAAATTTTCTTTTATTAGTATAGATTATTATTAATAGTATTATCAGTTTTTCTTTATTGAATGTAAAGACCAATAACAATTTACACTTTAGACTTTCTAGTTATGAAAGGAAAATGTCTTTCTCATTGTTTATATAAAAAATGTGCACTATTTTGTGAAACTGCTTCAATCAAGAAATAAAAATTTCTGTGTCTAACTTTCCCTGAAGTACCTAAGTAATTACTCTGACAGCTATGATTTGTTGAATTTATTATTTTTCAATAAATTTTCCTTTTTGTATTATTTGCAAAGTATTTACTCTTTATTCTTATTGAAATCTCTCCTTTGTGTTTTCTCAGTAATAATAATAATAAAAAAAAACCCTTCTCTGCGACTGCAATATTTTTTTGCTATTAAATTTAATGCATATTCCTTGTTTTATTTATTTTTTTTTTTTTTATTTTAAACAATCTCTTAATTTTATTTTCAATAATGCAATTGAAAATATGTTTTAACATATTCAGCAGACAATGCATTGATTTTAATTTTTTAATCTCTCTGAAATTCTTTAAAGCAATTCTTAAAAAAAATAATAATAAATAAATAAATAAATAAAATCCCAATTTTACAATGTGAAACTTAAAAGCATGATACTTATAGACATGATTATTTAAGTGATTTGTAATTGAAATTTTTTTCGTTTTCCAATAAATTAATTATACATCTTGAGTTACAAGCAATTATTGTCTCACAACATCAAATTTTTATTTTCGCATACTTTCATATCTAGAAATAAGCTCAAAATACTGAATTTGACAGCAGTTTCTGAAAGATCTTCTGCGTTTACCAAAAAATGGAAGAAAGTTTCTGAATTAGAGCACCTGTCAATTTCATGTGTTTGCAAATAAAAATGAATTAAAATATGTGTCAGAAAGTAGTCAGTTTGGATTTGAGAACATGGAAAGTTAAATGGAAAATCATTTGCTATTTATTAAATATGCTCTTAAGGGTGTATTCCGATCCAAACTGCTTATTTTCTGATTCATTTTAAAATTCATTTTTGCTCTCAAACGCATCAAACTGGGAAATTCTCTTATTTAGAAACTATATAATGTGCCGTGCTTCTTAATTTTTTGATAAATGCAGAAAATACTGTAAAAAATGCTGTCAAAGTGGGCGTTTTGAACCGAATTTTCCGAAGCGGGCGGTCTGGGAATGAAAAAAAGGGTCATACTGAAAAAAAATAACTGTTTAAAAATCAAATTCTAATGAATTGAGCTGAAAATGAAATCACATGGCATGTTAAACATGTCTTCAGAAATCACCCCAGCAAGTTTCATGTTTTTACTTTTAAAAATGAGTCTGAAAATGTCTCAGAAAATTTCGAGCTGTTGAGGGTGGAAAAATATTTTTTCGAATACACCCTTAAAAGCCACTTAGATCTTTTATCTTCTCTCCAGTAATGCATTGGTAAAATTTTCAAATCGCTTGAAAGGAGTTGACATTAAACATAATTAGGAAAAAATATAGAAGTACAATAAATAAAATTTTTTCCCCTTAAAATCTTACTAAAAAGAAAAGCTTAGAATTTTCTGTAGAACCCAATGAAATATTTTATGATAAAATTTTACTTTTTTGTTACTAAGTTTTATGTTTTCTTCATTTAGTTTGCTGAATGGTGTTTTGATTATGGAAATCATGGATGTCGCGTTGCAGATAGACCATTATCATTGTTTGAAGGTAATAATGATTTTACTGTTACATTTCTACTTAATTTTAGTATTAGTTTATTAAGATTATTGTGGTTACAGTCTTTCTAGTAGGACCAATATAAATAGCTGTGTGGCAATAAGAAAAATCAAAAGTATTCCCTTGACCTTGTTTATTGTTAAATGCAGGTAAAAATGTGTGATCTTTAGAAGGATTTAATGATTTAAAAAATCTTTAAAATTAAGTGAGGCGTACAATATGCTCGCAGAAAAATATCCGTGTGATATAAACAGTGCAGAATTATTAAGTGACTTGAAAGATATCATTATATTATTGAAAAGAGCTCTAAAAAGTAGTGAGGTACTTGATTATACACCAAAAGGTTTATTAGAGTACATTTGCTCAATGGGGATAGAATTATATAACTGTCTTGCAAAGGCTTTACAAATTTCTTAAACTTTATTTAAGTATCAAAACAAAAGTTAAGTACATAAGTTAATTATTGCAGAGTTTAAAAGGTGAACAAATGCTACCTATCTTCCTCTAATGGTTTATATGTCTAGAGTTATCAATATGTCTAGTAGGGTGGGTCGAAAAAATTGAAATATTTATAATCAAAGTGTAATAGTGCGGCAAAGTTGCCTTTTGTAAAAAAGAATAAATACGTAAAATATTACACTTATTGGTTAAAATATTTTACTGCCGCAGTGGGGCCAAAGTTCAGAAAAATTGCAAAAAAAAAAATACTTTTTGCAATTTTTTTTTGGAAAATTATCCAAACATACCAATCCAATTTCTAATAGAACGCAATAGCCACACCAAGATATTAGTAATGTAATCGTAAAATTTCATTTTGGTGACATCATTTCTTTTATCGCCGCAACAAGTCTAAAATTTCTAAAAAAATTTAAATTTTTCGATTTTTTTTTTAAATTTTCATAAAGTTTTCCAGATTTTTTACATTTCTAATAGGCTGGAAAAGGCCTTCCCTGTTGTTAATTTCATGCATATTGTTAACCATGGTCTAACCAGTCTATCGAAAAAATCTGCTCATTGATAGAAACGCCTGCAGCTGCTTGCAAGCAAAATTATTTTCTCGCTGCTAGAGAGCCATATTTCACTTGGTTCGTTTTTTTGTAATATACTGCTTTTGCTGTATACTTTGATGGTCCTAAAAATAGAATTATCAGCCAGGGAGGAGCGAAGTCAAGGAGGAACAGATCTCTGTTATTTTGGCCATTTAACCCCATCACCTGGCAAGGCGACTTCATATGCATTGACATTATAGAGTTTTTGAAGAAAAATAAAATTTAAACTGTAAAGATAATTGCGATCGGATGTGGTGGAACTGTCCTTAACACAGGATGCAAAGGTAGTGTTATATAATTACTTGAGAACAAGTTTAAAAAACCATTTTAGTGGCTTCCTTACCCCCAGTTCAATCAGCTTCCACTGAGACATCTTTTCTAACATCTTGATGAGATAAGACAGTTCCTCTGTCATATTGTGGAACAATTGGTTGATCTCTTGCGATTTGTGCATCATTACCAATTGTGAAATTTAAGCCAATTTAATCTGATCACCTAGCTCTTGGTAAAGATGATTTGTCAACTGACCAGAGGTATGTATCTGAAACATTGGAAGTTCTTTCAACAGGTGTGAGTTCAATTGACCTTTTTTGCCGAGTCCCTGGACCAATATTTCACGAAAGGTGGATCACTACTGCTAATCGAATTTTGAGACTCTACGTTCGAACAGTGAAACCCTCTTCTTAACTTGTCATACTGTCTGAGTACATCTTGAAAGAGTACTGTATCAGTTGGTTCACAATTAAAATGAATCCATCATGTTTTCCAGAATCTGTGCACTATAGTTAGTAACCCTGTTACATGCCAGATCATCTACGAAAGATTATAGTTCCTGTAATTTCACGAAATGCCTATTTCGCAAATCATGAAAATAGCCTCATTGGAAAGTTAACATATGAAGGAGAGACCATCAGGACCCCAGCCATGACGAAAATTGCCAAAGCACGAAGTTCTGTGGATTCAATTTTTTCATAGTGCCATCCGTCACTTCATCATTCCAGGCTTGATTTTTGAAGCTCAAATTTGTATGGATTTAGTCGACTGCCAAAACTGTAAACTAACGGAACCACCTGTTATGTCATTCCTGTTATGCCATTACCAAATGTCATTTTATGTTTATTTAACCCATTTCTGTTAAACATTTCTGTATTTTAATTAATAAAATACCAGGGTTGTTTGGTTTAAACCAAATGGTTTTTTTTAAAAAAACATGCCGGTTTTTTTCATATGGTTTTTTTCGCTTTTTCCCTAAATGTTTTCCTTTATTTTACACATTATAGAAAAATGCAAAATCCAAGTTACGCAGAAGCTACAAGCAAAGCTTTAGAAAAATGATGAATTAATAAATATGTAAAGACGACAAACATTTTTAATCAATCAAACTTTTCTTATAAGCTTTAAATCTACATAGCAGACTATTTTTTCTAAAATTAGCTGGGAAGAAAAAAACAAGTAGTTAGTTATTTTTCTTCTTCTTTTTTTTAAAGCCTTTTATTTTAAAAAATAGCCAAAATAGCAGATTTGAGCTAAAAATACACTTTTACTACTTAGATTGCTTGTTAAGATTTACTAAGAATTACATAGGCCTCAATGATGACATAATCATATGTAATTCTCTCCATTGGTTAATTTTTTGTTCTGTATGCTAATGAGTGATTAGCTATGAGTTTTCTTTGCTGTATCATAGCTATTGGGTTTAGTAAGCTTTTGTTTTTCTTGCATTCCTACATTGGGACTGAGGTTTTGCATTATGATTTTATTCTGTTACCAGCATGATTGGCACGGTTTAAATCAATTGGTTAACCAACTGGTTTTTTAGAAAAGATCTAATATAATATTTTCTCATTTTTGTAATTTAAGTGTTTCAAATTATTGGATATAAATAATTTCTATTTTTAACAATCTTATCCCAGCAGTCACCGTGGGACATAATGATTTTAGGTTATATTTGTATGCATGTAGAATGCAAATTGCATGTGTTGATGAACATATCAGAGGCTCTAAAGATAAAATTTAAAACATGTGAATGTAGCAAAGATAAAATAAATTAAAAATATTCAATATTTTGAATAAAATATTTTCCTTTGAGAAAACGCAGATTATTTACAATTAATAACATAAAATGACCTTTAAGATTTCAGTCAAGCTGCAAAAGAAAATTTTCTTGATTGGGGAGATTATTTTTTAAGGTTGTTCTCAAATGCTCTACTCAACAAACGCAAAATGCTTTGACACATTTCAAAATTCATTTTTCAACGGAAAGATATAAAATTAGAAGGCCTGACTGGAAGCGATTTGGAATCGAACTGTGTTTTCCATTTTTGATAAGTAAATTACCTATTGTGTTATAAGCAATTTTGATCATGTGAGAAAGATGCTTTTAACCTTCCTGGAGTAGTTATTATTCTTTCGCATGGAAATTCGGTTCAAAACGCCACTTTTTATACTATTTTCTGAAAGATGTATTGCGTTTGCAAAAAATTGAAACACAGTTCCATTACATAGTTTCTGAACAACAGCATCTGCTAGTTTCACGCATTTCCAAACAAAAATAAATTAAAACTTATGTCATAAAGTTGCTTTTTCGGATTTGAGAACAGCCTTAAGAATAAAAAAGAAACTCGACATGAAGTCAAATAAGAGGACATTGAAAAATTGGGTGCTAGCGAAGCATCTGTTTACTTTTAACTAAAATATGCAATAAGATATATTTAAATCGTCTATTGCGTAATCGAATCCACTATTTAGATCTGACAAAAAAATGGGTAAAAATCGAGATAAGGTTCGCGTGAGACATAACAGAAAAAAGTCTCATAAAAATGCCTAAAAAATATATTATTAATTTTTAGTTTAGATATTTAAAAGTAATATGTATTATAAAATAGCTCAGAAAAAAATCCTGTGTATTAAGCCTGATGACTGTTTAAATGTTTCAGTGGATGACAACTTTTATAAATCTACTTTCCATTTTAAGATGAAGTTTTCAGTAGTTTAAAAAGCTGGTAAATAGGTATTTGTTTATTTTACTGTCACTTTTTTTTTATTTATTTATTTCTTATTTTTTAATGTGATAGTTTCTGAGGAGAAGTGTCAAATGACAATACACAATACTTCTTGAAACGAGTAAAGACCCTACTGCTAAATTCAAATCATTCCAGGAATTCTTTAAAAAAAGCTTTACTTTTAATAAAAGATAATAATTGTTCATGTAGTGTTCTAACAGAAAAATCAGATATCTCAAATTGCAAATATTTCGAAGAAATTATTTTGAATAGCCATGGGAAAATATATTTATGAAATTACACCATATATTTATTTATAGTACTAGTAATCAAAAGATTGTTTATTATTAAGGTTTTCAAGGTATCAATGTTTCACTATGTAGAGCATTTTATTCATGGAACATAAGACATAGCTTTTACTAAAAATGTGTAAATTTTAAATGATTTCAATTTTTTACATAATTGATTGTAATTATTTAATTTAAATTATTTTTAAATGAAGTTATATTACTTATATATCCAACAATGTTTATTTTTATCAATAAATATGCATGTATATGTAATAGGAAAATATATTTAAAAAAAAACGGTTTAAACCAAAAAAACCTGGTTTAAACCAAAAAAACCCAGTTTTTTGGGTTTTTTTGAAAAAAACCCGTTTTTTTACCAACCCTGTAAAATACTAAAATGCTTTGTTCATCTTGTATCATTTTTGTTATTTGTGAAGCATGAACTGCTGATATGCAGTAAAACAGCAGTAGATGAAGCGATCGTCAAGAAAAATGCATGATTACCTTTTTTATTTTCCAGTCCATTACAAATAGTTAACAAAATTTATGACATATTAATAGATATAAAGTAAATTTATTTACAAAATGAACAAAGCATTTTAGTATTTTATTAATTAAAATACAGAGATGTTTAACAGAAATGGGTTAAATAAACATAAAATGAAGAAGTATTTAATACAAATGAATTTTATAATATGACTTGCTCACAAATGAAGCCATTATTCCTCGAGAGGTCGAAATTGATCAGATGTGATCTTCCTTCCCTCTGTTCTGGTCCACAAACTTTATCAGAACTTCAGTGACTAATTTCACGCATCTTTCTACTGATTGGGTCTTGGGTGGGACAAGGAAAGTTATAATAGCTGGTATCTTTAATCGAACATTCTAAACTTACCAGCATTGTTAGATCGTCAGTCGATAGAGAAACTATAACAGGTGGTTCTGTTAGTTTACAGTTTTGGCAGTCGACTAACTCCATACAATTTTAAGCTTCAAAGTTCAAGTCTGGAATGACGAAGTGACCCATGGCACTATACAAATCCATAGATTTACGTGCTTTGGCAATTTTCTTCATGGCTGGGGTCCTGATGGTCTCTCTTCGTATGTTATCATTCCAATGAGGCTATTTTCATGATTTGTGAAATAGGCATTTCATGAAATTACAGGAACTATAATCTTTTGTAGATGATCTGACATGTAATGGGGTTTACTAACTATAGTGCACAATTTCTGGAAAACACGATGGATTCATTTTATGTGAAAAGCGATCGTCCAGTCGTCCAGAAAATTGCGGGAATACATTTTTTATTTTCCAGTCTATTACAAATAGTTAACAAAATTTATGACATATTATGGAAATTAGAAAAAATGAAAATTTGAAATTTTTGCATTAAAAAAAAAATATGGCCCCTTTGCGCCAGTAAAAAATGTGATTTCATCATAATAAACATTTGCCGGGACATTTCTCATATTTTCATGTAGCTATTGCGTCCTATTAGAAATTGCATTGGTACGTTTGGATAATTAAAATAACAAAATTAAATTTAAAGAATCAAAAAACCCGACTGTGTTAATTAACTAATTATTTCCCATCAATGTGAAACTATTTTCTATATTATTTACCTATTTTTTTTTTTTTTTCCTTGTATTGATGACATTTAAGTTGTGTTTAATTGTTAGTTCCTATCTATAAACACTGTTTTGATGAGGCCTATAGATGTCTATGATGGTTAAAGTTGCAGTAAAGCTAGAGATCCGACTTACACAGCTTCCAGGTCGTGTATTATTTAAATGGAGCTTCTGACTGTAAAATAGTCAATGAAACATCGTCTTCATTTTGAAAGACTTATCCAATGATATGCCACTCAATATGGTGCGTAAAAAAAAAATTTCGTCTAAACCACCATTTTGTATTTTACGGCCACGATTTTGAATTTATAAAAACAAAACCTAGCCTATAACCATCGGATGGTTGAGACGAATCGATAGAGACCTCATTCATTAAAATCCATCCAGCCGTTGGGATGTTTCGAGGGTATAAAGAAATCCACATACCCAGATACGCATGAAACACATAACCCTTCTTGGCAGCTGAGTAAAAAATAAATTAAAAAAACACGTTTTGTGTGATTTTTTTAAAAATTTTGCTCCCCTTGCGGCAGTAAAAGATATTAACCGATCAGTGTAATATTTTACGAATTTTCTCTTTATTACAAAAGGCAACTTTTCTGGGCTGTTACATTTCGATTATAAATATTTCGAGTTTTTTCGACCCACCATAATGTCTAGTGATCACATTTTTTTTTAAAAGAGCAGGGCAGATTACTTTAATCACTTCACCTTTTGCCCCGAGATAACTTGGGGGCTAAAGCACTGTTTCCCCATACCTGTCGCTGTTGAAGTGGTTAAAGGGGCATTTTTGTTGAGTAAAAGGGCACTTTTTGTTGAATGAAAGTGCACTTTCATTTCACTTCCCATTGGATTATTTGTCAGTACAGCATACATCGGTATTGGAATCAGACATTTTTCTCTGGAAGAGATGTATACAGAGGAAGGGAAGGGGAATTTCATTTATAAACTTTTAATATGCATAAAAACCAAAATCTTCTGAGGGAAGGGGGGGGGGGATTTCTTTGCACTGGGGGTATTTTCCTACTGAGCCACTCCCTGAATTCATCACTGTCTTACATTATCAGGGTAAGCTGAAATCATGCTATATTTTCAAAAATCTCATAAAATAATTTAATCCCATTAAAATAATTCTATTTTCCAAAAAATCTAGAATCCCCAAATATTCTGAAGTTTGGTTAGTACCTGAAAAATCCACCTCCTTTTTTTCTGTCATCCCTAATCTATAAACAATTGTAGAACAGTAAAAAATTATCTGGAATAAATATCAAAGAATATATGCTACCTAATTGTTGGTCTTATCTTTCTAAAAAGATTTAAATTATATTCCACTCTAGCGGAGCTTTGCCCACTTCTTTCTTCCCCAAACAAACCTCAAATTAAATGGACATGGAGTCAGAAGGGATCATGCAAAATACAACCATGTGTGCTCGAATTAAGTGAACCATTAATTATAATGTTTTTTTTTCGACCCAGATTAAATTTAAATTTTCATCATTGTCATTCACAGTGCTATAGGAACAGCAAAATTTACTCGTGAATTCTATTTCGGAAAAAAAATCATTAAAAAATCGCCATGGAACTCTAAATATCGCATAAAAATTTCAAGAAAGAAATAAAAAATTGCAGAGCGCAAATTTTACTTTATTGGGTAAAAAGATTGAAACCAGATAATTTTTGTGAATGTCCAAATACTGCCTTACGAATTCCAAATAAACTTTATGGAAAAGAGGGCAAAAGTTACTGCTTTGTGTTAAAGTTTTGAAATCGGATTCCTTTTACTAATGTCGAAAAATCGCTGCAAAAAATGCTAAAAATAGCATAAAAAATCATTAAAAATTCAAAAATTGCAGAGGACAAATTTACTACATTGGGCTTCAAAATTGAAACCGGATTCCTTTCATGTATACTAAACAATTCCTGTGAAATATGAAAAAACTCGGAAAGTCGTATAAAAAAAATTTCGTAAAAAATTCAAAAATCACTACATGAATTTCGAATAAACTCTATTGCCAAAAGGAACAAATTTACTATATTGGGATAAAAGACTAAAACTGGATTTTGTTTACAAATGTAGAAAAATCACAGTGTAACGTGAAAAAACCCTGCTAAAAATTGAATAAAAAATTTAAAAATCACTGTACGAATTTTAAATGAACTTTGTTGAAGATAAAACAAAATTTATTATACTAGGCTAAAAGATTAAAACCGGATTCCTTTTATAAATGTCAAAATAATTAAAAAATTGTTGTACGGATTCCAAATAAACTTTGTTGAAAAGAGGACAAATTTTACTATTTTGGACTAAAAGATTGAAACCAGACCACTTTTACAAATGTAAAAAAATTTGATGCAAAATATGAAAAAATGTTAAAAAAAAAAATCATTTAAAAAATTAAATTAAAAAAAATCTAAAAGCTGGCTTTGATGTGCATACTTACAGATATACAGGTATCTTGCCAAATCTTGTAGCTCTGCATGCAACGATCTCTTCAGCACATAAGGTAAATGCACCAGTAGTGGGCCACTTAAGGACATTTATCTAATTATTATTAAAGTATTAATGAATTCTAAAAGACATATTTTTTTAACCTAGACCTAACCTTCAGGTATCGGAATAAACATTCTAAGTTTCAAAATATATTTTTTGGGGGGAAAATGAAAAATTAAAGTTACCTCCCTCTATGTTCCAGTAGTGGGCATTGTAAATTTTTGGATGCTCCTATAGTGGGCCACTCCAGTTTTGAATTTAGTGTGAAAATACTGAAGTTATACTTTTCTTTTTACAGTTCTAGAATTGAATATACACAATAATGAAATCATACATAGAAATTTAGGTGATTATGTAACATAATCTCACTATAAATCTGCAGATCAGGGGCCTCAGCTTTAGTTCTGTAAATGGATTTTAATTTTATCTCACTTTACATATAAGCTGATGTTCTACAAGCTGCAAAGCAATTTTTTTAGATTATATACAGGTGTCCTTTCTTATCGTTTAAAAACAGCTAATTCCCAAGAAGTTTTAGAGGTATAATTTTAATTGCTGAACAATTTCACAGGTTTTTTTATCATGTAAAAATTAATTTCCATCAAAATAGTTGCATTTTCTTAATGTTATGAAATTTAATTTTTGTAAAGTTCTTGTGATCTATAAGTTATATTGAAAAAATCTGCTTATATGCTTTCACTTGTTAAACAGCAAATATTCCCATATTCAGTGATCAAAACTTTCTGAATTGTGCTAAAATGCATTTTCTGTGTTTTGTACCAGAATGATGCAAATGGTAGAAAAAAAATCATCATTTTTTATCGACAATAATAGTAGACAATTTAGCAACCTTTTTTTTTTTTTTTAATCGAAATGCATAGTTTTTTTCCCCTCTACATAGCAGTCTGCTATATTTTGTAACTTAAAAAAAATCTGCCCTATTTGTTACTTCGCAGTGGTGATAAATAATAAGACAAATATAATAAACATGGTAATTGAAAGCTGAAATAACTGCAAAACAAAATGCTTTATCCAAAAATGAAAAAAATCTCATAATATGAGAGGGGTTTACAGCCAATTTATTACAAAGAATACTTCAGGTTGAAACTTCCAATGAAAGACAGGCATCAGACTCAGACGATAATTTCCTGACTCTCCTTTTTTCCCCATCAGCTATTTTTTTAACTCTTCCTTTTGAATTTCTCTTTCGGTTTTTCTTTTTCTGCATCTTTAGCAATTTTAAGACCTTCTCTTTTCTTATAATATTGAAGCATTTGGGCAGAAGTCACAACTGCAGAAAGTTTCTCTGTTTTTTTTTTTTTTTTTTTGTGTTACTCTTCCCCCTTCTGGCCAAAAAAAAAACTATTTTGAAGGGAAATGGTACATTTTTAGATGGCCTACCATTTGAAGGCGCTGAATGGCTGCCAGTCTCAGATGATCCTTCTTGAATGTAAAGGTCCACCTCAGCATCTTCAACAATTGCTTTTTGCTCCTGCTCAATAGTCTCAGTGTCAATAGACTCTTCAGTGTATGCAGCCTCAACAGATATGACTGGTGTACCTTATAACAAGTAAAATGTAAAAATTTGAATAAATAATTGTAAAAAAGTATACTCAAGTCTTTTATACCCAAATTGTTTTGCGATAGATTGCCTGGGAAATTGGTTCCATGCTCAAGTCTCCTTCGTCTCCAACCATAAGTAGTAAAGATATGTTTGCTCCACAGGGCTTTTCCATTTCCCTTTATTTTCTCAGGAAGATTTTATTTTTTATTCTCCAATTATATCTTCAAGAACTTCCAAGAAAAAAACCCATTTCTATCTCCTTTATTGGTGATATTATCAATTTCTTTGATGTTAGTGTGGATTCAACAGTTATTTTCTTTGGATCTCATGAACTAGTCTACATGCTTTGAATCCATTCACAATTGTTGCAGGAGTTAAACGATCTAGTGCTGATTTTAGGACTGGTGGAAAGTCATGTTTCTGCATTGGTTTGCCTTCATGGGTTATTCTGAAGCTCACTACTTCCTGTCACCCAGCACTTTTAAGAGTATGGAAAACAGCAACGTCCATTGGTTGCATTAGATGTGTGGAATTTGTGAGAAAGCTATCATTCAATTCCATGATTCAAACAGAAGGTGCTTAGATTTGTGAGAAGTATGTCTATCCATAAATAACACTACAGTTTTCTCTATGCAATGCTTATTTAAATATGGCTCAAAAATTTGAACCTTTGAAGTATGAAATGTTTTAGATATTAATTTCTTTTAACAATCATATGTCTGATAGCTTAGTGAAGTTACATTTTCGCTGCTCCAGAAGTGGGCCACTTGTGCAACAATAGTGGGACCCTGGCCCACTACTGGTTCTAATGAACAAAAAACTAAATAAATTATATACAAAGTCTTAGAACCTCAAAAAATACTTAATTAAAATAAATTAAACATAAATTATTTTTTGGGCATATGCACCAGTAGTGGGCCCCCATACCCACTACTGGTACAATTGAAGAAACTGTGATCCAGAAGTGGGCCATCCCTTAAAATCAGTATAATACTCAATTTTTAAGTTTTCGGTTAATCTAACAAATTATTTACAATGTAATCAAGTATATCAATGGAAGTTTAATTTAAAATAAAACATAATATTAAAGAAACAATGCTTTAAATAAAACCTAATCTGTGTTTGAAGACACTCTAGAAGACAAACAAATATATCTATAGGAAAATAACAATTATTCCAAACTGTTTATGGAAAGTTAACATGTAAGGACTTCAGCTAATCAGATTTCTTTTAGACGTTTTTCTAAAATGGATTGTGAGCTTGTTTTTAAACTTTGAAAATTAGTGGCCCACTACAGGTACGTGGCCCGCTACCGGTACGTGGCCCACTACCGGTGTGTTTACCTTAGTTGTGATGCATTTATATTAAAAAAATAAATAAATAAAAAAAAAATTAAAAAAACATGGTTTTCAATTCCAAATCATTTCCCAAGATTGCCTCAAATTTCATTCCTTTATGTTAAAAAAGGACTTCATGAATGTGTCTGAAAGTTTTGGGTTGTTGAGTGCTAAAAAAAGAAAGATTTAGCTGAAGTAATAATTAAGAGAAAAAGAACCAAATGTTATTAGAATCGGATCAGTTTTTGTTTTTCGATGGATAATATGTTTCCTTATGCAGAAAGGATCACCACATAGAATTAAAAAAAAAAACGTAAGTAAAAGCATTTATCCAAAATAGGAGGTCTATGTTTTACCAGGGTTAGAACCAGTATTAAAATCTTATCTTTGAATCAGTCTTAGGAATGGTAAAAATGTAGGTGTGGCAAATAATTATGTTTCATTATAGATAAATAATATTAATAGATCCATCCTAATTTGTAGATGTAAAATTTATAAATAAATGAAAATTTAACTGGTTTTGCACATTTTCAGTGATGATCACAATAAACAATTTCAACACAAAATATTTAATGAAGCAAAACTTAAGAGAAGGAGTGAACATATATGTCAGTATGATCAAAACAGTATGGTTGCTGCACCTATTTTTCACATGGATATGATTGGGACTTGAGACAGGTGTGTCATACGGGACAACAGAAATTCTGTTTTCCAACTCCTTGAAAAAAATAAAAAAATTAATAAACACAAAATATTTTTAAATAGTTAGCAGGCGCAAAGAAGATACTGGATTAAGGGCAGAGCTCCTTGAAAAATGTCAAACAGGAACCCTGATATGTTGGTCATTGTTGTAGGATTTTTTATGACCTACTAAATATTACCATAATTAGGTAATTAATATTAGCAGTCAATCAATATTAGTCCACAGCCAAGTTTGACATAAAATATTAGCAAGGAATTGATTGTACCATTAAATGTTTGTCTTTTCACCCCCACACACACTTTAAAAAAATTTCTGTTAGTCAAAATATATAGTTTTGTGCCAAATCACACTAGCTAGGATATACCCGCTTGTTGTGATCCCAATTACAAAAATTTCCTTGTATTGACAATGGTTAGTCAGATAGTTAAATTGGCCTCCGAGAACCGTCCCTAAAAATTATCTAACAGTGTAAGTCCGATCAAAATCCATTCAGTAGAACTTTAGTTATAAATGGCCAGAATGAAATGTGAATTTACATTTCAAATATATAGTAGATTTTTTGTAAATATGTTTATCTTTGTTGTATGATTTTTCTATAACCTATTAAATACAGTAAAATCTCTATAACAGACACTCGTGAATAGCAGTTATCTCTATTTAGCAGGCCTTTTTTCAATCCCCAACGAAGGTATTATTTGTATGTTTTTATCTCCGAAAAACAGATACCTCTGAATAGTCAACTAAATACTCATTCCCAAATTGTTTTCTATTCAAAGGTTATGTTTCTGACAATATTAGTATGTCCACAGAAAAGTTTGATGTCAAATATTAATGAATAATTGATTATGTTGTTAAATGGTTGCCATAAACACACACATAAATAAATAATAGGAAAAAACCTCTTAGTACAATATATTTGTTTTGTACCAAATACACTCGCTAGAATATATCAGTTTTCAATAAATCGGCTATGGTTAGTCAGATAGTTAAACTGGCATCTGAGATTGTTTTCAATATTTTAATTTTTTATTGTCTGACTTAAGCCTAATTAATTATTTTTTCAAAAGGCCATTCTTTTGGCTGAATCGGTTTCACTTGATTGCAAAACTTTCCTCCACATCTCTAAAGCTAAGCAAAGTAGATTGGTGTGTTATATATTAAAACCATCCCTGAAACATTATGTAACTAACAGTATAATTTCTATTAAAATCTGTTCAGTAGAACCTAAGTTATAAATAGCCGGCATGAAATATGTATTCGCATTTTAGATACCTAGTAGATAAGCAATATAATTCATTTTCTATTTTCTTCCAGGACTTGCTGGTACTATATATTTTCTCTTAGACTTGCTGAATCCATTGAATGCAGCTTTTCCAGCATTTCAACTCTTCTAATTTTTTGCATTTACAATTCAACTATGTAAATATTTTATTTTTATTTTCATTTCATTAGAATGTAAAGATCATTTGAGATCACCTTTTGAAATATGTATTGTATCATACTGTGTAATAAACTTATTTCAACTTTACTTTTGCATCTAATTACTATAATTTCTATTTATTAATTTAATTTTTTTTTAATTAGAACATACTTTTTTTAACATGCTGCTTATTGATTTTTAACTAATGTTTTTCTAAAAATCAAACATTTTAGTTTTGTATAGATTAAAAGCAAAAATTAAATTTTATCAAATATCTTTCTCTTGCAATTTTTCTCCTTAACTTTTAAGTTCTAACTCTGGTATTTTTGCTTTTAAATGACAAGCAATTTAATAGAGAAGATTAAACAAAAAAAAAAAAAAAAAAAAAAAAAAAAAAAAAAATACTTTTATTGAAATTAGCAGACACAGAATTGTGAAAGATAAATTCAATAATGTTAAGGCAGTTCTTGAAGCTCTTTATTTGTACCAGTTTTCAGAGTGTGCATACAGCTTATCCTGCTAATAAACAGCTTTCCATACTTTTCATAATTTAAATAATTTCAGATTTACCACTTATCTATTATAAAGTCTGTAGAGGGGGGGGAGGCCTACAAATGCAATGTTGAAAAAATTCATGGTTCAAGATTAATGTCCCTATTAATTACAAAAAAGTCTGTGCCAGAGTAAACACAGCATAAATGCTAAAAATTGACAAACAGATTTTATATTCTTTGGATTATTTACCTTTTCTATGTGATAAACAGCCTTTATTAAAATTGCCTCCTATGAATTTAGGCAGAAGTTAAAGGGAGACTGAAGTGTTTTTATTCTAGAGAAAAGTATGCAATATGTTTTCGACTGTAAAGAATTCCTGTTTTAGGAAAAATTTCTGAGTTCTTCAAGAGCTTCCAAGTTTATAATTTTATACCATTAAAACAGCCCTATATGCAGCTTTCAAAATTATTGGTGACCCACTGATCCAGGACTAATGGAAAAACAAGTTGACCACTAAAGAAAGAAATTCAGTATTTTGGTGCGTGTGAGTGAGTGAGAGGAATATGTTACGATTCATTGACCTAAGCATTCATTGAGGGTTGTACATATATAACGTTATCAACTTTTTGGAAATTTTGGACCGCCTCCTCCCTTTATGAATCATTCTGCGATCCCCCTCTCCTAATGATCGTTATCAATGGTGTCTAAAAATTCTTTTTATTAAAAAAATTTTTCCTCCTTTTTCTTTTTCAGGGTTCATACTCATCAGGGGAATATGGGATTCATGGGAAAAATTTTGGGTTGTAAAATTCAGGGGAATCTCAGGGGATAATACAAAAAATTTCCCCAAACCTGGGAAAACCTGGCAAAATGACTGGTTACTCTGGGAAATTAAGAGCAATTGCTGCTGTTCGCGTGCTTTATGATATCACATCTGTCTACATCCATTCATTCACTAGATTCACCTTCTAACATTGTGAGGTTTGATAGCAATTCAAGAGGAACTTTAAAAAACTAAAGGTCATTTTAAAACTGATATTGACACTTGCAGCCTTCATATTATTCATTCATAATGCTTTTGAAGAAGTAATAAAATTGTGAAGTGGAAATTAAATTAAATTCTTGCAGCCAAGCTACCGAGTTTTTAAGGACAGCCCCATAAGGCATACAGACTTCATCTGTTTTACACAAATTAATGTTTTTCCTTTAAAGTTCTGTTCTTATTGTTTATATAGGTGATGTATAAACTTTATTTTTGAGATTATCTTGTTTTTATTTTATTTCTAAAAGGTGAGAGTGTCATAATACTGGTTTAAAAAATGTCGTTAATTGATGACATGGAAAATTTGTACCTCCCAAAAAATACATCAGGGGATTCTCAGGGGATTTTTTCTTGGAAAATGAGTATGAACCCTGTTTTTATATATTTGAAATGATATACATTTATTATTCGCATATTTTACCGGTTTAAATAAAGAGAAGTCAATAAAATATCATTATTATATATGAAATAACTTTACACAAAAGACCACTTTAAGAAAATACTATTTAAAAGTGTTTAATAATAGCCATTGTTACATATAATGCATTCAATAGTAATTTGACTTCTTGCACTTGTCCTCTGTACAGGGGGGGAAGGAGGGGGGGGGGCAAACAGAATATCTCATCAACAAAATAGGTGGCCAACTTTCCTTTCCAATTTTTTTTTTTTTTTTTTATGTTTAACAAGTATCATTTCAAACCTTGTTTCTCGAACTACATATTTTATGCTCATATGACAGAATAGGAATGCCGAACTTTGGAATAAAATGATTTTATAATCATTCAATGGTTTTAATAATGACTTTGTATTTTCATAAAAATAGATAACAGGCTAAGAAAAAAGTTAAAGACTATTTTGATGCAAAGAAAAAGAAAGAAATTGGTTGGATAAAAATGGTAACGATATCAAAAGACAACCTCCCTCTCCCTAGAGATATCCTATAATATCAAATGCCAAACTCTCCCCCCCCACACACACACACACCGCAAAGTGATATCGTGATTTATGTATAGCCCCTTGTACTTTTTTTTATCTATTTCAGAAAATATTTATTGCATTTTTTATTCCTATGATATTCCAAAAAGATATTAAATATTTGAAACAATTTTTAATTGTACATTTTTATGGCTAAGTGTTTTTTGTTTTTGTTTTTTGTTTAAGGGAAAAAGAAAAGGAAAATATTTTACTGTTGATTTTTGTCAAAAAAAATCTGTAGATTTTCTAATGATCTGCAAAGAAATGTGCTAATTATTTTCTGAAATGAACCACAAAAACTGTGTGGTATTCAAAGTTGAAACAGAATTGAAACTGGATATCAATTGTAGAGATGGACCACTCCTTATTATTTTTATAAATTTCTCTTTGCTTTTCACTTTTTTGATAATTCTTTTGAGAGTTTTTTTCTCAAGAATTTTTCTAGTTACTTTTACTAGTAAAATTTAATGGCAGAAATAAATGCCAACTGTGTCGATTTTCACAGTAGACTCCCGACTTTTAACCTAACTTCTGCCCTACAGGCTTTACAATATATTTCTCCTAATTTTTTATTATTTTTAAAGAAATTTAACGTTCTTAATATTTCCCTATGAATTGTCACCAAAGTTGTATCATAATTTATTATGTTCAAATCTCCATCCATTGCATGAATATTAGCTTTTGTGTTACACCTACTCTTCAGTGAAATCTGTAGACCAAAAATGAATAAAGTAGTACAATATTTTGGATATATATATATATATATGTATGTTTTATAATTTTTATAGTGATTTTTAATTTTACTACAATGGTAAATGAATGTGAAATTAATTCTGAAATCTCTACTTTTCTTTTTATTGATATGGTTATGTCAAACAAAGTTTGGAAAGCATGTAAAATAATTTTTTTTTGTTATGTTTACTTTTCGCATCACTCTTTATCAGGGTTGTTTAAAATCAAGGTTTCTTTTAAAATAAAAAAATCGGATTAATTTGATTTAAATTTGATTTTTAAAAATTTAAATAAATTTTATTATTATTATTATTTGTGTATTGTGCATGTATTTATTTACTTTCTCTGTATAGATTTACACATTTCTATTAATTTGAATACAATTCCTACATAAGAATTCGAGATATTTTAAATAAAAATGTAAAATTATTGCAAACAAATTCTGATACTTCACTTAAAACTTGAAATTATATTATTTTACTATTAAATTGTTATACATGTACCTATGTGTGTTGTATGCGGGGCTTAATTTCTTGCTAAACAAGTACCAGAGCTCTAATATTCTGCAATAATAACAACTACGTGCATGCCCTTGTCCCCTCCACCCACATATTTATATTTCGTATATTATTTGCAAGATTTATACCAATTTCGTCTTCAAGAAAAGACATTTTTAATATATTTTGTTTCTATCTATATGCATTTATATATAAAAATATAATAAAGGAATAGAGCAAAAACATTCAAATCAGAAGTATTTTCAGAAAATCCTACTCTCAAAGGATTTCATTGTATCACCGATAGGTGTTGGTCCTCTGGTATTTATAGACTCTGATTGTTTCTGTCTAATATTTAAATATTCACTAAAAATAACGAAGCATTGGAACTGCGCTTCTGTGAACTTCAGTGTAAATTAAGCACCACATGGAGCTAAAAAGTGAACAAAAAACAATTTTTAAAAAGTGAACAAAATTCAGTTGTTAAAAATGATAGATACAGTTACAATTAACAGGGGTGATTGTGTTCAGGTAATATACCTGAATTCAGGTATTTATTTCATTTTCAGTACCGGAATTCAGGTTTTTCTGATAGCTAAATTCATAAAATAAGACTTGTGGATATGATTCTAAACACAATTAAAATTAATATATTTCCTAATGAGAAGATTCCTCCTTGCAATAAATTATGTGTTTTCCTTCCATACAAAAACTTTTTCTGTTAAAATTTCAGGTATTTTTTCATTAATTCACAATCACCCCTGAATTAATTCTGGCATCCCTCGCCGATGTCCAGAAACCTCTATACTTGTGAGGCTAGATAGAAGCATGCTCCTAAGTGTGTGACACACTACATCCTCTAATGTAAGAGATTTGGTAGGAATGAACGCAAAGGATTGGAGATGGGAAGGAAAGGAAAATATAATTTAGGGTTCGGTTTTTTGGAAATGCTGTTCTTGGGGGCTCTGGAGCACTCAATATTTAAAATATTCACCTAAAATAAAGAAGTAACCGAAATTGAGCCTTGGTGCAAATGTTAATGTATTATTCCAAGAATATTTATAAATATATAATATAATCACATAATAAATGCAGCAAAGAATGCTAAATGTACATATGTGTATTTCAACTGGTTCAGATTCGCTAATGTTATCTTTATAACGTAGACTGAAAGTTTCAGAACATTTTTTCTTGCTGCAATCTTCATCATTTCTACACTACATGATTTGCATATTGCTATCACATGTTTTCCAGAAATAGTATTTTTTTTCTGTAAAATAAAGCCATATTGGATCTTTCTTTCTGCAGCCATTTGTCTTACGTATCAACAAATCCAAAAGCTTTTTATACTACTCTGTACTGTACCCAGTGTTAGTAAATGGTATTCTTGTCCCAATTTGTGATTCACACTATACTATACTAATGATTCACAAAACAGTTACCAGATGCAAGGTAATTACATAACTAAAAGTGTGAAGTTTTCAGTGTTACATAATCCTTCAACCCTTGACAATTTCAGCAATCGATAATGCTTGCTTGACAGTAGGAATGACTGCTTAGCTTAGAAATCAGGTATATTTCTTATCATTTAAATTGAAGTAAACAGTGAATTCTATGAAAAGAAAAGAGAAAAAGATAACTCACATGGAAACATTTTCAGTTACAGAAGAAACACGAAATGGGAATTCTATGATTCTATGTAAATCAAACAGTTCAAATATTTATTGTTATAATTAGCCCAAATATTGATCATATTATATGATCCATCATGAACATATGAGATACTGTAATTTGCAGGTCTAAGCAACTAAACATGATACAAATTTGTGAATTATGTATAATCTTCTTTAAAGGAAGTAACTCTGTAAAGGAAGTACTGAAAATACTATAATATTAAATGCTTTTACATTAAATAGATTTAACTTTAGCTTCAGCATTTAGCTTGCAAAAACGAAATGATCATTTAGGAAAGAAAAAAGTTTAAAAATGAGAGAGTATGTGTCAGTATTTTTTGGAAATGTACTATGGATAGATAATAGTTTTAATGCAGTGTTACATTTACTTTCGTAAAATAATAGTACTTTTAATGTATAAAAGTTTTATTTACATTATTAAAAAGGTAATTTTTAAGCTGACATGAATGATGATTTTTATTGTAACACAAATGATAAATTTGATTTTTATTCAATTCGTAAATATCAATGTTAAAAAGTGATTTAAATTAAAGATTAAAAAAAATCATCTGATTTAAATCCCAATTTAAATCCAACAACCCTGCTGTTTATTGATAGTCACCCGGTTCCTTGTGAATAATAAAAAAAAATCATGAAGAAATAACTCATTTCATAAACATAAAATTTTTTCTTCAGATTTTTTTAATAATGCACTCTAAAACTTGTATGTATGAACTCACTGATAATTATGGAATGGTCTATTAGAGCTCAAGCCATCCTTTTAAACAAAAAACTTTTTTCATTTTCTCTTTTGCTTGTCTTATTATCTGCCCTAAAGACTGTTATTTTCCATATTCACTGTTTGATTAAAACTATACATAAAGGAGGACTATTAATATTGATTAGATCTCTAGCATATAAATCTTCAGATTAGGAGCCTCAACATCAGTTTAATATGTCACATTTTTATTTTGAACTCGTTTCTATATCCAGTAAAACTTGTTCTTAGCGAATTGCAAGGGACCAAAATATTTTTCCTTATTAGATACATTTCTGCATTATACAAACTAACATAGTTATGAAGCTTACTGAAAGTCTGAATAAATTATACACCTTAATATATTAAATTATAGTACATTATATAAGATTCCATAATGCATAATAATGTTGTACTATATAATGTACTATGATAATTATAGTTAAGCATAATATTTTATTATAGTATAATAGTAGTAAATTATGGAAATTTTTATTATATAATTTTAATTTATCACAAACTTGAGACATTGATGACATTCTTGCTGTGATGCATGTTGTAAAATCTTGTATCTTTACCTGTCTTCACTTTATTATTAGTGTTTAAGCTTATACACCTACAAAACAAGACAGAAAATTACAAAGGTGACCTATTAAGCCTTTTCCAAAGATCTAACGAAGAAATTTATTTCTACTTTTTTTTAGGTAGACATTACAAAAATTAAAAAGTTACCTATTGCTACCTTCCAGAGGAAAGCAATTTTGAAAAATTTTGGTATATTTTCACTGATCATGAACTCCAGACCCCAAAACCACTTTCCATTCAAATATTGATATATATGTGTATTTAAATAAATCAATATGCACATAGCTGATTTTTTTTTTCTTTTTTTTACTCCTTTCAAATTGCATCTGATATTTGTCATGCTGTAACTTTCGTAATTATGAACCGATTTGGATGTGACTGAGCATGTGTACAGGACATACCTAGGTCTTGATCAAGTTCATTAGCCAGCTTCATTTGCCATCTTCTTTCAAAAAGGTGGCCAGTTAAAGATTTTAAGTTCAAAAAGATGTACAAAAAAAAAAAAAAAAAAATGAAATTGAAAAAGATTTTTCTTTTAAATGTTTGATCTTGATACAAGAAATCGGGAGCATTTTTTGTTTTGTCTTATCCAAAGAAATGGCTGAGATATAGCAGTTCGAATTTCTAGGGTGGCTGACATTTTGAAACAATCTGATTTTTGTCATGCGATAGCATGTGTATTTATTAAATAATTTGGATGTGACTGAGCGTGTACACAGGACTTACCATGGCTTTGATCAAGTTCATTGGCCCGTTTCATCAACCACCTTTTTTTTGTCCTCTTAAATTTTGTTTTTAATATTAAAATTTTAAAAAAAAGTAGAAATTGTAGAATTTATCCAAGGAAATGTCTGATGTATAGCAGTTTGAAATTCTAGGGCAACCATACTCAACCTGCCACATGTGACCTGACAACCTTTTACGTGCAGCTCGAAACACATAATCATTAATCCAAATTTATAAAATTGAGATGTGCATAAAAGATATATAAGATTTTTCCTGTTCCTTTATATATTTTCATGAAAAGATAAAATCTGACCTGTTTTTTATATAATTTATTTTAAATTATTTAAAAAAATCCTAAATGAAGTTTGCTTAGTCAAAAATTATTTTCACTTGTAGTTCTGTTTGTGATGCAGTGTTGTATACATTTTTCATACCCTTGACCATCAAAATTTCTTTATGTAACTTTTAATCTTTCACCGAATATTTTAACTACAAACTTTCACCTAATTCAATCCCCGAAATGCACTGAATAAAATTTTCAATTAAAAATCACCGGTAGAAATAATTGAAGATTCTGAGCACATTATGTGTGTCAATAAATGGGACGGTCGTTGCAAGAGTTAGCACTAATCAAACATTATTCAAAATTAATTAAATTTTAACTATATATGTATATCTACATTTTAAAAATATTATTGAGAAAAGGACTGTTTTATTAAAGGCAAGCGCAAGATCCTGATTTTTTTTTCTTCAGAACTTGAAAATTCCACATTGTTGTTATTATTATTACGTTTTATATTATATAGCTAATATCTTGAAAGGGCTGAACTTTATCACGGTTAAATTTTGCACCAAAAACATTTTATACCACTATTTCCAAATAGAAATCTTAGCCACATATTTCTACAACATTTGCAACAGAAACCTACCACGAAGTATATTGTTTGGAAACAGCGGTGTTAAAAAATGTTTGTAACGTTTCTTCTGCGACAAATATACAACCCTACTGATATTTTTAATTTTGTTATAGTGCTTTTTTAGGTGCGTTCGTAATTATATAAATACATAGCACCTATAGTCATCGTTCAGTCCGTCCGTCTGTCTGTCTGTCCGCATGTAACAGAGCAAAAACTACCCAACCGAATGGTCTGAAATTTTAAACATATGATTGTTGCAAAATTTTGTCAAGCCATTTCAAATTTTATGAAAATCGGATGTATAGTTTAATTACAGGGACAGTCAAAAGTTTTTCTTTACATTACGGCCAATGGGAAAAATTATTGCAAGTGCATTTTAATGATGTTACAGCCTTCTGAATGGTCTGAAACTTTAAATATATAACTGTTGCAAAATTTTGTCGAGCCATTTCAAATTTTATGAAAATCGGATGTATAGTTTAATGACAGGGACAGTCAAAAGTGTTCCGTTACATTACGGGGAATGGGAAAAATATTATTGGAAGTGCATTTTAAATTTAATGATGTTACAGACTATGCACCTTATGAAGTGCAAAAAATTATACATTCAGTACAATATGGGGTGCAAAAAATAATTATAAAACTAGTTATAGTACGAACGCACCTCATTTGCCACGTTTGACGAGCAATTTCCAACTTGTTTTTTACTACTTTTGTTATCCTACCACTTTAATTACCTTTTTTTGCACTTTCATACAAGTGTGTTGTGACCCTCCTAACGTCACAAACATATGCTTGCGGCCTGCAGGGAAAAAAGGTTGAGGCTGTTCTAGGTTGACTGTTATTTTGAAACAATCTGATTTTTGTCATGTAACTGAGCATGTGTAGAGGACTTACTAAGGTTTCGACAGAGTTTGTTGGCCATCTTCAGATGTTGTTTTAAAATTGCAGCCACTTTAAGATATCGCCAAATTTGGCAACCAAACATAAATTGTCCTAAATGAAGTCAACTCGGATATAGTTGACTAATTTGGCAAAATTCTCATTCAAATTCAATATGGACAAAAACTGGGATTGAATCGTCTATCATCGGGTTCCACTACTTTTGGCTTTGCATGTTTGAGTAGAATTAGAAGAATTTTTAAAAACAAGTAATATGGAAGTTACCTTTTCCTCGCAGCACAGGGCAGAAAGACTTTTTTTATATTCCTCTCTCTCTTGTGCATGTCGTTTTGAATTGAGTCTTTTTCAAAAGACAAGTGTTTATTTTTGCTGTTGGTGTGAACTCTGGCTTGGAACTTGTTCAAAAACTGCTGATGTAGCTGTAGCCTATGTATAAACAATGTAAAAACAAACTGAGAAAGTGGATTCTATTTTAGTAACTTTGGACACAATTACAGTTGACATGGATTTTAGAGGAAATGTGCATATGACCACAAAATAAACAAGGTTTGACCACAAAATAAATGGATATGTTTTCGATTGTGCGGTCACACTTGTGAGAATACTTCTCACAGTATTTAAATTTGGTTTATTTTTATTTCCTTTCAGCTATTTTTTTGCATCGATGTCTATTTAAACTCAATCTTTACGCCGCGATGTTGACGCTTTTATCCCTCACCGTAAAGCAAGTTCATTTTTCACCGCCGATATTCATATCTGCGTTGGGAGCGAATCGGCAGCTTGCGCATGCGCACTCCGTTATTTTAGGAGCACATTTCTGGAGCTCTCGTTTCGATGGAGACAGCTTGCATTATGATGACGTCATTGAAATTATGCTCCGCCCTCTTTTGACGCCGATCGCTGACAGGAGAATCGTTTTGTTTCGTTTTCCAATCAGTGAAACTTTTTTAATTCTGCAGCTTGTAATTCGATTTTCATTAATTTCCCGTAAATGTTAATTTAGCTAATCAATTTAAATTCTGCCTTTTAATTACTTTGTCAACCCCGTATTCATCATTTAAAAACTAAAACTCGTTAATTTTCAATTCAGAATTTGGTTTGATGTTGTCTGCAAAAGATGTAGTCTCTTAACGTATTTTTAGCGGAGCACCAGCCCGCTGGCCGGCCGTTCGAATGCCGTGCCGTTCTTTTTGGCCGAATGAGTTTGATATTTTATTTTCGTGGATGTTTTTTTTTTTATCTCAAAGTTTAATCCTTTAAAGTTGTGCTGCTCTCATTAAAGGAATCCCATGGATTTATTCCATGTTGGCTGCTATTTTTCTTCTTAAAAGATTAGTTCTTCTATTTTAAAATGGTGACCAGAAGCAAGTATTTTCTTAACCTTCTACTGCTACTAACGTAAGAAATAAAGACTATTTGTTTTCATCAAATTGCCTCTTCATTGTCTACATTTCAAGTAAGAACTCTCCAGTTTTATTATTTCTTTAACGATCAATAGTAATTTATTAAAAGACCTTCGCAATTTGTTGTAAACCACTTAAACGATCACCTTCTTACCGCCACAATTTGGTGCCGTGACCAGGATAAATTGCAACAGTGGTTGCTTTGGGATTATTGCAATTTTAAAAATAATGATTCTTGAAGATAATTTTTTTAGAACTTTTTGTTCTTTTTTTAAGAATTATGAGAGTTTTGGTTGAAATATTTTAATAGAAGCTACATTTTCATGAAACTTGTTCTAATTTTTGAAGAAAATTAAGATCGTTATTCAAGAAAGTCAACTAAAATTTTTTTGAAGAATTGTTCTCATTAGTTCAAAAGAAAATGGTTAATTTAATTCAAGATTTATTGGATATAATTTATGAAAATATTGTAAAATATTTGATGTTCTCATTCTGAAAAATTCTTGAGTTATGCCATTTTTTATGTTAAATAGTTGCATTTTTTTTTTCTTACAATATTCTAAAGAATTCATATTTAAATTTTACTATATTTTGTAGAATATATTATTATTCAAATCAAGAAATGAATTTATATAATTACAATATTGAAAATGAATTTTATGTTGGTGCAAATAATGGCAATATTCTATTCTAAGAATAAAAGTCTGAGGCAGTTACATATTTTTTTTAATTGATTGAAAATTGTGGAATTAAAAATAATTTTGAAGAATAATTATTGAAATTGAAATATTTGTATAAATGAATTTATGTTCTCAAATAATTTCAATGAATTTGAAGTTTGGCAAAAATTGTTCTCAGGAACATGATATGATATTTTAGGAGGCATGGCTTTTGGGTTATTTTTTTTATTTTCTACTTATTAATGGCACTTTAAATGAATTATAAATTTGAATTTCAATATATATATATTTTTAAAAATGATTGAAATTTTATTGAAGTATTATTTTTAATTCTTGTTGCTGAGAAATTTTGTCTTCACCTGAAGTTATTCTCATCACACCAATTACGCCTATTTTCTCCAACTGAAGTTTGGTATTCAAATAATTTATAGTAGTAATTATCCTGTATGATTATTTTGAGGTATTGCCTGCTTCTCTGAGTAACAAAAATATAATATGAAAATTTATAAACAGTTATCCCCTTTGAAAAGTTCTTAGACTTGCTCCTTAGATGATTTGTGAAATATGCTGTATGTGTAGTTAGCATGTTGTCTTGTGGACTAGTCTGATTTCATCTCTAATATTTAAAGAAGTGTTTCTAATATTTAAAGAACTGTTCCTGTTTTTAAATTTACCTATTGATGTTATAGAACTCTCAGCTAACAAATTGAAAATATTCAAAATTTTCATTGCTTCAATTCTCTTTGGCAAATTCAATTCTTTCACAAATTTATAAGTCTATGCATGACATATCCACATCGACATCATCATACCTTATTCTCATGTTGCTTTATAAAAAAAATGAAAAGAGCAACATTATTTTTTTTTCATTTAAAATGAAATGGGGCTTCTTCAATCCTGTAACAGTTCTACTTAAAAATTCCATTCACCATAAGAAAAATATTTTTTCCTTGCCAATAGTGAAGATTACTTTTATATATATTAACTATCAATAGTTCTTAAGTGATGTGCTTTTTGCCATATTTGATGATGACTGTTCCTGTATATGCTGCTAGAAAATTTTTTAATTACCTGTAATGACATTCTTCAGACTTCTCTTCCATTCATCTGTTGCTTACCTGATGAAGGTGGTCAGTGGTTTTGTGTGACATCCATTTCTTCTGGTCTCTTCTCTGTTGTTGCACATGTTATCATGGAAGCTAAAAATTATAAAATTACCTACCTACTTCTTCAAAAGTTTCCTACATCTACAATAGTTTAATTTTTTGTGTGCTTCGTATTCAGCCATAAGATGCCTGGTGGAGATGTTTTTCATTTATAGGCAAATATCCATTTATGAAACCACTTCAGTAGTGTTCTTCGGTTTGTGAAGCTACAAATAGTGTTTACTACTTAGTTCTCTTCAAAAAATAAATAAATAAATAACTTTCATTACTGATTATAATAGTGTGTCAGTTAACGTTTCTCATGTGAGAGCAAATATCCTCATCAAGTGAAATTGTTGACTTGTATGCTGCTAGAACTCAGTTACTCACACCATATCATTATTTTAAGTCTTCTCAAAACAAGGAAGTTTAAATTTATATTACCTGAAAATTACTGATATATTTTACCTTCAACAACTTTATTTTATTATGCTGCATTTTCTCCAAATATTCTAGCAGGTGCAATTAAAAGTATTCAGAGTTAATTTTTGCTTGTGTGTAGCAATTCATCCTCACATTGCAAAATTTTTGCTCATTGATAATCAAGTGTAAATTCTCAATTAATATAAGAAGTTTGTGAATATTTGTTACAGTGTTTATGCAAGATCAAGTTATTTTGAAAAGTTCCCCATATTTACTTATTTCTTATGTGCATAGTGCCTTTTACTTTAATTTTATTTCATACCCAAAGCCTCTAAGTCTTTATTTTGTCATTTGCCTCATTACTTTACTATGTATATAAATAAAAAAAAGAATGATTATATTCATTTTCAAGATTTTTTTGTTTTATGAAGAATTGAATAGTAAAAATGATCTTCATTTTGAAGTTTTCAATGAAGAAAGTGAAATTTATTAATGTCTTCTCTTCATACCTACAAATAATACGAGAAGATTACAGAAAAGCACAAGTCTAGATGGAAATTTTTACCAGCGCATTTATATATATATAGAATTTTTTTCTATAAATCATCTAGTAAAATTTTTTTTTACAAAAAAAAGTGCTTCTTGACCTCAACTCCTGATTATGTCCTATCATACTACATTTCATCATAAGTGCACCATCGACTTCTCGTCCTTGTTAACTCTGCAAAAGAGATTCATGTATGTGTCGCAAGAGTTATGATTGCTCTGCAGTAATGAGTACGATGTCGTCAGTTAAGTGCTTCAAAGAGAATGCAATGCATTCTCACTTTCTACAAAGTGTCTCGTCATGTTAAAATGTTCTAATGTCATCATGCAAAGATCATCTATTTTGATGATTATTATGTGAATGTTCCAGTTTTTTTTCGACAGCACTATACCAGTGTACCACCTCATGTTGTGTTACTAAACATTCAGTGACATCTATTTATCTCAAATAGCCTTGTTCCATATGGCTCTGGACTCAATAAACATTGTTTTGAATCCATAAACATTGCCTCTACCACCTGCAGTTACACAATGTTACTATATTCTTATTTATAATTAAAATTTTCTTTTACTTAAGATGTTAGGAGCCTTGCTAGGAGATCCAAGCCACCTAAAATTTTACGTAGGAGTTCATATATGTGTTTATTTTTGTTCATAGATATGCTGGTGGCTAGGGCATGATGGTCATCGACGTGGTTGTGGACTTCAATATTTACATATATATATCTAATTTTGTGTTTGTTTACAGTGTTGCTGATGATTTCATCTTCGTCATTATCATCATTGTGAGCTTAACATTGAATTGTAATAATTTTATTTCTATATTATATTTTAAATGATTATTTAAAAATTATATTCCTGGTACATGGTATTTTAGTTTTATAAACTCATGATTTTGTCAATTTTTTTCTTTCATTCTATATGGAAGTACTTAAATTTTTTTTTGGTGATCACCAGTCTATCATATTTTGAAGAAAAACCATAGTATATGTATATTTATCTAATCTTTTGAGTCTCACATACATATATATTAAGAATTCTTATGTAAATTTTTATTTAGAGTAAAGTATAAAAGTTTAAAGAAATTGTGTCTAAGATGGGATTTATGACACTTAATTATGACATGTCTTTTCATTGAAATAGCAACTTGTTTTTATGGGATACCTTGTTTGGGTGATTGAGTAGTGCACGACTCAGTTACACAATTGGTATCACATACAATTGGTTGTCTGTTTTATTTTAAATGAAATACTAAGTTTGATACACTAAAATGATATCATTATGTTTTATGAAAGTTTATTTATATATGGCCATTCATTTCCTTTCATGTTAAGAGTAATAAAGAAAACTTTCTTTTTTAGATATAATTCTAAAATTAAAAAGTCCTAGGCATGTTATAAAAGTCAAACTACAAAATGTTTCCTGACTTTTTTGTTGCTTTTGTATTTGCAACTTTTATCAGAAATTAATTCTGTTTTTATTTGGTACCAAGATAGCAAAAATTGTTATGACTAGTCAATGATCTCAATTTTGTTAACTCAGAATATGTTAACATTTTTGGGATAATTTTATGAGATCAAATAGAAGGTTTTGCCAATGTTACTGTATTTTTGGCATTTTTATTGTATACTTGATGTATTGTATACTTTTTGGATTATGAATGTACTTTATGCAATGTATATTCTTTTTCTCTCTCTTACTTTTGGTCACCAATATTTTTTTTCTAGCACCAATTTTTTTTCAACTGTTAAATCACCAATTTTTTTTTTCTAGCACCTTACCTTTAAATTTTATTGTTCGACTTTAATGATTTTTTTCGCTTTGGCAGTTCAAAATTTTGTCATCCCATTTTCTGTAAAAGGTTTTTGATCGATTTTGCCTTTTACATCTCCTGGTCTTACAAAATTTTCTCGGTGAAGGGAGGTAATGTGAGAATACTTCTCACAGTATTTAAATTTGGTTTATTTTTATTTCCTTTCAGCTATTTTTTTGCATCGATGTCTATTTAAACTCAATCTTTACGCCGCGATGTTGACGCTTTTATCCCTCACCGTAAAGCAAGTTCATTTTTCACCGCCGATATTCATATCTGCGTTGGGAGCGAATCGGCAGCTTGCGCATGCGCACTCCGTTATTTTAGGAGCACATTTCTGGAGCTCTCGTTTCGATGGAGACAGCTTGCATTATGATGACGTCATTGAAATTATGCTCCGCCCTCTTTTGACGCCGATCGCTGACAGGAGAATCGTTTTGTTTCGTTTTCCAATCAGTGAAACTTTTTTAATTCTGCAGCTTGTAATTCGATTTTCATTAATTTCCCGTAAATGTTAATTTAGCTAATCAATTTAAATTCTGCCTTTTAATTACTTTGTCAACCCCGTATTCATCATTTAAAAACTAAAACTCGTTAATTTTCAATTCAGAATTTGGTTTGATGTTGTCTGCAAAAGATGTAGTCTCTTAACGTATTTTTAGCGGAGCACCAGCCCGCTGGCCGGCCGTTCGAATGCCGTGCCGTTCTTTTTGGCCGAATGAGTTTGATATTTTATTTTCGTGGATGTTTTTTTTTTTATCTCAAAGTTTAATCCTTTAAAGTTGTGCTGCTCTCATTAAAGGAATCCCATGGATTTATTCCATGTTGGCTGCTATTTTTCTTCTTAAAAGATTAGTTCTTCTATTTTAAAATGGTGACCAGAAGCAAGTATTTTCTTAACCTTCTACTGCTACTAACGTAAGAAATAAAGACTATTTGTTTTCATCAAATTGCCTCTTCATTGTCTACATTTCAAGTAAGAACTCTCCAGTTTTATTATTTCTTTAACGATCAATAGTAATTTATTAAAAGACCTTCGCAATTTGTTGTAAACCACTTAAACGATCACTTTCTTACCGCCACAACACTTGCTTTCAAATTAGCTGAGATATCTTTTTTCTGATTGCTAGCATCTGTAGTTTTCTTATAAATCTTGATTTTATTCTTTTTTATTTGAGTTATCAGACTGGAAAATAGACAAATTGGATAATGAATTTCTTATTGTTGCATTAATATTTTATCACATTTCTGCATTATACACGTGGTCTTGATGAATTGTTTAATTATTGTTTTCTGTTTCCACATTACACAAATTCCATTTTATGCAAAAAAAATTAATTATAAATTTCATTTTTCTCAGCCAGGACCATTAATTTAGACAAGTTTCTGCCTTATCCATGTTCTGTTTCAGACAAGTTTTACTGTATTAATAATAAAAGAAAATTTTTGTGTGTGCCTGTTTGTTGGCAATGGCTAGGGAAATCTATTGCATGTAGAGGTCTAAAAAATTTGGTTCCAGATAGACAGATAGGCCTGAATGCATATACTCAGATTTTGTTTTTATTTTATTTTTATATTGAATGGACAATTTGTGTATTTCCTCAGTATTCTAAGTACGTTAGCGATTTTGATTCAGTCATAAAAGCAATCAGAACTTAATATTGAGACTTAAAACAGCCTATAGAGGCGCTGATTGCAGCTGTCTGTACAGGAAAATTGTCCCTTTACCTAATGCTTGTGTGCCATTGAAATCATTCTTTATTGTAAATGCGTTTGAAAGATTTAGATATTCAAATTCGAATAATTTGTACTTTTTCATATGACACAGATCACAAATGTCATATGAAATCTGAAATTTTGCATAAAAAATGATCATTCTAAACAAATTAAAAATACATGTAATTCAATGTCTTGCATAGGATTTTCCTGAAGCTTGAAGTTATATCTTTTCTCCATCAGATGACGTATTCAAGTGCTTGAATTGCCAATAGTAAATTTCGTTTTTTTTTTTATAAAGTTTATTCATTATATATTCATACAGCGATTTAATTTTTGCTAAAAATGAAAAGTTTGTTTTTATTAACCAATATCTGTTTGATACTTTATCCATCCAACTTTATATTTTACACTTCTGTATGGAGCAGACTTAGCTAATCACTTAAAAAAAAAATCCAAAACTATAAAATAGTTTATTATTGAAGAAAGTAAGGACATCTTTTTTTTCTGAAATGTAAAGAAATTCTAATGAGGAAAAAGTTCCAGCATTGGTTTCCTAAATAACCTCTTTATTGCCAAAAACCGTTGCTTTGATGATGCACATGACTTCATGGTCAGGAACTTTTTTCCTTTTTATCCATACAATGCAAGGAAAGAGGTTTGTTTAGATAAAGACGACCAGCATAGTGAGATATATTTAAATTATTCCTAGGCAACACTATGGTAATTTCAAATAAATTTAAGGCTATTATCCTGCGACTGCACAATAGCAGGCAAGCCTATTAGTTATTTAATATTTGATACTTTCAATCTACAGTTCTATTTATATTAGTAGTACCAAGTTGTTTCAGTTGATTTAACTGCTATGAATTGTAACTCAAAGCATGATTACATGCATTGATACACCAGGATTGTTTACTTTTTGTCAGTTTTCTTTATTATATCAGTGGGGCTCCTTCCTTCTGAACTCCTCATTGTCTCATTAATTTGATAATCTTAGTGTCTAGAATTCAGTTTCTTAAATCTTCTGTACAAAACAATTAGAGTATTAAAAATTATATAATGGCATTAATAATAGTTTGAGTGATTAATTATTCTCATAAATACTTTCTCAATTATCGCTAATCATTATTGTTCTATTTATTTGAAAATGACTACTTGAACCCATTCCATAATTTTTTAATTGCTATGCCACTGGCTGTCATTATGAGAGCGTGATTCCAAACTGCATTTCTCAATTCCTTTTGAAACTAGGCTCAAGTTCTAGGACTGGATTGATGTTATCTGAAGATCCAATTATGCTAATGGAAGACAAGTAAGTTTGTTTTGAAATGTACTAGATCTTGGATTCTCAATAGAAGATTGTTTTCTGAACAAAAGTACAAATGAAAATATTTTTGTTCAATTAATGGAACTATGTTATGAACATTATTTATTTAATTAAAAGATTTATTCTGTTTACAGTTAGCTGAATAATTATGTTTGAATTATTTTCTAAATTTAACAGTTTTTTTTTTTAAGCTTTTGTATTTTTTAGTTTAATATTAATATCTAATGTTAAATTGAATGTTTATAAATTACATGTAGCCAGTAAATGATATTTTGTGGGAAAAAGTAAAGACGTTATTGATGCATATGAGAAGTTAAAAGATAAATTTCTTTGTTAAGAAAATATATGTTAAAATTATGTAAGTTCTAGGATTAAAATCTTATAGAATAGTTTATTAATTTTATACAAATTTAACAACTACTTAAATGACTTTGCTTGTGGAAAGAAAAGGGGAAAATTTGGCATTTTAAAACTTTTATTCAATAAATACATTCAAAATTAGTTTCTTCTATATTAGTTATGTAAGCAGACTGCATAGAAAGATACTTCATCCACCTTGTTAGTAGGATCTACATTTGCAGAATTTGTTTTTTTGAAATTGTTAAAATTAAAAAAGTAAGTAAAAACTTATAAATGTCATTATAAAATATTAAAATATATCACAACACATGGTTCAGATAAATAAAATTTTTGTCATTTTTCAGATATAAAAATGTTTACGAAGAATGTAGTCACCACAATGCATGGCATGCTTTTTGTTAAATTAATAAAGTAACACATAAAAAAATAGAAAGAAAGTAAAGAAAAAAATGTTGATTTAAAAAAATTAACCTGCCAGTAAAAGCCTGTTTAAATATCTTTAAAAATGGTTAAATTAAGTAACAAAGGTTTGGTTCATTTCATCTTGCATTTGATGTTGTACAATTCTACAGATCTTCAGATAATTATTTGTAACCAATGGTAGATCCAAGGGAGGGGTTATGCGGTGTTCATCCCTAAAAATGGAACAATTATAAGATCATTCCTGTGTCTGTCTGTCACAGCGATTTTACTTGTAAATTATGGAACATGGAAAGTGTCTGAAGTAATAAAGGCTATTGACCCACATATTTATAGATTTTTAAACATTCACAAATATATATAAGAAAAATTTAGAGGGGCTAATTAAGTTACTTGAGAAAAAAATCTTTTCTTTGTATATCATATGGGGTATCGTGTGAAAGCTTTCATAACGCCTAACTCAATACATTTCATTTAATTTTAGGTATTATATTTTCAGAGATATCGCAAAAATGAGTCCCCCCCCCCTCTATTTCCGAATCTACTGAAACTAAAATTATGAAAAAATTAGCAGTAGTAGAAGTTAATTTAAACCTTGCAGGACAACTATAGCGATTATCTCAGGTCATATAGGTTTTGAGAAAATCACCTTTTTCCATTTCACACAAACTTCGATTTGCAGCCGTTCAGCAAAAGAGTTGAGGAGCACTGGAGGTACCTATCACCGCAGAAATATAAAAGGATTGTTGGTAATGATTTTCGAAAAAGATTGTCAGTAATTAGCTGAGATATTAACCCTTAAAGACACAGACGGTTTGGACATACATAAAGACACAGGCTGCGTACTCTATGCGCCATCGGCTTTTTAAGCCTAGATAACAACTTTTAATGGTATATTTGTGTAATGCAATGCCCAGTAGTAGTATAAAAGCAATAAATATCAAATTGTTAAAAACTGACAAATTTAATTAGAATAACCACATAATTACTATGGGAATCGTGGCTAGTTTGCATTGAGTGACTCTCTTATTGCGTCATCCCTGTCTTTAAAGGTTAATTAAAAACCTATCTGGAAAAATATGGCACGGAACAAGGTGGCATTGCAACTTTGTGATCTCCTTTCGAAGTGCGTTTAACACAATGCCAAGTTTAAAATTTGAATAAGGGTTTTGTTTTAGGTACATTGTAAAAAGAAAAAAAATATTAGTACGCTGCATTTGGGTTTATGAAATGCCAGATGAATTTTAAATGTGTACTTTTATTGTCAAAACCAAATTAAGTTTATCATAAACAGATTAAAAAAGAGTTATACAAAATAGCACTAATTGATACTGTTTAGGATTCCTATCTCTCTGAATTTTCATGGTATATTTATTTATACTTTAATAGTATATACAGCTATACCCAACCCTACGTTCTATAACTCAGTATTAGTAAGTCATTATTTTTTTAGCAATGATTTTTTTTTGTATAATACAGTTACTAATTAATATATATATTGTACGGAACCCTCTGTAGGCGAGTAACATTTGCACTTGACCACTTATTTAACATGTTAAGTCTTAAAATGATGCATCAGTTTTTCTCGTTCTTCATTGCATAAAAATTCTTAAATGTGATTATCAACAGAAAAGTTAAAAAAATTTATAATAAAAAAAAAAAAATCTAAAATGTTATTTTAAAAGAAATGCTTTTATTTAATGCGAAAATTAAAGATGAAATGGAGTTTTGTCTCTTTGTAAAAATCTCGTGAAACATCCTCAAGCTTTTCTGACACACACTTTTTTCAAGCAACTTTGGTAGAACAGCTAAACAAGCTTGTTTTATTAGAATATTTGGTCTAATTGGTTGTTCAATTCAATGTAATGTTACATTTGCATGAATTGTTACATATATCGAACAAAAAATTTATTTTTTGTTGTTAGAATGAATACGTTGCTAGAATTTGAATGTTGCTGTATTGAACATCTACTGTATATGGATTATTGAGTTTTTCGTTGTTTAGGGGGATCTTAAATTGATCCTTACATGAAAATCTCAAATTTGCAATATGCCGCTTCCTTGAAGTCTGTATATCAGTGGTTCCCAACCTTTTTGTAGCCACGTCCCACCTAAGCATCTGTAATCTCATGATGCCCCCCCCCCCTACCCTCTCTACATAACATGTACTCTTTATTATTTTGAAAGTTAATTGTTACTCACGTGGAGGTAGCCTAAAAACACTATCAATGATAAGTCCTTTTATAATTTATTAACCTGCTTAAACAGGTAAAATTTACAGAGCCTGATGAACGCAGGGACAAACTTCCAGCAGCAGTAATTTATAATAGTTTTTTTCGTCTTATTTAGGACAAAAATTCTACATTTAAATAAAGTGAAATTTTTTACACAAAATTATTGGTGGAAGTTTGCACCTGCTGTAATTGGGCCTGAAAATTATGTCTCAAATATGTTTTTAACATAGCTCTATAAATGCAATGAAGTATGCATCTTTGCCTTTGTATCAGGAATAGTTTTATTGTTCTTTGCCAACTTACCTCAGCTCAGGGTGAAGCAAAAGTGTTATATAATCTTTATTTTTAATTTTCACAAAATTTCTTTAAGAGACTCTCATAATGAATTTGAAAACATTAATATATTTTATAATTTAATTTAGTTCTTTATTTAGAATAGGTGGAACATTTTTGGACATAGTAAATGAATAACACAATACGTAAGAAGCATTTCTGCATTCTCATGTTTTATCAATCTTAAACAGCCATTTTTCTTTCCCACCATAATACTCTTCTCTATCAGCAGGCTTTCCCTTCCTTGTTATCATCAGTTGACAGCCATGCATAAACTGCTTTTTATTGTAAAATATGTATGTTGTTATAATGTATATTTATATACTGGGGATAAAACCTGCACCATGGCTCCATAAGAAATTTACTAATAACCCAATTCCTGTTCTGATACTTTGTTTCAAAATTTATTAATTAAAATTAATAAATGTTCGTAGTACCTCATGTAGATAATTCAAATATTTTTTTAAGTTAAATGTAACTCAAGACAGTGAGATTTGGTATAGCCTTAAGTAGTTTCATGTATAAAAGTTTCTTTTTGTGACATATTGCAGAGCGAATAGAAATAAAAAATCTTTTTCAACAAAGTCAGAAAATTCTAAAAAAACAAATAAAGTCAGAAAATTCTAAAAAAACAAATAAAATCAGAAAATTTATAAAGGTTTCTTTTAATATATAAAAGTTGCCTAATTATGAACAAAATTTTTTCATACAATTATTCTAGTTGTTGCATTTTGAACTTTTAAATAAGAACTTTTTAAAAATCGAATTTGAAAGAAAAAAAATTTCTTTTTACATTTTACTTTAAAAATTTGCATGAATTGCTTTTAGTTTTAGCCTACAATATCATTTTTCCAATAAAAAAAAAAAAAAAAAAAAAGACAAAAATAAATTGACTGCTACTAGATTAATAGCGAATCTGGAATTCCCTCTCATAAAAATGAAATTGCCGTCATGTGGGACGCATGCCCCATATTGGGAATCACTAATCTAGATCCACAGTTTGGCTTAATATGAAATTAAATTAATTACTTTTGATGATAATTATTTTTAAAAAAAGTTTTGATTTAATTCCTAATCTAGTTTACAATCTACTTACTAGTTTACAAAATTTAAAAAAATTACTTTTATGCTTTTATTGAAGTGCATCCTTTTTTTTTTATATAAGTTGTCATTTTACAAATAAGTGCCGAATATAAAAAAATAACAATTTCTCGAGCGTTTATTTAAGAATAAAACACAGTAAAACTAGAAAAATCAAAATCAGCTATTTAGCAAAAATAAATTAGAACTTTTCGTACACTTTTAGAAATTTTACTCATATTGAGGATGCAGTTTTTTTTCTTTTTTGTATATAGAGAGTATTTTTCAATAATCTAATATTCATTTAAAGAAACAGAAGATATTCAATTAGAAAAAAGCAAAACTTATCTTGAAAAATAAGGCCATGTAGAAAAGAGAGCATTTTGCTTTATTTACCCTACTGCATAAATATCAACTCTTCTAAATTTCAATTTTATCTTCTGCTTTTTTTCTCAGAAGATAAAATCTGCTTTCTCTCTCTCTCCTTTTTTTAACAAAAAAAGAGTGTTAAAAAATATTTTGGAATTGCTTGCCTTTTCCATCTTTTAAATTTAACAGCACACAAAGCAATTTCTGGCATGTATTGTTTGGAATTATTTAATGCCAACAGGAAGGGAAAATTAAAAATATTTCTGGAATTATATGGTGTTTAGTTTAGGAAATTTCTTAAGCATGCGTAACTCAATACCATGTTTCCCGAAAATAAGACCAGGTTGGATGTTAATTTTTCCTCAAAAAGGCACACTACGTTTTATTTTTGGAGGATGTCTGTTTTACATGCACAACAATTTGCAGTTATTCATTTCCAACAATCAACTATTTATATATGCAGTTATAAAAATTTGTTTAGTATTGTGATAAAATAGAAGTTTAGGTTGTTACTTTTCACTCATAGAAGTATTCTGCCACTCTGAAATTAGTATTCCAAATCTTCGAACGGCATACTTTTGTAAACTAATGTAATTTACAATATTTTTAATTTTGCTGGCACTGAGGTTGAGAACCTAGTGTCAAAAAATATGCTTCCACCTGAAAAAAGTCATGTTAAAAGAAAGTATCCATTCAAGTTATTAAAAGTGAAACAAAAAAAAGGGGTGGGGGGGTGGGGCACATTTTATTCATACCTGTTTTGAAATGAAATTTGACTGCTTCCTAATAAACAAAATATATGTTGTTTGAACGCTTATCACGATTGCATGCAGTTTTAAAGTCAAAGAACAGAAGAATTGATACAGAAATGCAGAATGGTTGTTTTAAGTTAGGAGGGCTATTTGGGGGGTAGGTCTTATATTACGAATATCCTGAAAAGTCATGTTAGATCTTATTTTCTGGGAAACACAATAACTCTGTCTCGGATGTTGTCTTCCTCTATAATACGCAGTTCTTAAAAGTGTTGAATTCAGATATTTTTCTCCAAGAAGGAATTGTGGGGTTCCGGGTGGGAGGGGAATGCCCCTGAATTCACCACTGAGTAAAGAAGTGTTAAAGTAGCTTTCTGTTTGTTATCCTTTTCTTGATGTTTTTTAACTTGAAATTTATCTTAAAATGAGCCATAGCTTAGAAATATAGAAAAAAAAGTAGTTTATTGTTATTACCCCCCCCCCTCCAAAATAGAAAGTAAAAAAAAATATATATATAAACATTTCTTAGAAATGAATTCATTTTAGTACTATCAATTGACTTCAATTTTCTGTTTTCTACAAGAATTATTCATAGAATAAATTTTTAATTTAAAACTTTGATAATGTTTTTGCATGAATTCTGCAAGGGCAGACTTTTACTGCCTTTAGGGGGGGGGGGGGGAACATACATGCTATATTATATACATGTATATATATTTTTTTTTTATCTGAAACATGTACCCCCCCCCACCCCCTTCCTTTATCTTAAATGGTGGAGATTATTTTTTTTCCTTACCAATGTTTTGGATTTTTTTTATTTGTTTCAATATCGAGCCTGCTAAAGAGGAACTTAGAAGCTTATATACTTTTCCCATACAAAAATTTTAGCCAAGGGCTCTGCACCTTCAAAATTTTAATTTTAGCAATAATTACAATTATGTACTACAGATATCCCCTCAAAAAATGAACACATTTCTACTTTTTTTCTTTTTTGGCCTGTTTCTGTTTTTTCTTTTTGGCCTGTTTCTGTTTTTTTCTTTTTTTGTAGTATTTGCCCTTGTACCTCTTTTTAGGAGTAAAAGAAGTATCCGAAAGTGCGAATTTCGAAAACATGTTTCTGTATGTCTTTTTATTTTTATAATGTGCTTCATTTTTCAACCAGAAATAGTTTGTGAACACGTGACTGTGATTTAAAAGTATTTTGTATAATCTAATAAATATCACCTGTATGCTAAATTAAATTTTATTTTAGCGTGTAACAAATATCTTTTATTTACTCATCTGCCGTTCTTTTTTCTACCAATGATGTTATTGCGAGGCGCGGTGAGATTACGTAATACAAAACTGTCCAATGATAGTTGCCTATCGCGCAGTAATACATTTTCAATGCAAGTGACGAGCCTTGTTCTTCAGTGACGAAGTCGAGGCATCTTGACGTGGCTGCTACGTTACTGCCAATTTATCCATTCGGGTTGCGGCAAAGTTTGTGACGAGAAATACGTAACTGGTAAGTACTCAGCTGAGCAATAATAACAATCACACATGGTCACAACTTGAAGGGGGACCTTTCGTCAATAATCCTTAGCTAGGGGGTCTAATTATCACTTATATTGTAACTTAATGTCTTTTAAAATGTAGCCACTGTATTGTGGCCTTGAATGCTACCATAAATGGCTAAGTTAGAAATGTATGCTACAATGCCTATACAGTTAAACATTAGAACAAATTCTTTGAAATAATTCAACACTCGGATAATGCAATATATTTCTAGTGTTTATTCGGTAGAATTCACGCTAATGCTCTGAATTTTTTGTAGCGTACTTAACAGGATAGAATTTAGACAGGCCTAATTCATTCTTGGATGTAAAATTAATATTTAAAAATACGAAATATATTTTGCTTGTATTTTTTATAAGTTGTTTTGCAATTTTCAATTGGGTTTCGCTCTGGATACTGTTTTATTTAAAAGCCATATTTATGAGACTAATATAACCCAATTTGTAGAATTGTACTCATAATTAGTTTATGCGTATGTTTATAATTTGATCTACAGTAATGATACATATCGATTTTAAAGCAATGATAAAAGACTTGTAAACGGTGAGTTTCTTTGATTCGGCAAATCCGATTTCTTGAGTTTTACTTATCAGTTTAATAATTAATACGTTATATTAATAGTTACTATGAGTTTTTCAACATATTTACTCTAGCAAAATAATAAATTCTAGAATGTCCGTCGTAATTATACTGTGCATGCTGAAATCGGTGGAATATTTTTCTTTTTGCTGTCAAAACTATGATGGGTTTTGTTTTTAGGCTTATCTTGTAAACATGTGAAACTTTGGCCTTTTAAGGCGTTGATAAATTAGATTTAGTTAAATTGAATAGAAAATAAGATAAACATAAATATTTAATGGGGGAAATGTGTATTATTATAGTTATGTGTAACTAAACACATGTGACAGCGTGCTTTACACCAATATGTTACTTTCATATCTGCTATTTATTTTTTAGGCTAATACATACATATACATTGAATATGAATTAAAAACATATGATTACACTTACTTTTTTTGTTGTTTTCTTTCATGTTTGTAATGTTAAAATTAAAAAGCATGTTAATGTTAAAATTAAAAAGCACCAATATGTTGTATATTTATTGTGTTCATGTATTGTTTATAAATCTATTTATACATATTTGAGCACCTTTTTAAACAAAAAATTTTAGAGGAACAGGTGTAGTATAATCCCGCATCCGCCATCTTGGACTTTTTGCCGTATTTGTTTGCATTATTTAGAATTTGTAATATTTGATTAAAATTATAGTTTTGAGCTATGTTTTCTTCCAAAAAAAAGTAATGTTTCTTTTTGAAAAAATACTGTTTATATATTTTTAAGCCAAGAAAAAAAGAATCCAAGATGGCGGATGCGGGATTATATTACATCTGCTCCATTTTGGAATAAGTCCTTTTGATATTCATCTGTTTATCATAGTGTCTAATTGTTTTTCTATTTTACTCAAATTTTTGAATGGGAAGTCTGTTTATTTCAGAGTACTCTAACACAATTCATGTACTGTAAATTTTTGTATTTAAATATATTTTCAATAATTTTGATGATGCTCATCTGGTTTTTAATATTTGTTAATTTTTAATTGTAATTTGACAAAATTAAAGCTCCCTTTTTACTTTTACATAGTTAAGCATTACAAAATTTAATTTTGATTCCAAGATTTGTCTATATTAGTCCTTAGAAACTTCTGTAATAATTTAATAAGTCTTTGAAGATTTTTAATAAGATAACTGGCTTGAATGCTACTACATTATTAATAGCCTATAAATTACTAGGGTAGATGTGCCAGTAATGGAGGCCCTTAAGGAATTTCTTTTAAAATTAGTTTTTCATTAATATAGTTATATTTCATTTTTTATTATATTAATATATCAACAATATTTAACTAATCTCAATTTAATTTTAAATAACTGAAATCAAAACACCCTCTATTCCAGTAATGGACACCCTCTATTCCAGTAATGGACATCCTCTGTTCAAGTAATGGATACCCTACAAAAAGTAATATAGATAATTGTTTTTATGATTGTATTTAGGTTCAGAACTTAATGAAAGCATATTAATAAAACAAAATAATCATTTTAAAATAATTTTTACAATTAATATAGCAATAATTAATAAAATACTTATGCAGAGTTTTCCCCAGGTTTAAAAAAGAGCAGGTGTTGCTTATAGGGAAAAGGCACCTTACTAGTTTCGCAAGGACACATTTTAAACTCTAAAAGTCAATTTTTTTTATTCTTATGGCATTTTTATTTTTAAAGGGAATTTTAGTATTTAAAAGTCGGGGCACACACACTCTTTTCAAGATGCAAAATGTCAGTTTTTACGGTACAGAAATTTTTCAATATGCACAAATTTTTTGACTGAGGGCCAAGAACTGTGTTATTTTTTAAATCGAAGGGCAGGCAGGGTGCAGCACCCCTCTGAAACAGTCTGGGGGTAACTCTGTTTGTGAGAATAATTAATTGTTCAAATTTAATTATTGTTATTATTACAAGATCAATATTTTAATTTTAAATAAAAGATTTAAAATTCTTTATTTCAGAAAATTACAGTTATCTAATTGTTGAGACAATGGGGTTAAGGGGGGTGGGGGTAATAAAAAAAAATTGGGAAAATCGAAGCATGGAATTATATTTTCCGTTACAAATATGAAAGAAAGGAAACTGGGTTGAATGTTTTAAATACAGAGTAAAATGATTTCAAAATAAACTGTAGAACTGACATTTGATGCTCCTGATCTGCAAATTTACTTGATTTATTACTTCTTCAAATGTAATTATAGTATTTTTTTATGTACAAATTTGTTTTGTCAGAGATGAATAATCAAGCATTGAAAGACGTCAATCTAATAATAGATTTTTAAAACCCTGGGACTTAAAAAATGTCTTTATTTGAATGGGGAGGGCTTGAGTTTTATGAGCCCCTCCTTTTTCTATACTCTTGAGTCTTTAACGTTATTCTGTTTCCTGATTGGTTTGATTGATTGCCAGATTGTAAAGTATGTAAATCAGTTATATAAAAAAAAATCTGATTTAATTTTTAAAATTTTATTAACCCCATGGAATTAATTAAAAGCAGCTATTTATTAAAAAATTAAATTTGATTATTTAGCTTTGCAGTTAAATCAAAAGATTTTATGCAGTACTGAAATTACACTTTTAGTATTGGCCACATGGGGTGTCCATTACTGGAAATTGACCAAGTATTTTGGTATTGGGCACTGGTCCTGAAAACTTAAAAATGAATGAAATTTTGTAAATGGCCGTATATAAAATTCAAAGCTTTATATTACCATCGAACAGTGGTGACCATCCCTCCCAAGCCCAATGACACAAATTCCCCCCCCCCCCCCCTAAACAGAACATCAATTGTAAAATATATTCTACTGATAATTTAATAATAGTATTCTTACGTACTATCACAGAAACATAAAATAAAAGTTTTAACAGCGTAACAAATAATGAAGATATATATTTTATTATTAGCAATCTGATTGTTTCCACATTCATAAGTCCTGACTGACAAGCCCGTGTTATGTTCACTAAGCTCCAGTTTTCACTGCAATACAAGCATTATTTCAATTAATATAATTCTAAAGATATAATGCAATATTAATGACTGAAGTAATTATTAATACTCTTAATGATTACATTCATATACATAATTTTTTTTTTTTTATGTTAGAAAAATCAATTATTTTCAGCATTTAAGAGGAAATACAGAGAAAACAACATTACAATTTTGCCCATTTGCTCGTTAGCCGAAGGATATGAAAATTTAAATTCTCCCCAACATCAGTGCTTGTGCCTTGCTTTCCGCAGGACATGAGAATCACTCTTGCAAGGCAGAACTTTTTTCTTGAGATCAGTACGACAGCTCAATATATTACACTTAGTGGTTCATTTTTAAATAATTTAATAACAAATATAAATACAATATAAACTTGAAGAAATTTTTTTATCAAAAATTTTAATCTACACATAGTATAAAATTATAAAATATGTCCCTTCAAAGCATTGACTAAAAGATGATTTCTGAACCGTTAGTCTTTGATTAACAGTTTCAATTTCAAAGATATTTAAAATTGACTGAAGTAGCTACATGAAGCTGAATTAGCTTATGTTATATGACGTTTGTGGCAAAAAATGAATTTTTGAAGATGTTACAAAATTTTACTTTTTATATGTCCCTGAGTCCTATATAAGTTATATTTAGTGAAACATTCCTCATTCTCTGTCATGTGGAGGAAAAAATCATTTTAGTACAACCAAAAGTTACCGAGTTTCAAATTTAGAAAAATTTGGCACTTAACACAGTGCCTGAAATAATATACGATTTCGATGTAACCACACATCACTTCGGGCACCATGTTAAAAGCGAAAAATTTCCAAATTTTAAATTCCCATAAGATGGTGAGCTTTGGTCATACTAAAATGATTCTTTTTTTCATTTGATATATCAGAGCTTCAGGATTGTTTTACTAAATATAATTTATAGGACCCGTAGGCTGTATAAAAAGTTAATTTGTATAACTCATTCTTCAGAATTGCATTTTTTTTTATCCAAATTGTGTCCAGCATAATTATTTAGCTAATATTAAATATTTTTGCAATTGGAACTATATGCCTAAGACTAACGATTAAAAAATTATCCATTGGTCGACGTTTGGAAAAAGCCCACTATATGTTAACAAATATAGAAAAAATATTCTGGAAAAAATGGATAGGAAAATAATTCTATAAAACAAATTTAATAAACGTTTGAAAACAAGTAGAAGTAAATTAAAATAATAATAAATTTCATTTTTTTCTTTCTGCAGGCTATGCGTTTTAACGCTCATTACCATATTTTTTCATTATTTTGCTTAAAAAAATACACCAATCTGAAATACATTATGATGTTGGAAAAAGTATTTTCAAAAATGCAAGCTACAAGTTTAAAAAATGCAATTTTTAAGCCACTGAAGTTCTCATGTATTCAGAAAAATTATTAAATTCTTGATAAAACTTTTTCCCCCCTCTCTTTGAGAGAGAAGACTAGATGTCTTTAGAATTATCTGACAAAATTTAAAGCATTTTTTTTTTTTTTTTTACATATTTGGCTGCATGAATGCAAAACAAAGTTATAAAATTTTGTCTAAATATGAATTATGCTTTATAAATTTTTAAATGTGGAAATAATTGTTTTAGAGATTCTAAGAAACTTTTTTAAAGAAACGACCTTGTCTCAACCATTGTCTAAAAAAAATCGCATAAAACAGAAAATTTTATAAGTCTAAATTTAAATCTGAAAATTTAAATTTGAAATAAATTTTAATAAATTCTAAAATTAAAAAAAAAATCTGTTTGTTTTATCTCAATCAAATATAAAAAAGCCAAAAGATGTAAAAACGTCAAAAGAATATTGTTAAGATAACCAGAAATTTAAAAAGAATGATACATTAGAATTCAGATATCTGGGATAATATTTTTTGGAGTTATGAGTTGAAGTGCAAAATCAAGATGTTAAATTTTCATAGACTAAGTTTTTTACATTTTTGTCAATTGTTTTTTTTTCTGACTGTTGTACTTGTGGCAAAAGAATTTATGATTTCCTCATTACTAATTTTGGAAAAAAAATATCACTTTCAGTAGAAAGAAGCTTCAAGTTAGAAAGCCAAACATCTCCCATGCAAGATTGTAGCCTATTTTTTACAATTTTTAACGTCTCATAGCTCTTTCTGCGTAACAGCTTGCAACTGCAAGGGATAGCAGATCCTGTAAAATATATTCAAATTATTAAATCCAGAGAACTTGTTCAAAGAACGATATGGTTTTAAAAATCTCTTTGTAATCCACATATCTTTAACCTTCATTGCTAACCTTCATTTTTTCTTCATCTTCTTCATCTAGTTTTCCATTCTCATCCATGTGCTTTTGAATATCGTTAACAGGAGCAATGTGAGTCATTACAACATTTGTGTGAGAAATACTATACAGTTAACGGAAATTATTTCTTTGCTAATGCTTTCACAATCCGCATTGTAGAAAGTACAAATTTCATTGATGTCATCTGGTATTATTTTCTTATCCTCTTCTGCTCCTCCTAAAACTCCTTCGTGCATAAAATGAGTCATTTGAAAGTGTTTGATCGGAGAATCTGTCATTTGAAAGTGTTTGATCTGTCTTTAAGTTGGCCAATAAGAGTATCTATATTTCTATTGAACACGTCTACTTTCCATTTCTTTTCTCTATCCACAATGCATTCATCAACACCGATCTCATCCATGGATCTCTTTTTCTTTTTTAATCTTTTTACCTCAGGTTCTTTCAGATCTTGTTCTTGAACGAATTTATCAATTTTCGATAAAAGTTTTTTCCCAAGAACTTTTGTCCATGCGAATATTTTCTTTTTTTACACTGTCACTTATCCCTTGAACGGATCCATAATCCACTGCAATTCCTTGAAGACAAACTGTCACAGGGCTCATTATACTGAAAACGAAGTCTACAATATGCAAAGCTGCAACAGTGTCAAACTCAGTAAGTTTTTTATGCAAGCCTTTTGCAGAAATAAGTTTCCTTATCGGAATGTTTGTCAGTATGCATATCATAAAGTGATGTTTTAATTTCGTCATAACAGTGGAGGATAGTTCCCACTGCCTTGCTTTTTACTTGACCAATGTGTGGTGGTAACTCTTAAGCCTTCTTGCTCTATTTTCTGGCTTCAAGTTCTGGGCAAAACACGTGTGCCTCTTATGACCAGACATAAAAACATACACTTCTTCCAATAAGGAAAATAAGTTTCTAATTTCGAACAACGGTCTATCGATTTTTCGATGATGAGTGCGAACTTGTCTGACGAGCACCGCAAATAAAATGCAGTTTTATAGTTATTTGCTGAAAGAGTTCTCAAGCCAATATAGCGACCTCTCATATTACTTGCACCATCCATACACTAGCCTACAATATTGTTTGGAATGATATATTTGTAAGAAGCCGTAGTTTATTAAGAAACGTGCTTATTTTACTTCTTATAAGTTGTATGAGTAAGTAATTGCAAGAAATTCTGCTTAAAAGCACAATTTTTTTATTTGTTGCTATCCTGTAGTAAACGCCAATAACTTTTATTTATCTACTAAAAATCAAATATTTTAATAAATAAAGCTACTCTTTTATGAAAATAAATATTTACTTACAAGTACTTAAAAGAAAAATCTTTTAAATTATTACAAAATAAATCTTAAATACAAAGATTGCATATTGTTTTAAGAAGACTGAAATATTAAAGACGAGTCGTTTATATCAAAGGAGTATGTACGTTTACTTGTACATATGCCCTTGTTTAAGATTAAAATCTTAATGCTTAAGATCTCCCAATCATATTTTTTATACTACCTAGTCATACAGTTACCACCCCCCCCCCCAAAAAAAAAAAAAAAAAAAAAATCTAGGTCACCACCACCCTCTCTCCCTAAAATAAACTGTGGATTGAAGCGTTTATTTCATTACCAGTTGTTGCCTTACACTGCTTTAACAACATACTACTTTTATAAGTACCGATTCTTATAAAATGGCAGACACTGTACCATTAAAACATAGTCCTAAATCTATTGTAAGCCCCTGTATTCTGTATATGTTTTTCTTTCACACTATAATTTTTCAGTCTTATTACCTAGTAATTAATCCTCCTCCCCCTCCGAAAATAATCTAATTTTTCTTTAAATTCCTCCCTTCCCCCTAAAATAATTAATGGCTGGAAGTCTTTTTCTCTGTACAAGTTGTTTACCATATACTGTTTTAATAACATACAATACTACTCTTCTAACATCACTAAAATATACTGTATATATTCTAATTTTCTGAAAATGGTTAAGTAATTTATTTTAGCCTTGTCCCTTCCTCTGCAATGCTTATTTTGTTGTTCTTTCTTATCCCACCCATCAAGAATGTATTTTTGCACTCGGACCGCACGATACGACCCTGTCAAACAAGATAAGAAATTACTTAAGACGCTTCTGGAGAGCTATTCCTTTTATCACATCTTGCGGTCATAATTGCCTTTCAGCATGTGTTAAACATTTTTCCACCTATATTCCAAGTATTTTTTTTATTACCGCGCCATCAAAGATAGCGAGATACAAAATGGGTTCTTATTGCCCTTATCTAGAATTTAGAGAATGAAAAAAATGGGAACATTTTTGGAAACTGAATGCTGAAAAAAAGTTAAAAGTGATATTTAAAAAAAATCAAGAATTTTTTTAATAGTTAAAAAAGGGAAGTATTAAGAATTTAAAAATCCCCCCTAAATGTATTTTTTCTCTAAATCCCCCCCCCTCCAAAATAAATAAATAAATAAATTTTATGACGCACTTTGCATCACCAAACCCCTCTCTGAGCACCCCTGCCATCGAAAAACATGAAATTTTTGCAAGAATGTAAAGATACAAATTAAGTGAAGCCTCTTGGCAAATTCATTAAGATTTTCACTGAAAAACAATGGAACTGTGAAACGTTATTTTCCGCTTCCTGATTAGTTTGATTAAGAGTGTCAACAATAACTCAGATTATAAAATATATAAGGGGGAATTATGAAAAAAATAAAATAAAAGCTAAATTTTTATTGCTTACTTTAAAACTAAAAACTTCGAAGGTGTGTCCATTACTGGCACATCTACCCCATATCTAAAACTGAAATACAAATATTTAGTTAGTTTTAAAATTGTTTAAAATTAAAGAATTGTTATTAAAATATGCAAGTTTTGTTATTGATGGCATTAAAAATAATTGTAAAAGCATTTTTGTGTTATAATACTCACTCCCTTAAATACAAGTATTTAAGGGTGTGAGATTTTCACAAAATCTTGCTAGCCAAAGATACATTTTTACCAGCCAGCAAGATGCCATATAGCCTAAAATTTTTATGGCAAAATTTACGAGGACAAAAATAATCCATTATTTTTTATTATAATGCATTTTTGTAAAGTTTCTGTAAAATGATGAATGATATGCAATAGATTAAAGTTTAATGTAATATAAAACTTAATATTGCAGTTCAGTGTCAAAACTAGGGGGGAGGGAGAGGGTATATGGCCTAGGTGGCAAAAGGTTTGATTCCACTTTCGGCACAAAAAAATGAAATTTAGCCGAAAATATCATGGTATATGACAACCTCATATTACAGATGATCCATTTATTTTATACTCTGCTTTGAACAACGCTAGTTTTCCATTAAGGTTCTTTTCTATCTGCCTAGGGGTGCCTGATGCCAGAACAATACTTGATTAACAGTAGAACACCAGAAATTTTACTAAAGTTTCATAAAAATATTTGACTGATTTATTTAATGTAAATCTGCGTGGTTTAAATTTAACTCTTATTTTATGAAAGAATTTTTGGTTCCAGTTGACATCTAATCATATGGTCGAAGTTGGATTGACTCCTTCTGGGCGTTCTAGTGTTAAGGAATTCATCCAAGATACTTGCTAGATCAGTATACTATCACAATTGGGTTTGAATTGTTCTACTATATCAGGCATATCATGATGACAATTTTTGCATGTTTTGCTTTTGTGTATCCCTGTAAACAAACTAAAAGATCTACATACTGGATTAATGAACACATCAAAGATACTTGCAAGATCAATGCACTGTCCCGATTGGCTTTAAATCAGTTTAGATTCTGTAGGTTATCATAACAAAATTTGCCTTTTATATAGATAGATACACAAGCAAAGTGATTGCAGTAGATTGTTTTATAAAGAAATCAACCTAAAAAGTCTTAAGGTTAATATATACTTCCTAACCAGGGTCGATGCAGATTTTTATTCTTGGGGCCCATTTTGTGAAAAGTAGAAGTTATTTTTGTGAATTTTATATTTTTGTGAAAAATAACATTTTGTAACAAAAGTTGAAATCCAGTTACTAAAATTCGAACCAAGAATTTATGAACAAAAACATTCTTTAAATCCCTTTGCTAAAGTTTTTGTTTTCGTGACGTGGTTTTATTAACAAATTACACATTTTAAAACAGTTTTTATGAAAGGAATGTTACAAAAAGGGTCTATTTTATTAAAAAGAATTTTGTAAAGGGGCCTGTTTTAAGTTTATTTTTGTGAAGGGGCCCATTTTATTAAATTTATTTTTGTGAAGGGGCCCATTTTATTAAATTTATTTTTGTGAAGGGACCCATTTTATTAAATTTATTTTTGTGAAGGGGCCCTAAATAGGCCCCAAATTTTGTCTAGATCGATCCCTGCTAACAGTTATTTCATAATTAAAAGTAAGGGAATGGATTGAAAACTTCTCTTTATAAATTTACTTTGGTAAGGAGGAGGTGCCAAAATTCATGCTTGCCTTGGTTTAAAAAAACAAACAAACAAAAAAAAAAAACATAGTTTCGGTCCTGCTGCTGTGTTTGCATTACAGCAATTGGGATAACTCTGAAATATGGCCAATGAATAAATGTATGTTTAAAAGTGTTTGGTTTATTATTTATAGTCTGTCCAATTTATAAATCTGTCCAATTTTTAAACTTCTAAAAATTACTTAATCGAAAAATCCACTTGCCAGTAGAGAGTAGATTTGTGCAATTTCCCATCCCTGCTTATATTAAAGTATAGTAGTATGGTAGACTTCCTCAAATTTGCATAGTTTGAAACCAGAGGTAGTGCAGATTTTAGAATGTTGCGGATTTCTGGTCATTGTTTTGTTTACATTTTTTAAATGTTAATTAAACATTGGAAATTATAATGAATGCTTACAATAAAGTACTAAAATTGTTAAAAATTTATTAATTACTTGAAATAATTATGTAAAGTAATAATTTAGAAAAATATTAAAAATAAATTGATTTTTCTCTGCAATAATAGTATTGCTGTCGCTGTTCATATAGAAATTTAATTTTGTTTTTTTTTTAGCCATGCACCATTTTAGGGGTTATTTCCATACTATTGTGCCAAAAAACAAGTACAGTTGAACCCCGTTAATACGCGAATCAAGGGACCGATCAAAATTTGCGTATTAAACAAGTTTGCGTATTAATCGAAGTTCATGAATTTTGACCAGTGGTGCATATAATAACAACCTGTACGGATAAAGCATATCTTTATGACAGTTTTTAGCGTTTTTAAGACATAAAATGACATATTATTTGTTGTTATCACTATGCGTTTATTAATCAGGAACGTTCGATATCTGGAAATTCAAATAAGTTATTGTCTTAAGTAAAAATCCTATAAGTCTTTTCAAAATTACATTTATTATATGTCACATAAAATTGAACATATCGAACATAAAAATTTGTGCTAACCATGATGTAAACTAAAACTAATGTTAAAAAAATTTAAATCCTTGTTAGCTATACAATATACTAAAATGTCGATATAAAAAACGAAAAGTTAAAAGTTAATAAAGTCAATAATGACATAAAAATTTCTTTTTGCCAAAGTGACATGCGGCTGCGCCATCAGTACGATGTTTTCAGCCCTATATGGAAAGGACATGTTTACAAACAACACTTCCTTCAACCAATATACCACAACATTTTTTGTCATAGCGATCATTGCAGGAATCGTCTTGGCGACGTAGTCCAATCGTAACATAGACCTGTTAAACGTAGACCAATCAAATTTCCAGAGCTCATATGTACAGCAATAACACATGGCGTGATTCTTTTCCCATACGCTGGTCAAAATTACGAACCCGTGTTAAAAAGGGTGCTTGTCATCCAAGCTCTGACGACTTATTCAGGACAGCCTGGGTATTATACTGATTTATAATTTGTAACTTCTCGGTGACAGAGAGAACCTTTTTTTAAAATATGTTTTGCTCCTTTTGCCCTCGTAAAAACTAGATTAAACTTTTAAAAGCATACGTGGATATCGTAGATCATATTCTACCGGGAGCGATAAACAATCCTCTTCCTTTCTAATCACAGCACTGACCAAACAGCGAATCGACACTGCTCTAAATTAGCATGGGGGTCACATCGTTACCAGTAAATTTTTCTCTTCTCTCTTTCTGGCCTGTTTGACTATAAATAGTAATCAACGCTGGGAAAGATTTCTCCTTTAAGAAAGGAGAAGTTCAAAACTGATAATTTTAGTAAAGCTATTCATGGATGTAATAAATTTGGACAGAAAAAAGCATTCCTAATCTAAAGAATTGTTGTATGTAATGCTTGGGACATTATTCCCTCTAAAACCTCCTCTGTTTCAAACCAAGCTCATTCGCATATTAAACGTAGGTTTTTATTGCCAAGGTACTGATAAAATTTCACGTCTTAAGCGGGTTCGCGTATTAAAAGGGGGTTTTTTAATGAAAAAGATAGGCATTGTTCAAGGGACCGAAGAAAATTCGCGTATTAACGGGGTTCGACTGTAGATGAACCAGAATCAAGCTTTTTTATGATTTCCGGTTTTTGAGTTATTGTCAGATTTGTTTTCTTTTCGTTCTTTCTTTTTCATTGGAAATATTGGAATCAGCCATATTAGCTAGAATTACATAAGAAATCGCTTTAAAAAAAGTCCTTACTGATTAAAACCAAAACTCGTTAACGCAAGATAATAGACATAATGTGGTTTCAAAGGTTACAGTTTCATGTATTGTGCGAAAGCTACTGTTGTGCTGTATTTTTAATATTGGATAAAAAAATAATTTACACTAAAATCATAAAATAACAAAATTTTATTATCCAGATTTAATAAACAAAAAAAAGCTTTATTAATTTAAGATTGGAATTCCTGCTGTGACACCTTGATTTTTTTCCTATCAATCCATCTATTTGAAGGAGTAAATTCAGTCCCCATTTTTTCTGGCAATTTCCTCAGCCTTCTCTCTAAGAATAGGTCCGCTTATAGGAATATTGGCGGATCTGGCTTGTTTGAACCAAATCAATAACTTTTCTTCCATAGTTTCATATTTTCACCTTTTTAATTTTTTGAGATTTTTCAGAACAGTTTAAAAAGAGATCTTGTTTTGTTACAATTCCGTTCAGAGTAGTCACTGGTATGTTCAACTTCTTTGCAATTTCAGCTCTTGTTATTTTCGAGTTACTATCAACTTCTTTCAAAATTTTGATTTTGTCTTCAATTGACAAGGCTTTTCTTTTAATTGCCTTGCCCGACATTTTTTGTTGAAAAAAATACAGAATTTTTTGTTCATGTATTTTCTACCGAGAAAGCTTTGATGTTATGCACTTTACATTGACTTAAAAACTGCAAAATGAATGAGCCAAACACAACTTTGGTTCATTCCATTCCACTCATGGAAGAGGGTGGGAGAGAATCTATTGTAGCAGAAAGTAACTATTGAACTGAAAGAACCACCCCTCGGTAGGGCAGCCCAATTCCCTTTTCTCCTTATCAGTCATTATTGTTACAGTGATGAGGGACTTGTCCTCTATCCACATTCCATTTCCATCAAACTTGTTAGTTTAACTGAAACAGATTTTAAGGTTAAATAGAGGTGACCACAACTGCTATCAGTCCTAAACATTGACCTTTTTTGAATAGCGAAGAATATAAAGAAAGACATTTCCAGTACAGAAAATAAAATAATCAAAAAGATATAATAAACGTGCTTTAAAAGTAAAAATGGAAGGAAAAATAAAACTTTTTTAACGGGAAAGAGTTTTGAGCTAAACTTCGAACTAACTTCGAACTAAACAAATTATTTTAAGTTTAATGTTGTAAGAATAAGAGGAGAAAGAGAATCGAAAGTATAAACTTCTTAAACGAATTTTACTGTATTTGGTTACAGTTTATACTTGCAAATATTGTGCAGGACCTACAATATGGTGAATTTTTGCTATAGATACACTAATTTATATCAAAAGTAATGTAATTTTATTTAGTAATTAATCAGCTGTAATAGCCAAAAAAGAACATGATTAGAAAAAATGTAGTAAAAAAAAGAATTGTGATTGCCACTGATTTTAGCATCATCTTGAATTTTATTCCTGTAACTTAACTGTAAGTTTCACTGTTTACATCTGAAATGATACACGGTGTAATGCCCCGAATTTAGTGTAGGATGGGTAGTGTGAATTTGTGGCGTCTACGGAAGAAGCAAATTTAATTCAGAAATATGTTTATTAAATAAACGAGTTATATTACTTCTTGATTAAATACAACACTTAATTTGATGAGTTCATCACCACAGAATTCGTTGATTCAGAGGAAATGATAGTTTTTGGTGAGGTAAAGTCTTTCTAGACACTGAGAAAGTCTATAAAATCAATCCGTGATGGATCCCAAAGTCCACAGATTTCAATGTGCGAAAATTGTTCATTAAATAGTAGAAAAACGAAGTGTTCTTGACAGAAGGTTTCTCTACAAAAATAATAAGGTGCAAGAATATTAAACTCAGTACACGTTTCCTTGCGATGAGTAGATTGGAGTCTAAGCCTGACTTCAATAAAGATACCTTTGAGGATTCGAAGTAAATTTTCCAGTGATAAATCACCTTGTTCCGTTCACCGAGGGATTAGTCTTGAGCGACTATCTCTCAAATTTTGGACCCAACTCAACTGGTCTCCCAGCCTCTTCTTGCAAAACTTTTCTCCTTCCTTCTCAACAAAGGAGTATCCTCTTTGACCATTTAAGACCTCAGCTGTTTGCATCATCAACAAACTTTGTTCGGATAGGCTCTGCTTAATTTTTCCAATCACATGAGTGCTTCTACTCTCTCTGACTTTCACTTTCGAAGGTCAACCAGATGAGATCACAGGTGAAAACCATTAGTGGGGAAGCTATTTTCTTTGGCACTCTTTAAAAATGTTTGACACTCTAACTTCAACTAGGAAGATTGATCCAAATGTATTGTTCCTTTTGATTCTAGCCGAAATATTTGGGTACTTTGAAATAAAAAGAGGTTAAGTTTCTAACACATGGGGATCTCAATGAGAGAGTTTTTCTTGTGAGAGTGAAGTTCTCACAGCAGATTTTCGGGTCGTGAATTTAGGAAAGTCTACTTCTGTATAAAACTGAGTACTGTATTAGAGCTGGTGGATTTTTTTTTTTATTTATGAAAATGTTTTTAATTTTGCATAAATTTCCATTCTTCTGTATAAAACTGATTATTGTATTAAAGCTGGTGGATTTTTTTTTTTTTTTTTTTTTTTTTTTTTTTTTTTTTTTTTAATATATATATATATGAAAATGGTTTTAATTTTGCATAAATTTGCACATTTTTTGTGAATGATTTTTTAAAATAAAGCTGCTGTTCTCATTAGATAAAATACCATTTTTTGTTTGAACCAAATTATTTTATCTGTGTGAGTGGCATTGATCCTTTCAAAAGTGAAAAATTGCTAGCTGTCATGGAACATAAATTTTGGCGTTGTAAATACAAGTTAACTCGCAATAATGAAAATAAAACGTTTGTAACATAGTGTTGACTCTAGAAAAAAAGGGCACACTTGTACCTTGTTCACAAAAAATATTTTGAACTGGTTGTTTAGAGTCCCTAGAATTTGCGATATTTTCCCGGGATCAATTAAATTGCCACAGGGCGCATAGGAAGTGTTAAAAAAGGCAGCCGGGTGCATCGGAAGGGTTTAAAAGCGCCGCCGGGTGCAAAAAGAAATAAAAAGGGCTGCCGGACGCTGCACCCTGCTAAAGCAGCTTAGAGTCAACACTACAACGCAAGAGATGAACACAATTGGAGTGAATTTTAATGTATTTAATCCTATTTCTGCAAATCATTTAGAAACTATTTGTATAATACTATCATCTGTCTGTGTCTTTTCCTCTGTATTTTGTAACCCACCAAATTTTAAGAGCATCTGGACTGGATATATCCAGTCCAGACATCAAGAACATGCTGTTGCATTTCACCAACATTAGATTATCTATTGTATTTTCTTGGATTAACAGAGTATTGTTTCAACGATGCTGCAAATGTGCTCCATTTATATGCAAATAATTGAAGAGGGAATGCATGAAAGAAATTGTTTTATATTTTTCTTCCTGAAAAGAAAAAAAAAACCCATTTTTGTAAAAAAAAAAAATTAATGTTTTATATTTAGGTTTATTAAAATCTAGCAGCATTCACTTGTTTTAATTCTGTTCAGTCATGAAATTTTGTTCTTGCACAAGTGTGTACTACATTAGTTGAATCAATTCTATGTCATCTTTATCTAATTTCGTTTTAGAGATATTAGATTATACAGTAGACTCCCTCAAATCCGCACAGCTTGGGACCAGAGGTTATGCGGATTTTAGAATTTTGCGGATTTCTGGTCATTGATTTGTTTACATTTTTGAAACATTAATTTGATTGGTAGTTAAGCAAAGGAAATTAATGAATACTTACAATAAAGTGAAACATTAAAATAAGTAAAATATTAAAATAATTTATTAGCTTAAAAGTAAATAATTTTTAAAATAATTATGTAAAATAAAAATTTAGAAAAATATTAAATTATTAGGAATGAAATCGATTCAATTTGATTCCAAACTTCCTTTGCTGCCATCTAGTGGTAAAGCGATCGTAAAGTCGATACATCATTACTCGTTCTTAGCACTATGTGGTCGGTTTTACATACGGAGAAAGGCAAAGCTTAACGATGTTTAACCCCATAAATAAATTAAATAAAAAGTATTTAAAGTTAAAGACTGCCGAGAAAAAAGTAAGTTAGTTACATATTTAAATAAATAAAGATGAATAAAAGTAAACTATTGATGTAACTGTAGTTAATTAAAATATGTATAAAGTGAACAAAAGACCAGTATTTCAAACTAGTGATGGCATAAAAAATAGGGAAAGAAGCAAGGAAAACAGTGTTAATGCTATTATCAGTACATATAGCTTATTGCGCTCTGTGTAACTTTTTTCATTGTTATTTAGAGTCTTGAATGCTTTTATTATACTGCTTTGTATGTTTAGAAATAGATTTGTCTATAATTTATAAAAAAAAGTTCCGCAAACAATTTTAAAATAGCGTTCCGGTTCATGGATTTTTCCATTTCGAACTCTGGAAATTTTGATATAGATATGCTAATTTATATCAAATCAAAAGTAATGTAAATTTATTTAGTAATAAATCAGCTGTAATAGCCAAATGAGAATGATTAACAAAAAATTTAGTAAAAAAAAAACATTGCGGTAATCGCTGATTTCGGCGCCATCTTGAATTTTGTTCCTGCAACTTAACTGTAAATTTCATTGTTTACATCTGAAAAAATATGCGGATTTTAGGCATTCGCGGATTTAAGGGAGTCTACTGTATAAAGAATTAAATGTAACTCTATTTGTAGTATTTTGTAATTAAGATAAAGGTGTGTAACCTTTCAATTTTAAATACCCTTGCTAAAGCAGATTCAAAATAGAAATTTTGTGCAACAGTTAATAAAATATAGGCATATTGTTCAGGGATATGTTTAGGAAAATTTTAGGTCCTTTAAAGGACCCTTCACAAAATAATTTATCTTAAAACAGGCCCCTTCACAAAATTATTTGTCTCTTAAACAGACCTTTCACAGAATTTTTTCACCTTCAAATTGAACTTTTCACAAATTTAGTCATTTAAAAATAAAATCTGGCCTGTAAGTAAGTAGTTTAACTCACCAAAGAGCATATTATTAAGCTTTTTATATCCCTTCACAAATTGTTTTATCCCCAAACAGGATCCTTCACAAAACATTTTATCCCAAAACAGGCCCCTTCACAAAATTATTTGTCTCTTAAATAGACCTTTCACAGAATTTTTTCACCTTCAAATTGAACTTTTCACAAATTTAGTCATTTAAAAATAAAATCTGGCCTGTAAGTAAGTAGTTTAACTCACCAAAGAGCATATTATTAAGCTTTTTATATATTAAGGATAGAACATGAAGACATCGATAATTTAAAATTCACAAAATTATGACTAAAATTTTCACAAAAATAAAAAAAATTCACAATTTCACAAAAACAGGACCCTGTGAGAAAAGTCTGGACAGACCCCTGTTGTTTCTTGCATATCTTTAGTACTATACACCTACATGTGTATTTTTTCCATAAATGTTTTTCTGAAAGCAACCAAGAATTCGTTGATTTTAACTAGGATATGGTATTTATTTGGGGCTTTCTTCGTACACTATCACTAAAAAAGTAAATAAACATTTCCAATACCTTAGAAAACAAATAAACCTATGTAAGTTATAGTAGATAAATATCTTATCTTTAAAGTACAAATATTGATTAATCAGTACAAAGTCAAAAATGGATTAAAAAATTAAGCAGAAATTGAATAATAAAAGATGAAGCAAAGTTTTTGCGAAAAAAAATATTCAAGTGTAAAATTGGAGTACATATTTAGTTTCTTTTGCTTTTAGAAGTAAAATTTTTTTGAAGTATTGTCTTAATAAATAGAAATATTTGAATCCTTTTTAAATTGAATTATTTAAGATTTAAAAAAGTATTAAATTTGAGGCTCTCGAAACCATTGTGCCTCAGGGCTGCAGCCATTTTATTTTAACTTGAATATATAGGATTTTTTTTCAATGAAGAAAAATTATACTCTTGACCAATGTTTTCAATTTTCACAGCAGTTTGATTCTTTTAACATAGAAAGTAAATGATAATGTGATCACTTTTTTTTTTGTGTCTTTGTAAATAAAAATTATGTGATAGGATAAGCATTCTCAAGTGAGAATTCACTCTATTCAAATTTCATAACATTTTATGTTTTTATAAAGACAGTATTTTATGATGAATTAAAAAAAATTGTCACTGAAAACAAAAAGTGTGTATTGTGCAGTAACTTTTGTCAAAAAAAAAAAAAAAAATATCGATAGTCACTGTCTTTTGTAATGCCTATATTATACTTATATTTATACTATACTATCTCTTCAGGCATATAGACATTTTTCCATTATCTGTTATTAAAAGTTATATAAAAAATACCATGACACAATTATTTTTCATTTAAAAAATGTCTATGGTTGAATCTATAATAATTCAGGCAGGGGGTTTACCTTCATAGTCTCAGAAGTTTTTGAATTGAACATATGTTAAAATTTAAGAAAAAGTAAGATACCTGTATATTTTTGTTTTGTCCAAAATAAATTCCTGTCCCGAGATACAGGCCGCCAAAGATGACATCCCTGGCAGCATTTCCCATTCGCGATTATCGGTGAAAATTATAAAGTGCTCTATCTCTAGAATGGTGCAAGATATTTTGTTCCATTTTTTTTAAATTTCAAAGATAGTATTTTTCTGTTTAAAGTGATATACCTAATTTTGAAATACGTATTCAACTTTTCTTGTGGCAGGCAACCTTTTGAATTTTTTTTTTTTTTTTTTTTCAAAAATGCTAATCTCAAAAATTTTGATTTTTTTTTTTTTTTTTTTTTTTTTTGCTGTTGATCAATACCATTGGGAACTATCTTCGGTGTAAAGGAGAACTTCCACTTTTGAGTTTAACAAGTTTTAGAAACATTTCAAAAATTCAGAGAATTTTACAGGAACTGTAAATATACAGTTCCAGTAAAAGTAACTGAATTTTTGCTTATTTGTATCATATTTGTAAGAGTAAGCCTACTATATATCCTAAACAAGTTGGAAATTGCAATGTCAAATGTGGCAAATGTGGTGCATTCGTACAATAACTAGTTTTATAAATATTCAGACCTTGGTGCAATAAGTGCTACACTCTTGGTCAAAAAGGCATGAATACAAAATTTATTATGATTCTATATATTAAATTCAGTAATACAGAAGTAATATGAATCCATCTTAAAAAGGACTTAATCACCAGGGTGTCATTCCATGTCAAATCATCCAGGGCATGGCACCCACCATCACCAATTTTGGTAAAATTCAGAGAATTTGCAGAGTTCTTAATGCTGATTACAAAAATGTCAATCATATTGAAATTGATCAAACGGTTTGTCAGATATGAGCTTTTAAATGTCTTCCAAGATGGCCGATTTGCGCAATTTTGAATGGCACATGTGACAACATAAAGGTCTGTAACTTCTTTCAGGTTTAAGCTAGAAGTTTCAAATTTTTTTTGTTCTGTTCAGAATAAAATAAACTTTCATCTAAACAGATTTTTGTGCAATTTATCCCATTAAAATGCTGTCAGAAAATGACTTTTTGCCATTTTTTTAATTAAAAAAAGGTATAACTTCAGTGGCTGATTTCCCTCATTGTTCCCCCTTCAATTTTCATCTAATTGCACAAATAGACAGCTCAAAGTGTGTTTTGATGCCTGATAAAAAAATTTTAATGGGCAGTTTGCAGGTTTTTTATTTAAAGAAGAATTTGAATTTTATCAACTTTCAAAAAGTTATGGAAAACACAAGATAATGTTGATATTTCTTTTATTACCTGAAGTATACATATTTACATCTAAAAGTTTGATCTTTCATAAACATATTTTTTTAATATGGCTAAAAAGAAGGGGAATCCCTCAGGAATTATAAATAGGAATGCTAATAATGAATTCCTACAAGACATAGAAGTATTTTCATGACAAATTGAAATCTATTGCAAAGTTTCAGTAAATTTTAAATAAAAAAGAAATGATGGAAAAAAGTCTACAAATTGTCACATTTTATAGCAAAGTCATACTTGTATATTATACAAAATGATAAAATTACAATTGTTAACTAAATACAATAAGTAAAAATTATCGTACAACAAAATTATACACAATAGCATTTAGCACATACACGGTAAAAATACTATTAAAAATATATCTACATTCAAAATAAATATAATTAGTTAAAAAATTAACTCCTTGTATTAATATTGCAGCTCAAAGTGTTTTGATACCTGTTAAAAAAATTTTTAATGGGCGATTTAAAAATTTAGAATTTAGTTCAAAATAAAAAAAAATTATATACTCTATATCACTTTGGTTCATTTCTTAAATGTAATAACATTAAAGCTGTAATTATTGTTGAATTATAAATCCAAAATTGCTGTCCAAAATATGAAATTTCTAATTAATTGCTAAAATTATCTGATTGGGTTAATTTATTACCAGAATTTTCCAGAAGACAGAATTTTAACCAATAATATCATTTTGGTTTGCCAGAGGGGTTTTTTCAACCAACCAGATAAATGTACTTACCAGAAAGAGATTTTCAATGAATCGGACTAAAATTACTTCCCAGAAGATTTTTTCAACCAACCAGGTTAAGCAGAATTTTACAACTTGTTACGCCAATCTGTTAAAAGACTTGTGACAAAAACAAGTCTTTAAAAGCCGTTGCATGATCAATTGCAAATGTGGCTATGATGTATGAATAATGCACACAAAACATTGATGGTATAACATTTTTTATCTTAAAAAAAGTGACATGTTAAAACTGCGCAACATGTCTCATCAGATGCAACTTGCTACTACAATTCCTGCAACATGCAGTATGCATTAATATGGATCTACAGAAAACATATTAATAAGTGAAAAAAAAATAAATACTGATGAAAATTTTTCTGTTTGTTCATCTTTTGATAGGAATATTAAAGTGATTTTGGATATTCCATTTCTTAAAAGTTATGTAGCACATATATATAAATGAAATTGGTAGTTAGGCTTAGTGTCAAAAGTCCACAAAAAAGAAGGAGATGCAACTGTTAAATTCATGCATCCACAATGGCCCATCACCTTTGCATTATTGGCCAGAAAATGGCAGTTGTATTGTGCCTTTCAGTCATACCCTTTGTGCATGTGACATCAATACTACAAATGGTAGAATATATAAATTTGGTGGTCAGGGAATTCGAAAATTTAGGCAAAATGTCAGGGAATTTTTTTAATATTTGAAAAGGTCAGGGAATTTTTGATATATTACTTCCATCGGAATTTCTGATAATCGTCGTAAATGAAGAAATTTTGAATTATTCATCCAATCAAAAATTTTTATATGAAATTTATGCAAACTATATAACAATATGAAAAATCGGAAATTCATACAGCACATACTTTTTTCTAGCATTTATCTAAATTAAAATCCATTCTGGAGGGTTTTACAACAGTATATAAGCCGAATTTTTACTGAGAAAGGTCAGGGAAATTTTTTAATAAAGTCGGGGAAAACCTGGAAAAGTCAGGGAATTTTTTTACCAGAATTGTGTAGGAACCCTGCCAGTGCTTTTATAAGCACCAAGTGGGAAAAATATAAAATTAGAAGGAAATAAAATTGAAATATAAAGAGAATAAATTTTATTAATTATCTTTAATTGCTATTGATGTAGATATATTTTTAATAGCATTTTTACTGTGTATGTGCTAAATGTTATTTTGTATAATTTTAAAGTACGATAATATTTACTTAATGTATTTTTTAAAATTATATTTTGTATTATATACAAGTATGATATTGCTATAAAATGTGGCAATTTGTAGAATTTTTTCCATCATTTCTTTTTTATTTAAATTTACTGAAACTTTGCAATATATTTCAATTTGTCATGAAAATGCTTCTATGTCTTGCAGGAATTCATTATTAGCATTCCTATTTATAATTCCTGAGGGATTCCCCTTCTTTTTAGCCACATTAAAAAAATATATATGTTTATGAAAGATAAAACCTTACCAAACTTTTAGATGCAAATATGTATGATACTTCTGGTAATAAAAGAAATATCAACATTATCTTGTGTTTTCCATAACTTTTTGAAAGTCTGTAAAATTGAAATTCTTCTTTAAACAAAAAATCTGCAAACTGCCCATTAAAATTTTTTTATCAGGCATCAAAACACACTTTGAGCTGTCTATTTATGCAATTAGATGAAAATTGAAGGGGGAACAATGGGGGAAATCAGCCATTGAAGTTATAAATTTTTTTTAATTAAAAAAATGGCAAAAAGTCATTTTCTGACAGCATTTTAATGGAATAAGCTGCACAAAAGTCTGTTTAAATGAAAGTATACTTTATTCTGAACAGAACAAAAAAAATTTGAAAGTTCTAGCTTAAATCTGAAAGAAGTTATAGGCCTTTACATTGTCACAAGCGCTATTCAAAATGGCGGCAAATCGGCTATCTTGGAAGACATTTAAAAGCTCATAACTCACAAACCGTTTGATCAATTTCAATATGATTGATATTTTTAGAATCATCATTAAAAATTCTACAAATACACCAAAGTTTATCAAAATTGAAAGTGGTGGGTGTCATTTTTAGAAAATTCTGTGTGATTTGACATGGAATGACCCCAGGGCAACCTAGAATCATTACCTATCATGGTATATCATTGAATCAATTATGTATGGATTTTGAAATAGAATGTATTAATGTATTTTTAAATAGAATGTATTTAAATATCTTTTTAAGTTTTTAATTTATTTTTGTAACATTTGAAATGATACATACTTTATTTTTAATACCGAACATTGCATAGTAAAACAATCTCAATAACATATATCAAATACACAGCAATACAACTATATAACTATATTAATGCAAATTAGAGTTCAGACAAACCGAATCCATAGATAAAGAAGGCCTTCAACTATTTTGGAAAGTGTAAACAACACATAAATAGGTTGGAATTTGACTTTTAGAAATTTATATATCAATAGAAGGAAGCATACTTGAATACTTTAATACAACCCTGTATTTTACGTACTCTCTTTATATACATGCCACTATTTAGCTAATATTTAATTAAGACTAAACACACTTAAAACTAGTGAAATCACACTTCCAGAGTTTATCATTTATAGTCGGCCATATATCTAATTCTTTGCATGGACCTGCATATAATTTTATCTATATTCTACAAACATATCTTAGTATACTAAATGGAGTTCAGCATAAAAATGCATAACTCATTTAAAAATCACCTTTAAACTACTTTCGTTCATACTCAGTAACCTTTACGATTTCTTTTGTGCAGCGATGTATGTGATCTACAGCCTTTATACTAGGGATGCAACGGATGTCAATTTGGCCGGATGCCGTATATTCGGCTGCAATTTAAGCCAGATATCCGGCCGCAGTATGTTTACTTTTCTACCCCTTCCTCCCAAATCAGATTAAACATTTTTTTAAAGTTATTACTTTTAATTATTAAAAACTTATTATTTTAATTTCTTATTTTATAGAAAACATAATATTAAATTTTTAATAATAATTAAATTCATTATCATTAGTTATTTAATTAGTACTATTTTAATTAAATAGTAATAAATAACAATAATAATAGTAAAATAGCAAAAAAAAAAAAAAAAAGGGAAATTATGTAGGATAGATGTATAGTTGCCAACTTTTATACTTTTTTATTATCACTAAAATGTAAAAGAAATTTTTAAATTATTGAATCGCAGAGTTCGCCGATTAAGTATGGAAAATTTTACTCCTATATTTAAGTGGTAAGAAAAAAGCTTAAAAGTTGGCAGCTATGGTAGATGTAACAGTAATAGATACCCTTCAATGTTTTTGGTTTATAAAAAAAATAATCAATAAAAATTTAGTTTTTATTTTTTTTTTTTTCATAACTCCCCATTGCATGTTTTATAATCTGTGTTATTGTTCACACTTTTAATCAAACCAATCAGAAAGCACAAGCAGAAGATAATGTTTTGAATTCCACTGTTATCAGGGAAAATCTTAATGAACCTGCTAGAGACATTTAGTAAATTTATATATTTGTTGTTTTCTTGCAAAATTTGCATGTTTTTGTTTTGATAGTAATTAGTAATAGAAAACATTGAATTTTATATACTAATTTGGTTACATACAAAATTTGATTTATTTTTAAGCTTTTAAGAGCCGTGTTCATCACTGGAATGCTTAAGTAGTCGATTTCCAGTAATGGACACCCTCATGTAGCCCTTGTTAAAAATGCAATTTCAGTAACGTTCATAGTGCATAAAATCTTTTGACTTAACTGAATACTTAATTAATCAAATTAATTTTTAAGTTGCATTTACCAGAATGTAATAACAACAAAATTTTTTAAAATAGCTTCTTTCTGTGAAGGGGCCCTAGATAGGCCCCAAATTTTGCCTGGATCGACCCTTGATAGCTCTTAAAAAATGCTATCGAAGCAAAAGCCGTTTGAAGTAAATATTCTTAAAAATTAAATTTAGTTTAATAAAAATAATAATAAAATACATTTTTTAAATAATATTATTAGTTATTCATTTATTAAAACCATGTTTTTCATTACTGGGAACATTTATTTCAAGCCAGATGTTCGGCCGGATAATTATAATATCCGGCATATTAGCCGGATGTTCGCCGGATATCCGTTGCATCATTAATTTATACACACAACGTAATATGGAAAATTTTAGTTAAACTTAAAAACTCATATCACAACTAAAAATGCACTTCTAGCAGTCATCGCTACTATACAGTATTTCATGTACAGTAAAGTATTCAAAATCTTTTGTGTGTCCCTGTAAATCATAGGTTCCCAACGGGGGCGGTACCACCCCCAATGGGTGCTGGAGCTATCCAGGGGGGCGATGGCGGTTTCAAAGGCAAATGGGGGGGGGGGGGGGCATTAAGACAGTCAAAGGGGCCGGTGCCGAAGCATACCTATCAATTTAAGGTATTAATGTAATAAAACTGGCTGACCTCTCTGGCATTGTCTGAAATATACTTTTAAATGAAAATCTATGCAACTGAACCTATAGCAGGGCCCCAAACCTGACCCCAAATCTTTTACGAATGTTAAAAAATTTGTCTGCTGCGACTGATGGTTCTCCAGAAATTATGGTACGTCATAAGGGTTTCATAGCGTATTTGAAACAAGCAGTATCATTTGTACTTGAGTTACCTTATGCTATTCTTCGTCAGCATTTCGCTGCAAAAAATCTGAATGAACAACTGCATACATCACTTCATGACGTTATTAAGGTAGTCAATAAGATTAAAAGCATTTCATTGCATGACAGATTATTTTGTCAACTTTGTAGAGAAAAGGATGAATATTACAATAGTTTGCTGCTGCACACAGAAGTTCATTGGCTTAGAATAGGTATTTGTCTGAATCGTTTTTTCAATGTATTTTGACTCAATACTTGGCTTCTTTGAAAACAGACGCGAAAACCTGATTATATCCAAAAATGACATAGCTTACTTGACAGACCTGCATAGATATTTTAATGAAGTCAATTTGCAATTGCAAGGGGATGAATTAAATTTAATTAAAACAAAAACTGAGAAAATTTCTGTTGAAACAAAATCTAGGTAGAGGTAAATACAAGTGCTTTTGTACACTATCAGTAGTCTGCAAAACAGGAATATTTATTTACTGCCAACACTTGGACATTCTTCATGCTGAATTTCCGGAGTGATTCCAGGATATTTCAAACATGAATATTCCGAGTTGGCTTTTAGATCCTTTCGCAAATGAAGATACAGCAGAATCATAAAATTTAGAGGGGGAACTCGTAGAACTCACAACTAACGAAGAACTAACGGTAAAATTCAGAAATGGATACCAAGAGTTCTGGTTACAAAAATCAATACCAGCTTTCTACTTTGGATTGTGAGCAAGAATACTGACATTTTTAACTGCCAGAAATTTTTCTTTTATCATATTTGGGTGAGTATGGGTTCAGTGAGGTAGCTAATTTACTGTCTAAGAAAAGGAACAGACTGCACATCACTGAACGTGGCAATTTGCGACTGATGTTAACAAAAATTTAAACTCAATATTAACAAATTGTTATAAATCTACCAGCCTCACCAATCTCATTTTATTTCTTATTGATTTTGTGTTTATTTTTAAATATTTAATAATCAATTTTTTTTTTTTGCTACATTTGATGGTCGTTTTAATTAATTTCTACTTTGTGATTCTTAATAGAAAGATAGGCAGATAAAATTAGATATAGATAATATGCAACAGTATTTTATATTTGGCATTACTTTTTTATGGAAGAGGGGGCGTTAGAATATTTTTTCTTGTAAAGGGGGCGGTGGCCTAGAAAGGTTGGGAACCTATGCTGTAAATACTATGCACTTTCTATTACACAGGAAGTAACTTGTTGTAAACTTCAGCAGCGTATATCTATTTCATTATATGTGAAAAAGTTTAGTGTAATTAAAATACGCCACAAACAATATTCCCCTTATACCATTATGCAATGGAATTCTTCTGTGTGGATCTGTAAATGAATAATTAATATTCTTTGCACCACATGTTTTGCAGAATGTATATTTTAATACACTTCATCTTAGTACATAGTTAAGATATTTTGTTTCGATGTTTTGTTTTATTTGTTTTATGCTTCCATTCACCGAACTTTTTAGACACACCTTGTATAACTTGTCAAAATCAAAAGTGGAAGTTCTCCTTTACAGGGAAGGTAGTACTCAATGATATTGATCAACAGCCAAAAAAAAATCAAAATTTTCGGGATTGGCATTTTTTGAAGACATTTTTTTGATAATTTTTTTTTTTTCAAAAGGTTGCCACAAGAAAAGTTGAATGCATATTTCAAAATTGGGTATATCATTTTAAACAGAAGAATATTATCTAAAAAAAAAAAAAAAAAAAAAAAAAAAAAAAAAGGGGGCAATAAAATATCTTGCATCGTTGTTCTAGAGATAGAGCACTTTAAAATTTTTATGGGAAATGGTGCCCGGGATGCCATCTTTGGCAGCCTGTATCTCGGGCCAGGAATTTTTTGGGGAAAAACAAACATATACAGTTATCTTATTTTTTCCTGAATTTTAACATATGTTTAATTCAAAAACTTGGATTATATTGAATTGGGCCTCAATTAAATGTCTTTAAAACTACTTAAAAAACTCATAATGTAGTTTATAATTAAAATCCTTCACTGTAATAAAGACAATTTTGGCAAAAAAAAAAAAAAAAGCCGATTAAAAGCCACCGGCGTGTCTTTTTTAAGGTTCCGTACTTAAAAAGTAAAAACGGAACCATTATAAGATCACCCCTGTGTCTGTCTGTCACAGCCATTTTCTCGTAAGTTATGGAACGTGGAAAGTTCAAATTGGGGGAAGTAATAAAGACCATTGACACACATATTTCAAATTCTCGTAACACATTGCAACATAATGAAATAGAGAGTCATTCTTTTGACATTTTTTCGCCGATACAGTCATCCTTTTTAAAACACTAAGTCTTATTCGGAAAAATTCTGAAAAAGTGACCGGTTTCATCCGCACGAAAAATTTTCTTTCTCATAACTTTCACAAATTGGCCAATCCTCCACTTCTTTAAGATCTACCGATTTTGCTTTCCCCACATATTGCTTTGAAAGCGATGTTGTGCCGAGATCCGAACTTTTCCAGCCGCCCACTGGAAGCTTTAAAATCGTGTAATCCAAGTTCTTGCGACTTCTAAAGCCTTTTCCTGAATCAAAGGTCCGCTGATAGGAATGATTTTTTTTAAACGAACTGAAGTAAACGAATTCAGAATTATAGAATCAATTTCAATGGAATTAGTCTCCCTCAATTTCACATTTTTGGTGTTCTCGTTAGAGTTAGTAATCCACAAATTTCTTATTTCTTCTTTATTTCGTAAAATCTCTCCCACCTGTGTTTTATGTATTCATTTTTTTAAATGTTCAGCAAGTATCCGTAAACTCAATTTCTCTTTCACAGGATACACTTACAATTTAAAATTTTTCTTTTAAAGTTAATTGTTTTCTTTTTGAGGCGATTTTCAAAATATTAATCACAAACAAGTATCAAACAGTAATCGACATTGTGAAGTAGTTTTTTTCCTGCTCTCGTCGCATTCTTGGCGTGTTTAATTCTCGCTTTCAATGCTCCGGGGAAGGGGGATGTCCCTCCAGGGCCACTCCCTGAATTCAACACTGGACATGGGAAGGAGATTTTCCCCAGTTTATTTATCTCTTATTACAAAATTTGTGACACATTGCCCTGATAAATTTAGAGGCTTTTTGCTATTTTTTCCTTTTTTCCATCGTTAAAAAAGAATTTTGCATCCTTTATCGCCAAAGTTATTGCCCACTATTCAGAATGTCCATTATTCAGAGGTTAAACATACAAAAAGTTAGGTTTTGGGAGTGGGGATTGGAAAACTGTCCGTTAAATAGATGTGTCCGCTATTCGGGAGTGTCCGTTATGGAGGTTTTACTGTATATCCATTTACACTTTTCTAGTATAATATACAGTTATACCCAACCCTACATTCTTTAGTTTTTTACGAAGTCTTAGTATTCTTTTAGCAATAGTTTTTTTAATACAGTTACAAATTCATATATTTATTCTACGGAACCCTCTGTACGTGAGTAATACTCGCACTTGACCGTTTATTTTAATTTTAGCCGGCTTTTTTGTAACCATGACTTCTACAGATCTTTTGTTGCATCTACTGTGTGATAAGTTACGACACTGATGATGTCTGTCAGTAGGGCTGGGAATCGATATAAAATATATATTGTGATAACGATATCAAAAAATCCTATATAACGGTACATCATGAATATTATAATCGTCATGTAAATCACGATTATCAAAACCATGATGCAAACTGCGATTATAATTGTGATGTAAACCGCGATTATCATACTTTTTCATTAAACTGCAATCGGTGCTTCTTTAACTTAGAGTACTCAAGATTCTACTATTCTAAACCGCAGGGCATTTTGATGATCATGATATTAACGGAGTAATTTATCCCTGCCTAAACCATGACGATTCCTCAAGACTCCCTCAGCCTCAACAGTCAACAGTGATATTAAATACCGATTAATCTGTTTCGATCATCATGATACGGACGTTGTGATTTCTCTCACCCTAAACCATGATGACTCCTCAGGATTCTCCCAGCTTCAATTGTTTTATTAAATACCGAATCCTCGGTTGCTGATTATCATGGTATTAACGGTATGATTTCCCTTAGCCTAAACGATTTTTGAAAAGGGGAAAAAGTGATCGTTTCGATGTTTATATGACGGATGATAAATATCATACATCTGGTTTTCGCATGCAATTGTCGCCAGCGGATGATATTTTGTTTTTACAGTATTGACGGTGTAAAGCTCAAAATGCTGCAGATCAGATACCATGATTTTAATTTCGTTCTGGTATTTAGATTTCAGCCGTGTTGATGAATATTTGCTCTTTGTTTTTGAACAATGTGCAAATAATCAGGGCGACAAAGAAATGAAATATTACATTTTATTTGCAACAGGCGATTTAATTGAATAAATGAAATAATACTTCCATAGTAATATTTATTAATGTCTATTCTAGGGTCCTTTTTAATGCAGATATTTTTACTTCTATGAAGCGCGTTTTTTTTCTCCTCAGTTTCTTTTAAAAATCGACATTCGTTTTATATATGTTAGTATTTGGTATTTTACTGCCTCTGGCATCATTTGTTTGTGGGGAGAGGGAGAGAACAATTAAATGTTTATTTATTTAATGTCACCAGAATTCAAAATAACAAACATGGTAGAAAAATTATGCAGTTAAAGTTTGTGTGCTGGCAATGAAAGGAGAGACGCAATTTTTTCTGTGTTTGGAGGGGGTGGGGGGGGTGTTAGTTTTTTTTTCTTTTGTTAAGCGGACATTGGTCGAAACGCAAGAGATTCTTATTCAACTTTCCTGGTAGCACAAGCATAAGAAATAGAATAGAATCTCAAAGGTTAGGAAAAGATATTTTTTTAAATCGAATATTTTCTTTTTTAAATTGAAAACTAGTGGCGTGACTGTAGTCTATTTTACCGTATAGGCACATGAAACTGTGGAATTAATTTTCTTTCATTTCGCTTTGGATTCATGTTAAATATTTCGGTTCAGGTAAAAATACTCACAAGATAATTTTCACAATAATAATTGTATCCTGACACAATAGTCCAGTCAATAGAGATCGTATAGGGACTCTACCTAGCAAAATTAATGGTAGTACTGGAAATCGGCTTTCTAGATGTTTTTTGGGTCGCAGAATCCAAATTTGTAACTTCCCACCAAAATTTCCCCCGGCAACCCCCCAAATTTTGGTAAAAAGCCCCCCCCCAAAAAAGGTTTTTATTAAAAAATTCCATTTTTTTATTGTTTTAGGGTGAAAATAGCTAGAAATTCAGAAAGTAGACAAAATTTGCAACAAATTAGATGTATGACATTATGACTTAGGATGAAGGGGAAGGGGGGCTGAAAAGATGCAAAGGCAAAAGAAATAGTCCTTTTAAAAATATTTTTGTTTTGTGTAACCCATAATGCTTTTGGAACAAGATAAAGTAATGCATCTATAACTCATTATAAACCAGGGTTGGAAAAAAAACCGGGTTTTTTTGTAAAAAACCAAAAAAACCGGTTTATTTGGTTTAAACCAGGTTTTTTTGGTTTAAATCGGGTTTTTTTAAATATAATTTCCTATTGCATACAAATGCATATCTGTTGATAAAATAAACATTTTTGGATATTATATAAGTAATGTAATTTTTGAAAATATTTAAATTAAATAATTACAGTCAATTATATAGAAAATTGAAATCATTTCTAATTTAAACATTATTAGTAACAGCTATGTCTTATGTTCAAAGTAAACTGCTCTACACAGTAAAACATTGATACCTTTTAAAATCGTATGAAGAATCCTTTGATTAATAATCAATAAATAAACATTTTATGCAATTTCATGAATATAATATATTATTCTATGGTTGTTATTATTTTTTTTAATATCCAAATACTTCTGGTTATTTTGTTTTCTGAGAGCTAACTCCAAGTGTCCAAGTCAACATTTTTGGCCATTAGATTCAGCAACTAACAGAAAAGATTGATTGGTATTATTGAAATGCTATAACTAGCAATCAATTTTTACAAGCTGTGTTATTCAATTTGATATCTTAAGTTCCTCTTTTAATTTAAATTCTTTAAGGATAATCTTTCCAATCCAGAAAATTTTCTTTTACAACTTAACCAAAATCTTAAAGATCATTGTATTTTGTTATTAACTGCTGTAAAATAATCTGCATTTTTTAAATGAAAATATTTTATGCTAAATATTAAATATTATTTATCTATTTTATCTTTTCTAATTTCACATGTTTAAAAAAAAAAAATCTTTAATGTACCAGATATGGTCATCAGCACATGCTAATTTTCATTCTACATGCATAGAAACATGACCTAGGCTCATTATGTCTCATGTTGACTGTTGAGATGAAGTGTTAATAGTAGAAATTACTTCTATCAATAATTTAAAACAATTAAATTACAAAAAAGAAAAAATATTACATTAGATTTTTTCTAAAAAAAACCAAATGGTTTTTTTGACAAAAAAACCAATTGGTTTAAACCGTGGTTTAAACCATGGTTAAAACCACTTGGTTTAAACCGTGCCAACCCTGTTATAAACTGTATTACTACTAATCGCATTAAATGAATTTTATAGCAAGTTATTTTAATGGTACTTATTAAGTAAAGGGCAAAATTAGCACTAGTCACAGGGCCAGTAAATGAGAAAAAGTGGCTAGTGAGAAATTATCTATCAGCGGCCACCTTCCGACCACTTTTTTACAAGGAGAGAATGAAATTTTCTTGCATTTCATCAAGGATTCTACTTTTTTTTGTTCCAATGTATTTATATATTACATATTTATTTGGGCCATTCAGTTCTAGATTAATACTTATAGAAATTTTACTGTTTAGTATTTTTAAATAAAAAAGTGGCTACTAGTTTAAAGAAAGTGGTCACTTAAAAACTAGTCCTACCAGCCAGTGGCCGCTAATGAAACTTCTCAGTTTTGCCCTATATTATTAAGTACCGTCAATAGATAAAGGGTTAATGATGATATATATGAATGGACCTCTCCCTACAAAATATGATTGTTATTTCAGAAGCAATGTCACATTAATTCTGCGAACAGAGCGACTGGCATTTTGTGCGAAGCGGTCGCAATATTAAGGATTGGGCTGTTTCTGAATGCATTGACAAAATAATAGATAAGAATTCACTCCTATCATGGATTTTTGTTTTAACCAAAATAATTATTTAATTAATATTAATTTTTAATTTAAAGGGTAATTATTTTAAACTACTGTTTTTAATTCATATCGTCAAAATAATATAACACGTAATTCTATTAAACATTAAATTAATTTGCCGAAAGTTTTTGACTCAGTATTTATGTTTTTGGTTTTATACAAGTCTGATTTTAAACATTGATGTGATTCTCATACACTCGAAAGTAATTGTTGCCAGGATTGCTCATGTTTGCATTCAAAATACACAGTTAAATTTTGAGACAAAGTATTCTATAAAGTGTTTGGAAAATATAGTTGAGTCATCCAGATTTTTTTTATTGATAAAACTAGGGGGGGGGGTGGGGAGTGTCATAATTTTTGCTGATTTTTCATTTCATTATTTCAAAAATTAGATTTAGAACCTTAATTGATTACTTTATCTTGGTTAATTGCCTTGATTAGGTGATTTATTATTTACTGTAATAAACTAAGGATTAGATGAAGTTTAATTTTCAGTGTGAAAAGTGAAAAATAGTGTTATGGTAAATGCAGTTTAAAATAATTGCTTTTGGAGATATTCCAATGTAATAAGACCGATTTTTTATTGGAATTAATTTTTTAGATTTATTGTAAGTTTGCCTAACAAATCCCAGTGATGGAACAGCTGCGCCAAATCGATCATTTTCCACTCGAATTTCGCCAAAAGATTGCGAAAAACATCCGAATTTGGTCAAAAGATCGCGAAAAACACGCGATGTTTCTCAAATGATCACGAAAAAAAAGTGAATTTTAACAAAGGATCGCTAATTTCGTCAAAAAACTAACAAAACGTGGTCAAAAGATCGCGAAAAAACGTGATTTCGTTAAAAAATCGCGAATAAAATGCAAATTTTGTCAAAAGATCGGGAAAAACACGCGAATTTCGTCAAAAGATCGCGAAAACACGCGAATTTCATGAAAGGATCGCGAGAAAAACGTGAATTTTATCTAAAGATCGCTAATTTCGTCAAAAAACGAACAAAACACGGTCAAAAGATCGTAAAAAAAATCTAATTTATTTAAAAAATAGAGAAAAAACCGCAAATTTCATCAAAAGGCCTCAAATTTTGACAAAAGATCGTGAAAAACACGAAATTTTCGTCAAAAGATCGCGAATAACATGCGAATTTCGTCAAAGGATCGCGAAAACGTGAATTTTGACAAAAGATCGCGGAAAAATGCTACTTTCGTTAAAAGGTCGCAAAAAACACGCGAATTTCGTCAAAAGATCGCGAAAAGCAAGCGAATTTTGTCAAAGGATCGCGAGAAAAAACGTGAATTTTGTCAAACGATCGCTAATTTCGTCAAAAAACGAACAAAACGGGATCAAAAGATCGTGAAAAACGCTTTTTCGTTAAAATAACGCGGGAAAAAATCTCTCAAATTTCATCAAAAGAGTGCGAATAAAACGCAAATTTTGTCAAAAGATCGCGAATTTCGTCAAAGGATCGCGAAAAAAAACGTGAATTTTGCCAAAGGATAGCTAATTTCGTCAAAAAACGAACAAAACACTGTCAAAAGATCGTGAAAAAACGCTACTTTCGTTAAAATATCGCTAAAAAACACAAATTTCATCAAAAGGTCGTAAAAAAACGCGAATTTCGTCAAAAAGATCGCAAAAAATGCGTGAATTTTGTCAAAGGATCGCGAAAAAAACGTGAATTTTGTCAAAGGATCGCTAATTTCGTCAAAAACGAACAAAACGGTGTCAAAAGATTGTGAAAAAGCGCGAATTTCATTAAAAGATCGCAGGAAAAACCACAAATTTCCTCAAAAGGTCGCAAAAAACCGCAAATTTCGTCAAAAGATTTCGAAAAACACGCTAATTTCGTCAAAGGTATGTGAAAAACACGCTAATTTCGTCAAAGGTATGTGAAAAACACGCTAATTTCGTCAAAAGTATGTGAAAAACGGCAAATTTCGTCAAAAGATTTTGAAAAACACGCTGATTTCAACAAAGGGTCCGAAAAAAATGCGAATTTCATCAAAGGACTGCGAATTTTGTGAAATTGTGGAAAAAACGCGACTTTCGTCAAAGAGTTGCAGAAAAAACGTGAATTTCGCAAAGAATACCAAAATGATGATTTGATGCTCCAAAATAGTTATTTTCTGCTCCAAAATGACCCTTTTTGCTGCTCTAAAATAGTTATTTTCTGCTCCAGAGTGGCTTTTTGCTGCTCCAAAATGAGCGTTTTTTGCTGCTCCAAAATGAGGTCCATGCTGTTCCATCACTGAATTCCTTTCTTTCTTTTTTTTTTTTTTTTTTTTTTTTTTTTTTCCTCATTCTGTTGGATTTTGAGGGATACCACTTTGATATTATTCCATAAAATTTTAAGGTCTAGCAAAAGTTTGTATATTAATGTGCCTTATTCATAGTTGCCAACTGCTACAATGTTTTGCCACCAGTGTTTCTGAATAATAATCTTCGCCATGTTTAATTGCAGGCATATCCAATTAAATAAATTCTATTCGGAAATAACGTTGATAATTTTTTTAGCAGTTTCCAGCCAGATAGGAATACTCGCGGGTGTGTAGGGGGGGGGGGGAGAATCAAGAGATTTTTTTTTCTCCGAAAATGTTTATTTCACATGGGATAAAATGAAAATTATTTATAAAATAGTATATTCAGAATTTATCAATTTCATTCACACAAAATTGTTTTTGCTGGAGATGGTGTGAATAACAGTTAGCGTATATAATATGCCAATATCAATCTGCAATTTCTTATGCTATGGCATTGCAGAGAGTGGAGACTTTGTATTCTGTGTTCAAGCGAGGGAACTGAATAGAATAAAAAAAAAAAAAAAGCAAGACAATAATTTTAGTTTGTTGAACATTGAGAGTCTTTCAGTTCCGTATGTTAACTTTTTATCTGTTAAAAGTTTCTTTATCTCCTTTTTAAACCTCTCACTTATAAAATTATCTTATCAGTTTGAACGTTTAAGAAATTCTGGTACCTATCGACCTATTGTGCTGTTAAAATTACTGTGTTGAGTAGTAAAGGAAAGTCGGTGAATCCCATTTATTAGGAGACTTCCTTTGATACAGCATGCGTTAGCTCTAAAACAGGCACACCTTGTAAACCGTCGATGCGTTGAAAATATCGCGTTTCCTCTTTCCGATAAATATTGAGAAACAATGCATAGGTTCTTTTATTTCTCGGAAGAAACTTGAAACCTATACAACCAATGTTTCTTCAGTTTAATAAGTGTTAGTTTACAAAAGTGGTGTATAATGTTATGCTTCATGTAGTTAATAGATAACAGAGACACTCATCTGAAACATTAAACCTGGAAAGATTTGCATATTAACTTGTATCGCTATAGATTAGTGCTTTTCGAAATTTGCGGCTGGAGAGTTGCCAAAGTGTAATGTTGTTAGCAAGCGAAATTTTATCCGTGGAAATTAATTCTGTTAACTAAAAGTAGTTTTATTAATTAATCTTAATAAATTGGCTTTAATGAAACAGCGACCGCTCTTGTTGAAAACTTTATTTAGCATCTCCTTAAGTCGTCCAATATACAATTACCTTTTTTGTTATATATGCGTATAGTATATATGCTGTATCTATACTAATAAAAGAAAGTTTTGCTGTGTGTGTGTGTGTCCCCCCGTCCGCGATGGCTGTGAAATCTACCGCACGTGCAAAGTTCAAACTTTTTGTGAGGGTAACCCAAGACCTTTCCTGATGCACCTGAGACTCAGAATTTTAAATTTCTACTTATAAGCTGAGTTATTAATTAACAACCGCAAGTCGCTGTCGTTAAAAACTCATATCGGTACTGGCGAAAGGGAAAAAAGCGCAGAAGCCTTATTTACCCATCGCCAGAAAATGAAAATAGAAAAGAAGGAATTTCGCGTGTGTGTGTGTGTCATTATTTATTAAGTTACATCGGCCAAACCGCTTAATAAAGTTAAAAATGGAAGACATTCTGAAAGATTGTAATCTTACGTCTCAAATGCCGCAATCAATTCAAATATCGCAGTTAACCCTTTGAAGAAAAAATTTCAAAAAGTTTTTCTCCTTTATTACAACGCCCCTCGTGGGTGCAATTTTAAAGGTACCGACAAACCAAAAATATGTTTTCGTAAAGCTGAAACCTTTATCTAATCGATGGTGTACTCGGTTTAAAAATAATTTTTGAATTTTAAGCCTTTCAAATACACCGGCGAACTCGGGTCACTTCCAGACTTCGAGTTGATTACAGAGGACTGTAATCGATAAGATTACGATTACTTTGAATTTCTAAAAGCAGATTACGGTTATGTCACTATTTGTGTAAGTTAGATTACGATTACATCTTTGATTATCTGTTTTTTAAATTTTAGATTACGATTACATTTAGATTACGATTAAATAAATTTTGTTAAATTACGATTACTGCAATAGACGATTACGATTACAATTTGATTACACTGATTCCATAATCTGCATATTACAAACTCTTCTTTTTCGAATTTATTTTTTAAACTATATGTAATATTCACATTTTACAAATCTGAATAAAAAACTAAATTGGTATTTACGTGTATATGCGTTTACAGTTCAAAAGCAGTTAAGCTCCGTCTGAAAGTATCATTTCAATCAAAATCTCCCGAGTTTTTTTTAGTTTTGATTATTTACCATAAAAAATTCTTAAGGATAAAAAAAATCCACAAAATGTACACTTTTTTATACGAAAATACATATTAATATTGAATATTCAGAAAATGCACGAGTAAAGAGTAATGAAATTCTGACTTTCACATTCACGATTACGAAGAGTTAGATTTTCTTCTATTTGTCATAGTAAAAAAAAAAATCCCTGTCTCATCTGTGTGTGCTTAGAAATATGCAGTACATAAGGTCGCCCACAGATTGGTTTACATTTTTAATGCAGAATATAAACATTAGATGAGTTAAACTAAAAGTTTTCTTCAGAACTCCCGTTGCAAGACATTTTTTAAACCTATCAACATTAAAATCAATACAAAATATTAACAATTAAGAAATATTAAATATTCAAAAATAATGTTCTGCTAAAATTTTATAAAACGGAAAATTAAGAAAAATCTTTTTTTCAAGGTTTTTATGCTTTCTTGACTTTTCCCCCTCTCCCGTTTTAACCTTCTGTTTTAATTCGAAACACATGACAGATAAAAAAAAAAAAGAATCATGAACTACCCTCCAGGGGAGCGATGTTCAAATTTGAACAAAAAATACTGTTATTTCTTTTTCTTATTAGTAATTAAGAGTTCTTTTTTTTTTTTTTTTTCAATAATCAGATATAAAAATTTGCTTGATTAAATTTTAAATTTCAGGGAGGGGTAATGGCACTGCGCTGCCTACTTTTGTTGGCATTTGTGCTAAGAGAATGTACAAAATAGATACCACTATCTCCCCCAAGCATACCCTAACGAAAATACTCAGGCTTGTGTTCCTGGAGAATATAGTGTCTTCTTTTCTTTTTTTTTTCTTTCGATTCTATTAAAATTTAAATTACATACATAAAGAAACCATCTTGTATTGCTAATGTCATAAGAAAATTAATCTATATTGTGTATCTACATATCTTAAAATGCATATTTTAAATAAACAGGTAATTTTATAATTAGGATTAAAAATGCTATGCATAATTAAGTAAGGAAAATATTTCACTGCGATAATAAATTGCTAATAATTGTGAAATGTATATTAGAAAAGTAATCCTTAGTTGCATATGGGTGTTTAAAGTTTATGTTGAATTTAACTTTACATCGATACATAGGCATCTGGCGAGCATTATATATTGCAGTGATATTTTAAGATTTTTACTTCTTTCTCTTTCATATACTAGGGGGCTCGGCCCCCTACGAGCTACGCTCGCCAACCCCGTCCAGACACCGTAGACTCTAAATGCACGCTAATTTGATCGGCTTTAAAAAGATTTTGAAAGATTGAATTATAATTTAAAAAACAGTGGCGATCTCTCTATAAACGGATTTCTATTAATTTCTCTTTGATTGGGGAATTTTAACGCCAAATCCGTTGCGGTACTACTTGATTATCCCGTCGACCAATTTTGCCAAATTATATAAATCGCCAAACCACTCGCCAAATTATACAAATTGACATAATTTTTATTTTAAATAACGAAAAAACAAATAAATTAGTACAACATAAATAAAAATACAAATAAAACGTCGAAATAAAAATAACTTGATGACGTAGACACGTGTAACAACATTTCAAAATAAGCTAATATAAAAGGAATTAAGTAAACAGAGTCTTTGTCTCCTGGTATTTTTTAACAAAGTGAAAAGAAAGTTCTTTTAAATGAGACATTTTAAATTAACCGTTTTTAATCTGACGTAATTTTGACCAAACTATTCTTTCTCTTTTTAATATTCACGTGAAAATACTTGTGTTAGAAATTAAATATTATTTGCGCTTTCCTAACAAAAATAGTTGAAAAGTATCTTCTTAAAATATCAAATAAATGTCTAGCGCAATTTCTAAATTTAAACCGTTTTGCAATATTATTTTGTGTTCATTTTATGTAATAACTGTAATGTGACGTAAATATGACGTAATTTCTCCTATTTAAGACTTCTAACGCATGTTAATAAATTTATTGCTTTACAAATTCCTTTCTCTCTTAAAATTCACGTGTAATTATAGTTTTTATGACATAATTTTTAATAAGTTCCTGCTTTTTGTACATAATTATTTAATTCTAATTCCAAATGTTTTTTTTCTGTTTCTAATAGTCACGTGTAAATAATTTTTTAATTTATTTACACGTATAATTTTTTTTTTTTTTTTTTTTTTTTTTTTTTTTTAAGCAAACATTATTGCTTCCGCTGTTTATACCGTTGGCAACAGTTTAAATTAATATCACTTTCTAAAATCTGTTAAAAATATCTCTAGAAATGCTGAAAATCTGAATTTAAAATAGAAATAAAACCTCAAAAAATTAGTCAAAATAAAAAAATTAATGCAATCTGCACTCAGGCAAATTCTAATGCATAAAATGATCTAAAAATGATTAAATTCCTATGAACAGTTTTTGCTCCTATAAAACTTTTTTAGTGGAACGATTTTGTCCAACTTTAGCATTAAATATCTCTTAAAATAATTCTTCGATCTGAAAACTGTCTACATCAGCGTGTTTATCAAACATTTCTGTATAATACTACCGATTTTCATATTTTTGTATGCATTATTTTTCTTAATATTAACGAAGAAAGACCTCCGGTCACAAAAAATTCAAAACCGGCGGCGGCGGTGACAGCGGTAGTTACTTTTTTTTAGAATAGAGAGATAATGCTGATTCGTTAAAATAGTCTTATTTTTTTTTTTTGACATTTCTATAATATATACTGAAAATTAAAAGAATAAAGAAGCACTTAAGAAGAGCAAAGTAAGAATGAGTTGTTCAATAAATTGCTGCTACAATTTAAAACCTTTTTTCTTTTTTTTTTTTAAAGAAAGGTTCCACATCAGATTCTTACATTTGTAGGAGGATTGACATAAGTGCTCACAAAACCATGAAAATAGTATATTTTCCATTCCCTCTTTATTTTTTTTTTTAATTCTTCTTGACTATCGAAGTAGTAATAGTTTGTTATTCTATGTTTTTTCTTGACTCTCATTTTATGACTTGGACAGCTTGGATATTTGATCGCTGCAGCGACCCCATCCTGTTTCCTCAAATTCCCATTCACGTCTACCCCCCATTTACCAATACTGGCACTCTGATCTCTGACCCTAACTCAGGACTCATCCCCACTTCAGCATGAACCTAATGAGTTAAAAACATATCCTCTTGTTACAATGTTTAGCTAGCCGAGTATTTTTTGGATTGGAAGCAAAAAGGGAACAAAGGTGTAATCGTTTGTACGAAATTACGATTACCCATGTTTTCGATACAGATTACATATAGATTAGCTTATATTGCGATTACGATTAGATTACGATTGTAATCTCAATGAAATTTCTTGATTATGATTATTTTGCGATTACTTCAAAATAAAAATTTATGATTACGATTATAATGCGATTATGCATGTTTCGTAATCGATTATAATCGATTACGATTACACGATTACGATTACTCGAAGTCTGGTCACTTCGCTCCTCAAGGAGACGATATTTTTCTACGCTAAAAGTAATTAAACGTCCGTATTTTAACCCAATCTTTTTAGAGCATCTCAATAGAACATATTTACATCACATGCAAAAATTTTGAAACGTTCGGACAGGTAGAAATATTTTGTACAAAACTAGAGGTCTCTGCCCCTTACGAGCTACGCTCGCCAACCCCCGTTCAGACACAGCAAACACTAAAATCACGCTAATTTGATCGGCTTTAAAAAAAATTCGGAAGTCATAATTAAAACTAGTATGTTGTGGCCATCACAAAACTTTCTTCTATATAAATCACGTCAATTAAATCATTTAAATAGTACAAGAAATAACGATTTAGCACCAATTCCTATCAAAGTATATCTGAATTTGAAGTTGGATGAAAATTCGCGCATTAGTTCTTGAGATAGAGCTATAGCGGACATTCAGAAAAAATGTAGCATAGCAGCGCCACCTGTTGAGCGATTTACACCAAAAGTAAACAGCACTAAACGATATCAAGGTATACCTGGATCTGAAGTTTGTTGAAAATCCAAGCATTAGTTCTTGAGATAAAGCTATTGTGGAAGTCGCAAAAAATACAGCATAGCAGCACCACCTGTTGAGCGATTTACACCAAAAATTAAACAGCACTAATTAATACATCAATTCATGTCAAGGACTAACTAAATCTGAAGTTTGATGAAAATCCGTGCAATAGTTCTTGAGATACAGCTCTTGTGGAAATCGTGAGAAATGCAGCACAGAAGCGCCACCTGTTGAGCGATTTACACTAAAAATTAAACAGCACTATTTTATACATTAATTCATGTCAAGGACTAACTAAATCTGAAGTTTGATGAAAATCCGTGCAATAGTTCTTGAGATACACCTCTTGTGGAAATCGTGAAAAATGCAGCACAGCAGCGCCACCTGTTAAGCGATTTGCACCAAAAATTAAGCAGCACTAATTTATATCAGGGACTAACTGAATCTGAAGTTTGATGAAAATCCGTGCATTTTTTCTTGAGTTAGAGCTATTGCGATAATCATGAACAATGCAGCATACCAGCGCCACCTGTTGGGCGATTTTCACAAAAAAGTAATCAGCACCAAACTATATCCTGGACTAACTGAATCTGAAGTTTTATGAAAATCCGTGCAGTAGTTCTTGAGATACAGCTATTGCAGAAATCGTTAAAAATGCCGCATAGCAGCGCCACCTGTTGGGCGATTTTCACCAAAAACTAATCAGTTCCAGTTTATATCAAGGTCTAACTAAATATGAAGTTTTGTGAAATTTCGTCCATTAGTTCTTGAGATAGAGCGCCCACAAAATTTGTGTCACATACAGACAGACAGACGGACGGACGGACAGACAGACTCACAGACAGACATTTTGTAAAAACATGTTTTTTGGAATCTCTGACTCATAAAACGTGTAAATCCGTCGAAAACTGGAATTCGAAAATTTTCATGAAACCAATACTTTCTTCTTGTAAAGATAGAAGAAAGTAAAAAGCAGTGGCGATCTCCCTGTTAACAGGCTGTTTTCGTCCTTGATAAAATCAGATCAGTGAAACATCTGAGAATAAGGTAATATAAAATTAAGTAAACAGAGTCTTTCTCCCGGTATTTTTTAACAACGCTATAAAAAAAGTTCTATTAAATAAGGCATTTTAAATGTATCGCTTTAAAACTGACGTAATTTTCACCAAAGCTTTCTTTCTCATTTTAATATTCACGTGTTCACTTTTGTTGTTAGAAAGGAAATATCATTTGCGCTTTCTTAGAATTCACAACAATAGTTTAAAAGATTATCTCAAAATATGAAATAAATGTCTCGCGCAAATGTTTTTTTAAATTTAAACTGTTCGGCAATATTGCTGTTTGGCCATTTCATATATGACGTAATTTCCTTCATTTACGAATGTAACGCATATTAATGACTTTATTATTTTACAATTTTATTACTCTTTTAAAAATTACATGTAAATATAGTTTTTATGACGTAATTTTCAATATTTTCCTGCTTTTAATACATAATCATTTAATTCTAATTTGAAAGTTTTTTTCGTTTAATAGTCACGTGTAAATAAATCTTTAATTTGAAGGAAATATTATTCTTTGCACTGTTTTAAAAATTGGCAACAATTTAAAATAAAACTCTTAAATACTCTTTTCTAACAAGGAGAGGGTCCGAGGTTAGTCTCGCCGAATGCGATGAACATTTGTGTATCGATAGAGTATAATTAGTATATAAATGTGTGAGCGTCACAAAGCGCAACCCTCCAGGTATCTTGAGAAAATAAGTCGCAAAGCTTAACTTACAATTCATAATAGGATAAATTTCCTTCTTTGGCAAGCGGTTCAGTAGCACGATCGGCAGCATGCTGTATTTGAATTTTTTCACCCCATGTTCAAATCCGGCTCGGACTTGTTTTGGGGAACGAAAATTTTTATCAATCCTTTTCGAACCGCAATTGAAAAAAATATGTATAATAATTGAAATTTGCGAAAAATATGAATTAAATGTATGTTTTGTAACATGTAAGTGCTTTTTTAAATACGAAATTTTGCGTGTTTAAATATTTAATAAAAAGCAAAAAAAAAAAATCGCATTTATGTCTATAGACCAGAATTTTTTTGTTATTTAAAATTTTACAGTTATTTCAATGAATATCAAAAATTTTTAACAGAGAAATAAATTGAAATAAGTGAACAAATATATTATTTTCATTTTGTTTCCTCATTCAAATATTTCATGGTTTATTAAAAATATGCTTTTATATTTTTATTATGATTTTTAAAGTCTGGGATTCTTGATTTTTAATTAGAATAAGTGTCTACGTAGTAATTTCTTTCGGAAATCATTTTTTTTCCTTGTTTAATATTTTTATATAATGCAGTTTAATTATATAAATACAATTTTAAGTGCGAATCCTTGCATGTTTATATATTTTATGAAATGTAAAGATAAATAAATAATAATAATAACAAACTAAAAAAAAGTCAAATTTATTTACTGTTATTTACATAAATAAGTTACTATTTTTCACAGTGAAATAAATGTATCTTTTTTTCCAACTCGCTTTTTAACTTTAGAATTTTTTAAATCTTGGATTATTATGATTATAGTTAGAATAACTATCTTTGTGCTTAAAAATAAGTTCTAAAAAGATATTGAATTGCTGAAAATAGTTATTACGTAGGTAATAATTACAAAACCAAAAATCCGGAAAAAAAAAAGTCATTGAGAATTTTAAAAAAGGGTATTAAAAACATCGTCAAATATTTGAAACACTTTCATATAGAAACAAAATTAAAATAATATAATTATTCACGCATTTATATCACGTGTTTTAATTTATTTCTCTGTCAAAAATAGTAGATTATTCATTGAAATAACTGTAAATAATTTTAAATAACAACAAAAAAAATTTCTGGTCTATAAACATATAAATATGCGTTTTTACTTTTCATTGTATATTTAAACATGCAAAATTTCGTAGTTAAAAAACACTTATATGCTACAAAACATACATTTAATTCATATTTTTCGTAATTTTCAATTATACATATTTTTTCAATTGCGGTTCGAAAATGATTGATAAAAATTTTCGTTCCGAAAAACAAGTCCTAGCCGGATGTGAACCTGTTCCGAAAAAACTCAAATCCAGCGTGCTGCCGATCGTGCTACTGAACCGCTCGCCAAAGAAGGAAATTTATCCGATTATCAAATGTAGGTTAAACTTTACGACTTATTTTCTCAAGACTCCCCCTGGTGGTTGCGCTTTATGGCGCTCATATATTTATGTACTAACTATACTCTATCGATACACAAATGTTCAATGCATTCAGTGAGACCAACCTCGGACCCTCTCCTTGTAAAAGATTCTAGAAATGCTGACAATTTGAATTTAAAATGGAAATAAGTCCCCAAAAATGAGTCAAATTAAAAAAATAAATGCAGTCTGCACGCCGGGAACGTCTTATGTATATCCTCAAAAAATTATTACATTCCTATGTTTAGTTTTTGGTCCTATAAAACATTTTTAATGGAATGATTTTTGACGAACTTTAACATTAAATATCTCTTAAAATAATTGTTCGATTTAAAAACTGTGCATCAGCGTGTTTATCAAACATTTTTCTATAGTACCACCGATTTTCATATTTTTGTATGCAGTAGTTTTCTTATATTAATTAAGAAAGACCCCCCCGGTCAAAAAAAAATTCAAAACCGGCGGCGGTGACAGCGTTGGTTACTTTTTAACACTTTCCATCAAAGTTGAAAAGTGTTTATGACTTCGGTTTGTCTGTCCGCGCTCTGACTCTCGTAAATATAGTCGGATCGTTCTGAAATTTTTGGATGTTAGTGACCTCTACCATAGCACGATCCCTATTTCAAGTAAAGTTTCTAGCATGTTTAGTTCATTTACAGGGACAGTCAAAAGTTTTCCGTTACATTACGGCCTATGGGAAAAAATCGTTTAAAATGTTTTTTAATGATGTTACATGCTTTCAAACATAATAAAATTCATATGCATTTATCAAGTGCACTAAAATATGCATTCTATAGAATATACGATGCAAATAATAGTTATTTATCATTTACAGGGCCACACAAAATAATTCTGTTACAGAACGATATAGGGGTGGAGGGAATTGTTTGCGGCGTATTTTAATTATGTTAAATTATTTCATGTATAATGAAATTGATATGCGTCGCTGGGGTTTACTATAACTTATTTCATGTATAGGAAGTGCATAGCATTTACAGGGACACACAAAAGATTTCAGATACTATATTGTGTCCGAAGTACTGTACAGTAGCAATGATTGCTGGAAATGCAATTTTATATATGTTATGTGCTTTTATGTTTCACTATATTTATGCATAGTATATGGTGCGTATAAATGTTGTAATTCATATACAGGGTTACACAAAATAATTCGTAATGGTTACTGGGTATAATTGCAAATTGCTTAAAGGTGGTTTTTAAATGAGTTATGCATTTTTACGCGGAACTGCATTTGGTTTACTAAGAAATGTTTGTAGAACATAGATAAAAGTATATACAGGGTCACGCAAAGAATTGGATACATGGCCGTCTATAAATGATCATTTCTGGAAATGCGACTTCAGTAGTTTTAAGAGTGTTTTACTTTGAATTAAACTTTAGCTAAATAGTGGCGTGTAATAAAGGTACTAGGTTAACTACACGGCTATACAAATGTATACAAGTATGTTTTGATCTATTAGTATAAACTGCTGAAAGAGAAATTTGAACCTGTTATGAGTTTTTTTGCTAAACCAAATTTTCCCATTACATAGTATATATATCAACCTACAGATCAAATACAGGACTGTTCAGAAGAATTGGAATATATATTTGACTATATACGGTAACTGCAGAAATCAGTTTTTTAAATGTTTCAAGCGTTTTCTAAAATGTTTACTTAGTTCTCTTATATACCTTATTTCTCTAAATAACGAAGTTTTGTTAAAGCATTCAGGAAGTGTTGGAAAGTGTTTCATAATCTATGCTAAACGCATGATTTTTCTTACTTGTTTAACTTTCCAACAGAGTTGAAAAGTGTTTATGATTTCGGTTTGTCTATCCGCGCTCTAACTCTCGTAAATATATTCGGATTCCCCTGACATTTTTGGATGTTATTAAGGTTCACCATAGCACGATCTCTATTTCAAACGAAGTTTGTAGTATGCTTAGTTCATTTACAGAGATAGTCAAAAGTATTCCGCTACATTACGGTCAATGGGAAAAAATCGTTTGAAATGATTTTTAGCGATGTTACAAGCTTTCAAGCATAAAATAATTGATATGCATTTATAAAGTGCGCTAAAATAAGATGCAAACGATACTTGTTATTCCTTTACAGGGCCACACAAAAGAATTCAGTTACATAACCTCTTCAGTTCCGAAGCTGAAATAATAATACAAATGCGTATTTTTTGGTTTTTTCCCAAACAAAATGACAAATGACAGAAAAAATATCTTTTCTGAAATTGGTCCTTTAGGCGTTTAGTAATTTAGGTTTAAAAATATGGATCTAAAACTCCAAACCCCCTTAAAACATCAATTTAATAACCATTAGCCTAAATTAACGCAATCACAAATTTAAGAGCTTTAAACAAGTAAATAATCTACAAATCCTCAAAATTTTTTATTGACAAATATTTAAGTTAAATACTTATGAAAATTTCTCACTTTCTTGGTCATACTGTCTTTTGTGCATTTTTTTAGGCATTTTGCAAACTCAGATGAAAATAACATTTATTTTATGTGGAAATCAGCTTAGATCAGTGGTTCCCAACCTTTTTTTGGCCGTACCCCACCTAAGCATGTCTAAAATCATGATGTCCCCCCCCCCCCTCCCTTCTATATCATATAAATATTGTCACATAAAAAATAAACTTCCGTTTTCCCGGATGGATCCGCAAATAGCATTAGCTCTGATAAGTGATTTCACGTTCTTTAATTTATCAAAATCGTCTTTTTTTTTTTTTTTAAATTACAACTATGTTTTTAATCCAACTCCATGAATGCAGTGATGCCATGGATCTTCGCATTTACATCTAAAAATTTTTTTTGTCTTTTGGCAACTTACCTCAAATTTAAAAGTGATAAATAGTCTACATTTTTATTTTTGTAAAATTTCTTGAAATCTCTCTCATATTTTGTATTACATCGCAGAGAATTGATACATTTTACAATGGATTTTAGTACTTCAATAAGAATAAATGATATTTATTTATCGCCAAGACTGTATGGATAACGTAATTCACAAGTAACGTTTCCGGATTCGCGCTTTTATCGATTTTAAGTTACTATTTTTCTTTCGTCTCATAACAGACTTCTTTGATAGCGGGCTTTTTTCCCAATTATTATTATTTGGCCACCATGTTTTCTCCAATCTTAAATTATAAAATGCATATGTCATGAATGTCATATTCTGTATGTGGTCTGCAGAAGAGTCATCATAAGAGGTTTACTTTTAACTCTTTCCTTCCATGATGCGCACAGGGTTAATTTAAATTCATAAATGTAGTTCTTCATCTAGATAATTCAAAACATTTTTTAGATTAAACATGTCCAAATAGTCAATTTTAGATATATCCTACAAAATTTCATAAGTAAAATTTCCCACATGGGACATATTATACTATGAATATATGTACAATTTTTTTTTTTTTTAATGAATAGTAAAAAAAAAGAGATGTTATTTACTGAACTTATAGTAAAAACAAAAAAGACTAAAATGATCAGTTAATATTAATAAAAGGTGTCAAATTATCCAAAAAAATTCACATAATTATTCCGGTGTTAGTGTATCTTTGAACTTTTAAATGATATCGTTTCAAAAATTAATTTTAATCGGTTATTTTTAAATTTTTTCATCTATTATTTCTATTTTTAGACTAAGACACTACTTTCATTTGGAAAAATGACAGAAAATTTGTTAATAAGAAATCTGAAATTGCCCCCTTGTGGGTCGTGCGCCCCACGTTGGGAACCACTGGCTTAGATGCTGTCATTTAGTCGTTTGCTTTGAACGCAAAAAACATTCACTTATTAAGAAGTGATGTGAAAATGTAAAAAAATCAGACAGTTCTTATAAGGAAAAGAACAGAAGTCCCCGTATGGGAACCCAGGGACCGAAGAGGTTAATGATATGGGGGAGGGGTTTGTTTGTGGCGTATTTTAATTATGTTGAACTATTTCATATATAATGAAATTGATATACGTCGCTGAGGTTTACTATAAGTTATTTCATGCATAATAAAAAGTACATAGCATTTACAGGGACACACAAAATATTTCAGATACTATATTGTGTCCGAAGTACTGTACATAAGCGATGATTGCCTGAAATGCATTTTTGATTATGATATGCGCCTTTATGTTTCACTATATTTATGCGTACTATACGATGTGTATAAATGCTATAGTTCATATACAGGGCTGCACAAAAGAATTCGTAAGGGTTACTGAGTTATGAGCGTAAATTGCTTAAAGATTGTTTTTAAATGAGTTATGCATTTTTATGCTGAACTGCATTTAGTTTACTAAGAAATGTTTGTAGAATATAGATAAAATGATATACAGGGTCACGCAAAGAATTGGATACATAACCGTCTATGGATGATAATATCTGGAAATGTGATTTCAGCAATTGTAAGAGTTTTTTTAGTTTAAATTAAATTTTAGCTAAATAGTGGGGTGGATGGTAACTGCTGAAATCAATTTTTTTAAAGTGTTTTATGCGTTTTCTAAAATGTTTACTTAGTTATCTTATTTTCCTAAATAACGAAGTATTGTTAAAACATTCAGGAAGTATTGGAAAGTGTTTCATAATCTATGCTTAACGCATGATTTTTCTTTCTTGTTTTAGAATAGAGATATAAAATGTATTAAAATTTCGACGAAATGAGTTAACACCTGAGTGTTTCGTTGCGGTTTCGCTCGCTTTTGGTACGTATAGATTCCAAAAATGAAATTATGCAGAAAATAAAATACCAGATATCATATACTCTGACTTCAATATTTTTTCGCGAATTTTTCTCATTTAAAAATATAAATTCAGACAAAATGGAGTTAAAGATGTAAAATCATGAACGAATGAACACGCTGAAGAACACATTAAATACTTATCTTTCTTATACATAAAGGATAGCTATAGCACAGAAACCTAAATATAACGATAATTTAAAATTTACAAAACTATACCTAGAATTTTCACAAGTATAAAAATATATATATTCACAAAAACAGGACTTTGTGAGAAAATCTGGTCAGACCCCCTGGTTATCTAAAATGTTTACTTAGTTACATTATTAATCAGCGAAAGTTTCTTAAAATCTTCTGGAAGTGTTGGAAAGTGTTTCTTAATGTGTATTTGACGCATGATTTTTCTTTCTTGTTTATTTCGTTAAAGTTAACACGAATATTGAAATATATAAATGTTTGTAATGAAGGGAACGAATATTTTTTCCAACAAGATTAAATCATATTCAAGGCTGAAGTAGCACAGTTGAAGTTCATTCCAACAGAGCGAAAAATGTTCAGACCAGGAATCGAACCTGGATACTTGACGTGCCGTGCCGATGCCTTACCTGTTAGGCTATCCGGACGATACCTAATTCACTCTTATTTGTTGGACTTGGCTGCGAACTGCAGCGCTAGATTCATTCATCCGAGCTATAACTATAGCTATTACTTGATGAAAGTGTGTTTTAACACGGAAACTCCTGTATACCATGTAATTAAGCCATAATCAAAGGAACGAATATTTTTTCCAACTGGATTAAATCATATTCAAGGCTAGAGTAGCACAGTTGAAGTTCATTCCAACAGAACGAAAAATCTCTAAATAAGAGTGAATTATATCAGCCAGGTATCGTCCGGATAGCCTAACAGGTAAGGCATTGGCACGGCACGCCAAGTATCCAGGTTCGATTCCTGGTCTGGACATTTTTCACTCTGTTGGAATGAATTTCAACTGTGCTACTCCAACCTTGAATTATAAATGTTTATTTTAATAATTCAGTCTTGATATTTCATTTATAAATGTATACCAGCGTCTGTGTTATTGCGGTAACTTTCACAATTTTAATTACATTAATTTTGAGATGGTAGAAACAAATGCACGCTTTTGCTGGGTAGAAAGACTGATTCAATCAAATTAGCGATAAGGAACTCTGTATTTTTCGAAAATGTTTGTGGGGGTATTCGTGCTGAGAACCCATACCTGTGCAGGCAGAAACAGATTCTGAAATCTGGACGTAAGCTTTAACTGCCTTATGTTCGGATGACAGTTCCTTATGTACTAATTATATTTGGAAGAAACAATTGAGCTGATATGTGATGGATATGGATGCGTTATGGATAAAAACTAAAAAAAAAAAAACATTTTAAAACATGCCCGCATACATTTTGTATAGTCATCGCCGAATCTTCATAGGATTAAACTAGAGTCGCGCACGGGTCGAGTTGTACCCAACCCCAACCCGAGAATTCTTCTACGAAAACCCTTCGAAAAAACATTCGTGATCTCGAAACCTGACCCGAAATGAAAGAAAATTTAATCTATATTTTAATACAATTATCGAAAAGTGGTCTATGATTATCAAATTTGTCTTTTTTTTATAAACTTAAACACATATACACTCATTAATATTCAAATATATAGCCCCCCCCCCCCCCCTTAAAAAATATATATGGGGCATTCTCACAATCTTTTGACTTTTATGTCCCTGGATAATAATTTTTATTTTAGTACATGTTGTTCTGTTTATATATATATATATATATATATATACTGGGGAACATTTCATTGCATGATTGCATAACAATATTAACGAGATAAATAAGTTTTGGATGATGTTGGGGGACCAAATACCAGGAAAACTCCTATACCGTCCTGTGTCCCTGATGCTGATTTTTAAGTTCGGAGCTGTCTGTATACAGTTGTTTCAATAAAAGTAATTCGATGTAATTTTTTTCCGAAACTGGAACTATTGTTTTATAGAAATAATGTAGCAAAAAATTAACCTGCACACATGTTTAGGGTTGTTATTATTTTTTAAACTCTGTCCCTGGGTTTTAGATTCCTTACCGTCCCTCTTCCAAAATTAATCAGAAAATCCCTTCAGATGCAGCCACAGAATTTTTTTCAAGTTTTTTTCTCATGCAGAAGTATGCTAGAAAAAGAATGTCTAAAATTCTTTGACAGGAAATTTACTGCATAATTTAAATCAGCATTTAAATATCAATTTCAAGCATCGTGGCTTTATTGGTATTCTTACCGTCCCCGAGGTTTATTCCTGCACTTTTCGAGGTAAATTAATTATTATTTTTTAAATTTAATCCAATGTAAATAACTCTTTCTAAAAATCAATGAACATTGTGACTACCACTTAGTCTCAACATGATTTGCCTAAAATAGGTGGTAATTTTTCTTACCGTTCCATCCTTACCGTCCCTTTGTTTCTCATTTCGTCCCTTTTTTCCTATACCGTCCTTTTTTTTTTTTTTTAACCTTACCGTCCCTTTTTTAACACCCCTTTAAGACAATGTTATACCAAAATTTTGTACTAAAAATACTACATTGTTATTTCTTATTTGAAGGTCCTGTGGGTACTATGCAAATTCATTATAAGTAAAAATTTAGAAGAAAATAAAAAGTTTAATTTTCCTTACCATTTTACCACTAAAACTCGCAAGTTTAACATAAACCTCAGTTAAATAAAAAAAAAAAAAAATTCGCTGCTGACCATTTTTTCTTTATTGTGAATCATTAAGGCATTCGTCTATCATATTAAAATGTTATTTTAGCAAGTTTAATTTCACCAGATTTTTATTCCCGAAAGTCAAAAGATTGTGAGAATGCCCCATATATATATTTGGGACTTTCTTATCAAATGTCTGGTCAACTCGAAAGAATCAAAATTCAACCCGAAACCGATCCGAATCCGAAATGTTCAAAGTCAATTCTCAGCCTCGCCGAAAAAAAAAATAGCCTCAACCCGAACCTCGGGTTCTGGGAACCCGGCCGATTCAGGACTTTACACTAGATTCTGCGCCACTGATATAGTGGTTATTTTTTAGATACTAAATTAAAGTTGTAAGGACCTGGACTTTTCGCCTTCCCAAGGTTCACCAGCCCTGGCCATTGTTAGTTGAGTTGTTCCCACCGGAAATTTAATAGCAAAAACAGAAACTGTGTACGAAGAAAGTTTTTGTGTAATACTTTTTTGTTTATAAATAAGCATTAAAAAAATCAAATAACTTTTTAAAGATATGTACCGCCCACCTGCTTGTCTAGTGCTTAGGATTATGCCTACTGTACGAGGTGCCGCCGGTTTCGAATCGCAACTCGGGCTTGGGTGTTGTGTGTGTGTTCTAGAAGTCTGTCAGATTCCACTTTCAACGGAGGTCCCGATCAGTTTAGCCCTCGTGTGCAATAGATAACTGTAGCACCCACAATGAACCAGTCAATATCTCTTTATTTCCTCTTTTTTAGTGCTAATTGCTGTATTCGCCAGGAGGACATTTCAAATTTGGATTCTCCAGGTTTTAACTTAATGTCAAATTAAAAAAAATAATAATAACTAATGTGAGATAGGGCAGTTAGAAGAAATTGAACTCAAAGGCACCGTTCCGTATATGCAAAATACTCACGTGCTTTTCTCATCGCGTCCGAAGAATCTCAAGTAGGTTAGCGGCTATTTATTTCGAAAGATAGATGTGTAATGAAAGTGGGTCATACACGAGTCGTCTTTCTACTCCCTACTGTCCCTTATATGATGCAAAATCGTGTTTTTAATTTTCATCACGCTCATGAGCTAACTTTCTCCTGTTAATCAGAAATCCACTTACAATGCATGTGCTATTTATTACATTATGTTGTTGTTTTCAAAGTTGTGGGAGATCTTAGTTTTGAACGTATTTTGAAAAAGTTTTTGTCGATAAGCAAGGTCATTTGTCTAAAATGTGATTCATCATACAATGCAGTTGTATTCGTTCGATTAAACAATTGAAGAAAAACGCATACAAAGAATAAATAAGCGTTTCCCGAAAAAGCTGTATACTATCTATTTTAGTTTATACCCTTTTTTTTCCCTTCTTTTTTTAATTACTTGCACCACTTTACATATTGATGTTACACAATAAATATCTACGTTATGGTTTATTTAGAGTTATGGTTTTATTTATTTTTTTTTTAATCGTGGGAGAGAATCAAGAAAAATGAAAGGGAAAAAATCGCGTTTTGCACATAGATCATAGCAAACTTTGCACATTTGCAAATGAACAAGATTGAAAATTTCATTTCGTTTGATTGCTTTGTTCATTTTACATACTTGCAGAATTGCCAAGTCTCCGGCTTTTTGCGCACCACTATTATCTTAGGGAAAATGTTGTTATTTTAAATCGAAGATCATTTTCTGTAATAAAATAACCAAAAAGCCGGAGACTTAGCAACTTTGTCCTTGTCATCCTAAATTCATCTAGGTTTTATTGTCTATTATTATTTAAATGTACAGTTATGCAGGGTGTTCTAAAAGGGTTGAAGCGTTTTTATCTGTATCTTTAGTTTTTTATCTGTTGAAGATAAGTAAGCAGTGTAAACTGCATAAGAGTTCAAAGTAAGGTAGGAAATAAGTTAATAAAGCGGTGCTCCCATTATTTTTCAAAAACACTTTTTTGTACAACCCTCGCTCCCCTTCTTTCCATACAAAATTTGTCAACTATAATTTTTCTTTTACTGCAGCCAGATCTTTACACACATTGTATCTTGAATTGTAGTGGGGGAAAAACTGATTTACATCAATGTTTTATTCTATTTAAAATGTTATTTCATCAATGAAAATTGAGACCATATACAAATTGATGACGGTATTCTTTAGATCCAAAATATGTCAACAAGAATGAGAAAATTGCATTACAAATGTAGTTTAAATAAAACCCCAAAAATATATACTAAAAGTTAAATAATTCTCAAAGTGTATTCCTCTCAACTTCAATACATACTGAATTCTAATTAATGCTGCTGCTAATTATGTTGGAGCTCTTGGTCATTACTATTGCAGCAAGCATCGATTATCTTTTGCCTAAGAGCAATTCCATATGTATTATCGCCCGTGTTATCCACTTTCTTACAGTATCTCGAAGATTTACATTTGTAATTGATATGTGGTCCCCATTCACAAGTATCAATTTTCAATTAAGCATAACCCATTTAGTTTTAGATATCTGGGGATGCAATATTTTATGATTTTGTTGCTGCGAAATAGATTTTTTTTTTTTCGTCGTATAAAAATTTAAAAAGTAACTTTTCAAAATTTAATAAGAGGTCTATTTCATTAACCGAATCTTATTTCTTACTTATCTCCATCAGGTAAAACATTTAAAGCGTGTTTCAACCTTTTTCGGACACTATGTATTAGCGTTGGGTTTCTTCCGGAAGAAATGCATGAAACCAGCAGAAAACAAAAGAGACATTCAAAATTTAAAATATTAACTATATAAAAAAATTAAACTCAAAGATGAATTATGTGAAATCAAAAGTAGGAAAACTTAATCAATATTTAAAATATTATTTTTTGAAAAATAAGTTATTTTTTAATAACAAACTTCAGGTTTGGCATGAACAGGCCATGTAAGGTTTTTCAACTTTAGGGGTAGGGGATGTTTTTTCATTGTTTATATTTCTTTAAAAAAAAAAAAAAAAAAGTGCCTACCAATGTTTTATTTTTCTTATAAAAGTGCTTTTTTTTTTTTTTTTTTTTTTTTTTTTTAAAGACTATTATGCATCACATTAAATAAACAAATGTGTCTTTGAATCTCATTCCCGTTGTTATTTATACTACCATTAATATTTTAATGCTGATTTTAAAAGACTACGCGAAAAGTTTTAGAACATTAGATGCTATCTCATATTATTTATTATCATACTGTCTCATCTTATCGTCCCTTTTATTTGCACCTTACCCAGGGGTCGGAAGTAGTGCGCTACAAGTAGTGAAACTATACTAGCCTCTATTTTTTTATATTAGTTTGTAGTGTAGCAAAAAAAATCCGTAGTTTGTAACGAAAACAAACCCCATTTTCAACGCTACTTCAGGAAGAAAAATTGTGCCGTTCTACAAATCACATGCCTGTGACCGTAACTTACAGTGAACAAAAAGGTATTTGCACGCAGACGATTTTTTGCATAAGTAACCATAGAAAGCAAATTTGATACCATTCTCTTAATTATTCATTTATTTAAATAAGAAGAAAATAAAAATAACTACCCATTTTTTTTAAACAGTAATATTACACATTTTAAAAAATAAATTAATATTTTCTCATACCTAAAAAGTATTTGCACAAGAAGCATTGACTGTTAAAAAAGGCATTAAATGTGAACATTATGCAAATGTTTAGCATATCAGTCCCGCAGTACATTAGCCCCGCACTTTAAAGTCACGTAATATATTAACTGGAGCAGGGATTCTGGGGAGTTTTGTTCTAATGGCGCCGAAAACGTGTGAACTGTCTGTTGCTACCCGTGAGAAGATTATATTTCTTCACAATTCTGGATTAAGTTACCGAGGAATAGGTAAAAAATTAAATCTAAACTTTTCTATTGTTCGTTATGTAATTAAGAAGAAAAAAGAAACTGGTTCGACAATAAATAAGCCGCGAACTGGGCGTCCAAGAAAGCTAAATACCAGACAAAGGAGAGCCATCATAAAAGAATCTTCAAAAAACCCTTTTCTTTCTAAGTACTCGAGAATTGGCTGTTGATGTCGCTTCAACGTCGCGAACAATAGTTACACCACAATCAATTAGAAATATTCTTTATGATGCAAATATTCGAAGAGCCCCTCGAAAAAAAACCATTTATTAGTGAAACAAATAGAGTGAAAAGACTTGAATTTGCAAAAGCTTATGTCAGCAAACCACTAGAGTTTTGGAAAACTGTTATTTTTTCCGATGAAAGCAAGTTCAATATTTTTGGCTCAGATGGTAAGAAAACTGTATGGCGAAAGCCAAATACTTCTCTTCAAATTAAAAACTTGAAACCAACTGTAAAACATGGCGGTGGTCATGTAACGATTTGGGGGATGCATGTCTTTTAACGAAGTTGGCGAAATGACCTTTATTGAAGGCAATATGAATGCTCAACAATATATTAATATATTGCGAGATCATTTATCTAATAGTGCTCTGAAATTAGGAATTCGTAATTCATATTATTTCCAACAGGATAACGATCCGAAACACGCTGCATATATTACGAGGTTATGGTTGCTTTATAATGTAAAAAATCAATTGAAAACGCCACCACAATCACCAGACCTCAATCCGATTGAAAATTTATGGCATATTTTGGAAGTGAAAATAAGGAAAAAGAAAATTTCCTAACAAATCAGAAGTTAAGCAAGTTCTTAGGGAAGAAAGGCTACAAAATCAGCAGTGAAACATGTCACAAATTAATAGAATCAATGCCCAGACGATTACAAGCTGTAATTGAAGCAAAGGGCATGCATACTAAATATTAGAACTGTTTTTAACTTATAAATAATTCCTCTAGTTCTATTTTTATTGCTAGTGTGCAAATATTTTTTTGGCAGTACAAATGCTACTTTTTTATGTTTTCATATTTTAAATATAATTATTAAGTCAGATATTAAATATGTTTATTTGTTTTGTAAAAGTGTTGGTATTTTTAATTCTTAGTTGCTTTTTATTTATTTATACATGTGTTACAACAAATTTACCTGGTGTGCAAATACTTTTTTTGCTCACTGTACGTCTTTTGTGCAAAATTTGTTCTGCTCAGCAATTTGGGAATCTCGGCTGCAATGAATAGCAACACATTGCATGAAATCATATTTAGATTTTTCCATTGTCATTTGCTGCTAAAATCAAATAGAACTTATCAGGAATTAATGTCCTCGCTGGCATGTCTATTTACTCATTATTAGATCTTAATGTTTTAACTCCGGGTTTCCTATTTGGAATTCCTTTATTTACAGATGTATTTATTGTTTGTATTTAGAGGTATATTTCTGTAATTTTTTAAGATTATATAATTAGACAACTCAATACAAGTGTAACTCTAAATCTCAGATTAAAGAACGACTTTTTCTGTGTCTGAGCCTCTGAGCTGTCAACAGAACGCAATACAATTCACATATTAAAGAATGAATTGGAAATCTAAGTAAACAAATCTAGTAGTAAATACATTTTATATCCCAATGCAATTTAAGAATAGTAAATAAAATTTATGCAGTGTATGGCTGTGCATAAATATGTTATACACAAAAACTGCATCTCGCTATGTTAATATATATATATAGCTCTGTTTTCTTGTTCCCCCCAAAGTAAGCTGTAGTTTAGTCGTACTTTTACTTTCCGTACACGTACAGTATAAGGAAAGTATTTCACATTTTGAGGTGTACTGAGTGTTTTTGCTATTTTTGCAATGATTCCATATGTATGTCTGGATATATGCGTATATATTAAAATTTTCTTATGTTTTCATGTTCCCAGAGCTCCCTTTTGTAAAATTAGGATAAAAGTTTTTTTATTTATTGTTCTATTACTACTTGTTTGAACCCGTAGTACTCTGTAAAATGTTCGGAAAGTCGAATGGATGCACTCAATATTTTTTTATGTATTCATATGTTATGTATTCATTTGAACTGTATTCAAATATTGATTCTATTAATCTCTACATTTTGCTAAGAAATTTGTAATATGCGTATAAACTGACATTTTGGATACAAACATAAAACATTTTATTATATGTTAAACTTTAACTGATGTGGTAGAAATAGTTACATAACTAGTGTGAAGTGGTCCGTGAGACCGCTCAATCGAAAGATGAATAAAAAGCGTGATTAACTCATTGGATGGTGTTTTTGTACTAAACTTTTTGTATAGGTGTGTTAAAACTAAAATTCACCTATTCAAAAGTCTCTGGCGTGTAAAGTTGTGTACTAAAGTTTCAAACGAAACAAATTTCGGTAGTGTTTGTAGTCAAACTGAAAATTACAAGTTAAACTATAAAAATTGAAAAAAAGCTCCGGTCTATGAGACCGGTAACATCAGTTAAAGGTTAATTTTCTAATACCCTCGATTATATCGCACTTGTTTAACTGAATCCTGGCGGGCACGATATAACGAGGGATCACTTTATTATTTATTAATCTCGTTATGTCTCTTCGTTGTGTCTCGTTACGTGTCTTCAATTTCGAGTGTAAATAGAATCTTTTGAGAAAGTCTGAAAGTAGCGAAGTAGTGACTGCTTTTGAAAAGTAGTGTTTGTAGTCGCTACTTCTTAAAACAAGTAGTTGTAGTTAATTACATTTTCGATAAAGCAGTTGTAGTTAGCTACAATAAAAAAGTAGTTTTTCCGACCCCTGACCTTACCTTGAACCTTGAACACCTGGAAGGTATTATTCTCTCCTCATATTAGTTCCCTTGGTAAAATGGATGTAAATTAAAAGCACTGTCTTTTATTTAAATAATCTGTCGAATAAGTTTCATCTTACAGTAGGTAAATGATTCATACTTACTAACAGTTAAAGACGTTTAACCTTTAACTGATGTGATAGAAATAGTCACATAACTACTGTGAAGCGGTCTATGAGACCGCTCCATATAAAGATGAATAAAAGGCACGATTAACTCTTAGGATGGTGTTTTTGTACTAAACTTTTTGTACAGGACTGTTATAAATTAAATTCACCTATTCAAAAGTCTCTGGGTGATAGTACTAAAGTTCCAAACGAAACAAAATTTCAGTACTGTTTCTAGTTAAACTGAAAATTGCAAGTTAAACTATAAAAATTGAAAAAAGGCGCGCCTGAGAGACCGGTAACATCAGTTAAAGGTTAAGTAATAAAAAAAATATGCTGGTTTAACACTAGAACGGCCGTGAGCGGTTATTTTGGCCGCTACCATGTGAATATATTTCGGTTCAAACCAGATTTCATTATAAAGTAAGTTTAAAAGACACAATGAAGAAAAACGTTAAACAGGGGTAGTACTTGTCCTGAAATTCCTGAAAAATGAAAAAACGTCCTGAAATGTCCTGAAATATGGTAACATGTCCTGAAATTCCGCAAGTTTTGTAATATAGCACTAACAGTAATCGATCAGTGGTTTCCGTTGAATCGTGAAAACAAAAAATTCGCATTAATTTGCGCTGCAAAAAAGACTGAGAATTTTGTCAAACATTCGCCGAAAAAAATCACGAATTTCGGCAAACAATCGGCGAAAAGGAAGACGAATTTTAGCAAACGATCGCGGAAAGAAATTGCGAACTTAGGCAAACGATCACGGAAAGAAATCGCAAATTTTGGCAAACTATCACGGGAAAAATCTCGAATTTCGACAAACGATGTCAGAAAAAAAACATGAATTTCGGCAAATGATCGCAGAAAAAAAGCGCGAATTTCGGTAAATGATCGAAGAAAAAAAAATTGAATTTCAGCGAACGATTGCAGAAAAAATCTAGTTTTAGTAAACGATTGAGGAAAAATACACAAATTTGGCAAATGATCGAAGAAAAATGCGCATTTCGACAAGCGATCGCGAAAAAAAAATCTGGAATTTTGGCAAACGGTCGCGTTAAAAAATCTCTTATTTCTGCAAACGATCGTGGGAAAAAGTTCCGAATTTTGGCAAAAGATTGCGAATTTCGTCAAACGATCCGGGAAAAAAATCTTGAATTTCAAAAAACGAACACAGAAAAAAATCATGAATTTCAGCAACCTATGGAAGAAAAAAACACGAATTTCTATAAACGATCGCGGAAAAAAGTGCGAATTTCGACGAATGATTGCAGAAAAAAGTAGTATGCCGGGTAAATGTGTCCTGAAATATCGATAAAAGTATGTCCTGAATTATCATCTAGGACCAGTACTACCCCTGCGTTAAATAAAAAAGTTAATCTTTTAAATCAAAATTCTGGTGTGAAATATTTTTTATAAAACTTGACCAAAATTTCCGGCCTTTCTAGTGTTAATGGAAATGAATAACTTTTAATGGATTTTATTATGTATTTTGGATAAAACTTTTCTTCGGTCATCCAATGACTGAAAAGCTTTAGTCAGGTGTGTGATCTTGCTGGGAGGGGAAAAAAAAACTGGTGTAATTATTAATTTAGCATATATATTTCAGATCTACTGTATTAATATAGATCTACTTAAATTTACTTAAGGTTGTCTATACGAAAAATACATTTATTGTATCTTAAATGGTTGCAACTTATATTCTTATTTCCTAAAGAATAAGTTTATTCCATTTCTTCCTGTTCTTGAAAGAAACCTATTTCTTCCCACCGATTTTTGCAGTGGTTTTTCCGGTGATTTTTTTCCCCCCACTTTGGAAGAAATTTGCCAACCCTTATGTATACACCTTCTGTAATTGAGTTGAAAAAAAAAAAAGTCTACTTATAAGGAAATAATGTGTCCTATCATAGATTATAGTAGTTCGAAATGTTTTCATTCACAGAGAGCTGTTTAAATTTAATCTAAATATGCATGAAATATTCACAGGTAAGTTTTAGAGAATATAGAATACATTTGAAAAATTATGGTGAGTTCTCAATACGTTGAAAATCCGAATTTGTTGAAAATCGTATTTCTCTTCCATTCCGAAACAAACTCGAGGAACGTAGCATTTCCAACCAGGGCTTAATTTCTAACAAAAGAAGCATCGAAACTCTAATATTTTTCAGTAATAACAAACGTAGTATATTCCTTCGTAACATTCACCCGCATATTTATTTTATATTTCACGTACTATTTACAAAGGTAAAGCAAAATAAATTTGTTAATATATTTTGACTATATCTGTAAGCATTCATTTATAATAAAGTCTAATTACAGGGCTCGCATTCTCCCTAAAATTCCTAATTTCCCAACTATTTTTGTACTCCCTAAAATTCCTAAAATTTCCCAAAATTTTCTTCTTCCTAAAAAATATATTAGCTCATTAACTTTAAATCGCATTTCGAGATCGCCAAAATTTCACCGAAAAATATAGTGAGTTTTGACAAATGGTCACTGAAAAAAACACGAATTTCGTCAACAGATCGCCAAAAAAACGCCAATTTAGTCAAGATATGAAAAAACCGCGAATTTCGTCAAACGATCGCGGAACAAAAGCGAATTTCGTCAAAGAATCGGAGAAAAAACTCAAATTTCGTCTAAGGATCCCGCGGTGGAAAAGGCGAATTTCGAGAAAGAAGCGTGAAAAAAACTAACATTTTATGAAAGGATCACTCGGAGGGGTGGGGGGGCGATTTTCGACACAGGATAGTGAAAAAAATTCAAATTTCATGTAAGGATAGCGGAGAAAAAAACACAAATTTTGTCAAAGGATCGCGAAAAAGATGCGAAAAATGTCAAACGATCTCGGGAAAAAAAAAAAAAAATGGGAATTTCGTCAAAAGATCGCGAATGAACGGGAATTTTGATAAAAAATCATGAAAAAAAACTCAAATTTTGTCTAAAGATCACGAAAAAAAAAACGTGAATTTCTTGTATGGATTTTAATTAATTTTTCAACTACATTTCAGCAGTGAAATTACGCTTGAAATTATTGATGGTTTTTTAGTGGTAGAGCACTGGAGATCTATTCCAGGGACCCGGGTTCGATTCCCGGCTTGAACATTTTTCACTAAGTTGGTTTACGCTTTGTTAGCAGTGTGATAATTCACATCATTAATATTCTTGTATGGATCTCGGAAAAAACGAATTTCTTCAAAGAATCGCTGGAAAAAACACAAATTTCATCAATGAATTGCAGAAAAAGTGCAAATTTCGTCGAAAAACATGGAAAATGCGCGAATTTCTTAAAGGATCGCGAAAAGAACGCGAATTTCTTCAACTGATCATGAAAAAAACGCGAATTTCGTCGAAGGATCGTGAAAAAATGCGAATTTCGTCGAAGGATCGTGAAAAAACGTGAATTTCGTCAAAAAAATCGTGAAAAAACTCAAATTTTGACAAAGAATCATGATAAAAACCTTTCAGAAAATTTACGGTGAACTTCAGATTTTTTTTTTTTAACTCATAATCACCCCCTGCCTTCTACCTCTTGTGCTCTATGTTCACCAAGAACATCCAAAAGATAGAGAAGGAGAGTATTCATTCATTCTGATCGGGCTCAATGATGCAGAAACTCAGAATTCTAATTAATACAGTTGCAGTAAGTCGGTTATTGCTCAAATTTAAGTGCCCTCATTCGACCTAAAGACATACAAATGGAACAAAAACTGAATTCATTGGAATGATGGAAATATTGTTTGGCACTGACTAGCACCAAAATACTGTTATTACATACTTATCATGTTAAAAATATCGCAATTGTCCCTAAAAATTTCCTAAAATTCCTTTGTAATATTTTGAATCTAGCACTGAATAAATGAGCTGAGCAAAAATTTTCAAATAAGGGGTGGAGAATTTTCAGAAAATCCTACTCGCCAAGGATTCCTTTGTGTAAAGTAGCAAAATACAACACAGTGCTCTTCGGGTGGGCTCCTGAGAGCAGTATTTATGAGCTCAGGTGAATTCCGACCAATATTTAAATATTTACTGGACCGGAGATGAGCTTCGGCGCAAATTAAGCACTGTTTCCAACCAGGGCTCCACAAAAATAAATCAATGAAATTAAAGATTAAAAAAAATAATAATAAAACTTGAAATTACATTCTGAATGAAAATTTGCCAAGTTTTGACAATCCCATTTGTGGTAAATTGATCATTAAGGTGAAATTATGCGATGAAATTACATTCTGAACGAAAATCTGCAAAGTTTTGACAATCCCATTTGTGGTAAATTGATCATTAATGTGAAATTATGCCGTCCAAATTTCAAAATAAAATTTTATTACATGATATTGCTGTACTGTTTAGACGTGTCTTTATTTCAATTTTCCTAACTATCTATCCACCACATCCTCCTTCCTTAGGTTTTGGCGTCGCTAAAGAAATTGATTGACTCAGCATGTGGAAAAGGTTAGAAACCACTGCTTTTAAAAAGAGATGCGTCCCAAATTCTAAGACTGGATCTGCTCCCGAAATCGAGATAATTATTTTTTCTTAAAATTGAGAATTCTTGGTATATTATAAATAAGTCAGTTGAGAAAATATCGCAAACGAGGTGGAAAAATTAAATATTGCGTAGAGGTTGTTAAGAGGCTACTTCCGTCAAATGAAAAGGAGCATTCGCTAATGATATCTCGTGGAAGAAATTTATAAAGATATCTCGGTCGCATTTCAATATTTTTAAATGATTTCTTTTGCATTGAATAGTTGAGATTAAAAATATTGAAATGCGACCGAGATATCTTTATAAATTTCTTCCATAGGATTAGTATTGGCGAACGGGTCTTTTCGTTTGACTGAAGTAGCCTCTTAATAGCATTTTTAATGCAATAACTAACCCGCATACCATAAACAAAACAGACTGAAATGCAGGTATGAGGAAAAATGTGAGGAGAAAGGAAAAGAAAGCTAACTTCTAAAGACGACGACGTCACTCCTGTTTTTTCCTCTTTGGCTGTCGAGTCACGTGGCTGTGAAACTTAACTTTGGTGATGACCTCATTTTAATATCTTACTCGCGCATGTCTGCCTTTCTCTCTGGCAATAAGTAAAGCAAAAAGTTTTTGAAAGTCTTCTCTACAGGTGCATTTGTGTGAGGAAAGCTTTGCAATGTCAACTTTACTTTTCGAAAAAAGAATGTTTACATGACCGATTCTGATAAGCTACTATGCCCGCTATTAAATAAGCACGATTGGAATGAATGAAAGCAATAGCGTTAATGATCGAAATAATTTTCTCTTTTATAACTTTATTTTTTAACACTGACAGTATTCCATTTTATTTATTTATTTATTTAATCGCTCCAGTAACCTACCGTGCCTCTGAGACGTATTGAATTAAATAGCAAAATATGCAAGACTTAACGTATAAGGACTCTCAGGTCAGCGTACCTTAATCTTCTACTTTAGTGAAACACTTGAAATTGCTTTTATTTTCTCATGATTTCGAATTTACTGCTTATTAATAGTTTACAACTGCACATTCCACCCTTCCCGTTCCCAGAACTATAAAACAAAATAAAAATAGCAGAAAGTTTTATCCTTTGCATTGTTGTTTTACAACTTGAATATTTATTATGTCAGTCTATGGTTCTCAATTCCCATTCGTAAAATTATTTTCAATAGTTTGATTTTTCACACAACTTTCGGTAGCTTTATTTTGTAATATTTGGAAAATTAAGAGGTTTTAAAATTATAAAGCAATTTATAGGGATATGGGAGATGGGGGCACATGTGAACAGTTCGCATAAATATAGCTTTTTCTCATAACTGTATTAATTTCTGTAAACAAAAACTACTCAATATAGTAAACAGAACTTTCTTTTACACGTGGTAATTTTTTTTTAAATCATCTGTATAGTTCTTCTTACATTTTTTAATAGTTTTATAAATTCAAAAAATTGTTCACATGTGCCCCGTCAGCGGGGTAGTTGTGAACACACGTGGGCCACATGTGAACACAATGAAAAAATATCCTTTTACATGCTTTTTATTCTGTTATTCATTTGTCATCGTAGTCATTAGTTATATTACTTGTTAAATTCACCATAATATATCTACCCTGTATATATATAATCCTAATGAAACGAATTTATGAAACGAATATATGAAACGGCTGAAATGTATCGATTCTTTGAATCGACTGATTAAATAACTGATTTTGTTTCACGGCGATTTCTTCTAAAATATGGAATACTTTGCGATGAAATTAACACCAAAAATCCGTTTTTATCCACAGATCTCAAAACTGGTATTAAAATTTTTCAATTCGAATTAGTTTTCGAAATATTAATTTTTTTCTAATTTTAAATACATTTTTTCTAATGATGGTAACTCAAATTTTATTCATAACAGATTTTTTTTTTTATATATAATTCAGAAAAGGTTACTATTTTAAATTAATTTGGCGACCAGTTTGGCCTCCTTTAAATCTATGCTAAGAACAATGCTTTTTTTTGTATTTCGTTATCATTTTATTAAATACAAAACTTTCATTTAAAAATGAAACATTTAAATTGATGGCTTTCATTTCTTAAGAAAGAAAGAAAGAAAAATATTAGGCACAGATGTCATATACGCACTGGGGTACCTAATTGGCGCACAAAATGGCATTATTTTGATTGACATGGTAACCCGGCTATTGTTGTTTATTTAATAATAAATGTTTATTTACTTTTATTTATTTTTTTAATTTGTATAAATTATTTTGTTCTATAGTTCTTAATTATTTTTTTTGCGATGTCCTTTTGAAAATAATTTTTAAAAAAGGTACAATGTAGTAGTTATTCCGTCAACCAATTTCGCAAATTATATAAATCGCCAAATTTTACAGATTGACAAAATTTTTATTCTAAATAACGAAAGAACAAATAAATTAGTATAACATTAATAAATATAAAAATAAAACGTTGAAATAAAAATCACTTGATGACGTAAACACGTGTAACTTGCTAAAAGTCAAGTGAATGTGACATTTACGATCAACCATTATTGGCATTTAATCTTATAGCTCGCGATAGATTTTTGGTCGACGGGATGACTAAGTAGCACCAAAAATACATATGTAACTGGTATTTAACAAGTGGGTAAGTGTGATCATACATCGCACAAAGGGTTTCGTTTAATATTCCTTTGAAAACACTTTCTTTCAAAACGTCCAGTACATTTATCGCCATGGAATACCTTCTAAATTTTGACAAACACATCCTAAACTATGTTAAAGTTTCAAACATATTCGCCTTGTTATATTTCCTAATTTTGTTCGCCCCCCCCCCCCCCAAAATGCTACGATATATCACATGACGGGTATCTGCCAAATTTAGAAAAGTGACCCCCTTGGGGGGAAGTGGGCAGATGGTCACCATGATTTTTGACGCGGCCTGATTTTAAAAATTTATGTTATGTTTTATAAGCCACATTAAAGTTTCAAACAGATCGTCCAGTTATATTTCCTAATTTTGTTCGCGCACCTCCCTCAACCCCCCCCCCCCTCCTCGAAATGCGACGCGCCCTTCTTCTTTATAATTTATTATCGTGTGTTATAAAGTATCTTAAAGTTTAAAACAGATTGAATTGTTAGATTTCCTACTTTAAATGAAATCGCGGTCTGTTAATTCCACATTCCACCACCAGGGAGCGCACTGTATTCTTAACAAAAGCGTATCTGAACGAAACTCCTTTACACAACCCATTAGTAGATATGTTACTCGAGGGGTTGACGGTCTTCAGCAAGAATTTAAGATAATTGTTGAAATTACTATTCGGAAATAGTGGTAATTTAACTTTTGACATATTTATATTTAATAAGTATAAGTAGCATGTATCTGAGGACTCCATCAAAAAACGCACCTGAAACGGTATGAAACAAAAAAGAAATATTTTTCCCCTCCCCCTCTCCCCACCTTCCCGAAATTTCATGCGCCATTTTTTATAAACTTTTTCTAATGTGTTATAAATTATCGTAAAATTTCAAACAGATCGCCTTGTTATATTTCCTAATTTTAACAAAAATGTTAGTTTCA